>OX336389.2:1100979599-1102295386 GCA_946902985.2 Meconema thalassinum | reverse complement strand
CTAGGTCCTTCTATTCGTCATGGTATAACACATTTGGAAATTGTAAAATACAATTTTTGTCTCTACCTTTGGTCATTCCTCGTTCAATTCATTAAGAAGGCTGTGACATCGCGGTTATTTAGCCTTGAATGCTGGAGTGTGTATATATAATTGGTCTGGTAACCAGTGTTCTTGTTGTGTCTGTAGTAGTGTGTGAAGGAGGCGCCAGCAGGTTAAAGGTAAGAAGCATCCCAAATTTTTCTGGAGTAGAAGTAGAAAACCATGGAAATCAACTTCTAGGATAGTTGAGATGGGAATCGAAACCATCTCTTCTCAGTTCAGTCCCAGGAGGCTGAGTGTGCCCTGTTCCATCTCTCCAATCAGAATAAAATCTCTTGTCAGAGCTGGGAATCAAACCCGAACCTCAGGGGTGACAGCGAAGAATGCTAGCCAAAACATCACGAGGTGCTCTGGTTGTTCAATGGAATTCCAGTTTCGTACGGTTATTATTATTATTATTCGTTATGCCCAAGCGCGTTTAAACTTGTTAGTTGGCCTGAAGGTTTTCGCTTTCTTATCCTCCCAAAATCTCTTCATGAATGCACTGTGATGTATCTTGCGTTTTGTGGACCACTTCCTTCCAGCTTTCTTATATAAGTTTCTTCACCAATTTGTGCTTGCGTACTGTAACTTACAGTAATACTAAAGCTCCACGATTTCCAATGACTTCTTCATCATCTTCATTTTCATCTTCATCTTCATCCTCATCATCATCTTCTTCTTCCTCTTCTTCCTCCTCTTCCTCTTCTTCCCCTTCCTCTCCCCCCCCCTTCTCAAGATTAATGGTCACGTTAAACTACAAGCTTCCTTCCTTCTTTCTTCTTCCCCTTCTTCCTCCTCTTCCTCTTCCTCTTCTCCTTCTCCTCCTTCCCCTTCTTCTATTATTATTATATTTAGTTAGCGTATGGCTTTTAGTGCCGTGAGTGTCCGAGGACATGTTCGGCTTGCCAGAGGCTGTAGCTGCTTCAAGCGGACACCCATAGGGTGAGCTACAAGTTTCGTTCAATTTTAAGTAGTTCTAACTTTCGCTACCGGATATCTCTGACACCTAGTGGTGAACGTTGGAACTTTGATAGAGCGTTACAACGAAATTTAACCCAGAAATTTAGCTTCACACAAGTTTATTTAGTGGAAGGGACTTTTACATGCCATAAATATATGGCATGCGACCGCCGGCTTTACTTCCCCTCCGAAGGAAGGCATACTGAAGGATTTTAACGCTCTTAAAAAATCCGACGACTTGGGCCGGGTTTGAACCCGCGATCTTGGGCACAGTAATTCAGCATGCTACCAACTACGCCACCGAAGCCGCATTATTATTATTATTATTATTATTATTATTATTATTATTATTATTATTATATTTTACAATATCGTTAGCAGGGCCTATGGTTCTGTTATTCTTCCAGTATACACTCAGAGTTGTGTACGTTTGTCGTTGACGTCTAGCAACACTCTCGACCCTTGGGCTCGATGTACCTTCCCGTTGTACTCTCGCTCACCTCTCCAGTTGATCACTCTCTCTGATTGCTATCTGTTTATTCTCCTAAACAATCGCAAAACGTAGTGGAGCACACTGTTGAACTAGCGTCTACAAGTTGTTCACGAGCTGTTCGTTTATGTTGTAAAATGTCAATGGAGACAGAGCATATACGGAATTAAATCAGGGATCTCTCGATGTCGCCAACTCTCGAGCGCAAGAATCAAGTAACTTTGAGGGTGTAACGCTATCCAGGGTGCACCGTGTGTGGTGGGCCTATGCACATCCTCGTCCTGTGTTGTGTAAATGAAATTAAATTAATGTGCGTGATCATAATTACACGTTCATTTGGGACACTCCTGAGCAACTATTAACACAAAATATTCCCTTATGTATGTCTACCCCTTATTATTCCCGTTTTCCAACGGGGTCGGGGATGAGATGCGATGGAAGTCTTTGTGCGACGGTTTTTACGGCCGGATGCCCTTCCTGACGCCAACCTCATGAGAGGAGTTAATGAGAGATGAAATGAATGATGGTGAATGAAACTGGGCAAGGATGTGGAAGGAAGCGGCCGTGGCCTGTCAGAAGGTACCGTCCCAGCATTTGCCTGGTGTTGAAAATGGGAAACCACGGAAAACCATTTCAAGGACGGCCGACGGTGGGGCACGAACCCACGCGTCTACCGAGTCAGCAGAGAGCTTGGTCCCATGACCTAATGCTGTACATTAGCCAGCGTAGCCACTACTGTCGGTAAAATATTCCCTTATGTAAAACCTATAAATGACTAAAGAGCACGACAGTGCTTCACGCGTGATTTTTTATATTTTTGTATTATTTTCTTTATCAAACTCTAATGTTTTTCAGTCGATCAACACAATTGTACTCAATAGTATTGGGTGGATCCCTAATCCTGAAAACCATTTACATGAGATTATAAATACACTTTGATGACTAGTTTCGATCGTCAGTCGATGATCATCAGTTCCTTTACACTTAGGCTATTAAATCTATGTTTTTAAGTATGGTTTATGATATTTTCAATATATACACTTATTTAGTCACAGTAGTAATTTTACTAGCACAACTAGTCAAGATATGTGATTTTTTGATGCGATACTGATAGTGGTGATTGACCTTCAAGTTTGCTTGATTAGGGTGATCATGTGTATGTGTGTCTACCCCTCATTATTCCCGTTTCCAACAGGGTCGGGGATGAGATGCGATGAAATTCTAAGTGGCGGATGGTTTTTACGGCCGGATGCCCTTTCTGACGCCAACCTCATAAGAGGAGTTAATGAGAGATGAAATGAATGAAGTCGAATGAAACTGGGTAAGGATGTAGAAGGAAGCGGCCGTGGCCTGTCAGAAGGTACCGTCCCAGCATTTGCCTGGAGTTGAAAAGGGGGAATCCACGGAAAACCATTTCAAGGACAGCCGGCAGTGATGCTCGATCCCACGTCTAGCAAGTCCGCAAGGAGCTTGGCCCCATGGCATAGAGCTGCGCTTTAGCGAGCGTAGCCACTGCCTTAGTGTGATTATGTGATTGTTACTATCCCTTTAAGGGTAACACAATTTTTCACTTTATGTGTTCTTAAATTTTAATTTATTTTAATTATTATAATTATTAATAATGTGATTTTTTGTTTCTCTAATTTTAATGTTTATATATTTATTTTTAATTTTCAATGTATGTTCTTAAAGATTTAACTATGATATTCTTCTATTGAATTAAATAATTAATCAATTTCCAATTTATTTTACAATTATTTTCATAACTTTTTATAATTATGTTAATTATTTTAATTTAGATATTTATTTTATTATTGTAATTTTATTTGTATTATTTTTATTTCTATATTTATATTTTATTTTTACACTTTAATTGTTAATGTTTTTTGTTTTTTTGTTTTTTTTTTCAAATTTTATCAAACACATTACGTCAAGTAGTCCTAGATACGTGTATAATATTTGATTCTTAGAAATCGGCATGAAAATTCTCCGAAATTTGGCTTAAAGATTCAACTATCAGCGTCTTTGAAAGCATAAACTTTCCTAATGACAGGTGGTTAATATAGGGAATACTATCCCATAAAGGGTTAAATGGGCAGGTTATTGTGGATTGTGAACTTAGCTGTTTCCCAGTTCACTACAAGCAGCTAAGGTGGGAGCTGTGTGGAAACGGACAACACATCGCTCAAATATCGAAACAAACGTTTGGTGCTTTTCAGTCGGTCAACACGAATGTACCTAAAAAGAGCTAGGTTATGCCCTAATCCTGAAATAAATTACATGAGATTAATAAATAATTATAAATAATTAGTTAATAATTAATTAATTAATTACATGAGATTAATAAATAATTATAATTAATTAATTAATCTCATGTAATTTATTTCAGGATTAGGGCATAACCTACCTCTTTTTAGGTACATTCGTGTTGACCGACTGAAAAGCACCAAACTTTTGTTTACTTTGGCAACACTGAAAAATGGCTTCAAACCTCACAATGCTCAAATATCGCTTGATAACAAGCACACACTTTTCCTGTCATGTACCCTGAACGTTATCTTTTGTGACTGATCATTCAGAAATACTGTATTAAAAGTGTATCTGAAGGTTGTATTACCGGGACGTGACAGTAAAACGAAAACATTATTTCTTATCTGTCAAAAGATACTCGCGTATGCCCAGAACTCGCATCAAGATTAGATGCGCATTTTACGTACGGCTAATGTAGGAGACAGGCTCGATGCATCCCAGAAACTAGTCTTACATTGCAAACACTCTCGTCCACCCTTCCCTCAACCTATGTTCGCATTAGCTACAGTGAAATTTCAATTTAAGATTAGAGCCGCTTAAAGAGACTTCTAGCAAGGAGTTTAATGCAAATGTCAGTGAGGGGAATCCTCGAACTCCCAGCCGACTTAGAATCATTATAATACTAACTTGTGTTTAATGTGATGCGTGGTGGTCTGTTAAATGTAGTAATTGGATACAACCAAGTTTAAAGTCACTGTGCGATCAGGTGTGGGTGTATTCTATTCTCTAATACGCTAGAGCGTCTGTAATCTCCATGCGACTCTTTATTTTTTGCCCTTCACCCAGTGTAGTGGCTAGAAATCTTGAGTGTCATCCCGGAGGACCGGATTTGATTCCTGGCTCTACGCTGCCATTTAATACTGTTCTGAAGGCTGGATTGGGCTACACTCACTCAGGCGGGAAAACTACGAAGAGGTGGGTTCGAATACCAGCCGAGTCATTTTGGAAGGGCTTTCCGTGGTTTCTCAGTTCTACTCCAGGCAAATACCGGGATGGTTCCTAACATAAGACCACAGCCACCTCCTTTACCCTAGAAGTACCAGGATATTGTTTGTCACGTTGAGATCCAAGGTGTGGTATAAAATGACAACATTATATTTTCCAAAAAATTGAGGATGTACGTGTAATTAATTTACAAGTATTATCTAACAAACCCAAATTAGAAACATGGAATGAAATCATAATAAAATTAATAACAAGAATATGAAAAATTAAGAAAATTCTGTCATTTGAATTCTTCCGTCACTGTTTATTCACTATCACTGGCATTACAACGTGCTCACAGGTTTGTTCTTTTACTGTGCTTTCCACACACGCACTTGTGACACTTAGAACTTGTCATGGTTGTTTTTGACAATTTGTTTGTTTTTAGTATTTTAGTCTTCACCCTTTTGTGCAGACATAGCACCGAACTTTGTCCACGATCAAATATTCCACTTCCAATCAACTGATTTCACAACAACAACTGAACTCTTACACTGGAAGCATGAGAATTATAAGATATTAATGAGCAGCGCCCACACCATAGCATAAGAATGAAAATAAATAATAGGCTGAAGGATACTACAGAAATGAATACTTTTCATGTGTAGTACCATCGATTACAAAGGTCAGAAATCAAATTAAAAGGGTAGTTAGGGGGAAATATACACAAATATAACAAAAAGTTTAAGGTATAATGCTAAGGAACAATAGATACTCTTTTCACATCTTCTTCTTCGCATTTACAGAAATTGTAGGAGAAAAATCTGTTTTGTGGTACTTTGTGCCACTCCTTGGTACTACTTGGGTTAACAATCTTCAGCTGAATTACAATTACACACACAACAACAAAACACCAAAAAAGAAAAAAAGAAGTACATCTCAGCCATGGAGGGTTCACAAGATCCCCAAGTTCATTTAAAATTCTGGTAAGAGGGCTAGAACGGTGTACACCAGCATTGTTCGATAAAACTAAGAAGACGTGGGATCGCTTCCCACCCCAGCCATCCTGGAATTGTTTATCGTGGTTTCCTCACTTACGAGGGCTGTTATTCTTTCAAGTTCCGATGGACTGTATAAAAATAACAGATTGACATACCAAACGTATTTTACTACTAAATGTTTGCTTCTTTTATTCTTATGTCTCAACATAATCGCTAAACCGATTGAAACACTTGTCGTATAGATACACCAGCTTTCCAATGCCCTCGGCAAAAAATTCTGCCGCCACTGAGGTGGGTACGTCTGGAGAGTCTCCTGAAGTTTTTGATGTGTAACATCTTTCCGCTCGGTTGCTGGATAGATTTGTGGGAGTGATTTTGAAAATTAATTAATTGGGGACGGAAGTGGATCGGAGCGATCGAGCTGGCAGTGATGGATCGAACGGAAGTATGCACTGCCCGCTCGATCGAACGGAAGTGTACTAGCTGGCAGTGGTGGAAAACGGAAGTATGCACTGCCCGCTCGATCAATCGAACGGAACTGTACTAGCTGGCAGTGGTGGAAAACGGAAGAATGCACTGCCCGCTCGATCGATCGAACGGAAGTGTACTAGCTGGCAGTGGTGGAACGAACGGAAGTATAAGATGCACTGCCAACTCAATCGATCGATCCAGCGGGCAGTGGTAAGACCCAGCTGGCAGTGGTACGAGAAACAAAGAGCGCGCGGTGTCGGAAAGTGATACCATGACGTACTCTCGGCCATGTGGAATGTATTTGACATACTGAACGGAATTCGCTCATGCGAACTCTGGTGTCAAGTGATTGAAACAAATGACATGGTACATGTTCGAAGTCTTCGTATCAGTATTTAAATGGTAAAATTCCTTAATATCAAGCTTTGTAAGTAGTCTGCATTGCCGGTATTATGTTTCTGCACAATGGCTATTCAAATATTAACCCACATAACGGTAATGCAGTCATCAATATAATATAATTTTTGTGGTTATACGAGAATTGAGCAAGCCTTCATGAACTATTACTGAATACATCCTCTTTACTCACAAGAGGGCCTATTCATAAGGCATTTTCACTCAATTTCACGCAGGAACATTATCGAAACAAGCAAAATATAAATGAAACTTAATTCCGTAATGCAGTATTATTGGAACGTGGAAATAAGTCACCATCTTGTGCACAAAATTAGCGTAGTCGAAATAACCGTGGGGTTAGTGCTTATGACTGTGACTCTGGAGATCTTGGGTTCGAATCTCGGATGGGGTAGATATTTTTGCTACCAGATTATAATTTTAAACGATATTTATCATATCAATATGACTCATTTTAACAGAATCCATATGGAATTACATGTTGGTCTGTGAATGAAGAGGAGCTGTTAATAAGGAATTTAAGGTTATGAGCGGTGTCGCGTCTATTAATCTAGTTGATCCATATCGTATTCTTTATTTAGGCTAGTGCTGGCGGATGCTACAAATCATCTAATAAAATGAGTTCCGTATTATAAACTACAATATCTGTAAAACACTCCCTTTTACAATAGATTAATATTTGTGCCAATAATAGTATAAAATACCGGTGTATCAACAATTTCACGTGACGTTTCTTCTATGTCAGATGTTACACATCATACGCGACTACTGTAAGGTTCGTAATTTTTTATTTCTTTTTGGCGAGGCGTTGCCGCCCCACCATACCTTCAATTCCGTACATGATTCAATTTCAGGCTGAGTGGTCCGCAGACTTGTACGTGTTCAGAACCACTGGTTTAGACTGTTGAAATTACTGGCTGCGTGACGCAATGGTAACGTTCTAGCCTGCTATGCCCAAGGTTGCAAGGTGTAATTCTGTTGCAATCAGTTGGCATTTGAGGTTGCGCAAATGCGAGAGAGCCGTAGCAGTAGATTTAGTGGCTCGTTGAAGTTCTCCTTCGGGGCAAACTCCCAGCACCTCCTCCAGCGTCTCTAAAAGCCACACTGGATAATAGGGACGTTAAACCAATAACAATATTATACAGTTGAAAAGACTGCACCAGTATTGGGAAGCGAATATGTAACACCACTATCTCGTGGTTTGAATATCACTGGAATACACTTCTGTTTCCAGGAAATACTAAAATATTCATTTGCATACGAATCTATGCAAATTCGTAACTACCGAAGCTTAGTAATAAGCTACTCTTTGCTCGGGGTCACAGAGAAAATAATCCCTTAATGACATTCACCAATTCATAAATTGTGGTGGAAAAAGTGTGGGCTTACTGATGCATGAAACAAAGGGGCAAACACGTTGCACATAATGAGTGCTGCAGGCAGCAGCTCTGTAATCGAGAGTTTAAATAACTCTGAACGTTCAATGTGAAAAGCGTCAGATCACTTTAGAAACAAAATGATACTGAATACCTTAGTCTATATTTAAACGCACCTCTTGTATAATAATGATATCAATAAGTAGCGGACCCACCGACAGTAGTGGCTACGCTGGCTAAAGCGCAGTGTTAGGTCATGGGGCCAAGCTCTCTGCTGAGTTGGTAGACGCGTGGGTTCGAGCCCCACCGTCGGCCGTCCTTGAAATGGTTTTCCGTGGTTTCCCATTTTCAACATCAGGCAAATGCTGGGACGGTACCTTCTGACAGGCCACGGCCGCTTCCTTTCACATCCTTGCCCAGTTTCATTCACCATCATTCATTTCATCTCTCATTAACTCCTCTCATGAGGTTGGCGTCAGGAAGGGCATCCGGCCGTAAAAACCATCGCCACTAAGACTTCCATCGCATCTCATCCCCGACCCCGTTGGAAAAACGGGAATAATAAGGGGTAGACATACATACATACATACAATAAGTAGCGGACCCGTGCGAGAACTCTCGCATAATGGGTTGTGTGTCCCCCATGTGTACAGACTACCCGCCCGGCTCTAGTGCTATGCGGGCTGTACGCAACACAGTTCTGTCAGGGATATCGCCTTGTTTAATTGTTTAAAATCACTTTATAAACAAATAAATATGTTTCCGTTGACTTTTCAAGAAATGCAAGATATTTTCTGTACTATTGAGATGGTTTGGAAGATTTTGGTACAAACCACACCTTTTAACTCCCTCTGGCATAGCAGCTTGAGTTTTGTGAAACATACACCTTAGCATATTATATAATAAGATAATAATAATAATAATAATAATAATAATAATAATAATAATAATAATAATAGAATAAAAGTAATAATCATGTCATTGTTTTTACGTCCCTTTTAACTAATGTGGCTTTTAGAGACGCCGAGATGGCGCAATTACCATAGTTGAGTAGTGGCTAGCATACTTGGCTGTCACCGCGGAGGTCCGGTTTCGATTGCCGGCTCAACCAAGGAATTCCAGTCTGGTCTGAGGGATGGAACGGGGTACACTCAGCCTCGTGGGGAAAAACTGAGAAGATACGGGTTCGATTCCTACCTCAGTCATCCTAGAAGTTTATTTTCGTGGTTAACCCACTCTTTTCTCCTGGCAAATGCTGCGATGGTACCTAATTTACGGCCACGGCCACTTCCTACACAAATCCTAACTCAAATACTCACTAATACAGACACAACAGTGACACTTATTATCATTGAAATTCTACACACACCCAAGTACACGAGGCTACATGACCACGATGACCCAAAGCCCCCAAAAGAATCATCAACACAAAGCAATCTACTGACAAGGGTATTGCAGTTTCTGCGCCCTCAAATGCCAACTGACTGCGTTAAGATTCGATCATTCAAACTTGGGCGCAACAGGAAGAACCTTACCACTGCGCTACGCAGCCAGTCAACATTCCACTTGTTTCTTAGCACTGTAGTTGTTGTTTTTGATGATTCGTTTCGGGGCTGTGCGACATCGTAATGAAGTGGTTGCGTGAACTTGGGTGTTTGTGGAAAATATGTGACAGCCTGTGTCATTGTTATGGCAAGAGTAGTGTGTGTATTTGTATTTGAGAAGAAGATAGGACGATAGCTTTCGGTTAGAATGATCCCGGATTATATAAGCATGTGTGTCGTGGGATTTTAACTTCATATGGTTAATTTTTCAGGCTCTAAGACGGGATGTTTGTCGTGTTTTCATAATTCACTTCATTCTCACCTACGGGCGTAAGATCAAAAGACTGACACCAGGTCTCTCCGGAGGCCACGCGTCGTCATTATTCCATTTAGCACAACTGTCTGTTTCATTCGCTAACGTGGCATTACCATTCTTGAGCTATATTACTCCTAGTATAGCGACTAGCAATCTTGGCTGGCCCCCGAAGGTCTGAATTCGATTCCTGTGTCTGCCAAGAAATTTAATTCTGGTCAGAGGGCTGGAGCGGGGTACACTGAAACTCGTCAGGCAACACTGAAAAGTGGTGGGTTTCATTCCCACCTCAGCAGCCCTGAAAGTGTTTTTCCGTGGTTTCCCATTTCTACTTCAGGCAAATGACGGGATGGTTCCTAACTTGAGGCCATGGTCGTCTCCTTCCCAATCTTCAATTTAAATATAAATACACGCACTACTACTACCACACACATCACAATAACACAGGTTATCAGATACATTTATATACACGGGGTTGAATGTTTACGAAGTCCATGCCTCTCAAAGGGAACAACAACAAAATATTACTCTAAAGAATTTGATTCATTTTTTCGTACGAAAGCTTGTGTAGAACCTCTACTTGTCCATTATTTGAGCTAGGATGTAGGTGCATAGATTTTTGACCACAACTGAAATATCTTGAAAATCTTTGGATGCCGTAAGGATAAGTACTCTATCGTCGATTGTACAATGGACATGTGTGGTTTCTCTATGAGAACGTAAACCATTCATTGAAGGAGCTGAGAGGTGACAACTTAATACATTGTATATTCAATTCTGGTGATGACTTTCCGGTCGCTATGGCCAGTCTCGTTCAGCGTTGTTTTCAGTTAAACTATTGACCTCCTCCCAGTTTTCTCTAAGATACCTCACGAAGAGTGCTTGTTCCCATGTTAATTTTGTGCTGTGAACATCTGGCTGGTCTTATCTCGTTTCTTAGACGTAAAGTTTTAGATTGGAGAACTACGTTCAGAACAAATTTGGAGGACTTAATCTAAGTAAGACTTAATCGACTCTAGAAGACGAAATTACTGGAATTAACACAAGCCTTGTTACCTGTTAATGAAGATGGACATTTTGTTAACTGCTTGCAACTTACTATTCAACGTTGTACTGTACTCGTAGTCGTATTTAACAAGGGGTTTGGAGGAACCATATTTCCAATTCACCACGAACAATACATTGCACTATGTTGAATATTCTTAAAATTGGAATATAGTACGTTAATTCTTAAAAGTACAAAGTAGGAGTGTTCTGTTACTTAGGAAGCAAAATTTACAGTGATGGACGAAGCAATGAGGATATAAAATGTAGGTTAGTACAGGCAAGGAAAGCATTTCTACAGAAAAGGAATCCGTTGACATCAAATATAGTGTTAGGTATTAGGAAGTCATTTTTGAAAGCCTTTTTCGGGAGCGTGACACTCTATGGAATTGAAACTTGCACTGTTGGAGCAGCAGAAAAGAAGAAAATTGAAGCGTTTGAAATGTGGTGTCAAGGAGAATGATGAAGATCAGATGGGTAGCTAGGGTTACAAATCAAGAGTTATTCTGACGATTGGGAGAGGAGAGATGTTCCTGGTGACTGCTAATAAAGAGAAGAGATAGGTTGGTATAACATATACTTAGACACCCAGGAATAGCAAACAAATTTGGAAAGAAGGTTCGAGGACCAGAAGTGTAGGGAAATACCAAGGTTAGAATATGTTTAACAGATTGCCTCGGATGTCGGGTGTGGTAGCTATGTAGAGATGAAACGATTAGCTCAGGGCAGGGAGTCATGGATATCTGCATCAAACCAGTCAAAGGACTGAAGACTCAAACAACAATACCTACAACAATTCTTTATAATACTATGCCAGTCAATACACATTAAGAAACAACTATTCAGTTGTTCAATTGTTGTACATGTTGTGGCTTGACAATGATGCCTTCATCAGCTAAAAGTTCAATTAAGAATAATAATTAAGATATCGTTCTTTCTAAACTATAAATTACTGACTACAAAGATCAAAAACTATGACTAAACCTGAGAAATAATTATGAAAAGAACTTGATATCCTTACAAAGAATGCATTTACTGAGACAATATTTATTTTGAGTAGCTCATTACAATGAAGTTCTAAGACGTAAAACCCAAATGTTGCAAGCATCAAAAAGTCTCAAAACACATTGGCAACGTGTTTATTGAGCTTATACAAATACATATTGACACATATGATATACGAGGCACGTCCAGAAAGTAAGTTCCGTTTGGTAATAAAATTAAATTGTGTACAGATACAGAAACATTATTTATTGCACAACATTCTACACCTCTTAAGCTACTTTTCCACATAACTGCCAAACTTTGCAGGTATTTGTCATAGCGTGGCACAAGTTTTTGGATACCTTCTTCATAGAAGTTTGCCGCCGACCCGTAAACGAGAGTGAAGACTCCCCTGTAAGATATCCTACCGTTCGGCTACTACTGTTAGGCGAATTGCGTGCTTTCCAGGAGAACTGCGTATGTTTAGGAGTTCTCCTGAACACATACGCAATTTGCCTAACAGTGGTGGCCGAATGGTAGGATATCTTACAGGGGCGTCTTCACTCTCGTTTACGGGTCGGCGGCAAACTTCTATGAAGAAGGTATCCAAAAACTTGTGCCACGCTATGACAAATGCCTGCAAAAGTTCGGCAGTTATGTGGAAAAGTAGTTTAAGAGGTGTAGAATGTTGTGCAATAAATAATTTTTCTGTATCTGTACACAATTTAATTTTATTACCAAACGGAACTTACTTTCTGGATGTGCCTCGTACATTAATTCATTCTCTGTAAGGTTATTAATTTCTTTTATATTTGAAATAGTCATATACAAAACAGCACACGTCCACCGAACATAATTTTTAGAAAATAGTTTTTTTAATCATTTCATTATTAAATGTATACAGACTTGTGTTTTTTTGCCAGTGCTAGAAATGACTCCCAAAATGGTTGGTTTTGCATGTCTAATGGCTTCTTCTAAAACAATATATAATATAAACTACTGGGAAATATGTTATTTCGCAACTCACTATATTTCTTAAGAAATATAACGACCTCTTGAAATAACAAAACAAATATTCTGAGCAAAATACATGAATAATATTGTTATTTATTAACTTCTAATCACTGTCAGTGTCCCAAAGTTCACTGCCACGCTCAGTATTTTCACTAGTAAGGCTTCCGTACTTTCTTACCAGCTCTTGATACGATAACTTAATCTCACTAGAGACACTGTTTCTATAATTCATTATGTTTCTTGCTTATGCCATTTTGAGAGGTGCTTTTTTCAACTGCCTTAATTTCATTCCTACAATAATTATAAGGACTTCCTCATGGAAACGTATGTGTTTTGCAATGTACATAATGCGTAGTTGTCTAACGAACTCTATTCCGGTCTCAACTCATTTATGGTCCAAAGTGGAGTAGTGTGGTTTTGCTCTACCTTCTTCAATTGTTTCTGAAGTTTAGTCATAGCAAATTATTGTTCTTTCTAATCAGTAATTTATAGTTTAGACAGAACGATACCTTAATTATATTTCTCCCCAGGGTTGGCGACCACAGGACTTCAGCTGAGTCCGACATTGCTTCCACTTCCTTGTGCCGGGCTCCTCTCCGTCTTCTTTCCTGTCGACCTCCCTTGGTCAACACTTGTTCTCTTCCGACCCCGAAGGTATTAGAGCAACCGAGGCCTAAGGAGTCTCTTCATTTTCCGCCTTAATTGGCCACTCGCTAATCTTTCCAGATTCCTTATTCTTCGAGGGGACAGACCACTTGTTTTTCTTTCAGGTATCTCCTGCCTCCTGCACAAGGTCCTAAAGGAGGCAGGGTGTGTGTAGCCCAACCACTTATGGTGCACCCTGGATAGTGCTACACCCCTAAAGTCTCACAGCTAGTGAGTTCGGGAGATAGCGACTCCGAGGGATTCCTGAGCTGGATCCGTTATTTCCCTTTTTCCATTGCCTTTGGGGTGGGCCCCTGCCCCTCTTTCGCTTTCATATCTGACTTTCCTTGCTTTACATCTTTCTAAGTCCTTCAAACCTCATTTTTCGAAGGTTGAGAGCATTTCTTCTCCCGTTTCTTTTATTTCCCATACTCTTGTTTTCCTTTTCTTCTTCTAGTGTGTAAACTGTAGTTAGTTTTAGTTGTAGTTTGTAGTTAGATTTACTTATAAGTTCATTGTCTTTTTTCATGATCACCCAAACCATTAGGGGCCGATAGCCTGGGTGTTAGCCCCTTAGAACAACAATTATCATCATTATTATTATTATAATAATAGTAATTATTATTATTATTATTAATTGAACTTTTAGGTGAAGAAGGCTTCATTGTGAAGCCGAATCATTTACAACAATTGAATAGTTGTATCTTAGTTTGTATTGAGTGGCGTAGTATTACTAAGAATTATCTATTAATCAATACGGTAAATATCGTACATTCTACTAGCATGGTGAATGTTATTGCTTTTTGTACAGAAGGCTACGTCTTATGTATTACATGTGTGGAATATTCAAGGTCAAGTTACGTTATCGTTATTGTGTTGTAATCCAATTTTCAGTGTTGCCTTAGTAAATGAAATAGAATTTTTTCAGACGGTGAACACAATTTGTAACGGTTTCGTTTTGCTCCACGTTGAGCGTACAAGTGTAACGGTTTTACTGGCCCTCACTGTTGGGGTGTACAAATGTAATGCTTCTACTGGCCCTGCCTTGCACTTTGAAATATTTACTCTGCCTAAGATATGTTGTTTTAATGGGCGCCAAGACCTCAACGCTATGTTGAAATCTAAATTTATATTTAACAACACCTAGCTCTGGTGATTTGATCATTAACCCAACAAACAATTGTATCAGGAGAAGGAATTGGTCTATATCTAATGCTACCTACTGAAAGCAAAGATTGCATGGTTAAAAGAAATGAATTTATTATATAAAACAAGTGTGGCAAAATTAATAGTAATAATAATATATTCTGAATTTAAATTGGAGCGTTGCGATTTGAATATTACCGCTAGAAAATTACGTGAAAACGGAGTCGGATAAATTACTGATTTTACTCTTATTGCCAAGCTATGAAGTTACTGAAATACTGAAAATGAAAAAAAGACGAGAGATTACGTAGTTCTGAGTCATTCGCGCTTACCACTGGAAATTGCCGAAGCATTTCCCTCGTACTGGATATTGAAGAGAGCTTCCCACAGCCTCCTGGACGTCGTCATCTTCTTCGTTAGTTGACGAGATACTTGTAGTTATGATAACTTTATGGTCCGAACATCGGAGCCAATCACACGTACAACCACACTGGTTAAGTTTTACAAAGATAGTCGCCTAGCCTCCACGGCGCGCAAACCATATATGCACTCGTCGCTTCCCCTCTCTGGACCCGGCTTCTTCTCGCCCGCTCTCCTCTGATTGGCTGAGGCACCACGCGCTACCCCCCACCTCAGGGTCATTACACTCGGCGCGAGGATGATGTCGATTACCGTTCCAGACTATTTCGCCTTTTCTTGAAGCAGCAACCCAGGCTTGCGTCATGCTTCTTGACAAGAATAAGCCTGAAGCCGAATACCCCGTGACTCATCTCTCTCATAATACCCTAACTGACAAAACTCCGTAAAATTCCGTAATCATATAATTTTCTATGATAATGTTGTTCGTAATAATTTGATTGATAGTGTTTTCTATGACATAGAAAACCTATCTATATGCTTATAGTTTTATAAAAATGCTCCAAAAAATACCTTAATAATAATAATAAGTTAATAATAATAATAAATTAACATGAAAACTTCTCTTGACTGATCAATTTGCCGCGTAAATAAATATAGAATGGCTTCCTACTGACTTATGTCAGTGGCATAAAATCCCCTCGAAAAACACGTTACAAATTGACACAGTTGACCGACTGAAAAGCATTTGAATTTCATTGACAAGTCTTAAATTCTTTGGCAGTTTCATCGTTTTCAAACTATTAATCAATTTACCCTAAAATACTCGTGGGATAAGTTAACCGTTCTCCATGACTGAAGTAATGCAATTCTTGGAGATGTAGGCCTACGCTATAACTATTCCGAGAGCTCATCAAGACGCATAACTGTTTCATACTGTCCAAGTTAACAGCCTATTTATGCAAAATATCTAGGAAACGACTCGAAGCAGAAGAGAGGTTTTAACCGTATCTCTAAGTTGAGATGTGTTGAAAGTAGAAATATACAGGGAAGGAAATGAAGTCATTAATAAGTAGCAAAACCGGCTGCGGTGGCCGAGAGTTCCTTGTGCCTCGCTGATGTCGGGAGAGTGTAGGTTCAAATCCCACAGTTTTCCGTTGTTTGCCATTTTCACCTACATGCAAATATCGGGACGGTTTCTTTACAACAGGTCCACGGCCGACCTCCTCCCCTCTCCCTTTCATGATCCCTCTTTCATTAGACCCAAGTTAGCCGTCACCATAGCGATCGGCCTGTTACAATCCCTAATATTGTAGGCTACGTGCTGACCACGTGTGTCCAGCTTCAGGAGACTGTCCTTGTGACGGTAGAGGAATGATCCTTCGCAGAATCCGTGGATGAATCCGAGCTTGGAGGACGAGCGATTAAACACAAAATTAAAACACAAATAATGAGTAACACATCTCGCTTCAGGAAGCAATTAATTTTATGTTGGATAAAGGTTGAAAATATTTTCTTATTTAGTTCTTTGTGCCATGATGCCATCGAGTGGCTAAAGTAATGAAAGAAATTAGAGATATTAAGCAGAAACATTTTACGGAGATTGACTTCATTCGGAGCTGTTTTCACTGTTTTATGTACAGTGAAAAGTAGGGGAATATTGGTCATCAGCCCCTTGTGTGATATCAATTTGTTAGCTCACGTTAATGCTTCGGCCATGGTAGTGCTTGTTGCCATGTTATGTGGGTCCAAATTGTGCTTAAGGACGTAAATAATATGTAGGTACTACCTCGGCATTTTTATGCTGTGAATAATAAACGTCCAGGAGGTTTGGCAATTATATCACTATGCCCTGCACTGATAAGAGTCACGTGTTGGCTTCTGGTACGTTCATTGTACGTAACTTTATAATAATAATAATAATAATAATAATAATAATAATAATAATAATAATAATAATAATAATAATAATAATAATATTAGATTTAAGCTACTGTGGCTTTTAGAGACGCAGGGGTGCCGGAATTTTGCCCCGAATGAGACCTTTAACGTGCCAGTAAATCTAATGACACGGCTCCCTCACATTTGCGAACCCTCAAATGCCAACTGGATGTGCCAGGATTCGATCCTGTACACTTGGAAACAGCAGGCGAGAATAATACCGTTGAGCCCCGCAGCCAGTCACGTAACTTTACAGGAACAGTTATAGGAGAACGTTTTTGAAATAGTAGCGGTAAGAATACCCACACTTTCTCCATCAAAACATTTATCACAAACGTAGAATATATCCCCTTAAGGCTCAAGTTTTTTAAGGACTTTCTGCGTGGCTACGTGGACACTTGTCATACGGAACAATATATAAAAAAATACATTTATCGACACGAATAATAGTTAAATATTTTTCCAAGGGACATCGAAATATAATGCTTTACAGTCGGCCAACGCAATTTACCCAACTCTGCTCTTATTGAATATCTTACCGCATGAACCAAAACTGGCTCCTCTGGCATTGTCTTAAATCGAGAGGCCTCTTGGAAAAGAGGTCCTGGCCGCTCACCAGTAAATTGTTAGTATTTTGTCAATCTATGACAGCTCTTGCCATCTAGCGTCCGTGTCACTAACTTCCTCTGAACGTCCTCTATGCATTTTGACTACCTGGTATATGCTGCTAGCACAACAGGCACGTCAAGGTGGTAGCATATGTATCAGGCGCTATCACTAGACAGTCATACGTTTCCCTCAGGTGTTTTCACAGTCAAAACACGATTAATAATACCATGGATAAAATATCCCATTTAATTGCTGTGGATTTAGAGACTAATACTGTCCATGAAGGACAACTACAAGTGCTCCACTGTGCGTGGTACAGGGATGTGTGTGCCCCTCTGTCAGGAAAGAATTACAATCCTTACACTGGGGTTGAAACTTCGTGACGATAACTGAGTACATAGATGGTTTCGATAGAGTTGGTCTCCCACTTTAATTCCAGCCAACTGCCAGGATGGTATCTCACTAAGAGCGAGCTCCATCTGCTTACCATCTCAGACCCAATTACGACGGGCACTTGAAGATAAAATATAATTATACACGTTATCTGGCAAACTCACACATACCTACCAAGTGAAAGTAGCGAGTGTCATGCGTCTTGCTCCTGATTTTGTTAGGTCAAATAGGAAACGTCTTTGGTGGTAATTCATTCTCAAATATATGGTCCGTCTCCAAAAAGGGAAAAATTGTACACGTTAAAAATAATATCAACGCTAAACTTGGATCAGCGCAAAGGAAACATGCACGCTGAGTTATCTTGTCTTCTCCTACCAATCTTACTGCAGCAGTTACTTCTCCCAGCATGTATAACGGCCTAAATTCTATTTGGCCTTTGAAAAAGAGTTGTTGTTGATTCATTTAGAGGCTTTGCGACATCGTGGCCATGTAGCCCCGTGTACTTGGGTGTGTGTAGAATTTGTCTGATAACCTGTGTTATTGTGATGGCTGTGGTAGTGTGTGTATTTGTAATTCTGATGAGGATTGGAAAGGAGGTGGCCTTGGCATTAATTTAGGACCTATCCCGGCATTTGCCTGGATTAGAAGTGGAAAACCACGGAAAATGTCTTCCAGGATGGCTGAGGTGGGAATCGAACCCGCTTCTTCTTAGTTTTGCCTCACGAGGCTGAGTGTACCCCGTGCAGCCCTCAGACCAGATTTTTTTTTGGCAGAAAAGAGACTCGAACCCGGGCCTCCGCGGTGACAACCAAGAGTCTCTAAAGAAAAAAAAGAGCAAAGCTTACAAGCGCGCCTATCGGAAATTGATTGGCAAATAGAATCCTCGTTGAATGCTGGTGCTTATTGTGACAGAATGCACAGAGAGGGAGCCTACAGTCAGTATCTCAATACAAATCGGTTCATTGCCATTGAAGATGCTTATATAGCCTACTTCATTTACTAAGTGAATGATGCCGCCGGTTTATTCTAAACTATAGTTTACTACAGAATAAATAATCACAAGAGCTTGTTCTCAATAATAATAATAATAATAATAATAATAATAATAATAATAATAATAATAATAATAATATCTTATGGCCTCGGGTGCAAGCTTTGTAATTTGACACCCAGAGGGTAGCTTGCATGTCGAATTTCGTTGAAAGTCAAGGAGGTTAGATACCTAAGCTCTTTGAACACTATAGCGCTTTCTAGTAGAGAAATGAGGAACTTTGTATTGGCGGAAACTCCCGAGATTAATTTTGCCATTATGAACACGGCCTACTTATCTTATGAAGAAAGAATCAGAAATATGTAAAAACAGCACAGATGAAAAATTGGAGTTGTTGCGGGCATTGAGTGTACTCCTAGTGATTGACTGTGGCTATTTAGCAGCGGGCATACGGCAGTCATGAAGTAAGACTCGATCTTCAGCTCCTTATATGACGAATTCAACTGCCAAATCGTTTACGACAGTAACACCATCGGTACTCTCACTGTAGACAGCCTGTTAGGGGAACGGTATAAGTAGTGCGATCGGTCGGACAGGATATGAGAACGTATCTTTCACAACTCCGAAGGTCATTCCAAGTCTCGCATCAAATTTCTCTTTTCAGTTTAACTGCACATTTATTTACGAAGACGGATACAAACACTTATCATTGAATACAATTTTTCTCCTCAATGTAATGTTCAAAGTTCACTGCAGTCTTTGAAAAAAATCCACACAAAGGAAAACCACCAATAATCATGATAACTGAATGATGACCAAGTATTTTTAGCATTTACCTAGGTATACAATAGCACCCAGGTGTGTTCCATAGCCCGTAAGTTTGTAGTGGATGAGTCCAGCTGCTAGTCATGAGATGGCATTTTATTTGGCTCACCAAGTACATCTTGTATTTCGAAGTTCAAGATCTCGTCCTCCATGTTGCGTGCAGATTTTATCCTGTTTATGCTGTGAATAGCATTCATCGTCCATCGCCATACGACGGTCGCACTCCCACATGTAGTGATGCGGTGGATGAGGGTGTCAGTCATGTTGCACACAGGACAGGTGTCATCAGCTACTTGTTCGTGCCGCTTCATTTTGTCACCAGTGGGGAAGATTTCATTGATGCAGGCATATACAGACAGTCGCCATTCTAAGGGAAACCATTTGTTGCCCACCTTTTATTCATACAAGTGCAATTTCGTCCTCTTAAGGGATGTCAGAAATAATATTAGGAATAGGATAAAAGCACAGATATTTTCCACGTGACCGGGGCAGCGATTACCCAAAGTCCCACCGAAATTGGGAGTTTAACGTTCATGACGTTTACTTGTAAGTGAATAGGGCAATGATCGTGATATCCCAAGCCCCTAAAAGGTATAGCAATACACCAATATAAAGGAAATACCACCAGAATCACTCGTTAAGATTTAAAGTTTTAGCCACCATATATTAAAAGTGACCACCCCGTGGTGTAGTGGCTAGCATTTTTGGGTGTCGCCCCTGAGGTCCGGGTTCGATATTAATACTGGTCTGAGGGCAATAAAGGGATACAGGTAACCTCGTGAGGCGAAATTGAGAAGAGGTGGTTGTGATTCCCACCTCATCCATCCCGGAAGTGTTTTTTCTTGGTTTCCCACTTCTACTCCAGGTGAATGCCGGGATGGTTCCTCATTTAAGGTCATGGCCACCTCCTTCCCAATCCTCATCTCAATTACAAATACGTAAACTAATACAGCCACCACAACAACACAAAATTCCACACTCACAGATATTCATAGGCGCTTGCAGAATGTCTACGGAGACCAGTTGGAGTATTCAAAGCTTTGTTCCCGCTGGGTTCCTCGACACTTAACTGAAGACCATACGGAGCAAAGAAGAAATATCTGTGTGGAATTGCTTGCTCGTTATGAGGCTGAAGGTGACAATTTCTTGTCAAATATTATCACAGGTGATGAAACATGGATTCATCACTTCGAACCGGAAACAAAACGGCAATCCATGGAGTGGCGCCACACCAACTCTCCCACGAAGACAAAGTTCAAAACCGTACCCTCAGCTGGTAAAGTCATGCCTACGGTTTTCTGGGACTCTGAAGGGGTTATTCTGTGTTCGTTGGCTCCGACATCGACCAGTCGTGTGGTACCATGCAGGCATACAGGCCCTCACATTACGGTGGTGTTAGGCCATAGCATTGAACGGACAATGTGTTAAAAAATAGGGCATTGTATCAAAGGATTTGGGAGTTAAAATGGTGTATTTGAATCTTCAATAAAACCAACCTGCTTTTAGAAAAGAAATGTGTTGCATTATATACTGAACGGCCTTCGTACATGATCACGATGTCCAAGCCTCTCAAATGAAACAGCATCATATTTAAGCATACTACAATGTATGCATTTTGCTAATAGAAATCTTGTAATTGTCATTGTTGTTGATTCATTTAAGTGCTTTGCGTCATCGTGGTGAAGTGTGTAGAATTTGTCTGATAACCTGTGTCACTGTGATGTCTGTGCTAGTGTGCGTATTTGTAATTCAGGTAGAATTTGGGTAGGAAGCGAGCGTGGTCAAAAGTCAAGTACCATCCTGGCATTTGACTGGAGTAAAAGTGGGAAACCACGGAATACCACCATCCAGGATGGCTGAGGAGCGAATCGAAACCACCTCTTCTCAGCTATGCCTCACAAGGCTGAGTGTGCCGTGTTCCAGCACTCAGACCAGAATTAATTTTTTTTGGCAGAGTCGGGAATTGAACCTGGGTCTCCGTGTCGACAGCCAAGAATATTAGCCACTACACAATGAGACGATCAGAAATCTTGTAATCCCGTTAAATTCCTAAATACAGTACTATGAAAAACATGCTAGGTTGAAGGAATGGGAGACATAATATTATACGATAAACATGTTGCACACTAGTAAGTCTGCATCTGACTGTCTTAAACTAACTCCAAGTGGCAGAACACAAGTTGTGCATTTGTAGCTTAGGAAACTGTTAATTGGACCCACTGAGACGGGAAAGCCACCCACGCTACCGTCCAGGAGCACTGAAATTTATGTATTCTCATTGGATAGGACGTTTCAACAAATGCTGGTTGGTTACTCTCTTACTTATGCCTTGGGATGAGACGTCAATTACAATTTATTACAGCCAGATTTGTTGTTACCGACAGTGCTGGCTACGCTCGCTAAAGCGCAGAGTTAGGTCATGGGGCCAAGCTATCTGCAGACTCGATAGACGAGTGGGTTCGAGCCCCACCGTCGGCCGTCTTTGAAATGGTTTTCCGTGGTTTCCTATTTTCAACTCCAGGCAAATGCTGGGACGGTACCTTCTGACAATCCACGGCCGCTTCCTTCCACATACTTACCCAGTTTCATTCACCATCATTAATTTCAGCTCATATTAACTCCTCTCATGAGGTTGGCGTCAGGAAGGGCATCTGGCCGTAAAAACCATCCACCACAAAGACTTCCATTGCATCTCATCGCCGACCCCGTTGGAAAACGGGAATAATAAGGGGTAGTCATACAGCCAGATTTGTTGTTGATTCAAATGGGGATTTTGCGACACCGTAGCCATATAGCTCCATGTACTTGGGTGTGTTTGGAATCTGTCAACCTGTATCATTGCGATGGCCGCAGTAGTATGTGTGTATTTGTAACTGAGGCTGGGATTCAAGAAGAAGCGGCCGTGACTTTAAATCAGGAACCATCCTGTCATTTCGGCTACTTGAACATGGAGTTGAAAAGATGGAAATCATTACGAGGATAGCTGAGGTGGGAATCGAACTCACTTCTTCACACCTTAGTTTTAAGTGGCTCTAGTGAACCTCGTTTCGTCCATCTCCTGGGGAAGTGGCTAGCATTCGTGACTGTCGCCCTGGAGGTCCGGGTTCGATTCCCGGCTCTTCAAAAAAACACGTCATTTTAGTCTGAGGACTGGAACGGGGTACAATCCGCCTCGTGAGACAAAACTGAGAAGAGGTGGGTTCGATTCCCACTACAGCCATCCTGGAAATATTATTAAGTGGTTTTCCACTTCTACTCCAGGCAAATGCCGGGATGGTTCATAACTGAAGGCCATGGCCGCTTCCCACCCAAATCCATCCTCCATTACAAATACACACACTAGTACGGACATCACAGTGACATGTGTTGTCAGACAAATTATGCAAAAACCCAAATATTCGGGTTTACATGGTTTGCGACAGATGAATTCAGACGTAGAGTTTGAATTGTAATGTATCGATACCGGCGCGCAGCTATGCATTTGCGATTTAAAGCTCTGTGGTAGGAACGGGGTGTAGAGCGGTGCGGGGAACATTTCGAATACTTCGCTACTGAGAACAATGATCTGCGTGACAGTAGGTTCTCAGAATCAGACACAGACACGCTTAGCGTGGCAAACGTTTTACGCTGCAGTAGTATACTGGAAGAGTGGGTGGGCAAGTGCAGGGCTAACCGCCAGCATCTGTGATTCCGAAAGAACGTGTGCGAAGCTCAGACAGCCAGCGATGACTACTACTTGGTAACTTCTCCATACCTGACTGATACAAGATCAAAAATTTCCTATTTCACTTTAGGGACTGAAAAGTCGTTGTGGACATCGTTCCAGTGTACATGTGTGTGTGTGTAGATTTTCCAATAACCAGTATTATTGTTATGACTGTGGCAGTGTGTGTAACTGCCATTATTAGGATTTAGGTTAGCCTTATTTTCCCTATGACTCGGTATAAGGGACCTCACATATCCAAGTGCAAGCAGCTGAGTTTAGCAGCCATGCTAACTCGGATACGCTAGAGCAGGGGTTCCCAACCTGGAGGGCGCCCCCCCCCCCTAGGGGGGCGTGGGGCTTTATCAAGGGGGGCGTGGAGTGATTTCGGAATTAAGTTTTTTAACTCGAATATTACAATTTTGTATAATAAACATTTTTCGAATCTCTCCAAGTGATTGTCGCGCCAAGTCAATCGTTCAAAAGCACTGGTAATTGCCAACTGTCGGCACAAACCTGTGCGGAGACGCGAGGTTGGAGGTGAAATAAGGAATTTCTGTGTTGTAAGGAGCAAAATCAATGCCAATTTTATCGTCTCGTTGGCATATCTTTGTGATTTCTTTGAAGCTTTGATCAGTTTTAACCTAAAGCCCCAAGACAAAAACTCCAATATTATGCTTGCTTATGATGTCATAAGAGCTTTCCTGTAAAAAATACAGTTATGGAAACGCCGGCTTGAGTTGAACAACTTCTCATCCTTTCACCGCCCTAATGAAATTTTGCCGGAAAATGAACGTGATCATGATAAACGTAGGTGCAAATTCAGTCACATTTAGATTCCCTGGCACAAGAATTCAACTTCTACTTTCCTGATATCTCGTCGGAAGAATGGTCCTGGATGTTAACAGGAAATTCGTTTGCCATTGACATTGAAGCTCTGCCAGCACAACTTCAAGAAGAAGCCATAGATTTGAAGTGTGAATCAAAGCTAAAAGATGATTCAAAAATATTAGGACTGGGTGACTTTTAGGTAAACTGTCTTGCAGTGTATCCTGTAATAGCCAAATTTGCATTGCGTGTCATTGTCCCATTTTCAAGGACATAATTATGCGAGTCAGGATTTTCAACGCTGAGTGTCATAGAAACAAAACAGCGCTGTCGGCTTGATGTTGCAAGTGATCTCTGCTGTGCTCTGTCAAATATCAAACCAAACCTACCGAATCTTACCAAGAGAAAACAGTGTCAACCCTCTCACTGACATTTGTTGACTAATTTAAGGATTTGTTGTAAAGGTGTGTTCTTTGTATTGGGCTAAAATGAAGTTAGTATGTAATCGATAGGCCTATAAAGCTCGTACTTCATATTACTGTATTTTAACAGAAATAATTATTTTATTATGTAGTGTTATTAGGTTAGGTCTATATCCTCCGCGTCAATCGAAGAGGTTATAGATAAAGCCCTGCGCGGATGCGGATATCCGCGGATATCCGCAAAATTTTTCGCCACGCGGATATAGTTTGCATAGCTGTGCGGATAGCGGATACGCTGCGGATAATGTTTCGAGTAAATTTGCGGATAGATTTTAGAATACAATGTGGAACTTACGATAATATTATATAGCCTATTGCGTACGAAATATTCAGGCACGTATTGCACTTATACACAGGGAGAATATTTTACTCTTATGCTTTCAACTACATTTTATTAAGTACCGTATGTTTGTAGTAGATGGTCTTGACATCTCATCAATTCTCACTGCCATTATTACTATACGTACGAGATATAATGTTGTCAATAAGCCTGTTAGTTCATCGTGGTGACATCATTAACATTCCTCAAGTCAGCTCCTTCGCGGTCTAAGCTATCCTGGAAGATCTGGTTCCAGGTTTATCTGTAGATTTATTTCCAACTTGGCGCTGACACACGTTTACTGTGATATTGCAACGCAGAGAGTTATGACATCAACACTTTATGCTTTATCTAATAAATTAAAAATAATATTGAAATATCAGCGGATTTGGATTAAAGTCATGCGGATGCGGGGCGGATGCGGATAACAGTAATGCGGATGCGGGGCGGATGCGGATAACGGTCGTGCAGATGCGGGGCGGATGCGGATAACAGTAATGCGGATGCGGGGCGGATGCGGATAACGGTCGTGCGGATGCGGGGCGGATGCGGATAACAGTAATGCGGATGCGGGGCGGATGCGGATAACGGTCGTGCGGATGCGGGGCGGATGCGGATAACGGTCGTGCGGATGCGGGGCGGATGCGGATAACAGTCGTGCGGATGCGGGGCGGATGCGGATAATGTTTTGTTCATCCGCGCAGGGCTCTAGTTATAGAAGCGATGAGTTGAGGGGAGGTGTGTGTGTGGGGGGGGCTGGGGGCGGAAGGGGGGGGGGGCGATAAGTGGTGGGGAGGTGTGTGTGGAGGGGGGAGGGGGAGGGATGATGGAGGGGGGCGGGGGCGATGAACTCCCGTATCTGAAAAGGGGGTCGTCAGCTGGCGAAGGTTGGGAACCACTGCGCTAGAAAGTGATACTATCAAAACGTGAGTGCTCATTTCTCTACTTCTTGATGAAAGAGTTTCGGTTTACATTTCATCAACCTATAATAATAATAATAATAATAATAATAATAATAATAATAATAATAATAATAATAATTGAAATTTCATGTTTTTCAGTCAGCCAACACGATTGTATCCAATTGAGGACTCCACAGGGAAAACCGGGTATGTCACATTATGTACATTTTTCAGGAGAGCCAATTTGATTTTTCAACACTATGAAGGAATACTTACAACACCCCAATTGAGTGTAAGCAATATAGTTATTTTGGCAAATGAATTTCTTATAAAGAAAGTACATGTAGTACAAATAACAACTTAAGTTAAATTTTGAAAAAGTGAGAGGATATGGGACGTTCTTTCCGCTTCCACTAAAAAAAACCTCTGTATGTCCGCGACCTACCGCTTTATTTAAAATCAATTTCTACCGATCTGTAATTACGATGGCTGGCCACCAGAATGCGCCATAAACTCATTTCCGAAAAAAATGAACTCACCCCGTTCTTTCCGTGGGGTCTTCAGTTGTAATAGGTGTTTTCCTTATTCAAAAAGATACGGTCAGTCTGAGAGACTAGACTTTATATCATTTCAAATGACGCATGCTACAAATGCTACACATGTTAGAAAGGCTCAGGAGGGATTCTCGCTTCGCTCGAAGCCCCAGGACTCTTTCAACCGACTCCATTACCCATTAACTTAGGCTTTCCGCGCGGGCACCTCTTAAAGGGTCACCCTGTATTTGAGTCTGACATCTTTTACAACACTTTAAGGGTCACCCATTATTTGAATCTGATATCTTGCAAACCTCGTTAAGTGTCACCCTGTATTTTGCTCTGACATCCTGCACACCTCTTTAGGAGACACCCTGTATTCTTATCAGGCATCTTGTATATCTCTTTAGAAGTCACCCTGTATTCTTGTGTGACATCTTGTACACCTCTTTAGGAGTCACCCTGTATTCTTGTCTGACATTTTGTACACCTCTTTAGGAGTCACCCTGTATTCTCGACTGACATCTTGTGCACCTCTTTAGGAGTCACCCTGTATTCTTCTCCGCCATCTTGTACACCTCTTTATGAGTCACCTTGTATTCTTATCTGGCATCTTGTATATATCTTTAGGAGTCACCCTTTATTCTTATATGACGTCTTGTATATCTCTTTAGGAGTCACCCTGTATTCTTGTGTGACATCTTGTATATCTCTTTAGGAGTCACCCTGTATTCTTGTGTGACATCTTGTACACCTCTTTAGGAGTCACCCTGTAATCCTGTCTGACACCGTGTACACCTCTTTAGGAGTCACCCTGTATTCTTATCTGACGTCTTGTATATCTCTTTAGGAGTCACCCTGTATTCTTGTCTGACATCTTGAACACCTCTTTAGGAGTCACCCTGTATTCCTGTCTGACACCGTGTACATCTCTTTAGGAGTCACCCTGTATTCTTATCTGACGTCTTGTATATCTCTTTAGGAGTCACCCTGTATTCTTGTCTGACATCTTGAACACCTCGTTAAGAGTCACCCTGTATTCTTGTCTGACATCTTGCACACCTCTTTAGGAGTCACCCTGTTTTCCTGACTGACGTCACGCACTTGCTGTCTCCCAGGAGTAAACTCAGACTCGGTGCATATGCACTGAAAAACACGATGACGTCATACACGCCGTAACCGTAACCGTAACGCATAACGTTAGACCCAAGCATAACGACGAAGTCGACAAGATCATTTGAAATGATAAAAATAACATTTAAGCTACATGAGATTTAATGTTGGCTGACTGAAAAACATCACATTTCGATTACCAAGGCAACACTGAAAAATGACTTTCAACACGATCAATAATAATAATAATAATAATAATAATAATAATAATAATAATAATAATAATAATAATAATAATAATACAAAATTCAGTGGATTTTAAACGAATCATTGACTGTTCTGCAAATGTTAATACATACAAACTGAAGTCAATAAGTGAAGTTCCATTTCATGGTAGGTGCCTAAACGTGGGATAAGTATACCGGACCGGTACAGTGACTGTTCAGGAGTTCATAAGAAGAAGAAAAAGAGTAAAACATTAATTATAGGAGAAGTAAGAGGAAGAAGAAGAACTTGGACGTTGTATAACGGCTTACTGTTCACCTACAGCAAAAAGCGTCAGCTCACACATGATTTCCTACCAAACAAAGGAAGAAGGAAAATCACAAACGTGTAAATGTAACCAGATATTGCCGGACGAAACAGACCACGTTACTGTCTTATATTAATTGATATACGATGTATCTCGCTCCAATTTGGTCCTGTTTTGTACATTAATGGAATTTGTAATGACTCGTACAGTGAACTTTGGTTCTGATAAAAAGTTAATCACGGACCCTAAAACTAATGGGTGTTCTTGTATTCTCTTTCAGAACGATACGGTCTCGTAAACGATGACGTGGTTTACCCCCATTTAAAGCTGCTATAATATACAATAGTATAATTAAAAAGCGGAGAAGTCATAACTATGGCAACACAATATCATCGTTATCAATCCCCAAGCGCCAAGCTTTGATGTCTACTCTCCCTTAGTAATGTTCCAGTGTGCTGTAATTAACCTCGATTTATGAGAAATATTCTCTCTCTGCGCTTACATATATTACCACTACTCCTCAAAATAATTCAGCCCCGTTATCATTATTAACCATGCGCGTGTGGCGTGTGGAGTTCAACAGCTGATTTTAGTTCTCCCCGTAAAATAAGCAAAACATAGTCTGAATACATTTCCATGATAAAGTTGTTCATAATGATTCTTTATGAGCGATAATGAAGCTCTATCTCAAC
Source organism: Meconema thalassinum (assembly GCA_946902985.2). Classification (NCBI taxonomy): domain Eukaryota; kingdom Metazoa; phylum Arthropoda; class Insecta; order Orthoptera; family Tettigoniidae; genus Meconema; species Meconema thalassinum. Next base: position 1,102,266,449 of record OX336389.2, on the reverse strand, counting down.
GGTGTATGCAGTTCATTTCTTAGCTATAATTTTGTGCTGAATTAAATGGTTACAGCGAAGTATAATATGAGGCAAGCGATAGGAACTATAAAGTACGCTGCGTTACTTCATTTACTAAAGTAATTGTTCCTGCAAGTGTTTGAACCTCAACTGAGAAACAAACTGCGCGATCTATTTCTGTACAATGTGGTCACTGTCCCGTCATAAAATCTGAAGTGTCACACCGGGCGTCACGTGTATTGAAAGAGAACGTAAAGGGATGAGCTTTATAGAGCACATGAATTGTAAAGGTTGCTAGGGGAGATAGAGAGTGTGGCACTTCATACGTGAAACCCTCCAACAGCTCACTTTTAAAGCTGTGCTCGATCTCTATTAATATCCATATACAGAGCGACTAAAAAATAAGTTACGGGAATTATATAGGCATTTCACTTTTTCTTCAACCGCTTGGTTAATTGTCAGTAGTGACTATTTCATGTCTCATAAGTCCTGTGACTTTGTTAGTGGACTGATTTCACAGCATTACTTTAGTGTTGAGTGGTAGTGTGTCCATTTACTTATCCGAAGTTCACAAATTCGATTCTTAGCCGAATAATGTCGATTTCTTCAGGTGTGGGAAAAATTCAGCCAGCCCCATTGTGTTGGAGTAGCACGCTTGCCTCTCACTCAGAATCTCCGGGTTCGATTTCCGGCTCCGTCAGGGATTTTGCAACCTGACGTGAGGGCTGAAACGGGATGCACTCAGCCTTGTGAGGACAATTGAGTAGCTGTCTGACAGTGAGGCAGTACCCCGGTGACGGAGACCAAGATTAATGGCCGAGGGGACCCAACGCGCTGACCACGCGTCACCCCATAATCCGGAGGCCAAATGGCTGAGAAACGGTCCCTTCATGGGCTGTAGTGCCACAAGGTATTTATTTTTTGGGGGGGGGGGGGGGAGGGAAATCCCTGAACCTCCGTGTGGAACGTTAATGGTTTGTAAATTAAAACGAATAGGGAGCTTGTAGTTTAGCTGGACCGTAAATTTCACGATTATGAGCCACGGGACCTCATATTTATGTGGAATCTGAACCACAGGACGTGGCATTTCACTTAGAAAATCTCACATGCATTGACCGGGAATTGGGTCCGGCCTTGGTGAAAGGCAAACAGCTTGACCACTGCACCATCACGCCCCCTGCTTGTAAGATACCTCTCTTGTCCCATTTGGTGACTAACAGATTTAATTGAATTTCAGTTTGATTTATTTGCAATATAGCAGTGCAAATTTGAAGAGTAAATCACGTACATGTCTTCCCTCAAAATATGTACAGTAGATAACTGAGGTCACATGGTAAACATTGCTATTATTCTTATCCTCATCTTAAAATTCATCGGCCTCGTGGTATAGTGGTAGCATGCTTGCCTCTTACCTATGAGGTCATGGGTTCCATTCCCGGGTCCATTAGAGATATTAGAACTGACGTGAGGGCTGGAATGTAGTAAACCACGTGAATACAACTGAGTAGCTGTATGGTCTGAAAGGCAGCAGCCTCGTTTAAGAAAGTCCAAATTAACTACCTAGGGTGGGGAATGTAAGTTTTGAAACCACTATTTCCGTGTTTCCTATACAAACTGTTAGTTGTAGCTCTTCAGTCGGTCAACACGCATTTTCCTAATGACTGGGCGGGGTACAATGTATTTAAAATAAATAGTTAATAAGTCAATAAACACTTGGGGCAATTGGCTCATTGTAATAGTGTTCAAAACTAGTAAGGAAGGAAGCTTTTAGTTTTACGTGAGCGTTAATCATGGGATCATGAGCCACAGGACGTTCTTTTTTACGAGGAATCCGAACCACAGGACATGGCATTTATCTTCGAAAATCTCACACGTATTGACCGGGAATCGAACCCGGTCCACCTTGGTGAGAGGCCAACAGCTTGACAGCTGCACCACCATGCCTCCCCCGATCGTAACTAGTACTGTACATAAACATTTCTCCAGGAGTGTTTATTTACATTGCACTTCCGCCCAGTCATTGGGCAAACTCTTGTTGACGGCCTCAAGAGCTGCAAATGACTGTACCTATGGGAGACGTCACGCTAACCACACGCCACCTCACAGTCTGCAGATCACGTGGCTGAGTTGTAGTCGCCGGTAGGCCAAGGCCCCAATGGTTCATATAGGATAGCAGTATGATCTCTCTGTGAATTACATACGGCAGTATATGGAAACATTATAATTAATTCTACAATTAAATACACAACAGCGTTTTTCCTTCACTTTATGCTAATATCGTACGAACTTTTCCAATCTAATTAGGCTACGCTAATATTACAGCTCTAATCTAACTTTGACGTCAGGGTCACCAATTGTAATATTTTTGTATACTTATACTTTCGATTACGTTAGCAGGAAATAACTACATTTTTTGTACATTTATTTTCACAAACGGTAGCAGGGAAATAACACTTGCATTCACCGAACACTAACAGCTGACAGACTATATATCTACTTTTGTCAATCAATAAAAGAAGGACCTAAGAGTTTCAACACAGGAACCGGGTTGAAGAAATTCAGGCCTCCAAATCTGGCCTTCCTCTTGGTGACAGAGAAGATCTCAGCGACGATGTGTTGGAGGCGAAGATCGTGTGGTCTCGAGCATGCCTGTGTCGACCACAAACCCTCCTTGTTGAACGGTATTTATTAATTATTCATAGTTTATGTTGCTGTTGTTGTTGATAATTATTTAGGGGCTTTGCAACATAATGGCCATTTAGCCCCGTGTACTTGGGTCTACGTAGAATTTGTCTGATAACTTGTGTCATTGTTATGTCTGTACTAAGGTGTATATTTGTAATTGAGGTTGGATTTGGGTAGGAAGTGGCATTACCTTTGAGTTAGGTATCATTCCGGCAATTGCCCGGAGCTGATGTGGGAAACCACGGAAAAACCACGTGCATTATGGCTGTGGTAGGTCTAACTTACTATCATGGCATTTTTCTGGAAGGAATATGGGAAAACGGGGTAAAATCACACTCAGGAAACCCACTGTCAAGGCAGAGATTCAAACCTCCGATCCCCGAATTTGCTCCACCACCCGATCGTGGACATGGTGCACGTTTTAACTTGGACCTCCGTGATGACAGCCAAGCATGCTAGCCAATACACCATGAGGTGGTCTATAAATTAAGATAACTGGGCTCTTGTATCGTAGTAACTGGCTGCCCTCTTTCTCCGTTTCTGGATTGGATTCCTTCCTCTTTGTTCTGGTTTGCGAGGTGTAAAGGTGTAGGCTATAATTCAGCCTCTTGAGGCACAACTGGGAAGAGATGGGTTTGATTCCCACCTCAGCTTTCCTAGAAGTTGTTTTCCGTGGTTTCCCACTTCTACTCCAGGAACATTCCGGGATAGTTCTTAACATAAGGCTACAGCCACCTCCTTCTAAATCAAAGCCTTAATTACAAACACACACACACTACTACAGTCGGCACAATGACACAGGTTATCAGACAGATTCCACTTACATCCAAGTACTCGGGGCTACTTGACCTCGATGTTATAAAGACCATAAATAAGAAAAGAAAAACAACAGCATACTAATCCACTAAGGACGAACCATTGTATGGTCTGCCAGCAAAAACTGGAAAGAAATGTCCTGAAAGCTTTATATCTTAAAAGACGTGAATGCTGTTGATTTAGTTTGAATACAGGTTATTTATGGTTATATCTTAACCTAAGAAGGCGTGGTTGATAATTTATATTGGAGTAACGAGTAGGCACTTCACATTATATGGTTTCTAATTGAGATTTAAGGGTTACATAGGCTACTAATGAGGCTCAGGCAACGTCGTTAATGGAACAACTCTGTGATCGCCTTAGAAGTTTGTAAGTAGAAGATAAAATGATGCCTGCCTCTGTGGTAGTTAAAAGTCACACCGGAAGCGAGTATAAAGATACCAATGTGAGTATTCCTACGTACTGCAAAATCTCACTTAAGTAGTGACGCCTATGATGCTAACACGTGGCAGTGTAAAGCATTCATCATTTAATGTATGTGACGTGTATTGAAGTTATAACACCTGCGATTTTTTTCTCAGGACTGGAAACAGGTAGGGACATGCAGATTGTTTTAAAATGCTCACTCGTTGTGAATGCGTGACAGAGATATCAGCATTTATGGCACTCAGAACACCAGCGACAACGGCGAGAAATAGGAATGTTTTTGATACTTAAAATGGCGAATTTCTATTACATGAACAGGGTGTAATCATTCGTTTTCTCCATTTGCGTGAGAAGACACCGATTGAAATTCATCGCCAGTTAAGTGAGAATTGTGGTGATGGCGTCATGGATGTGTCCAATGTGGGTTCGTGGGTGGGACATTTCAAAGAAGGCAGAACGTCGTGTGACAACTAGTACAGTACAGCTGCACAGAAGAAACCCCTTTTGTTCCAAAAACCGTGTTATGGTTGGCTTTTAGTAAATCGTTAGAAAAGCACAAGACCTAAAAAAATGCGGAATGTGTCCTCCAGGTAGGCCATCCACAAGTCTCACACCCTGTTTTTGTAATGAAAACGTCGCCATTTTAAGTGTCAAAAACAGTCCTAACTCGCACCGTGTCCACTTGCGTTTTGAGTGCCATACACTGCTGCTACCTCTAATACGCATTCTCAACAAGTGCGCGAACATTTAAAATAATCCGCATGTTTCTACCTCTTTCCAGTCCTGAGGAAAAAATAATGTTAAAACTGAACGCACCTCGTACATAGGCTCTTTCCAAACAGTGATACGACATCTTGCTGGTGTGTCATGTGGGGAGGGTGGCTGATCAAATTTGAAATCGCGAAGTTCGTCGTTGTATTGCATCGAAGATAGTAGTAGTTTCCTTTACGGGCTTGTAAATCGTAGTCATCAGCTCTATGTACTTGCTCACGTGTTGAATTTTGTTTTATTGTGGTGACCCCAGTAGTAAGCGTACTGAAATAGGAGTTGTTTATTTGAAATGTAGACCAATGATTAGTTGTTATTGTTGTCGATTTTGATTTTTTAGGGGATTTGGAATAACGTGATTACGAGCCTCGTGTGCTTGGGTGTGTGTAGAATTTGTATGATAACCTGTGTTTCTAAGTTATCAGTACTAGCGTGTGTATTTGTAATTGAGATAGGATTTGGTAAGGAAGCAGCCGTGGCCTTACGTTTGGTACAATTCCTGCATTTGCTTGTAGTTGAAGTGGGAAACCACGGAAAACAGCCACTTCCAGGATGGTTGAAGTAGTATTGCCTCACCAGGCATTCCAACCCTCAGAACAGAATTGAATTACTTGGCAGAGCCGAAAATCGAACCCGGGTCTCCGTGGTCACAGCCATGAATACGTGGGCATCAATATCTAGAAACGAACACATATTCGACAATATGCACTGTTGTGGTGAGTTTATCCGTGAAATAGTTACAAAACTGGTAGCGTGCCTTGCTTAATCCAGAAGATATTTCTAACAACTACTACTTACACCAGTAGGCTACATACAGAATTTATGAGAAACCACAGTGCAACAGCTGTACCGCCCTCACTACCTCTAAACCTCGCACTCAACGTTTCGGGTCATACTAGTCTCCTGCTGTTGCTTCACATGCGCTCGTGACCGTAACCTGTAGAACCCAGTTCTTCTCAAGCGCCTTTCACAGTGCCAGCTACAACCAAGCTACATCTTGACCCGACTCACTGTTCCCTGACTGGCAGCTACGCACCTGAATTGCTGACTTACAACAACTGTTGCACGTACAGTGCGATTATTACCTGATGGCTCATGCGCGCACAATGAGTTTCATTTGCGGATGAGTCCATGTACTGCAGCGTGATTGAGAGGGGAGAAGCGTTCACTTCGTCAGTTGCTGCGGAAATGTTCACATCGGTTTATGGTACTGGGTAACCACTTAAATAATTTAAAAGTGGTTGGTTTAAACTTATGGAAATTATTAAAACATATATGAACCTTATGAGATATTTTATTATTATTATTAATAATAATAATAATAGTATTATTATAATTATTAATGCAATTATTATTATTATTATTATTATTATTATTATTACATACGTACATTTTTATTTGAGAGTGATTTGCCTTTCAGCGTCCAATCTAGTCTGGAAAGCCTGTGTTCGCGAACAAGTCGCCACCATGTTGCCCTGTTAGCAGTTAGCACTGTGGCCTCCTCTGCTTCTACACCTATCACTTTCAGATTGTTAATCACTGAATCTGACCATCGCCTCCTAGACCTACCTCAGCTTCTCTTGCCCTCTACAGCGGAACTCATTAACCTCTTAGGTAATCTCTCTTCCCCCAAATCTCACGACATGACCCCACCATCTGAGTCAGCTCATACGAACAGCTTCATCTAGCGAGTTCATTTCTAACTTAGCCTTTCTCTCTTCATTACGAGTAACCTCCTGCCATTGGTCCCATCAATTTTTCTCGGTAATCATTCGTGCTACCCTCCCGATCCTGTAGGAAACGGGAATCATTTGGGCTACGCTCATACCATAATTATATTATTTTATTATTATTATTATTGGAAGCCTCCGTGGCTTAGGTGGCAGCACACCAGTCTCTCACCGCTGGGTCCGTGGTTCAAATCCCGGTCACTCCATGTGAGATTTGTGCTGGACAAAGCGGAGGCAGACAGGTTTTTCTCCGGGTACTCCGTTTTCCCTGACACATATGTCATTCCAGCAACGCTCTCCACTATCATCTCATTTCATCTGTCATTCATTTAGTCATTGTCCCAGGGGAGTGCGACAGGCTTCGGCAGCGGCACAGTTCATATCAACGCCGCTAGATGGGGGGCTTCATTCATTCCATTCCCTGACCCGGTCAGACGACTGGAAACAGGCTGTGGATTTTCATGTCGATATTAGACTATTATTATTATTGTTATTGTCAGTTTGTACTGATCGGTGCGAGATACCTCACAGGCCTCGTACTAATAGAATGCTAGTGTTTACGGAGATATTGAATTGAATTACCTCCAAGCAGTACGTACATTTAATTGCTGGTATTATTACTTAATAATGCATAAAGTGTGTATTTGACAATATTCCCAGTAATGAGTGGCTTTCAGCTATTAGTCAAATGAGGTGATTTAACTTGAAGCGGCGTGGTGCCACAAAGACCCAGCCTGATGTAATCGTTACTTGCCATCCCATTTCACCCTCCGTTTGTGAGAAGCTGAGCTATAATCATTTGAAGCCCCGTCGATCGACTCGTCACTACAAAGCAGAAAGGAACGAAGACGTGTGATGGACAAGAAAAGTGGGGGAATAGTGACAGTAGTTATTAGTGGGGACGGGTTGGCGGATAAATGTGGTAGAATAAAACAAAGATGATGTTGATGATAATTGTAGTTTTAGGGGCCTAACATCTAGGTTATCGGCCCCCCAATGGTTTGAGTGATAGTGAAAGATTAGATCAGAATGAAAACTATAACTAATACTAACTACAGACTTACAGACTACAAGAAGAAATGTTAAACAAATAAAGGATAAGGCGAATATAGGACAGGACGAAAATAAATGCCCTCAACCCTCGAAGCATGAGGATTGAGGGACTTGGAAGGAAGGAGAGCCATGAAAGGCAGATAGGAAAGGGGGAAAGAGGAGAGGGTCCGCCCCAAAGTTCATGAAAAAAGGGAAAAAAACCGGACCCAGCTCAGGAATCCCTCGGGATCGCCAACTCCCGAACTCACCAGCCGTGAGCCTCTGAGAGTGTAGCAATATCCAGAGTGCACCAGAAGTGGTGGGGCTATATACACCCTACCTTCTTGAGGGCCTTAAGCAGCAGGCAGGAGATAACATGAAAAGAGAAAGAAGGCTGACACCATGCAGAAGGAGGGTATCAGGAAAGATGAGACAAGGGCCAATTAAGGCGGAAATGGAAGAGAAACCCTAGGCCTCGGATACCCTTACACCGTCGGGGTCGGAAGAGAACAAGAGCTGACCAAGACAGGAAAGAAGACGGAGAGGAGCCCGGCACAAGTAAGTGGTTGCAGTGACAGACTCAGCTGGTGCCCCGTGGTCGCCAACCCACGTCCCGCTAGATGTGAGCCCCTGGGGGGAATAAAACAAAGACTAGAGGTGTAGAAATCAGTACACGGTTATGCCAAAGATAATGTAGTCACCACGTACTAGTGGGTGGGAATATCCCTCCTGAGTACTTAGGTGTGCGCTTAATTTATCTCTAAACCTCTATGAATGTGTCCACTTCGTTCCGTAGTGGCTAGCATTCTTGGCTCTCACCGCGGAGGCCTGGGTCGGCACAAAAAAAAATCTGTTCTGAGGGCTGGAACGGCGTACACTCAGCCTCGTGAGGCAAAACTGGAAATAGGTGGGTTCGATTCTTACCTCTGCCATCCAGGAAGTGGTTCTCCGTGGTTTCCCACTTCTTCTCAAAGCAAATGCCGAATGATAGGCCTACCTAACGTAAGGCCACGACCACATCCTACCCAAATCCTATCTCACTTTAAATACACACACTAGTACGGACATCACAGTGACACAGGTTAGCAGACAAATTGTACACGCACGCAAGCACACGATGCATGACAACGATGTCGCAAAGCCCCTAGAAATCAACAACAACAACTTGTATGTGCTTACTGCAGCAGTGTGTCTAGCTGTAATTATTACGATTTACAGTAGGATTTGGGTACGAGTCCGTGAATTGATCTGGAGAGACCTAGGAAAAACTCCGGAGGAAAATGACATTCAGGATGGTCACAATCAGCACCAGCATTCGAACCATTAATCTCTGGACTTCTAACTTTGGCCAATTCGTTGCGCAGTGGCAAGGATTCTTGGTTGACACTTCTGAGGTCCTGGTTTGATTCCCGGATAGGTCAAGAAATTTAATTGTTCGTCATTGTTCATTCTTTAGGGGCTTTGCGACATCAAAGTCGTGTAGCCCCACGTACTTGGGTGTGCGTGAAATTTGTCTCGTTACCTGTGTCACTGTGATATCTGCACTAGCGTGTATATTTGTAATTGAGGTAGAATTTGGGTAGGAATTGGCCGTGGCCATAAGTTAGTTACCATCCCGGCATTTGCCATGAGAAGTGGAAAGGCACGGAAAACCTCTTCCAGGATGGCTGAGTTAGGTATCGAACCCACCTCTCCTCAGTTTTGCCTCACGAGGCTTAGTATACCCCGTTCTAGCCCTCAGAACAGAACTAAACTTCTTGGCAGAGAGGGGTTAGTGAAAGAATAATAATAATAATAATAATAATAATAATAATGTTATTGGTTTTATGTCTCTTTCAACTACTGAAGCTTTTAAAGACGCCGGGGTGGCGGAATATTGCCCCGAAGGGGATCTTCCATGTGTCAGTAAATCTACTGACACGGCTCCCTTATATTTGCGCACCCTCAAACGCCAACTAACTGCACCAGAATTCGATCCTGCAACCTTGGAACAGCAGGCGAAACTGTCACCACTGCACCACGCTGCCAGTCAGTTTAATGAGAGGTGAAATTAATGAAATTGAATGAAACTGACTAACGAGTTCGAAGGAAGTGGCCATGGCCTATTAGGAGGCACTGTCCCAGCATTTGTCTGGAGTAAAAAATTGGACACGATAGAGAATCATTTTATGGCTGGCAGACAGAAGGATTGGAACTTGGAACTTACTTGTCTACCGAACCCGGAGACATATTGGCCCCATGACCTTCCACTGCGCTGTTGCTAGCGTAGCTGACATGGCCTTTATACTGTGATAAATAGCAGACAAGATTTGAATAACACATAATAAAAAATCCTGATGTTACATTTATTTAGATAAATGATGAATTTATTATTTCTCTATTATATCACTTTATTCAGCTTCACGTTCCTGAAGGTAGAAGGATTGCCCCCAAACCCGTCCTCAAATCACACACAATTTCTGGCGTCACCCCATTGTAAGGAGTTTCTCCAATACTCCAGGCCAGGTAAAAGGGATCAATATTCCGTTTAAATATTGAAATACTTTACGTGACCGTTAATCGTGCGATCAGGAGCCACGGGACCTCCATTTAACGTGGAATCCGAACCATAGGACATGGCATTTCACATCGAAAATCTGACATGCATTGACCGGGAATCGAACCTGGTCCAACTTGGTGAGAGTCCAACAGCTTGACCGCTGTGACACCACGCCCCGTGAGCATAATTTTATGTCAGTATAGGCACATTGGAACCCAAACAAACCTTGATGATTTCTTTAAAATCTATATAACTGTTTACTCAATTAAACTAAAAACTAAAAACTAAAAACAAAATATAAAGTATAAAATATAAAATATAAAATATAAAATATAAAATATAAAATATAAAATATAAAATATAAAATATAAAATATAAAATATAAAATATAAAATATAAAATATTGTATTGTATGTCTACCCCTTATTATTCCCGTTTTCCAACGGGGTCGGGGATGAGATGCGATGGAAGTCTTTGTGGCGATGTTTTTACGGCCGGATGCCCTTCCTGACGCCAACCTCATGAGAGGAGTTAATGAGAGATGAAATGAATAATGGTGAATGAAACTGGGCAAGGATGTGGAAGGAAGCGGCCGTGGCCTGTCAGAAGGTACCGTCCCAGCATTTGCCTGGTGTTGAAAATGGGGAAACCACGGAAAACCATTTCAAGGACGGCCGACGGTGGGGCTCGAACCCACGCGTCTACCGAGTCAGCAGAGAACTTGGCCCCATGAACTAATGCTGAACTTCAGCCAGCGTAGCCACTACTCTCGGTCACAAAATATAAAATACTAGCAGTAGTACCCGGCTTCGCCCGGTGGAATGATGATAATGTTTTAAGGTCTCCTTAGAAATATAATGGACTTAAAATCTAAGTCATTTGCCCCCAAAGACAATGAGGGAGTAATATCTAGGTCATTTGCCCTTTTGATAAGGATGATAATAAAAACTACTGTTGAATTGACACGTCAAACTTACAAACTACCGTAATAGAAATACATATTTCAAAATTCACAGGCGAGGAAGACTTATTGTGTGTGGTGATTAATGGTGTAATGGGCGTAACATCTACTGTAGGTCATTTGCTCTTACGATGAGGATGTTAAGGGAAACTATTACCGGTATTGAATTGACACTTCAACGTATAATGTACACAACGTACTGTTATAAAAATAACTATATGGCGGCTTCGGTGGCGTATTTGGTAGCATGCTGAGCTTCTATGCCCAAGATAGCGGGTTCAAACCCGGCCGAAGCCGTCGGATATATTAAGAGCGTTAAAAATCATTCAGTATGCCTTTCTTCGGAAGGGAAGTAAAGCGGCGGTCCCATGTCAGATTTATGGCATGTTAAAGAACCTTCCACTAATTACACCTGTGTGAAGCTAAATTTGATAGTTAAACAACGCTCATAGATGCCTACGTCCGTTGCCAAGAGCCGACTGCAGTGGCGTCTAGTAGCTAAGTTCCGAACTTGGCCTAGTAGTCGTTGACGGTGGCGCTTGGCGGCACAAGTACGAACTATTTGAAGAATTCTAAGTTGCAGTTTGTACTTAAATTTAAAAACAGATAACACACACTAATACAGTCATCACAATTAACACAGGTTATCAGACAGATTCTACACACACCCAAAGTACACGGGGCTACATGACCGCGTTGTCGCAGCCCCTAAACTTAAGAACCAACCAAAAATAAATATTTTAAAAGTCACAGTCGAGAAAGACTTTATGCGGTGGTGATTATTGGTATGATGCGCGTAACATCTAGGTCATTTGCACTTATGATGATAATAATAAGGTAATGAAAAAATGACTACTAAACGAACATGGTGTTATTTTAAAACTGATATAGGTAATTCAGGTGTCTAGCTTCGATGTCTTCCAAAGTCTCAACCTTATTTTCTGGCTTAGGCCTGTACTGGATGCGTCTAGTGAAAGAGCGTACTGCTCGGCAAAGACAAAGAATATAGGTCCAAGCTGCACGAACCTGAGATGATCGCAGATGATGACGAAATATGGTGACATACGTTCGGGGTTCCCCGTCCTATACAGATTGACCGGGAATCACTCACTGTTTCGCAACGGCCCTGTGCTGGCATCAGCATAGACAGCAGGAGATAACACGGCGGGCTCTGGAAAGTAACTCTCAAGTCACCTCGCGATGAATCAGCAAGCTATTCTCACAACTGACCCCCCCCAGGGTCTCACAACTTGTGGGACGTGGGTTGGCGACCACGGAACCCCAGCTGAGTCTGGCATCGCTTCTACTTCCTGGTGCCGGGCTCATTTCAGTTCTCTTTCCTGTCGGCCTCCCTTGGTCAACTCTTGTTCTCTTCCGACCCAGACTGTATTAGGATATCCGAGGGCTAGGGAGTCTTTCAATTTCCCGCCTTAATTGGCTTTGTCTCATCTTTCCTGATACCCTCATTCTTCGAGGGGTCTGCCTTCTTTTCCTTTTCATAATATCTCCTGTCTTCTGCTCAAGGCCCTCAAAGAGGCAGGGTGTGTGTAGACCCACCACTTCTGGTACACCCTCAAGGGCTCATGACTGGTGAGTTAGGAAGCTGGCAACCCCGATGAATTCCTGAGCTACATGCAGGGAATGGAGTGGTATGTCAGAAATTTCAAGTGGACAGTGTTACGCATCGGGTTCCAAAGGGTAAGTATACACACTTTGTTTTCGATCGGTGAACGATGTAGATTTGTACCAAAGGGCCTTAATGCGGGAAATGAAGTGGTCTGTCCGAAATTTCGAGTGGACAGTGTTACTCGTCGAGTTCCAAACGGTAATTATGTAAAATCTGGTTGAGATCGGTGAAACGGTGTAGTTTTGTGTCAAGGGCCAAAATGCAGGGAATGGCCTGTCCAAATTTTTAAGTGGACAGTGTTACTCATCGGGTTCCAAAGGGTAAGTATACTCATTTTGTTTTCGATCGGTGAACGATGTAGATTTGTGCCAAAGGGCCTAAATGCGTGGAATGGAGTGGTCTGTCCGAAATTTCGAGTGGACAGTGTTACTCGTCGAGTTCCAAAGGGTAATTATGTAAAATCTGGTTGAGATCGGTGAAACGGTGTAGTTTTCTGCCAAAGGGCCAAAAAACAGGGAATAGTGTGGTCTGTCCGAAATTTAAAGTGAACAGTGTTACTTGTCGGGTTCTACGGGTAAGTATATAAAATTGGGGTCAGATCGGTGAAATGGTGTAGATTTGTGCCAAACAGCCTAAATGCAAGGGATGGAGTGGCCTCGCCGCAATTTCAAGCAGACAGTGTTAGTCGCAGTGTTCCAAAGAGTAAATATACAAATTTTGGTTGAGATCGGTGAAACGGTGTAGATTTTGGACAAAGGGCCTAAATGCAGGGAATGGAGTGGTCTGTCCGCAATTTCAAGCAGACAGTGTTACTCGCTGGGTACCAAAGGTTATGTTTCCAAATATTGGTTCTGATCGGTGAAACGGTGTAGATTTGTGCCAAAGTGCCTAAATGCAGGGAATGGGGTGGTCTGTCCGAAATTCTAAGTGGACAGTGTTACTCGCAGGGTTCCAAAGGGTAAGTATACAAAGTTTGGTTCAGATCGGTGAAACGGTGTAGATTTGTGCCAAAGGGCCTAAATGCAGGGGATGGAGTAGCCTCTCCGCAATTTCAAGTGTTAGTCGCAGTGTTCCATAGGGTAAATATACAAATTTTGGTTGAAATCGGTGAAACGATGTAGATTTGTGCCAAAGGGCCTAAATGCGTGGAATGGAGTGGTCTGTCCGCAATTTCAAGCAGACAGTGTTACTCGCAGAGTTCCAAAGGGTAAGTATACACATTTTGGTTCAGATCTGTGAAACGGTGTAGATTTGTGCAAAAAGGGCCTAAATGCAGGGAATGGCGTGGTCGGTCCGAAATTTCAAGCAGGCAGTGTTAGTTGCAGTGTTCCATAGGGTAAATATACAAATTTTGGTTGAGATCGGTGAAACGGTGTAGATTTGGGCCAAAGGGCCTAAATGCAGGGAATGGAGTGGTCTGTCCGCAATTTCAAGCAGACAGTGTTACTCGCAGGGCACCAAAGGGTAAGAATACGAATTTTGGTTCTGATCGGTGAAACGGTGTAGATTTGGACCAAAGGGCCTAAATGCAGGGAATGGGGTGGTCTGTCCGAAATTTTAAGTGGTCAGTGTTACTCGCAGGGTTCCAAAGGGTAAATATACAAATTTTGGTTGAGATCGGTGAAACGGTGTGGATTTGGACCAAAGGGCCTAAATGCAGGGAATGGGGTGGTCTGTCCGAAATTTCAAGTGGACAGTGTTACTCGCAGGGTTCCAAAGGTTAAATATACAACTTTTGGTTGAGATCGGTGAAACGGTGTAGATTTGTGCAAAAGGGCCTAAATGCAGGGCATGGGGTGGTCTGTCCGAAATTTAATGTTGACAGGGTTACCCGCAGGGTTCCAAAGGGTAAGTATACAAATTTTGGTTCAGATCGGTGAAACGGTGTAGATTTGTATACATAACAGACAGACAGACAGACAGACAGACAGACAGACAGACAAACTTTGTGCTTTATATATATAGATAGATAAAATATAAAATATAAAATATAAAATATAAAATATAAAATATAAAATATAAAATATAAAATATAAAATATAAAATATAAAATATAAAATATAAAATATAAAATACAAAATACAAAATACAAAAAATAAAATACAAAATATAAAATATAAAATATAAAATATAAAATATTGTATTGTATGTCTACCCCTTATTATTCCCGTTTTCCAACGGGGTCGGGGATGAGATGCGATGGAAGTCTTTGTGGCGATGATTTTTACGGCCGGATGCCCTTCCTGACGCCAACCTCATGAGAGGAGTTAATGAGAGATGAAATGAATGATGGTGAATGAAACTGAGCAAGGATGTGGAAGGAAGCGGCCGTGGCCTGTCAGAAGGTACCGTCCCAGCATTTGCCTGGTGTTGAAAATGGGAAACCACGGAGAACCATTTCAAGGACGGCCGACGGTGGGGCTCGAACCCACGCGTCTACTGAGTTAGCAGAGAGCTTGGCCCCATGACCTAATGCTGCGCTTTAGCCAGCGTAGCCACTACTGTCGGTCACAAAATACAAAATACAAAATACAAAATATAAAATATAACATGTAACATGTAACATGTAACATGTAAAATGTAAAATGTAAAATGTAAAATGTAAAATACAAAATACAAAATACAAAATACAAAATACAAAATACAAAATATAAAATATAAAATATAAAATACAAAATACAAAATACAAAATATAAAATATAAAATATAAAATATAAAATATAAAATACAAAATACAAAATACAAAATACAAAATATAAAATATAAAATATAACATGTAACATGTAAAATGTAAAATGTAAAATGTAAAATGTAAAATGTAAAATGAAAAATATAAAATATAAAATATAAAATATAAAATATAAAATATAAAATATAAAATATAAAATATAAAATACAAAATACAAAATACAAAATACAAAATACAAAATACAAAATATAAAATATAACATGTAACATGTAACATGTAAAATGTAAAATGTAAAATGTAAAATATAAAATATAAAATATAAAATATAAAATATAAAATATAAAATATAAAATATAAAATATAAAATATAAAATATAAAATATAAAATATAAAATATAAAATACAAAATACAAAATATAAAATATAAAATATAAAATATAAAATATAAAATACAAAATACAAAATACAAAATACAAAATATAAAATATAAAATATAAAATATAAAATATAAAATATAAAATATAAAATATAAAATATAAAATATAAAATATAAAATATAAAATACGAAATAAAAAGCAAAAAACGAAAAACAATATACCTGTACTTGAAACAAGAAAAGAAATATATTTAAAAAATCAAAAACAAAAACAAAACCAATTACGTCCGATGGTGGCTTGCGCGTTGTGTTGAGGATGAAATGAATGAATGGTAATGGCATCATGAACACCAACATTCCGTGACAGGGAAATCATCCATAAAATGTTGAAGGTAGCATGAATAGTAGCCTAATTATTTGTACTAAGAAATTGCAATATACTGTTACATTCCTTTGTTTTCAATTTCATAATGTTCTTTTAATATTTTCCCATACATATAGTTATATACATTTTATTGATAATTTGGGGAAGTTTTTAGGTCCCCTCTGCAGCGATGAGTAGGATAAGCGATGTACAGTGAGCCCATGAACAGCAGCTGTGCCCTCATGAACATTATTATAAGTATTGGTTAGTCGCATACTGTGCGCTCAAGCTATAGCCTGGCACATTATCGATAAGGTTGAATATACCGCTGTTTCGATTAAACATAAATACAGCTGACAGAATTGTATGTGGTGCGGGACTCGGACTCTTAATTAGACATTGCTTCATTTTCATCATTCCTTGTTAATGTCCAATACAGAACTCACCATTAACAATAAATAAAGGTAAAGCTACACTCTATCAGAATCCTCATTTCGCTAGCACATTAAAAATCCACCATCAAATTAGTAATCAGGGGAATATATTACAGTTACATTTGATTTTACGAGATCAGTGAAAAATAAAATGTAGAACATTGTATCCGACTGGTGAATAAAGTGTTTTTTCATACCTGACTCCTGTACGAGACACGGAATTGCTGAGTAGTTATAAAGAAAATATAATATTGGTGTGAGGAGTCTTTGCACCTCGTGAAGGTGTTTTAATTTGACGCCTATGGTGACTTCCATGTCGTGAATGTTTGAAGCAACGCCAACAACCAGTCTCCGACCCCGGGAAATTAACCCATAGAACAATAAAACTACACTGCTAGACCGGGAATCAAATGAGGGACCCTTTGGAGCGTATCCAAGTATACTAACTACTTATCCACGAGAAACGGACATAAGGGAAATAGTCCACTACGTGCCACACTGACTGGCACTTTCGGCTGTCACCACGGAGGTCCAAGTTCGGTTGACAGCTACGGTCAGTCTGTTAGGTTGTCAGCCCGAAGGCTGGTTGGATCCTCAAAAAGCACCGCCGTTAGGTTATGTGGGTTAATACTCACAAAAACCCAAGGCAGTATATTGAGGCGTACTAGGCAAGATGAGGAGTGAGTTAGTTTGCCATTTCTTTCCTCACTTAGTCAGAACAGCAGTACTAACCCTATGAGTAGAACCTTTCACAGCATCCACAGGCACTGACTGCGCACTGAATTTCATTACTAAGCACCCCCCATACCTCAGTGGCTTCCATATAATCACAGCCATGAGTGAGACTGAGACATCGGTGAAAAGCCACATTTTACTCTAGCCTGTGCCAACAGACAAATGCAAATGTACTGCGTTCATCAAGAGATGGCAAACAGGTCTGACCACTATGGCAAGAAATTTTATTCTGGTGTGAGGGATGGAACAGGGTTCACTCAGTGTCGTGAGGAGGAACTGAGAAGAGGTGGGTTCGATTCCTACCTCAGCCACCCTAGAAGTGTATCGGCGCAGTTTCCGTCTTCTACTCACGGCGAATGTCGGGATGGTTCCTAAGTTACCTAAATTTCGATTACCTAGTGACTGGTACAAATACTTACGCAAGGTAATTACAGCCTTTGGTAATAGTGAGCAGCAGTGCTATTCATTAGTGACATAGTTAGTGGGAGTGAAGATCTAGCCCTAACAGACGCAGTTTTTCTGCGTTCTGTGACCTTGAATTTGACCTATACCTGTGGTAGAGGAACTAGATGAGATTTCTTTCTCCATCCTCTTCTGCTGATCAGAGTTCTGGTATAGATTGTCCTGGGGAAGTTTGCAACCACTGTCGATGCCTAATTTTGGTATCGAAGAAAGATATATTATTGGTGATTCATTTAGGGGCTATGTGACATCGTAGTCATGTAGCCTCGAGTACTTAGGTGTGTGTCTGTGTGGGATTTGTCCGATAACCTTTTCAGCCTACTTTCGATTTTTGCAAAAAATGAAAGTAGACTTATGAGATCAACACAGGGGCAAAAATTGTGTGTCTGTCTGTGTGTCTGTGAGTGTTTGTGTGTACTCTGCATGTCTTCCCCCCCCCCGCCTATCAATTCAAACACGGTGAAACCGAATTGAACGAAATTTGGTACAGAGGTAGCACTTGCAAAGGGCATCTCAGTGTCTTATTTTATATCGCCGTCATCTTGACGGAAACGTAATGGTGGCCACCCAAATGTTCAAAGCGTAAATCAAATTATGACTGACCTAATCATCTCATCTCTACCAAATTTTGCAACAACATACATTTATGTGGGAAGCATCTATGGCGGCCATGTATGTGTGCAAATCGATTCCCTCTATCAATTCAAACACGGTGAAACCGAATTGAACGTATTTTGGTACAGAGGTAGTACTAGCAAAGGGCACCTCAGTGTCATGTATGATATTCACGCCATCTTGACGGAAACGTAATGGCGGCTACCCAAATGTTCAAAGCTTAAATCACATTACGACTGACGTAATCATCTGATCTCGACCAAATTTTGCAACAACATACATTTATGTGGGAAGCGCCTTTGACCAAACTACAAGGTCATTAGCCCAATAGTTTGCAGATGGCGGCCATGTATGTGTGCAAATCGATTCCGCCTATAAATTCAAACACGGTGAAACCGAATTAAACGAAGTTTGGTAGAGAGGTAGCACTAGCAAAGGGCACCTCAGTGGCATGCTTTATATCGCGCCATCTTGACGGAAACGTTATGGTGGCCACCCAAATATTCAAAGCTTAAATTAAATTTCGACTAACCAAATCATCCGATCTCTACCAATTTTTGCAACAATATGCCTTAATGAGGGTAGCGTCTATTACCCAAAATACAAGGTCATCAGCCAAATAGTTTCAAGATGGTGGATGTATGAATCATGCAAGTATTATAGCCGAACCGTAACATACGATTCAACAAGGCCTGGCCTCAACAATTCAGCTTATCGCACATAGGGAGGTTTAATCTGTCCTCAAGGAAGTGACTGGTAGGATATTAGCATATTAGAACAGAACATGTAACCGTAGGAGTGACTAACAGGTCAAGCTCACCGTGTCATATCGTTGTGGGCCCATGCTGTCCGGTTGTCAAAATGGCCGCTATTTTTGCTCGTAAATACATATATTTCCGTAACTTCCTAAGCTGATATCCTTTTAGGAATGTACTGAACGAAATGATATTTAGTATAAAATGGTGTATAGAAACGCCAAAAAACGCTAGTATTAACGTTGATTTCAACAAAAAATATGATGCAGTTATACTAAACCAGTTGTGGATCAAGTATTATCGTAGCGCATATGTGGCGTAATGGTAGCGACTAGGGCTCATAGTCTGGGGGTTCATGGATCAAATCCCTGCAGGTTCATTTTTTGTTTACTTTTTCTTGTAGTATTTATTGATTTATATCTACTCACAAGTTATAATGTTAGCATATATATTGAACCCGAGGGGGTCATGCTGACTGGTATCGAACGTGGATCTCAGAGACTGTGATCTCAGAATAAAGGTTCCACCAGGGAACGAACCCGAGGTCTGTTGAGGGAGTTTCATTGTAATAACCCCTGGAGGAAAGTATCTATTTATTCACTGGCGTGATTTCAGTTGATAATGGCATTATTTAGTGAAATAATGCAGGGAAAATGAGCGGAATACAGCATTATTGAACTACATGGAATAGGCTATGCTGGACTTAGAACACAGAAGTAGAGAGTTTGACAGTTTTACTAATAGCCCCAGAATTGTGGGAGGAGACGCTTGGAGCCCTGTCAATCTCGCTGACCTAGTTAAGTCGTCTGGAAGAGGTCGGGGGGTTGAATAATGACCCAGTTCTTCCCCGTTTGAGAATAGGACTAAGAAGAGAGGGGAGAGATCCCAAGGAAAATCATTGATTACTCGTGATTGGAGTAACGCAATGACATGAGAGTTGCACACAGGTGAATCTTTAGCCAGGAGGCTAATTTTAGAGCCTTTAATCTGCGAAATTGAGGCATATTTAATGGAGTGCGTAAGGACACAGGACTATGGATGTTCGCGGCTGGGTTTGACGATGTCGCCAGGGATTCCCACTGAAACCGCGTCCCCACGCCATGGAAAAAGCAATTAATATTAATTAATTGGCCGATCGATCCTTCAGCACGCAGATAGTTCTGGGATCAGTGAAGAAAAAGGAACCCGATGAGCATTGTTTCGAGACCAGAATCACGCTGGGAGAGGAGTTGAAATAGCGCGGGAATTCTAGCTCTACTTTTTGTGTGAAACGGATATAAGGGAGTCGACCCTTGGCAGAGGTCAGTTGATGGCAGTTTTTGAACAGACTCGAGCGCGGAACGTATGTTGCTCTGGCTTAGGAGAGGACGCTCACACAAAGGACTTGAACATTTAGTGGTAATCATTATATATCCGCGCAGTGTAATGCACCAAGTGAGAAGATAATAATGCATAGTCAGGAAGTAATAAGAAGTACGGTAATCAACGATCTGTATTGTGTGAAATGCGTATTACCGAAGTCAAGGAAGGAGGCCCGGACTTCAACTTGGGAAGCCGTGCAGTCAAACTTTTAGAAGGCTTTTATTAAGGACAGTCGTGCTGCATGTGTAGTCAGCAGTACGAGCAATGGTTTGTTTTCACATAGGAAGTACCGTGTGATATAAGTTGCAGAACTATTGAAAGTAATAATCTGTGTAAAAACTATGTACAATGTTAAGCGCAGTGTATAATATATTGACTGGTTATACATGTCTTATTACGCTGGAATGCGCTGGGAGAAACTTTATGAAGCATGTGGTAATGTCTTAAGAATACCAAATAGGAACGCTCAGGACGAAAGTAAGCAGTTTTATGCAAAGCAGGAAGTTTATCGTAGGATTATTGATAGACTGTTGGTGATTCCGGTGGCAGATGAACCAGACTTTCAATCAGGAGTTGGTAGGAGCATGGAGGATGCCGTAGATACCTGCAATTCTGATATTTTGCCAGGGAATTTTAACCAATGAAAAGTGTAAAAAGTGACGTGTGTTATGTATAAATCATATGTGAAATATCTTTTAAATTATTGGTATAATAAGTGTCATACAGTGTCATGTGTTTTGAAAGCAATAGCTTCTTTATAGAAATGAAAAGTGCCGTGTGGTTGGTGAAAGAAATGTATCATAAAATGTGTATATTCAAGATGCAAATGTCGCACTAATTCTGCAAATGGCAGGCGACCCGGAAGGATATAGGTGGTTGGAGCCACCATGATGAGCCTAGATATGTGAGTACCCCACCAATTATGATGATGTAGAAGTATAGGCCACTGCATGTAATGTGATTTCAGAATAATATTAATGCCAGTAAAATCAGTATTAGGAGATAGACCCTCCAGGTTTAATCATTATTGTGTTGATTTTAGTAGAGTTGAGATGTTGTTTTGCATCAGTGAGTGGATTAATCGTTACCACTATTAATAAAATGGCAAATCAGTTATGTAAACGTAACGTACGAACACGGTTGTTCGATTTTTAAGATGGTTAAGTTATGTCGGATTATGGTAATTTATGTCAGTAAGAATAATAATTATAATAATAAATAATAAAGGTATGAATGAATACATCAGGCAAAATGTTGTAAGCAAGAAATATTTACGCTAATTGGAGGACTTGTCAATCCAAGCAGTAAGATTACATTAAGGGATGAAGAAAAGAATTTAATGTCAGAATATATTGTATTAATGGGAATATAATTATGCAAGGAAATGGAAGAGCTTTCTAGTGAATTGAATTTGCAGCTTGTGTAAAAGCTTATAGAGTAATTGATAGATTTCTCTTAATAATTAACGGACGAAGATAATAACATTAGGTCATGGAACCAGGTAATCTATTCGACGTATGAAATCTCGTATGTGCCAGAGTGTAATTAGTGTTTGGACCCTAACTCTGATGTTGGATATGGAATGTTCCGGGTTCGAATCCTGTGATAGGTGGGAGGAGAACGGTGGACACCTCTGCACTCTATCTGATCGCCCGAGAACTTATTATTGAGTGATTCAGCTCTTGTGAAGCGAATCTTATGACGGCAGCATGTGGGCTGACCGCAGCATTGATTAAGATACCGGTTATCCAGATAGACCAATGTTTTTATGAATCTCGTGCCTTCATGTTGACATGGACCGATTTGGTGCCAGTTATTATTATTATCCTCAGGGTAGGAATAAATGTTAAGCTCATCCAGTACCTATGTGCATACCATTCAGTTTAAATCCATTGGGATATGTGCGTCATTGTGACCACGGTATTGTCTTTAAAAATCGTATTACTGCTTGGGGAGATAAGCCATGTGGCAGGAAGCGAGGGTCGAGGTACTGTTGGGACCTCACTCCACCCCATTGTATACAGGGCGCTCGGAAGAGGGGCTGAGCTGTCAAGCGAACCGTGAAAGTTTAAGGTTTAATGAAGGGCAGATTTTAGACCCTGTTAGTAACATGAAAGGAAACATTATTATATTGAGTAATGAAGTCATGTGGTTTAAGAACACATTGGTAATTATAGATCACCCTGATGGTTCATGATTTTAGCAATCTAACGAATGGTTGGAAATTGCATTTGTTACTGTCACTGACACATTTTTCAGAAGTTGGTTACTTAACGCCACAGGCTACGCTCGCAAGGGTTGCTTAATAATGCCATCCGACACAGCGATAACTAAAGTTTTTAAGATGAAATCACAACGGCATGCAGTGGAGCTATAAATGCAGTGGATCTATAAATGCAGTGGAGCTATAAATGCAGTGGAGCTATATAAATAGAGTGAAGCGTAGTGGTAGCTTTACATAATTATGGAGTTGCACGTAGATTAGTTGTGCAACACCTGAATAGGCTAATGCATGTAAAGCATTTGGTGGGAAGAGAGAGATCAAACACACACTGTACACATAATTGTCAAATTAAGACGAGGTTTAAGGAATAAGTAATTTTGTGAAATTAAAGAAGTCACATTAGATGACAGAAGAATCAAAGTACAGTTTTGTTTATGAAGTTGTATGTGCATCAGCGCACTAGAGTGAATTGTAAAGTTAATATTAGGGTAAAGGTTTGAGTTATGATATGACTTTATTATGATAATATTATGTTAATATTAGTGGATTGTGGAAGTAATTTTTGTTTGATTTTGTGTTATGTTTATTGGGTTTGTTTTATTTGCTTGAAGCCATGATTTTATTACTGAATTAAAGTTTTAGAATAGAGTTGTGCCTTATCATTGTAGAGTTGATACCTTTTAGTCTCAAATCCAAAATATGCAACTGCTCAATGGGGGAACGGTACACGCCTGAGTCCTGACGCTAGCTGGAGGCGGGAGCATATTTTCCATCGAGATTACTCACATAGGTACAATATATATATTGTATTTGCAATCGAAGATGTTATATATATACTTATAACACCACATATTTCACCAGGCGAATACAGCGATTAATATTCGTTGAGCATGATCCACGGTAGAGAATTTTGTTGTTGTTGTTGTTGTTGTTGATTTCGTTGTTGTTGATTTCGTTGTTGGTTTTTTAGGAGTTTTGTGGCAGTGATTGGTTGCGTTTTGCGACAGTGCTTCCAACAACAACAACAACAACAACTAACATGTAGAATGCATAATTGGGTCCGAAAAGACTGCACGTATCCAAAGACGACTGCCACCCAGCTCCTAGGCTACAGATTTTTGGGAATGCATGGCAAGTGCAACGACACTATCAGGCACATCACTTTGGTTCCAGGCCATGGGGTGCTAAATTTGGACCAAATGAGATCTCATAAGCCTATTTTTTCATAAATGAAAATAGCCTAAAAACAAGTAGTTCCATGAAGAACTATATAGCCTATTATCATATATCCTATTTCTGTTAATTGCCACTATCAACATATAAAATTTCAGTTTGAAAGCTCTAATAGATTCGTAAATATTGAGAAACGTCTAAATATTTCGGATGGTAGCCATGTTTAACATATGTAGGCCTTAGAGTTAGATGATTATTGTGTATTATTCACACTTCAATCGCATGAATAGGAAACAAGAAATAACAAGGCGGCTTTGGTGGCGTAGTTGGTAACATGCTGAGCTTCTATGCCCAAGATCGCGGGTTCAAATCCGGCCGAAGTCGTCGGATTTTCTAAGAGCGTTAAAATCCCTCAGTATGTCTTCCTTCAGAGGGGAAGCAAAGCCGGCGGTCCTATGTCATAGATTTATGGCGTGTTAAAGAACCTTCCAGTAATTACACCTGTGTGAAGCTGAATTGTATAGGTTAAGAATGTAAACAACGGTCTTAGGTTCCTACGTTCGTTGCCAAGAGCCGACTGCGGTGGCGTCTGGTAGCTAAGTTCTGAACTAGTAGTCGTTGACAGTGGCGTTTACTTGGGTATGTGTAGATGTTGTATGATAATCTGTGTCACTGTGTTGTCTGTAGGCTTACTAGTGTGTGTACTTTTATACGAGAAAGGATTTGGTTTGGAGGCTGTTGTTGTTGTTTCATTTGAAATGCATGGACATCATGGTCATTTAGCCCCGTGTACTTGGGTGAGTGTTGTCTCATAACCTGTGTTACTGTGATGGCTGCATTAGTGTGTGTACATATATTTCAGGTGAAGATTCAATCAATCAACGTATAATATCCGTAAAGCACGTTCTGTTTCTACAAGCCACTACAACCAACATTCAATTATAGCCTATTCCTTGAAAAGTACAAAGAGTTATAACTATACCCATGCATTTATTGTGGGTGGGGCCGATAACCAAGATGTTAGGCCCCTTAAAACAACAATTATCATCATCATCATCTTTATTGTGGTAGCTGTACTGAAGTGCGTATTTAAAATGGGGACTAGGATTAGGGAATGAGGTGCTCATAGCCTTCATTAGGTACCATCCCGGTATTGCTTGTAGTAGAAATTAGAAATCATATAAAACCACTTCTAGGATGGCTGAGGTGGGAATCGAATCCACCCGAGCGCAGTGAAACTTCGTATGATAAATGCTTAAACAAATTTTTATCCACGGGAATCTAATTCATTTAAATTGTTATCATAACCACAAGCTGTCGGCTGTGTGAAATTTCAAAACCTTGTTGTTATTTCTTGGTTGGTTGGTTCTTAAGTTTAGGGGCTGCGACAACGTGGTCATGTAACCCCGTGTACTTTGGGTGTGTGTAGAAACTGTCTCATAACCGGTGTTAATTGTGATTTTTTTTTGTCGTGTAGCCCCCTGAGAGGCCGAGTGCAGGTCTTTCTAGTTGACGCCCGTGGGCGACCTGCGCGTCGGGATGAGAGATGGAATGGATGAAGATTAATGAAACTAGGCAAGGATGTGGAAGGAAGCGGCCGTGGCCTGTCAGAAGGTACTGTCCCAGCATTTGCCTGGTGTTGAAAATGGGGAAACCACGGAAAACCATTTCAAGGACAGCCGACGGTGGGGTTCGAACCCACGCGTCTACCGAGTCGGCAGAGAGCTTGGCCCCATGACCTAACGCTGCGCTTTAGTCCGCGTAGCCACTACTGTCGGTGTTTATTGTGATGACTGTATTAGTGTGTGTTATCTGTTTTTTTAAATTCAAATAAGGACTGCATAGTTTTGAATTATTCAAATAGTTCCTACTTTCCCCGCCAAACGCCACTGTCAACGACTACTAGTTCAGAACTTAGCTACCAGACGCCACCGCAGTCGGCTCTTGGCAACGAACGTAGGAACCTAAGAGCGTTGTTTATATTCTTAACCTATACAATTCAGCTTCACACAGGTGTAATTAGTGGAAGGTTCATTAACATGCCATAAATCTATGACATGGGACCGCCGGCTTTGCTTCCCCTCTGAAGGAAGACATACTGAAGGATTTTAACGCTCTTAGAAAATCCGATGACTTCGGTCGGATTTGAACCCGCGATCTTGGGCATAGAAGCTCAGCATGTTACCAACTACGCCACCAAAGCCGCCTTGTTATTTCTTGTTTCCTATTCATGCGATTGAAGTTTGAATAATACACAATAATCATCTAACTCTAAGGCCTACATATGTTAAACATGGCGACCATCCGAAATATTTAGAAGTTTCTCAATATTTACGAATCTATTAGAGCTTTCAAACTGAAATTTTATATGTTGATAGTGGCAATTAACAGAAATAGGATATATGATAATAGGCTATATAGTTCTTCATGGAACTACTTGTTTTTAGACTATTTTCATTTATGAAAAAGTAGGCTTATGAGATCTCATTTGGTCCAAATTTAGCACCCCATGGCCTGGAACCAAAGTGATGTGCCTGATAGTGTCGTTGCACTTGCCATGCATTCCCAACAATCTGTAGCCTATGAGCTGGGTGGCAGTCTTCTTTGGATACGTGCAGTCTTTTCAGACCCAATTATTCATTCTACATGTTATTTGTTGTTGTTGTTGTTGGAAGCACTGTCGCAAAACGCAACCAATCACTGCCATTGAGGCACCTTGTTAAGACTTATCTTTGCAGTTTATGTTTTAACTGAATTGCTAAATGTTAAGAAGCATAATTCTACTACAAATCTGTGAATATTTGACTGTACGGGGATAGTTAGTAGTAGCGGCGATTTCCGTAAAAAGGAGTGAAACATCTAGGTCATCTGCCACTAAGTTTTAAGAATGATTATGATGAATGTGAACGTGAATAATATTTACTAAAATTGACCACTGACTTTCAGCTGACTTAAAAACTAGAAAATGACAAGAAAGCTATAAGGGAAAAGACAGGACTGACGGACTGTGAAAGAAGTAGAGTCATTAATGGTAGCTGGGAAAGGAAACGAGGAGAGCCCCCCCGCAGGGCATTGATGAAATGGGGAAAAGGGGACCCAGATCAGGAATGACTTAGTGTTGCCAACTCCCTGAAAGGAGATACCATAAAAAAAAGTGGTCGGACTTCTCGATAAATGTGGGTATCAGGAAATATAAGAGAAGGCGGGAAAATGAAAGACAACCCTACGATTCAGATGCCTTAAAACCGTCGGGGTCTGAAGAGAACAAAAGTCGACCAAGGGAGGTCTACAGTGAAGGTGAAAGAGAGGAACTCGGCGCAACTAACTGGATGCAATGTCAGACCTCCGTGGTTGCCATTACACGTCCTACTTGTGAGCGCCTGGGGAAATCAAACTGCTAAAACGGATCGAAGCGGTCTAATTCATTTTTCTGTTACCAATGATGACCGGGTTGCATTTTTGGTTAAATCATGTCAGGTTTTAAAATAAAAAGTCATTTCCAGTGGTTCGGATTTCACGGGACGGAAAAGTAGTTCCCATAGCTAATAGCAAGTAAGTAAACATGTGTATCACACTGGCCTTGAGCGAGTTTTCGAAAATGACACCAGTAGAGAGGCATTCATGTCAACAATACCGTCCCAGTACAACAGACCAGAATTAAGTTTCTTGGCATAGCGTGGAATCAAATATGGGCCTCAGGATCAGTAGTATCCCCATATTCTATGACTGCGAAGTTAAGAATCAAGTAAAACTATCATCTTGCAACATTGATAGAAAAATTAAACATTAACTCAGGATTGATATGTACAGTAGCCTAAGTTGCAAACTGTTGTAATTATTGCACATGGTTGAGAAACTTGTTCCTCTTACTGCCACTAATAATATTGCAGTGCCGTGTACTACCTCATACACTTAGCAGTAACTTGATACAGTATAATCTATTATTACTGGGCTAATGGTAGCAGATATTAAAATGCACATAGGCTATTTAGCCCAAGTGAGTGCTATTTCAGGATTAAAGTGTTTGCTTGGAATGTTTGTGGGTAAATATTTCAGAATTCTCTTGCTAAAATGATTGCACATGGCATGAACCAGCCACACTACGGCCAGTCCATTTTTTATCGATAGCTCGTATTACAGTTGGGTGATTTGAATTACAAATTGTGGTCCGATTGGTAGTTATCTCCTTTACAGGTTGAAAGGTAAATCACTCTTTAATGAAATAATCGTTTTCGTTTCATTGTACTGTTATCATCCTACTTCATTGAATGGCGTTTATCAAAATTCCATGCAATTATTTCTTCTTCGTGTTTTCGTCATTTGCGTTCTGGCATTGTGACATCAGATTAGACTTTATTGTAGCTAAGAGAAATTTATGGGAACAATTAAGATGCTCAGTGGATTGCTGGTAATTGTCTCATGGTAAGAGAATGCAGATCAGACGTGTAAACACAATAAATTATTATTATTATGATTATTATTATTATTTTACGTGGGTCGCTTGGAGGACGCAGACGTATAACAGTACTCCGTAAAAAGTTTAAAAAGCAAGAAATTAAGTTGTTATTCATTCTTTTATGGGCTTTGTGACACCGTGGTCATGTAGCGCCGTTTACTTGGGTGTTTGTAGATTTTATAGCCTAAGTGTTATGGATCTGATGATGATCGCTCGACGATCGAAACTGGTCATCCAAGTTTATTTATTAATCTCATGTTTTTTTTTCAGGTTTAAGGAATAACCTATCTTATTTGGGTACAATCGTGTTGACCGACTGAAGAGCATCAAACTTTTGTTTACTAAGGCAACACTGCAAAATGGCTTCAAACACCATAATGTTAATTTCTTTTATTGTATTTTATCACCGTCTGAATACCGACAGCAGTGGCTATGCTGGCTAAAGTGCAGCATTAGGTCATGGGGCCAAGCTCTCTGCTGACTCGGTAGACGCGTGGGTTCGAGCCCCACCGTCGGCCATCCTTGAAATGGTTTTCCGTGGTTTCCCATTTTCAACACCAGGCGAATGCTGGGACGGTACCTTCTGACAGGCCACGGCCGCTTCCTTCCACATCCTTGCCCAGTTTCATTCATCTTCATCCATTCCATCTCTCATCCCGACGCGCAGGTCGCCCACGGGCGTCGACTAGAAAGACCTGCACTCGGCCTCTCAGGAGGCCACACGACAAAAAATAAAAATAAAATAAAAAAACGTCTGAATGAAGAGAGCTGCATAAAGAGGCTTTGTAGCCTCAGTGGCCTATGTATAAGTCAAAATAATACATTCAAATTCTAATTCAAACCTATGACACAGTGATGTCTGGCCTGAGGGCTGGAACACAGCCACGTGAGAAAAAACTGAGAAGAGGCGGGTTCGTTTCATACCTCAGCCATCCTGGAAGTGGTTTTCCGTGGTTTCCCACTCCAGTCAAATAACGGGATAGTACCTAACTTGAGGCCATGGCCGCTTCCTACCCAAATCCTACCTCAATTACAAATACAAACACTATACCTCTAGTCATCTCAAAACCTAGCGGCTTCAGTGGCGTAGTTGGTAGCATGGTGAACTGCTGTGCCCAAGATAGTGGGTTCAAACCCGGCTGAAGTCGTCAGATTTCTTAAGATCGTTAATAATCCTTCAGTATGCCTTCCTTCGGAGGGGAAGTAAATCCGGCGGTCCCATGTCTTAGATTTATGGCATGTAAAAGATCCTTCCACAGACTAAACTTGTGTGAAGCTAAACTGTTAGGTTAGATTTTGTCGGAAAGCTCTATCGAAGTTCCAACGCTCAACACTAGGTACCATTGATATCTGGTAGCGAAAGTTGGAACTGGAAGCAGCTACAGACTCAGGCGAGCCAAACATGTCCTCGGACACTCCCGGCACTAAAAGCCATACGATAAATAAATAAATAAATAAATAAATAAATAAATCTCAAGACCTGAGCGGTCCCTTTGATGTTCTCGTCTGTGAGGAGGCTAACGCGCCTGGACATAGTTCCCGCATTTCCTGCTTGTTTTTGGCGTACATGATTTTCTAGCACATGCTGCTCTGTTTCTTTAAGCTGGCTAGAGTACTTTTCAGAATTTCCGCTGTAACAATCTATGAATAAAGTTTTCATTTTCACGTTAATTGGCAGCTTTACCAACTTTGCTTTTTATGTGATGAATCGTGTGTATGAATATAGTATTTATTGGTATTTGGAACGATAGGCACTGTAATTCAGTACGAATTTGATATAATATTACATTTTGTTCTGTATATACCTTGTTTGAGAGCCAAAGGCCATCCGAGTAATTGGATTTTATAGCGAATCATGTTCACAGGTTGGCAACACTGTTACGATTGCACAAAGTTCAACATGACTTTCTCAAGTTGTAACCTATATTTTATGAGTCCCCCATGACAGTTTTAATGTAGGCTCGTAGGTTTGTTATTTCTTTATATCATGTTATCGTGTTGGCAACGTGTTCAATTGCATTGGACACGTCTGCAGTAGACGCAGTGTCATTATTATTATTATTACTATTATCATATACGTATACTTTTTATTATTAATTATTCAATGTACTTTAGGTCACAATTGACGAGATTCTGAAGCTAGCTCTAATCATATGTTGTCTAAGAGAGTTTATTAATGTTGTTCAGGCCACTGAACCAGGAGTCAGGTTCATGTTCTGGTCACACGTGCAGGAGGCAGCACTTCATGGACACTATTGTCTCAAGCAGGTATGCTCGCTCACCCAGGGGGGGGGGGGGGGTGATGAGGAAGGGGCCAAGGGGCTTGCTATGAGTGGCCTGGACAAACAGGCGTATGGCAATAAGGCTTCTGAGAAGCACTCCCTGGTCTGAGGTGTGGCTTGACGGACGGGCTGTGGGTTTCAGACTGAGTGCACTGCTGCAAGGTGATTTTCTCTCTGGACATTGAGATGACTGGTTGTGTAGTGTGTCTCTCTTGAGCTGAGTGCTTCGTGTTTATACGGAAAGAAAAAAGCTTGAAGACTCCGATTTGTTTTAGTATGGAGGGTACCACGGGATTGGGTTCTTACTGTTATACCACAATCACAGTAGGGCTGATGCCTATGCAAATAATTGTGCAACGTTGAAGAGGACCGTCAAATGTGAAGGCATGGCTGACCAGCTTCAAAGTGGTGTAGAGGTGAAATGGACATATGGGGCAGACGACGGCATTACCGGTAATGTGAAAACAAACTAATAAATCTTTACAGGCCTAAATATTATTATTATTATTATTATTATTATTATTATATTATTATATTATATATTTTTAATTGCATTTCTTGTGTGTCACTCTTTGTTATTATATTTATCCATTTCTTGCATGCAGCTTCAGAATATAGAGTAAATTTAAATTGGATAGTTTCTTATTAGTTAGATGCATGTAAACCTTCCTTCGTCTTTATTAATTTATAGGAGGTTTTGGTAAGGCCTATGTACGAGCCAGTCCTTTCAGAATATCTGCACACGCCCGGAGATAAGAAGAGTTTCAAAAAGGTGGATTTGTTCAATTACAGTATTAATTATGTCATTGCTCTAATTTTAAAGAAAGGCCATTTATGAGGCAGAATATTCATTTTTATTATTTTTTGTATCTTCAAGGTTACAAATGGCTTCTCTGGGTGAAGCCATCTTGTGGCAAGAATTGAAAGATTACAAATGGCGCCCAACTATGGAGTGTGAATAAGGCTGGCTGGTGCATAGTATGGCAGTACGCACAGGTAATTTGTGAAATCTGATCGGGTATTTTAGGAAGGGTATATATGTTCAGTGATTTTGGAGGGTATGCTAAGTAATAAGAGTGAGCCTGATTTATTAAAGTTGAGATCTAGAAGTGTTGACCGAAGCACTCTTGGTCATTCGAGAAGAGGCAGGAGGCAGTCAAACAGGCAGACCAATAAGCGGTCAGATTCCACAAATTCGAGAGTAGTTCTTAGTAAAATGGCAGATAAGGATGTGATTTCTGGTACGTTGGAGGGACGTGAGGGGGCCAAGAAAGATGATGTTGCAACTAGCAAGGAGTTAGGAATGGGAGAGAATAGTGAGGAGGAAAATGTAGGGCTGGGGGAAAACTCACAGATGATCAGGTTAATGGAGCAGATGATGTCTAAATTCAGTAGTAAGCTAAGTGATTTAAGTACTAAAATGGATACTCAGAGTAGTGATTTAAGTACTCAAATTAATAATCAGAGCAGTGAATTTAGTACTAAGATAGACATTCAAAGTACGGATTTGGAGAGCAAAATTAATAAGATTGTAGAAAGTATGAGTAAAGGCTATAAGGAAATTCGTCAGGAAATCGCCAGTAGAATTGAGATGGTAGATAAAAGATTCGAGAAAGTTTAGGAGAAGACGAGCTTACAGAGGCAGGACATTATGGATACTGTTGATAAGCAGATAGGCGAGGTGAGTAATAAGGTAGCCATTTTCAAGAAGGAAGTAAGTGAGAGGTTGATAGTTGTAGAGGAAGAGATGAAGGATATAACTGAGATTAGAAATAAGCAGGTGTTTTTGGAACAGGAGCTAGCGGTGTCTTCAGCCAGAGTAACGATGGTAGATAAGAGTGTAAAAAAAGAGATTAGTGAACTGAAATCCTTTAATGAAAGCGAAAATTTGAAATTAAGAAGAGAGCTGAATCAGGTCAAGTCAAATAAGGAAAATTGTAATCACTCTGTAGGACATAGTAACTTCTATAGGGAATCTGACTTACCTAAATTTAGTGGAAGGCAGTTTAACCCTAAGGAGTTTGTTAAAGTTGTTCAGAAGAGATTTTCGAAAGGGTTAGAAGATGCGACTTTAGACTGGGATAGTGTTGAGGAAGTCATATCATTAGCTTTTGTGGGGGAGGCTAAATCTTGGTATCAAGTTTTTAGTGGAGGTTTTCAGGGGTTAGAAGATTTTAGGCAGAAGTTTGAGGGAAAGTTCTGGAACGAACAGACTAAAGGAAGAGAAAGAGACAAGATTTCTTTTGGGAGGTATCAGTCGAATCAGGGGGTGAGCATGACGGAGTATTTCCTCACACATGTCCTTATCAGTCATAATTTAGACACTAGTTCTTCTGAAGGTGATATTGTTAGGCGTATGGCCCGTCATTTTTCTGATGAGGTGAGGATGGCCGTAGTCATGCAGGATGTAAGTACGATTAAGGACATGGAACGTGTGTTAGAAAGGTTTGATACTTTGGGTAGAATGGGAGGCAAAAGGCAAGAACAGGGAAGGGAAGGAAATTACGATCAGGGGTATCAGGAGGAAGAGAATAGGCATTATGAGCGTAGGAATATTGATAGGCCAGGTAACTTTGTGAGGAATGATAGAGGAAATTTAGTAAATAGGGATAGGGGTGACCAAGGGAATTTTCGGAATAGGGGGCGCGGAGAACAGAGGCAGGCAGAAAATCAGGGACCTGGGGAACAAAGGCAGTTAGAGAATAGGAGGCGTGAAGAAGAGAGACAGCCAGCTCAGCCGAGTAATTTAAACGGGAACAGGGCTCTTTAAGACGGTCAGATAGAGGGTCCCATCCCAGTATTCCAGTTCATGTTTTGAAGAAGATAGAATACGACCTTGATGTTAGAAAGGAATTGTTAGATGACCAGGTTGAGGTTATGCAGGAGAGATGTGAGCCTACGTTGATCAGTCCTGTGATTAAGGTGAAGATATGGGGTCAAGTTGTCGATGCCTCATTGGACTCAGGGAGCATGTGTTCTTGCATTAAGGCAGGCT
The DNA here is from genome assembly GCA_946902985.2 of Meconema thalassinum. Lineage (NCBI taxonomy): Eukaryota > Metazoa > Arthropoda > Insecta > Orthoptera > Tettigoniidae > Meconema > Meconema thalassinum. The sequence goes on along the minus strand of OX336389.2, from coordinate 1,102,232,943 downwards.
TTTATGATGAGGTTAAGAGTAAAGGAGAAGCCATAGAGGAGATTCCTGTGTCCAATATATTTATATTGTCTGCTGTTGGGACTAAGTCACAGAGAGTGTGTAGACAGGTTGTCGCACCTATGTACATTGATGAGAAATGTGGTCGTCAGAGTTTTCTAGTGGTTGCGAATTTAGTGTATCCTGTCATATTGGGTGCGGATTGGCTAAGCAGTCTGATGTGTAAGCTTGATTATGGCGAATCTAAGGTGAGATTCAAGTGGGGTGAGAATTTTTATACGATTAGTTTGAGTTATCAGGTTGACTCAGGAACTTTTGTGAGTATATCAGTGTGTGTCCAGGTTTTAAATGAAGAGGAAGAAGTCAGTGAGGTTAGTAGCGACATGGTATCAGAGGATATTCACAGTTGTAGTATGGTAGTGGAAGAGGAGCGTGAAGGCGAATTTTCAAGTGTTGTGGAAGATACCATGTTGGAGGTAGAGCAGAAGGCTCAGTTGTTAGAGGTCTTGAGAGAGCACAGTGAGGTGTTCTCTGACAAACCTGGTAGGACACAGTTTACGAGCATAGTTTCGAGATCACCGATAGGTCTAGTTTTAATGGTGTTAGATACCCGATACCACACGCCCATGTCAAAGCAGTAGATTCTGTCATTTCGCAGATGCTAGAGGATGAGGTGATCGAATTCAGTAGGAGCCAGTATGTAAATCCGTTGGTGGTTGTGATTAAGTAGGATGGGTCAGTTTGGCTATGTTTGGATGCAAGACAAGCTAATAAACGCATTGCGCCGGATCATCAGCGACCGGAAACTACTGAGAATTTAGTTCAGAGATTTGGGGGTAAAGAATGGCTGTCCACATTAGATTTGAGTGCTAGTTTTTGGCAGGTACCCTTACGGGAGGAGGATAGGCAATTCACGGCTTTTTGTTACAAAAACCAGCTGTTACAATTTACACGGATTCCTTTTGGTATGAAAACATCGTCAGCTGGGCTCATTCGCGCACTTAACATCGCTCTGGGACACGACACTGGGGATTTCACAGCCAGTTACATCGATGACTTAGTCATCGCATCACGTACATTTGGGGAACACATGGAGCAACTTAGATTCGTTTTGGGGAAGTTGCATCGGGCCGGGTTCACAGTGAAACTTAAGAAGGCGACCTTTTGTGCAAAACAGATCACGTTTTTAGGCCACACTATTCCACCACAGGGGGTTACGCCAGAAGGGTCGAAATTAGACAACATAATCAACACTCGGACCACGCAACGTCAAACAACTTCACTCTTTTCTGGGGGTATGTAATTATTTCAGGAGGTTTGTACTGCGGTATTCGCAGCTGTGCGGGCCATTTTGCGGGTTACTTAAACAGAATTCTAAGTGGGTTTGGGAAAAGGAACATGATGAGGCATTCATCAAACTTAAAGAGGGTTTTAGGGATGCTGTCACACTTAGGTACCCCGGGCAGGATAGTCAGTATATAGTGATGACAGATGCTAGCGACTTAGGTTTAGCAGGGGTGCTTCGTCAAACGGATGGGGATGGTAATCTAGGCATCGTGTCACTCGCTAGTAGAGGTCTAAATTCCGCGGAGAAAAGATACACTACTAGCGAGAAGGAATTGCTAGTCATTGTGTATCGCTGGGTAAGTTCCGGACCTATGTGCTTGGCCGCAAATTCCTAATGTATACAGACCATAACGCACTTACGTTTCTTAGGACATGTAGGATAAACTCGAACCGGCTTTCTAGGTGGATATTGGCGATCCAAGAGTACGATTTTGATATATTTCATGTAAAAGGGTCAGAAAACGCATTCGCGGATTTTGTGAGTCGCCACCCGGAAATTGCTGGGGAGGGAGTTGAAGCTAGGAGAGAGGAAGGGATTTTGGTCTGTGTAACTAGGATTTCTGATAGGGACGGGGAGAGGTTAAAGTTGGGTAAAATGAGAGAGGAACAATGCAAGGACGAGGAGATTCAAGACATTTATCGGGAACTCGAGGAAATGGAACATATGAGCATTGCTAAGAGGGGTAATAAGGAATTCAGGCTTGTTAATGACTTGCTAACTAGGAAATGGTTTGGCGAGAGATGGTGCGTGTGGGTTTCTAAGTCTTTGAGGTATGATATTATCTGGTTTTATCATAAGGAGTTAGGCCACTATGGTGCAGAGAAGGTGTTGGGTGCTATTCTGGAGAACTTCTTCTGGAAAAACAAGGACAGGGAAGTCAGAAAACCCCTAGCAACATGTGAGTTGTGTCAGAAGTGCAAGCACCCCACAAGGTATTTAGAAGGGCCAAGGCAGGCTGTTCTAACTCAGAAACCAGGTGAGTTGGTGTGTGTTGACCTCTATGGGCCGTTGGTGAAGTCTCAGTATGGCTACCAATATGTGTTTGTCGTTGTTGATGCCTTTTCTAAGTATGTTAAGCTCTATCCTCTAAGACAGGCCACGGGGAGGGGTTGTGTAAATTGCATACCGGGGAAATATGTTCCGGAGTTTGGTAAGCCACTCCGAATACTCTCAGACCACGGTTCTCAGTTCACCTCGAAGATATGGAGGACCAAGTTGAGTGAACTGGGAATACAGTGTACGTATTCCTCTATTAGGTATCCCCAAGGAAACATGTCTGAGAGAGTAATGAGAGAACTAGGGCGCATGTTTAGGACCTATGTGAGTGAGCGACATAATGCCTGGTTTTCGATGCTTGAGGACGTTGAGCGTTGGCTCAATGTGACTAAACACGAGAGCACGGGTCGCACTCCCATAGAAGTCCAGCTGGGCAGGAAGCCTGTCAGCGAACCTGCCATGATTTTGGGTTTGAGGACAGGGGAGGCCGTACCCAGAGATTAAAGTATCAGGTTAGCTGGGGAACATTTATGTAGGCTAGTAAGAAACGGCAGAAGCAGCAAGGGAAGCGGGCAGGAGAAAAGTTAGATGTAGGTGACCTTGTGCTTTTGAGGGTGCCTCATGTCTCGTCCGCAGACCAGAAATTGGTAAGTAAATTTCTTCATTTGTATGAAGGACCGTATAAAATTGCACGGAAATTGGGGGCCTGCGCGTACGAGCTCCTTACAAAGGACGGAAGGGTACTAGGGATTTACAATATTTCCAATCAGAGGATGTACATATCCTAGTAGCCCTGTTGGTTGTGTATATACTTGTGGAAGGAAGGAGTTAGGATTTTGGAAGGGAAGCCATGCCTTAAAGGATTGCTTTTTATTCTATGGTATAGGACCAAATGAATGAAAAGCAAGGGGGCGTTCTGTAACCTATATTTTATGAGTCCCCCATGACAGTTTTAATGTAGGCTCGTAGGTTTGTTATTTCTTTATATCATGTTATCGTGTTGGCAACGTGTTCAATTGCATTGGACACGTCTGCAGTAGACGCAGTGTCATTATTATTATTATTACTATTATCATATACGTATACTTTTTATTATTAATTATTCAATGTATTTTAGGTCACTATTGACGAGATTCTGAAGCTAGCTCTAATCATATGTTGTCTAAGAGAGTTTATTAATGTTGTTCAGGCCACTGAACCAGGAGTCAGGTTCATGTTCTGGTCACACGTGCAGGAGGCAGCACTTCATGGACACTATTGTCTCAAGCAGGTATGCTCGCTCACCCAGGGGGGGGGGTGATGAGGAAGGGGCCAAGGGGCTTGCTATGAGTGGCCTGGACAAACAGGCGTATGGCAATAAGGCTTCTGAGAAGCACTCCCTGGTCTGAGGTGTGGCTTGACGGACGGGCTGTGGGATTCAGACTGAGTGCACTGCTGCAAGGTGATTGTCTCTCTGGACATTGAGATGACTGGTTGTGTAGTGTGTCTCTCTTGAGCTGAGTGTTTCGTGTTTATACGGAAAGAAAAAAGCTTGAAGACTCCGATTTGCTTTAGTATGGAGGGTACCACGTGATTGGGTTCTTACTATTATGCCACAATCACAGTAGGGCTGATGCCTATGCAAATAATTGTGCAACGTTGAAGAGGACCGTCAAATGTGAAGGCATGGCTGACCAGCTTCAAAGTGGTGTATAGGTGAAATGGACATATGGGGCAGACGACGGCATTACCGGTAATGTGAAAACAAACTAATAAATCTTTACAGGCCTAAATATTATTATTATTATATTATATATTTTTAATTGCATTTCTTGTGTGTCACTCTTTGTTATTTTATTTATCCATTTCTTGCATGCAGCTTCAGAATATAGAGTAAATTTAAATTGGATAGTTTCTTTTTAGTTAGTTGCACGTAAACCTTCCTTCGTCTTTATTAATTTATAGGAGGTTTTGGTAAGGCGTATGTACGAGCCAGTTCTTTCAGAATATCTGCACACGCCCGGAGATAAGAAGAGTTTCAAAAAGGTGGATTTGTTCAATTACAGTACTAATTACGTCATTGCTTTAATTTTAAAGAAAGGCCATTTATGAGGCAGAATATTCATTTTTATTATTTTTTGTATCTTCAAAGTTACAAATGGCTTCTCTGGGTGAAGCCATCTTGTGGCAAGAATTGAAAGATTACAAAGTAGACAACGTGTTCAAACTGCGGCAGTAAAGCTTGAATTACCAATAAGACACTACGAAGTAATAAATGTGGAGAGAAGTTGAGTAAAAGGCGCACACAAATGATTTTCAATGCACACAGTAGGTTGAAGAATGACAATCTAGAGAGAGAGGAGTTGCGAGGAGGGATATTTTCCTTAGGACTTGACCAGACGTTAGGTATAGTACCGACAGCAGTCAAATTCTACACACTCCAGAGTAAACGGTGCTACATGGTCACGATATCGCAAACCCCTTTAATAATCAATAACAACAACGACGTAAAAATTATGGTAAATATTCTTTCGTTAAAGCCTCCGTGGCTTAGGCGGCAGCACGCCGGCCTCTCACCGCAGGGTCCGTGGTTCAAATCCCGGTCATTCCATGTGAGATCTGTGCTGGACAAAACGGAGGCAGACAGGTTTTTCTCCGGGTACTCCGGTTTTCCCTGTCAAAATTTCATTCCAGCAATACTCTCCACTATCATTTCATTTCATATGTCATTCATTTAATCATTGCCCCAGAGGAGTGCGTCAGGCCTCGGCAGCCGGCACAGTTCATATCCTCGCCGCTAGATGGGGACTCCATTCATTCCATTCCTGACCCGTTCAGAGACTGGAAGCAGGATGTGGATTTTCATTCATTGAAGGCCGGATGCCCTTCCTGACGCCACGTGATTTTTCAGGTGAAAATTCCACCACGCTGTCACCGGGATTCGATCCCCGGCCGTCCGGGTGAAAGACGAGCAGCTAAGCCACTGCGCCATCACGCTCCCCAATAATCAACAACAACAACAGCGTACAAATTATGGTAAATATTATTTCGTCAACCGTGCCATTGATAACTGGAATTCTCTACCTGCTGCAGTCTTAGAGCCTTTTCCCAAACATATAGGTGTGTTTAAGAAAAGACTGACGATTTGTGTAAATACTCCAGTTTAATTGTTATTGAATTGTTATAATTATATAATTATGTATTTGTTATGTATACCCAATTTGCCACCGGGGGACACACCCCCAATTGCAAATAAATGAATGAATGAATGAACAGAAACACAGAATGGTGTCTAAACCTAAGATGAAAGGGGACTAGGCCTATATTTCCAAGTGTTAATCAATTCAAATGTCACACTGTCTGGTGTTTCATTGTTTGTATTTAATGGTGCCTATGTACACGATGATGTCATGCCGCCAAGTAAATATTCCGTGCACTGTATTACGTAGAAACGTGGAGTAGCTACTAATCACATTTACCGTCATAATTAACAGGTCCCTTTGTTCTGGTATTTCTCGTACGAGTGAGAGAAGGAGTGTGCTATGCCAGCGTTCAGTACAAGAAAGGTGACACGTTGGGACTTAGCAATTATAGAACAGTAGTCTTTTTCATTTATTTCAGATGTGGGAAAGAGAGTCTTGTTCAAAACGTTATTAAGTGCTGCTAGCCATCTAATTAGATTTAAACACAATGTCCTTGTAAAGAGACGCTGTGTACCCTCTAGCTTGCTCTATTTCAGCCTCACTCAGTTAGTGGACACTGTGTAACGGTACTATCGCGTGCATAAATAACGGGCCGCCTTCTTGAGCGGGAGTTGAGTTTTCGAGCCATCAGGTTGCTATCACTTGGTGTGTGCTCGGGAGGGGAATGCTCAAAGCCGTGGTTGGACACCTGTCCTTGTAGGCAAGGGGGCAGAGGAGGGGGAAGTGTGGTATCACCTGTTTTTTCACAAGAGGCTGACAGTGGCTCAGTAACTCGACAGCGAACTCGATTTTGAGGTCCGTGACCTTTAATATGAACGACCGTTTGGTGAGGAGGGGGCAGATGGTTGGGCTCTATGAAGCTGGCGTCGGAATAACAGAAATATAATTAGTTCAGGACGTTTGTGATTTCTTCTTTTTCTTCTTATTAAACTGTGTTTAGTCCCTAACTGTGAAAACTCGATTCCTAAAGAATTCACACACAGTAAAATTCAACAGTGCATTTCTACGAGATTTAACAATTAATGGGTTACTTGCCATTTCAATTTAGATTTATTAAAACCGTCTCGTTATCTGTAACAATCTTCCAAGCGCGAAACTAAAGAAAAGCAAAGGTGGCGCTGCGCTCCTTGATCTGTCCCCTCATCTCCCCCCTTGCCAACAAGGACAGGTGTCCAACGAGGGCTCTGAGCATTCCCCTCCCGAGAACACACCAAGTGATGGCAACCTGATAGCTCGAAAACTCAACTCCCGATCGGCAAGGAGGCCCGTTATTTATGCACGCGATAGTACATTTTCACTTCTTTTGACATAGTGTAGGATGGTTCTCTGACATGCTTTGCATACAAGTTTGCCTCACTGGATGTCCTGCTATCTGTATGTTATTGTTCCGATTCCGTGGCTTGGATATCGTTGTCATTTAACCCCGTGTACTTGGGTGTGTGTGTATATATTTTGTCTGATAACCTGTGTAATTGTGACGTTTGTGGCTGTGTGTGTGTGTATTTGTAATTGAAATGAGGATTTGGATGGAAGTGGCTGTGGCCTTACGTTTAGAGTCATCCTGGCATTTGCCTGGAGTAGAAATGGTGAACCATGGAAAACCACTACCAGAATGTTTGAGGTGGGAATTGGACCCACCTCTTCTCAGTTTTTGCCTCACGAGGCTGTGTTCCAGCCCGCAGGACATATTTAAATTTCTTTATAGAGCCGGGAATCGATCCCGGATTTCTGGGATGGCAGCCAAGAATGCTAGCCGCTACACCATGAGGTCGGTGCTATCTTTGTAGAAAAATGCTCACAATAAGGGCTGTGCCCGCATACCGTATCTCGTTACACTCTAGAGTAGGCTATCTCTACTGTGTAGGCGTACATTCATTAGAACTTCCTGAACAGATTCTTGTCGAGAAATATTAAATCAATGACTGTTAAAACACTGATAGTCAGTCTGAAAGACTAGACATTATATCATTTTAAATGCTACAAATGCTGCATGAACTCAAAGTCCGTTAGCAAAAAAAATAATAATTAAAAAGCAAGTGCAAACCAAGGTCAAAGGAGGTAGCTGGCTGGATGACGTCACGCTCACCGGAGCGCACGGGGAAAGGAAGAAGCTCAAGCAGTACTATGACGTCACTCACCTCAGTGCATTCTCGGTACATTTCGTCCCGTCACCGTAACGTAACGCCAGACCCCAGCGAAGTCGACATAATCATTTAAGGGGGCACATACAGCTTAAGGAGCCACAACAATAACGATTTTTATATTATAACTGTGCCTGTCATAAATCTTGTACAACAATGATATACATTTCCAAGGAAACACACACACCTTGCTATTAGAAGCAAAGTTCAAAATTTTCAAAATTCAAATGGTAATTATTTTTATCAATTTTTTCAAAATTTGGTTCTTGTTTTGTGCTGACCTTCACCGTTTCCCTGATATCTCCCGTGTTTATAGGAATTTTTGGAGTTTTCTTTTTTTAATGTGGGTGTTAAACATTCTGCTACAAAATGATTCTCGCATATTTTCAAATGATTAATTAATTAATTAATTAATTAATTAAGCGTCATTATTTCCATTTTTATTCTGAGCAAACTAAAACAAATGTTAACGTTTCATAGAATGACTAATTAAGGTAACAACGGTTTTGAGTGAGATTCATTTTGTAGCAGAAGGTTTAACACCAACATTAAAAAAAGAAAACTCCAAAAATTCCTATAAACACGGCAGATATCAGGGAAGCGGTGAAGGTCAGCACAAAACAAGAACCAATTTTGAAAAAAATTGATAAGAATAATTACCATTTGAATTTTGAAAATTTTTAACTTTGCTTCTAATAGCCAGGTGTGTGTGTTTCCTTGGAAATGTATATCATTGTTGTACAAGATTTTTAACAGGCACATAATATTAAAATCGTTGTTGTTGTGGCTCCTTAAGCTGTATGTGCCCCCGTAAAATGATAAAAGGCGATGACATATAAATGTGGAGAATCATTAAAGAAAATTACACTTAACTGATAAAACTACACTTAAACTACGAAGAGTTTGGTTTCTGAAGGGGCACAACCGTAAGAAATGTGGAAGAATTTGGAATTAGAAATGAAATACGTTAAACTTCCATCTCCACATCCATAGATTGTTTAGAGTAAATTCAGTGTTACATTTTTTTATTTTTTATTTTTTAGAGTATGGCTTTTAGTGCCGGGAGTGTCCGAGGACATGTTCGGCTCGCCAGAGTTTGTAGCTTCTTCTAAGCGGACACCCATGGGGTGAGCTATAAGTACCGTCGCGTGTGGAGTGTTGTCTGGGGAGGAAAGTTTGAATGTAAGAACGAGGACTTGGAAGGTAGCGGCTGTGGCCTATAGTTAGGGACCAACCCCGGCATTTGCCTGGAAGGAAGATGGGAAACCACAGATGACCATCTTCAAGGTTGCCGGCGGGGGGGATTCGAACCTCCTCGCCTCCCGGATGTGAGCGACTGCATGCAGCCACGCCGTAACGACCACGGCTAACTCACCCGGTATTGTTACATTTACCTTGATACATGCGATTATTAACCCTTAGACCGTGACGTATAATATGTTCTACATTACAAAACAAAAATATTAAGCTTCATGGTTAAAACATTTAACTTCCTATAACAATAATAATAATGCTACTACGATAATATAATTGAAAACAGAAATATATCATGCGTAGTTTAGGGAAAGATAACACGTCGTCAAAATTAGTATCAACTAAATTTTTATTATTTTGTGGTGTGGCCTCCTGAGAGGCCGAGTGCAGGTCTTTATAGTCGACGCCTGTGGGTGACCTGCGTGTCGGGATGAGAGATGGAATGGATGAAGATGAATGAAACTGGAAAAGGATGTTGAAGGAAGTGGGCGTGGCTTGTCAGAAGGTACCGTCTCAGCTTTTGCCTGGTGTTGAAAATGGGAAACCACGGAAAACCATTTGAAGGACGGCCGACGGTGGGGCTCGAACCCACGCGTCTACCGAGTCAGCAGAGGACTTGGTCCCATGACCTAACGCTGCACTTTAGCCAGCGTAGCCACTGCTCTCGGTTAGTGTCATTTATTTATTTAATCGTATGGTGAATTACATAAAAACAAATCACAAATCCAAGTTCAAGTTTTGGAGCCATTCCACAGTACATTCTCGAAGATGAAACAGATCACTAGGGCTCCCGGAGTAGGCGTGTAGAGGGCAGCGCTGGATGATATGGTCCATGGTCTGTTCCTCCTCATTGCATTGACACAATGGGGAATCTATCCAACCCCACTTATGGCATAGGTTAGAAAGAACTATGCTAGCCCCAAATCTTATACATTTTACAACAGTGTCGTATTAATATAGCCTATACGTCAACACTGATCTACATGCCTTTCCCAGTTCTTTATTATGGGGTGGTAATTATAGCTTTGTAGTGTAGGTCTCAACCTCCTATATCCTACTGTTGAAACACATCCATCGTTTTGATGGGAAGAACTTTAAATATTAGAGTGCTGAAATTCGTACCAATAATATAGAGTGTGAACTACGAATTCCGTGCCAACAAAATCCGTTGTTGTTGTTGTTGTTGTTATTGTTTTTTGAGCTGAGGGACTTGGACATCATGCTCATTTAGCCCCGTGTACATGTGTGTATGTGTGTGTGTATGTATGTATGTATGTATTGTAACGTGTTTTTCGAGGGGTTTTATGCAACTGGCATAAGTCAGTAGGAAGCCATTCTATATTTATTTACGCGGCAAATTGTTCAGCCAAGAGAATTTTTCATGGTAATTTATTATTATTATTAATTTATTATAATTATTATTAAGGTATTTTCGGAGCATTTTATAAAAATTATTAGCATTCAGATAGGTTTTCTATGTCTTAGAAAACGCTATCCAGCAAATTATTACGAACGACGATATCATAGAAATTTATCTGATTACGGAATTTTACGGAGTTTTCGTCAGTTAGGGTATATCGAGAGACGTGACTCACTGGGATTTCAAGTACAAGCTGATTCCTGTCGAGAAGTATTACGCAAGGCTGGGTCGCAAGGTCTAGAAAAGGCGAATTGTTGGAACGGAAATCGACTTCTCCCTCTCGCGCGCCGAGTGTAATGAGGCAGAGGAGGGGAACTAGCGGCGTGCTCAGCCAATCAAGGAGGACGACGTAAGCTAGATGTCGGTACCATGGTGGGGGAGCCGGCGTGTGGATATATATCGTTCGACGCGCCGTGAAACGAGGACTATCTGTGAAATACTTGCGGAGTATGGTTATACGCGGGGGACGCTCCGATGTTCCGTGGAACGGACTATCTGTGTAGAACTTGCGGAGTACGGTTGCAAGTGCGTGTCGCTCCGATGTTCAGTGGAGTTGAAGACTAACTTTTGCAAAACTTAACCAGTGCGGTTGTACGAGTGTTTGGGTCCGAGGTACGGACCATAGAATTATCTAAGCTACCAGAATATCATCAAATTCCGACGGAGATGACGACGTCCAGGAGACTGTGGGAAGCTCACAGCATCAGCAAGTACGAGGGAAATGCCTTGGCAATTTCCAATGGTAAGCGCAAATGACGCAGAAATACGCAATCTCTCATTTTTCTTTGTTTTACATTTCATATTTCAGTAACTTCATAGCTTGGAAATAAGAGTAAAATCAATTTATCAGACTCCGTTTTCACGTAATTTTCTATCGGTAATATTCAAATCACAACGCTCCAATTTAAATTTTGTACTTATTATTATTATTAATTTTGCTATACTGGTTTTATATAATAAATTCATTTCTTTTACAATGCAATCTTTGCTTTCAGTAGGTAGCATTAGATATAGACCAATTCCTTCTCCTGATACAATTGTTTGTTGGGTTAATGATCAAATCATACCACGACCTGAGTGAATAGTGTCTTGAAGGTGTTCTGCCAGAGCTAGACGTTGTTAAATACAAATTTAGATTTCAACATTGCATTGAGGTCTTGGCGCCCATTAAAACAACATAGCTTAGGCAAAGGTAAACAGTTACATTTATCTCCCAACAGTGTGGGCTAGCCAAAACGTTACATTTGTCGCCGACAACTTGGGGATGAAAACCTAATAACATTTGTGGAAGGAGAAGGGTATATATTTCTGTGCCTGTATTTTGGGGGTTATTTGTCTGTATCAGTGTATATCATTATGGGGGATGAGAAAGAAAGACAGATGAGGTTACGTAGTGGTCATCAACGGGAGAGTGATGATACGAGCAGTATGTCGAGTGATGGTAGTACCGGGGTAGCGGAGGTAAATCCCGATACTGAAACAGGGAGTGTAGGCGGCCAACCAGAATTAAAAACTTTACTTCTCGAGTTTATGTATCAGAACAAAGTTAGTAGTGATGCCTTAAATGCTAAATTAGAACAAAACAATGCAAAACTGGAACAAAATAATGCTAAATTAGAACAAAACAGTAGGGAAAATAAAGAAAGTACAGATGCCTTAAATGCTAAATTAGAACAAAACAGTAGGGAAAATAGAGAGAGTAATGAAAATTTAAACGCCAGATTAGAACAAAACAGTAAGGAAAATAGAGAGAGTACTGAAACTTTAAATGCTAAACTGGAACAAAACAACGCCAGATTAGAACAAAACAGTAAGGAATATAGAGAGAGTACTGAAACTTTAAATGCTAAATTAGAACAAAACAGCAGGGAAATGAGTGACAAATTCGAACTGATTAGAGGTGAGATCAGGGGGGTGATGGAAGAAAAGGCTAAAGAGATTATTGCAGATGTAGACAGAAAATTAGGAAAAGTACAGGAGGAGTTGGAAATTAGAATCAGTACACAGGCTGAAAATTTAAAAGAACTAGTGCAACTGGAAACACAGCAGGTCAAAAAGCAATTGGGGGGAGAAATTGACAAAATTCAGGAAGCTACTAAAGAGGTTAAGGAACAGCTGGGGGGTAGAATTGAGAAAGTCCACTCACAAATAGTTGCAGAAGTAAATGATTTAAGAGAGAGTAATAGAGAGAGCATTAGCAAGATTGAGGAGAAACAAGCAAAGCTATATGATAAAGTAGAAGAATCAGAAGGAAACATTAAATTAACAGTAAACAGTATTGAGAGGAAGGCTGAGGAGAAAATCGCAGAATTAGAATTAAAATTAAAAGCTAGGATCAGGCAAGAAAATAGTCAGAATAGGCCAGTTTTTGTGAATAGCACACACAGGGAGGTAGAACTGGGTAAGTTCAGCAATCGACAGGGGTGCCCAATGGAGTTCATGAACACTATAGAAAATAAATTCGGGGAAAGGTTGGAAAATGGTAGTATTGAGTGGTGCCAGGTAGTTGAAATTTTAGAACAAGTGTTTGTGGGGGAAACGAGGAATTGGTTTGCTGTCTACAGAGACAAGTTTACTGATATCAATGATTTTAAAATGAAATTCTGTGAAAAGTTCTGGAATGAGGTTATTCAGTCGCAGCATCGTGAGGGAGTAGTGTGTGGTAAATATAACCCTAAAGGAAGCTCCACCATGACCGAATACTTTTTAGGGCAGGTATTAGTGTGTAAATATCTGGATGGCTTGAAGGAGGAAAGTGATGTGGTGAGGTTGCTACTTAGGCACTTTCCCTATAGGATCAAGGAGGCTGCTTGTATCCAGAATGTAAAGACAATATCACAAGTAGAAAATTTGTTAAGCACATTTGATGCACTAGGGAGAGGGGGTTATGAGGACAATTTCAATCGGAACCAGGGTAATAATAATAATAGGCCTAATGAAGCCAGGCATCAAGAAGTTCAAGGGAACGGTGGCGAAGGGGCCAATGCTCAAAATAGAAATAACAATAATCAGCTAAATCAGAACAGAGGAAATAGCTATGGTAATCAGTATCAAGGGAGGAACAATGATTTCAGGGGAAATCAAGGGAGAAACAATGATTTCAGGGGAAATCAAGGGAGGAATTATAACGACAATAATTACAACCAGAATAGGGGTCAAGGAAGAGGACAGCCTAGTGGTAGTAATATACAGCCAAACAATGACAACACAACTCAGAACAACCAGACAAGTGCAGTAGTAACTAGTACTACGGCCAGCTGTAGCGGTTCTTTAAACGCGAACCAGGCTGCGAAGTAAGGTCAGAATCTCAGTCTGTAGGATGCCCTGTCCATACAATTATACAGGAACCCTATGACCTAAATGTAAGAAATGAATTATTACATGAACTAAATGATGAAGGTATTATTCAGGAAGTGGTTAGTAAGAGCCCCATAGTTAAATTTAACGTGTCCGAGGCGTACACAGATGTTTTAATTGATAGTGGTTGTATGAAGAGTTGCATAAGTAGTGCATTTTATGATAAAATGAAAGGAACTGGAGTAAATTTTGAGGAGATGCCAATTAAAAGCACTTTTGTTATCACAGCTGTTGGGAAGAGGTCTAAAGTAATTTCTAAGCAAGTTTTAGTAGACATTAAAATTAATAATCATGTAGAGAAGCAGATTTGCCTTGTAATTCCAAATTTAGTATTCAGTGTTATCTTGGGTTCAGAGTGGCTAAATAGAGTGTCTGGTAACTTATGTTATGATGTAGGGAGTTTGAAATTTAAATGGGGAGATTCTGAAGTAGAAGTAGCGTTCAATGACCGTATTCAGAGGAGTAGTATTGTAGGTGTGATTTGTACCTTAAATGAGATATCGCCAGCCGTAGAGCGGGGTTCTCCATGTTTTGTGGGCAGTGTGATTACGAACGGAAGTCTAGAGGACTCGTTACGTGAGGCTGCATTTCAGGGAAATATAGAGGATGAACAGTGTGTTCGGCTCTATGATGTGTTATGGTGTAATAGGAGAGTTTTTGAGGATCGCATTGGTATGGCCAATTGCTATACACATTCATTGAACGTTATTGATAGGTCAGTATTCACAGGACATAGATATCCTGTACCTTTCGCTTATCAGAGTGCAGTTGAGGCACAAATTAACCAGATGCTTGAAGATGGGATTATTGAGCACTCTAACAGTCCATATGTTAATTCTTTGATCACAGTACCCAAAACCGACGGCACGGTTCGTATTTGTTTAGACGCTCGTTTGGTTAACAGTAGAATTAGTTCAGATCAGCTGAAATCTATGTCAATAGAGGAATTAATGCAAACATTTGAGGGGAAGAAGTATTTCACTTGTGTAGATTTGAGTTCCAGTTTTTGGCAAGTGCCACTTATGTACGAAGATAGACCATTTACAGCTTTTAGTCATAAATATAACCTTTATCAATTTTGTAGAACACCTTATGGGTTAAAGAGTAGTTCAGCAGCTTTAATTAGGGCTTTAAACATCGCATTAGGGGATGACACAGGAGAGTTTGTAACCATTTACATAGATGCTATGGTAATTAGTTCACGCAGTTTTGAGGAGCATCTACGTCATTTAAATATAGTTTTTCTGAAGTTAGATCAGGCAGGGTTCACTTTGAAGCTGTCTAAGTCGTCATTCTGTCAGTCAGAAGTGACATTTTTAGGTCATAGAGTGTCGAGTAGAGGTGTAACACCAGAAGAAAGTAGGGTTAATAAGATACTTAACGCAGAGGTGCCACAGAATGTTAAACAGTTAAAAACTTACCTGGGAATTTGCAACTTTTTCAGGAGGTTCGTTCTTAAATACTCAGGGTTGGTAGAACCATTCAGGGAATTGCTTAAAAGTGGGACTCGGTGGAGATGGGAGTCCAAGCATGAACAGGCTTTTAGAGCGCTGAAGGAAGGTTTTGAGAAAGCTGTAGTGCTGAAATATCCGCTAAGGAAAGCCACGGGACTAGCGTGTAGCCGTCTGATCATTAATAAGTATGTACCTGAGTTTGGCCTTCCTCTCAGGATACTATCTGACAGTGGACCACAGTTTACTGCAAAGAAATGGAGAACCAGTATGCAGGAAGCTGGTATAACACACGTTCATTCCTCTGTAAGGTACCCTCAGGGTAATTCTGCAGAGCGTCCATTAAGGGAAGTGGCTCGTCTTTTTCGGACTCTAGTGCATGACAAGCATGCGGCCTGGGTTGGACATCTTCCCAAGGTCGAGACTTGGCTGAATTCTGTCCAGCATGAGAGCACGAAATTGACGCCATACGAAGTTCACTTCGGAAAAAGACCACAAAATGAACTAGCAAGGGTGTTGGGATTAAATGAGGGTAAGCAACCGGGGATGGATTATATTGTCCAGTTGGCGAAACAGAATTTATCTAAGTCAGCACAAAAGAGAATTCGCCAACAAAAAGAAACTAAATTTGACCTATTCGAGCCGGGAGACAGAGTCTTACTTAGAGTGCCGAAACAGTCAAATAAGCTAGAAAAAGTCATGTCCAAGTTCTTTTATCTCTACGAGGGCCCATTTATAGTTTCCAAACGTATTGGCAAAACAGCATATGTGCTGGAGAATAGTGAGGGAAACAGATTATACGGGACGTATAATATACATAGTCTACGAAAATATGTGTCATAAAGTGAGTGTGTTGTGTGTTTAGCTGGCGAGCCAGCCTATCAAATGAGTAAGTGTGGTATTTGGTGCGTGGGAGGATCTGGTCTTAAGGCAGGCGTATCAGAAGTCACACAGGGGGGTAGTATGTAAGTAAATGAGAGTTTTTAAGGTATAGGGAAATATGACGGGATTGTCGGATGCTGTTGAGCACTAAATTGTCTCGATGCACCAAGGCCATTTTGGCAGCGCTGATGGGTTCCCATTTATCTCCAAGAGATGGGGGAGCGCTTGTATAGGGCTTGTTAGCTTAAGGCGTCCACGAGATAAAAGATGGGCCATCAGAATGCGAGACAGTCCTTCATGAAACTCATACATATCAGCACACGTGATTTCTGTTTACGGCCTCGCCATGTAAGATTTGTAAGTGTGTAATTTAAGATAATCTGTACAATGGTATTATTTGTGTGAGGAGAAATGGTCTGTGTTGAGAGCTAGTATTAAGTAGAATATGGTTAACGGGAACTTAACAAGACAGGGCGCTTACGGCACAGAAATATTTGGTGTTATATGTAATGCGCATTTACTGTTTTTTTTCAGAAGTCAATATTAATTTAATCTACGTTAAAGAGAGATTAAGTATTATGGTCACGAGGCGCTGCCACAATAGTGTGATCGTGTGCTGAGTGATAAGTGGAATTAAATGTCACCATAAGGAGGGGACCTCCAGTGAAATTAGGAAGTTCTATGGTGATATAAATATATCAGAACACCTTCAATGCGTGTGATATGACATCATAAATACATAGTGCTCACACATTAATTATGTCTATTTCTCCAACATAGAGAAATTTGAGAGGCGGAAATATCCGTGGAACACTATTCCCTATGTAAAACATTGGACTGGTTGCAAAGTGCAATCCATAGTGACAACAAACTTTGACGCAAAGTGCGTGAAGAAAAAATATGAGTGTATATATCTGTAATTTAGGGTGATTTCATTTATGTAATATGTATTTTGGATGGGGTTTATTAACGTGTCTGGGATAATCGGATAATGGACCGTCGTCACGGTAAATCATCCGATGATCCGAGGCGAATATGTAACGTGTTTTTCGAGGGGTTTTATGCAACTGGCATAAGTCAGTAGGAAGCCATTCTATATTTATTTACGCGGCAAATTGTTCAGCCAAGAGAATTTTCATGGTAATTTATTATTATTATTAATTTATTATAATTATTATTAAGGTATTTTCGGAGCATTTTATAAAAATTATTAGCATTCAGATAGGTTTTCTATGTCTTAGAAAACGCTATCCAGCAAATTATTACGAACGACGATATCATAGAAAATTATCTGATTACGGAATTTTACGGAGTTTTCGTCAGTTAGGGTATATCGAGAGACGTGACTCACTGGGATTTCAAGTACAAGCTGATTCCTGTCGAGAAGTATTACGCAAGGCTGGGTCGCAAGGTCTAGAAAAGGCGAATTGTTGGAACGGAAATCGACTTCTCCCTCTCGCGCGCCGAGTGTAATGAGGCAGAGGAGGGGAACTAGCGGCGTGCTCAGCCAATCAAGGAGGACGACGTAAGCTAGATGTCGGTACCATGGTGGGGGAGCCGGCGTGTGGATATATATCGTTCGACGCGCCGTGAAACGAGGACTATCTGTGAAATACTTGCGGAGTATGGTTATACGCGGGGGACGCTCCGATGTTCCGTGGAACGGACTATCTGTGTAGAACTTGCGGAGTACGGTTGCAAGTGCGTGTCGCTCCGATGTTCAGTGGAGTTGAAGACTAACTTTTGCAAAACTTAACCAGTGCGGTTGTACGAGTGTTTGGGTCCGAGGTACGGACCATAGAATTATCTAAGCTACCAGAATATCATCAAATTCCGACGGAGATGACGACGTCCAGGAGACTGTGGGAAGCTCACAGCATCAGCAAGTACGAGGGAAATGCCTTGGCAATTTCCAATGGTAAGCGCAAATGACGCAGAAATACGCAATCTCTCATTTTTCTTTGTTTTACATTTCATATTTCAGTAACTTCATAGCTTGGAAATAAGAGTAAAATCAATTTATCAGACTCCGTTTTCACGTAATTTTCTATCGGTAATATTCAAATCACAACGCTCCAATTTAAATTTTGTACTTATTATTATTATTAATTTTGCTATACTGGTTTTATATAATAAATTCATTTCTTTTACAATGCAATCTTTGCTTTCAGTAGGTAGCATTAGATATAGACCAATTCCTTCTCCTGATACAATTGTTTGTTGGGTTAATGATCAAATCATACCACGATCTGAGTGAATAGTGTCTTGAAGGTGTTCTGCCAGAGCTAGACGTTGTTAAATACAAATTTAGATTTCAACATTGCATTGAGGTCTTGGCGCCCATTAAAACAACATAGCTTAGGCAAAGGTAAACAGTTACATTTATCTCCCAACAGTGTGGGCTAGCCAAAACGTTACAGTATGTATGTATGAAGAATTTGTTTGATAGCCTGTGTTAATGAGTATGTGTAATAGGGAGAAACAAAATCCTAAGAGAGGGGCCCAGTACCTGTCAGATGCACACTATTCTCCAGTGAAACCCTTCATATTTAAAAGAGAAAAAAAAACCATCACGAGGAGATCAAACGCCACCGTGTAAGCTATTAAAGTGACACATTTAGCAAACATATTGCGCCTTTGGCTACTTGATGTGAGTGCCTCAGCCAACTGACCTAAACAGCCAGCTCCAGTATCATACAGGAATGGAAAGAGCTCGCATTTAAGAGGTTGAATCAACTAACCGTGTTAAACCAGTGTTCGAGATTTCCACCGGGAAACAAGAATTTAACTCGAAGGAAATTGTAGGAGAATCTATATAAAAAATAAAAAAATAATGAGTTTTTGTGTGAAAGTAATTGTTATTCGTGTAAGCTATATCTTTCTCAATGGAATGGACAGGTTCCAGAAACATAAATAAATACATACATTAATAATTCTTTTTATTTATTTTTTAAAATCGAGTTTACCCTCCAGGGTGGTGGCTCCCACGGACTCAGCGAGGGAACCGCCATCTTTCAGGCAGTGTCCTAGAGTTGGGAATATTTAATCAGAGTGGATACAACTGGTGAGATGGGATTAGCACCTCGCCCAGGCGGCCTCACCTGCAAAGCGAACAGGGGCCTCATGAGGGAAAGGAATGGATGGTTAGGAGGGATAGGCAAGGAAGAGGGAAAGAGGCAGCCGTGGCCTTACAGGAGGGACCATCCCGGCATTTGCCCGAAAGCGAAGTGGGTAATCACAGAAAACCACTTCGAGGATGGCTGAGGCGGGAATCGAACCCCCTCTACTCATTTGGACCACCCGAGGCTGAGTAGACCCCGTTCCAGTCCTCATACCACTTTTCAAATTTCGTGGCAGAGCCGGGAATCGAACCCAGGACCTCCGGGGCGGCAGCTAACCACGCTGACCGCTACGCTACGGAGGCGACTACATTAATAAATAAATACCGTAAATATAATGATTCGCACCAAGATGAGTATATTATTTGGTTTCAATTTTCAGAATATATTTCATCAATGTACTTTACGATTGAACTTATAGCTTTGGATTAAATATCTGCCACAACTGAAATACGTAGAAATTATATTTTCGTTATTATCACAAAAACAGTTTTGTGGATTTGATGTGACACTTGTCTACGGGATGGAGGTGTACCAAGGACCTGGATATGTACATTGTCAAAAATCCAAATTAGGAATTATTCACTGGTTGAGTGGGTTTAGATACAATCAGATGAAACAAATTGTGGTTTAGTAGGACTAACTAGCATAAAAAAGGAGAATTCTTTTCTCAAAGGCAACACCCACAATTGTTAAATCTCTGAGTATGGAATTACAACATTTCCGCCGATCCTTGGGCTGGATTTTGCTAGTATTTATCCACTTTATCGTCTTCTACTCGGTAAGAAGATCAAGTTATCATGTAATATTTCTTCTCGTATCTATAACTTACTCGAATAAATATCTTCTTCCCTACCGCAACGAACATCACCGAACAATGTTCCCCACTCAGCGGATCAAGAGGTATCACAAATTTCTATATTCTTAAGCTGCTTGAAGGATTTCACTGCCGACGAACCTGATAAATCTGCTGCAGTGGAATAAAATTTCAAAACATTTCTTTGTAGTCTTTTATGTAAGTATTCCCTCTGCTTTCAAAATGAAATCATGTACATGTATTAGCATCGTTGGGAAATCAGTCCCCTTTTGTAATATTTAGTCTCATGATATGAATTGTAACTTCATGCATTTCCTGATAGGATACGTCCTCTCCTTATTATCAATCTCCTCTTAAGTCTTGCTTCTTCTCTATTTCCATGAGAGACCCGCGAGAATATATTTATTTGAATATTTGTTTAAGATTCCACGACTTAGGCATACCTTGTATTCCAACAACAATGGAACATTCAACCCCAATACTGCACCATTTCATTGGGCACAAGTTGTTAATAATTAGTTTGAGTTACAACGTGGACAGTATCAACGAAATGAGTGACCACTGTGTTCGCTTACGAAGACCTTATCATTAATTCATGAGATGTGGCATAGAGGCTCATTCGCATCCTAGATTCTGCATCTGCAATTACAGAGGACATGGAATGGTTCGACAGTTCCTCGGAGCTATCTCGTCCACTTGTGGAATAGACAGCACGTCAATGCCATGCACTTATCAGAGCTAGAGAAGATCCTGCACCACATTAGATATCAAACCTGTGACTTGAGTAATAAGTGGAATGAACACTGCAGTGAGAAAAGTACATGTCGTTAAAGTCAATTTTCAGAGCATTCAATCCATACTACATCGAAAGATACGGCACAGTCTAATTGTGCATTTGAGCCTTGATTACCGCTGGCACAGACTCTCTGCCAGCAATTCAACATAAGTGCATACATGGAAAGCAGACGAGGATCCCAAAATGGGTTCTATTAACGTGTCTTGCCTGTCGACAATTGGGAAGCTTTTTATCAAAAGGTATGAAATGCAAAAGTGCAATTTTACACGAGAGAGAGTAGATTGTAATTAACATTCATTTCAGCACTTCAAGTATGTTGAGATAGAAAAATACATAAATGATCGGAGTATTTGTGTTTAAACTTTAGCAGCATAACGTCGCTGAACTTTCGATACCAGCTCATACCTGAAAATGCTTTTCATTTCCATTATTTTCCTTATGAATGGTCAGGGTCACGCCTCCCAGCCATATGTGGATGTGCCGTCCAACGGAACAATTCACGTTAGGGTCATCTTCCTTTGTTGAGGTATAGGTCTACAGAAAAATAAGCTTTAAATTCATTGTACTGTAGAAAAGTATATTTCCGTGTAGTCATGCACTTCTACAGTACAATATATTTAAGATTATTTTCTTTTAGTCTCTACACAGTAAAATGAGCCTTGTATATGTTGAACGGCACATCCGCATACGACTGGGAGGCGTGACCAATCATAAGGGAATTAATGGAAAAGAAGAGCATTGACAGATAAGCTTTATTGCAAGTTCAGTGACGAAATATTCGAGACAATGGGATAGATTTGGTACTTTTTGGCACTGAAATTATATTTTATTGCTTGTGAATAGAATAAATGTCTCAACAATCACTGATTTCTTGGAGAAGATGGATTAAAATTGTCTACACGTTATTTATTAAGTTATCATTCACTGTTGAAAATTGAAAATTAAACGACAAAAGAGTGTGGATAAGTAGCGACCAAACAATGCGGTATATTAATTTCTTTAATTATTGTAATTTGTCTAGTGAAAATGTAAACAAAAATGTGGACAATGAAATCAATCGCGATTTTCAATATCCTGTTTGGCCTGGATTTGGTCCGTCTTGATGACTTATTATTCTTTTTCACTATTCAGTCTACTACCAACGTAGGTTTTTAATTTATATTAACAATTTCTCCTTCTTCTTATTTGGTACGTTTTGAAAAAAAGCTTGCCAATTGACTACGAACCCCTGCGTCTACTAACAAGGAGAAAAGAATCAAAAGGAGTTGCCTAAAGTCCGTTTGAGTGAAGCCAAGCACCAAACCAGAAGTAGGTGTAACCTGGTGTAACGTGTATCCAGAAGAGCATTTTTTTTAATCTATCAGGCTCAGAAATATTGGTGTAGTGGTGGGTATAAACAATGAGAGGGGGGAACTCTTGGCTTTGAAAATGAAAAATGAAAATCCACAGCCTGCTTCCAGTCTCCGACCGGGTCAGGAATGGAATGAATGAAGCCCCTATCTAGCGGCGAGGATATGAACTGTGCCGGCTGCCGAGGCCTGACGCACTCCTCTGGGGCAATGATTAAATGAATGACAGATGAAATGAAATGATAGTGGAGAGTGTTGCTGGAATGAAATTTTGACTGGGAAAACCGGAGTACCCGGAGAAAAACCTGTCTGCCTCCGTTTTGTCCAGCACAGATCTCACATGGAGTGACCGGGATTTGAACCACGGACCCAGCGGTGAGAGGCCGGCGTGATGCCGCCTAAGCCACGGAGGCTTAGCTTTGAAAATACTTGTGTTATTTTTGTAATATTTACTAAGCATTCAGATATTCAAAATTATCTGTTCAGATCGTTATAAAATACTAGGCTATAAGAATGATACCCCCATTGCACTTAGGCTTAGGTGTCGGTTAACATTAAGGGGCCTCTTTGTCTTCACGTCGATCATCTGCAATATTTTAACCATTCTAGAGGAAACTTTGCCAGCGTCCACGAATAGGCCTATAGGCTTCACAGGAAAGTTATGGATGTTCCGGAGGTCCCAGGTTCAAATAGCACCATCCTCGAAGTATGCATTCCCGGTCTTTTCTCACATTAACTTGTGCTGGGGAAGTATTGCGAATTATTAAAAAATGTCTTGCGTTATAAAAATATTTGCATAATTACTGTACATACAAAATAAATGAGTACAATCGCACAATATACAGGGAGACCAGTACATGCATTGGGCACCACCCATGTTCTATCACCTTAATAGTTAAGTAAGGATCCTCTGCAAATCGCACATTATCGAACAGTAATAAATCAATAATAATTACGGTATGGTACGCAACTAAGCAGTACGAGGCTAACCGCCAAGTTTCTAGCACACAAACAACATATCGTTCAGCACCGCAAGGTGATGACTATACGGTATTATTGCGCAAATAAGCATGACTTTTTCAAGTGTCCTAATTATTAATTTTAAAGTACCGTTGAATATTAAAATGTGTACGAACGATAAACAAAAATGTATTATGAAGTCGGTTGTGCTAGAAATTAGGCCTTAGAAATGATGGAGGCCTATGAATAAAAACCAACAGGAGCTTGAAAATCTTAATTTGGTGTAATTATAAATAAACAGTTCGGCAACATTTTGATTATTGATAGTTTTCTAGATGCTTCTCCTTTGATGAAACTCGCACCTATCGGCATCGTCAGTGTTTCAGCGTACTATTACGTCTTGCTGCTACTTTCTTACGCATCTAACCTTGGGTAGGTGCACTTATATTTCAATTTAAATTTAATTTCACTTACTAATTATGATAACACAGCTTATTGAGCCAAGTAGTGTATTCTGCCTTTCCAGGAATATATCTCGAATTGTCATTGCTGTAATGAAATGAAAATCCACAACCTGCTTCCAGTCTCCGACCGGGTCAGGAATGGAATGAATGAAGCCCCCATCTGGCTGCGAGGAAATGAACTGTGCCGGCTGCCGAGGCCTGACGCACTCCTCTGGGGCAATGATTAAATGAATGGCAGATGGAATGAAATGATAGTGGAGAGTGTTGCTGGAATGAAATTGTGACAGGGAAAACCGGAGTACCCGGAGAAAAACCTGTCTGCCCCCGTTTTGTCCAGCACAGATCTCACATGGAGTGACCGGGATTTGAACCACGGACTCAGCGGTGAGAGGCCGGCGTGCTGCCGCCTAAGCCACGGAGGCTTACGTCATTGCTGTAATATGCCACTAAATTCCAAGACTAGTATAAGTATTTTACTAGTCGTTCAGGTTGGACAGGCAGACGTACGGCCGAGACATCGTGTTGATGAGAGTCTTGGCAACTAGCAATCCTTTTGTCTGTATGTCCTCATATTTTGGCTCGATGACAGCCGCCACTCCCTCAGCTGTTCCGTCGACAATTACGGCAGCGCTGACTTCCGTCCTGGCGGGAACGATGACGTCCTCTCTCAGCCTTACTCGTCGTGCGGCGACGGCCTCGTGTGCTGGTTGCAAAGCAAGTTCCTCATTTCCGAAGTGCAGAGTGTTGGTACTCAGATCCAAGATGATGTTGTTCTGGTCCAGGAAGTCCAGTCCGATGATCACTTCATTTGATACGTCAGCCACAAGCACTGGATGCTTCACCGCCCGTCGACCAATGACGAACTCCAGTGATGCTTCGCTATGTACCGGTGCAGTCTCTCCAGTCGCGGTTATTAGCTGGAGGTTCCTTTGTGTGGGTTGCACTCTCCACTTCGGGATCACGGTGGGATTGACGATGGTCCTCGACGCTCCCGTGTCGATCAGCATGGGCCAGCTCACTCCGTTGACGACTCCGTCAACCATCAGGCTGCTATCATCCCTCCGTAACTTCGTCACACGAACTTGGGCTGCCGGGGCTTGACGACTGTCACAAGCCGACCTTTGCCCCCCAAGGCTGGCTGGTACTCGTTTTCCTGGGCCGCGCGGTTTCCCTACGACTGACTGTCCCGACGGAAACCCTTGGCGGCGGCGATCACCGTAGTCCTTGCTCTTACGGCAGGTCCAGCAGGTCGGTAGTCCTCTTCCGGGCCGCCTCTCCGGATGTCCTTCGTCTACGTTTTTGTTGGTGGTACTGCGACTCTCGAAGAACCGGCCTAGCGCCTCCATCAGTTCATCGGCCAGGGGCTTGGTCTCGTCTGCTTTGGCTGGTTCGTCGACGTCCACCTGACGCACACGCGCGTGCATACTAGATGCCTGTTTTGCCGTCTCGAACTCAAGTGCGTGGCTCAGCGCATCTGCCAGGGTCTTATTGCGCGCGAGTCGCAGCGCCTGTTGAGTGTCCGCGTCCCGTAGCCCGTCGGTGAAGGTCTGCGTCGCAATCTGTTCCAGAAAGTCAGCCGGCGCTGTTGGATAGGCGAGCCTTACGAGGCGTGCGATGTCCATCTCGAACTCCTGCAGGGTTTCCGCGTTCTTCTGTACCCGGGTCCGGAGCTGCATCTGGTAGGCCTGCTGAAGATGGCTATCTCCATATCGGGACTCCATATGGGCGATCAGTGAAGCGTAGTCCTGGGATCCAGTCGGGATGGCCTGAAGGACGTTAAGGGCGTCACCTCTCAGCGCTACAATGAGAGCTGTAGCCTTTTCTGTGTTGTTCCAGTTATTTATGGACCAAGCCGCCTCGAACTGACGTAAGTAGGTGCTCCACGGGACCTTTCCGTCGAAGGTTGGGGGCGTCACTCTGCTATGTCCCGTTCCTGATATTCCCGGTGTAACGGTGGGCGGGCGTTGGCGCAGCTCGGCTACTTCCTCTCGTAGAGCGTTGAATTTCTCTTCCACCCCCGTCAGTGGTCGTTGGCGCAGCTCGGCAACTTCCTTTTGTAAGGCGTTGAATTTCTCCTCCACCCCCATCAGCGGGCGTTGGCGCAGCTCGGCAACTTCCACTTGTAAGGCGTCGAACTTCCTTTCCACTGCTGCGACTTCCTCACGTAGGCCCTGTTCTAATTTCCTTTGGCTCTCCTCTAATTTCTTCAGCAGACACTCTTCCAGATTTTTCTGGCCATTCAGAAATTTGGCGGTTGGGTCCTCTGCTAACTTATTCTGGCCGTCCTTCAGGTCCTCTGCTAACTTCTTCTGGCCATCTTCCATCTTCTTCTGGCCGTCCTCCATCTTCTTCGGGCCGCCTTCCATCTTCTTCAGGTCATCCTTCAGGTCCTTGGCTAATTTCTTCTGGCCATCCTCCATCTTCTTCTGGCCGTCCTCCATCTTCTTCTGGCCGTCTTCCATCTTCGTTTCCATGCCACTTAACTTTTCTAGCAATGCTGCCAATTGCGCCTCCATTTTATTTGTTTGTCTTGTAAAGGGCATGCACTCACAGGAAAATTAGAGAAAATGACCTGCTCGGGTTTTGAAACCAGGACCGCCAGGTGTTGTGCTTGTGCTTGAGTTCGTAATCCGGCTTCTGACACCAGTTGTTACGTGCCACCCCCCTAGTGACACTTTTGTTAACTGGATTACGGTGGGTTGAAGCACAACACAGATTGTTCCTTTAAAGAAAAGTTAGCTTTATTGCTTTCCAGAAGGATACACTACTCATCAGCAAATACAAGCAATTAGAACCTTACTCCAGTTTCCTCAAGTCGAGAACACTTCCCTCTTTCACTTGTCAATGAGCCA
Organism: Meconema thalassinum; assembly: GCA_946902985.2. Classification (NCBI taxonomy): domain Eukaryota; kingdom Metazoa; phylum Arthropoda; class Insecta; order Orthoptera; family Tettigoniidae; genus Meconema; species Meconema thalassinum. Next base: position 1,102,206,558 of record OX336389.2, on the reverse strand, counting down.
CAGAAGTTAGTCCTCCCACTAATGAGCCTGGTTGCCTTGACAGAACTACATGCAACTTCTTCCTTTTGTACACAAATTACAGTTACTTTCGATAACATGCTACGCGCAGCTTCGCTGTTCACGAGCTGGGAAACAATGTCACTGGATTTCGTAACCACAATATCTCAGACACTCAGTGAAATCACACTCACTCAAAACACTGGCAGTCCCCTGTATGCTTCTCACTTCCTCGCTGTCTAGAGAAACGGCTTCACTAGGGGTTTCGCAAGTCACCACACTTCTGTCGCTCAGGAAAATTGCTCACACTAGCTCGTAAAACACAACAACCACTGCTTGACAGGTCGCTCTTATATAGCAGGCCGGTGACTCAATAAATGCTTCTAGACCCATCCAGGGTTCACGGCTTCTCGAGGCTTCCTCCACTGGCTGAGTCACGAATATTCTGGACCATCCCTTTGTCCTAGTAGTCATGTTGCATAAGGCGCACGCAATACACGAGGCAAGGCACAGCCCAGCCCTGGGGCAGTTGTGACTCATGCGGCGAGCGATGACACAAACTCACAGCCGTAACACCACCCCCTTCCTAAAAGGCTGATCGTCCCGATCAATTATTGGTCTGTCTGTGTCCCTCCGTAGGCTGCCAGGCGATTTCGATGCACGATCTTCATCTTCGCCCTCGGGCTCCGCTGGATCCTGTAGACGACATCGTTGATCCGTTTCACGACTCGGTACGGGCCCTCCCAGGACTTCTGCAGTTTGGGTGACAGGCCTTTCTTCCGTAATGGGTTGAAGAGCCAGACCAGGTCGTCCTCGTGGAATCCGCCGGCATCCGTCTGCTGGTCGTATCGGGTCTTCATTCGGTCGGTCTCGATCCGTAGTTTCCTCCTCGTGAACGCTTGTACGTCCTCCAGTTGGTCGACCAGTTCTTGACAATACTGGCTTACCGGGACCGGACCATTCCCAGGTCGGCCGAAGACAAGATCGACAGGTAGACGGAGCTCCCTCCCAAACATGGACCGGGCTGGTGTGCACCCGGTGGCTTCATGCAAGGCGGCGCAGTAGGCCAGGAGAAATAGTGGAAGATGCTTGTCCCAATCCCTCTGGTGCTCGCTGACGACTATTCGGAGATGGTTCTCGATGTTGCGATTGAATCGCTCTACCATCCCGTCAGACTGAGGGTGTAGCGGCGTTGTCCTTGTCTTCCGGATTCCCAGCAGCTGGCATAGATACTGGAACACCTGCGACTCGAAGTTCCTCCCTTGGTCGGAGTGCAGCTCCAGGGGTACTCCGTAACGGCTGACGAATTCCTTCATCAGGGTCTCTGCGATCGTCGCGGCTTCCTGGTTAGGGAGCGCATACGCCTCCGGCCATTTGGTGAAGTAGTCGCTGACGACCAATATGTAGCGGTTCCCTGCCTCGCTTAACGGGAATGGCCCAGCGACATCGATGGCCACTCTCTCCATGGGGCCGCCCACGTTGTAGGTCTTCAGTGGACCCCGTCGTCTTCGTCCTGGGCCCTTGCTGGCTGCGCAATCGTGGCACCTCGCGCAGTGGTTCTCCACGTCAGTTCGGCATCCGATCCAGTAGAACCGCTCTCTCAGCTTCTCCAAGGTTTTATTTATCCCTAGGTGTCCACCAGATGATCCTCCATGAACTTCCTTCAGGACTTCCTCCGTCATAGCCTTTGGAACGACGACTTGTTCCCGAGATGTCTTCCCGTCGGTGCTCTCCCAGGTAAGGCAGATGAGGCCATCCCTCACAACCAGCGAGTCCCACTGCGCCCAGTAGGACTTAAACTTTGGGCTGCAGTCACTCACAATGTTCCACCCGGGTCTGGGGACACAGGCCCTCTTCCATTCGGCTATCAGTCCCAGGTCATCATCTTCTGCTTGTGCCCGCGTGAAAGATTCGCGGCTCCAGTTCCCTTGAAGTTCCACAGTAGTCCGTCGGCACTGTATCCCGGTGTTCTCCTCCCTCCTAGTACAGAAGGTGCAGTATTCGGGGCACGGTCTTCGTGACAGGGCGTCGGCATTAGAATGCAGTTGGCCTTTCCTGTGCTGGATCTTGAAGTTGTCCTGTTGAAGCCTCTCTAACCACCGCGCGAGTTGACCCTCGGGCTGTTTGAAGTTCAGGAGCCACCGCAGGGATGCATGGTCGGTCCTGATGAGAAATTCTTGCCCGTACAGGTACTTGTGGAAGTGTTCGATGGTCTTCACGATGGGAGCAGTTCCTTCCTGGTGACGCAGTAGTTCCTCTCTGGCTTTGACAAGGCTTTGCTGTAGTAGGCCACTACTCTCTCCTCGCCGTCCACTATTTGCGACAGGATTCCCCCTATACCAAAGTCGCTGGCATCGGTATCGATGATGAACCTTGTTCCAGGTCTGGGGTAGGCCAGAATAGGCGCGGTGCACAGAGCCTGCTTGAGTTGTTCGAAGGCACGGTGGCATTCTGCTGTCCATGTGAAGAGTTGGTCCTTCTCAGTCAGTCGATGCAGTGGTTTGGCGATGTCGGCGAATGCTCTCACCAAGCGACGGTAATATGTGCAGAGTCCCAGGAAGCTTCGTAGTTGGGACTTGTCCTTCGGAACTGGCCACTCCCTCACAACTGCGGTCTTTTCTGGGTCGGTGCCCACCCCTTCCTCGGAGACAATATGCCCAAGGTACTGGACCTGCTTCTGGAAGAGCTGACACTTCTTGGGACTCAACTTCAGCTGGGCAGCCCGTAGCATCACCAAGATCTCCTTCAGGTTGCTGTAGTGCTCCTCGAAGCTTTTTCCCAAAACGATGACGTCGTCTAGGTAGACCAGGCAGGTCTGCCTGTGTAGTCCCCTCAGAATGGACTCCATTAGCCTTTCGAAGGTCGCAGGGGGCGTTGCACAGACCGAATGGCATGACGGTGAAATGCCAGAGCCCGCTGTCCACAGAGAACGCCGTTTTCTCGCGGTCCTTAGGGTGGACCTCCACCTGCCAGTAGCCACTCTTCGAATCCAAGGTGGAGAACCATCTTGATCCTGATATGGTGTCCAGCGTGTCGTCGATCCGGGGTAGAGGGTAGCTGTCCTTCTTCGTGACGCCGTTCACCCGCCTGTAGTCCACGCAGAACCTGGTGGAACCGTCCTTCTTCTTCACTAGCACGACCGGAGAACTCCAAGGACTATGTGATGGCTCGATCACCCCTTGCTCCTTCATCTCTTCTACCAACCGGTCGACTTCGGCTTGCTTGGTGAGCGGGACACGTCGGAATGGGGCCCTAATCGGTGCGCTGTCCCCAACGTCGATTCTGTGCTGGACCAAGCTTGTCCTACCGAAGTCTTTGCTCCCCACGGAGAAGACATCCTGGAATTCGCGTAGCAGGTCCTGAATTTGGCGTGATTGCTCCTCGTCTAAATGGTCCTGGGATCCTTGGTACAGCTTCTGTAGTTCTTCTGGCAGGGCGCGTCTTCTTAGGTTGCCCGTCTGCAGGTGTCCGTCCGTCGTGTTTGTGATGCGGGCAATCCAGGTAACGGGCTCGCAGACTCCTAGGTTGGTGTCCCGGTGAACCGTAATATCGTAGTCGTTCAGGTTGGACAGGCGGACGTACGGCCGAGGCGTCGTGTTGATGAGGGTCTTGGCAACTAGCAATCCTTTTGTCTGGATGTCCTCATATTTTGTCTCGATGACTGCCGCCACTCCCCGACCATCAGGCTGCTATTGTCCCTCCGTAAATTCGTCACACGAACTTGGACTGCCGGGGCTTGACGACTGTCACAAGCCAACCTTTGCCCCCCAAGGCTGGCTGATACTTGCTTTCCTGGGCCGCGCGGTTTCCCTACGACTGACTGTCCCGACGGAAACCCTTGGCGGCGGCGATCACCTCAGTTCTTGCTCAGGTGGCCTCTCTTACGGCAGGTCCAGCAGGTCGGTAGTCCTCTTCCGGGCCGCCTCTCCGGATGTCCTTCGGCTACGTTTTTGTTGGTTGTACTGCGACTCTTGAAGAACCGGCCTAGCGCCTCCATCAGTTCATCGGCCAGGGGCATGGTCTTGTCGGCTTTGGCTGGTTCGTCGACGTCCAACTGACGCACCCGCGCGCGCATTCTAGGTAGCTGCTTTTCCGTCTCGAACTCAAGTGCGTGGCTCAGCGCATCTGCCAGGGTCTTATTGCGCGCGAGTCGCAGCGCCTGTTGAGTGTCCGAGTCCCGTAGCCCGTCGGTGAAGGTCTCCGTCGCTATCTGCTCCAGAAAGTCGACCGGCGCTGTTGGGTAGGCGAGCCTTACGAGGCGTGCGATGTCCATCTCGAACTCCTGCAGGGTTTTCGCGTTCCTTTGTACCCGGGTCCGGAGCTGCATCTGGTAGGCCTGCTGAAGATGGCTATCTCCATATCGGGACTCCATGTGGGCGATCAGTGAAGCGTAGTCTTGGGATCCAATCGGGATGGCCTGAAGGACGTTAAGGGCGTCACCTCTCAGCGCTACAATGAGAGCTGTAGCCTTTTCTGTGTTGTTCCAGTTATTTATGGAACAGGCCGCCTCGAACTGACGTAAGTAGGTGCTCCACGGGACCTTTCCGTCGAAAGTTGGGGGCATCACTCTGCTATGTCCCGTTCCTGATATTCCCGGTGTAACGGTGGGTGGGCGTTGGCGCAGCTCGGCAACTTCCTCTTGTAGGACGTTGAATCTCGCTTCCATCCCCGTCGGCGGGTGTTGGCTCAGCTCAGCAATTTCCTTTTGTAAAGCGTTGAATTTTTCTTCCACCCCCGTCAGTGGGCGTTGGCGCAGCTCGGCAACTTCCTTTTGTAAGGCGTTGAATTTCTCCTCCACCCCCATCAGCGGGCGTTGGCGCAGCTCGGCAACTTCCACTTGTAAGGCGTCGAACTTCTTTTCCACTGACGTGACTTCCTCACGCAGACCCAGTTCTAATTTCTTCAGGTCCTGTGTCAACTTATTCTGACCGTCTTCCATCTTCTTCTGGCCGTCCTCTATCCTCTTCAGGTCCTCCGCTAGCTTATTTTGACCGTGTTCCATCTTCTTCTGGCCGTCTTCTAGTTTGGCAGTTAGGTCCTCGGCTAACTTCTTCTGGCCGTCTTCTAGTTAGGCAGTTAGGTCCTCGGCTACCTTCTTCTGGCCGTCCTCCATCTTCTTCTGGTCGTCCTCCATCTTCTTCAGGTCATCCTTCAGGTCCCTGGCTAATTTCTTCTGGCCGTCTTCCATGCCACTTAACTTTTCTAGCAATGCTGCCAATTGCGCCCCCATTTTAGTTGTTTGTCTTGTAAAGGGCATGCACTCACAGGAAAATTAGAGAAAATGACCTGCTCGGGTTTCGAAACCAGGAATCGTCAGGTGTTGTGCTTGTGCTTGAGTTCGTAATCCGGCTTCTGACACCAGTTGTTACGTGCCACCCCCTAGTGGCAATTCCGTTTACTGGATTACGGAGGGTAGAAAGCACAACACCAATTACTGCTTTTAAAGAGAAGTTAGCTTTATTGCTTACAGGAAAGATACACCACTCAACAGCAAATACAAGCAATTAGAACCTTACTCCAGTCTCCTCAAGTCTCTTCCTTGAGCGCTCATGCCCCTTTCACTTCTCGACAATCCACAGAAGTAAAACCGTCTTAATGAGTCCGGTGGCCTTGACAGAAGCTACCTGCACCTTTTCCTCATGTACACCAACTACAGTTACTTACGATATTCCGCTACACGCTATTTCGCTGTCCACAAGCTGGGGGAAACAATGTCACTGGATTTCGTAACTCGCACGGCACTTCGTCACCACACTTCTGTCGCTCAGAAAAGACGCTCGCACTAGCTCATAAAAACACAACCCACAGAAAACTCGGCCCCCTTGCTGTTGAAGCCGCTTATATAGCAGGCTGGTGACTCAATGAATTCTAGAATCGTCCAGGACACACGGCTTCTCGACATTTCCTTCACTGGCTGGGTCACGAATATTCTGGACCATCCCTTTCACTTCGCAGCCCGTTGCGTAACTTGCACGTAATACACCGAGGCAGATTACACACAGCCCGGGGGAGCTGTGACTCATGCGGCGAGCGACAAAACAAACTCACAGCCGTAACAGTATTTTACAGTATGACAACAACCATTTCCTTGAAGCTCAAAGGGAGTGTGCCGTTTGGCTTCAACAGATTCCACTGGTCAGCGCAGCGAAGATAGCACCTTCCGATTATTTTCTCCATGTCTATCAAAAAAACTTGGACTTTCTGGTAGCAAGGCGGATGTTATCGATACCCATTTCATAAACGAACGTCTATTCAGTGTAGAAGATGTCCTAATTTATTGGATTGTCTACCATTACATGTTCCTTCCCGCAGAGCCGAATAGGCAGCTTTTGTTTACCAAAATGGGGAACTGCGCCGCATGACAACGCTTGACGAACGATCATTCACTGGTATGGACGAGAAAGAGAATGTAATACAAACATTTGCTGTCTGAAGTACTCTTCTCTAGTATTCCTATCAACTTCATCAAATGTATTGCAAAAAGTTGTAGTTTGAAAGGCTCTTTAATGCATGTGTTGTTTTTTCTATATTTTAACATGTTGATGAAACAGAAATAACCAAACAATTGCAACTGCTCTTTTATCTGCTTTGATGATTTACGCATGTATGTATTTTCTAGTTGGACTATTATTACATCATTTATAGATGGAGTATTATTCACAGTGTTGATGAAAAATAAACAAATCAATGGAAATCTGAACAAAAGCCACCTCTCCCTCTGTTTATTTTGAGCGGTTAATAATTGTTTCGCACGTAATTTAACTTACGTTCTCCAGTTTCTATGAGTGATTTCATTGTATTCATGTGTGTTTTTTCAATTTGTCAGTATAACTTACGCCAACCATCTGGGTATTCTGATTTACCAGCGGTCAAGCTGTTGGCCTCTCACCACGGCGGACCAGGTTCGATTCCCGGTCAATGCATGTGAGATTTTCAAAGTGAAATGCCACGTCCTGTGGTTCGGATTCCACGTTAAAAGGAGGTCCCGTGGCTTATGATCTCGAGATTAACGGTCACGTAAAACTACAATCTTCCTTCTTTTATTCTGATTTAAAACATTGTGAGTTTAAAAACACTTTCTCCATAGGACTAGAACAGTAGCCTAAATGCTTGGTCAGAGAAGCCAATGGTGAATGTGCCATTTGGAAAGTATACACCTTTATATGTATATTAATATTCATTTCTGTGAAGCAAATCCATTAATAGCACGAGTTTTGGATATGAGAATGAAAATGAATGTTCATTTTTAAAGGATTATTAATATACAGTATTTTCATACGGAGACAAACGAGAAATTACTGACAACTGCATTCACGATTTAATGAGCAATGATATGCCCATGTAAAATGTTCTTCTATTTTTCCTCGGTATTAGTTTTCACAACTTTACAATTTCACCATTAGCCAGATATGCACATGGACATTGACACCCTCTGACCGAATTATACAAAGGTGGGGTTTCCTAAACAAATAAAAATGTACAGTTGTCGTTTGTCTTTTTGTGTGTAACTCCATCAATCTAAAACGACTCAACAGATTTCTGTGAAAGTTTGCAAGTGCTATAAGGTTAACATGGAACCAACTTGGGCTCTAAGATTCGTTAATACGTATAAAGAGCTTAAGAGGGTCAAGGGGTGCCCTAGATTTCTTTTACCTGATTTACACGTGCGGCATGCCGTACGGAAGGTCTTTTATATCACCAAACAGCGAAATTATTTTCAAATATTCATGCATTGAAAAATTATTTTCAGCGACTTTTACGAATTGTTGCCATTGGAGGCTAAGAAACCTGAATTTTCATGAACCTCAGGCCTTTTTAATTTATTAAGGGGTCTTCATGGGGATGGGGACTTCGTACAACGGTGGGGTTCTCTCTGTAAATAAAAACAATAATTTTGTCCTTTCGTCTGTAACTCCACCAATCTAAACCGACTCAGCAGATTTCTGTGAAAGTATGCAAATGGCTATAGCCTAAGGCAGCAGCGTCACACTGTGCCAAGTCGCACAGTTGCACACCTGTGAATGCACAGTGCAGAGTCGTGGTAGGCTTTGTTCCAGGTCGGTCATGGTCGACAACGGTGCGCGTGCAGTATGGTGTTCTCACCACGTTGCCTGCAAAGTACGTTCGTCACCTACGATTTGACCTCTACACGTTTCTTGAACGAGGACACTCCCCCACCGCGTGGAGTGGAGGGGAAGTAAGGACGTACGGTAAGGGAGGTAATGCACACCTACTATTCCGAGACGCACACTGTCTGCACAGTGCGGCTTGACCTTGGACGGTGCTGGTCTAAGGTTATCACGGAACCAACTTGGGCAGTAAGCAATTTGAGCTCCCATGTAAAATATTGCATCAAGGAGAATCGTTGAGTAGACTCTTTTCCACTTACTGTCAGAACGCTAAACTGGACTGTTCATCCTTTCTTTCCCAAACTGTGTTCCGTAAAGCTTATGGGAAGGTAGTTTAATACAGAACAAAATTGGTTTCTTCAGTGTTCCGCCATGATATACATAGTTATACAAAACTCTTTCTCTCGCCAATTTGTCCGTCGAGATACGGATTTCCCGCGTAGAAGCTGAGTATTCATCTCGTAAGGATCCACAACAATGTTGAATATAGCTGCTAGGAATCAGGGCGTTGCCATTGCTCCCTGAAGTATATCACGCATGCGCGATGACTGATCTTGATGCCCACTTGGCTATGCTTGCTCCTTTTTTGTATCTGAATTCACCCTTTGGAAAAAAATAAATCATCACCTGTTATGGTCTTCTCCACAGTTTCACTTGAAAAGTTTCGTATTGTACGCAAATACCGGTTCTATTAGAAAGAAAAACCTTTCACCGAGCTACAGTGTATAGGGAAGTACTGCTGACTATAAATCAATTTATTGACATATGTTGGCAGAGATACTGCTTTCTTAATTACATTCTAGGTGCAGGCCATCTGGTATGTAAGTGACCCTCTGCGAGTCAGTCAACAACAATTAGCTCACACAAGAGCTCACCATAAGACACTATCACTCGTAAACAAGAGCTCACCTTAGGCTCCATCTTACATCTCAAGTGTTGCAACTCCTGCATGTTCAGAGTGTGGGCGATTGTTTCTTTATCAGTAGTACTTTCTGTCAGTCAGTATCGCCTAGTGGCGATATAAAAATGCGAGGAGTCGGGTGCCCATAAGGGCTCCTTTCACTCCGTTATTAAATGGATAGAAAACGTTGGTTTAGGGAAAGTATAATATTTACTTTGATTACATATAATTACTCCCACAGTACATAATATACAGGGTCCGGCAGCATAACTTCCTCTTTAAAAATGCGCGCTATTCAGTCGGTTGATGTCGTAGCGGTGCGCTAGTGGTCTCGTTCGTGAGGTGGTACTATAAAATTTTGTCCCGACAGAGTTCATTCGCCATCATGCGTTGGAACAGGGAGGAGGCCTACTTTTCGAGCAGATGTACTGTGATCGCAACCCAGTGCGCCTTTCAGAGGAGCATTAATTTAGCTCCGTTGGCCCCTGTCATGGACCGGAAATGAATTGTTACGTGGGTCACTACGTTCAGACGAACTGGAAGTGTGACAGGATGAAGAACTGGAGTCCCTCGGCCTCATCTCACTTAGGAGCGAATTGAAGTGGCCAGCCCTCTCTCCTGATTTGTCCCATTGTGATTTTTCTATGTTTTTTTTTGAAATCCTGTGTTTATGTGAACTGTCCAAAGACGTTACAAGATTTGAAGACCAACATCCAGAAAGAAATTGCCAACATAACAACTGATATGCTGGCAAGAGTCTTGACAAATGCCAGAAAGCGGTTTACTCAGTGTGTAAAGAATGGGGGTTGTCACCTACCTGATTTGATCTTCAAAACTAAGTGAAACAAAACTTTATGTATGCGCCTACATTATAAAAAAATGATTTTTTTCTGATTCATACAATGGGTTTTATGAAGTTCTTAAAAAAAAGGAAGTTATTCTGACGCACCCTGTATAATGTATTTGTGGGAGGATGTTGTCCGTTGGATTATAATTTATTCGTTAGGTAGGCTACTTAATATTTTCTTATTATGACTGTCAGAATGAAGGGTGAGAGCACTAGTACTTGTTTATGCCTGTTGAGCTGCGAGTGCTGATTTTGAATCAGCTGCTGAGGCTATTGACCATCAGACTCGCAGTGGCATTAGGTGTTATTTGCTCGGGTTAGCTCAGTTGGCCTAATTTCAGCAGCTTCAGCGGTGGTAATAATAATAATAATAAAAATTATGTTTGAAAAATGGGTTAAATTATTGAAATTAAAGTTATTTGATGTAAGATAGACCTCTAGTTGGTTGATTTAGGTAGTATGAAATGTTTAAAGACCTGTAGTAGGTTGGGGTTTTATAAAAATAATAATAATAGGCCTCGCTTGAGTGATTAAAAGTTTAAGAGTTTATGAATTGTACTGGATTGAGATTGTAGGTATTGGGGTGTTAGGATTAGCTGGGATTTGAATGTTTGGTGTAGTGGGAAACTTAAGATCACAAATATTAGAGATGAGTTCCAAAGAAGAACAGATGAAATGATTGAAAGAAATACTGACATATTCGAGAAACCAATAGAAAGTCGAGTGGGGAATTCTGAAGGAGGTAATACTAGGAACTGCAGAGGAACTGCTAAAAAATAAAAATAAAAACAGCAGGAAAGCATGGATAAGTGAGGAAGTTGTAGAAATGATAACTGAAAGAAGAAGGTTCAAAAACGCCACAAGTGACGAAGGAAAACAACAATACAGAACACTGAGAAATGAAATCGTTAGGAAAAGCAAGCGAGACAAAGAAAAATACTTATGTGATATATGTGATGAAATAGACACCGATTTTAAAGCAAATAACTTAGAAAAAGCATATGGAAATGTGAAGCAATTTTTTGGTGAGAAGAAACAGAATCCATGTGGTATTAAATATGAGAATGGACAATACCTGTATGAAGAGGGAAAGGTTGGGAAGAGATGGAAAGAATATCTAGACAGCCTCTATGGAGATGAAGTTATGAATAAGGAAGTAATAGAGGAAGAAGACCAGACAGATGCACAGAATAGAGGTGACCAAATACTAAAATCGGAATTTAAAAGAGCACTGAAAGATTTAAAAGACAAAAAAGCACCAGGTGTAGATATAATCTCTGCAGAACTATTAAATAACTGCGGAGAGAAAGCTGAAGATGCAATGTATGGAATGATATGCAAAATGTATGAAACTGGAATAGTACCAACTGACTTTACTAAGTGCATAATAATTCCAATTCCAAAGAAGGCCAGAGCACAAAATTGCGATCAATTTAGGACATTAAGCCTGACAACACATGCATCTAAAATTCTTACACGTATTATACTTAGGAGAATAGAGAACAACCTTGATAACTACATTAAAGACGACCAATTTGCATTCAGAAGGGGCATTGGAACAAGAGAAGCAATATTAACTCTAAGACAAATAATTGAAAAGAGAAATAGAAAATTAATACCAACATATCTAGCATTCGTGGATCTGGAGAAAGCTTTTGACAACGTGAATTGGAATATACTGTTCAAGTTACTAAAGAAAGTGGGAATCTCTTATAGAGTGAGCCATTTTTATGAGATATATAAGTTACTCCTTTGTGCCATTTTTATCTGACGTGATCATTGCACGCCTTTGTGAAACCTTGGCTGTGAAGCTATTAATAGCCCTCTGATGTCTTAATACCATATATGGACATATCTGCATCTTGTCCCCTTATTGGCCAGTGATTTATATTTTGGAAGGGGTCGTGACCAATCAAATTTTAGCACGCAGTTACCTTTGTGTTGCGTCGTCATTTGCTTTGTTTCGAGGCATTTCTTCCTTGCAGCCAAGTAGGCTAGACGTATTCCGATATTCTAGGGAAAGTGCCCGCGTTCAAGGTGAAACCATGGCGAGGTGTCTGTATGTCGTAATCAGTAATTGTTTTACTGTAGTTCAGTTTCATATTTCGGCAATTTAAAACTCTTATTCTGTGTTAGTTTTCTTTTGTCGCGTGTACTTGCCCCCTCCCGATATTTTCCCTCCGCCCTTTGTGTGCGTGTAATTGCTGGTGAGTTTTGTTTTGTATGATAGTGTTATTTTCATTTATTTTGATAACGTAGTTTTTGTACTTTAAGGGTTGAAAGTGATGTATGTGGGCTTGTCTTCGCTTTACTCTGGTGTGCTTGACGGTGGGTTTGCCTACCTTGTAGGGGGCATCTTTGGGTCTGTCATCCAGAGTGTATCTTATCGTAGAACAACATAACGGGATTGGAGATTATTTTTCTGTTGTTGTTGTTTGAGTCTTCAGTCTTTTGACTGGTTTGATGCAGCTCTCCATGCCTCCCTGTCCTGAGCTAATCGTTTCATCTCTACATAGCTCCGACACCCTACATCGGAGGCAATCTGTTTAACATATTCTAACCTTGGTCTACCCCTACAGTTTTTGTCCTCGACCCTTCCTTCCATAACTAAGCTTGCTATTCCTGGGTGTCTTAGTATGTGTCCTACCAACCTATCTCTTCTCTTCATTAGCAGTCGCCAGAAACATCTCTCCTCTCCCACTCGTCTTAATACCTCTTTGTTTGTAACCCTATCGACCCATCTGATCTTCATCATTCTCCTGTAACACCACATTTCAAATGCTTCAATTCTCCTCTTTTCTGCTGCACCAATAGTCCAAGTTTCACTTCCATAGAGCGCCACGCTCCAGACAAAGGCTTTCAAAAATGACTTCCTAATACCTAAATCTATATTCGATGTCAGCAGATTCCTTTTTTGTAGAAATGCTATCTTTGCCTGAGCCAACCTACTTTTAATATCCTCTTTGCTTCGTCCATCACTGGTTATTCTGCTTCCTAAGTAACAGAAGTCTCCTACTTCCTTCAGCTTTTCACCTGCCAATTTGATCTCCATAGAGATATCTGATTTATTTCGGCTGCATTCCAGTATTTTTGTTTTACATTTATTTATTTTCATCATGAATTCTTTCCGTAAGACGGAGTCCATACCATTCAAAAACTCATTCAAATCCTCAGGCTTGTCGGCCAAGATGACGATGTCATCAGCAAATCTCAGAGTTGAAATTATTTCTCCTTGAATCTTCACTCCCACTTTAAATTTTTCTCTAATTTCCTTCATTGCTTGTTCAATGTAAAGATTGAAAAGTATGGGTGATAAGTTGCAGCCTTGCCTTACACCTTTCTGAATACCAGCTTCTCTCTCATGTCCTTCAACTCGAATGACTGCTGTCTGGTTTCTGTACAGATTGTATATCACCCTCCTATCCCTGTACTTTATTCCAATTGATTTCAAAATGTCAAACAATTTAGTCCAATCAACGTTATCAAAAGCCTTTTCTAAGTCTACAAAAGCCATGAACGTTCTCTTATCTTTCCTTATTCTACCTTCTAAAATCAGCCTAAGACTTAGTACAGCTTCCCTTGTTCCTACATTTCTCCTGAAACCAAACTGGTCTTCACCCAACTCCGTTTCTATCTGGCTTTCAATCCTCTTGTAAATTATTCTAGACAGGATCTTTGAAGCATGAGTAATCAAGCTGATTGTACGGTAATCTTCACATCTGTCAGCTCCCACTTTCTTTGGTATAGTGATGATTACATTCTTCTTGAAATCAGGGGGTACCTCACCTGTCTCATAAATCCTACACACCAAGTGAAATAACCTGATCAGACCTTCATCTCCTATGCAGCGTAGCAACTCAATCGGTATATCATCTATGCCTGGTGCTTTGTTCCTGCTTAAGTCTTCCAAAGCTCTATCAAATTCTGATCTCAATATTAAATCTCCTTTCGCATCCTCATCAATTTCCTCCTCCCTTTCCATTACATGATTCTCAATCTCCTTTCCCTTATACAAACTCTCTATGTAAGCTTTCCATCTCTCAACCTTTTCTTCCCTATCTGTTAGGGGCTTTCCATTTGTGTTCTTAATATTACAGCACTTAGTCTTCTTTTCCCCAAAAGTATTCTTAATCCTTCGATAAGCTGTGTCTACTTTTCCTAATTTCAGACAATTTTCTATACCTGCACATTTCTCTTTCAACCATTCTTTTTTCGCTTCCTTGCACTTCTTGTTAACCTCATTTCTCAGACGTCTGTATTCTGCTTTCCCCTTTTCATCTCTTAGATTCTTGTGTTTCCGCCTTTCATCCATCAATTCTAGTATATCCTGAGTGATCCAAGGTTTTCTACCTATTCTTTCTTTCCTACCAATGTTTTCTTCTGCGGATTTTGTTATTTCATTCTTCAAAAGTGCCCATTCGTCTGCAATTGAAGTTTGTTTAGGGTTTTTCATTAGTCCTTCCTTTATACTCTTCTTGAATCTTTCGTTTACATCCTTCTCTTTCAGTCTGTCTATTGCCCACCTTTTTGGCTTTTGACTTTTCTTCAGTTTCTTCAACTTTAATCTGCATTTCATTACAACCAGATTGTGATCAGAGTTTATGTCAGCACCAGGATATGTTTTACAATCCAAAATCTGGTTTCGAAACCTCTGCTTGACCATAATGAAGTCGATTTGGTAACGCCCTGTATCTCCTGGTCTCATCCATGTGTATATTCTTCTATTGTGGTTATTGAATAAGGTGTTAGCTATGACCAATTCATGCTCGGTGCAGAATTCTACCAGCCTGCTTCCTCGATCATTCCTTTCACCTAATCCGAAAACTCCTACTATCTTCCCTTCTCTCCCTTTTCCTACCACAGCATTCCAATCTCCCATTACTATAACATTTTCATCACCCTTGATATACCTCAGAATTTCGTCTATTTCTTCGTAGACCTTTTCAACATCCTCATCATCAGCTTGACTGGTAGGCATATAGACTTGTACCACTGTAGTGCAGGTAGGTTTTGTATTGATTTTTGCTACAATAATCCGTTCACTATATTGCTCATAATATTCCACCCGCTGTCCAAGTTTCCTACTCAATATGAGGCCAACCCCTGCTTGGCCATTGTTTGATTTAGTGCTAATGACCCTATAGTCTCCTGACCAAAAGTCCTGTTCTTCCTGCCAGCGCATTTCACTAATCCCAACCAAATCCAACCTCAACCTATCCATTTCCCTTTCTAAGTTTTCTAACCTTCCACTTCCTAGCAGACTTCTAACATTCCACGCTCCGATCCGTAGAATGTCAGATTTCCTCTTTGTCACTTCTGTGATGTTAACCCCCTCTCGAGTAGTCCCCACCCGGAGATCCGAACGGGGGACTAGTTTACCTCCGGATTGAAATTTTACAAGGGAGGAGGCCATCATCACATGTAATTATGCATAGAGAGGTGCATATCCTCGGGAATAGCATACGGCTGTAGTTTCCCGTTGCTTTCAGCCGTGCAGCAGGACGCAGTGTAGCCATTATTGGCTTATATTATCAATATCTTAACCGTCTATAAGACTAGTAAAGAATTGATTTATTCTGAAAGGCTGCTACTCCCTTTCAGAATAAGTAAAGAGCAATTCTACTAACAAAAATACTAACCTTCTACCGTACTAACAATTAAATACCAAAACTCTACTAACAAAAAACTTAAGTTCCACCAACAACAAATACTACCACTAAAACAGTCTGTCACCAGGCACACTCACATGCACCCTCACACATCACAGTCTACTGAAACAATGAACTATAACTAATAAACAATGCAACTGCTACCAGACACACTCACACACCACAGTCTAATAGAACAATGACATATATCTAATAGACAAACTAACTACCTACTTACAACTAAAACTAACTACATACTTACTTGCTTCCCGTAATGCTTTGTTCTTTATCTTAAAGAGTTCACAAAAGGAGGTCTCGCCTTTGCTATTTTGCTGGTGACCTAACCTGTGATATTCTTGTGTCTGTGAATGCCCATATTTTGCGCATCACATATTTTCGTCGTCTTTGTGTGCCCTTATCTCCTACGCATACTTTCAATTTTTAAAGTATATTTTTGGCTTTGCCGATAACTTAATGTAATTTTTCCTTTTGTCTAAATTCCTATTTTTCTCGTAACTCACTAGATCTTGCATGTGCCTCCGCGTCTTTCTTCCTCATTCCTCCCCTCCCTCTCACCCCTCTCCACCCCGTTCTGAACCATTGCACCCCCCTCCTATTTTGTTCATCCCTTTTGACACGCTTTGTCTAAATTGGTAGAACGTATCTTGACTTCGTAGAGTGTAGTCGTTTCTGAGTTTCGTCTTTTTTATCTAATTGCGACATACATTTAGTCATCGTTTCATCTTGCCTTGAACACGTTACCTTAACTTATCTTATTTTATTTCATTTTAATATAATTTAATTTAGTATATTTTCGATTTTCTTCCTAATTTGTATTTTTTTTTCTTGCGGTAAATTAATTTTGTGTTTAATTTGTTGGTCATTTCTCTTCTTGCTTTTAATATCTCTGGGATCGTTGTACATTGTGGTTCTTATTTAAATACATTTTATCTTTGCCTAAGTATCTCTGCTTTTGCGTCACGTCTTATTTTAATTTTAGTAACCTTCTTCGAGTTTTGTCTGGTTTTTGCTATATTTCGGTTTGTCGGTCTTATTAGCGTACTTGTGACGTTAATACGACCTACACGGCCTCTGATTTAAATTTGTTCATCTTTGGATTTTACTGTAGTTTAATTTTAATTAGCTTTCCCCCTTTCTTTTGGGATTGCTTTCTGGTTTGCCTTTTAAAATTTGGGCCCAGCGAAAGCCAAACAAGACTGCGATCTCCCCGTTTTTCTTTCTTCTATTTTATTTTATATTTCTTCGGGGATAGGGGAAGAGCTTCAGCTACGTTTCCACTGACGTCTGCTGCGTACGTAAGTATATGTTTATTTCTATTACTTCATCTTAAGTTGCGTACAAATGAACCACGCTCTGCTACCATTTGTACGCAACTTAAGATGAAGTAATAGAAATAAACATATACTTACGTACGCAGCAGATGTCAGTGGAAACGTAGCTGAAGCTCTTCCCCTATCCCCGAAGAAATATAAAATAAAAATAAAATAGAAGAAAGAAAAACGGGGAGATCGCAGTCTTGTTTGGCTTTCGCTGGGCCCAAATTTTAAAAGGCAAACCAGAAAGCAATCCCAAAAGAAAGGGGGAAAGCTAATTAAAATTAAACTACAGTAAAATCCAAAGATGAACAAATTTAAATCAGAGGCCGTGTAGGTCGTATTAACGTCACAAGTACGCTAATAAGACCGACAAACCGAAATATAGCAAAAACCAGACAAAACTCGAAGAAGGTTACTAAAATTAAAATAAGACGTGACGCAAAAGCAGAGATACTTAGGCAAAGATAAAATGTATTTAAATAAGAACCACAATGTACAACGATCCCAGAGATATTAAAAGCAAGAAGAGAAATGACCAACAAATTAAACACAAAATTAATTTACCGCAAGAAAAAAATACAAATTAGAAAGAAAATCGAAAATATACTAAATTAAATTATATTAAAATGAAATAAAATAAGATAAGTTAAGGTAACGTGTTCAAGGCAAGATGAAACGATGACTAAATGTATGTCGCAATTAGATAAAAAAGACAAAACTCAGAAACGACTACACTCTACGAAGTCAAGATACGTTCTACCAATTTAGACAAAGCGTGTCAAAAGGGATGAACAAAATAGGAGGGGGGTGCAATGGTTCAGAACGGGGTGGAGAGGGGTGAGAGGGAGGGGAGGAATGAGGAAGAAAGACGCGGAGGCACATGCAAGATCTAGTGAGTTACGAGAAAAATAGGAATTTAGACAAAAGGAAAAATTACATTAAGTTATCGGCAAAGCCAAAAATATACTTTAAAAATTGAAAGTATGCGTAGGAGATAAGGGCACACAAAGACGACGAAAATATGTGATGCGCAAAATATGGGCATTCACAGACACAAGAATATCACAGGTTAGGTCACCAGCAAAATAGCAAAGGCGAGACCTCCTTTTGTGAACTCTTTAAGATAAAGAACAAAGCATTACGGGAAGCAAGAAAAATAATCTCCAATCCCGTTATGTTGTTCTACGATAAGATACACTCTGGATGACAGACCCAAAGATGCCCCCTACAAGGTAGGCAAACCCACCGTCAAGCACACCAGAGTAAAGCGAAGACAAGCCCACATACATGACTTTCAACCCTTAAAGTACAAAAACTACGTTATCAAAATAAATGAAAATAACACTATCATACAAAACAAAACTCACCAGCAATTACACGCACACAAAGGGCGGAGGGAAAATATCGGGAGGGGGCAAGTACACGCGACAAAAGAAAACTAACACAGAATAAGAGTTTTAAATTGCCGAAATATGAAACTGAACTACAGTAAAACAATTACTGATTACGACATACAGACACCTCGCCATGGTTTCACCTTGAACGCGGGCACTTTCCCTAGAATATCGGAATACGTCTAGCCTACTTGGCTGCAAGGAAGAAATGCCTCGAAACAAAGCAAATGACGACGCAACACAAAGGTAACTGCGTGCTAAAATTTGATTGGTCACGACCCCTTCCAAAATATAAATCACTGGCCAATAAGGGGACAAGATGCAGATATGTCCATATATGGTATTAAGACATCAGAGGGCTATTAATAGCTTCACAGCCAAGGTTTCACAAAGGCGTGCAATGATCACGTCAGATAAAAATGGCACAAAGGAGTAACTTATATATCTCATAAAAATGGCTCAAAATGTGAGCTACTCCGTGTGTTTGTGTGATATGAGACTCTCTCCTTGCGAGCCATGTTATGAATGAAACAAGAGTGCATCTTATACCATATATACAAAAAAAAAATGTTTTGTGTATGTATTTTTGTAAACATTTTTTTTTTCAAGGAAGTGGGGGAATTTTGAGCCATTTTTATGAGATATATAAGTTACTCCTTTGTGCCATTTTTATCTGACGTGATCATTGCACGCCTTTGTGAAACCTTGGCTGTGAAGCTATTAATAGCCCTCTGATGTCTTAATACCATATATGGACATATCTGCATCTTGTCCCCTTATTGGCCAGTGATTTATATTTTGGAAGGGGTCGTGACCAATCAAATTTTAGCACGCAGTTACCTTTGTGTTGCGTCGTCATTTGCTTTGTTTCGAGGCATTTCTTCCTTGCAGCCAAGTAGGCTAGACGTATTCCGATATTCTAGGGAAAGTGCCCGCGTTCAAGGTGAAACCATGGCGAGGTGTCTGTATGTCGTAATCAGTAATTGTTTTACTGTAGTTCAGTTTCATATTTCGGCAATTTAAAACTCTTATTCTGTGTTAGTTTTCTTTTGTCGCGTGTACTTGCCCCCTCCCGATATTTTCCCTCCGCCCTTTGTGTGCGTGTAATTGCTGGTGAGTTTTGTTTTGTATGATAGTGTTATTTTCATTTATTTTGATAACGTAGTTTTTGTACTTTAAGGGTTGAAAGTCATGTATGTGGGCTTGTCTTCGCTTTACTCTGGTGTGCTTGACGGTGGGTTTGCCTACCTTGTAGGGGGCATCTTTGGGTCTGTCATCCAGAGTGTATCTTATCGTAGAACAACATAACGGGATTGGAGATTATTTTTCTTGCTTCCCGTAATGCTCTGTTCTTTATCTTAAAGAGTTCACAAAAGGAGGTCTCGCCTTTGCTATTTTGCTGGTGACCTAACCTGTGATATTCTTGTGTCTGTGAATGCCCATATTTTGCGCATCACATATTTTCGTCGTCTTTGTGTGCCCTTATCTCCTACGCATACTTTCAATTTTTAAAGTATATTTTTGGCTTTGCCGATAACTTAATGTAATTTTTCCTTTTGTCTAAATTCCTATTTTTCTCGTAACTCACTAGATCTTGCATGTGCCTCCGCGTCTTTCTTCCTCATTCCTCCCCTCCCTCTCACCCCTCTCCACCCCGTTCTGAACCATTGCATCCCCCTCCTATTTTGTTCATCCCTTTTGACACGCTTTGTCTAAATTGGTAGAACGTATCTTGACTTCGTAGAGTGTAGTCGTTTCTGAGTTTTGTCTTTTTTATCTAATTGCGACATACATTTAGTCATCGTTTCATCTTGCCTTGAACACGTTACCTTAACTTATCTTATTTTATTTCATTTTAATATAATTTAATTTAGTATATTTTCGATTTTCTTTCTAATTTGTATTTTTTTCTTGCGGTAAATTAATTTTGTGTTTAATTTGTTGGTCATTTCTCTTCTTGCTTTTAATATCTCTGGGATCGTTGTACATTGTGGTTCTTATTTAAATACATTTTATCTTTGCCTAAGTATCTCTGCTTTTGCGTCACGTCTTATTTTAATTTTAGTAACCTTCTTCGAGTTTTGTCTGGTTTTTGCTATATTTCGGTTTGTCGGTCTTATTAGCGTACTTGTGACGTTAATACGACCTACACGGCCTCTGATTTAAATTTGTTCATCTTTGGATTTTACTGTAGTTTAATTTTAATTAGCTTTCCCCCTTTCTTTTGGGATTGCTTTCTGGTTTGCCTTTTAAAATTTGGGCCCAGCGAAAGCCAAACAAGACTGCGATCTCCCCGTTTTTCTTTCTTCTATTTTATTTTTATTTTATATTTCTTCGGGGATAGGGGAAGAGCTTCAGCTACGTTTCCACTGACGTCTGCTGCGTACGTAAGTATATGTTTATTTCTATTACTTCATCTTAAGTTGCGTACAAGAGATAGAAGAATAATACATAGTTTATATAAGAATGAAAGGGGAATAATAAGATCTGGCAATAACCAGGAAGAGGTTGAAATAAGAAAAGGAGTACGACAAGGATGCTCGCTATCTCCTTACTTATTTAATTTGTATGTCCAAGATGCCATAAATAGGATAAGAGAAGAGATTCAAGTTGGAGTAAAATACATAGGGAATAGATTGACATCTCCGATTCGCAAATGACATTGCTTTAACAACAGATAATGAAGATGATCTTCAACAGATACTTCATGTAATGAATAACATCCTTAAAAACGAATTTAACATGAAGATGAATAAAAATAAAACAGAAATACTCGTATGCAGTCGGAACCAGGAAGATCATAGAAGAGCACCAGCAATTTATATCGAGAATGATAGAATACAACATGTGAAGGAATATAAGTATCTGGGAAGCTTGATTACGTTTGATGGAACCAGCAAACGAGAAATTTGGAGTAGAATTATTCAGGCAAAGAACGCCTTTTATAGAAAGAAGAATCTCTTCACATCCAGAAGTATAGACCTAAAAATAAGAAAAAGACTGTTGAAGACATACGTGTGGAGTGTGGCCTTGTATGGTAGTGAGACCTGGACAATAGGGAAGTCAGAAGAGAGGAAGTTGATGGCTTTTGAGGCTTGGTGATGGAGAAGAATGCTTAAGATCAGTTGGATAAAACATATGACAAATGAAGAGGTATTCAGAAGAGCAGGAGAAAGTAGAAGCTTTACGAAGACCCTGAAAACAAGAAGATGAAACATGTTGGGACATATTCTCAGACATAATAGCCTGCCAGCAAGAGTCATCGAAGGGATGTTAGAAGGGAAAAACACTAGAGGAAGACCACCACTTGCATACATCACACAGTTAATGACAGACACGAACACAAAATCATATCGTGAATTGAAGAGGATGGCGGAGAATAGAGACGATTGGCGAGTTGCTGCAAACCAGCCCCAGGGCTGTTAACTTAAGAGAGAGGTGTAGTGGGCTGTGGGTTGCTCTGTGATTGGCTGGATGGTTTTGGTCGATTTTGGGGTAGTTGTAGAAGGAAAAGTTGCTGTATTTGGATTAATTTGTGTTTTATGGTGTGCTCTAGTTAGTATGGCTGGTTTCAGTGTGAATTGTTTGGTATTTTAGGGTGATTAGTAGTCTACCTTGTGAGGGGATGCTGTGATTGGCTGTTGGAGCTGGATGTGGATTGAGGTTTAGTGTACGGTAACTGTACCCATTCATATTGTGAGTTATTTTTACTAGCGGACTAGTGTGAGAACTCTCGCATAATGGGTTGTGTGCGTCCCATGTGTACAGACTGCCCACCCAGCCCTAGTGCTTTGCGGGCTGGACGCGACAGGTTCTCGCAGGGGCTATCTTCTTGTTTATTTGTTTTAAACACTTTTAAACACTTTATAAACAAATAAGTATATAAATATATTTCAGTAGATTTTTTTTAGAAATGCAAGATTTTTCCTGTACTATTGAGACGATTTGGAAGATTTTGCTACAAATCACACCTTCCAACTCTCTATAATTTAGGAGCTTAGGTTTGTGAAACATACTCCTTAGCGGATTATATAATAAGATTGACAACAGGCAAAGACATTGAAGTAGCGAGATATTTGAACCAAGAATGCATCTACGCGCATGCGTGAGCGTGCAAGGGAAAGTAATATACACTTCAGAGTGAAGATGTTTAGAAAGGCAGATTAATTTTGATTACCTGTAATCACGCAGGGGGATGATTTATGATGTAGTACAAGTGACTATCAGTAAACGACAATATGCGGAGATTAACGAAGACGGTTAATGCCTATTCTGTATAGCGCGTGAGTGTTGGAATATAACATTATAAAGATGGGCATATTTAAAACATAGTGTTGTGCCTCAAGATGTCGGTCTGATCTATACAGTCTAAACCACTTAGACTGCCCGATTCCGTGGCTAATAGGTTAGTGTGCTAGGCTGTGGCCCGTAGGGTCTTGAGTTCGATTCCCGGCTGGGTCGTGGGAAATTTAATCTCCTGTGGTTAATTCCTCTGGCTCGGGGACTGGGTGTTTGTGACGTCTTCATGTACAAAGAAACCAAACACCGGAAACAAACAAAATAAACAGGAAACATCCCAAAAGAAAAACAAAAAACAGGTTAGATACTGCATTCATCCTGGCGTGGTCTTATGGCCTTGTGGTTTGATTTAACCTTCCGTCGAGAGAAGCTGATAAGATGGATACAACTTGACATTCTCGGTCGATTGTTTGTCAACAATCGGGAGTAAAAGTTCTTTCTCTATAATAGCTTACTGTCTCTCACCCATCTCCATTGTTATGAACTTCAGAATGCGACTGAGTGCTCTATTGTCAAGATATCTGCTAACTAATCAATTTGATACATTGGGCCCCTTCCTGTTACATTGCAACAATGCATTTATTTGCCTGTCTACACCTCACGATGAGTAGTATAACACTACTTTGGAATGTAGAATGCGTTTGTTTTCTTTGGGGTCGTCTCAACATTGTTGAATATTCAAATATCAAACTGAAGTACAGTTTCTGTCAGTGACATTCAATATATTTTTGAGATATAAAAACTTTCGGTGTTCAAAGAAGAAATGTAATGGAAAACTATCACAAGTATCTGCGTGTAAATGCTTTATACATATTATAATGTTACCCCTGGCACTGCAGCCCCTGAAGGGCCAAGCCCACCAAGCGACTGCTGCCCAGCCATTTGGCCTGCAGATATTAGGGTGGCGCGTGGTCAGCGCATCGGGGCCAATCAGCCGTTAATCTTGGTTTTCGAGACCGGGCCGCTACCACACTGTCAGACAGCTACTCAGTTGTCCTCACGAGGCTAAGTGCACCCCGTTGCAGCCTCACGTTAGTTTCTAAAATCCCTGACGGAGCCGGGAATCGAGCCCGGGGCCTCCGACTGAGAGGCAGGCGCGCTACCCTAACACCACGGGGCCGGCACCTTAATACAGATTACCAAACACAATTTAAGGTTGGCCTAAGGCCTAAGTGAATATGTTGTGTGAACATATTGATCCACCGTGCCTGACAGAAGGTAAAGTCTGTACTGCCACTCAGAAACGACTAAAGGATTTTTAATTTTGATCTTTCATAAACTTTCCAACGAGTCAGGTGATAACAGAACGTTTGCTGAAAAATCCAATTTTTAAATAACAAAGAATGTATTGAACTCTACAACATACCATTTTATAGTAGAAAGAGATTCCGAGGAACTCAGTTTTATCCAATTAATCCAATTCTATTCTGATCAATAACAACAATTGTTATTTTATTGACATGAATTGGAGCGCGACCTGTAGAAGATCCTTACATTTTAACTGGGCAAATCTTAACTGTTCTCTATTTCGCTTATTATTGTTACGGCTGTGAGTTTGTTTCATCGCTCGCCGCATGAGTCACAAGTGCCCCAGGGCTGGGCTGTGCTCTGCCTCAGTGTATGGCGTGCGCCTTATGCAACAGGACTACTAGGACAAAGGGATGGTCCAGAATATACGTGACCCAGCCAGCGATGGAAACCTCGAGAAGCCGTGAACCCTGGATGGGTCTAGAAGCATTTATTGAGTCACCGGCCTGCTATATAAGAGCGACCTGTCAAGCAGTGAGTGTGTGTTTATCGAGCTAGTGCGAGCGTTTATCCTGAGCGACAGAAGTGTGGTGACGTGACTTGCGAAACTCCTAGTGAAGCTGATTCTCTTGACAGCGAGGGAGTGAGAAGCATACAGGGGACTGCCTGTGTTTTGAGCGAGTGTGATTTCACTGAGCGACAGAGGTATTGTGGTGAAGTGCCGTGCGAGTTACGAAATCCAGTGACATTGTTTCCCAGCTCGTGGAGAGCGAAGCAGCGTGTAGCAGGTTATCGTAAGTAACTGTAGTTTGTGTACATAAGGGAGAGGTGCAGGTAGTTTCTGTCAAGGCCACCGGACTCATTAGGACGGGTTAACTTCTGTGGTTTGTTGACAAGTGAAAGGGGGCAAGAGCTCTCCATAAGGAAGAGACTTGAGGAAACTGGAGTAAGGTTCTAATTGCTTGTATTTGCTGATGAGTAGTGTATCTTTCTGGCCGCAATAAAGTCAATTATTTCTTTAAAGGAACAATCTGTGTTGTGCTTCAACCCACCGTAATCCAGTTAACAAAAGTGTCACTAGGGGGGTGGCACGTAACATTATTTAATCAACCCTCTTGTACACTTAACATGAGATAAATTAGTAAATTAGTTATAAAGCTTTATGAAAGCATATGTTTTGAAAACATAAGACAGAAGTTAAATTCTTCTATTAACTTATACTAAAATAAATACACTAAATTAAAACAGAAAATATGATAATTTTTAATCCCAGATAAAAAATAAAAAATTTAAAGACAATGGCAAAAATCTTTTTCAAGCTAAATAATATGTTCCAAAAAATGTATTGTATGCTGAAGAATCTCCTTGAGTCGGCTCTGTGGTGTTGGGGTAGCGCGCCTGCCTCTCACCTGAAGGGCCCGGGTTCAATTCCCGGCACCGTTAGGGATTTTAGGAACTAGCTCAAGGGCTGGAGCGAGGTGTACTCATACTCGTGAGGAGCTGTCTGATAGTGAGGTGAGGTAGCGTCCCGGTCACTAAAACCAAGAATAATGGCCAAGGGGACCCGACGCGCAGAACGTGCCTCACCCCACAATCTTCAGGCCAAAATGGCTGGGCACCAGTCGCTTGGTAGACCTAGGCTCTTCATGGGGGGTGAAGAATCTCTTTGAGCCGCTGATTTGGGATTTGGTATCAGCCAACCTCATTTTAGGGTGACATTGTGTCACGGTATAGGTCCTTAAGTATTAATTACGTACAGTAAATGACATTAGTGTCAATAAATTCATTGGTTTCGTAGTAATAATCTGAGATTTCGTGTTCAGAGTCTTTATAGCGGTAATGCAGGGCAATAACATGAGCGATATGAACTCATAAATATGGGTTTAAAGCTCACCGTAAAGCTTCCATTAGCCTGGTTACTAAGTTGAGAGCTCTTTACCTGACGTTACTAAGTTTTAACTTGGAAGCCGAAAAGACGATGTAGTTTCGCAATCAGAATACTGTGTGGTTTCAAGCTTTCTACCAGCAATTCAGAGTTTCAACATCATATCGTTTCTTGCAGATTTGTGAGGTGATAGCACATAACTCATACACGAGTTTTAAAGTTTGATGGGAAATTCACCAACATATTCTATAGTGGGGAGTCATTGCTAACAGCTCCCATCCAAGCGTTTGTGCTTTAAGCCACGCTCCACGTTGAGGAATACGCAGCTACAGCGTTCAAAGGTTCTACGATGAAATCTCGTTGCTTATAATAATCATCTCGAGCAGGGGCGTATATAAGGGGGGGAGGGGTGCTAGGTCCCCGTGCCCCCCCCCCCCCCCCCCAGAATTTTCTGTCACATATATTATTTGTTTATGAATTAAAACATAAAAACCAATATAATCATGTACTTTTATTACTAAGTGGCGTATGGCAACGTTGCAAAGCAAGGCGAAGGTAGAGCGATGTAAACAGTGTGACAATCAGTTTGCTATGATCTTATGTGTAACAACATAACCTCTTATTGCTCTCCAGTGCCTTCGCTCTTATTAACGAACCAAGAACAGCAACAAGTGCCCTTGAAGCGTGTGACAAAAGCTTTTTTCCCTAACTTGTATACCCTTATCAAACTTTGGCAAATTTGCCTCTCTCTCTGTAGCTACCGGTACTGCCGAACGGAGTTTAAGTTGGTTGAAAACGTACTTAAGAAATTCTACTTCTGAAAACAGACTCAACGGTCTAGTATTGTCGTCTATTCACAGAGACATACATCTCACTGACGATGAAGTTATGAACCGATTTGGCAATGCTTCAAGAAATCTTGACTTTATATAATAGTGTGAGTTGTAAATCAAAACAGTAACATTAATTCTTTCCATGTAAACACTATCAAGTGAGCAAGATGATTGTATTAATAAAAAGTATCATAAAATGGTCTTAGTTGTGTTTGACATTAACCAAACATTAAACATCACAACAAATCGGTTGCAAAAATGATGCCAGATAGCCTTAAAACTCATCATTTTGCACCAAATTATACAAAAGTTTCCCGGGGAGAACCCTGGACCCCCTATTCTTTGGGCCTATACCATGCCCCCTAACCCCCGGTTGGGCACCCCCCGAAATAAAGCTCTATATAAACGCTCCTGATCTTGAGTATAGTGTTTTCGGTCTAGTGTTTACCATAACTGTGCAAGTTAACACGTTATATTCCCAATCTATAAGTAGATGCAGGTGTTTGATTCGTAAGAAGGCATTTAAAAATAAACATTCCAAGTAAACAACATTAACCCAGAGAAAGGACTTCTGAATAAAAACACTGTAAAGTGACACAACAGTCATAATTCACAAATGCTTTACTCTATTTCGCGATTTGTCGCGGTTGGTTTATTCGCGGTACTACTGGCTGCATGGCGCACCGGTAGCGTATCCACCCGCTGATTGCGAGCCCAAGATTTCGGGATAGAATAGTCATTCGGCATTTGAGGGTGCATAAATGCCAGGGAGCATGCCAGTCGATTTACTGACACGTTAAAGACCTCCTTCAGTGTGCGATTCCGGTACCTCAGCGTCCCTAAAACCTCCAACAGTTACAAGGTATGTAAAACCCAACCAATAATAATAATAATAATAATAATTATTATTATTATTATTATTAAGGGTACAAAATATATAAGGGAAAGCCTGGTGTAAGAGCTATGCCAAATTGTCCTCAATTCGGTACTGGATTTATAGTAGACAAGACAGTACTTGATTCTATTGTGGACATTAAATCCTTCTCAGGTCGACTTTCCACCATGACAGTTAAATCAGCTAATAAGATCTAAACGCTAGTCAATGGACATGCACCAACTAATATTTCCAATGGACAGGACGTTGATAAAGTAGACGAATTCTGGAACTTGTTAGATGATGTTCTTCAGAGAATCCCAATAAACCATGTTAAGATCTTAATGGGTGATTTCAATGCCCAGATTGGCAAAGAAAAGGAGTATAAATACTGGGTTGGTAAATGGTCAGGTCATGAGCAAACTAACAGGAATGGCATGAGACTAATAGAGATTTGCAGGAGCCATGATTTATTTTTTAAATCGTCATTCTTCAAGAAAAAATCCTCAAAAACTAAGACTTGGATTTCACCAAATCCACTATCGGGTGGATTTTAGTTGGACCACGTACTGATCTCTCGTTGCAACACGGCGGAAATCATGAAACTTAAAGTCCTCAAAGGATTAGATCTGGACTCTGACCATTACCCCCACAAATTCTCTTTGGGCATTATTCCAGAAAGAAGGAAATTCGCTCCAAAATTACCACCCCGTCGATATGATGTCCATCTTATACAAAATAGTATGGAATTTACTCAAGAGACACAAAAGATAACCCCACAGAATTGGCATCAACTTCAAGCTGAACTTCTAAAAACGGCTGAAAAAATTGCACCTCTAACCAGGGTACGGAAACATGCATGGTGGACTGATGAGTGTGACCACCTCATAAACCTAAGACAACAAGCATGGCTGAAATGCATGTGCAACAAGAATGAAAGGACGCTACAATATCTTAAAGACGTTAGAAAAACAGTAACAAAACCGCTAAGAGTGATTCGTAATGAACATGAAAACGCTAAATTGAAAGATATAGAAGAGGACTTCAAGAAACATCATTCTAGAAATTACTATAGAACATTCAAGCAGAAATTAACTAAATATCCACCCCCCCCCCCCTTTTCTCCAGTTACAAAACGACCTTGGGAACATCGCCCACTCCAACTTTGAAAATTGTGCACTTCTTGCGGATTATTTTGGTAAACTACTCAATTGTGAGAAACCCCAGGAAACATTTCAATTTTGTCATACCCTACGGAATCCTGACTCTGAACCACCGGACCTACAGGAAATGCGGGAAATAATCCAATCCTTGAAAAACAACAAAGCGTCGGGAGAGGACCAGATCGTTGCGGAACTACAGTATGGAAAAATGTAGGTGAAAATCTCATCATCAAACTCAAAGGAATTTTTGATGAAATCTGGCAAACTGAAACAAATCCTCCAGATTGGAAGATGTCGATCATCAATCCAGTATACAAGAAAGGTAGCAAAACGAATCCAAACAATTTCCGAGGGATCTCATAACTCTCGGTAGCTTACAAAATTTTGTCCAAAGCCCTCTTGAACCGTGTCTATCTTCAACTGGATCCGCAGATTGGTGAATACCAAGGTGGGTTCCGGAAAGGCAGATCTTGTACAGAGCAAATTATCAATTTGAAAAACGCAATGTCTTACTTCCATAAAATGTCAAACAAAAATTATGTCATTACTTTTGTTGACTTTGCAAATGCTTATGACAGCATTGACCGTGAATCCCTTGTTTCTGTACTCTCCCGGATTAGATCGCAAGACGACATCAATCATCAAAGATACCCTCTTAAATACAAGTTCAAAGGTTAAATTTATGGGAGGACTGAGCGCAGAATTTTCAATTGATACAGGAGTGCGTCAATGAGATGGATTATCTCCATTGTTGTTTAATTGTGCGCTCGAAAAAGTCGTCCGAGAATGGAGACGAGCTGGTGCACCATCCCATAGATGAGGACCAAAACTCAAAGGGATAACACGCGACTGTTTGGCATTTGCGGATGACATGGTGTTAAGGGGATACGGAGCCGCCTATCTTACCAATGTTGAATGTGTTCAATTCATGTTCCATTTTCTCAGAATCTAATAAAGTTATGAAAATGAAATTTATCTCACATTTTCTTCAAACTTCACTTGACATACTGACGGAGCGTTTTTTGTAATTGGACTTAAGGAGACTCAGATACATATTTTTTTTACACAGTCAATAAATAGAAATAATTTTTCCTAAATAAACAGCCAAATCTCAAACAGTTTTATATAAATCAGAAAATCCCTCCCTTAAAATGTTAACCAATATGAGACAAATTCATGATGAAAATTACACACCTCTGTGTTAAATAGTCACCTAGAACAAGGAACATACATTTGAAAAAATTGGAAACTGAGAAAACTGCAGTTAAAACATTCCACACATGTTTTCATATTTCAGTGCATCCCTGCACCATATGAAGGAGAATCTGGATCTTCTTGTGATTCATACAGGTCTTCTAGCTTCCGTTTAACCTTGTCCCTGGATTGCCTAGCATTTTTCTGCACTTCCTAAACCATTCTTTCTGCTTTCTGTAGTCTTTCTCAGTCCTACTCCTTCATGGCATTCACACAATTCCTTCCTCTTTTTAGTCCTATCTCCTGTAATACCAGACATTTAACAATGTTTTCTTTATTATAATTTGCCACTGCATCAAGAACTCCAAATCGTAGTGTTTTTATGCCCTCAAAAGTGCCTTTAGGGATGCGAGACCATATAACGTTGTTTACCGATTCATTAGGATTTTGACTTTCCCCATGAAGAAATTCACTCATGGCATCTTTTAGAAGTGTAATATTTATAAGTTCATAAACCATACTTTCATCACGCACTTCTTCATAAATATCACTGCTTGAGGCTAACTTCTTCTTTGAAGCACTGTCAGAAGTTCCACTAACCTCAATGTCTCTGTTTACATTCGAGTCTCCACTTGGCTTCTCCTCAGTTGTGGCAAAACATTTACTTAAAACATTTTTGCTCTTTGGAATTCCAATATTCCTTCTTTTCTTAAAAACACGATTACTTCCAGGCATTTTGAACTTGAGTTACTGTATATTCACAGCTAGTAAGCTCAAATCACATCCAAAATAAACAACTCTAAGTAGTAACCATGGAAATTCATATCATGGAATACACAAGGAATAAACAAAAGACAATCAAAAATAGTGCAGTCTAGCCACCACAGAATTAAAAGGTAAAGAACGTACTCTTGATTGCAAAAGGTCCCTATATCGTAGACTTCATAATCGCGGAGTTATGGATATGTAATTCAACTTGTTTTCGCAGCCATTACTGATGATTTTCTCATTGTTAGCGCAAGTTTAAATTAAAATTGTGGCAACTTTTAATGGTTAAACTATAATGTATTATACATCATTTTAAAGAGCAGACTTCGAAGATTCATAAAATGTGAAAAAAAAAAAATGGTATTTTTGACCATTTCAACCGTTCCGTATCCCCTTAATTGCTCCAAACATTTCTGATGCCCAGAAACAAATTGAATTACTTCAAGAAAAAGCAGCAAAAATCGGCTTACGGATTTCTTTTGACAAAACAAAATTTGTGACGGATATTAAAACTGCTCCGAATACACTCCGCTTTGGTAATTCTAAGGTCTCCCGACTGAAAGACTTCAAGTACAGGGAGCGGCAAAAAGATCTGACGGTTTATGTCGTTGTACGGCTGAGCGAGTCGAAGAGGACGCGTTCCATCTCGTGACACAATTTTGTTATGGGTGAGTAATTTTAGGGCTACAGGTTCAGCCTTAAAACGTACGTCGACAGGCCGTCCAAGGTCAGCCAGGACACCAGAAAATGTTGAGCGAGTGAGACAAGCTGTGGAAACCAGTCCACGGCGGCCGGCTCGAAAACAAGCTGCTGCTTCGCAAATGTCTGATAGAACAGTGAGACAAATATGGCGTTTCGATATGAATTTTCATCCGTATAAGATGGTTATTGTCCAGCAGTTGAAGCCTAATGACTATGCAAAGCTTCAGTGCAAGACTGGAAGAATGCATGGCAAAAGATGGGCATCATTTGAAAGACGTTATCTTCAAATCTTAAAAGTTAAAATCTATTGTTCTTTCATGTTTTCCATTAATTGACATGTGCACCTTGGTGTTATAAGTAATAAAAGAGTTTGTATCATTTAAAATGTTTGTGTTGTTGTAATTTAAAAACCGTCAGATCTTTTTGCCACTCCCTGTATTTAGGTGAATGGATCAATGAAACTGGCAACGAAAGAAAATCTATAGAAGCAAGACTACAGAAAATTGAAACTGCTTTCCATTTGACTAAACAAGTTTATAACAAAAAAAAAATGCCTGTCTTGGAATTGTAGAATTCAACATTATAAAACAGTAGTCTTTCCTGCAGCCCTTTATGCAGCTGAGACACTTAATCGACAACATACAACACTGAGAAATCAATTGGAGATTGGGGAACGCAAAATCAAGCGAAAAATTTTGGGACCAAGTATCAAAGATGGAATTCACCTTCCAAAACCCATCTTTCTCAAACCGAATTTAGGAACAATAAAAGAAATAATAAAAAAAAGAAAACACAATTATTGTAAAAACCACCCTACTATCAATCATAGGCATGTATGCTCAACCGCAAATGTCAATAGAGGACATAATCGAAAGAATAACAGAGGTCTTATCGCAAACAAAATTAGATGATAGAGTAATCTTCGCAGGGGACATAAACGCAAGAATAGACAAACCAACCATTAAAACGGAACTGATTAAGGAGACACTGGAAGAAGCAGGATATGTCCTTATTAATATCCCCAATATGAAGACATACATTGCCCCGAATGGAACCAGCGCCATAGATCTAGTCTTCTACAGAGGAACAGACATTAAAAAACTCAGTCAAAAGGCACTATGGACTTCAGCCATGGCCCCAATTAGGAAACATCTACCAATCTCGACTACCTTTGAAATCTTCTGCCAAGACCAACTACCCATACCGCTAAGGAATAAAATATCCAGGAAACTAGATATAGAGAAACTAGGGCATATCAGCGAAGAAATAGATAAAGCAAAACAATTAATTCAACGGCATGAATTAACTGAAGCAGTGGAAATATGTACAAGGACCCTTCAATCATGTCAAACTCAAACGAAAGTAAGGATATCACAACCATGGTTCAATAAAGACTGTTATAATGAACGGAAAAAGACCCTGATAGCACTACATCGAGCGAAGGACACATCGGAACCGAATCACCTGGTACAATACGCCGAACAAAGAAGGAAATATAAATCCCTAATCAAAAAGAGGAGAACGGATTATATTGAAGAAGATGCAAAGAGACGCGCTGCAAACGCTCAAAATGACCCATTCCTAATGCTTAGGAAACCAAAATCACCAGTAACGAGCAATATCTCCATGGAAACATGGGAAAACCATTTCAGAAACATTCTCAATCATCAATACCAGTCAACAGCGTTTGAATTAACTCCAGTAACAATGACAGTAAATTTCACCCCCATAACAAGACAGGAAATTATTGATACAATAACAACAGCAAAAAATGGAAAAGCCCCCGGTCCTGACAGCATCTGCAATGAACACCTAAAAGACTCTCTGCCCGTCATGCTAGACTACTGGGTAGAACTATTCAACACATGCATACTCACTGGGGAAATCCCAGAGCAATGGAGGTCGTCAACAATCAAAGTGATGTTCAAGAAAGGAGAAATTGATGACCCTGATTCATACCGAGGTATAGCTCTCGAAAATACATCCTTCAAAGTATTCATGAAAATCTTAACAAACAGGCTTACAGAAGAAATAGATTTCCAGATACCGGAGAGTCAATTCGGCTTCCGAAAGTGAAGAAGCACATTACATGCCGTGAAATATCTAATTGAACAAGCCCAGGATACAATGAGGCACCCAGGAACGAAATACTTTGTGGTCTTCGTAGACTACCGTAAGGCTTTTGACCTCATTGACAGAACGACGCTCGTCCGGAAACTCAGTCACCTACTAGGGGCTACACATCCGTTAGTAATCATAATCTCGAATATCATCAGATATAACTATGTCCAAATATCAGATAGCATAGCCCTATCCAAAAACATAACCCAAACAAACGGAATCCTACAAGGAGATCCAATCAGCCCAATATTATTCAACATCATGACATCAGATATCACAGAAGTAATCATAGATACATCAGCATCACTTTTACTTTATGCGGACGACGTGGCAATAGGTTCAGAAAACATAGAAGAGCTCCAAGAGGTCCTCAACAGGCTCACATCATGGACAGAAAGAAATGGCCTACAAATTAACCAGAGCAAAACCAAACAGATGACCTTCAGGAAAGGAGGAAGGCATTCACTTAAAAACACAATGACTCTTCACAACAAACCACTAGAAGTAGTGCCAAAATTCAAGTACCTAGGAGTCACCCTCCAAACTACTCTAACATCCTACAATATCCACGTTAAAGAAAGAGCGGCCGCAGCAATAAAAGCCATCTACCACATCGAACAACCTCAACAAATATCATTGGGTACAGCAATGCTACTGTTCAGAATAGCCATATCACCAATAGCAACCTATGGGATTAGCATTACCTGGGAAAAACTCACACTCAGCGACCTGATGATAATAGAAAAAGTCAAGGCCCGATATCTTAAGAGGATTTTAGGCATAGGAAAGTCTGCCCCTTCAAGGTTGACATATGTATTAACTAAACTTCATCGACGACATCAAAATACAGTTTTACCTACCAAACACCAAAGCCTATGAGAATGCACGCCGAAGCTTAAATGAGAAACGAAATGCCATTTGGTCCGACTTTTACTCCACAGATGCCATAATGACAGAAGAGTGGAAACAAGCTAATTACGAGCTACGACACGTAATAACACGTTACGCCACCCATGGATTTCACTATAGATTTTGCAAAACCAAGAATTTCCACCAACCGAATGAAGACTGTGTGTGTGACCTGTGCAACGATCATTGTGAAAGGTACCACGCACAAAACTGCAAAATGAGGACAACCTCAATAATAAGACTGGCATTAGCATAATTGATCATTTATGTACAAAATATGTATTTGCACATTGTGCGCTTTTCTTTTAATAAAAAAAACCAATGCTAACGTCTATTTGAAAATTACTAAAATCACAGACACAATCCGTATGAGAAGGATCCAATTCATGGGATATTTGGATACAATGGACCCAACTAGGTTAACACATAAAATCTATATGTTCTTGCAGAAAAAGGCATCAAGGTCCAATTGGTACAAACAGGCGGAGATGGACTTGGCTGAATTAGATTTTCCCAATCTCAAGGATCGAGAGGAAATTAGGAAAATTACTCATACACGGGGTTTTGAGGGAGAAGAGAGAAGACCTACCAGACACGTCTGTTCGCAGCAACAAAGACTCGCTCAATCGTTGCGCATGAAGAGTTATTGGGCAAACATCAAGGCCAATAAGTGTTGATTCCGCGTGGTCCTAGGAGACCCATTCGCGCAGAAGAAGAATTCAAATAATATTTATCAGAATTCATAAATTCGTGAACATTTGTAAAATTCACCTGTATGACCATTGTTGTGGTAATCGTAATCTTCATAAACTACCCGCTCTTGACTACAGCTTTATTTTCCAATTATTGCTAACATATTTCGTTTATGTTATTATTATCTAATTTCCAATTTGAAGCATTTTTGCTTCTTGGGTAGACATGTTCTTACGAGACAATGAACGATACTAACACGCTTTTAGATAACAGTTCTTTGTTTTTGCCTTTGTTGATTCATTTGGGGGCTTTGCAATATCCTGGCTTGGCCATGTACTTGTGTGTGTGAGTAGAATCTGTCTGATAACCTGTGTGGGTGTGATGACTTTACTAGTATGTGTGCATTTGTAATTGGGGCTAGGAAATGGGAAGGAGGAGGCCGTGGCCTGGCATCCTGGCATTCGTCTGGAGTGGAAGGGGGAAACAACGCAAATTCACTTCTAGGATGGCTGAGGTAGGAATCGAACCCACCTGTTCTCACATCTGCCTCACGAGGCTGAGTGAACCCCGTTTCACCTCTCAGACCAGAATTAAATTTCTTCATACAGCCAAGAATTGAACCCTTACCTCTGTAGTGACAGAAGAATGCTAATCACATCGCAATTAGGTGTACTCAAAAATCTCTTTTCAATCGTAATATGTTACATGATTCATTGACACACCTTCTACAACGTGCTGTATTGACGCTGCGTGAGCATGTCCAACAGCAAATTATTGTACCATGCGCAATGAATGCGCCACATTCACCAATAACGAGCCTTTGATTTTTTTGGAATTTGACTAATTGTTATAATGAGTGAAGTTATGGGATATAAAGGAGCAGATTTTCATTAGGATTTATCATGATACGTTGCCTTATCTGGTGAACAACTAATAGCTCGGAATTACAATTCAATTCTGATTTGAAGATTAGTTGGTATTTTCGCAACAAAATTAATAACATAATCAACTCCTCCATTGGTTTGGAACGAGGAATGATTTGATCGCTGCCACAGATATCAAAACATGTTTGGTCACATTTAATTGAAATTAATTTTAACGGTAATGAGGATGATGAGCCTGTGATTAATGGTCATAAAACGCTACATTGGATACATTCAGAACAGTCATCCCATCTAGAGAACAAAGCATATACTGAGACAATGTCATACAATAAAGCGTCTGTTACAGTGCGGGAAATATCCAAATCATTTCGCTACTTGAACTACATTTTTATTAAAACATGAGGTTATCAGATTGCTTCTCAGGGGTCTCTGGTCACTTTTGTAGTTACAAGAGTTAGGAACATCACGATTACCGTTAGATTATGTAGCATTTCTGCCTTGTAAGACATTTTATCTTTGTGTATGACTTCCATTACGCTGTTCAACAATGAAATTTTTACATAAACATAAATACCCAATATTTATATATTTTGGTACGCTGAATTAGAAAATGACAATCATTTTCGTTTTATAGCTCCCGTTTTCGTGCTGTATGAAGTTTAATAATAATAATAACCCCTGGCACTAGAGTCCATGAAGTTCTTAGGCCTACCAAGCGACCGCTGCCCAGCCCCTTGGCTTGCAGATATTGGGATGATGCGTGGCCAGCGCATCGGGTCCCCTCGGCCGTTAATCTTGGTTTTTGTGATCTGGGCGCAGCCTCACTGTCAGACAACTACTCAATTGTCCTCTCGAGACTGAGTGCACCCCGTTCCAGTCCACAGGTCAGTTTCTAAAGCCCCTGACGGAGCCAGGAATCGAACCCGGGGCCTCCGGGTGTGAGGCAGGCGCGCTACACCAACACAACGGGGCCGGTCTATATGAGGTTTGTTACGTCCTTATTTCTGTTTTAGCTTTGGGTTTTTCTTATTTCAAGAATGCCAATGATTGCTCTGTTTTGTTTCTAGCTTACACTGTCTAAGATTCCTTGTCTTCCGTAGTGATCCATTGTGTATTGTAACACGAGTTTCTGCGTTACTGCTTGGAATCAAAACTGCTTCTTTTTGTATTGTGACTTTTTGAGTTACTGTGTTGAATAAAAACTTCTGTTATAATGCCCTGCAAATGTGCTAATAACCCCATTTTTTGTCCCATTATAATATGTGAGGGACATAAAAGTTTCGTTAACTTCCAAACCTGAGCTAATCTAGTTTTTTAAGTGTCATTATTTATAACTTCAGCACCCTCAATTATTTTATCTTTTGTAAAAAACAAAAAAGTAAAATTTGTTGTATAGTGTTACCTGAGTGTAATGCAATTTAGGTACTTGGAACTTTCTTGTGTTTCAATCCCGTTTACATGGGCGTGGTCTGAATTTGTCTGATAACCTGTATGCCTGGGGTGACTGTTATATGTAAGTTTATTAATGCAGCCAATGGCCATTTGTTTTCTTTTCAGGGTGGTCCAGGGAAGGGATTTTGAAAGGAAATTAGCCGTGAACCTGTTGAAAGGAACCGTCATGGCATTTGACTGGTGGTGAAATTGGGAAACCATGAAAACCATTTTCAGGACAGCTGAGGTGGGATTCGAACCCACGCT
This sequence comes from Meconema thalassinum, assembly GCA_946902985.2. NCBI lineage: Eukaryota > Metazoa > Arthropoda > Insecta > Orthoptera > Tettigoniidae > Meconema > Meconema thalassinum. Next base: position 1,102,169,034 of record OX336389.2, on the reverse strand, counting down.
CTCCCGATGCCAGTGAGACAAGCACTGCCACCGTGGCCGGATGACTGTAATATGTGCGCAACTGTAATTGTTAGGTGCTAGGATTAGGACAGATGGTGATAATCATAATTGCTGTTTTAAGGGACCTAACACGTTGGTTAGTCAACGCTTTGGCCATGGTAAAACACTGGATCCCGTGAGATCTCTGCAGTTAAGCAACATAGGGCGTGGTCATAACTTGCATTCGTGACTGTTTCATGGCGGGGCATAGAGGAACTGTCCACCCTACCGTAAGTAAACTGCGCATCAGGACCTCCTCTTCAGAGGAGCAAACCAGCCTCAGGGCTGATACCCCGTATTCGTTTGGGGTAACTGCCCCGGGACTTTGAATAAGGTACCATAACAGCATTTTTCTGGAAGGAGAATGGAAAAATCACACTAAGGACGGACGCTGTCAACGCCGGGATGCGCTCCGGACTGCCAGTTCTCCCCTGCAGTCGGGATTTCGCCCAGATACTTTGAGGGACGTGTGCGATAGTTATCACAAGGAATAAGCTACAAGTTGTTTCGTTCATTCTAATTGCCTTAGTTACTACAGAACCCTTGGTTCATTTAAATTAACAATGTACAGGTTACGCGATTCATGGGCCACTTAGATATTCACCAATACCTGCATATTATTCATATATTTTCCAAAAAGGAGCAAGAGATAACGCCAGGAGCACTTCATGATTTGACCAGTGTAAACAAGTCATATAACGAGTCAGCTATTGTTGTTGTTGTTGATTCTATAGGGGTTTTGCGACATCGTAGTCATGTAGCCCCATGTACGTTGGTATGTGTGGAGTTTGTTTGATAACCTGTTTTACTATAATGGCTGTATTTGTAATTCACATGACGATCGGGAATGAGGCGGCCATGGCCTTAAGTAAGGATATATCCCGGCATTTGCCTGGAGTAGAAGTGAGAAACCACGGAAAGGTTGAGGTAGGAATCGAACCAGCCTCATTTCAGTTTTGCCTAACTTGGAAAGAAACATGTCATCCAAACAAAGCCCCTTCTTTCAAAAAGTGTATAAGTGTAAAAAGTTCAGAATTAATCCATGGCATTTCGTCAATGTGATAGGTGATTGGTATTATACCGATTTGATTGGGCACAGTTACGTGTTGGTCTACTGAAAAGGGATTTCTCTATAGATTATGAAAGAAATACTAAATAAATTACTTCTGATACTTATCTGTTCAACGAAAAAGTTCCTAGAAACTTTTGTGGTAAGCTACTGCTCAATCTATCGGCACATTCATTGCTTCTATCTCAGTAATTAATATTTTAGAAATTCCCACGTGAGTCATCTACAATTTATGAAACCTTCACCAAAGGATTATGAATATGATATTTATATCAGAGAATTAATATTATTATACCGATTCATGTTACGAATTTTTCCGGGGATCATTTCAATACATCACAAGTAAGATCATGATTTAAGAGAACTCCTGGTTTCACAAAGCTACGTTGTGGGATATGTGAGGAAGAGCAGAGAGCACCGAGACTTCAAATTAAGGCCGTTCTGGTGATCACAATAGCTAATTTTTGTGTCAGTTTATGATCATGCCCCAGGGTCATCATATTATTTAATTCATTAATTTATTTTATTTGAAAATGGGGGTAGTTCCCTGGTGGCAAATTGTACACTGCACAAAATTACCAACGATAATATCAAACACACTTAATATAATTTCATTGCAGCTAATGGCTATACAGAAAGTAGAATCACGTTACAATTTACAAACCATGTAGAATGCTCAGTCTTGTGCATAGTGTGTCAGAGGAAATGTTCTTAGTGTGCCCTCGAGCAGGTGATACGGTGGGCAGTGTAGACCGCAGATAATACACACACGGTCTCTGGATGGTTCATGAAAGCCTTTCTTATTGAAAATGCGATGATGAAACCTATGTATTGCGCCTCTCGTGTAGATGTGGCGTAGCTCGAAATTTGCTTCTTGCAATTCTTGGTTGATCGTGACCGGGGTTTGACAGAACTCCGAGTTTATTTCTGCCTTTTCAGGAGTTGTTCCTCTACGAATTTTGTGGAATCTGGGGATAATGCCAGGTTGTGGGTAGTCTTCAAAAGGATCTAATACCTGCTAGCTGGTATGCAAGCTTGGTTGGCACCAATTTGGATATGCAGAGAGCTCATTTTACGTATCTGACATTGGCTGTGTCGAGAGACTTCAGGTTTGTGTGGCTTAGATGTGGCCACATCATCACGATCGCTGTAGTACCATTGCGGTTCTGAGGGAGAGGGTTTTAAGATTACGAATCTCCTTTGTGGCCTTTATCGCGGCAAAGGTTTTGCCTTCTATGAGTCCGGTATAAGTTGATCCGGAGAACTATAGGCTCACTCCTAAGTATTTGAAGGAGATTGCTATTTCCAACGTTTGATTTCCGCAGGTGAAAATGTCCTTGGACGATAGTTTCCCTTCTTTGCGGAACATCAGAATCTTGCTTTTATCTTGGTTTATGTGCATGTCGTTGTCTTGTGACCAATTCTCTAGTTTGTTGAGTGCTTCTTGTAGTAATGCCCTTGTTGTTTCTTAGTAAGACCATGCCATCTGTATAAAGGACCTACTTTACGTCTGGTGCTGTTACATTTTGGGCGACAACGTGCGTGAACATATTGAACATGATTGGGCTCATGGGGTCACCTTGCAAGACGCCGTTCGTTTGGGTGATGATATCTGTTGATTCCATAAGACCATCACTGATCCTTATTACATTTATTTCCATGATGTTGGATATGAATCATAGGAACTGAAATGTACACAAGTCTTGTCTTAAACACATCAATATGTTTGGGGAAAGGCTCTAAGTCTGTGGCGGGTATTGAGTTTAAATTATCAATACCACGATTAAAGAATTAAAAGTTCCCAATCTTGTACGCTGCGGTCGGCCTTTAACTTTGTTAGGATGATCTGCCCTGCTCAGGTGGGTGGGATTTACCAAACGTTTGCTTAGTTCTCCCCATGCTGGCCGACTAGTGTAAGAGTTAAACATAGCGTATAGTCAGGATTTCGTCCTTCATTTGAGTAAAACTTCTTTTAGGATTAAATTCGTTGAGCACAAACCTAGCAGCCTTCCTTTGTACCACCTCCACCTCATTGATGAGCTCTACTTGATATGAGTTCCAAACCGCTGAGTCATATTCCAAGATTGGCCTAACCGTGTCAAATAAATAAATTATCATCCAAGCGTTTTCCTGAAGTGATTGTAGGAAAACCTAAATACATAGGATGGTACTTTCTAATTGGACATGGCCGCTAACTTCCCAATCCTTGACCAGTTTCATTCATCCTCATTCATTTCATCTGTCATTACTCTTCTCATAAAAATGGTGGACAAGAAGGTCATTCGGGCATGAAAACAACCCGCCCCACAGAAATTCTCCACATTTCATCTTTAACCCTGTATAAACGGGAATAATAAGATGTAGATATGCATATTTTAGTGGGAGGAAAGCATGTTCATGGTAGCGTGATACTGAGCTAGCGTCGAAGAGGAGGCTACAAAATATTTAAGAGTACTTCGTGCAAAAGGGTGTTCCCTTTCGTCGCAAGAGGACGTCTTCATGAAATTGAAACAAGCGGTGAGACAAGCGACGCGGGTCGTTAAATAATTACAGCACTAATTACTGAACTGTTTTAATTCAGCCCAGGCTTTCATGAATAGCATTTTAATATCGCAGTGTTTTGTGTACGTGGCAGCGCATGCACGTTTAAAGTACGGGATTAATTCCGCTCTGAGATAAAAGGACATTCACATTTCCGAATAAAATGGTACTGTAGACTACTGGATACTTCAATATCGCGCGGCGTAGCCATCGTTCACGATGAAGCTGCAGCAACGCTGGAGATTTGAGGTTCAAATCCAAGTGCTAACCTGAGTATGGTTTTCCTCGGGTTTACCCTCACTCTTTCCGAAAAAATGCCGGGATAGTCCTGGAGTACCTATCCCAACCTTTCGTCTAATAAAAGTATTCAGATTCGACTGAAACTCTTTTGCACAAACAAAGTTATAACAATATTCCCCACCAAACAATTGCATAATCTCAGTTTTGATATTCTTTTGACTTATACTCTTTTGTCCTAACACATACCCAAGTTAACGGGGCTGTTGGCCAAGATGTCCCAATTCCCTAAGATGAAATAGCAACAACAACAACAACAACAACACAAAAGCAAAAACAACAATAACAACAACAACAACAACAAAACGAAAAGGAGCTCAGATGAAAGCCCACTGTAATGCCGCCAACTGTTCATTGAACTCAAAGCAACCTCTCACCTCTAAAACCTGCTCACACTAGCGCTAGTTCACGGTTGGCACCACTTCGCTGAGATTAAAGCTTTTGAATAATTTACCAGCAGCTTTTATAACAAAACATTATTGTAATTTTTAGGAATAATACAACACGTAGACCCACTCTACCAAGAAAACTAACAAAAGAGGTGCACGCTTCCAGCTAGAATTACTGCTTATTTCTTGGTAAGGAAATGAATAATACTGTGTTTCCTCATTCACCTGCCATTTTATTTTACGCGAAATGTATACCACAACTACAGTGCATTCCCTCTCTACCAATCCTTGTATAACTCCGTGTAAAATAGAAACCACTATAACAACAGCAACAATTTCGTGTTTTACTAAGGATTTTTTTTTAGCTCAAAAATATATTTTTCGGCTTGGCGGTTTTGAGAAATGGTCTTCTTCATCTTCTTCTTATTCTTTAAATAATTGAGTGTTGTATTGATTTGTATTGATTATAATTAGTGTGCCTAATGGTGTAGTGGTTAGCATCTTGGCTGTCACCGCAGAGGCCTGGGTTCGATTTCTGGCTCTGTCAAGAAATTTAATTGTGGTGTAGTCTGTCATAAATTTCATGCAGACTGGGTTACTCGCAGGGTTCCAAAGTGTAAGTATAGGCCTACACATTTTGGTTCAGATCCAAGAAACGGTGTAGATTTGAGCCAAATGGCCTTAATGCAGGGAATGGAGTGGTCTGTCATACATTTAAAGTAGACAGTGTTCCAAAGGGTAAGTATGCAAATTTTGGTTCAGATCGGTGACACGGTGTAGATTTGTGCCAAAGGGCCTAAATGCAGGGAATAGAGTGGTCTGTCCGAAATTTCATGTAAACAGTGTTACTCGCAGGGTTCCAAAGTGTAAGTATACACATTTTGGTTCAGATCAGTGAAACGGTATGGATTTGTGCCAACGGGCCTAAATGTAGGGAATGGAGTGGTCTGTCCGAAATTTCATGCAGACTGTGTTACTCGCTGGGTTCCAAAGGGTAAGCATACGAATTTTTGTTCAGATCGGTGAAACGGTGTAGATTTGTGCCAAAGGGCCTAAATGCAGGGAATGGAGTGGTCTGTCCGAAATTTAACATAGCCTAAACTATTCCTCTTGAATCTGGCTATCATATAAAAAAGTTTTTTTCTAATCCGACTGGTAGTTCCAAAGATTAGCGCGTTCAAACACACAAACAAACACACAAACTCTTCAGCTTTATTATATTAGTATAGATGGATTATATTAATATTTCTACCCAATCTTATTCGGCTCCCATTTATATGTTGACCGACTGAAACACCATAAAAACAGGGGAACACTGTAACATGAGTTTATTTTCTTCTACAAACACATAGAATACGAATTCCCTCTAAAATATAATTCGCACTGATTCCATTAGCTTACCACTCGGAATCGATTATATTCTTTTTGGCACTGGCCGTTTTGATTGATTAGTGAGAACTAAAACATCATATTTTCCAGGCATGAATATTCTTTACTGAACTGTTACCCTCAAAAATATTTTAGAATACATTCCTCATCACTGATTAGGACTGGCATACGAAGTTACACCAGGAATAATGTTCGACATTTCGGCGCGGATAATATTTGCAAACTCTTTGAGAGGAGAGTGGTGTTACTGCTAATAATGTTAATACTTGTCAACGGTGATGAATCATCCCACACAAACACGACAGAAATTTGATCTGTCCATTAGTTAGTTCGGCTGCACCTCACGCAATTACAGATACAGTAGAGAAGTTATCTGACACCTGAAACCTCGATCAGGATCATCAATCTTCAATATACAGTACATGTATCATAGGCATATAATTAAATTTATTATCTCGATAAATGTAAAATTCCAATTTTAATTGGCTTACCTATGTTACATAACATTATATCAATTACCCAGCACAATTCAAATGCTTTTGAAGCACAAAATAGAAAAAAATACTACTTGTTGAAGAAGGAACGCGCAATATGCAGTAGTTACCACTCGAAATAGATAGTTGGCTGTACAACAGCCCTCAATTATTAGCAAACATTTGCCGAGCGATGCAAGTGCAAGTTGAAACAAGAACATATAGATAATTGCTTGACCTCTTTCATTGAACATATAATAACAATAATAATAATAATAATAATTAGGGATCGGATTTTTTGAAACTGCATATGCGCATATGCAAATGCACATTTCATGGGTTTATTTTATTTGTTGCATATTCTGAACATAACAGCATATTTTAGCACATGTAGGCCTATTTGAAATTAAGTATATTTTAAAACATCTTGAACAATAATTGGTTTCGCCTGTGTGTTGGATATCCCTCGTAAGCACCTTTCTGAGCAACAGATAACGAGATTACAGTATTTTACGCCTGGCATTTCAAGAAATGGATGGGGATGGACATTTCTTCCACCATCTGGGCAGTATCCCTCAAGCAACTTTCTGAGAAACTGATAGCGAGATAACAGTATTTTACGCAAGCATGTAACCTGGCTATTTCAAGAAGGGAATGGGGTGGGACATTTGTTTTACCATCTTGGCAGACAGTAGCCCGAGGTCAGTTTTCTGAGGAGAGCTTCAGTGTGTTACTTTATTCTTAGTCTGCATATCCTTAACTCAAAATGCCTATATAGTAGAGCAGCAGAAAGTATTTGTTAAATCAGTGGGTATCAGGTAATAGTGTTTATTCAATTGATGGCGTTGTCGTCTATTGCCAAATAGGCCAATGCCCGAAGGAAGTGAAATGAGGAAAGCAATTTCAACTTCAACAACATGCAAAAACGACCGCACATACAGTATTATGGCAAAGGAGGGAAAGAAGAATGAATAAGATTGGCTTATTGTTAAGTGCATATTTTTCAATTCTTATGCATATTTGCTGCATTTTTAGTGCATAATTGCATGCATATTTTAATCGTTTTGAGTGCATAAATGTCCGGTCCCTAATAATAATAATAATAATAATAATAATAATAATAATAATAATAATAATAATTTTATTATTATTAATAATTTTATTATTATTAATAATAAGAATGACAATAATAATAATAATAATAATAATAATAATATGTTTTATATTTTGTATAGCGTATGGCTTTTAATGTCGGGAGTGTCCGAGGATATGTTCGGCTCGCCAGAATTTTGTAGCTACTTCTATGCGGACATCCATGGGGTGAGCTACAAGTGCCGTCGCGTGTGGAGTGTTCCCTGGGAAGGAAAGTGTGAATGTAAGGACAAGGATTTGGAAGGTAGCCGCTGTGGCCTATAGTTAGGGACCAACCCCGGCATTTGCCTGGAAGGAAGATGGGAAACCACAGAAGACCATCTTCAAGGTTGCCGGCGGGGGATTCGACCCTCCTCGCCTCCAGCATGTGAGTAACTGCCTGCAGCCACGCCGTAACGACCACGGCTTACTCACCTGGTATAATTATAATAATAAGAAGAAGAAGAAGAAAGAGAAAAAGACCAGTGGCCTTATCTACAGTTACTGTTAAGTGTAATGGAAAGCACAAAGAATGTTCTCTTTTATTATTAACAATAGCATCGCTTATCGTAGGCACCACTGTCGGAAAATATTATTTCGGAATCGGATGACTTGCGAAAAGAAAGATATAAAGAGCCTTTCTCACGTAAACTCTGTCTTCAGATGTTTTTAACATTGGGTCCAATAAATATAGAAATGGGTAGAATTGTGCACGAAAATCTTCGGAAATCTCGTTTACTGTGTCCGGTCTAGTCGTGGAACAAGAATTACTGATTATTAGCCAATGCTCCTTCTAATCCGGTAGAAGTTGAAAATATTTGATTTATGACTTATCTTCAGTTTTTAAATAGTTTTCAAACAGTTGGGAACATCCACAGTTGTAGGTGAAACTTCAGCAGAGTCAGGCGGGAAATGTGCTAGTGCGCCGAGTACTACCAGACTGTCACACACTTCTTCCTCTACCTTTGTAGCAACGATGTCTACGTTCAAGCTACCTTTCTTGGTCTCGGGGTACGTATTGAGATTCTGTGTCTGATCCCCGACTGAGACAAGGAATTTAGTTGTAGTCTGAGGGCTGCAACAATGATGCTTATGATTGCATGATTAACGGTCACATAATAGTACATTATGCAACGAGGGTATAATGGTAATAATTTAGACACGAGCATGTTTATAATACGAACGTAGCGAGTTTTATAATTTCCATACGAGAATCTTAATTAGACTACCATTATAGGCTAGTTGCGAACGACTGTTTATGTTCGACGATAATTATAACTTTATTATATGTTTTAACATAAATATTCATAAATATCTGTGGGATTCAGTTACTTCAGTTAGTGAACAGTGCGCGCTGGCTTTGTTGACTGAGCAGAGCGCATGCGAGGGTCAAAGCACTTCGAAAGCAGAAACAATTTACTTTGCTTGGCAATGCTATTGTTTACAGCCGGCTCGATGACTAGTGCCGTCCAGCTCTAGCATTCACTAATATTGTCACCGAAGTCGTTTGAAAGCAATGCGCTGTGTAGAAATTGGAGTTGGGGATATTAAGGTACAGTGCTATTTCTTGTCTCATATTCGCCAGTTTATTTACGCGAACATATGGACGGTGCACTTTCCATGTCAGTAATTTATATAGAAGGATGCTGTGTTGCTAACTTCTGGATGTAGATTCATAAATTTCTTGCATATGTCATAGTATTTTCTTGTTACGGTAAAGGTTCGTGCTGATTTTGTCTTTGTGTCTGAGATTGTAACTACAATGGTTGATCCGATATCCAATAAGAACTTCCAAATCATGTAATTCATGTCCGACATGTTGGATTTTGAGCGCATGCGCGAAGGCATCCTAACCTAATTGGTCAATGAATGAGCTCTGATTAGCTGGAGAAACTGTCTCATAATGAAAAAGAGTACTATAATGGCCATCATTATGATACAGTCTTCTGACGTATAATATTTACATTTCTACATCGTCGAACATAAAACTAAAAGTTTCCTTTACAATCTGGCACACTCAGCCTCGTGATACAGAACAAAGAAAAGTTGTTGTTGTATCAGTTGAGAGTGAACTTGTGTGGGTGTGGAATTTTTGGATGATAACCTGTGTTGTAGTGATGGCTGTAGTCGTGTGTGTATTTGTAATTCAGGTGAGGATTGGGAAGGAAGTGGGCGTGCCCTTGAACTTAAAGCAATCCCGGCATTCACCTGAAGTAGAAGTGCGGAAACCACGGCAAAACTCTTCCAGGATGGTTGATGTGGGAATCAATCCCACCTCATTTCAGTTTTGTCTTACGAGGCTGAGTGGACCTTGTTCCAAACCCGGACCTCCAGAGCAACAGCCAAGATCTCTAGCCACTGCACCAGGTGGTGGACGGACTGAGAATAGGTTGGTTAGATTTCCACCTCAGTCATTCTAGATGTGGTTTTACGCAGTTATCCACTGGTACTCCAGGCAACTGCCAGGATGGTATCTAACATAAATCCCACTCCTATTCCACTTAACAGACATACAATCTGGTAGCTATTTGCCTCTCACTAAGGGGGACTGGGTTCGATTCCCAGTCAATGCATGTGAAATTTTCGAAGTGAAATGCCATTTCCTGTGGTTCAGATTCCACGTAAAAGAGAGGTCCCGTGGCTCATGATTGCATGTATAACGGTCACATAAAACTACAAGCTTCCTTTACAATCTGGTACAGACATTGCAATGGCTCAGGTTATCAGACAGTTTTCACACATCCAATTACATGTGCCTAAATGGCCACGATGATGCAAGCCCCTAAATCCAACAACAGCCCCACCACTACCACCACCACCACCACCTACACCACCATCACCACCACCAAAACAACAGCCCCTCAACCACCACCAACAAAAACAACAATAATATGCCTTGGCTCCACACCAGCCAGCCAAGAACGAGTAACATGATAAGTGGTGCCAAGCTGGATCGGGGAACGATGAGCTAGTTTCTTCAACCTCCCACGCGAACAGAGGAAATAAGAATTTTTTAGGAACAGGTTTTGCCATACATAAAAACTTGTTGAGAGCTGTTATGAAAATTACGGTACACCTAGAAATGAAAGAATGTGTTCAAAACGGATCAGAGGAAAATTCTTTAATACCACAATACTGTGCTCACATGCTCCCACAGAAGATTCTACAGAAGAAGATAAAGACATCCTTTATACCGAACTAGAGAACTTTCTTGAAGAAGTTCCGAAACATGATGTAAAGTATATCCTTGGGGATTTTAATGCAAAGATAGGGAAGGAAGACGCCTTGAAACCTACAATTGGCAAGGAGAGCCTGCATGAAGTAAAAAAATGATAATGGTCTGAGGGTGGTCGACTTTCCTTCTAGTAAAGGGATGTTGGTAAGTAGTACGACCTTTCAGCATAAGAACATCCATAAGGCGACATGATATTCACCTGATGGAGCGACTAAAAATCAGATCGATCATGTGCTTATAGATACAAGACATGCACCGGACAATCAAGTCGTACGGACCCTCAGAGGGGCAGATGTTGATTCCGATCACTTACTAGTGAGGATAAGTAACCGACAAAGAATTTGTAAAGCCTATAATGTAAAGGGCACTAAACAGAAACGTTTTGACATGGAAATTTTCGATAAAGAGAAAACGGATGATTATGCTGGGAGGCTAGAAACGTTGCTACAGAGCCCAACTGTATCCAGGAGATGGCAAGTGCGCACAAATAAAGACATTTATACGCTGTTTGATGACCCTCCTATCACTACAGAATTAAAAGAGCAAGGATCCGTTGGCTTGGTCATATGCAGCGTGTGCCGGAAAGTCGGGCCATGCGTCAGGTCTTCCAATGTAGGCCAAAAGGAAGAAGGTTAGTTGTACACCCAAGGAAACGATGGTTGAATGACGTGGAGGAAGACCTCCGCGCCCTTGGAGTTAGAAACTGGAGGACACGAGCGGAAGATCGGGATGGTTGGAGACTTGTGGTGAAGCAGGCCAAGGTTCTTCGTGAGCTGTAGAGCCACCGGGTAAGGTAAGGTAAGGTAAGGTAATAATGTAGTTGCTGGTCACACAAACGCATAATTCAATCAATTTATATGTTTGTATTAGCCTACCTATACTTGATTGAAGGGGCTGCGGAGTTGATGGGTGTTTCAAGAGGAAGGTTGTCGGTGTAACAACCTCTATAGAGACTACATGTTTATTTCTTAAGTATGCATTAGTCTATTTTATCTGTATGAGGCGGTTGGTTTTATGGCAGTATGTCCTTCCTGATGTCAACCTCGTCAGAGAAGAAAATTAGAGATTAAATTAAGTAAGATGAATGTAACTGGGCAATGAGTTGGAAGAATGAGACCGTGGCCTATTAGAAGGCACCGCCCTGGCATTTGCCTGGCTTGAGAATGGGAAACAACGTACAATTATTTCAAATCAGCAGACCGATGGTGGGGATAGAATCCACTTTCCGACGGTATCAATGCAATACCGCGTATCTGACAATGCTCTTCTTTTCCATTACTTTCCTAGTGATTGGTCACGCCTTCCAGCCATATGTTGATATGCCGTCCAATATAAAAGTTCACGCTAGGTTCATTTTCCGGTGTGAAGGAAAAAAAGGCTGATTGGATCCTCAAAACGTACCGCCACAGGCTAGGTCGGTAGATACCCACAAACACCTGAGCTAGCACTATATTGAGGCATACCAAGCAAAGTGTAGAGTGAGGTTGTTTGCCATTGCTTTCCTCACTGAGTCAGAACAAATCACTGACCCTATGAGTAGAACTTTTCATAATGCACACACAGTGTTGATGACCCCCACTTTTACTACATCTGAAAAAATAAACCCTCAACATTCAGGCCAAAAACCTAGATATAGGATTTTCTGGTTCAGCTTATTATTCAGTTATCTACATTTGTAATTTGTGCAACTTGGGCGTCTCGTTCAAGACTCCTCTTACACCAAGTTTTGGTGGTAATTACTTAATTATATTCTAATTTATTGAGACAATATTTTGTTGTTAATTCACTTGTGGTCATTTAGTTCCGTGTACCCGGAAGGGAGGGGGGTTTCTCAGAGTAGGATTTATCTTATAACCTATGTTATTGTGATGTATGTATGGGTATTTTTAATTGATACGAGGACTGGGACAAAAACTGTGGAAAGATTGCGTGCGATAAAATGTAATGTAGGTGTCTACCTGGCATTTCTCTCCAGTAACTGTGAAACCTCAGTTCAGGTTGCTCATGGCCGATAATAGAAAAAATGAAAATCCACAGCCTGCTTCCAGTCTCCGACCGGGTCAGGAATGGAATGAATGAAGCCCCCATCTAGCGGCGAGGATATGAACTGTGCCGGCTGCCGAGGCCTGACGCACTCCTCTGGGGCAATGATTAAATGAATGACAGATGAAATGAAATGATAGTGTAGAGTGTTGCTGGAATGAAATTTTGACAGGGAAAACCGGAGTACCCGGAGAAAAACCTGTCTGCCTCCGTTTTGTCCAGCACAGATCTCACATGGAGTGACCGGGATTTGAACCACGGACCCAGCGGTGAGAGGCCGGCGTGCTGCCGCCTAAGCCACGGAGGCTTCCGGCCGATAATAGATCCTCGGCTATTCGAAATGTGGAGTTCTCTAATACTGTCAAGGAAAATAGCTTGGCCGCTCACCTACGATGTTGGGTCCGGGGATTTACAAGTATCACAATGTGCGTCGCCGATGAGACTGAACCTACTTACTGTACTGTATTTATTAAGGCGCTATGGAATTTCTATCATAATTCCTATAAACATTTAATTTATATACAGTATGTGTTATTATAAATGACATGTGGACAGGATAGAGGGTTCCTCTAATTTGTTACTACCTCAGCATTCATGCTGAAGTGATTTCTAGAGACCTATTAACTTAACCATATTGCCTTTCTAATCAATCAATGCGTTTCAGAGCAGCTTTTCGACGCTAAGTCCAATGAACCTGATATCTGCGCTGGAGGTTTGACTGGCTCCCCAAGAGATCTCTGGTTTCCCCTGCCGGTTCTACGTGTTCATTAATTTATCATGAGCCACACTATTCGATACATTTCCCGCAACATAACTGCCTACTCGCTAGGATTTACAATATACGTGTGTCACTAAATGCAATATTACCTTCGACAATCTTATTGCTTGGAATGTTTGATGCAAGATTCAATATAAAAGTTGTCGTAAAGAAAAGTAAGCTAACAAGATCTCTCGTGCCTGCTTGAGTCTTCAGTCTTTTGACTGGTTTGATGCAGACCTCCATGCTTCCCTGTCCTGAGCTAATCGTTTCAACTCTACATAGCTACCACACCTTGAATCAGAGACAATCTGTTTAACATATTCTAACCTTGGTCTACCCCTACAGTTCTTGTCTTCGACCCTTCCTTCCACAACTAAGTGTGCTACTCCTGGCTGTCTTAATATGTGTCCTACCAGCCAGGAACAGCATTCCTCTCCCACTCGTCTTAATACCTCTTCTTTGTTACTCCATCCAACCATCTGATCTTCACCATTCTCCTGTAACACCACATTGCAAACGCTTCTATTTCCCTCTATTCTTCTGCCCCCAACAGTCCATGTTTCTCTTCCATAGAGTGCCACGCTCCAGACAAAGGCTTTCAAAATTACTTCCTAATACTTAAGTATATATTCGATGCCAACAGATCCCTTTTCCGCAGAAATGCTTTCCTTGCCAGAGCCAAGTTACTTTTATATCCTCTTTGCTTCGCCCATCACTGGTTATTTTGCTTCCTAATTAACAGAAGTCTCCTACTTCCCGTAGCTTTTCACCTGCCAATTTGACGTCCATAGGGGTTTCAGAGTTAGTCCGGCTGCATTTCATTATTTTTAAAATTTTTACTTTTGTTGATTTTCATCAGGAATTCTTTCGTCAAGAGTGTCTCTAAGAGCCGCAGTAGCTGAAACGGACGTAAAACCAATAACATTAGTATTATTATTACTTTCCTCAAAACAGACTCCATTCCATTTAAAAAAAACATTCAAATCCTCTGGTGAATCTGCTAAGATGATAATGTATTCAGCAAGTCTCAAGGTTGAAATAATTTATCTTTGAATCTTTACTCCTACTTGAAATTCTTCTCTCATGGCTGACGTATTACCCTCTCGGGATTAAATATTCCGCCTGGGCCAAAGCAGGAGACTACAGTTTCATTACGCTGTCGTTAGATGGTGCATAAGTTCCGTTATATCTGGAGGTGTTTGAAATTTTTATTTTTATTTTGCTAAATTTGTTTTTTTCTAATTCTATGGGTGTTGCTTTTTTGTTTTTATGTACAAATGGTGGTGTTTTGAGGTTTAACTTACGGACAAAACTCTGTAAGTGTTAGTAATCGGTTTGGTTTAACTAACCAAACGGTTGGTGCGCCTTAAGAAATTACATTGTAGGGGTGAGCGCTGCTTGGGGAGCGGCTCATGCAAAATAATTCTCTTTTAAATGCACAGTTTATGAAAGAAAAAAAAACTAATTTTCAAAATCAAATAAGACAAAACTGTCGAAATATTTATTATTATTATTCTGTGAAACATAACGATTTCTCCACGTAAAAGTGACCATAACTAGAAAGTAAATAAATAAACCACCAATCCAACATTCAAATTAAGTTTATAGGAACTATTTACCAGAGGAAATGTCATTCGTGTAGATAACGTTGCTGGAACAAAACTGTAGTCTACACTTAGGAAACTCATATCCCAAAAGTTCTTCAATTTCTTCCAGTTAACACGTGACACAGGGAACAACCTGAACACAGTGAGTCTTGTAGATCTGTAAGGCATACTCTTTGCACTTGATGGTTGTATTATTCCACTTGAGAAGGCCACAAAGGGTAACGGGGCCCAGCTTGCCTCTCTTCCGTAGGCGTGGCGACTGGTAGCTTACGATGCTTTGCCATTACCTTTTACAGATTTGATCTGAATTCAGGGACAAATTATCTTCCAGAAAGAGCCTGTTCTGTTTTTGTAACAGAAAAAAGTATTTTTTCTAGACCAGTGTAGCATAAGACGCCAACTTCATCACACGCGCAGTGCGGAGTACTTGAGTAAGTGGAATAATTCAGACCTTAGAAACACCGCATCAACATAAATATTATTAGATTACTTGGGATTGATGCTTTTGTTGTTTTAAAGGACGTTATTTTGATCATCTACCTAGGAATGGAAATTTATGTTTACAAAAAGCCAAAACCAACTCCGTACAGGCCATGGAGGCTCTGAGAGTAGTGGAAGGTAGAGGCTTCCACTTTTTGTGACATCGGCACTAGATAGGATGCAGTTGTCAGCTCCATGCCCGGCCGTCTTTGCTCCCAGGAAGTACCCTGGTACTAATTTATGAGTGAGCCCCAGGGCTATTTGCGTTTCTGAAAAAGGTAGTTTTGTTTCTAAAATCCACTACCTGGGTGGGGATCGAACCTTTCAGTTTGAAACTCAGCGCCTCTATCGATTGTGCCACGCAGCCCCCATTTTATGTTTACAATATACTGGAATTAACGCAAAACTATTACCAACAGTCGCTTGAGTGTAGTAGTATAGATAATATTATTTTACAAGAGATAAAGGGTGTGGCGTTAGAAACAACCATACTTTCAAGAAAGATGATTTAATAATTCTCTTAGAATTTGCACGTATGTTAATCATGAATGCACCATTCTATTAGTAAATCCACTGTGATATGGTAAAAAGGAGCTGTTAAGAAAAACATTTTTAATTTCTCTGGAAACAAATGGCGGAAATACTGGGCGAGCAGGATAAAGCGGAACCACTCCAGACAGAAAGGGAGAGTAAATTGCGCGTCATGTTGCCCAATACTCAGATAAGATAGCCAACAACTATGAATTATCTGGAACCATTGGAGGTTAGAAGAGTTTATACCAAAATATTTTACTTTTCTCAAAACAGTTACCTGGAAGGCGATATTTCATATGAAGACATATTTTGGCAAGTCACTAGATAAATAATTCATACAACTTACGTATACAAATATGATTGAGTATTAGTTTTAGTAGGCCTACATGTTTTTCTGCACGTTGTGTTACCCATTGAGCAGATAAAGCAGCAGAGTGGACGATCATTTTTGGAATCGACTGAATTTTGATAGTATTTGTAACTTCTTATCGAACATTTTTCCACTTCAAACGACGATTTAACCTATATTTTTACACATCTACATTCTTCGAACAGAGAAGTCTTCTGTTACTATTGTTTTCGAAAATATTAAGAGAATATTAACATAGGCCGTTATTAAGTTAGTTATTTTTATTTCAATACAACTATTTGTTAATTTCATGTTTCTCCAAATGCATGTCAATTAATATATTTACAAGTTTTCATTCTTTTAAACTCAAAACTAATTTTGTAAAGATATCCATTTTTGCCATTGTTAACTAGTTTTTAGGATTAACATCAATTCACGCTGATGATGGTATCAGACAATACCGAAACATGTACGTCACTTAATTATTTATTGAGCAACTTCTCCAAGAATTGATAAGGCGGATTTTCAGTTTAACACTTATCAAAAAATCTATTTACCATTTTCAATATGGTTAATGTATACGCATTTTAATTGATAGCTTATACTTAAAAATGAGGAATTGGCGGTGATTGTAGGTCGAAGGGTGAAACATCCAGGTCATCTGTCCAAAATTGATAAATAACTACGACACTGGTTTATAGTTTTCAGAAGGAACTAATTAACCCCTGTGGTCATTCCAAACTGATGGTAAGGATGCGATAAGATTAATTAAGTAATTAGACGATTTTAGTGATTGCGAATAGTATGGTCTCAGTAATATGATGTTAGAGAGTTATTTATGTTTCATACAGAAACACGTCATTAACACGATGCAAAATCTCTGCTATGTTATAATTTACTCGCGTAGTTTTTTAGTACATTATGCAACGAGCCTATAATGGCTATAATTAAGACACGAGTATGTTTATAAAACGAGCGTACGCGAGTTTTATAATTTCCATACGAGTGTCTTAATTACCATTATATGCGAGTTGCATACGACTGTTTATGTTCGTCGATAATTGTAACTTTATTATATGTTTTAACATAAATATTGATAAATATCTGTTCAGTCACTAGAATTTTGTGATCGGGTGCTGCGCTGGGTAGGATATCTCTGTTTTCAAAGCTCTCTGGCTGACCGACGCATGCGCTCTGTGTGCTTCAATGCCATATGTGCAGATTGTGCACCAGTATTCAGGAAAACTGTCACCGAAGTCGTTTGAAAACAACGCACTGTGTAGAAATTGGTTTTGGGGATATTAAGGTACAGTGCTATTTCTTGTCTCATATTCACCAGTTTATTTACGCGAACATATGGACGGTGCACTTTCGGTAATTTAAAGAGACATGTTAGATTTTGAGCGCATGCGCGAAGGTATCCTTATCTAATTTGTCAAACAACTGTTTCTTACCGACAGCAGTGGCTACGCTGGTTAAAGCGCAGCATTAGGTCATAGGGCCAAGCTCTCTGCTGACTCGGTAGACGCGTGGGTTCGAGCCCCACCGTCGGCCGTCCTTGAAATGGTTTTCCGTGGTTTCCCCATTTTCAACACCAGGCAAATGCTGGGACGGTACCTTCTGATAGGCCACGGCCGCTTCCTTCCACATCCTTGCTCAAATTCATTCATCTTCTTCCATTCCATCTCTCATACCGACGCGCAGGTCGCCCACGGGCGTCGCCTAGAAAGACCTGCACTCGGCCTCTCAGGAGGCCACACGACAAAAAAAAACTGTTTCTTGAGCTGTGATTGGTGGGAGAAACTGTTTCATAATGAAAAATAATGTTATAATGACCATAATTATGATACAGTTTTCAGACATATAATAGTCAGAGTCGAACATAAAAATATTTACATTGCATTTGTTTCGCACAGTTTGCTGTGTTTGAATGTGTAGAAATGATCTTGGATACTCAGACCTTTCCACTGGAGCTAACTCGCTCGGCAACTAGAGTCAATGGACAGCCCTACGTTGTTACGTTTGAATGCTCTCGTCACTTGTCGATGTAATAGTGGCTCAGATGTTTTATCATTTCAAATGATCTTGTCGACTTCGTCATTATGGTTGGGGTCCATCGTTATGCATTACGGACACGGACACGGACACGGTGACGGACGTGACGTCATGCAGCTGCGCGGGAACGTGACGTCATGCTCACGCGGGGAGCGAGAACCAGACGCTAATGATTATTGGAGTCTGTTGAAAGAGGCCTGGCGTCGAGCGACCTTTTAAAAATCAGAAACTCACTCCACACATCTGTAAATCAGTATTCTTCCCTTATTTCAGATACACTATTCATTAAACAAACATATATTGTAACGTATTCTTACTTTGCTCCACGTTGAGCGTACAAATGTAACGTTCTCCTCTACGTTGGGTGACAAGTGAAACGTTTTCTATTGCCCTCATTGTTGCGTGACAAATGTAATGGTTTCTTACTAGCTCTGTCTTGCACTTTGAAATATTTACTATGACTAAGATATGTTGTTTTAATGGGCGCCAAGACCTCAACGCTATGTTGAAATCTAAATTTATATTTAACAACACCTAGCTCTGGTAGAACACCTTCAAGAATCTTTTCACTCAGATCGTGGTATGATTTGATCATTAACCCAACAAACAATTGTATCAGGAGAAGGAATTGGTCTATACCTAATGCTACCTACTGAAAGCAAAGATCGCATGGTTAAAAGAAATGAATTTATTATATAAAACAAGTATTGCAAAATTAACAATAATAATAATAAGTTTTGAATTTAAATTGGAGCGTGGCGATTTGAATATTACCGCTAGAAAATTACGTGAAAACGGATTCAGATAAATTACTGATTTTACTCTTATTCCCAAGCTATGAAGCTACTGAAATACTGAATATAAAACAAAGAGACGAGAGATTGCGTAGTTCTGATTCATTCGCGCTTACCACTGGAAATTGCCGTAGCATTTCCCTCGTACTGGATGTTGTAGAGAGCTTCCCACAGCCTCCTGGTCGTCGTCATCTTCTTCGTTAGTCCGTTATGGTCCGAATATCGGAACCAACCACACGTACAACCACACTGGTTAAGTTTTACAAAGATAGTCGCCTTGCCTCCACGGCGCGCAAACAATATATACACTCGTCGTATCCCCTCTCCGGACCCCGTCTTCTCCTCGCCCGCACTCCACTGATTGGCTGAGCCACCACGCGATACTTCCCCGCCTCCGGGTCATTACACTCGGCGCGGCGATGATGTCGATTACCGGTCCAGGCCATTTCGCATTTTCTTGAAGCAGCAACCCAGCTTGCGTCATGCTACTCGACAAGATTAAGCCTGTAGCCGAATTCCCAGTGAATCACCTCTCTCAAAATACCCTAACTGACAAAACTCCGTAAAATTCCGTAATCATATAATTTTCTTACGATAATGTTGTTCGTTATAATTTGCTTGATAGTGTTTTCTATAACATAGAATACCTATCTGATTACTTATAATTTTATAAAAAATGCTCCAAAGAAATACCTTAATAATAATAATAAGAAGTTAATAATAATAATAAGTTACATGAAAACTTCTCTTGGCTGAACAATTTGCCGCGTAAATAAATATAGAATGGATTCCTACTGACTTATGCCAGTGGCGTAAAATCCCCTCGAAAAACACGTTACATATTCGCCTCGGATCATCGGATGATTTACCGTGACGACGGTCCTTCATGCGATTATCCCAGACACATTAATCAAACCCCATCCAAAATACATATTACATAAATGAAATCACCCAAAATTACATATATATAGTCAACCCCTGGCACTATCCAGCCCATGACGGGCTAAGGCCGACCAAGCGACCGCTGCCCAGCCATTTGGCCTGCAGATATTGGGGTGACGCGTGATCAGCGCGTAGGGTCCCCTCGGCCGTTAATCTTGGTATTCGTGATCGGGGCGCTGTCTCACTGTCAGACAGCTACTCAATTGTCCTCACGAGGCTGAGTGCACCCCGTTCCAACCCTCACGTCAGTTTTAAAATCCCTGACGGAGCCGGGGATCGAACCCGGGGCCTCCGGGCGAGAGGCAGGCGCGCTACCCCAACACCACGGGGCCGGCATTACATATATATACACTCATAATTTTTCTTTACGCACTTTACGTCAAAGTTTGTTGTCACTATGGATTGAACTTTGCAACCAGTCCATTGTTTTTCATATAGAATAATGTTCCACGGATATTTCCGCCTCTCAAATTTCTCTATGTTGGGAAAATAGACATAAATAATGTGTGAGCACTGTGTATTTATGATGTCACATCACACGCATCAAAGGTGTTCTGATATGTTTATCACCACAGAACTTCCTAATTTCACTGGAGGTCCCTTCCTTATGGTGAAATTTAATCTCACTTATCGCTGAGCACACGATCACACTATTGTGGCAGCGCCTCGTGACCATAATACTTAATCTCTCTTTATATAAGACGAAATTAATATTGACTTCGGAAAAAAACCAGTAAGTGCGCATTACATATAACACCAAATATTTCTGTGCCGTAATCGCCCTGTCTTCTTAAGTTCCCGTAGACCAAATTCTACAAATACTAGTTCACAACTCAGACCAGTTCTCCTCACTCAAATAATACCTTTGTACTAATTACCTTAAATTACACACTTACAATTCTTACATGGCGAGGCCGTAAACAGAAATCACGTGTGCTGTTATGTATGAGTTTCATGAAGGACTGTCTCGCCTTCTGATGGCCCATCTTTTGTCTCGTGGACGCCTTAAGCAAAAATACCCTGTTCAAGCGCCCACCCATCTCTTGGAGACAAATGGGAATTCACCAGCGCTGCCAAATTCTGGCCTTGGTGTATCGAGACATTTTAGTGCTCAAGAGCATCCGACAATCCCGTCATATTTCCCTGTACCTTAAAAACTCTCATTTACTTACATACTACCCCCCTGTGTGACTTCTGATACGCCTGCCTGGAAGACCAGATCTTCCACGCACCAAATATCACACTTACTCATTTGATAGGCTGGCTCGCCAGCTAAACACACTTACTTTATGACACATATTTAATGTCATCACGTTGCTCCACTAACATATTTCTCAGTGTCTGTAACGATGCCCTGTTGCTACTGTCCACCCATGTTAACCCTACTTTCCTCTGGTGTCACACCTCTACTCGACACTCTAAGACCTAAAAATGTCACTTCTGACTGACAGAATGACGACTTAGGTAGCTTCAAAGTTAACCCTGCCTGATCTAACTTCTGAAAAACTATATCTAAATGACCTAGATGCTCCTCAAAACTGCGTGAACTAATTACCATATCATCAATATAAATGGTTACAAACTCTCCTGTGTCATCCCCTAATGCGATGTTTAAAGCCCTAATTAAAGCTGCTGAACTACTCTTTAACCCATAAGGTGTTCTACAAAATTGATAAAGGTTATATTTATGACTAAAAGCTGTAAATGGTCTATCTTCGTACATAAGAGGCACTTGCCAAAAACTGGAACTCAAATCTACACAAGTGAAATACTTCTTCCCCTCAAATGTTTGCATTAATTCCTCTATTGACATAGATTTCAGCTGATCTGAACTAATTCTACTGTTAACCAAACGAGCGTCTAAACAAATACGAACTGTGCCGTCGGCCTTGGGTACCGTGATCAAAGAATTAACATATCGACTGTTAGAGTGCTCAATAATCCCATCTTCAAGCATCTGGTTAATTTGTGCCTCAACTGCACTCTGATAAGCGAAAGGTACAGGATATCTATGTCCTGTGAATACTGACCTATCAATAACGTTCAATGAATATGTATAGCAATTGGCCATACCAATGCGATCCTCAAAACTCTCCTATTACACAATAACACATCATAGAGCCGAACACACTGTTCCACCTCTATATTTCCCTGAAATGCAGCATCACGTAACGAGTCCTCTAGACTACCGTTCGTAATCACACTGCCCACAAAACATGGAGAACCCCGCTCAACGGCTGGCGATATCTCATTTAAAGTACAAATCACACCTACATCACTACTTCTCTGAATATGGTCATTGAACGCTACTTCTACTTCAGAATCTCCCCATTTAAATTTCAAACTCCCTACATCATAACATAAGTTACCAGACACTCTAATTAGCCACTCTGAAACCAAGATAACACTGAATACTAAATTTGGAATTACAAGACAAATCTGCTTCTCTACATGATTATTAATTTTAATGTCCACTAAAACTTGTTTAGAAATTACTTTAGACCTCTTCCCAACAGCTGTGATAACAAAAGTGCTTTTAATTGGCATCTCCTCAAAATTTACTCCAGTTCCTTTCATTTTATCATAAAATGCACTACTTATGCAGCTCTTCATACAACCACTATCAATTAAAACATCTGTGTACGCCTCGGACACGTTAAATTTAACTATGGGGCTCTTACTAACCACCTCCTGAATAATTCCTTCATCATTTAGTTCACGTAATAATTCATTTCTTACTTTTAGGTCATAGGGTTCCTGTATAAGTGTATGGACAGATCATGTTACAGACTGAGATTCTGACCTTACATCGCAGCCTGGTTCGTGTTTAAAGCATTGCTACCACTTGGTGTAGTACTACTCACTACTGCACTGGTCTGGTTGTTCTGGGTTGTGTTAACGGTATCTCTCTGTCCGTTATTACCATTGGGCTGATTCCCTCCTTGACCCCTGTTCTGGTTATAATTATTATTGTTATTATACCTCCCTTGGTTACCCCTAAAATCATTATTTCGGCCTTGATTTCCCCTGAAATCATTATTTCTACCTTGGTAGTTCGTACCATACCCATTTCCTCTGTACTGGTTTTGCTGATTATAATTATTATTATTTTGGTTCCCCCTATTTTGGATGTTGGCCCCTTCGCCACTGTTCCCTTGAACTTCCTGATTCCTATTCTCATTAGGCCTGTAATTATTGTTACCCTGGTTCCTACCGAAATTCTCCTCGTAACCACCTCTTCCCAGAGCATCGAATGTACTCAATAAATTTTCCACTTGTGAAATAGATTTAACATTTTGGATACAGGCAGCTTCTTTGATTCTATATGGAAAATGTCTTAGTAATAGCCTGACTACATCACTTTCCTCCTTCAAACCATCCAGATATTTACACGTCAATACCTGTCCTAAAAAGTACTCGGTCATAGTGTAGTTTCATCTCGGGTTATATTTCCCACACACAATTCCCTCACGATGCTGAGACTGAATTACCTCATTCCAAAATTTCTCACTAAATTTAACTTAAAAATCTAAAATATTCTCGAAATTGTCTCTGTAGACAGCAAACCAGTTTCTTGTCTCGCCTACAAACGCTTGCTCTAAAATCTCAACTACCTGTCACCACTCAATACTACCATCTTCCAACCTCTCCCCGAATTTATTTTCTACAGTATTCATGAACTCCATTGGACAACCCTGTCGATTACTAAATTTGCCTAGTTCTATTTCCCTGTGTGTGCTATTCACATAAACTGGCCTACTCTGACTATTTTCCTGCCTAATTCTAGCTTTCAACTTCTGTTCTAATTCAGCAATTTTCTCCTCAGCTTTTCTTTCGATATTAGTTACAGTTAACCTAATGCTCCCTTCCGATGCTTCAACTTTACCACTTAATTTAGCTTTTTTCTCATTAATCTCATTAATGCTTTCCTTATTCCTCTCCCTCAAAGTATTAACTTCAGTGATTATTTCTGCATGTACTTTATCAATTCTTCCCCCCAGCTGTTCTTTAACCTCTTTTGTTGCTACCTGAATCTTATCAAAATCTCCCCCCAATTGCTTTTTGACCTGCTGTGTTTCAAGTTGCACTAGTTCTTTTAAATTTTCAGCCTGTGTACTGATTCTACTTTCTAACTTCTCCTGTACTTTTCCTAATTTTCTGTCTACATCTGCAATAATCTCTTTAGCCTTCTCTTCCATCACCCCTCTGATCTCACCTCTAATCAGCTCAAATTTATCACTAATTTCCCTACTGTTTTGTTCAAGTTTAGCATTTAAACTATCGCTCAATTCCCTATTACTCTCTTTATTTTCCCTACTGTTTTGTTCAAGTTTAGCATTATTTTGTTCCAGTTTAGCATTGTTTTGTTCAAGTTTAGCGTTTAGAGCATCTGTGCTAATTTTATTTTGTTGCATAAACTGAAGAAGCAAACTCTCTAACCCTGCTTGACTGTTTTGATTACCCCCCTCAGTATCGGGATTTACCTCCGACATCCCTGTACTGCTTTCATTTCCAAGACTAGCCATACTGCTCGTATCTTCACTATCCAACTGGTGACCACTACGCAACTTCATCTCTTCCTCAGCACTACCCATGCTGATACACACCGATAAATGAAAAACCCCCAAAATACAGGCACAGAAATATATACCCTTCTCCTTCCACAAATGTTATTAGGTTTTCAGCCCCAAGTTGGTAGCGAAGTGAAATGGCTTCTACTTTTCTCCACGTTGGGCGCCAAATGTAACGTATTCTTACTTTGCTCCACGTTGAGCGTACAAATGTAACGTTCTCCTCTACGTTGGGTGACAAGTGAAACGTTTTCTATTGCCCTCTTTGTTGCGTGACAAATGTAATGGTTTCTTACTAGCTCTGTCTTGCACTTTGAAATATTTACTCTGACTAAGATATGTTGTTTTAATGGGCGCCAAGACCTCAACGCTATGTTGAAATCTAAATTTATATTTAACAACACCTAGCTCTGGTAGAACACCTTCAAGAATCTTTTCACTCAGATCGTGGTATGATTTGATCAATAACCCAACAAACAATTGTATCAGGAGAAGGAATTGGTCTATATCTAATGCTACCTACTGAAAGCAAAGATCGCATGGTTAAAAGAAATGAATTTATTATATAAAACAAGTATTGCAAAATTAACAATAATAATAATAAGTTTTGAATTTAAATTGGAGCGTTGCGATTTGAATATTACCGCTAGAAAATTACGTGAAAACGGATTCGGATAAATTACTGATTTTACTCTTATTCCCAAGCTATGAAGTTACTGAAATACTGAATATAAAACAAAGAGACGAGAGATTGCGTAGTTCTGATTCATTCGCGCTTACCACTGGAAATTGCCGTAGCATTTCCCTCGTACTGGATGTTGTAGAGAGCTTCCCACAGCCTCCTGGTCGTCGTCATCTTCTTCGTTAGTTGATGAGATACTAGTAGATATGATAACTTATGGTCCGAATATCGGAACCAACCACACGTACAACCACACTGGTTAAGTTTTACAAAGATAGTCGCCTTGCCTCCACGGCGCGCAAACAATATATACACTCGTCGCATCCCCTCTCCGGACCCCGTCTTTTCCTCGCCCGCACTCCACTGATTGGCTGAGCCTCCACGCGATACTTCCCCACCTCCGGGTCATTACACTCGGCGCGGCGATGATGTCGATTACCGGTCCAGGCCATTTCGCCTTTTCTTGAAGCAGCAACCCAGCTTGCGTCATGCTATTCGACAAGATTATGCCTGTAGCCGAATTCCCAGTGAATCATCTCTCTCAAAATACCCTAACTGACAAAACTCCGTAAAATTCCGTAATCATATAATTTTCTTACGATAATGTTGTTCGTAATAATTTGCTTGATAGTGTTTTCTATAACATAGAAAACCTATCTGATTACTTATAATTTTATAAAAAATGCTCCAAAGAAATACCTTAATAATAATAATAATAAGTTAATAATAATAATAAGTTACATGAAAACTTCTCTTGGCTGAACAATTTGCCGCGTAAATAAATATAGAATGGCTTCCTACTGACGTATGCCAGTGGCGTAAAATCCCCTCGAAAAACACGTTACAATATGGCATAGTCATGACCCCTTCATGGAGTAGGCTATTGTCTAAATCTGGACACTCATACTACATCCTTAATCTAATTCAAATTTACGGCCAAATGATCCTTCTGGCAGGGAGGCAAAGGTTTCCGCCGGCTTGCCTGGGACGATGGGCCACAAAACCGCTATCAAAAAGTACACAATTTACGCTTTATTCAACCAAACACATCTCTAATACAAGTACAAGAAACACATTTCTTCCCGTGACCCTTAAAGAGGTGCCCGCGCGGGAAGCTTAAGTTAATGGGTAATGCAGTCTGTTGAAAGAGTCCTGGGGCTTCGAGCAAAGCGAGAAGCCCTCCTGAGCCTTTCTAACATGTGTAGCATTTGTAGCATGCGTCATTTGAAATGATACAACGTCTAGTCTTTCAGACTGATTGTGATTTTTTTTACACCACCCTCGAAGCTATACGCGCTGCCATCGCCCGCTGAGCCTACCTGGGCAACGCTAGTGATTGTAGACAAAGCATCAAACTAAGCAGTTTGCTGTAGATGGGGCCACGATGAGCCTCTTTTGTAAGTTGCTCTGTCACATGCACTCTCTCTTTCTTTGCAGCTTAATACCATCTTCTCTACTCCATGAATTTTGTAAGCGCCTTTGTCTCGGCTTAGGGGCCACTTAAACGTATGCAATGTTATTTACTCTATTTTATTGGAAGATGGAAATAGCTTCTTTTTACGTCTCGGACTAGTTAACGTTCCAAGTACACCAGCCCCGGGAATTGCTAAATCTAATTTTGATGTTGTTCACCATTGAGAACGTTATCAATGAGCTTAGTGGTGCTCCTTAAATGATTATTGACATGGTTACCGATCGCATCACTTTACCGATCTCTGCAATGATAAACCTCAAGTATGCATTACTTAAAATCACATATAAAAAATGTTCAAATATAATTTTATCTAAAAATCGAATAAACGATGAGAAAGGTGTCGTTACATCTTTGGTTGTTTTTTCTTCGTTTGGTGGTTAATGATAACGTGACAAGAATTTCCTGAACTAATTGTGTGCCTTATTCCATCACATTAGTATTGTAAATATGATAGTAATAATAATAATAATAATAATAATAATAATAATTGTAATTATAATAATAGGTTAAGATTTACTCCCCATATTATTATTATTATTATTATTATTATTATTATTATTATCACCTAGAGTGCTATCTAACGGTACCAGGTTTGGAATCCGTAACTATCGGCTTATGAAGAGGGTGTTTAACCAACAGTGACACTCAGCAGGCTTTTCGGGAACGTATTGACGAACTGGTTTTCTTTAATAAATACATTACTTGCTAACTAACGCAGTTCAAATACAACCATAGATGCATACTTATACCGTATTATTGGAGTTTTGCTAACGAAGTTATATACAGTTAACCTTGACGATTGATCAAGACGTCTCTGAGAGCTCAGTCTGCTGGCAATGGCTAGCCTGAGGCTTGTGGTTTCGTAAGGGAACATTGCAAACACGAATCACATGAACTAGCTGAAACTTTGTATACACATTGACTAAATCCCTAGAGAAACATCTGAGGTGGTATTTCATTCCCAAACTAATTTTGGTCACCCCTAGAGAGGGTGAAATGGTATGTGCCTGAATACGGACACAAGACTTGGAGAAACCCCGGTGAATGTGCGCTCTGAGTTCTTATATCACCTCCGATCTATGAGTTCTTTTATCACCTCTGGCCTATCATACTACTAACCCCCCCCCCCCAGCAGCTGTATATTCATTCATATTATATTCATTCATTTATTTGCAATGGGGGGTGTGTCCCCCGGTGGCAAATTGTATATACATAACAAATAAATAATTAAACATAACAATTCAATAACAATTATACAACAATTAAACTGGAGTATTTACACAAATAGTCAGTCTTTTCTTAAACACACCTATATGTTTGGGAAAAGGCTCTAAGACTGCGGCAGGTAGAGAGTTCCAGTTGTCAATGGCACGGTTTACAAAAGAATATTTACCATAATTTGTTCGCTGTGGTCGGCCCTTATCTTTGAATGGATGATCGCTCCTACCCATGTAAGTGGGCTTTCCCAATCGTTTGCTAAGCTCACCCCATGCTGGTTGATTTGTATACGTGTTATACATAGCGCAGAGTCTAGATTTCATCCTCCTAGCCTCCAGTGATTCCCACCCAAGTTTCTTTAACATACGGCTCACACTGCTCCTGGGATTAAAGTCACTGAGCACAAATCTAGCGGCCTTTCTTTGTACCATTTCCAACTCATTGATGAGCCCTACTTGATATGGATCCCAAACCGCCGAGGCATATTCCAGAATAGGTCTTACAAGTGACAAATAGCCTAATTCTTTAGCAGAGGTACTACTTCCTTTTAATACCCTCATTACAAAGTGCAGGGATTTGTAAGCTTTTGAAACTACACATCCTACATGACTACTCCATTTCATATCATTCCTTACGTGAACGCCCAAATATTTGCAAGAATCTTCTTCTACAAGTATTTCCGAGCCAATGTTATATTGAAAATCCAGCCTTCGCACTTTCCCTATTTTTAAGAGACTACATTTTCTTGTGTTTATTTTCATCTTATTTACAATCGCCCACTTATAGACCAGGTTCAGGTCCTCTTGAAGCACTGCATTGTCTTGTGAGTCATGTATCTTTCGATATATTACACAATCATCCGCAAACAATCGACAGTCACTGCGAATCCCATTTGGTAAGTCATTTATAAACGCCAAAAATAACAAAGTTCCGATTACGCTGCCCTGAGGGATACCCGACGTTACGGTAATTTCATCCGAGAATATGCCTTCGACTTTCACTTTCTGGGAACGACCCGTCAAAAATTCTTGGATCCATAAAATTACTCTTCTATCAATCTTCGTCGAAGCTAATTTATGGAGTAGCATGTCATGCGGAACGACATCAAATGCCTTCGCAAAATCTATAACCACGGCGTCGACTGAAACTCCATGGTCTAACGATTCGCTAATGTCTTGAAAAAGTGATAGCATCTGACTCTCGCATGAGTAACCTTTCCGAAATCCATGTTGCCTATCATTAAACCATGATAATGATTCCCACTGTTCCCTCAAGTAGTCGCAAATGAGATGCTCCATCTGTTTACAAACGATGGACGTAAGACTAACCGGCCTGTAGTTGCCCAACTCAAGTCTGCTCCCTCCCTTAAATATTGGGACTACCGTAGCTCTTTTCCAGTCATCTGGGATTTGCGCATTGTTTATGGACACATTAAACATCACCTCCAAGTATCGTGCCACGGCCCTACCTCCTAGTTTAAGTACTTCACTAACAATATTATCAGGACCCTTTGATACATTGAAACGTAGTTTTTGTATTAGCTTTACAATTGCTGACTGGTTTATTTGGAACAGGGGAGCCCCTGATTCACCGTTAAGGTCCAACACACAGCTATTGGACTTATTGAACACACTACCGTAAAATAATTTTAATTCATTAGCAATGGCCTGTTTCTCAGTAATTAATTTACCGCCACCGGACATTATCATCGACAAATTATTTGAATTTCCCTTTCTTCTCCTAACATAACTGTAATTTTTTTTCCACCCGTCACCTCCCGAACCAAGTAAACCTTGCATATAACTGTCATGAGCAGCCCTCTTTTTTAAGACGAGCTCTCTTGATAAGGACTCAAATTTCAACATATACTTGTCACTATCATGTCTTTTATTGTATAATTTCCTAATTTTCCGTTTTATACTCCTAATTTCTCGTGTGTAATACTCAGGATCTGGGTTTTGTTTCAGCAATTTAAATGGGAAAAATTTATCAACAGCGCTATTTAAAATTTTCAAAAAGTTAGTCCACAGGATATTAATGTGATTTCCTTCCGATGCCCATCCTACAAATAGCTCATTCAAATACCCCTGAAACTTGCCCTGATCCGCCCTGCGATACTGGAATATGATCTTTTTTGCTACATCAGAGTCTAATTTTGTAATGTCACCATATCTAATATTTAATTCAACCCCAGAATTGTCACTAATTCCTGGTACTTTCAGACAGTTAATATACAGCTCTACAGGCCTTACGAGATAAACATCTAAGGTATTATTGTCTCTAGTTGGGAAGTCAACTACTTGGGAAAATCCCCCCTCCCTTAAGAATTTATTTGCAGCGCTCTGAGCCTGACCACAGCTAGTTGACTCACCAGACCAGTCTACTTTGGGGAGGTTTAAATCTCCAGCAATTATTATGCTCTTTTTAATACAGTGTTTCGAGGAGAGAAAGGTTATCTTTCGGTGCTCTATACGCCCCTATCACCTGAAGAGGGAATTTATTCTCTTTATCCGAAATTTGTACACATAACATTTCATGATCCATATCAGCACACTTTAAGAAACTAGCTATATTTTTGCGCACACAAATAAATAGCCCACCACCTCGCTTCCCCCGATCCCTTCTGTACATCTCGTAGGTCCCTTGAATTATTTTGCTACTATTTATGTCCTCATATAACCAAGATTCAGTTGCAATGACAATGTCCGGAGAATACTTCTCTACAAGATTCCAAAATTCAATTAATTTATTTCCTAAACTCTGACAATTAACCTGCAGTAATCTTAGAGTCTTACCTCCGCAGCAAATATCTCGAAATAGCTCCTTCTGTTCCCATCGGCTGGCAACCTCTGGACCTGCTCCTCCTCACAAAAGCCGGCACGAACCGATGACCCTGTCATGTAGGCTCCCTAGATTGAAAGCGCCCCGTCGATTTAGATGCAGCCCGTCTCGGGCGAAGTCACGGCCACCAATCCAGCAGTCAGCTTCTACGTACACTAATCCCAGTTGAGCACATACCCAGTCCATGCGGTCATTTACAGTCTTAACTCGCCTCAACGGAACATCTCCCCGCCGAACAATGCCACTCATTATAATTTTTGCATTTCTAAACTTGCTTTTAGCTTTTCTGCCTAGTTCGTAGAGCTCCCCCATGATGTAATCAGCTGTAGCCCTCTTCTTCAAATCGTTCGTCCCAACATGGAGCAACAACACTTTAACTTTGTCACAGTCCTCTACATTTGCTTCTTCCACTTGTTGGGCAAGCTGGTCAATCTTAATCCCCGGGTAACACCGCACTTTCGCACCTGATTTCCTCGAGATATTCGCACTCCATCGTATCATAGGATCACCCATTATGATAACGTCATCCTCAGTTTGCTCCTGCACGCCCTCTTCCACATTGATCCCAGTAGAAAGCCGTTCAGTCACATCCTTCACCGTTTCTTCTGATTCACGAAGCTTTGCTCTAAGTTCCTGTATTATTTGATCCCTTGCTTTGATTTGCACCCTCAAACTGTCCGGCGTATCACATACTTTACAAAACCAATTTCCGACATCACAATCCTCCTTCTTGACCTTAATACAGCCGAAGTGAAACCATTTCTCACATAGTCCACACTCAACACCATTCTTCAATGTTTTACTGCACGTCGAACACTTTAAAGATGCCACTGGATCATTTGCCTGATACACATTTGGAGTAACAGGCCCTGGATTCACTTCCACTCCACCAATAACTAACAACGCAGCTATCACTAGGGCTATAAACCACAAGTTACTAGGTCCCGTACGCACACACAAACACCGGAAAGCACGACTACCCTTCGCATACCACAACCTGATCCTCGCCCGATAACACTCCAGAGAACAACCCATTTCAGCACACCTGAGAGCTCGGGAAAAAACACGACCTTTTACTTTGACTGCCAACTGATGTGTCTGACTGATGTGTGAGAAGGCTTACAGTTCATGCCGGGAGAAGTAGCTGTAACAGTGCGATTGGTTGGAGAGGATATGAAAATTGAGTATTGTTCCAAGTCACGCGTCCGTATTCAAACACGAACAAGTGCCCAGTCTGTAGGGAAGGTTATAGAAATTTTTGGAACGAAATACCACCAGATATATTTACCTTGTGATCTGACCAACATGTTTGCAAGGTTTCAGTGAGAGATTCACGTTTGCTATGTTTCTTTGTCAATATAAATAATTACAGACCAACTCGTGGTAAAATAGCTAGGGTTCTTTGCTGTCACCCTTGAGGTCCCGGGTTCATTCCCAGCTCTGTAAATACATTTAATTCTAGTCTGAAGATTCGAATGGGATACACTCAGTCTCGCGAGGCAGATCTGAGAAAATGTGGGCTCGATTCCCAGCTCTGCCAAGAAATGTAATTCTGGTCTGAGGGCAGGAATGGGATACACTCAGTGTCATGAGGCAGATCTGAGAAGAGGTGGGGTCGATTCCTAGCTCTTCCATCCTAGAAATAGTTTTCAATGATTTCCCCACTTCTTCTTCAGGCAAATGCCGGGATAATTCTTAACATAAGAGCACGGTCGAATCCTTCGCATTCCTAGCCCTAATTACTAATACATGCACTAGTACATCACAATAACACATGTTATCAGACAAATCCTACACACACCGAAGTGTGTGGCCACGATGTTGCAAGCTCCTAAATCAATCAACAACAACAGCAGGAGCATAATTAAGAATTGCAGCTCACTAGTCTACATGGGCGATGCAAGTTGCGTATTTCGCAGCGCAGCTAGAGCCAAATCCCGCTGACAGGATAAGAGAAAATCCCAGCTTAGTTTGACATGGCCTCCTGCTCATTTCCAGATGTGAACTCGTTGAGAGCCACTCACCACCCTTGCCACAAACATCACTTTACGTGTGTAGCCACTTCCTGTGCTGAGACGCTGGCACAAGGAATGTAATTCTCGTGTGAGAATTCAAAATGTAACCTCGTAAGGGTATCTGAGATGAGTTGGGTACAATTTTCAGCTTAGCCATCTTTCTAGTTGTTTTCCTTGGCATGCCTATTATACTGTATACAGGAATGTACCTAAATTTAGTGCACAGCTGCCTCTTCCTCAATTCTAGAAGAAATATGCACACTGGTTGTTGTTATTTTTTTAAGTAGTTTGTGAAATCTTGGTCATCAGTCCTGTGAACTTCGATGAAGGTTGAACCTCTCAAATAACCTGTGTTATTGTGTTGCCTGTATAATTATATGTATTTATAGTTGAAGTAAGAATTTGTAAAGAGGCGGTGTAAGCTCTTAATTTGGCATTTTTCTGGAGTACAGTAGAAGTGGGAAATAACGGAAGATCACTTCAAACACTTTCAGGATAAATAAGGTGGGAATCTAACTTTAAATCAATGATACCTGACAACGTTGAGTGTTCCACGTTGAAGCCCTCAAACCAGAATTATTATATGTATTGTCAGAAGAAGGAAGTGACCCCTGGGTCGTAAGTGTGGAAGCGCATGACGCTAGCCACTACACCACGAGGTGGACAACAGGAAGAAATAATAGAAAGGAAGGAAGGAAGGAAGTCAGTAGTTTAACGTGACCTTTATCTCGTGATCATGAGCCACGGGACATCCATTTTACGTGGAATCCAAAACACAGGACATAGCATTTCACTGTGAAAATTTCAGATGCACTGACCTGAAATCGAACCCGGTCCGTCGTGGTGATAGGTCAACAGCTTGACAGCTGCGCCACCACGCCCATTATACATAATAGAGCTGATGTTATAATATCACAGGTTTTGAGACAGAATCCAGTCTTATTTAGTGACACGGGGCTGAGCACATGAGCACGACATGACAGGTAACTGACCTGTCGTTCCTACATTCGATTTTAAATGGCCATTATCGTTCGGACCACCTGCTGTCAGTTTTCAAACTAAGAGCCCCTTCCCGTTCTACCAGGCTCAAAGATATTCTCCACATTCCACACACTAAACATTCCATAATCAAAAGAGCCTTCCAAAAATGGCATATCATCCCTGTACAATAGCTTTGCAAGTAAACGTGAGCTGGACATGTCCACAAACAAGAGGGCGATCCTGAAGCAGGTGAACGGAAACTTAAACTGCATTTAGAACTGTCATCTTGGCAATTGACGTCGCGGCTACGAACAAGGATATACTACCGCAGGCTGTTCCAAATCCGCGAGTTTGAGTATGCGTACACAAGAGTACTCAGCGGTGATGCTCGAAGCACGGTTGGAGAGGGACTGGGGGTGATAGCCAGCACGTGACTGTGCGAAGGTCATAACACAAGGGACAAGTCCATGGGCTTCCTGCCAGTCTCGATGTATCCACCGCGCAGTGACGGCAGCCCCCCACAGCAGAGCTGTATTGCATATTGCAGGTTTACTCACGCAAGGCGGCGAGTACTCATCTGCTCCCTGGCGAGCAGCTCGGCTGGAACAGCCTGTCTACCAGCACTTGATCTGGACTTGTTTTGTTTGGAGATTTGTAAATTTTTTTATATTTTACTTTTGTTATTTGGTTGTTAATTGTACAAACGTGAAGGGCTCGCATAGCTGTAGTTTGTGCTTTGATTAATAAATCAAAAAGAAAAGAGATGTATCGTGCTCCTAAGTGAAACAACAATATTGAGAACCAGCAACATCATGTTTATAGTTAAAAGACCCCCTAAGTACACGGGGCTGATGGCCAAGATATCCCAAGTTCCTATAACCCATTAACAAGTGTGTATGAATTGCCGCCAATGGCCATAGCAGGGTATTTTGATTGAATGCCCGAGGACTCGCAGCAAGTCCAATTTCAAATAATTCCAATTTTGGCTACCAGATGCCACTGTCACTGACACCTAGCGACGAACATTGGAACTTGATAGCGTGTTTCTAACCAGCCAAGTACGAGTATAACCTACAAATTTTGCTAAACACTACCAATTGTAGTGCTAAGTCCTTTTACATGCCATAAATCTATGGCATGGGCACGCTGGCTTTACTTCCCCTAAGAGGGAAGGCATACTGAAGGATTTTAACGCTCTTAAAAATCCGATGACTTCGGCTGGGTTTGACCACGTGAGGCACTGCAGTTCAGCATGCTACTGACTACACCAACGAAGTTGTTATTTATAGTTTAATTTAAATATATAAGTCCCAGTTGTAACATTGGGGGGGGGGGCTTGGAGCGTGGTCATCTAGCCACGTGTACTTAGGTGTGCGCAGAATTTTTCTGATAACCTGTTTTATTGTGGTATCTCTACAAGTGTGTGTGTATTTTTATTTCAGGTGAAGAGTGGAAAGGAGACGGCCGTGACTATAAGTTACGAACCATCCCGACAATTTTTGACTGCAGATTTGCTTTACGCAATTGCCTGGAGTAGAAGTGGAAAAACACAGATATCCTCTTGCAGGATGGCTGAGGTGGGAATGGAACCCACATCTTCGCAATTTTGCCTCATGAGGCTGAGTGTATCCCAGTCCATGCTTCAGACCAGAATTACATATATTATCAGAGCAGGCAATCCAAACCGGACATCCGGGGTGACAACCAAGAATTCTAGCCACTACACCACGTTGTGGTTTCCAGTCGGGTCAATTCAGTCGAAGCAGAGTACAAGTTTGCTACTTCAGATCAGAGGAAAAAACTCAATGGAACTGCACCAGGCCTCCTGGAAGTCCACACGGTATTTCAGCACGTTTAGTTGGCCTAGCTTGTCGCCATTA
Source organism: Meconema thalassinum (assembly GCA_946902985.2). Classification (NCBI taxonomy): domain Eukaryota; kingdom Metazoa; phylum Arthropoda; class Insecta; order Orthoptera; family Tettigoniidae; genus Meconema; species Meconema thalassinum. Next base: position 1,102,133,245 of record OX336389.2, on the reverse strand, counting down.
CTCGTAAGACTCGGCAAATTAACGTGTCTCTCGCTAAACTTTCAAGGACATGGGTGTCTAAACGAGACCACGATTGTGGCTCGATACTTAAGTATCAGAGATTATTTATCGACCAAGCCGAAACTTCTTATAAAATGTAAGAAAGATAACGGCCACGGGGAGAGGCAGAAGATTTAGAGCTATAAGCAAGGCAGAAAAATGTAGTTCCTGCACCACCTTCCATGTGCTTCATGGCTGTTCTTTGCAAGTTGAACTTCGTTAAGTCAGAAGCATGGGCAGGATTACTGGGTTATTATGAATGATAATCCGTTACTTTGGGCGAGTGGTGGAGTTTCTGGAGAACACGTGGAGAATATTCAGAGGATAAAAACCATGTCGAAGTCATTTTCTCAAAAGGAAGTTAGGAATTATGTTATGACTTTACAAGTGAATGCAAAGGATGAAACACAGGCACACAGTTCAGTAAGTTGGGCTGCCTGCAACACCAGGACCTTCGGAGAGGCAGATTTGTAGTCTAAATAATTGATGTGTCGGCAGTATTCTCTGTTAAAGTGTGGAACAAGACTACATACTGTACTCCAAAGAAGAATGGTGCATCTGCATTCTGCCGTCGCGCGCAGCTTCCGCCTTTATACTAGATCGTCCCGCTGCATACATGAAGCAGAGAAATTGCATATACATCAGGGATTTTGTCTGCAGAACTGCTGTTCGCAGTTCCAATCACTGTGGGCAGCGCAACGTGCCCCGCTGCAAGCATGTGGCACATATTGTACATTTACGGCAATTGCTACTGAAACACACGTTTTTTCTGCTTCATGTCACATGTTTGAGAAACAAGATCAACCAGTTGTGCTTGCTTATGGAGAATTGAACGTCCCAACGATTTTAAAAATAATGACACCAGTGAATTAGAGACTTCTTGTGTTCAGCACTGAAAGTGCCAAACAGTATATTTTCAGTATGAAGAAAAACCTATCCTGATATCACATTTACCAAAACAATTGAATCATAAGTGTCAACTATCAGTTCACTTATGAAGAACTTGAGAAAAATATAATGTGCATGACCGCAAAGAATATAAGTGCGTTTCGCTTTTGCGAATATATGCTGTACAACACCAGCCTCCGTGGCTTAGGCGGCAGCACGCCGGCCTCTCACCGCTGGGTCCGTGGTTCAAATCCCGGACACTCCATGTGAGATCTGTGCTGGACAAAACGGAGGCAGACAGGTTTTTCTCCGGGTACTCCGGTTTTCCCTGTCACAATTTCATTCCAGCAACACTCTCCACTACCATTTCATCTGTCATTCATTTAATCATAGCCCCCGAGGAGTGCGTCAGGCTTCGGCAGCCGGCACAGTTCCTATCCTCCCGGTCGGAGACTGGAAGCAGGCTGTGGATTTTCATGCTGTACAACAGACTTTTTCTTATTTCCCCAATTTTGGGTTTGAAAGTTAATTTAGTTAGTTTGCTCCCCTTTTTAGGATTTTTTCTTGCCGCCACTGTCCTGAGGTTAGTTAATCTGCTACTGTCCTCTTTACCAACTTTAGTAATTAATATAAATGTCTAAATATTTTCACTTAATATTTAATTACTTCCTTCCTTTGTTTTTCATTCGGTTATTGCCAGAATTTTTTTTTCTGAAGTTTAATACTTAGTCAGCCCTCTTGGTCATAGCCACTTACTGATCTTTAGCTATTGCTCCTGCCTGATCATCTTGTCATTATGTGATGAGTATGCACGTAACTAATCATTATTACCTGCGTCATGTATCACCTAACAACACCGTCTACATTCTGGAGTTTTCTGCGGCAAGGTTATATAAGACTTCTAATGAGTCCAGACTGCAGCAGCCTTCTTCCTTCACTCTGTTTCAAGACTTCACGGCCGCCTGCCGACCTGCGACAACAGACAGCTGACCCTGTGGTGTCCCATGGTGGTCAACTTGGCCACTTCACTATTTAAAGTATAACAAGAAGTTCCATGACGAACTAAAGAGCCTACTTTTTTAAATTTAAAATTCACATCAATGATTAATCTACTGTATATGGATCTATCTAGATTAATGACGAAATTAAGTTGGTAATATCGACATTTCTAATTAGTTCGAAATACTCTATACTTGGCATAATGTAGCCTAATAGAGAACTAAAGTTGGCAGCCCTGGTGACTGAATATATTCTTAGTTCCATCTCTTAGGGTACAGAATACAACATTTGGTTGAAGTCCAATGGATAGCATGGACGTTACATGCAGTTAAACATTGGATCTAACAGCGCATGTAAAATCATGTTGGCAACAATGTCATGCATGTATTGGTCAGAAATAATCTGAAATATTATGATCTATTGTTGTGCCAATTTTGAATTAAATCCATTAGTTAGTATGGAAGTTACATGCATTTTAAAATTGGACCTATCAGCAGGCTTAGAATGAATTTGGCAACACTGACGTAGGCCTATATTAGTTACTCCAAATTAATCTAGAATGCCAGGTACTATACGTGTGCAAAATTTAGAGCTATTGGATTGCATACTTTCTGATATATTGATATTAGGGTAACAAAAATAGAGACAGTATTTATTAACAGTTGGCAGCCCTGGTTACTCTTAAGAATCGGCATAGTCATATCTGTTATGGTACACATAGCACACACGAAATTTGGTTGAAATCCAAATGATAGTATAGAAGTTACATGTATTTAAAGTTGGACCTCTCAGCAGGCTTAGAATCATGTTGGTAGCACTGACGTATATATGTTACTCCAAATTAATATAGAATGCCCGGTACTATACGTGTGCATAGTTTAAAGCTGTCGGCTTGCTTACTTACTGATATATGGGTATTTGGATTTTAAAAAAATGAGAGCATTTATTAACAGTTGGCAGCCCTGGTGGCTCTTAAGAATACGCTCAGTCATATCTGGTTATGTACACATAGCACATACGAAATTTGGTTGAAATCCAATTGATAGTGTAGAAGTTATACGCATTTAAAATTTCGACCTATCAGCAGGCTTATAATCATATTGGCAACACTGCCATGTATGGCCACCTGGAAATTAAACTGCAATATTATTATCTATACGTGTGCCAATTTTGAAATAGGTCCCATTCATACCTTCCAAGATATCCAACATGGAGCTCAAATTTCAATTGCGATTTTTCAGCACTTGGTAGCACTGACATCATTTTCAAATATGGCCATGAGATATTCAGGTATAGATCTTTACTCCTACCAAATTTTGTTTCGATTGCTGCAGCCGTTTAGGAGTTGATGGGGGGGGGGGGGGACACACACAGCCGGACAGACAGACGGACAGACAGACAGAAGGACAGACAGACAGACAGACAGACAGACACACATTTGCCCGATCTCATAAGTCTACTTTTTCCTCATTTTTGCAAAATGTGAAAAGTAGGCTAAAAATGCACATGCAACGTGTTAACACATCCATCAATTAATGGCTTCTTAAGTCAAAGTTTTTACTTAACGTTTCTTTGTTTTAAAACCATAAAATATGGCAATGCACAGAATACTGATGAACTTAATACGTCAATATTCAGAATACTTTCAATGGAATCAATGTTAAGTGGGTACCACATCTTTACATTAATGTAACAAATTACTATTCTTTAAGTAATGACTCTTTTGTGTTGTCATGATATCTGCCCCGTCAGACACCCTAATTTTTAGCCTATTTTCATTTATGAAAGAAAATAGGCTTATGGAATCACTTTTGTCCGCGTGTGTACGTATGTGTGTGTGCGTATGTGTGGGTGTCCCCCTAATAAAATCTAAACGGCCGGAGCGATTTCCATGAAACTCGGTAAGGTCTTGTCCGACCCCGAGCGTGCCCTTCAAATTTTATTACGTCTCACCAATCCAACATAGCGGCTGTGCGAAATATTTCCCCGGCATTCTATTTCTCTGAAATTATTAGTGATATCACCCTGAAATTTTGTACGGTGATAAACGGCACTAGTAGACGTTCACCATTGTGACTTTCAAAAACCTGTTAAGTACAAAATGTGCATAGGTCAAGCGAAATTCAAACATTTCAATAGACTTTTCTCGCGATTGAATCATCCGAGTGCAGTTAAACATGGTACAGTGGAAATCTAATTTAGTTCAATTGTTTACATAATCTCAAGAAGATGGCGGCTGTGCGAAATTTCAAAATATTTTTTTTATATTTCTTGTGTCCTAATCATGCGATCGAAGTCAATGTTTGAATAATGAACCTACTCAATAATCGTCATCCTGTAGTGCATAACTCTATGGCACTAATAATAATAATACAACATGGAGGCCATACGAAATATTTAGATGGTTCTAAATATCTACTATTCTATGACAGCAATCAATCTGAAATTTTATATGTTGATAGAGACAATTAATATGAGTAGGATATGTGAAAATATGCTATTTAGTTCTTCACGGAACGTCTTGTTTGTGAACGTATTGCAACAGTAGCTCTGTATAATCGGTGCTTATGAACTTAACTTCCCTTCATCAGGCCATTGAAGTGCCTTTTAAAACAAGTCAAATTAGTCATCATTGTCATAATATTTGCGAGTGGGAGTTTAAACCTCCTTTCATTTCACTGGGTCGTTTAACACCCTTTTATGATGAGCTTTCAGGTTTTAAACCTTCTTCATTGTATTTTCTTTCATTAATGGGCATTATCATAATTCAATGTTTTGATGTCTTAATTGAAATAAAATCTTATTTTGTATGTCTGTTTCTCTCATTGTGCCAGGTTTAATCATTTGTGCCTTTCCTGGCTTACCTTATTTATTCATGATTAATCTCTCAACTTTCATTTTCTCCTTTCATCCATCGTACTTATATCTCCTCTTTGGAGTTGTGAACCCTAAAATACCCCAAGTGCCATCATGCCTTTTATGAAATAACCCAATACCGTATGCTATATCAGATAAATTGGTAAACACTTTACGCAACTTTCAATTTAAGTCATGCAAAATTAAGTTATACTATGAAACAACCTGCAAGCTGGCCGTGGACTAAATAAAAGAGGATGTGGATCTCTAGCCACTTACGGTGTTTTATACAAAGGAATTGTTTTCGAGCGATAATAATAATTTCTTTGAGATTAAACTAACACTTCCTAGGTGTACTACGGATACCCATTGGCACATATAATATTTGAAGATGTGAAAAGTATACAGTGTGGCACTTACAGTGCTTAACACAAGGAAGGAGTCTTTGTTCAATTGCTAACGGTTAGGCTATATAAGTGATAGAAATTTACTATTGTTCCAGTTCAGAAACAGAAGTTGGTACAATTTTCTAAGGGCTTCAAAATGACATAGGATAACAATATTGTGAACCTCTTATTACTTTTAATTAAATTAAAGAAGAATTTAGATATCTTCAAATCTTCCACAGACATTTCAGATGAGCTTCCTTCGTGACTCATCTTGCCTCTACACAACGTAAAAACGTTCAACACCTAAAGTTATGACTGATAGAGGAAATAAGAATATTTTACTGAATAACAATGGACTAAAAATCATAAATGCGTTACTCTTTGACGTTATTGAGAAGCTATCGTAACATTTACATCCATTGTAATAAGATTCAACACTCAGAATTCTAGGTTTGAAAAACGAGACCATCTTGTATGCAGCGGTCTGTTAGTGGTTTCATTCCTGTAGCCAATGTGTCGGTTTCGATCCCATTGGAGTTGGGTGATGATCATCAAGTTCGTAAGAAATATTTAATTTGGTCTTCTCTATGTATGTCCACCTCCACGCGGACGACGTTGAAATGCGATGAATGTTTATAGGGCAGGGGATTTTTACAGCTGGATGTCGTTCCTGAAGCCAACTCTCATGAAATGAGTTAATGCGGAGGAAATGAATGAATATGAATGTAACTGGGCAAGAAATAGAAATGATGTGACTTTGGCTCATTAGAAGGTTCCGTTACCGTCTATAAATCTCCCTAGAGTCGAATTTCAAGGACAGCCGACAGGGGAAGGGTTGAATCCACTCGCCTACCTACCACAGTCTGTAATTTTATCGTATGTTAACATACCTAGAAACTTGAGTGTTGTTGCTTTCTTTGTAGTTAATCTCCTGTTATATCGCTGTCAATATCCATGCATTATATCTGTACATAATAATATCTGTTCGTACGTGTTGTTGGTGCAGCATTTTCATTAATTGTAGCCACATCTACACTGGCTTTCATTACCCGTCGTTGACGGGTTCATAGAGGATCGGTCAACCACTTGGTCATATTCCCGTCACCAAAGGAAGAAAGAAAAGTCCTAAGACAGAATAATGGAGGACAGCCTTGTGCTCTAAATCACAATAAATTACCCTTAGAATACGATGCTTATTGAAGAATTAGGCAATTTCTCACATTGGAATCTATAGCAAGAATCCAACATCATCACATCCTTTGTCGAGAAAAATTCAATAGAGTTTGGAAGAAACAATAATAAACCCAAAACCGCAGTGAAGAGAATCTATCTCTATCTTCATTGGGCACACACATATCAGAAGAATGTGATCCTCGCTTTATCGCACGAGTACACACACATATCAGAAGAATGTGATCCTCGCTTTATCGCACGAGTACAGACTACAGACAAAACTCAAACAGAGGGTATATTATTAGCTTTACACCTCAACCGGGATAAATATAAAGTTTGAGCCAAATATTCAGAATGTTCACACGTAAAGGTTACGTTACTTGTAGAGATTATTGGGATATTCATTTATTTAAACAATTGAATGAATTGATTATTGTATTTATTGTGTAGAGAACAGAAGATATGTAATTTTAGCCTACTGGTATATTCCTTCTTTTGTGCTGGCATTCTAGAAAATGCATCGCCTTTAAAACCTTCCCGGTCACTTCCTCGTGTGCCGATGTTTAAGGTGCGGAAAGTGTTTGTGCGTCGATAATTCCCTGAAACTAATTATGACTACTTAGCTAAGACCTCCGCGCGGAACGATAGGTAAGCAGTGATAATATCAAATCCATTCATGGTTTATGTTTACAACGTACACGCATGGTCGTATTGTGTCGAGTTACAGTCTGGTTTGTTAGCCTGTCTGTGTTTGTGAATCATCAGTGGTTGAACCTTCAAAGAGATTAGTGAGAGTATTCTCATTTCAAGTGCACGGTTAGTGTTGGTTTTAAACAAATGAGACTATGCATCCCTGCCTGAGTTAAATTTGCGTCGAGTTATCAACGTGCACCAGTCTGCGAACATTTCCAACTACCTGAGCCATCGTGAACATCATTCAAGGGGTTATACAATCATCAAGGCCATAAACGGATAATTTAATTAATTATCTAAATCTACATATCATACAATGATTGGGAGGAAATCAGAGCATTGGCAAGTATTAATTTTGGAAGCCCACTAATTTATGTAATATGCATTGCAACTTATTAGTTGGCTTTTGAATCCAAAAAATGTAATGTATAATATTTGTCTGCCTAATTATTGCTGTGATTCCCGCCCATTCCAGTATAGGTTTTTAATGATCGCCGCTAAGATAATTCAATTATATTTATTATTATAATTTATAGTGCGTCAGGCTTTGGCAGCCGGCACAGTTCATATCCTCGCCGCTAGATGGGGGCTTCATTCATTCCATTCCTGACCCGGTCGGAGACTGGAAGCAGGCTGTGGATTTTCATTTTCATTATAATTTATATAATTAAACTCACAAACACCATGTACAAATAATATGGCGCAATAAAATATGCTGAATGCCAAGTTTAAAAACAAACTTCCTCTGCAATGTGTTTGACCTTGAACAAGTTTTACATCCCCAAAAGTATCTCTCTTATTGATAATGCACATTATTGCGGACCTTTGTGTGGATGTGCATGCAACGTGTAGACTCTTCGGTATATATTATCGAATTTTATTAGAATTCCATGAATCCATGTCCACGTCAAATATACAGCTTGTTCACATGAACAAGTATTTGCGTAAGAGGTGTTCGTGGTCATCTTTACAAACACTGTCATTAACTTGGAAGGAACATAATAGCATATGTAAGGTTAGATCTCGCGTTCTCACAACGACTGAGGTGAAGCAACTGACCAATCGTCGAGCTGTGAAGAATAATACTAACATCCGTCCTGGCAACTAATAAATTCTTCCAATTATCAATAATGTTATTAAGGGAAGACACACATGATTATATTTGCGTAAACTATAATAGAATAGAGATTTAAAAAATTGGCACAGAATAGTAGAAAATATTCACAAATAATAAAGGGCATATCGCTAATGATAACTACTTTATTAATATCTGAAACGGTCTCTAAAATAAAATAGAAACACAAAGGACTAAATTGTGCATACATTAACGATAAGTTGCTAAATTGAATAAGCAATAGATGGTAACAATCAAAGTTGTCCGTTGGTCCTAAATGAAGCAGAAAAAATCAGTCGGCAATATGAGGCAGCAAAATTTCCTCCCAGGTGGATGAGCAACTGAATGCTTAACTGCGATAAATCATTCAACATTATCCAAGAAAATAACAAAGCCTCTATCTTGCAACGTTTCACCTAATTTAACATGAGGAATGCATTATTTCCATAGACCAGGCTGATAGATACGCACACCATTTTAGTGACAATAAATTTTCTACGTAAATTCCTTAACGATCTCACTTTTCCAACTTATTTCGTGATGAACAATGTTGAGCCATATCTATTCAGTACGATAATCTGCCAGAGGATAATATAGAAGCCTTTCTCCCAGACAGTCTGTGTTCAAATACCAGTATTGCCATTGAGGATTTAAATCCTAGCCAAACTAAAAGTGGTTTCCTACTTTCATTTCAGGAGAATGTCACAAATGATCCCTCACGTCCTCTTTATCATAGATCTCATTACAAGCTGTACTGTATTAGCATAGAGATTGCACGTACACCCATGTATTCGGGCCTAATGACCACGATGTCCTAATCCACTATAATATGATACAAGGCCTGGGGAACGCTTGTAGAACTATAGATATAAGTGAAGGCTTCTGTGCATTCCAGGTGCCCGAGACGTCTTGCAAATTGGATATTGAATCCGGGGAAGTTTTTCGAGTTAATCTCGGTTGACTTGAAAGTTTCAGCTCTGCTGTTAATTAACTCTGTGGTGGGCAGGAAAAGGAAGATGAATTTCCAACTATAACACGTAGCTTCGACGACAACTAATTCGCCTACCAGGTAGACGCCGGTTGTACCACAGGTTCCCCATTATCTTTAAATTTTACAATACACACCCGAGAAAAGACAATATAATGAGTTATATTATGTGTATTTCATTATGGGGTTTGAAGCCATTTTTCAGTGTTGCCATAGTGAACAATGGTTTGGTGCTTTTCAGTCGGTCAACACGAATGTACCCAAAAGAGTTGGGTTATACCCTAATCCTGAAACAAATTACATGATATTAATAAATACTCATCGTGATTTGTACTCAATTGATATGGGACACGCTAGTCTGCTGCTCCTCTCACTTCGTCTGAGCTATGCGCATGCGTCATTCCCCCTAAGCTGACGCTCCTTCCGTCGTTGAACCAGCCACGGATGTGGATTCTTAATCTGGTCGCATGTTTGGTATAGCTGAAGTAGAAGTTCGTCTATGAATGAAAACCCATCGCACAAGTGTTATTGACGTGACGATGTCAAATAAATTGTTGGAATACAGTGACGTTCGTGAAAAAGTGTTACAGTGAAAGGTGATGATATCATTGTATCTCTCTTCTGCTGCAACTCTCTCACTCTCTCTTCTGTTGCTGCGCTCGAGTGTCGCTACTGACATTTATGGATGTGTCGGGCGAACCTCTGGATAGATTTTAATGCGGTTTTTACCATTCTGTAAAAGATATCTCTAGGAATATTTCTGTAGAAAATAATTTATTTATGTTCAAAGGAAGCCAAGCCGTATCGATTTCAGTGAAAAAGTAAAAAAGATACACATGGTGCCCGTGCTCTTTTTAAGCTTACACTGGGCAAATCGTTAAAAATATCTATATACCGTACTATAAAAAACAACAAAAATCAACCCCTGGCACTATCCAGCCCATGACGGGCTAAGGCCGACCAAGCGACCGCTGCCCAGCCATTTGGCCTGCAGATATTGGGGTGACGCGTGATCAGCGCGTCGGGTCCCCTCGGCCGTTAATCTTGGTATTCGTGATCGGGGCGCTGTCTCAGTGTCAGACAGCTACTCAATTGTCCTCACGAGGCTGAGTGCACCCCGTTCCAACCCTCACGTCAGTTTTAAAATCCCTGACGGAGCCGGGGATCGAACCCGGGGCCTCCGGGTGAGAGGCAGGCGCGCTACCCCAACACCACGGGGCCGGCATATACCGTACTATGAGTGTAAGAATTGTTCAGCATGAAAAGTTCTACAAAAAAGTCCGCGAGAGCATATCTCTATCTCCAATACATCGCCCACTATAAGTGTTTCTACGTTTTCATTTCATCCAACAATATCCATTCAAATACAGAGGCGACAGTTTACGAGCTGGCTAGGGGAGAGTCTATCACCCTAGTTGCAGCCCAGCTAGCGGGCGAACATATTACCCCAGATACAGCCAGCAGCAAACTGTCGAGTCGTGTTGAGTTAAAACTTCAGAGAAGAGTGGTTGCGTTTGGAGTTTCCCTAGAAGTGCAACTCGGCTTTTCTTCATTTCGCCTGTGAACTTTTCGTTCCGCAAAATACAAAATTAAAAATATACAAAGCTGAAATTTCGCAAGAACGACAGTTTGAACAAATCAGTCCGAGAATACGTTGTCATACTCAAATACCGTCACCCAACGTAGCTGCACACAACCAAAAATTTTTTTTTTCAAGACATACATAGTGCTTTTAACTCACAGTTAGCAGGTTCTTCCCTTCAGACATGAGCCATGGAGCAGTAGTACTCACCTAGAACACACAGAGAGAATATCCATTAGTGCTGTTACAAGTTAAAGCAATAGATCACTTACAAACCTAGACTGCAGTATATGGTCTCAATATTCCGGTTCTTGAAACAACAAGAATCGTCATCACCACCATCAGCATCATCAAGTTACAGAAAGACACATGACCATTAGAGAATTGTTGTTGATGTTCAAACATGGGACGTTTTGAAGCCATATTTTAGTGATGCCTGCACAAACTGTCAATTTAAACTTTTCAGTCGGTCAACACGCTTTTTCCCAATGATCTTTGCTGGGGTATCTATACAAGTATGTATATTACGCACTTTTTAGAAAAAATACATAAATGAATATTATCTCTGCTTAGTATTAAACGAAGTCCCTGATTCTTGGATGTCACGGCTAACCTCGAGAACCACTGGATTGATTTTGATGCGGTTTTCACCATTCTTTAAAGGATATCTCGAGGAAGGTTTCTGTAGAAAATAATTTATGTATGATCAAAGGAAACCAAGCAGTAACGATTTCAGTGAAAAAGTCGAAAAGAAAACCTGGCGTCCGTGCGTCTTTAACCTTACGCTGGGCGAACCGTTAAAACTATCTAAATACTACAAGTGTAAGAATTGTTCAGCATGAAACGATCTACAAGAAAATCCGCGATAGCATATCTTCAATACATCGCCCACTATAAGCGTTTTTACGTTTTCATTTCTTCCAACAATCTCCTCCATTCAATTACTGAGGCAACAGTTTACGAGTTGGCTAGGGGCGAGCCTCTCACCCCAGTTACAGCATAGCTAGCGGGAGAGCCTATTACCCCAGATACAGCCAGCAGCAAACTATCGAGTCATGTTGAGTTGAGACTTCAGAGAAGTGTGGTTGTGTTTGGAGTTACCCTGGAAGTGCAACTCGGCGTTTCCTAATTTTGCCAGTGAACTTTTCGTTCCGTAAAATACACAATCAAGTTATGATTGGACGGATGGGGGATTTGTGTTTCATGCTCCTCGCCATTCTTAAATTACTTCTAGCAAGAATTCGTTGCACATACATCTCCATGAAAACGTAATTAATAATTAATAATTAATGCCGCGACGTAAAACTGGTAGGGAATATAGGTCGTAGTTGATTGACATCGGAAAAGAAGCGCTTATCACGTAATGCATTCATAACTGTTTCCGGGCGAAGCCGGGGCTGGTTGCTATTTCAATGATAAATGGGGAATAACGATCTTCACTGCGAATCATAAATACTAGACTAGCATTAACAAAGCTGTACAAAGTATACAAGAACACATTTCTAAATATTAGTATAATTTTAAACGTCAACACTTGGTGGCTTCGGTGGCGTGGTTCGTAGCATGCTGAGCATCTATGCCCACGATCACAGGTTCAAACCCAGCCAAAGTCATCGGATTTTTAGGAACGTTGAAAATCCCTCAGTATGCTTTCCTCCGGAGGGGAAGTAAAGCCGGCGGACCCATGTCATAGATTTATGGCATGTAAAAGAACTTTCCACTAACTACAATTGTGTGAAGCTAAATTTGTAAGTTATATTTGATAAACCCTCTATTAAGTTCCAACGTTCGCTGCCAGGTGCCGGTAGCGGTGGCATCTAGTAGCCAAGTTCACAGCTAGGTGTCGTTGACGGTAGCATATGGTATGAAAAGTAGGAACTACTTGAAATTGATCGTCTGGAGTCCTTACTTGAATTACAGATAATAGCCTACACACTAATACAGCCATCACAATAACAACCGGTTATCAGACAGATTTTACCCACACCTAAAGTACAAAGAACTACATGACCACGTTATCTCAGCCCCTAAGCCTAAACTGAGGAAACAACCAACCAACCAACCAACCAACCAAACTTCAACACTGGTGATCCAGATCTGATGATGACCACGTGACGGTCGAAACGCGTAATACTAAAAATTCCACATTTATCAGTGAATAATACTAATACATGTCATTATTTCAGGTAAGCATTATATATATATAGTTATCGTGCCTAATCGAATTGGTTAAAAGCGTGTTGACAGACTGAATAGTTCAAACTGGCAGTTTGTTAATTCATTTTATAAGTGTTTAACAGCCCCGTAAATTTGGGTGTGTTTTCAATTTGTCTGATAACCTGTGATCTGTGGTAGCTGTGTGATGTGTGATTGTGATTTAGGGCCGGGGATGGGGTGTATAGCCCGGTCCGTCAAACAAGATGCTATCCGGGTATTGGCTACAAGAAATGTGGAAAACCCTGGGGGAAACAACAACCAGAATAATCATTGTCATCAAGCGCCGAGTTTCGAACCTCCAATCTCCGGACTTGCTGCAGCTCCCCATCGCGGTCTTGCTTTGAGGTGGACATTAGAGAGAACAATCCACAAATATTAATGAAGGGCCTTGTATGGCTGCTCCCTTCCAAGGACATCTTGGTCATCAGTGCCATTTTCTTACTGCCTGTGTGGAATGTTATTGAAGTGTTCGTACTGATATGTTGTATACTCCTAGTCATTTGGAGGCAAGTGCACCAAGTGTCGCACTGTGACCCTGCCATTGTCTCTCAATAAATAATGGACGACCTAGTCGTATAAATTTGCGTACAGACAACAATGTGCACAGCGAGAATTATTGGACACATGGACGCTATCCATCAGCTCGGAGTGAGTGTGATAGCATATCTGCTAGCCACGGGAAATAGTGATTGTTTATTAATATAAGAAATTTACATAACCACAATGAAAGCTCAGAGTTGGAGAAAATAAAACGTTTTCCAGGAGAGTTCTAACCAGGTTTAATTCTTGATTTGAAATTACAAAATAATAAGGGGTGATAATTACGCTATAGTACGTTGTTGTTTTCTTCTTGTAATTAATTTACATTATTTCTTCCAGTATCTACCACCACTTCTTCCCTAGCATTAGCTTTAAGGGGCTTTATATAAGGTGCGTTTCAAAAGTAACGAGCCGGAGGCTGGAATGCGCAAACCAGTGAAGACATCGGCTAATTATGGCGTGTGTAACGAGGTGTGGTTCCGACCAGAGCTTGGAAGGTCACAGCCCATCGCTAGAGGGCACGCGTGCTCGTTACGTGACGATACAAAACGAGCAGCAGCATACATCAATCGTCCAACCAAGACCAAGACAGTGGGCCATTCGACATGCTTCTTGGTGTGGTTGAAGACTGTGGGGTACCCATTGGGCACACACTTTCCGCAAGTGCAGTCGTTCCTTCATGATGGTGTGCACACTTCCGACGCTCAATCCGACGACGGTGGCTATGGCGTTCACTGTCACTCGGCGGTCCCGGGTAATGAGTGCATCAACCAGCTGGACGTTGTCATCGGTAATGCAGGGGGGTGCCCCAGACCAGGAATCAACGGCTAACGACACCTGTCCTTCCCGGAAGCGCTTTTGTCACGCCTTGACCCTTGCAAGGGACATGCAGTGTTCGCCGTACACTTGTGACATTCGGCGATGAATGTCCGTTCCCCCTACTCCTTTCGCTGTTAGAAACTGAACAACACCTCTTTGCTCTTCGTTTGACGCCTCCATGTCACTGTTTGCATTGCGACTGGCAGCGTTGGACGATTGATGCATGCTGCGGCTCGCTTTGTATCGTCACGTGACGTGCACGCGTGCCCTCTAGCGACGGGCTGTGACCTTCCACTCTCTGGTCGGAACCACACCTCGTTACACACACCACGATTAGCCGATGTCGTCACCGGTTTGCGCATTACAGCCTCCGGCTCATTACTTTTTGAACGCACCTTATATATTAAGAAATAATCAGAAATGACGTCCCTTTCAAGTTTCATCTAAGAGAACTCACTTTCTGTTTCTGTTAATCAGATGTTTTGAAGTCAGGCGGAGGAAAGTTGCCAGTGTAAACCTGTACAACGACCGTGCAGTATATAGGATCAGTCCGGTCTGAACCGTGGCAGCGACCGGGTCGCTGCGCTTGGCTTAGTTGTGAGTGACGTATTCGAGTGTCTAACTTTCAAGTCATTTCAAGTACAGTAAAAATGGCAACCAACAGCATTAGGAAAAACACGATAAAATGTGCTTTCCCCGACAAGGCCAATAAACCAGGCCCCGCAGAAATACATGAGTGGATTCAGTACACCCTAAAACTCAACGTGGACCAATTAGAAGCCATTCAACTCGACAATCTGGAAACTGCTGTTTTCATCAAGTTCACCAGCAAACTACTGATGGAGAAGGTCCTCAACAGTACCAACGGCAAATCTCAGGTACGGAAATTTAATGGCTCTATATCTGAGGTAAATATAACTTGTGCGGATGTTGACAGCAAACTAATCCGAATTATGAACCTTACCATTGAACTGCCGAATGACCGGATAATGTCGTACTTTAGTAAGTACGGGAAGGTTCGTGAAATTAGAAACGAACGATGGTCAGCTACCTACCTATTCAATATTTTGAGTGGTATTCGGGCTATGCGGATTGAACTAAAAATTGCAATTCCACCCATTATTTCTATCGATGGCTACAAAGCACAGGTGGTGTATGATGGACAACCTCGATCATGCTTTTATTGTAATGCCACTGATCACTTTAGACAGGAATGCCCAGTGAGGCGAGGTGAAACTGAAAACAAAACCGGCCCTAAGCTTCTCAGTGAAATTGTAGCCAACAAGGAAAGTGACATTGCCTCGCCTGCCTTATCGGCACCTTGTTCATCTAACGTCAGTATTTCTCCCGAACAACCTGCCCCACTTGATACGTCAGCTGTAGCACAAGACACGATGGACGTGTTGACTCCTCACTCCACCGCCTTATCGCCGCAACCAGCTGGGCCATTGCCCGCCACTAGTAAACAACAACATACTCCCACATTACAACAGGAACTCCACGGGCAGCCAGCGTTGCCACCTTTGTCTGATACTAGCCAATACACCAATGGCAGTCTAGGTAGGACGGCCACTTCTCTACTTCCTAAAACTGACCAGAAACCTGACACTAGCACTGCCAGCCCTGAAGTGGTCACAGAAGGCGTGACCTCAGGAGACAATGCTAACAGTATGCCACCCTCAAACCAGTCCATAGTTAGTTGTGAACCACAGACCGCTGGTATACGATGGTCGGATGAAGTAGAAGACGACCCCTCCAGCAAAATGGATACAGAAGAGATGGGGTCACAGGACCCGCATATAATGTACACCAATGAACTAATTCCTAAAGAACAGGTACCTTTGAAAACCATCTCCAAAGCTAAAACAATCCGGGCGTCAAAAGAGGGAACGCACAAGCCTTATGCGGGTATCAGGGACCCCCGACTACAAGGCGGGAAGTCGAGCGACAAGCGTTAAAGACCACCCCATCTCCATCTTGTTTATTTTGGTAAGAAACATGTCTATCTATCTGTCGATGTTGTTGACATATACTCTAATGACACACAATGTAAATTGCATTCAAACTGCTAGTAAACAGTCGCTCTTACGCAAACTCATTCGAGACCAAGATGTGGATATTGTTCTGTTGCAAGAAGTGGCTACTGAAGACCTCCTTACCATCTCTGGCTACGAAAAAATAGTTAATGTCAATGAGCACAAACGTGGTACAGCTATCTACATTAAGGACCATATACCATATGCGGATCCAGTCCAGTTAGTCAACTCACGCGGACTCAGTATCCGTATTCGAGATCTTTTGATTGTCAATGTATATGCTCCCTCTGGTTCGCAGGCCAGGATACAACGCCGGCTCTTTTATACCACAGATATTCTCCCACTTCTCCATAATCACACCGGCAATATAATCCTCGGTGGGGATTTTAACGCAGTGTTCTCGCCCAAAGACCAAAGTGGCCAATTTCAGGGCTGCCCTGCGCTATCTGCGTTAATACAAGGGTTACGCTTAAAAGACACATGGGAACTGAAGCCGTCGGGGTCAGCCGGTTACACGTACTACTACCATAATGGTGCTTCTCGACTGGATAGAATATATGTCAGCGGGGAATTGAAAGAACACGTGAGGGAAACAGATGTATGACCCTACCAACCCTAATACATATCGCAGAATAAAGAAAATCCGAGCGCAGTTCATCACGCTGCAGCGCAAAGCATTGGAAGGACTCAAACTTCAAGCCCAAGATCATCAACATCTGGCATCAGAGGCACCCTCCGTTTATCATTTTATACGGGCGTGCCGCAAAGGCCGTCAGAAGTACATCAACCGCATTGCGACACCTGAGGGACAAATGGTGACTAGTCATACCTTAATCACAGAACCGGTAGAGAACTTCTTTCAGTCCTTGTACACAGACGACGCCCCAGTCTCACTTCACTACCAGCACCCGTTCTTCGATGGTGTACGAGGAAGACTTTTGCACAGAGGACAAGAGTGCTTGACCCAGGACATCACCGCCGAAGAAATATATACCTCCATACTCCACAGTGCGCCGAACAAGAGTCCTGGTCCTGATCGCCTGGGGAGAGCTTTCTACATGACGTTTTGGACCACCATTCGCGATGAACTTACAGCCGTAGTGAATGATGCTTGTCGTCCTGGACGAAATATCGACACCCTGAAAGATGGCCTGGTGGTATTAGTCCCAAAAATTACACAACCACCACAGCTCAGGGACTTTCGCCCACTGACGCTTTTAAACTTTGACTACAAGATCTTCACGAAATGTATGAAAACGAGACTTCAGGCCTTTATGGAGGAAGCCACATCTCGCCACCAATCGGGTGGGGTACCAGGCAGGTGCATTGTCAACACTACATGTGCTATTCGCGATGTCATTAGTGAGTCGCTGGTCGTGAATAAGAAGAAACTGTTATTATCACTGGATTTTGACCATGCCTTTGATAGGGTAAACCATAAATACATCCTTACGACCCTTCAAGCTATTGGCTTCGATATGCGGTTTATTGCCCTCGTGAGCAAAATTCTTCATGGTGGATCTTCAAAAGTGAATGTAAATGGGTATTTCACACGACCGCTCCTCATCCATCGTGGAGTCAGGCAAGGGTGTCCGATGTCCATGCTTCTTTTTGTTCTATCCCTGGAACCCCCTTTTTGTAATCTCCATACATCTTTCAATAGCACGGAGATGAGTATTTTTGCATATGCGGATGATGTCACCCTTGTGGTGGATCGAACCGTTGACATGCAGCAATTGTTCACGGACCTTGATGAGTACGGGAGATAATCTGGTGCGCGGCTGAGCCGACGAAAAACAAAGGCGATGTGGATTGGGAAATTGGACCGCGTCCAAGGGGTTCTCCCGGCGTGGGTAACGATCGCCTCAGAACTCAAAATATTGGGCATATCTTTCTTGAATAGTGTACACCAAATGATTAAAAAGAACTGGGACGTTGCCCTACATTCTGTGCGTGGTGCCTTGCAACAAGTGCGGTACCGCTCCTTCCTCTTACACCAACGAACAATGTACGTGAATATGTTCAGCTTAAGTAAAATATGGTATCTCAGTCAAATTCTTCCTATGCCAAGAATGGTGGGTACACGTATTATTTCCGCCGTCGGATGGTTTATTTGGCAAGGAGCACATTAACATTGCATAAATCCCA
The DNA here is from genome assembly GCA_946902985.2 of Meconema thalassinum. Classification (NCBI taxonomy): domain Eukaryota; kingdom Metazoa; phylum Arthropoda; class Insecta; order Orthoptera; family Tettigoniidae; genus Meconema; species Meconema thalassinum. The sequence continues at coordinate 1,102,114,764 of OX336389.2, read as the reverse complement.
GGGAGGTCTGGGACTCATCGACGTTGAAAAGAAAGCTAGAACTTTATTCCTCAAACGACACCTTCAACTGCTTACAGGCTTCGGGACCGATGAGTCACATAACTTCCTACGGAGATGGTGTAGTCCCCATGACTGCTCGAACCCACCAGCTTATTATGATATCAACCATCATGCACCTCATGTACGGTATCTGAGAGTTGAATTAAGCTACGTGCCACAAGACGTCATCAGGTCTATCTCAACGAAAAAGCTGTATCGTTCTATCATGGCACAACAGTATGTTGCCCCCAGAATTATGCAATCCGCATTGATCATCAACTGGAATCGAGTCTGGAGGAATGTCTCCAATCGCATTCTTCCCAGCGCAGCGAAAGAAAGTTGGTATAAAGTAATCCATGACCTTATACCAACAAACAACAGACTCCATCGCCTTCATATGGTGGAGACAGCCTTATGCACTTCATGTTCCCATCAGGATACAATCCTGCACCGATTTACGCAGTGTGATCCGATTCGATCGACCTGGAACCGCTTCATCCGGGTCCTGAATAGCTTCATGAACTGTCCTACTACCTACATCACTCCTGAATGGGTGGTCCGCCCAACATTTAGTCTGCAACCACCTCAACTGAACAGTGCGGTAGTGTTACTTCTTGGTTGCTATGTGCACTGTGTGCTGAAAACTACGGGGCCATATACAGAACTCGAAATGCTGTCCGAGGTAAGTGAGTGTGTCCTCACGAGCCTTCGCTGTACTACAAGAACTCGCCGGCTGGGGGACTATGCCCAGCAGCTCACCCGCATCATGTGAGTGTTTTGTGTTTTGTGATAGTGATTGAACATTGAACATTAAGTAGACTAGTATAACTGTGATAAACTCATCAATATCCACGATTGTTATTCATCTACCACCTCACTATCACCTGTGTACCTTAAATATATCAAGACAATAAACAAGTTTCCTTAAAAAAAGGAAAAACTCAAACGGATAAGTATTCATATAATCATCGTTGAACTCTGTGAACAAGCTCTAATGTATTGTACTGTGGTTGGTTGCTTACATTTTTACACGTGCATACTATTCATATGTAGTGCGCAAACTTATGATACAACATTATACAGGGTCTTTAAATATGTGCGCGTGAGTAAACACGACAAGCTAAGCCGGTTGTGACTGGTGCAGATCGCGGCCGTGCGTACCCGGTTCAGCCGGTGAGGGCGCGCTCCGCTGACTCATGTCGTTAGTTCACACGTGTTTTGTCATTCATATGGACATGTATCTGCAAAGCTTAAACGTTAGTGTTGCATTTTTAGTGAGTATTGGGATAACTGTGATTGTTGGTCATGCCTAGACACCAATTCACATTGCGTGAACGTGTGTATATCCATAATTCGTATATGAAAAGCAGAAAATATTGTTCTGTAACGAGACGAAAATTTCGAATCAAGTTTCCAGGAAGACCTGTGCCCAATCCCAATACAATTGGGAGGCTCGCTAAACGATTCAAGGAAACGGGCTCCGTAAATAATAATAAAAGAGTTGACAGACATTCTTTCATCACAAGATGTCAGGTGTGTGTTACAAGAGAGGGAGGATATTTTCAGCATCGCCTATGCGCACTGTAAGTACACATTATTGAACATGTTTGGTAAAAGTGAGAAAGTGCGCGCCACCACCGGCTGAACAGTGTACGCGCGGTTGCGATCTGCGCCAGACACAGCCGGCTTAGCTGGCCATGTTTACTCGCGTGCACATATACAGTATAATGACCCTGTTTAACAGTTATTTTAAATAACGAGATTCATCGCGAATCGTCAATACTAACATTAATAAAACAAATTATACAAAAGTATCATAAGACCATAATTCTAATACTTGTGTATACATTTAAACCACAACCTTAGTGATCAGAATCTGATTATGACCACTTGACGGTCGAAACCCGTAATCCCAAATTACCCCATATTTATCAGTAAATAGCCTAATAACTAGTTCCGGGGGTGTTGGTGTTGGGGTAGCGCGCCTGCCTCTCACCCGGAGGCCCCGGGTTTGATTCCCGGCTCCGTCAGCGATTGTAGAAACTGATGTGTGGGCGGGAACGGGGTACACTCAGCCTCGTGAGGACAATTGAGTAGCTGTCTGACAGTGAGGCAATGCCCCGTTCACGAAAACCAAGATTAACGGCCGAGGGCAGCCGATGCGTTGAGCACGCGTCACCCAATTATCTGCAGGACAATTGGCTGGGCAGCGGTAGCTTGCGTGTTGACCGACTGAAGATTATTTTTTGCCAAGTTTTGAAATTGTTAGTCAACTAGATAGTGAATTAAAGATTTAAATGTTTTATACATTCAAGATGGTGGATGCGAGTTATATTCAACATGATCTAGCAGCCAATTTTCCAAACTGCATTTCCTTGCATGTTGCACTATAATCATACTTCGGAAAATTATGGTGAATAGTTTTGGTGCTAAGAACACTAGTATTAAAATTCAGAATTGCATCTTATATGCAGTTGGCAGCAACGGCGTCCTTCTAAATATAAAAATGCAGGTGCCCGTAAGAAGTGCGTGATACATACCAATTACTATCGAATTGTATGTTGGCGTTGAAAGATTATCAGGATGAGACTCAAACAGACGGTCAGATGGACAGATAGACGTTGTAGTTAATTCATTTAAGGGTTTTGGGACAAATTGGTCATCAGCTCCATGTAGTTGGATGTGTGTTCAAATTATCTGATGATCTGTGTTTATGTGATGACGGAAGGAGTGGGTGTAACTGTATTAGGGACAAGGATAAGGTAGATTCCATGGGACTTGGAGTAAAGTACTATCCTGGAGGAAGTGTGGAAAAAACCTGGAAAAAGACACGCTCAGGATAGTCGTTGTCAGCACTGAGATTTGAAACTACGATCTCCAGACTTGTTGCAGCTGCCTTCGTGGACGTGGTAAACGATTTAACGAGCACCCCTACGCCACGAGATGACACATAGTCGGACCGAAGGATTCATGAATGGACAAACAAAAAGACTTTAAATGATATCATAATCAAAATGTTAAAAATAGACTAAATTCGATTCTCAGAATTATACACGGAGATACTGAATAAGATGCCTATTTCTTCTAAATGAATCAACAAGTATAAATCAAGAGCCTCAAGTTGATCTTTAACTTTCCCATTTCTAACTCGTGCAATATCGTATCGAAGTGAGTGGCCTGGTTTACCATCTATCATGCATAACCTCCGTATCGATTATTCATCCTTTACTATGATATACTATGTGATGATCTCCTGAATAGATCCAAGCTTAATGTAGATATGTCATTATGGGCTAGCCCGAAATTACCTCCATTTAGTACGTTGATTAATTTGAATTCTGACTGTGTGAGTACCGTCAGCTGTACGCCTAATTGGCATGCAGTAATGAAAATTTGGAAACATCTGCTAAAGAGTCCATAATTATAGAAGCATTGTTCAATGAAGGTTAATACTGAAACCACACAACATAACCTTTTTGTTTTACATTGAATAATACATCTATTGTCCTCTCTTATTCTACATTTAAAATAAATAATTCTATCAGTCTGAACACATATGAAAAGGACTGAGTGAAATGCCTCACAATGCAATCAAAAATCATTTAATTTTAATTGTATAGTGGTTTCTGAATTTAACACATATTTAATTCAATGGCTATTATGTCATGCAGTGTGATACTGATAACATATAATAGCGCAACTGAAGCTAATATAATGACAAGATTATTATATAAATTATTAAATACATTTTTAATTAGTCATAAGAATGAAAATGAACGAACTTGCAGATTGATGAAAACTATAATCTGTAAAAAGAGTTATCAACCGTAATTAATTTCATTTAAAAAAATATAATCCCGTGACAGGGCCTTTCAATCCATTTGGAGATTAAACGAGTCATATGAATTTTATTCTTCAGCAAACAAGTAAAAGAATATAAAGAAATTGAACATAAAATACCCTAACATTCATGAATTCATAGGAAACATAGATTCGAAACCATGATACATATTTCTTATGAATATGGACTGTATAGGAGTACGATGATTAATTTGAATTCTGACGGTGTGACTATCGTCAGCTTGCAATTAAGGGTTAGATGAACTCGCTGTTCCGCCCCTTTAAACTTAAACCAGAATCATCATTATCAACATCATCATAATGCTTGCAATTTGGAAAATTGGAAATCACTATCAACCACATCAACTTGTTAGTTCGAGCATCATGAAAGAACTTGGTCCCACCCGGGTGGCGACAACTTCTGGCAAACATTCTGAAGGTAAACTTCTTTATTCAAACTCCAGCATTACTCAATAAAAATACTGAGATAGTATCTTGCTTAAGTCCCGTCCTTTAACTATTAGCCATGTCAACTGAACAGATGACTACGTACATTAAACTATAGCTGGGTGAATTAGTCATCAGAACGCAAATAAAACAACGCAACAATTCATGAAAACTATAATTTATAACAACTGTAAACTAACGTGATTTAGTTTGTTTAATAAAATGTAGCCCCTTGGTGCGGTATTTTAATCATAAGGATACGAAATGAGTCATTTGGATAAATCTTTGACAAATAACAGAACACATCAAGAGTAATTCACTATAAATACAGATTACAGTCACGAAGGTACCTAATATCAGGGCAAAGCAGCTTGCGAACGTAAGTTTCTGATCGCAAGCAATTTTACATAAATATTTACCAGTTGGTGAGGAAGATATATCGTCACAGAGCTTGCAATATCGTGTATCTGACAACGCTCTTCATTAGAATTATTCTTCCTTACAATTTGTCAAATTCTCAGTCATATGTGCATATGTTGTCCAACAGAACGAATTACGTTAGGTCATTTTCCTGTATATAGGAGTGAAGGAAAATTGTTGATTGTAAGAGAAGGAGTGAATCTGCAAATATAAACTTCACTAGTTCACCAGAGATAACAATTAAATTATAAAAATTCATCCAACCTCCACGTTGGTTTTCTTTCTACTATTTCGAAAGGCATTTAAGTACACCTTTTTCCAATGATCTATCCTGGCAGAAATGTAAGGTTTTTAGGAGCATTAAATTCGCTTGACGAACGAAAGTAATAATTTTGTGGGATGTATTTTATTAAGTGTTTAAGTAACTTATGTAATTTATTTTAAGCACTTCGCCATCCAATCTAATTTAGGCACACTCGTGTTGACCGACTGAAGAGCTACTAATAATAGATTACTTAGGCAACACTGAAAAATGGCTGCTAATATTTCAATAAACTGTCTGATTAATTGCTTTATCTGTGACACGATTCGTGAGTATATAATTAATTTGGGCACGAAGTGAGATAATTATCAGTGGGCATAAGATAGTATCTCAGCACATTATGGAACGAGTTACGATGATATCTCTTAACATCACACTCAGAATAGCAACTGATATTTGACATGACAAAGGATCTTAAGGATCAAAACCCTCGGTCTTAGCCGCTTAGTGCCCCCGAGTTGCAAGTCTCAGACTGAATGGGTGTGAAGAGCGGTTATATGTTTATCATATTGTAAGAGAAAGAAAAAGTTCAATGAGGATTTTGTCAGGTAGGAATCCGTTCTTTGTCTGTAGGAAGAGGAGAAATTGGCGAGGAATACAGTATATACGTTCAAAAAGTAGGGTTTCAGTAATACTCATAAATTGTCACTAAGCAAGTATGTTCAAAGCAATATTAATTTCTATTTTTAATTATATATCATCCAAGTTTTCTGTGAATTTCAGCAAGAATGTGATTTATCACATCCTGTGCCAACATTTACCACACCAGATGGATGGTTTAAAGTATGAGTTCATAAAAGAAACATGAATTACACAAACATTCACATGAATTGATACCAAATTATCCACCTAATCTATTTCAAAACTAAAAATGTCAATATTTACAATCAGTGTACGCCCATGGATTGAATCCTGAATCCCATAAACCATTTTCATTAATAATGATAACGGTGACAAAAATAATGGTCATGTTGCCAGAATTTACGGCTTTATACTCCCGTCGCATTTGTTATTGTCTGCACATGGCACATTTGTTACAGAGTAGTCACATCACTTGCCATCTGTGTGTAAGGGATGTAAAGGTACCGATGATCTTATGATGAACGGCAATCTCATATAGGAGGATGTGAATTGCCAAATTACGCGTTCTTATTGTTCATCTACGGTTTGAACATGGGTTTCTGTTGATGAAGACGGTTTCTCAGGTTTAGGATTAGTTGGGAGAGGATTTCAATTACTCTGAGTTGTATTGTACCTGGATTACGATAATTCACTAAATGCTCTCTCAAATGTCATTAATAATATCGAAGATCCTGGATTTTCATAGGTTTTCACCTTCAAATAACCTTGACATTAGCGCGAACGGTTGATTCAATCAGACAGCTCATAATTAATCTATTGCATAGGGGATAGAATACCATTTCGTGGAATTCCAGTGACATTCAATCTGCATGAGGAGTTAGCAAGGACAACACTCTTCAAGATAAGCCAGAACCCAAGCTCCGAGGGGAAGATGATTGCGGATGTAGTTGGTTTATATGAATCAAGAAATTAGAAACATTCCCTAAGGGCATTACGGAATATTCTTGCTATATTTTAGTGAGTGCTCTATTTGCACACCGAGAATTATCTACACACATCAAAAAAAGTTTTGCATCACCTCGGTTCCAAGAGTTCCGGAACCGTTAAATACAAAGGGAATAGAGATCAACACAAACAACATTTCAGCTCGTTTTATTGCTCATGAGACCCACACATTGCATGTTGTACCATCATACAGCTAGACTTTCAGCATTTGTGGTCCAGATTGCAGTACACACCACTACCTCTAATACCCAGTAGCACGTCCTCTTGCATTGATGCATGCCTGTATTCGCCGTGGCATACTATCCACAAGTTCATCAAGACACTGTTGGTCCAAATTGTCCCACTCCTCAACGACAATTCGGCGTAAATCTCTCAGAGTGGTTGGTGGGTCAAGACGTCCATAAACAGCCCTTTTCAACATATCCCAGGCATGTTCGATAGGGTTCATGTCTGGCGAACATGCTGGCCACTGTAGTCGAGCGATGTCGTTATCTTGAAGGAACGCATTCACAAGATGTGCACGATGAGGTCGAGAATTGTCGTCCATGAAGACAAATGCCTCTCCAATATTCTGCCGATATGGTTGCACTATGGGTCGGAGGATGTCATTCAGGTATCGTAAAGCCGTTTCGGAGCCTTCCATGACCACCAGTGGCGTACGTCGGCCCCACATAATGCCACCCCAAAACATCAGGGAACCACCACCTTGCTGCACTCGCTGGACAGTGTGTCTAAGACGTTCAGCCTGACCAGGATGCCTCCAAACACGTCTCCGACGATTGTCTGGTTGAAGGCATATGCGACACTCATCGGTGAAGAGAACGTGATGCCAATTCCGTGGGGTCCATTCAGCATGTTGTTGGGCCCATCTGTACCGCGCTGCATGGTGTCGGGGTTGCAAAGCTGGACCTCGCCATGGACGTCGGGAGTGAAGTTGCGCATCATGCAGCCTATTGCGCACAGTTTGAGTTGAAACATGACGTCCTGTGGCTGAACGAAACGCATTATTCAACATGGTGGCATTGCTGTCAGGGTTCCTCCGAGCGGCAATCCGTAAGTAGCGGTCATCCACTACAGTAGTAGCCCTTGTGCGGCCTGAGCGAGGCCTGTCATCGACAGTTCCTGTATCTCTGTACCTCCTCCATGTCCGAACAACATCGCTTTGGTTCACTCTGAGACGCCTGGAAACTTCCCTTGTTGAGAGCCCTTCTTGACACAAAGTAACAATGCGGACACGATCGAACTGCGGTATTGACCTTCTAGGCATGGTAGAACAACAGACAACATGAGCAGCGTACCTTCGTCCTGGTGGAATGACTGGAACTGATCGGCTGTCGTACCCCCTCCGTCTAATAGGCCCTGCTCATGCATGGTTGTTTACATCTTTGAGCAGTTTTAGTGACATCTATGAACAGTCAAAGGGACTGTATCTTGGATACAATATACACAGTCAACGTCTATATGCCGGAGATCTGGGAACCGAGGTGATGCAAAACTTTTTTTGATGTGTGTATTTCACTGAAATTCTTACTGCTCTGCAGTGTGAAACATAGAGTTCATATTACAGGAGGATATTGATTTTCAACTCACCTACTCTAACCTAATCTAGTCTACTCATCATCAAACTTGCAATTCGTAAAATTAAAGTATTGAAAGAGACGAAAAATTTCAAAAGGTATTTTATCAGGTAAGAGCCCGTGTTCTATCTGTAGGAAGTGGGGGAAACTTGAGAAATTGGCGAGGAATACAGTGTATACGATCAAAATAAAGGGCTTCAGTCTTACTCCTAATTTCTCACTAAGCAAGAATGTTCAAGGAAATGTTAATAATTTCCTTTTTAAACTATATACAGTACCTTTTAAGTTTTCTGTGAATCTCAGCAAGGATCTGATTATTCACAGCACGTGCCAACATTAACCACAAGATGGGATTGAGTAAAACAGAATTTTCACCACCAGGCATATTCCGGGACGGTTTCCTTTCAACAGATCCACGGCCAACTTCCTACCAAAAATCCCTTCCCTGAGCCTTCCTTTAAATAAACCCAAGTTAGCGGTCACCTGGGCGATCGGCCTGTCACCATCCTCAGTTGTATCAGCTGACAAAGTGCGTTCAGCTCAAAGACACCATCCTTGCGACGGTAGAGGAATGATCCCTCACAGAGTCTGTGGGTGAAGCTTGGACGGGAGGATAAGCGATACAATAATTAAATAAATGAATAAATCAATAAAGTCACTTCCGTGGTGTAGTGGTCAGCGTGCTTAGCTCTGCCACGAAATTTGAAAAGTGGTATGAGGACTGGAACGGGGTCTACTCAGCCTCGGGTGGTCCAAATGAGTAGAGGAGGTTCGATTCCCACCTCAGCCATCCTCGAAGTGGTTTTCCGTGGTTTCCCATTTCGTCTCCAGGCAAATGCCGGGTTGTTACGTAACGTAAGGCCACGGCCGCCTCCTTCCCTCTTCCTTGCCTCTCCCTCCCAATTTCCCCTTCCCTTCCCATCCCTCATAAGGCCCCAGCTCGCTTTGCAGATGTGGCCGCCTGGGCGAGGTGCTCGTCCCACCTCCCCAGTTGTATCCCCCAACTCAAAGTCCGAGGGAAAAGCCAACCCTGGAGGGTTAAACGACGAAGAAAAAAGAAAATAAATAAAGAAAAAAAGAAAGAAATAAACAGATTGTAAAGGTGTGTCTGCAGTGAACCTCCGTCTTAATTACTTGGTTGTATAAATTGTGAGATAAGGCTTAGAATTATTAAAACTCGCCGAACATAACATGTATTTCTGTAGGCAATAAAATATCGCTTGTCTTTTCCAAGTTCACTCAATGAACACTTCATTTACAGACGACCGACAGTAGCACCCAAGCTCGCAGCGCTAAGCCATGGGCCATGTTATCTTCAGACTACTGTAGGTAGACGTAGGTTTGAACCCCACTTTCGGCCGTTCTTGAAGTGGTTTTCCTTAGTTTCCCATTTTCAACTCCAGGCAAATGGAACCTTCTAATCGGTCACGGCTACTCCCTTCCATCTCCTAGCCCAGCATCATTCATATTCATTCATTTCATCCCTCATTTACTCCTCTCATGGGGTTGGTGTCAGGTAGGACATCCAGCCATAAAAAACAGCCGCCACATACCATTTCATCGCATCTGATCCCCGACCCCGTTGGAAACGGGAGTATTATTAAGGAGTCGACAGACATATTTCCTTCAATGGCGAGCAATTGAGTCGTCCAGTTAGAAAACTCGTTTAATCCAGTTGTGAGTAAGAATCATTTTCATGAGAAACGTTTCTCTGGACTTTGCCTTGCGTATCTTTTGTGTTTTTGTGTTTTCTACTTTTTTCTTTTTGCTTTGTGTTTTTGTTTTTTGGTTTTGTGTTTGCTTTGTGCTTTTGCTTTTGTTTTTGAATTTTACTTTTTGCTTTTCTTTCTTGGTTTTGGTATTCTGTTTGTTTTCTGCTTTTCCTTTTTTGAATTTTGCTTTTTGCTTTGTGTTTCTTGTTTTTTGTTTTCTGCATTTGCTTGTGTTTTTGAATTTTTCATTTTGCTTCGTGTTTTTTGTTTTTGGATTTATGTTTGTTTTCTGGAAAATCAAAATAAAACAAAAAAATCAAAATAAAACAAAATCAACAAAACAAAATAAAAACAAAATAAAATAAAACAAAACAAAAAGTTAAATTAAAAAATTAAAACAAAATAAAAAGAAACAAAATAAAACAAAACCAAAATCAAAATAAAACAAAATAAAATAAAATTAAACAAAACAAAATGAAACAAAATAAAATAAAGTCAAATAAAATAAACTACTGTAATTAAATAAATAATTTTATTCCCAAGTGGATTAAACGAGTTTTGCAACTGGACGACTCAATAGTGAAGTGAATGGCACAACTGAATAGTACATCTCTTCGAAACATTTGAAGAAGAGTTGGGTTAGATCAATGACTTACATGAACATTCGTAATTCAGGGTTAAAGTAAAGTTTCTACTTGCTGGAGCCTGTTGGGGTGTTGCGAGTAACTTGCTGCTCGTCCATGTGCATAGATGTGAACACTGCAAGTGGAGTAAGAAATGGGACGCATGTGGTGAGGTCTGCTGTAGGCACGTACTCCCGACTAACTTGCTAACTCGCATCAAACACAATTCCAGGCTTGTGTCTTTGGGTTTGCCAGAATGTTAAGACAACGTGCTAGTGCCCACATGATTTCCAAACCTTGTGGAATGTGGTTAATTCCGGCTGTCGGGTAGTATCCTACGATCAAACATACACACACAACGTTATTCAATAAACTGGGCTAGATTATTATTTATTAAACTCAGCAATTTTGATGCCTTGGCCGTCAAAGCCAATATACAATCTTATTCATGGTTAATGGTTAATAATTAATGAATAAAGATTAATGACTAAATATTAATGATTAACTATTTGTTATTTATTATTTATTATTTATTATTTATTATTTATTATTTATTATTTATTATTTTATTAGATTACAACTTAGTGAAATCAGCAGCATGAAGCTGTCCGATAGACCATAGGGACACGTCTGATTGTATTGCTGTAACCGACGGCTTTCCTCATAAAAACTGCGACAACATAGAATAAAGCCACTGTATATACAGCACAATGAGGTCTGTGATGTTGTTTGATATATATTGTATTATATAGAGAGGGTTATGGAAACTGCTGACATGGCGCTAGAATTATTGCAAGGTATTTGGAAGGTATAACTTTTCTCCCAGGGACGTGACCTGTACCGCCTTGGGAAGGTAATTAGAAACAAATACCAGGTTTGTTTTTCTATTCTATTACCTGAGTTTGTAAGTAGAGAAATAAACACATTGGTGATATTCACAATAATTATGCTATAACTCGTGTCTTATCTTGGAGCACAGACGTAAGGACTGATTCCTTCCCCTGATGCCTGGTTTTTTAAACGTGTAAATAAATAGCAGAGGAAGCTATGGGCTACTGTAGGGACTATACAAGCCTGAGTACGTAATTTATGTTGCATAACAACGTAATGTCAGGTGTATCCTTATACCCCACTATTCATGATCATTTTTATTGCAGGAATTTAAGTATAAATCTTCCCTATCCCCAAAATTCTTATATACAGCTTTTGGGAATTAAACATTGCCCATGCTGGTCACAAGGTACTGATATTCCCTTGCGGGATCCATTCCAATCATGTACGTTCTATATATTCTACTGACTTCATCAAGGTATAGCATAGCCATCTACACTTCCTCCTCATAATTTCCATCGTGATTTTTAGTTGATTTGTTGTTCTCCAGAGTTCTTCATTGGATATGATTTCAGGCCATCTGATGTTCATGCAGACAACGATTTATAAATGTCTGCAAGTTATGAGTGATATTTCGTGTAACCTCCCAGGTTTCGCTGGCGTACAGAAGAATTGATTTAACATTTGCATTGAAAATTCTTTCTTCCGTCTTCTTTGAGATTTTCTTAATTTTCCATACTGTATACAACTGCATAAAGGCTCAATTTGCTTTCCTAATTCAAGCTTTAACGCGTAGCTCTGCCCCTCTTTCTCGTGTCACTACACTTCCCAAGTAGGTGAATATTTCAACTTCTTCAAAATTACTGGTTGAATCTTTCTATAAATATGAATGCTACGTCAACTAAGGATGATCTGAGGTAGTTGGGTGATAAACTCGACACACATCGCGCTTTAATAATACGGGATAGTTATTAGGCAGATGATTGAGATGATGATTATTGTAGTGATACTGGAGACCCTACTAGGCAGTGATTGGCTCTGACAACTTGAAAGATAATGATTTCTATGCAGAGAGGAGGGAGATAGACCGATGTTAATGCCCTTAACCACCGAAGTCGGAGTACTCGGAACTCAGAACAATGAAAGGGTAAAAGTGGCGGACGGGCTGGGGGGTCCACTCAAAAGTTACTGGAGAAGTTACGGACCTACTTAATGAACCGCCTGGGATTGCCAATTTCCGTACTCACCAGCTGTGTGAGCCAGTCCCTACGCAGATGCAGGTTACCATGCCCGCCAGAAATATTGCATAGGAACAGCTTACCATGCTTAGAATATCAGATTCATCCAGAATGATGACGGCCACGAACAGACAACCCACGTTTCCCATGCCAGTGAAAGTTAAAAAATGTACAATATGATTTATGTGATGTTAAACAGGGTAATAAAAATAAAATTTAACCGTCATTATTCTGGTCTCTACAAGGACGAGGCATAAGCTGTGTTGAATTTATACGTGGTGGATGGTTTTATGGCCGATGCCCCTCCTGACGCCAACCTTGTCATAGGTGTTAATGAAAGGTTAAATGAATTAAGAGCGATGGAATTTGGCCAGAAGTGGGAAGGGAGCTGATAGGTAAGACGATTGGGTGTGAACCCCATCGTCGGCAGTCCTTGAAGTGGTCTTCCGTGATTTTCTCATTTTTACTCTTGGAAAATGTCGGTACGGTGCCTTCTATTAGGCCACGCAACATCAATTAAATTTGACTCATTATATTTGTATGTTATTTCACTTATGACGCATCAAATTAGTACGAAACCTGTAGTCAGACGACTTCGGCCGGGTTTGAACCCGCGATCTTGGGCATAGAAGCTCAGCATGCTACCGACTACGCCAACGAAGCCGCTTGTGTTGAGGAGAAACAACGATTCAATGGGTTGGAAATCTGTAAATGGTTAACATTAACATACCATAATTAAGGAGGTGAAATTAAATAATACAGTATATTCAAAAATGTTTGCTCTCTTAAGATATTTAAAATGAAACCAGAACTGTTACAAATTTGATTAATTAATGTAGAGAAAATTGTATGAAAATAAGAAATAATAAGAAATGTATGAAGATGTAAATTCCAGAAAAAGAAACATCTAGAAAATGCTGGAAATCTTGAATCAAATACAGTACGGTATTTCAAATCGTCTGTGTAGCCCAACTTCCAAATAGTGGAGACAGTTTCCATAATAAAACTTGTCCAAGAGCAATTCGATGTATAATTGATGAGGGATGACTCTTTGTAATTTTATTGTATTTTATTACTTTTACTTGAATTGGCAGAACTTATATTCAGAGCTACAATCTCCGTTCAATTTCAAGTAGTTCCAACGTTCGCTACCAGATGTCAGTGACACCTAATGGTGAACGTTGTAACTTTGATAAGAGTATTTCAACGAAATCTAACCTGCAAATTTAGCTTCACACAAGTTTAATTAGTGGAAGGTGCTTTTACATGCCATAAATCTATGACATGGCACCGCCGGCTTTACGTCCCCTCCGAAGGAAGGCATACTGAAGGATTTTAATGCTCTTAAAAGACCATATATATAAAGAAGATCAAGCAAAAAAATAGAACTCTGATAGGTTTTGAACCCCGTCCGACCGAGTGAGAGACCAAAGCTCTAACCACAGAGCCAAACCTGTCCACCGAATTCAAACGTTATCAATCGATTTACATACAACGTCTTAGCAAATGATGACTTGGAGTAAACGATTTCTTCACTGGAGTATATATTCATTATAATCCATTTCATACAAAGTTTATATTATTTCTAATTGCAAGCTATATTGCATGCAACATACTCAAGTTAGTGAAATATAGGTCAGAACGAGATACCAACTGCCATCTTGTCTTGCTGTTTAAAGTCACCTGCAGTATAATATTACAATTTAAACTTTTAATTTCAAACGGGCCACGTCCTTTAGAAAAGTTTAAACCATTTTTGGTTCCATTATCGGAACTGGTGGGTCTCATGTTATGGATTATAAAGCTTGCATAATTCGCACAGCCACCATCCTGAAATGGTATGGCCGATGACCTTGTAGTTTGGGCGCCAGGCGCGTCCCGTGTAAAAGTATGTTTTTATCAAATTTGGCAATGATCTGATCATTAGTTTGGTCGTAATTTAATTATAAGTTTTGTCCATTTGAGTGACCGCCATTAAGTTTAGGTAAAGATGGCAGCAATATCAAACAGGACACTGAGGTGCTTTCTGCTAGTGCTACCTGTGTACCAAACTTTATTCATTTCGGGTTCGTCGTGTTTGAATTGATAGAGGGGACAGAGATACAGAGTACACACACAGTCAGACACACAACTTTTGGCCCAGTGTAGATCTCATAAGTCTACTTTAATTTTTTTGCAAAAATAGAAAGTAGACTAATAACCTTTTAACCAAATGAGAGAGGTATACTGCAGGAAGAAGCAGGATGAAAGGCGACTGTTGATAGCTGCAGTGCTTGCAATGTTGACAATCATATATAGATCGTTGGTTGGTTCCTTAGTTTAGGGGTTGCGACAAAGCGATCATGTAGCCCCGTGTACTTTGGGTGTGTGTGGAATTTGTCTGATAACCGGTGTAAATTGTGAAGGCTGTATTGGTGTGTGTTATCTGTGATTCAGGTAGAAGGACTACAGACGATCAATTTTTCAAGTAGTTCCTACTTTTGCTACCTAATGCTACCGTCCACGACGCCTAGCTGTGGACGTGGCTACTAAATGCCATTGCAGCCAGCACCTGGTGGCGAACGTTGGAACTAATATAGCGTTATCACACTAACCTACACATTTTAGCTTCCACAAGTGTAGTTAGTGGAAGTTTCTATTTCATGCCATAAATCTATGACATGGGACCGCCGGCTTTACTTCCCCTACGAAGGAAGGCCTACGCTCTTTAAAAAAAACTCCGATGACTTCGACCGTGTTTGAACCCGCGATCTTCGACATAGAAGCTCAGCCAGCTACCAACTTGTCCACTGAAGCCACTCTTATATAGGTTGAAGGTGTTGAAGAGACGTGAGGCGGTGCAAACAAAATATTTCAAGAGGGAGAAGCAGATGTGTGCTCGAGTTCATTCGAGTGCAAACAAGTTTGGAAGAAAAATGTGTGCTAGGAACGTTGTAACCTCTGGAAGTGCGTAATGTCGTGTTCTATAAAAGGGCAGGTGGGACATCGCCACATATTGAGCATCATGCTCCGTTAAATGGTTGGGCACTGGTGTTCAAATGTTCAAAGAAGGAAGGCAGAGTGTGGAAGATGACAACCCTTGACGTCTACGACAGCAACAAACGTCGACCGAACACAGAAAATGGTGTTAACCGATAGACCCGTCACTGTCTCTGATGTGGCATCCACATTGGGTATTGGACCACACGATTCGTGAATTGTTGTGATATCGGAAGGTGTCGGCAGGATGTGTGCCGAGACAGTTCACCGCTCCTCACAGAACTGCAAGAATGTTAATAAGCCACAAATACTTGTGGCGGTACGAGTGCGAGGGCAATGACTTACTCTTTATGATTATCTAAGTGTATGAGATATGACAACATCACTTGACCCCGGAGACCAAGGTCTCCTCAATGACAAAGGAAACATCCCAGCTAACCGTTCCGGAAAAAAATTATTTCACGGTACAACAAATGTATCAATGGCTTTAGCGACTGCATGAAAAATATACAACGGTTTGTCTTTTGCTAGAAAAATGAGCTTTCCACTTAGTAATACAGCATCTCTGTGACGAAATTTACATTTGCAATGATTGTTGTATGTTGTTGTTGTTGTTGTTGTTGACTATTTTAGTGGCTTTGCGACACTATTGTCATGTATGCCCATGTACTTGGAATATGTGTGATAACCTGTATTAGTGTGTGTATTTATATTTCTGTTAAGGGTTAGGAAGGAGGTGGCCGTGGCCTTAGGATGGGAAACCGCGGAAAACCAGGTCCAAGATGGCTTAGATGGGAATAAAACCCTCCCTTCTCAGATTTGCCTCACGAGGCTAAGAGTACCCTGTTCCGGACTGGCTGCGTGGCTCAGCGGTAACGTTCTCGCCTGCTGTTCCCAAGGTTGCAGGATCGAATCCGGGCGCAGCCAGTTGGCATTCGAGGGTGCGAAAATTCGAGGGAGCCGTGTCAGTATATTTACTGGTACGTTAAAGATCCTCTTTGAGGCATAATTCTGGCACCCCGGCGTCTCTAAAAGCCGCAATGGTTAAAAGGAACGTTAAACCAATAACGTTATTAGTACGCTGTTCTAGTCCACAGACAAGAATTACAATGTCTTGGCAGAGCTAGGAATTGAACCCGCACCTCCAAGGTGACAACCAAGAATACTATCTGCTACACAACGAGATGCGACTGGCTGCGTGGCTCAGCGGTAACTATTTCACGTGCTTTGTGTGTAGGTTGCAGGATCGAATCCTGGTGCAGTCAGTCGGCACTTGAGGGTCCGCCCAACGGACGGCGCCGTGTCAATAGATTTACTGGCAAGATAAAGATCCACTTCGCGGCAAAATTCCGGCACCCCGGCGTCACTAACAGCTGCAGTAGTTAGAAGGGACGTAAAATCAATAACATTATTGCAGTATTACAACGAGGTGCATTCAAAATGCTCGTCCCGAAATAAGATGGATGCCTTTCTAGGGTTCAAGGGAATTTAATGTATCTGTCATGTTGCTGTATTCAGTAATTCAAATGTAGCCTCTGTTTTATGGCGTTGCATGCGCTGGACCGTAATAAGCTATGACTTCAAGCTATTTCGGATTGTTTGGAAATGCAAATTGCACTGTGTTCACCAAGTTTACCGTCTGGCCTTTCCAATTCAACCAACATACCTACAAATAAATATAGAATATTCAATTAAATCGTGTGGACACGATGATGGAAGTTGACTAAAGTGCTTACTGGTTTTGGGACAAGTGGATCGCGTGTGTGGTGTATCCAGTTAGCGAAGTGAGCGGGCTAATCGGCCACTGTTCACATAGCCATACTTTACGCAGATCACTGCACTAATCCGGATGAAGCCCCTTGCTGTGCGCGGGGTTAGTGACATTGTTAGTGCTATTATCATGGTCCACAGTTCCTGACATTGTACTCATACAACACTGCTATTAACGTGCACTCTAGAATTAATCATCAGCATGAGATTTACTGAATCACTTTCTGCACTCGGCCATTCCATTAGTTCAGCACTTCTCCCCAGGCGCGCTGACTGACAGAGTATTACTACCACATATCATGCGGCGTTAATCCACTTTGATATGTTTCCTCTTGTACAACTAGTTTATTTGTTTAGCTGCACACGAAAGGAAAATAAAATATTTTATCAGGTTCAAATTAGAAGGGAAATCAGTAAACATTTGGTTTTAATTAGAGTGTATTTATATGATTCGTGCCTTAGACTTAACGGACTCAGTGAAATGTTGTTGTTGTTGTTGTTTTTGTTGTTGTTGATTCTCTAAGGGGCCTTGCAGCATCATAGTTATGTAGCCCCGTGTACTTGGGTGTGCGTAGAATTCGTCTTGTAACTTGTGTTGCCGGGATGTCTGCAATAGTGTGTGTATTTGTAATTAAGGTAGGATTTTGGTAGGAAGTGGCCATGACCGTAAGTTAAGTACCATCACAGCACTTGCTTGTAGTACAAGAGGGAAACCTTTCAAAACCAATTAACCACTTCCAGGGGGGTTGAGGTATGAATCTACACTCTTCTCAGCTTTTGCCTCACGAGGCTGAGTGTACCCTGTTCCAGCCCTCACACCAGAATTAAATTTCTTGGCAGAGCCGAGAATCGAACCTAGCCCTCCACGGTGACAGCAAAGAATGCTAGCCACTACGCAACAAGGCAGACGCTCAGTGAACTCTTAACAGCAGTAAGATATATCTCATAACTAGCATTCATTGCCTATCGTTGACTGATTTATGACGACAACTACTAGGTCCTATCCCTGTCACCGAAGCAAAGAAACAAATGTCCTACGACAGAAAAATGGAGGTCAGCCTTGTCCCCTCAATTGCTAATATGGAGTAAATAACACTCGATATTCCGTGAAGAGTAAATTTCTTAGTAACAATGGAACAATTGCTAATATGGAGTAAATAACACTTGATATTCCGTGGAGAGTTAATTTCTTAGTAACAATGGAATCTATAGCATGAAACCGATGTAGTACATCCCTTGTTAAGAAATAGTCTGTGGAGCCAGGATGAAACAGTAACAAACATAAGAAATTGTGAAGAAAATCTACGGTTAGTTGTAACTCTTCAGTCGGTCAACACGAATTCGCTGTGACTGACGGTGTACATAATATAACTTAATTAGTAAATACTCACTCTTGAAAAAATGCATGTAATGATTATTATCACTATTAAGAGTTAAAATAATTAATATCTTAATTCCTCTATTCATAATAATAGTAATAATAATAATCTGGCTTCAGGCATCAGAAATTGATTTCTCCGCAAAATATGAGGCAAAACGAAAAGAGATAGAATCAGAAATCTGACGATAAGAAAGAGTCTCAATGTTCCGTCTTTGTTAGAAAGAGTTGAACAGAGTAAGTTACGATGGTTTGGACATATCCAAAGAATGGAAGACACCAGAACAGCTAAATATGCTTTCGCTGATAGAATGCAAGGAACAAGGACATACGGGTGACCTAGAACGTCATGGGAGGAAGACGTGAAGGCAGCAGTGAAAGTCAGGAGACGAGAATGGAGGTGAGTGAAAGAGCTGACCCTTGACAGGATCAGTTGGAGGACCCTATGTACAACCTTCTCAGCGGATGGTACAAGAGGACGGTTTAAGTAACTAAGTGAGTGAGTGAGTGAGTGAGCGAGCAAGCATGTAATATAATTAAAGATACTAATAATTATAATCATAGGGTGTTAGAGGGCCATTGTGCAAGGTAATCAGCTGTATGATTTCAAGATGGCGTCCGAGCGAAGCATTTAAACACTACAATCCGCAACTCGTGCTTCAATGAACTAATGCTCACAATATTTGGTATACGAGTACAATTGATTTTACATAAGGGACCTATGCAGACCGAGTGATGCATTTTTCAGATTGAACATAACGTGCATCCGCCATTTTGAAATTATAGATTAATTAACAAACTTCTCAAACTTTTAGAGCTCCAATAATGAATATTACCAGTAAAAGTAAACCTTATAAGGCAAAACAACAGCATTTACATATATTCAAGATGGCGATTAAGCGTACCATTGGAATATTCAAACCTAAAACACA
Organism: Meconema thalassinum; assembly: GCA_946902985.2. NCBI lineage: Eukaryota > Metazoa > Arthropoda > Insecta > Orthoptera > Tettigoniidae > Meconema > Meconema thalassinum. The sequence goes on along the minus strand of OX336389.2, from coordinate 1,102,095,069 downwards.
AAAAGTAATTGCGGAACCAACGCGCAACGGGTGTAAGATGACAACTCGCTAGCATTCTTCATAAGACTATCACATAACATAGCGTGCAGCCGCTACATTGAATATAAAAGCTATTTAAATTGATAACCCACAATCTCTATGAGCTCGAAAAACGAAACACTCATACCGGGGACTTATTCTATAAAAGGCACAAGGTCAGCGACTAAATATATTCAAGGTAACGGGTGGGCGTGCCAATGAGACATGAAAATCAATCACTTAGGATGCGGTTGCGACCTTAACATCAAACTAGGTATACACTAGAAGCATTATAATCCATACCTCACTAGCACTAGTTTTAAGACTGTCACAGTGAACATAGCGCAAAGTTACCATCTTTTAAAACATACGTTTTAATATCATTAACCCATCTATGCCCAAGACAAGAGATCAGTGACTCCTCATTTTAAACATGGTGGCTGGGCGTGCTGTTAAAACATTTAAAATAATAACCTACGATTTATTGGTGCAATTAAAACGAAACTTGATAATTTAGGATCATCATAAAAGAGATCTCAATAGCATTCGTCGTACGATTATCAACCGGTAATATTGTACGCAGGCACCATCTTGAAAATATGTCATCAACATTGATAAACTATGATATATTAAGAGTTACAGTGACGAACCTTCACAACAATGTAGACTCGTAAAATACGAAAGAGACTATTTATATAAGGCACAGGATAAACGTTTGAATATATCTTATTCTTGATGGCGGGAGGTTGATCTAATAAAACATTTAAATCAGTTATGGTATTTAGGATGGAAATATGCAATGAGCCCGAAACTTGGTGGTTTAGGAGCTCCATATCACACACCTTGCTGACACTAGTCATTAGACTACCACAACGAATACAGCACGCATCTCAACAGCCTTGTGCAAGTCTTCGATACTGACACCACATGGGTGATTTTTCAACGATACCTTAAGTACCTCAAACCAGAATGAGATTTCTTGTCAGAACTGATTAAAAACTCAGGCCCATGAGGGTGGCAACCAACAACACTATCCACTACAACACAAGGCATGGAAGATAAATATATTCAATAAGTTATCACTTGACCCATTACCCCACATTTCATCCTAGGATTTTCATTTTTCCAGACACTGGTTTGGATAAACGCATTTATGTTGAAAATCTAAACAAGGAGAGTTCGCTATTTTTTAGATCTGTTGGAGTAGTCTCCAAAAACTTTGAACGTAGACAAGCACAGTCCTTCATAACAACTTATTTACGGTCAAATTTCTCCTCCAGAGAAAATGAGAAACTAGCAGTTGTCGTTGATTATTTAGGTGCTTTGCGACATCGTGGCCATATATCCCCATGTACGTGAGTAGATGTGGAATGTGACTGGTGATCGTTATGACTAAACTATGTGTGGACTTAAAACTGAAGCTAGTATCTCGGTCGGAGGTGGCCGTAGCCTTGATTTAGGCACCATCCTGGCATTTAATTAGAGTTGGCATGGGAAAACATGGAAAGACACTATTGTTCAGCCTCAAGAGACTGTGTGTACCCCCATTCCAAGCCTCATTCCTAAATTAATATTTTTGTAGAGCCAGTAATCGAAACTGGACTTTCGCGATGACAGTCAAGAACGCTAGTCACTACGCCATGAGGAGAACATAAAGTAAGTAACCTCTATACTGAAAATGTCTGAAGGCTGCTATATCATACAGTAAATGCTTTCTAAATATCGCGATTAAAATGTGCTAGCTCGCAAACTCGTTGCACGCGAGTTACTTCAGTGTTTAATTATTGCCGGGCTCCGCGATGCTAATTATCATGAGAAATCATAAAAGCGTCCCCTTTGTTTAAGTTCACCTCACTGTTATCAGATCCAGAGACCTCGCAAGTGTTAAAGAAGCCACGTTAATTGTGATAACCACACAACAAGGTGGTGCGGTGTTTCGTTTCCTTCCATTGTTTGACTTTTCAATCGAGAGACTGCCTTCCATTATGGGTCCAAATTTATTCACAATTAAAAATTATGTTTACTTAAATTATATGAGAATAATATACAATTTAGTAGTCATTTTCCAGTGTTGTCTTCATAACCTATTAAAGAATTGCTCCTCAGTTTCCCAACACTCTAATGTCCCCAATTGAATTCGAAAAGTATGTAATCAATCTAGGTTATTTTCTTCAGGTTTGGTAGATACGTTTTATTCCCCGGCTAATTTAATTAGGCACTATAACGTGTTTTTCGTTCTAATAGAAATTCCATAATAGATATGAGAGTCAACATTTTTATCATTTCATTCCTCGCAATAATTTTCGAAAGTTTCCCTTTGCTTTCTTACCGAATTTCCATTTATCATAAATGTAAGTCCACGACCTGCTGCGTAATCAAAAAGTATTTAATATGAGATGATTAAGGTTAACACGGCCCAAAAAAAATATCTTTTTATTTTTGCATTTTGCCATGTTGAAATGTGAAAATCAAATAAAAATTCCCTAGATGTTTCGTGAGGAAGCTTACCTGTTTAGTGATCAACAAATAACTAGAGACCAACAGCATGCTCCTTGAAAAACGTAGGGGATACTCTTATTTAGTCTTTGCATTTTAAGACATCATAGGTCATAAATTATCAAAATTAGTATGTGCAGACGTGGCCAAATCATTAATATAAACACTCATTTTCCCAATTGTTTCTATTTTTAAACTTACTGGAAGTAATTTTCCCAATTGTTTCTATTTTTAAACTTACTGGAAGTAATTTATATGATATCATTAACAAATTGTAAATCAATAGTCCAATTTGGCCGTAAGTTATTAGGTTTTAATGATATTTCGCAAAGTTAGAGTAAATGGACGTGCATTGTTATTGATCTCATGCTTTCATTAGGTCTGATATTCATCTTCTGTAAATGAACAAAAATCAGTTGGATCAACTTGGAAATCTCTCTGAGTCAGCCAAACTAAGAAAAACGCAACCGAATTTTATTAATTCTGGCGACCACCACTTTTGTTTCATGCTTTTCGCTGTTTTCATCTACCATGACAATTTAATTTAGTGTTATAGCTCTATTATGGAATGTTCCGAGAAAAGGTAATTGAGTCGTAAACATCCGCCTAACACAGTCTTGGTTACATGATTTCACTGGATTTATCCTCGTACAAGAATTCAGGCTTATAGCTTAAACATATCCTGACAAAAGGGAATTGCATTTTGAAAATTCGCGTGGCCACCATATTGAATTTGTGCTCGTAACTGCTGTAAAAACTGTATTATTAAACCTGTCTTGTAATCCTATATCATGAAACAAAAAAATCAGGCTTATAACTACAGTCTAATAAGTTCTGAGAAAAGTCAATTGAACTTGGAAATACTACATGGCCACCATCCTAGTTCAGTAGAATTTACTTCTTTGAAAGTAATGTCTACGGACTTGTTTTATAGACTTAAATCATGGTGTAAAATTTCATGCCAATAGCTTTAATAGGACCTCAAATATGGTATCCTGGTGAAATATTTCGCTCGACCACCATGTTGGAATGGGGACACGTTTCGAAATTCGAAAGGTGCAGACGGGGTTGGATGGAGTAGCTGTAGATACTTACCAATGTACAATGAAATTGCTCGGACAGATAGTCATGCAGACAGACTGACAGTCACACGCACACTCTCACGGAGAAAGTCCAACTCATAAGCTTACTCTATATTTTATAGACGAAGAAAATAGGCAAAACATACTACATTTCTCTGTTCTGAAACAAGATCCACATTCTTGACCATATATCTGTTGTAGATCCTCAAATATAAAAGACGATCAAGCTTCTCTTATAAGGGTTAATTAATTTGGCAGCTACTTGCGCGACTCTAGTTCTCAAATGCACTTTCTGGATCCAAAATTACACTAGATTTCACTTATTGCACTCATTTGCTTTTCGTAGCCACCTTCTCATAGTACCTGCATGATTTTAACAGACGTATTAATTGCAGTTGTCAAAACAAAAGTTTGGTGCTTTTCAGTCGGTCAACACGAATGTACCCAAATAGAGCTGGGTTATGCCCTAATCCTGAAATAAATTACATGAGATTAATAAATACACTAGGATGACCAATTTCGATCGTCAAGCGATCATCATCAGATCCATTACACTTAGGCTATAACATCTATGTTTAAGAATACAGGTGAAGAATATATACAATATGTAGACTACAATTATTTAGTTGCAGTGTTGGTAATGCAACTGTCGGTGTATGCTAAATGTAGTATATCTAATGTTAGGTGAACTCTAAAATGGTGATAAAAATCCGGAATTTGTCCGTTTGGGGTGATTATATGGTTATACAAAATCAACTATGGTTATACTGTAATAATACAGGCTGATACTTATCCGGTTGTCTCCCTAGTCGACTATAACTGGTGCCAGAGTGAAAAATATAGAGCTCAATAACAACCTGGCATAACTCTGCATGCGTGCGAGGGTTCATTACGCGACCAAATTTCCTGATCCATCCTAAACTAGATTGCAAGGAAAAAATATGAAACTTCTTAGTTCCTACACAGCCTTCAAGATAGAATTGTCGCTGAACTTAGCTGCACCAGCGTTTGTTGACCATAGCAACTGGAGCCTTGCGGGACAAGCAGGAGAACACAGTCATGGCACATGAGTCAAACAACATTGCGCGTGCTACTTGTGTTAACCAGAAGTTATAATGTGAATTGTGAACGGATAAATAAATAATTGGTGAATTTAAAAGGCTGCGTTTCTAATTGTTTTGCAACAGCACAGCTAAGCGTAACAGGAGCACATGTCACCAATTAGAGGTGAACGATGACTTTGACTACTGAAGCTGACGCGACTGTACTTGTCAACAAAGCAGGCTGACAGGGTAACACAAATAAACAAAGAATAGTTCCCACCTCGGCTACCGGCAATTGTATCCTGAAATAGTCAGATTCTTCGTGGCTCTAGTGCAAACTTCACAAAATAAGTTTTAGTAATATTTAAGGGGCTGCACGTGGTACTATACGAATGAACGAAACTCAGATATAACAATAATCTCAAAGGTGTTATGCGAATTTAAGCTCCACATAGGAATGATACCATGTGTTAAGAAAAAACAGAATTTCTCCTAAATGTTTAGGTAGTAATTTGCCTCCTTAGCATCTGACTTCCGAGAGAGCCATGCTTCACTGCAACATGCCACACGCATCTGTTTGGCTGGCAGCATGACGGATGTAGACAGGCGTTGTGCAGTGTGGACATGATCTATGTGGGTTGTGCCGCATTATATAAAACTTAGCTACTAACAGTGAAAGGACTGCATTATCCATACCAACGAAGGATATCACTGGGTCCAGTCTTCGTTAACATTATTATTCATTTATAAATCTCAACAATTTTAAATAAATTTGAAATACAATTTCTACATTTACCAGGTGCTGACGTTAATTTTGGGATATGACTGTTGTTGATTTATTTATGGGCTTTGCGACATCGTCGTCATGTAGACCCGTGTGCTTTGGTGTGTGTGGAAATTGTCTGATAACCTGTATTATTGGTATGAATATATTAGTGTGTGTAGTTGTAAGTCAATTGAGGATTTGGAAGGAGACGGCCATGGCCTTATGTTAGGAACCATTCCAACATTTGCCTGCAGTAGTAGTGGAAATCCACGGAAAGCCACCTCCAAGATGGATCGGGTGGGAATCGTACCTTCACAGGTTTGCCTCACGAGGCTGAATGCACCCTGTTCCAGCCCTCAGACCAGAATTGAAATTCTCGGCAGAGCTGGGAATCAAACTCGATATGACTAGATGACTTCTTATGTTTGTATTTAAATATCTCGCTTTGAAATTATTTTAAATATTATTATTATTATTAATAATAATAATAATCATCATAATAGTATTAATAATACATACATACGTTCACACATTTTCATTTGAGACTGTTCTGGCATTCAACATCCAGTCAAGTCGGCAAACCTCAGCTTGGGAACAAGTTGCCTACATGATGCCCGATTAGCAGTTAGCATGTCGGCCTCCTCTGCTCCATCGTTAAACACTGAACATTGCCATCACCTCCTAGGTCTACCACTACTTCTCTTACCCTCTAAAGCTGAACTCATTAACGTCTTAGGTAATCTTTCCTCCCCCATTCTCTTCACATGACCCCACCTTCTGAGTCTGCTCATACGAACAGCTTCATCTAGTGTGTTCATTTCTAACTTAGCTTTTATCTCTTCATTACGAGTATCTTCCAGTCATTGCTTCCTTCTACTTGTCCCAGCAATCATTCGTGTTACCCTCGTATCAGTTACCTCTAGCTTATGTATTAGATATCCTGAATCTACCAAGCTCTCACTTCCATAGGGGCAGATGACCTCGTAGTTCCGCCCCTTAAAACAACAATAACTAACTAACTCTCACTTCCATAAAGCATGGTCGGTATCAATACTGAGTGAAGTACGCAGAGTTTTATCACTACACTACCTTATTCCTGACAGAATACTGTATATCACAACTGAGAACTCGCTGCATTGGCTTTTCCACACCTGCATTTACCAAGAGGAAGTTAGGATGAAACTGTAAAAACACACTGTCATTGCCGGGATTAGAATCTACGATCTCCAGACTTGCTGAAGATGCCCGCGTGGTCATGATGCAATATTTAACGAACATGGCTACGCCAGGGAACTGGAAGAGAAGAGATACACTGTAAGTGGCATATTATTTTATTTGGACAACAACCCTTAAGTATGTTTCAAGGGTAATTTTTCCACGCTTTTCAGTCATCACTTGTCCCCCTTGGCTTCTAAGTGCCATCAAAGATTTTTTCATATGTTCCCTCACCTGTTGTACTACTCGTATACCAGGTGAATCAGCTGCCCCTAATAATATTGTTTTATGCAGCCCAACTAGCGTAGTTATCAAGAAGGTCGATATTTCTTTGATTGCAACCCGTATGCTACTAATACACTGCAAGCATGTCCTGCAAATTATACTGAACAATATTACTTTTCCCTTTTATTAGTCTGTAGTCACATCGAGAGAAAATAATAGGGTTCAGTATCGTTTGTGGTATATGCTTGCAGTGCATTAGTACCGTACGCGATGCAGGCAGAGAAATATCGACCTTTCTGATAACAACACTAGTTGGGCTGCATAAAACAATATTATTAGGGGCAGCTGATTCACCCGATATACGAGTATAATAAATACTGTATAGCCTACTCAACGCTGAAAGATTTCATTTGTTCATATGGGTAAAATTTGCAACTGATATCAGTACACAAATATGCTGTGGCTCAAACTTCAAAGAGAATTTATTATTTTAACGAAATGTACGTAGAATTTACAGTACAGAGAGGACACCTTTCGGCCAGTCGTTATACCCCATGTTTTAAATCTACAGATCTTGTTTTTTCGGTTGAGGCCAGCATTTAAAAGCATGCTATTCAAATCTGTGCTCCCACCTCAGTATGTATTTTAAAGCTATAACTGCAACCAACACCAGAAAACTTATCATACCTTTAAATGGATGTCGCTGTTGCTTCATTTATGAGATCAGGATATATTTGTCCTCAGCCACACGCAATTCTTGGGCATATGTAATTTGTCTGATAACCACTGTTATTGTATTGTCTAATGTAATTCCAATTAATTTTGTCTAGCTATATTACTGTCGCGAGACGCTGTGTGCTATATTCAATAAGATAATCTTTTGACTAACGCAAGTGAGAGCTCTTTGCAAGATTCGTATTATGTACTCAATTCCATTCTGAGTTGTGGATTCTAATGTTCTAATCGTTCGCCGCAGCCACCATCTTGGATGTTAGGAGATTCTGTTCTTTTGCCTTGGCCATACGAAGCCACATATAAGGTCCTACATTGTCATTAACTTTCTTTCCTGTAGGTCTAAAGTGTTGAGAGTTAATATTTATTTATATTTTATACTTTGAAAATTGTGACTGCGCGCAACATGCAATCTCATATACATATCAAGTTGTAAGCAGATAATCCTCATATAAAACTCTCTAAATGTCAAGTACTGTGAGCATTGCTCATTGGATCATAAGTTATGGAATATAATACTGGCATAGTTTGAACGGTCGCCATATTGAAATTGTTTTGCTGATGACCTTACTGTTTGGGCGTTAGACACTTGCTACGGTATGGTACATTTTATCAGAGTTAGGTAGAGATCCGGTGAATAATTCAGTCGTAATTTGTTTTAAGTTATGAACATTTGGGAGTCTGCCATTTTGTTTTCGTTTATATGGCAGCGATATAAAACATGACACTGAGGCGCCCATTGCTAGTACTACTTCTATAACAAATTTGGTACGATTCGGTATTTGAATGCATAGGAGGACTGACATGTACACATACATACATATGGACATATGGATATTTGGCCAGTGTAGATCTCATAAGACTACTTTAATTTTTTACAAAAATCGAAAGTAGGCTAAAAATAAATCAAGGAAACCTGAAAATAATGTGAACACTATTAAAATGTGTTAAACAAATAGGACCTAATGGCACATGTTTGTATCTAATACCTAATATGAAACAGAAGTTTGGGATACCCCTCTTCTTCCTGTGCTCGTCAATATTTCAATATCCGTCAGTCTAACTAACGACGTGGCGTGCCTCTCGTGGAGTATTTTTAAGTTGATATGCATAATACAGTCTCCTGTGTGCAAGAAGAAACTTCGATAGTTAGACGCGAACGGATAAGGTAGCTTCACGACCTCAGACATGCGTGATTTGGACATCCTCTTGGGAGTCGTTCTAGAAAACTTGTAAGTTTGCTCTACATTATCCTGGGAGCTTCTACTTCCAAGTTGCCATTATTTGTGCCACGTCGGCGAGCATATGGCTACAACTACCCTCCTTGCTTTTAACATTTTGATGAATTAGGATTTGAAACATGTACTTTATAGATTGTAATTAATGGGGTAAAATATATTCCATATAAGGGTGTTAAAGATGCAAAGTCTTGCTGTACTTTCAATTGATAGAAAGTGCTGGAGAGGGATAATGAGGCTCAAAATATGCGTATGTTGATAGGAGTCTATACATAGCATGTCATACGTACTTTCTCTTTGTGTAACATAGCTCTGGCTAGAGGGACGCCAGCAGGCGTAGCTCAGGGCTAGATTGTGTTACTCTGGAACTCGGCAAAGCGTCTGCTATATGTTTGAGGTCAGTCATTGGAATCGGCATCAGCATCTGCATTGACATTACAGGGTCTTACATTTCTATGCATCAAGCATTGTGTCACTTAAGGTAATCATTCTAAATAATGAAATTTAATCAATATGCTCTCTTATAGGCTATTGTGAAAAAGAAACAATATAATGCTGACTGCAGGGTGACGTCAGAACGAAAGTCAAATAGCTACATTCTTGGCCCACATTGAGTATGGCGTTGACTCTTTCCGACGGTGTGAATAAAATGTAGACGCTTCAAAATAAGTATGATATGTGGTGATGCTTTGAAGATTGGGTATTCAATTCTTATGCTATTTACAATTATATTGTAAACTGAGGTAGCCTATAAGATTTAACTCATGTAATAAACTCTGTCTCATCCACTCAAGTGTCATGTATTTGTGACTAATCATGTCAGAGACTGTTAGGGTTCTTGCCAAGGACGTCATGTGCATTCTTAATACGTGTCTCGTGGACAAAACCTTTCATGTGACTCTGCGTCAGCACAGGAGTCAATTTAAGGAATGACCTCTTTGTAGTTTGAAAACAATGTATTTAATATGCTAAGGGGCAGATGACATGGCTGATCCGCTTCTTAAAACGACCATCATCATCATCATCATCATCATCATCATCATCATCATCATATATGCTTACAATAAGCGTGAACAGTTATTAAACACATAGATCTTTGTATTTTTCTCTTTGATGGGCATTCCACAACTTTCTTAGGTTTATTTGTTGACTAAAGTGTCCCCCATTCAGGGGTTCCTTGGCTAATATGTACTGCTTTAGTCGTTCCTGATCATCCTTGAAATCTCATAACACCCTACATTTGATAAGCGATTCCTTTCTCACAACATGTATTATTATTTGTATTTGTTCGTCCGTGCGTATCTGATATTATGAGCGTAGCGGTCAACTCTGATTACATTAAATCAAATATGTTTCTTCGCTAATGTTGTTGTTTGAGTCTTCAGACTTTTGACTGGTTAGAAGCAGCACTCCATGCCTCCCTGTCCTGAGCTAATCGTTTCATATCTACATAGCTACCACACCTTACTTCCGAGGCAATTTGTTTAACATATACTAACCTTGGTCTACCCCTACAGTTCTTGTCCTCGACCCTTCCTTCCATAACTAAGTTTGCTAATCCTGGGTGTCTTAGTATTTGTCCTACCAACCTATCTCTTATCTTCATTAGCAGTCGCCAGAAACATCTCATTTCTCCCACTCGTCTTAATACCTCTTCATTTGTAAACTTATATACCCATCTGATCTTAATCATCCTCCTGTAAAACCACATTTCAAACGCTTCAATTCCTCCCTTTTCTGCTGCTCCAACAGTCCAAGTTTATCTTACAAAGAGTGCCACGCTCCAGAAAAAGGCTTTCAAAAATGATTTCCTAATATCTATAACGATATTCGATGTTGTGACATTCCAAATTCACATAGAACGAAACCTCATAATCGGGACATGTGAGATTCCAATTTAGTATGTATATCCATATCTATACTATTATAATAAAGCTGAAGAGTTTGTCTGTGTGTTTGTGTCTTTAAACGCGCTAATCTCTGGAACTACCAGTCGGATTCGAAAAATTATTTTTTGTATATGATAGCCAGATTCAAAAGGAATAGTTTCGGCTATGTTAAATTTCGGACAGACCACTCCATTCTTGCTTTCAGGCCCTTTGGCACAAATCTACACCGTTCAAGCGATCAGAACCAAAATGTGTACACTTACACTTTGGAACCCTGCGAGTTACACTGTCTACATGAAATTTATGACAGACCAGTCCATTTCCTGCATTTAGGCCCCTTGGCACAAATCCACACCGTTTCACTAATCTGAACCAAAATTTGTATACTTACCCTTTGATACCCTGCGAGTAACACTGTTTACATGCAATTTCGGACAGACCACTCCATTCGCTGCATTTATGCCCTTTGGCACAAATCTACACCGTTTCACCGATCTGAACCACATTTTGTGTACTTTTTTATTTTTATCGAATTTACCCTCCAGGTTGGTGGCTCCCACGGACTCAGCGGGGGAAGTCACCTCTACCGCCTCTACGGGTGTCCTAGAGCTGGTAACATCTGATCGGAGTGGATACAAGCAGGGAGGTGTTACCAACACCGCGCCCAGGCGCCTCACCTGCAAAGCGAACAGGGGCCTCATGAGGGAAGGGAGGGATAGGCAAGGAAAAGGGAAGGAGCGGCCGTGGCCTGACAGTAGGAACCATATCGGTATTTGCCCGAAGACGAAGTGGGAAACCACGGAAAACCACTTCGAGGATGGCTGAGGTTGGAATCGAACCTCCTCTACTCATTTGGGCCACCTGAGGCTGAGTAGACCCCGTTCCAGTCGTCATACCACTTTTCAAATTTCGTGGCAGAGCCGGGAATCGAACCCAGGACCTCCGGGGCGGCAGCTAAACATGCTGACCACTACGTTACGGAGGCGACATTTTGTATACTTACCTTTTGGAACCCTGCGGGTGACACTGTCCACTGTAAATTTCGGACAGACCACTCCATTCCCTACATTTAGAATAACAAACTAACTGAACTTGAAAACCACGTATTAAGGCCCTTGAACCATTCATGTCCGTAGTAGTGTAAATATAAGAGTATTTTAGTAAGTCCATTGCTGACTGGCAATTCGGGCTGCATCACATCGCCCCTACCAGTGTTCTGGTGCAGAATTGCGAAAATAGTTAAATCTTGCGCTGCTTATAAATTGCAGTCACGGGGATTAGTGCAAAAAGATTTCTTAGGCCCCTTAAAACAGTTATCATCATGAACATATTATGCCTCTATATAAGTGCAATGGTGTTGGTGCAGTGCATTGAGGTTATCAGCTGCAATAAGCGTTGGTGCTTTCAAATTTACCCTCATTTATTCCCAAACTTATCGTTGAGTGCTATGTGGCGGTAAATGATACTATTCTACCACAGGAGCTCGGGACAGCCGAAATTTTCCAAAGTGTTCTGATTATTTTCCTACGGCGCTATGCGACAAAAGACGACACTATTGGTCTCTACATTTCTAACAGCCAATGAGATATAGGCCCTAGGCAGTGTCTTATTTCACTTACTCCTCTTTCTAAACATATTTTAAAATTTGTTTGTAATTTACATGTGTCAGTGCTGTAGTTAGTAAACAGCCATTTCCCTATTCATTATTATCATAACGGGAAAATGACCTGAATGTTACGTCCATTATACTGTACTACTTATCACCCCCAATACAACCACCACCATCACCACAAAAAGTTATATTTAAAAATATTTCTTTTCTGTTAGTGCCAGTTCTGTAGTAGTATTAATTATCATTCATAAAACAAATAAATCCACCGGGCGAAGCTGGGCACTACTGCTAGTATACTTATATGGTCTCTTTATTTAGTATTGAACCCTTTATCCACAGGCTGTATAAATGATTCTAATAATTATTCATCATCTTTTGATACATTTCTACAGACAACAGATATGAGAGCCAGACGGTGTTGGGAAGTATTGAGAAATCAGTGGCCAAGAGGACACGATGGTTTAAGCTCCTGTGGTATTTTAGGAAGAAGCATATATATTCTTGAGACATAGGACAGGTGCAACTTTTAGCGCGGAAGACGGCTTGGGCACGCACATTATGGCCTGTTGCTAGGAAGGTTGGCGCCAAGAAGGAAATCGTATGCTACGAAGCAATTGGTCTATCATCATGTTAACCACTCCCTACTGCAGAAAAATATGTAAAAGCGCGCAAAGACATACAAGAGTCTGGGCCAATAATATCAAGACGCCTTGTTTTAGCGGCAACTCGGCTTGGTAACGCACACTGGTAAATTAACGCGGGAGTTATCTACAGATTAATTCCACGATCGATTCGAGCCGGCTACAGCATAATCGTAACCTCCACACTGCTACGAACTCAATGATACCGATCGCATGCTAGTCTGATAATTATTATGGAATATTTTTTTAATAAATCCTCTTCCACACCTACCCTAGTCAGTTTCGTTTATAAGGATCCAAGATGCTTCGAGGATCAAGCACTTATTTCGTGCGTCTGAGGGCGTAACGTTCACTCACTCATTTTTGTACGTCTGAGTACGGAACACTAATCACTTATTTCGTGCGTCTGAGGACGTAACATCATCACTTATTTCGTGCGTCTGAGGGCGTAACGTCGATCACTCATTTTTGTACGTCTGAGGACGGAACACTCTGACTTATTTTTGTACGTCTGAGGACGTAAGGTTCATACTCTGCATATTTTCATGTTATAGAACATGGAACAGTGTCGTCAAGTTATAAGAGTAACTTCAGTGATTTATTTGTAGTCCCAGCACTATCAGTAGGACCAGTTCATCGAAATAATTCACCAAATAGACTGTCAAGGAATATAGTACTTGATAGGTGAATATAGTAGGAATTATATCGTGTGTGTATCTGACAAAACGTTATTTAATTCAGCACGAGATGACGTCTAAGAACGAGAACGGATCTGGGAACCAGCAGGACATTTGCCAGAAGATGTCGATGACCAGATAAACATCTTAAAAGAGATGGCTGCAGACGTTTTTCCTGGCGCTGTTTTAAAGGATTGAGTACAAATGAATTTATTTATTAATTAAATCAACTATGGTATTATGGGACATATTTTTGTAGATATTTGTTTGCTTGTTTGGTAATGTAGATTTTTAGTTTTTGTTTTACTGACACATTAAATATGGGACTAGCCGAGCGTTGCGTAATTTGTAAATATTGTGATTGTATTTGGTTCACTTTACGGGGCGACGCGGAGCCCGTGCTCGCGTTCGCTTGCGTAAATCGCGGTCAAGCATTATTATTCGGAGGTATGCCTTACAACAAAAATGGAACTGAATTAATTTTGAGATTAAAAATAGAATTTGGAGGGTAAGATTATTTGTGAGTAGAATTTTATGACGGATCAGGATTGTTTTGATAGTTGCTTTCCAGCAGTTTGAACGGGATGGCACTTTGCATCCGAGTTTTTGGTTATGTATTGTTGTTAATGTGTCAATGGACGCAGTAGTGTTGATGTGTTTTGAGCCGACCCAGTGTGTGCGTATGAGTGTCAGTCCAAGCTTTTGGTGCGTTGTGTGATTTTTATAATGTGCTAGCGAGAATATATCATGGTGATTATTCTGTCTTGCTCCACAGTAGCCCAGTACATGACCTCGCGAGGCTGAATTTTGTGGTATATATTTGTGTTCTCGCCATCCAGGGGATGGGTGAGATATGTTGACGTTTCCAGAAGGAAACTGCACCTAGCTTGCGGGGCTGAGAGAGATATTTGAGGCAGTGTTGACTCATACAAGAAGGGCGCGCTCAAATCAGATAACGTGACTTGTCATTAGTAACAGGCTTGCTTCCTGTACTGCAATTTAAGATGTTATTTAAAATTCACAAAAACCTGATCGGTTATAATGAGTATTGATTGATTAAATGGGTGCTGTCCATAGTTGTAAAGGAGCTTCCGAAATTCGTGTTTGTCTGGCGTTTTATAAAAATGTAAACATAGTTTTTCAGCCGTTAGGCTTGTATTTTGTCGTTGTTGGTTCAATTTTTTGTGTGTTTATTATTTATGCGTTCTTGACCCGTGTCAAGTTAGGGTGCGCGAAGCTATGTTCCCAAGTTATGATGAGAGCGTTTTGGCCGATTTTTTGGCATGCTCTTTTTGTGTTCATTTTGTGCTCCGGCACCAGCTAGGATCTCAGGGAGATTCTTCATTCTGTTTATATTATTAGATCTTGCATGTGTCAGTAGTAATTATAGTGTATTAGTTAAGGGTGGGTCCCATAGCCGTAGTGTGATTTAAAAGATGCAACTCCGTAAGCAACATGACTGTTTCAGTTGTAAACGGACTCGCATCAGTACTCAGTTTCTTATTAACGAGCAGTACACCACACATTATATAACTTCTTGACCAAAAAAAATGGACTTGTATCCATATGTTGTGACGAGTGAGTTCTTACCGCTCAAATGCTTATGTTATGATTTTATCATTTATGTGAAGCTGCATTCACATTGTCTTGTTGTGACGAGCGAGTTCCTACCGCTCAGTGTTATTATTATTATTAAGGGGGTGAAAGTCAGGGAGGATTTCTTTTTATTTATTATTATTATTATGCACATACCTTTTCAGTCATTAAATTTCTTTTATTCTACTTGTTATTCATTTTATTTCTAGTATAGCCTTTGTCATGAACCTTTCTATTCATTAGAGCATGTTGTTTTAAGCGAACTTTGCTGTGTAACGCAGTCAGGACTGAACACGACCCCGTAGATGAATCTTCAGAAAACCATGCTTTATTGAAGGGTGCAGTATGTAATTATTGATAATTGCACCTGACGTGATGCTATTCATTATAATTTAATTAATTAATTAATTTATTTAAGATGAAACATTGTAGGCCTACAAGGATCTGAACTCAGACATATATTCGACGATGTCGAAGGGTACATATTATACGTCAGAAAACTATCATAATGACGGTCATCATAGTACTGTTTTTAGCCTACTTTTCACATTTTGCAAAAATGAGAAAAAAGTAGACTTATGAGATCGGGCAAATGTGTGTCTGTCTGTCTGTCTGTCTGTCCTTCTGTCTGTCTGGCTGGCTGTGTGTGTGTGTCCCCCTATCAACTCCTAAACGGCTGCAGCAATCGAAACAAAATTTGGTAGGAGTAAAGATCTACACCTGAATATCTCACGGCCATATTTGAAAATGATGTCAGTGCTACCAACTGCTAAAAAATCGCAATTGAAATTTGAGCTCCATGTTGGATACCTTGGAAAGTATGAATGGGAGCTATTTCAAAATTGGCACACGTACAGACCATAATATTTCAGTTTAATTTCCAGGAGGCCAAACATGGCAGTGTTGCCAAAATGATTATAAGCCTCCTGATAGGTCCAATTTTTAAATGCATATAACTTCTACACTATCAATTGGAATTCAACCAAATTTCGTATGTTGTATGTGTACATAACCAGATATGACTGAGCGTATTCTTAAGACCTACCAGGGCTGCCAACTGTTAATAAATGCTCCTAATTTATTTTATCCAAATACCAATATATCAGAAAGTATGCAAGCCGACAGCTTTAAACTATGCACACGTATAGTACCTGACATTCTATATAAATTTGGGGTAACTTATATACGTCAGTGCTACCAACATGATTCTAAGCCTGCTGACAGGTCCAACTTTAAATACATGCAACTTCCATACTATCATTTGGATTTCAACCAAATTTCGTATGTGTTATGTGTACCATAACAGATATGACTATGCGTATTCTAAGGAGCAACCAGGGCTGCCAACTGTTAATATGTGCTGTCCCTATTTTTGTTACCCTAATATCAATATATCAGAAAGTATGCAAGCCAATAGCTCTAAAATTTGCACACGTATAGTACCTGGCATTCTAGACGAATTTGGAGTAACTAATATACGTCAGTGCTGCCAACATGATTCTAAGCCTGCTGATAGGTCCAATTTTAAAATGCATGTAACTTCTATACTAACTAATGGATTTCATTCAAAATTGGCACAACAATAGATCATATTATTTCAGATTATTTCTGACCAATACATGCATGACATTGTTGCCAACATGATTTTACGCGCGCTGTTAGATCCAATGTTTAACTGCATGTAACGTCCATGCGATTCATTGGACTTCAACCAAATTTTGTATTTTGTACCTTAAGAGATGGAACTAAGAATATATTCAGTCATCAGGGCTGCCAACTGTAGAGCTCTATTAGGATACATTATGCCAGGTATACAGTATTTCGAACTAATTGGAAATTTCGATATTAGCAACTTAATTTCGTCATTATTCTAGATAGGTTCATATTCTGTAGAATAATCATTGGCATGAAAAGTAGGCTGTATAGTTCTTAACGGAACTTCTTGTTCTTTATGAGACAGTTTCTCCAGCCAATCAGAGCTCATTCATTGACCAATTAGGTAAGGATACCTTCGCGCATGCGCTAAAAATCCAAAATGTCGGACATGAATTACATGATTTGAAAGTTAAAATTGGATATCGGATCAACCATTGTAGTTGCAATCCCAAACATAAATACAAAATCTGCACGAACCTTTACGGTAACAAGAAAATACTATGACATATGCAAGAAATTTATGAATCTACGTCAAGAAGTTGGCAACACAGCATCCTTCTATATAAATTACCGACATGGAAAGTGCACCATCCATATGTTCGCGTAAATAAACTGGCGAATATGAGACAACAAATAGCACTGTACCTTAATATCCCCAACTCCAATTTCTACACAGGGCATTGCTTTCAAACGACTTTGGTGACAATATTAGTGAATGCTAGAGCTGGACGGCACTAGTCATCATGCAGGCTGTAAACAATAGCATTGCCAAGCAAAGTAAATGGTCTCTGCTTTCGAAGTTCGTTGACCCACGCATGCGCTCTGTTCAGTCAGCAAAGCCAGCGCGCCCTGTTCACTAACTGAAGTAACTGAATCCCACAGATATTTATGAATATTTATGTTAAAACATATATAATAAAGTTATAATTATCGTCGAACATAAACAGTCGTATGCAACTCGCCTATAATGGTAATTAAGACACTCGTATGGAAATTATAAAACTCGCTACGCTCGTTTTACAAACATACTCGTGTCTTAATTATTGCCATTATAGGCTCGTTGCATAATGTACTACGTATTATTGTATGTAGCAAGTCTTGTAAGACTGAGCTGAAGTGTACTCAAGTGAATAACAAATTGCTTCACTTTCCGAGAAACCCAGTTAAATTTTGGGCTTGAGATTTTCCCATGTGCTGGCACAGCAGTGCTAGGCAGAAGTGATCTGGCATTCTTTTGCGTCAGGGAGGTAGCCTATCTAGTGGTTGCTACCCAGATTGGATTGGTTACTGCCAATAGTGGATGGGCTTCTCTTATGACGTAGTGATGATCCATGGCGGGGATGGAGAGGTGACGGCGAGCGTATGACTTTGTTCTGTTACTATTCTGATTTGGGTTTCGAGTCGACTACTACTTTCCTGATTTCGCCGTTGAGCTGAGCTTTTTGCTTCACATTGGGGTAGAGACCACTTGAGCTTGTGCTTGAGTTGGAATATTATTAATTTGGGACTTGTACGATTTCTTGTACAGAGTCACTAGTATAGCTTGGGATCTGACTGATATATCTAATGATAGAGTATGTCCTGTCGAGATCTCG
Organism: Meconema thalassinum; assembly: GCA_946902985.2. Classification (NCBI taxonomy): domain Eukaryota; kingdom Metazoa; phylum Arthropoda; class Insecta; order Orthoptera; family Tettigoniidae; genus Meconema; species Meconema thalassinum. Next base: position 1,102,076,588 of record OX336389.2, on the reverse strand, counting down.
TCGTCACACCAGTCTTCGATTTCTGAATGCTTATTCAGAGTTTGAACTCATGTATTTACGAGATTCAGGGGAACATGCGTTCCAGATAATAGTATTTGAGTGCCAGCTAGTTTATGCTTCAAGGTACAATTTAGTAAGATGCGAAGTAAATTCTATATCGCGGATACCAAGCCCGTTATAGTAATAATAATGTTATTGGTTTTACGTTCCTTTTAACTACTGCGACTTTTAGAGACGCAGGGGTGCCGTAATTTTGCCCCGAAGGGGATCATTAACGTGCCAGTAAATCTTCTGCAACGGCTCCCTCGCACTTGCTCACCCTCAAATGCCAGCTGGCAGAGCCCGGATTCAATCCTGACACTTACGCTCATTATAGAATCCTATAGCCTATTCCAAAATCGACGAGTACGGTATACTCGCACGACATCTTCGAACGGCTATTGAGAGGACTCGAGTGAGATAACTACATTTTCAGTGCAAAATAAAATAGGACTAGTTCTTTGGGAAAACTACCCCAGAATGTGTAGCTACCATCATCAGTTCCAAAGATCGTCATACCGTGAGTACGATATCTTCGTCGTCGCCCAGGTACATAGGAGTGCGTCACTGTATTTGCCATGTACATAATTATGATCGGGAGTGTTTTTAGATAGGCTGTATATGACGAGGATTCTTGCAAATTGCATTTACTAGAATGTATTATGTGTTTACCAGATTTCCTATTCCTTCATTCTTACTGAAACCTACATTATATTTTATGTGGTGGGGGTTTAACACCGTAACGAAGTTAACACTTATGATAGGCATTCACACCTAACTATAAGTTTAATTGGCAGCGCCAGTGGGATTACCATAACAATGTCAACAGATTCCTTTTCTGTAGAAATGCTATCCATGCCTGAGCCAACCTACTATTTATATCCTTTTTGCTTCGTCCATAACTCGTTGTTTAGCTTCCTAAGTAAAAAAAAGTCTCCTACTTCCTTTAGTCTTTTATCTGCCAACTAGCAGTAGAGCCCGGCTTCGCCCGGTGGATTTATTTGTTTTATGGATGATAATGAACACTACTACAGAACTAGCACATGAAACTTAACATAACAGAAAAAAATATTGTAAAAATATTACTTTTTGTGGTGGTGGTGGTTGTAGTGGGGGTGATAAGTAGTACAGTATAATGGACGTAATATTCAGTTCATTTTCCCATAATGATAATAATGAATAGGGAAACGGCTATTTTGTAAGTACAGCACTGACACATGTAATTTACAAACAAATTAAAAAAAAATGATTAGAAAGAGGAGTAAGTGAAATAAAAGACACTGCCTAGGGCCTATATCTCATTGGCTGTTAGAAATGTAGAGACCAATAGTGTCGTCGTTAGTCGCATAGCGCCGTAGGAAAATAATCAGAAAACTTTGGAAAACTTTGGCTCTCCCAAGCTACTGAGGTAGCAAAAGTATAATTTATCGCCACATAGCGCTCAACGATAAGGTTCTGAATAAATGAAGGTAAATTTGAAAGCACCAACGTTTATTGCAGCTGGTAACCTCAGTGTACTGCACCACACCACTGCACTTATACAGAGGCATAATATTTTCATGATGATAACTGTTTTAAGGGGCCTAAGAGATCCTTTTGCACTAATTACTCCCCGTGACTGCAATTTATAAGCAGCGCAAGATGCAACTATTTTCGCAATTCTGCACCAGAACACTGGTAGGGGTGACGTGATACAGCCTGAACTGCCCGTCAACAATAGACTTATTAAAATACTCTAACAGTTACAGTACTACGGACAAGAATGGTTCTAGGGCCTTAATACGTGGGTTTCATGTTTATTTTGTCTGTTATTCTAAATGTAGAGAATGGAGAGCGTTGTTCAAAATATCAAGTGGACAGTGTTACCAGCAGGGTTTCAAAGTGTAAGTAAAATTTGGTTCAATTAGGAGAAACGGTGTAGATTTGTGATAAAGGGCCTAAATGCAGGGAATGGTGGGGTCTGTCCGAATTTTAAAGTGGACAGTGTCACCCGGAGGGCTCCAAAGGGTAAGTACACAAAATGTGGTTCAGATTGGTGAAACGGTATAGATTTGTGCCAAAGGACTTAAATGAAAGGAATGGAGCGGTCAGTCCAAAATTTCAAGCAGACAGTGTTACTGGTCGGGTTCCAAAGGATAAGTATGTACAATTTGGTTCAGATCGGTGAAACGGTGTATATTTGTGCCGAAGGGCCTAAATACAGGGAATGGAGTGGTCTGTCCAAACTTTCATTCAGCCAGTGTTACTCGCAGGGTTCCAAAGGGTAAGTATACAAATTTTGGTTCAGATCGGTGAAACTGTGTAGATTTGTGCCAAAGGACCTAAATGCAGGGAATGGAGTGGTCTGTCAAAAATTTCAAGCACACAGTGTTACTCTCAGGGTTCCAAATGGTAAGTATACAAATTTTGGTTCTGATCGGTGAAACGGTGTAGATTTGTGCCAAAGGGCCTGAATGCAGGGAATGCAGTGGTCTGTCCGAAATTTTATGTAAACAGCATTTCTCGCCGAGTTCCAAAGGGTAAGTATACAAATTTTGGTTCAGATCGGTGAAAAGGTATAGATTTGTGCCAAAGGGCCTAAATGCAGGGAAAGGAGAGGTCTGTCCGAAATTCTATGTAAACAGTATTACTCGCAGAGTTCCAAAGTGTAAGTATACACATTTTGGTTAAGATCGGTGAAAAGGTGTAGATTTGTGCCAAAGGGCCTAAATGCAGGTAATGGACTGGTCTGTCATAAATTTCACGTGGACAGTGTTACTCGCTGGGTTCCAAAGTGTAAGTGTACGCATTTTGGTTCAGATCGGTGAAATGGTGTACGTATCACTAACCATAACGCCAGCGCATGCGGATAGAGCAGTTCGGGAGCGCTTGTTCTACCGACTTACTGAACAAAAATAAATCTTTAAGGTTACCTGAGAGGTGTAGCCTAATACTACATAGCCTAAACTATTCCTCTTGAATCTGGCTATCATATAAATAAATAATTTTTCGAATCGGACTGGTAGTTCCTGAGATTAGCGCGTTTAAAAACACAAACACACAGCGAAACTCTTCAGCTTTATTATATTAGTATAGATTTGACGTCCACAGAGGTTTCTGATTTTTATCGCCTGCTTTCCAGTATTTTTGTTATATGTTAATTAATTTTCATCATGAATTCTTTCCTCGATACAGAGTCCATGCCTTGAAAACAGATGATATCATCGTATTTTGCCTCCTACCTTATTAGCCTAATTTCTATTTTTGCAAAAAATTAAAGAAGGGTTATGAGATTTATATGGGCGAAACGTGCGTGTGTGTCTGTGTGTCAATGTGTACATGTCGATCTCTCCTATGAATTTAAATACGACGAAGCCGAATTGAACCAAATTTGGTATATTGGTAGCAGTAGGAAGGGGCACCCCAGTGTCATCTTTTGGATCACCGCCATCTTAACCAAAACAAACTGGTCATCCAAATGTTCACGAGTCATTAATTAACGTTAGTATGGCTTGGTACACTTGTGGTTGTGCCAACAATTCGTGAATTAAAATGTCTCTAACATGTGCAGACACAGACAGAGAAAGGTGCTCTAGTTCTCGAAATATTGCTCAATTCCATGAATCTGGAGAATCTGGGAACACGCACCTTCTCAGATAGCCAATATAATTCACAGAGGACCGAGATTAATCCTTTCACCTTTAGCTTCCCAGTCATCTCAAGGGACGCCTCTGGGCTATGCATGAAGGTTCTCTATGCACGAAGTAAACTGAATACTTTGTACTTAGTGAGCAGCAGCCAGTTTGTTTATGAAAGAATAAATTATGGGTCAAAACGAGCTTTAACTTCTCACGTTGTAAACGCTAAGTGAGATGATGAAAGAGTCAGTGATGAGAGTGAGTTAGGAAACGCTTATCTTGTCATGCAATGGAGCAAGACTTCTTGAAACAAAACCAACAATTTCATGGGATATTTGAAGTCTTCCTCAAATCTCTTCATGCATGCCGCACCCAGCCCTTTGTTCGTTGGACATAATCCGCATGGAAGCGCGCAACAAAAGACATAGTCAGATCAAGTATAAACTGGCTCCCTTTCGAGCCTATGTAGGGAACATAAAGAAAAGATCAGCTTCAGGCAAGGCATAATGTACTCTCCCTCTAGTGTCCCTTCATAAAATATTAATGAAGCAAGTAAATATAAATACCATTTCTGCTTTCAGAGGATTGTATTAAATTATCCTTGAGATTTCCACCCTGTGGGTGGAAATAGAACATTTTTTGGCATTTCGATCGTCTGTTACGACATGATGAAGATCATACGGTAGCAATCTCTAATCTATTATTACGTCGACTACATAGTACAACTTGGAACTTCCAGTACGGAAGGAATACTGTTACCGCGGAAGACCGGGTTCGATTCCAGGCTCTGCCAAGAAATTCAATTCTGGGTAGAGGCCTGATACGGGGTACACTCAGCCTCGTGAGGCAAACCTGTCAAGAGGCGGGTTCGATTCACACCTCAACCGTCCTGGAAGTTGTTATACGTAGTTTCCCACTTCTACTCCAGGCGAATGCCGGAAAGATTCCTATATTAAGTCCACAGACGCCTCCTTCGCAAATACTCAGCTGAATTACAAATACATACACTACTACAGCCATTGTAGTAACACGGGTTATCAGACAACTTCCACACACACACACCCAGGTACACGATGTCACAAAGCCCCTAAATTAATCAACAACAACAAAAACTTAAGAAAAAAATACATGAGCAGTTTCTCTAAAGTGTTCAGTTTGGTAGACTGAATGCTTACAAGTTCTTAGGAGGAAGATTTAGAACAGTACGGAGAGAATCGCTAACCATAACAATTGGGAGAATTGTTTGGATGCAGAAAATTAAATTAATTAACCATGGTTTGACACTACGTAATGAGTTGGCTGATCTAGCTAATTCTACATTTCGAAATAGCAACTTGGACGCTTTATTCGTCTTTGAGATACCCAGAACTAACATCAACATCAATTCACCAAATCGTTTTTATTGCAGATCATTGTTCAGTTAAGACCTTTCGGAGACTACTGGTATATTTTTAGCCTACTTTCGATTTTTGCAAAAAATGAAAGTAGACTTATGAGATCAACACAGGGCGAAAAAAGTGTGTCTGTCTGTGTGTGTGTATGTGTGTGTGTGAGTCTGTGTGTGTGTGTGTGTATGTGTGTGTGTGAGTCTGTGTGTGTGTGTGTGTCTGTGTGTGAGTGTGTGTACTCTGAATGTCTGTCCCCCCCTATCAATTCGAACACGGTGAATGCGAATTGAACGAAATTTGGTACAAAGGTAGCACAAGCAAAGGACACCTCAGTGTCATGTTTTATATCGCCGCCATCTTGACGGAAACGTAATGGCGGCCACACAAATGTTCAAAGCTTAAATCAAATTACGACTAACCTAATCATCCGATCTCTACCAAATTTTGCAACAACATACCTTTATGGGGGAAGCATCCTTTGACCAAACCAATAGGCCATCAGCGTAATAGTTTGCGTGATGGCGGCCATCTTTGTTTGAAAATCGATTCCCCCTATTAATTCGAACACGGTGCAACCGAATGGAACGAAATTTGGTACAGAGGTAGTACTAACAAAAGGCACCTCAGTGTCATGTTTTATATCGCCGCCATCTTGACGGAAACGAAATGGCGGCCACACAAATGTTCAAAGCTTAAATCAAATTACGATTAACCTAATCATCCGATCTCTACCAAATTTTGCAACAACATACCCTTATAGAGGAAGCATCCTGTGACCAATCTAATAGGTCATTAGCCTAATAGTTTGCGGATGGCGGCCATCTTTGTGTGAAAATCAATTCCCCCTATTAATTCAAACACGGTGAAACCGAATGGAACGAAATTTGGTACAGAGGTAGCACTAGCAAAGGACATCTCAGTGTCATGTTTTATATCGCCGCCATATTGACAGAAACGTAATGGCGGCCACACAAATGTTCAAAGCTTAAGTTAAATTACGATTAACATAACCATCCGATCTCTACCAAACTTTGCAACAACATACCTTTATGGAGGGAGCATCCTTTGACCAATCTAATAGGTTATTAGCCTAATAGTTTGCGGATGGCGGCCATCTTTATGTCAAAATTGATTCCCCCTATTAATTCGAACACGGTGGAACCGAATGGAACGAAATTTGGTACAGAGGTAGCACTAGCAAAGGGCACCTCAGTGTCATGTTTTATATCGCCGCCAACTTGACTGAAACGTAATGGCGGCCACACGAATGTTCAAAGCTTAAATCAAATTACGATTAACCTAATCATCCGATCTCTACCAAATTTTTCAACTACATGCCTTTATAGAGGGAGCATCCTTTGACCAATCTAATAGGTCATTCGCCTAGTAGTTTGCGGATGGCGGCCATCTTTGTGTCAGAATCGATTCCCCCTATTAATTCAAACACGGTGAAACCGAATGGAACGAAATGTGGTACAGAGATAGCACTAGCAAAGGGCATCTCAGTGTCATGATTAATATCGCCGCCATATTGACATAAACGTAATGGCGGCCACACAAATGTTTAAAGCTTAAATCAAATTACGACTAACATAACCATCCGATCTCTACCAAACTTTGCAACAACATACCTTTATGGAGGGAGCATCCTTTGACCAATCTAATAAGTCATTAGCCTAATAGTTTGCGGATGGCGGCCATCTTTATGTCAAAATTGATTCCCCCTATTAATTCGAACACGGTGGAACCGAATGAACGAAATTTGGTACAGAGGTAGCACTAGCAAAGGGCACCTCAGTGTCATGTTTTATATCACCGCTATCTTGACGGAAACGTAATCGCGGCCACCAAAATGTTAAAAGCTAAAATGTAATTACGACCAACCTAACAATCTAGTCTCTACCAAATTTTGCAACACCATATCTTTATGTGGGAATCATATTCTGACCAAACTGCAAGAACATCAGCCCAATAGTTTGCAGATGGTGGCCAAGTATGTGTGCAAATCGATTCCCCCTATCAATTCAAACACGGTGAAACCGAATTGAACGAAATTTGGTACAGAGGTAGCACTAGCAAAGGTAACCTCATATTCATGTTTAATATCCCTATAGCACGTTATATTTCAACAAGATACTACAACCAACATTCTATCATACTCCTTGAAAAGGACAAAGAGTTATAACAATACCCATGCATTTAGGAGAAAGTAGGCTATATGTTCTTTACTGAACATCTTGTTTTTTCATCCCCTACATTTCATGAACACTTGATTGCTTCAATTTTGTCTCGGTGTTGCGCATATATTTCATAGATACCAAAAGGTAAATATCTACGTTGGATGCAACGGATTGTCAGCACTATGTTACACAAAGGAATATGAAGATCCCTATCTCCTGAGTACAACAATGAAACAGTTAAAACTTAATTCAACTTTCCTTAACATACATTTTAAACGGTTGAGGTTGAAACGAAAAAAAAAATTGATCCTTTATATTGGGTACGTGCTACTGTGACCGAAATCCTGTCATGTAACTAGGCTACCACTGCTGTGGTCAAGGAAGGAAGCGAAGGATCGCTAGCCAATCAACACCGAGAGCTTGAGAGCGAGTTTCTGAACTCGGGAATATATAATTAATACGATCAGCATGCAACTCCATTTTTATGAAGTCTCACCATTTTTTATTTATTATATCATCTTATAAGAATCTTAATTATTTGTTATTATCAAGCAAAGATAATATAATATATCAGTTGATAAACGGTTAATTTATTGTAGCAGAGAACCGATTATTCCTTATTGAACATAGCGTATGTGAAGCTTCGCATGGTCAGCATGGACAGAGAGAGAAGATTTCTTCTAACCCCCTCCCACCCACGTGACAAGTATGTTAGTTTTCCAGTACAATGTCGAACTCGACTATAAGACATTCGTTTACTGTCACGGTACGGTTCTGAATACGCGAATTAAGCTCGTGTGACATATTTGAACTTAAAGTTATTAACTGCGATCAAAACATTTTTATTTCGCATATCCGACGGGAGTATGATATTCTTTTCCGTGTGCGCAAGCAAGAGGTGATATTAAATTCAGTAGTAATACTAGAGAATATGTTGCAGTGGCTGACATAAGTAATAAGTATCAACTATTCTACACATAAAGTGAACATTGAAACGATTCTACATTACAATGAACTTGTTAAAATACACGCTGCAGTTAAAGGAAACACATCAGTGGTAGCAATATTCAAGGCCAACCGCCTAACACATGTTCGAATGAACATGCCAGACATGTCGTCTGCTGCTACAAGGTCTTTCAAACACGACATTCTCACTTCTTTATAATAGATAGTAGGCTACACTCTCACAACACATAGCTAGTTATTATGCGTTGCAAAGCAACATGTTGGTGAGCATAGCATAATCCAATGAACAATATTGCGGATATATGAGAAGTCATGAACATGTGAATCATATGTAATATTTGACCATCAGTGACGAACACTACCTAACTAATTTTTCAAGGGATCAAGAATTTCGACCATGGCAATCACACACAATTTGGAAATGAAGGTAACTTTCTAGAACTTCAATGCACACAACATGATGACAGCTTAAATCAATTAAGGGTAAACGTGTTCGCGAAGATGCAAACCAAGATTCAGGAAGATTCACTTAACATCGGGCAAAACCACACGTAGATGATAAAGTTTCAGGGATTCAGAGGGCGTCGATCTTGGAAGATGAAGATCAGCTTTCAATACAAAGACATCGTACTCTATTACAACACCTACAAGGGCAGTGAGTCCATATCACACCAACTGAACACAATGACAGCCATCACCATCAATTAATGCAATGATTTTTATTTCAGGTGACTGATATACAGTATTATGCCTGATTTCCTAACATAAGGAGCACATTAGAAATAAGACATTGCTAATTTTTGTTCACACATATTTTTCGACGAATTTAATAATGTGATAATTTAATTGATTAATGTTTCTAATTAAATTAGATTAATTTAGCTCCATTTTCGTAATATTTTCCCATTGGGGATTTCTTAGCGCAATTCATTTATTGATTCGATTGCCGATAGAATATCGAATATTTCACACCGCTAAATAATGAACTTGACTGTGTCAAGTTGAACATAATGAAACATAGTTAGACTTATAACGAATTATTAATGACTTATTAACGAAGATTTAATTTATTTTAATTACTTGGTAATTATTATTTATCATGATTGCAGATATCATGGGAATTTATGGCTAAATTTTGAATTTTGATTGCAAATATTGGACAGTTGACCTACAATGATTTTTAATTTGATATACATTTCGAATGGATCAGTTTAGATAGATTCAGATAGATAATCGAGTACAAATAATTATAGCACGACTAATAATGATTTTGTAGACACTTTAAAAGTGGTCTTATAGTAGCAACAGTAGGATATGAGTCAGGTGACCAATCCAATATATTTCAAGGATTAAAATATATGATAAGAATTTTTCACTACGGATATTGGTGATTATAATTAGTTAAGGATGTGTCAGTTTCAAAACAGTCCTATTATGGTGAAATATGATGTGCGTGCTACATAATTATGATTATTGATAATTATTTAATTATTTATGATTAAATAAACGCGCTGATAAACGAATACTGGTTACATGATCTTCAAGAAACATAAAACGATATATCAGAGTTTAGATGAATTTAATAACTTTTATTTGAATGGTTAATGAAATAACAGGTGATCTGAAACTAATTAATTTATATATATTTAACATCGAAATCTTAATTAATTATATTTCTCTGATGATAATACTTATAAATGGAATTATAATAATAATAATTTCATGGAATTTAAACCTGGAATAGATATTCATGATTGATAACATTGCTGCAATTAGTTAAATGTATTAGAAAGTTATCGATTGACATTGATATAAAATGAAATAAAATTATGAGAGGTGGCATTTATACAATCCTCTACTATGATGTAAATTATTTGTATATATTTTTCTTCGATTTATTGAGTCATATTTTCTTAAAATTTATTATGATGATCTTTCAGTGATTATCAGTCGACGCATTAGAATATTTAAATGATATAGGTGAATATGTGTGAATATTTGGAGTGTATTTTCGTCAATTAGATTTATTACTGGGGAAATGAAATACAGTATGTACATTTTCAACTTCTTTTATTCAAAGCTGAATAAGTGAAAAAATGAAGTGATATTTATTTTAAAATACAGATTGAATTCATCTTATTCAACGAAGAATTTAACTTTTATGTTTATTTGCGCATAACCCCCGATATTAAGACAGGACGATCAATTGGGAGTCTAAAACATTAGGATACCCCGATCCCAACATAATTTCAGACCAATTGAATCGTAGGTGTTTTTTTTTTTTTGTGTTCGTCTGCTCTTGAATAAAAGAGAACATTTTATTTTAGAAAGGTTAAATTACTCCTGCAGATTTGAGCTTCTCCCTGATTGAATAATACGAACCTATTTTATTTTGGAAATATATGTCCGAGTTAACCTTTCTCACCTATCCCGTTAAACGACCCGAGATATTAGATCTCTTTCTAGACCAAGCGTATATTAGATTTCTTGCCAGCTTTTTCCGGACATATATTTCAGGGAATCAATTTTTCATTTTTATCGTACTGTATCGTTTTCTGGACATCACGTTGTGATTGCCAGGCCGACGTGACATCTGGGAAACGGGTGCACTACATCACCGTCATTAGCCATCTGTACTTTAGTGTGTTTGGAAACTGATTGATTACGAGTGTAAATAAGTGTCTATGTAGCTATCTGTACTTTTAATCTAGGCTGGGATTGGGAAGAAAGCATCCGTGGTCTTTAGTTACTTACATTCCTGGAGAATAAGATAAACTAGTTTTATGATGAATGAAATGGGTGTAATCGAACCCACGTCTTCTCAATTATACGTAGAGGCTGAGTGCAATCTAATCCATCTTTCAGACTGCATTTAAATTTCTTAGCAGAACAGATCGTTTTTATATCATAGCATTTGTGTTCCTCTCTCATTCACACTTGTCCAAGAAGTGTACGTATTTTCGAAGATTATCTTAACTAAACATCCCGCCATCAAGCGCAGTGCAGATTAATAACGGACAACGAAATCTGATGGAAATGAAATTAAAGAGTTATATCTTCTTAACCGTTCATTTTCTTGTGAACACTTAAAAAACATATCAGCGAATTAACTTATTGTTGTTGTTGTTGTTGTTGTTGTTGATGATGATGATTCATTTAGGGGCTTTGCAACATCGTGGTCATAACCTGTGTTATTGAGATGGCTGTATTAGTGTGTGTAATTGTAATTCATATGAGGATTGGGAAGGAAGCAGCCGTGGCCATCAGTTAGGAACCATCCCAGGATTTGCCCGAAGTAGAAATGGGAAACCACGGAGAACCATTTCCAGGATTTCTGAGGTGGGATCGAACCCGCCTCTTCTCAGTATTGCTTCACGAGGCTGAGTTTACCCCGTTCCAGCCCTCAGACCAGAATGAAATTCTTTTGCAGAGCCGGGAATCGAACCCAGGCCTCCGCGGTGACAGCCAAGAGTGACAAAGTATCAACTATATAAAATAATAATGTTTATAGCAAATGACCTCCACGTATCCTCTATGACCTATGACTAGAAATGGGACGCTTTATTTAGGCGGTAAACGTTACCCTTTGGATCGAGGAATACCAAGATAGCGCGACTTTCGATGCTCCAATTTTACAATGTTCTGCTCTGGAATCTGTGGTGGCCGGCAGTTACCGCCCCCTAAGCACTAAATCCTCAAGATACAAAGATAGCATTCCCCAGAAAATTGCACCGTTAAGCCGAAGAGATGGCCAACCTCTCCTAGCAAGCCACATTTACGCTGCATAAAAATGGTAGCATTTCCCAAAAGCTGTTTGCATCCTCTTTGGGACCTCTTACCCAGCTTATGATACATGGTGTGCAAAAATTATCATATTATAATTAGATTGAAACTTCGAAACATCGCATTGTCTATTCAGAGAGTTCCTGCTCCTTTTGGGTTCAGATTCTTAGTAAGAATTGTTCTACCGTCGGCCAATACGTCACTAGGGACTTTTTCAAGAAAGTTCCATTTTACAACAAGACTTGAAATAGGAAGAGTTGTTTTACCGCCAGTCAATACGTCACCAGGGATTTTTTTCAAGTAGTCTAAGTTCCGTTCTACAACAACTGAAATAGGAAATATATCAAAATCCACTAGATTACACTGTCACGCCCCCGGCCCTATGAGGGTAAATAGTCCCGCTTAGGATTCTCCTAAGGTTCATTTTCCAATGTTCGCATATAAAGAAAAGTAACTCGAAGTGAACTGTTCGGTCTGACTGTATATCCACAAAGGTCTGGGATGTGTCACTGACGTTAGAGGAAAGCTTAAATGCTGTACGCTATAGGCATGAAAGTAAATTTTACATTACGGTGCCATAGGCCTACCCATAGTTCAAGTGTATCGTAATAGAGGCGCTGTGGTATAACAGGATAGTGTAACTGAAACTAAGGTATGATTGTCAAATAATCAACCAGTAGATCATTATCCTATGATTTCAAAATTGATTTGTGAGTGCAAGAAAACAACCACTACTGCTATAGACATGGATACGGACTTGGCCTGTTTAATACTCCATTCGTATAATATTATATTTAGAAAACATCCCCATAAAAGTATTTTGTGTTTTTGTTGATTGTATTTTCGAGAGTGGCTCACCATGTGACTATGAAGACAATCAAGTTTTCCAGTGCTGGATATGTAATGAGAAGTATCCTGAGCAACGGTGGCAACATTTGTGAAGCGGGGTAAGTTCAAGCAACAGAATAACACTATTTTTCATTCTTAGCATGTATTTTTGTTTATTTAAAATGGCTACAATATTGAATATTGAGTTATGAAATTGTTGCTCTATATTGTATCACAGTGTACAGTAGGTCATATACCAAAAGCTATTTAGTCCATCACATGGACGATGCATTTAACTGATAGGGACGTTTGGCGATGTGGAGGAGCAGTATGAAGATAGGCTATGTTAGTCCTTCCCGTAATAATATTTTCGTGTTAAAAATGAACTTGAATATTCACTTGTGCCATTACTCTTTCCTCATCATAGTTACCACTCTCTTGAGCTTTATCATGCATGATCTGAATGTAGTGCATTGATCACTTCACTGGTAAGTATAACTGATGAGGTAAACGCGGTGCTATAGCCTATTGTAATGTACATAATATGTAGGCCGTATGCCAAGCAGCAGTTGGCTTCATAGAGAAATCCCGTACGGGTAGTAAGGCTAACTGGAATTGCAGACGAGGGAAAGAACAATTAAATTTTCAGATACACAGTTAAATGATTTCAATCTCCCATTTAAATGTCATTCTCATGATGAATCATGGTCACTTTTGGCAGTCCTATTAGCCATGTAGTAACAAATCATCTATAAACTCGAAAGTAACCATATTCACCTCTGAAAGTACTATTATTTTCCCAGAGATTATACTGAATAACAGTTGCTGTGCTGTTTGAGAAGTCATTCAATATTTTAGAGGTAAGCTGTCAAAACAAGTAAAGTTATATCTTTAAACGGAGACAGCGTCAGAATGTCGTTCTGTGGAGACTCCCCGCGGCACAGTGGCATATCATAGTGACAGATCGTCTGAGTGCATGACTGTGTGACACTCCAAGTACGCAATTAGAATGCCTTTCATTATAGTCAACTTTCAGTTGATCGTCATTATCTTACGTTATCTCAAATCTAGAGGTTAAGTTTGTAGTAACTGAATAGCGTGTGAAAATTATCAACCAGTCCTCATTAATATCTGGGGCTAGGCATATACAGTACTTCCCCAACAGTTATCCATAGATGGATGAGCATCGTTCTGTTCTGAAGGGAGAGAAGTGGGTAAGGTTCTCGTCTGTTGAGCACAATGTTGTGTTATCAAATAGGCCTACCAGCTCAGTCGCTTGGCGCCCATGCAATTACTAGCACGTTAACGATCTCTCTTGCACAAAATGTCCTGCACCCTGACGTCCATAAAGCTTAAGCTTTTCTCATTTCAAATGATCTAGTCGACTTCGTCGTTATGCTTTGTGTCTAACGTTACGCGGGACGGAGACGGAGACTGTGACGTCATGCAGCCGCGCGGGAAGCCCAAGGTAATGGGTAAAGGACGGCGAGTGCGTGACGTCATGCAGCCACGCAGGAAGCCTATGTTATTGGTTAATGGAGTCTGTTGTAAGAGTCCTGGGGCGTCGAGCGACCTGTGGCTTCGAGCGAAGTGAAAAGAATACAGGGTGACTCCTAAAGAGGTGTACAAGATGCCAGATAAGAATACAGGGTGACTCCTAAAGAGATATACAAGACGCCAGATAATAATACAAGGTGACTCTTAAAGAGGTGTACAAGATGGCAGAGAAGAATACAGGGTGTCTCCTAAAGAGGTGCATAAGATGTCAGACAAGAATACAGGGTGACTCCTAAAGAGATGTACAAGATGTCACACAAGAATACAGGGTGACTTCTAAAGAGATATACAAGATGCCAGATAAGAATACAGGGTGCCTCCTAAAGAGGTGTGCAGGATGTCAGAGCAAAATACAGTACAAGATGCCAGTTAAGCATACAGGGTGACTCCTATATACAAGATGCCAGATAAGAATACAAGGTGACTCTTAAAGAGGTGTAAAAGATGGCAGAGAAGAATATAGGGTGACTCCTAAAGAGGTGCACAAGATGCCAGATAAGAATACAAGGTGACTCTTAAAGAGGTGTAAAAGATGGCAGAGAGGAATACAGGGTGACTCCTAAAGAGGTGCACAAGATGTCAGACAAGAATACAGGGTGACTCCTAAAGAGGTGTACAAGATGCCACACAAGAATACAGGGTGACTTCTAAAGAGATATACAAGATGCCAGATAAGAATACAGGGTGCCTCCTAAAGAGGTGCCCGCGCGGGAAGCCTAAGTTAATGGGTAATGGAGTCTGTTGAAGGAACCCTCCTGAGCCTTTCTAACATGTGTAGCATTTGTAGTATGCGTCATTTGAAATGATATAACGTCTAGTCTTTCAGACTGACTGTATTTTTTTAAGGAGCGTTAATCTAATAACATTAACAATAATAATTAATATCTCTATTTTTTCATCATAATCTTTCTTAATAAGAGTTCAATTTGAGACTTCCAGGTTTTACTCAGAATTGTGCACTGTTCACAGAAACATAAAACTATGGGTATTAACGCATTTTTGTTGTTGTTGCTTCAATTGGAGCTAAAAACGTACACTCTGAAGATTTGAGGAAATTTTGCCACACTTGTACTAAGAGCCATTTGGAATTATGAAATGGTCCAAGACAGATCTGCAGCAGTCATTGAGTAGATCACATTACACCAAAGCATAAGTAGGTGGTTAAGGTGCCATTGATCTCTTAAGCGCTCAAAGTTGGTAAGTCAGCGGCAGTACTTCTCTGGTGCAAGAAGACTGCCGCTCTATGGGGTTATTGTTATCAATCACAAGAACTTTACACCACTAAGACTGGCAGATGCCTAGTTTGTTATTACAGGGAGCATTACTTCGATCAACCAGCGCCAGATAACATGAAAACGAGAAGAACTGCATGCTGTACATCCGAACACGCTAAGGCAACATTATGTTAATGATACTTCGTCAAATTTATGTTTGAAATATGAAAACAAGGGCCCCTTCCCTGAAACTCAGGACCAAATGGTAACCTCTAAAAACTACAGAAATCACATTCCACAGTCAAACGTGGCAGAGGAAAGATGCCGTAAATATTCCTTGGCACTGCAAACTGTTTATCACACCGATAGATGGCTGTTCTACTCCTTCTGGTATGGAGTACCGAAAGATGCATAATGACTGTATCTCAAAAGCTTGCTGCATAATGCGGACTGCTACATACAAACATGGAAGATTACAACTCAGCAATTTTTCTAGGTTTATGCCAGCTTGGTGTTCCTAGGCGAAACCCCACATAAGACACGGCATAAACCTAGACGAATTGCTGAGTTTTAATTCACTGGCCGTGAAAGCCAATATACCATCTTTTTGGAAACCTTTGTATGGAGGTGAGGGCTTCTGGAGCTTTTAGATCTCGCAGTTAAGAAGTGCAGATGCGCTTCATAAAAAGAGAGGTAGCGCATATTTCGGTACTCCTGTGGGGGTCCGGGAACGGACACCGAGAGCCCGCTGATGAGCCAGCTTGATGTTCCTAGGCAAAACAGCACATGAGACACGGCATAAACCTAGAAAAATTGCTGAGTTTTAATTCACTGGTCGTGAAAGCCAATATAAATACAAACCCTGGCACTACAGCCCATGAATGGCCCTAGCCTACCAAGCGACCGCTGTCCAGCCATTTGGCCTGCAGATAGTGGGGTGATGCGTGGTCAGCCCGTTGGGTCCCCTCGGCCGTTAATCTTGGTTTTCGTGACCAGGGCGCTGCCTTACAGTCAGGCCGCGACTCAATTGTCCTCACGAGGCTGAGTGCACCCCGTTCCAGCCCTCATGTCAGTTTCTAAAATCCCTGACGGAGCCGGGAATCGAACCCGGGGCCCCTGGGTGAGAGGCAGGCGCGCTACCATAACACCATGGGGCCGGCCGTGAAAGTCAATATACCGTCTTTATAGAAGATTACACTTATCAGTCGCCTATCGTGCTTGAAAACGAGTGAAGCATATGAGAGGTAGCGCATATCTTGAAAAATTAACCAGATACCTTCTATTATGATAAAATTCGATTCAAAACGTATACTTGATAGATATTGAGGGCCTTCTAAGCTCAACACTACACAGGCTCTAATGTATCTGAGAAGAAGAACTACTGTAGTTGGGATCACTGCCTTCTTGTGCTTTGGTTTGGTACCAGCATGTAAACCTAGTGTATTTTAGAACACAAGGAGGCCATGCTTCAAGCACACGTGTTCTGAAGCTCCGTATGGCGTAGTACTTATTGAAGAGTTGCTAGAGCTCGAGCCAGCCGGGAAGGTGGTGCGCAAAACACAACGCTACCATTACGTCATGCCTCACTTCCAACCCACCAATCACAGTCAGTCTGTCTTGAGAATCTGAGCTATAGTACAGCCGTCGAGTGTCCGGCTCTGACATTTCTCAGGAGGGAGGGAGACAGCGTTGCCGGTTGTGTACCGTGAAATATTAAACAGCGTGAACTACATAAAATATTTCACATGTTTTTAAATGAATTCTGACGAACCGCTGACCATATTACTAAAGTAATATAATTACACACAGTTAACCGGTAAATGTGCACACACAAGACAAGAAAACAACAAACCTGTAGTAGCACAAAGAACAACAGCAAAGAACAACAGAAGAGAGCCCTTGCAACATCGAGCTAAATTTAAAGACCGGCTTACCGGGAAAGGCGCTGATTGGTACAGGTGACAACATTCTTCATGACAGTAAGCGACTTCGCCAGCATAGGCGGAATTCCACTGCAATCGAAGAATTTAAGTTTTGTAACCGCAAAATTTCGGAATAACAAAATGATGCATAAAATTGCAAATAGGGTGTGGGACTTCCACGTTACATAGTGAAGACGCTAGAGAAGAATTACACTGATGGAAAGTTTCAAGCTTCTATTAACTGCTTCTCACTGCCATAGGTTGGCTATATTGTTCTCTTTACCACCCCCCCCCCCCCCTTCTCCCACCATCACCAAACGTCAGAGCCGGACACTCAGCGGCTGGACTGTAGTGTGTTGTCAGGAAAGCCAAGTGTAAAGCAGCGTGGAAGAGACAGGCTCGTTGAGGTAATCGACGGTGTTGTCATACCGCAGGAACTCATGGCAGCAGCCTGTTAATAATTATCAACTAGAACTTTAGGACACAGCCTTAGTGTCAATTTTAACTGCTCTTCTTTTAGGGGGCGTATGAGTGGCAGAACTGAAGCCTCCGTGGCTTAGGCGGCAGCACGCCGGCCTCTCACCGCTGGGTCCGTGGTTCAAATCCCGGTCACTCCATGTGAGATCTGTGCTGGACAAAACGGAGGCAGACAGGTTTTTCTCCGGGTACTCCGGTTTTCCCTGTCAAAATTTCATTCCAGCAACACTCTCCACTATCATTTCATTTCATCTGTCATTCATTTAATCATTGCCCCAGAGGAGTGCGTCAGGCCTTGGCAGCCGGCACAGTTCATATCCTCGCCGCTAGATGGGGGCTTCATTCATTCCATTCCTGACTCGGTCGGAGACTGGAAGCAGGCTGTGGATTTTCATTCATGAGTGGCAGAACTCCGTTTTGAAGGCTTTCTTCAACGTCCTATCTATCGATTGTAAGGCCCCCTTAAATGCAGGCACTGAATGGCGGGACTCTTTATCACTGTAACTCAGCCTCTGTAAGTGTGTGCCTAAACTATGGCGCCACAGGGATGACAACAGGACTGTTTATTTGTAATTAATTGAAGCTGGAATTCGAACATTGCCCGAGGACTTGAAATAAGTTTTCATCTTGGATACGGCGGGCCTTAAATTCTCAAACTATTTGCACATGGAGGCGAAGGATATGAGAGTAACTTCATAGATAGAAGAATCTTACGGTGCTTTGTACCTGTAAATATAAGCAATCTTTTAACTTGTTGATATCAAACATTCCACCATAATTCAGTGAAAAGTTGCTTCATACTTGACAATGTTGGCGTTATTTCATTATTATTTGCGAGTATGAAACATTCTTGAACTTAGATCGTACATCGCTTCTAGACTCATAAATAAATATATTGTAGCTCGTCATAAATAAGGAAATGAAAGAAATTCAAGAACTACTTATTGCTCTATTCTGGTCATAATTAAGTTAAAATTCCTTAAATATCTTAATGGCTAAGCACTATGTTAGTAACTCTTAGGACGGGTAAATCACGGATGGCCATGCTATGAAAACCTTCACGGGAATGTAGTATGTTGCACGCGTGCGAGGTAACAGTGGCGCCCTTGAGTTTGTCCAATCCAGCTCAGCACCGCATGTTTTGTTTAGACTAGCCACTTCCTCCCCTATATTGGGTGGAGCGTAGAAACGGAAGGATGGTTGGAAGGACAGAAGCTTGTGGTTTCACATGACCGTTAACCTCGAGGTCACAGGCCTCGAAAATACCACATGCCTTAACCAGGAATCGAACGCAGTCCACCTTAGTGAAAGAGAAGCAGCTTGACCACTGCGCTCATATGCCCCTATAAGAGTGTAGAATGATAGGTTCGCAACGAACGTAAACGGAGAAGTACAAGGCAACATTGCTACTTTCTGCACGCGTGCATGTGCTCTTCAAACAAGCAAACTTCTTGGCTGACCTTGGGTTTTCTATTCCAGGAGCTTTGTTATATTTAGGGGATTTTATGGCAAGATTCACCTTTTTAATAGTTGGAACTGTTCCTGTTGTCGCATCATTATTATCCAAAACTTCCTAATTCACATTCCACCTGAAGTCTTGGTATACATATTGTATATTAGGGTTAAGTAGTTCAATAAAGTGCCGGCCCCGTGGGGTTGGGATAGCGTGCCTGCCCGGAGGCATCGGGTTCGATTCCCGGCTACGTCAGGGATTTTAGAAACTGACGTGAGGGCTGGAATGGGGTGCACTCAGCCTCGTGAGGACAATTGAGTAGCTATCAGACAGTGAGGCAGCGCCCCGGTCACGAAAACCAAGATTAACGACCGAGGGGACCCGATGCGCTGACCACGCGTCACCCCAATATCTGCAGGCCAAATGGCTGGGCAGCGGTCGCTTGGTAGGCCTAGGCCCTTCATGGGCTGTAGTGTCAGGGCTTATTATTATTATTATTATAGTTCCATGAAGTATTCAGCCCACCTATCTAGTATATCGGTTTTCCTCCAATGAGGTTGCCATGCTTAGCTTTACACAGTACTGACCTCGGTTGAAAACCATTCCAAATATCCTTTAAATGGGAATAGGACATTTTTTTCGTTTTTGCTGTACAGGAAAAATCTTACAAGTCTTGAAAAATGAACGTAAATGTATTTATTTGTTTATAAAGTACGTTTAATCAAATAAACAAGACGATAGCCCCTCCCAAAAGTGTGTCGCGTCAAGCCCGCTTAAGAGCAAATCTGAACACCAACGTCTCTTAAATGATTAAAAAAACAATTTATAATACGTAGAGACAGGGAAATGACCATGTCTAGAAAATTACACTTACTGACAAAGTCTGAGAGGGAAGGAAAATATTCCTTTGGTCATTTTTTTGTTGTCGTGTGGCCTCCTGAGAGGCCGAGTGCAGGTCTTTCTAGTCGACGCCCGTGGGCGACCTGCGCGTCGGGATGAGAGATGGAATGGATGATGAAGTTGAATGAAACTGAGCAAGGATGTGGAAGGAAGCGGCCGTGGCCTGTCAGAAGGTACCGTCCCAGCATTTGCCTGGTGTTGAAAATGGGAAACCACGGAAAACCATTTCAAGGACGGCCGACGGTGGGGCTCGAACCCACGCGTCTACCGAGTCAGCAGAGAGCTTGGCCCCATGACCTAACGCTGCGCTTTAGCCAGCGTAGCCACTGCTGTCGGTCCTTTAGTCAATAAAACCTCTACATAGTATAAAACAATGTCCCTGATTCTTGGATGTAACGGGTAATCTCGAGAACTACTGGATGGATTTTGATGCAGTTTTCACCATATTGTAAAGGATTTCTCGAGGAAGGTTTCTCTAGAAAAACATTCATTTATGATCAAAGGAAGCCGAGCAGTAATGATTTCAGTGAATCGAGTCGAAGAAAACCCTACCGTCCGTGCGCCTTTTAAGCTTACGCTGGGTAAATCGTTAAAAATATCTATATTATATGAGTGTAAGAATTGTTCAGCATGAAATGGCCTACAAAAAAGTCTGCGACAGCATATCTCTATCTTTAATACATCGCTCACTATAAATGTTTATACGTTTTCATTTCTTCCAACAATCTCCGTTCAGTGGAAATTTAAATTAGTAGATGCGGAGGGAGTTTACGAGCTATTGAGTGAGCCTATCACCCCAGCTTCGTTCAGCATCAAACTGTCGAGTCTTGTCGAATTAAGACTTCAAAGAAGAGCGTGTTTGTAGTTTTGCTGTTCACCTCGGCTTTTATGAATTGCGGCTGGGACCTGACGTCCGTGCGCCTTTTAAGCTTACGCTGGGTAAACCGTTGAAGATAACTGCTAGTTATTAATAGTGTTTTCTAAAGTACCGAATCCGGTACATTATGACCTTCATCAGCAGTGTATAGGCCTAATGCATATTTTTAAGCAGAATCAAGTATGAAGTAGCAAGTTCGTGAAATAATATGATAGAGGTAAAGCAATCATTTTCTGCGCGGAATGGTTCAACAAGTAAAAATTAAATTTAAAAAAGAGGTGAGATTCAATAATATTTCTAAAATATTTTCTGTCTAAATTATTTAAAAATAATAAAATCAGATCTGTTCCAATTTTGATTAATATGAAAAATATTTCACCAAAACAGCTCGATGTAGGAATGCCATTGTTGTGGAACCGTTGTATATAGGCTGTGCTTAAACATCATTTAACAGTTTTAAGAACGTATAGGCCTATTTTATGATGTTTGAAGCAATTTTTCAGTGTTGCCTGAGTAATCCAAATTTGACGTTTTTTAGTCGGTCAACACGATTGTACTCAATTGTGTTGGGTTATTCATTTCCACGAATGAATAATATAAGATTTTGAATACGCCCTCCATCTCTGTCCCTTTTATTAGCAAGTAGTTTCGTAGAAAACGGAACCGGAACTGGTCGAACTGTCTACCCCCGTCTCTCGGCTAATATCGCTCATTCTGGAGCATCTGTAGATTTAGCTATTTTTTCACTCCAGAATGCTTCCCTTTCTCTCTTTCTTACTTTCTCTCTTTCTTATCCCTCCCCCCTTCCTTCTTTCGGTACGTGGTGGTTCAGCGGTCAAGCTGTTGGCCTCTTACCAAGGTGGACCGGGTTCGATTCCCGGTTAATGCATGTGAGAATTTCGAAGTGCAATACCATGTCCTGTGGTTCGCATTCCACGTAAAAAGGAGGTCCAGTGACTCGTGATTGCATGATTAACGGTCACGTTAAACTACAGGCTTCCTTCGTTTCATTCTTTCTTACTTTCACTCTCTCTTCTTGCTTTCTTTTCTTACATTATTCCCTAAGGAATAACCCATCACAGTAGGGTACAATCGTGTTGACCGACTAAAAAACATCAACTGTCAACGTATGTTTTATTGTCTATATGCTTTTGCCGTGGATATATCACTGTAGCCTATATTCACGTTGTTGGGGAATTGCTAATTAAAATTACAGCATTAGTGATTATTACTTGATCATGGAAACATGTGTGAAGATGTTCTTGATCATGTACGTACTCCGACCCCACAGAAGGTATCGCTAATAATATACTACCTTGATAAGAGTCATGTCGGTCGTGCAATTAGTCTTCCTCTTCCTTATCTTGGTGAGCGAAGTTCACTTGTCTCATTTACGTAAACTTTGAAGACAAAAGACGATGATGAGTTGGTCTATTGCAGGAAGGAGAGTGATGAACTTTCTCTTACTTTGCAAAATAAACAAAATATAAAAGTTTCTTCCATCTGAGTTTGTACGAATTCATCTTTTCACCCGATATTGAGGAATATTTCAAGAATTAATTTGCAAGCTTGGAGAGTTACTTGGCACGTAGCTTTACATCGTTTGCATGCTAATCACAGAGCTGCTAGCTCACGTGCTTTCTCGGTTCCACCTGGCTTCATTTAACCATACATACTGTGGGTAGCCTCGCGATGCTCAACAAATACATTAAGACAAAAACTACACGCCATTGGTATCATAACTTCTTTCTTATTCAAACTCTTTACTCACTAGCCGATGTAGCTACACGCACTATTAAGTCCACCTCGTGGCGTAGTGACTAGTACTTTTGGCTGTCACCACAAAGGTCCAGTTTTGACTCCCGTTTCTGACCAGAAATTTAATTCTGGTCTGAAGGCTGAAACGAAGTACAGTCAGCATTGTGAGGCAAAACTGAGAAGAGGTAGGTTCGATTCCAATCACAGCCGTCCTGAAGGTGCTTTTTCCGTGGTTTCCCACTTCTTATTCCAGGAAAATACCGCAATGGCTCCAAACTTAAGGCCATGGCCGTCTCCTTTCCAATCCTCTTCTGAATTACAAATAAGTTATACACACTACAACATACACCACAATAACACAGATAATCATACAAATTCTACACATGGCTAAATGACCACGATGCCCAAGCCCCTCAAATGAAACAACAACAACAACAACAACAACAAAGCTAATAATGGAGAGGTATGGCGAGTTGTTCGAGCGGTCACCAATCTGAGCAAGCCAGCCTGAAGGGTGACGTGAGGCAGACGAGAGGTGGGGACAACATGGTCTGAGCGCGCTTCTGCTTGAGAAGGACCGTGCTTTAACATATGCCTCTCTAGCACAATTGCCAGCAAGCCGGCTTGGAGCTGACCATCTGTGTAAGAGCCGGGCGAGTGCCCAGTGCGATATTTTCTTATCGTGGTGGGGAGGCACCGCGCCGTTGCGTTGGCTTGACATTGGAGGCCAATAAAATCAAGCCTATTCCACCCGGAGACACTGAGCGTGAGGTAGTAAGGACGGTTTGGAGCTGATCACCAAGCTCTGACTGTACGTCCTTGCCCGATGGACATGTGTCAGAGAGGCGTGCTTTAACAAAGGAGTAATGTTTGTTGTTGTTGATTCATTTAGAGGCTTTGCGACTTTGTGGTCATGTATCCCCGTACTCTTGGTTGTGATTAGAATTTTTATGATAACACTGTTCAACAATGACATTTTCACACAAACAAAAACACCCAATCTTTATAGATATTGGCACGCTGAATTCGAAAATGACAATAATTTCTGTATTTTTTAGCTCCCGTTTTCATGCTATTTGAAGTTTGTTACGTCCTTATTTCTGTCTTAGCTCTCTTATTGTAGAAATACGCTGTGTTTTGTTTCTAGCTCACACAGTCTAAAATTGCTTGTCTCCCGTAGTGATCCATTGTGTATTGTGACACGAGTTTCTGCGTTACTGTATGGAATCAAAACTGCTTCTTTTTGTATTGTGACTTTTACGTGAGTTTTTGAGTTACTGTGTGGAATCAAAACTTCTGTTATAATCCCCCACAGATGTGCTAATAATCCCAACAATTTTTGACCCATTATAATAATTATGTGAAGGACATTAAAGTTTCAATAACTTCCAAACCTGAGCTAATCTATATTTTTAACTGTCAATTTCAACTTCAGCACACTCAAATCCATGTAAATCAACTATTTTTGCCTTTGTAAAAAAACAAAATATTACAATTTGTTGTCTAGTGTAGTCTGTGTCTCTTTGATGTCCGTACTAGTGTGTGCATTTGTGATAAAATGAGGAAGGATTTGGGCAGGAAGTGGCCACGGCCGTAAGTTACGTACCGTCCCGGCGTTTACCTGGAGTAGAAGTGAGAAACCACGGATAACCTCTTCTAGGATAGTTGAGGTAGTAATCGAAACCGCTTCTTCTCAGTTTTGTCCTCACGAGGCTGAGTGTACCTAGTTACAGCCTTCAGAGCAGAATGAATTTGCGTGACAAAGCTGGGAATCAAACCCGGGCCTCCTCAATGACAGGAAGTTATGTGTGTGTGAAACCATCAGGGAATGGAAAATATTACAGCGATGGGCCTCTAGTCACAGAACATTTTGATTCAAGTTAATAACTAAGTGCGGTATTTTGATCAAGGAGATGGAGTTACGGGATGAAGATTTTCACGATTTAAGAAAGTCCTGGAATGCGTGAATGAACGATGAGTTTCGAAGTAAGAAAATAAAGGAGATGTTTGTATGGGCTTGTGTTATATTTGAGCAAAACAAACTGTTAAAAAACAGATGCACGAAGGAATGCCTGCAACCACTTTTTTTTTTATTTTTTAGCGTATGGCTTTTAGTGCCGGGAGTGTCCGAGGACATGTTCGGCTCGCCAGTTTTTGTAGCTGCTTCGAGACGGACACCCAATGGGTGAGCTACAAGTACCGTTGGGGAGGGAAGTTGGAAGGTAAGGACGAGGAGTTGGAAGGTAGCGGCTGTGGCCTATAGTTAGGGACCAACCCCGGCATTTGCCTGGAAGGAAGATGGGAAACCACAGAAGACCATCTTCAAGGTTGCCGGCGGGGGGATTCGAACCTCCTCGCCTCCCGGATGTGAGCGACTGCCAACAGTCATGCCGCAACGACCTCCCTGCAACCACTGTTGCCTACATACAGCACACAATCATTAGTGAGCATACAAGCTGCCCATTTAGTGCTCTCCTACTAAACAGAGGTGGTTTGCTGGGCGCCCGTTTACCCTGGCCCAGTGCAGTCGGATAGGCGTGACGTAAATACGGGCGGCTTACCAGCATGCATACGTCACAGTGTAGCGAGACCAAGCGAGAGAGCGTGCCCAGATGACTGGGCAGGCATTGCGAGCAGCGATAGGGATTCAGGGGCGGCAGGTTCAATCTAATACTGTTTTATTACTGACAATGTACCATTACATTACAAAAATGCAGGCATTCATGAGTGTACATTATGATGTACTGTATATGTCCCATGTTTTGCTGTAAGCGGGGGAATGTCTGGACAAATACTACTACTGGTGTGCAATGGAAGAACGGCTCTGTTATTTTTGAACGATATCTCGATTTGCACAGCCTATAAGTGAAGAAAAGTTGTTCACATTAATATATAGAAACAAACATGCACATTATAGCCGTCGCTTTTGCTTGTAATAGGGGAAAGCTATCCCGTGGATGGTAAAAATAAAACTGAATGTCATTCGTCATTCTCCTTAATAAAGCGATCACATTGCAGACCTATTAATGCTAACTGCACACCTGCGGACACAGTTTTGACGTCAATCAAACATGGAGACATGAAGATATCAAAATCTGGCTCAATATTCGGAGCAGTTTGGCAGTCGGTTGGTTTACGCTGCCATGACTGAAATCTCTGCCCGCTCGCCGCCCGTGTACGGAGCAGGCACCCACTTTGCGTAATGCCCGGTTTGAGCAAGCCTGTACTAAACCATAACTCACCAATGGAGTTCGACTGCGGCAAGAACCTATGTCCACTTGCTGTCTATTCCGCCTTGTTGGCCTTCATCGTGGGAGAGACTTTCGGAACAATATTATTCCGTACGGTGGGATCGTACAAAATAACTTAAGTACTGCACAATGCAACAGGTTCCTTTCTTTCTTTCTTTCTTTCTTTCTTTCTTTCTTTCTTTCATTCTTCCTACTTTCTCTCTTTCTTATCTTTTCTTTCAATCTTTCTTTCTTTCTTTCTTTCTTTCCTACTTTCTCTCTTTCTAATTTTCTTTCTTTCATTCTTCCTACTTTCTCTCTTTCTTATCTTTTCTTTCTTTCTTTCTTTCTTTCTTTCTTTCTTTCCTACTTTCTCTCTTTCTAATTTTCTTTCTTTCATTCTTTCCTACTTTAACTCTTTGTTCTTTCTTTCTTTCTTTCTTTCTTACTCCCTTTCTCTCTTTCTTTCTCCCTTTCTTAATTTCTTTCTTTCTTTCTTTCTTTATCTCTTTATTATTTTCTTTCTTTCTTTCTTTCTTTCTTTCTTTATTTCTTTATTTCTTACTTTCTCTCTTTCTTATCTTCTTTCTTTCTTTTTTTCTTTCTTTCGTTCTTTCTTACTTTATCTCTTTGTTCTTTCTATCCTTCTTATTTACTTTCTCTCTTTCTTTCTTTCTTTCTTTCTTTCTTTCATTCATTATTTCTTACTTTCTCTCTTTCTTGTTTTCTTTCCCTCATTCTTTCTTTCTTTCTATTTCCTTGCTTTCTCTCTTTCTAATTTTCTTTCTTTTATTCATTCTTAGTTTATCTCTTTGTTCTTTCTTTCTTTCTTTCTTTCTTTCTTTCTATTTCCTTGCTTTCTCTCTTTCTAATTTTCTTTCTTTCATTCATTCTTACTTTATCTCTTTGTTCTTTCTTTCTTTCTTTCTTTCTTTCTTTCTTGCTCCCTTTCTTTTTTCTTTCTATCTCTCTTTCTTCCAAACTTTCTATCTTTCTTACTTTCTTTATTTCATTCTCTCTTTTTCTTTCTTGCTTTATTTCTTTCTTTCTTTCTTTATTTATTTCTCTCTTTCTTATTTTCTTTCTTTCATTCTTTATCATTTTTTCTTACTTTGTTTCTTTCTATCTTAGTTTCATTTTCCCGCTCTTTCTCTCACTTTCTTTCATAGCGTCTTTCTTTCTTTCTTTCCTATTGGTTAAGATATTTCGAATGTTCATTCTTTATGTCATTTAGCGTGTTGTAGGAGATGTGGAAGTGACGAAACAGGCTGGGGGTTGGCACACACTAGCTACGTCTCTGATCTCAACAAATATATTTACTAACAAGAAGTTCCGTGACGAACTAAAGAGCCTACTTTTCATAAAAATTACCTCGATGTTAGGCCCCTTAAAACAACAATTATCATCATCATCATCATAAAAATTAAGATTCATGCCAATGATTAATCTATATGGATCTATCTAGAATAATGACGAAATTAAGTTGGTAATATCGAAATTTCTAATTAGTTCGAAATATTGTATACCTGGCATAATGTAGCCTAATAGAGAACTACAGTTGGCAGCCCTGGTGACTGAATATATTCTTACTTCCATCTCTTAAGGTACATAATACAAAATTTGGTTGAACTCCAATGGATAGCATGGACGTTACATGCAGTTAAACATTGAATCTAACAGCGCGCGTAAAATCATGTTGGCAACAATGACATACATGTATTGGTCAGAAATAATCTGAAATTATATGATCTATTGTTGTGTCAATTTTCAATGAAATCCATTAGTTAGTATAGAAGTTACATGCATTTTAAAATTGGACCTATCAGCAGGCTTAGAGTCATGTTGGCAGCACTGGCGTAGGCCTAAATTAGTTACTCCAAATTAATCTAGAATGCCAGGTACTATACGTGTGCAAAGTTTAAAGGTGCCGGCTTGCATACTTTCTGATATATTGATATTAGAGTAACAAAAATAGAGACAGCATTTATTAACAGTTGGCAGCCCTGGTCAATCTTAAGAATCGGCATAGTCATACCTGTTATGGTACACATAGCACACACGAAATTTGGTTGAAATCCAAATGATCGTATAGAAGTTACATGTATTTAAAATTGGACTTCTCAGCATGCTTAGAATCATGTTGCTAGCACTGACGTATATAAGTTACTCCAAATTAATATAGAATGTCAGGTACTATACGTGTGCATAGTTTAAAGGTGCCGGCTTGCATACTTTCTGATATATGGTTATTTGGATTTAAAAAATTGAGAGCATTTATTAACAGTTGGCAGCCCTGGAGGCTCTTAAGAATACGCTCAGTCATATCTGTTTATGTACACATGCCACATACGAAATTTGGTTGAATTCCAATTGATAGTGTAGAAGTTATATGCATTTAAAATTGGACTTATCAGCAGGCTTATCATCAGTTTGGCAACACTGCCATGTATGGCCTCCTGCAAATTAAACTACAATATTATTATCTATACGTGTGCCAATTTTGAAATAGATCCCATTCATACCTTCCAAGATATCAAACATGGAGCTCAAATTTCAATTGCGATTTTTCAGTAGTTGGTAGCACTGACATCATTTTTAAATATGGCCGTGAGATATTCAGTTATAGATCTTTACTCCTACCAAATTTTGTTTCGATTGCTCCATCCGTTTAGGAGTTGATAGGGGGGGGGGGGACACACACACAGCCAGACAGACAGAAGGACAGACAGACAGACACACATTTGCCCGATCTCATAAGTCTACTTTTCCTCATTTTTGCAAAATGTGAAAAGTAGGCTAAAAATGCTCGGGAGAATGTAATGGCTACCTTTGGGGAAAGGTGGGGACAGGGTGCACTCTCAGAGGTGACTGGAAGGCGCACTGATTGTTCACGACTGGCATTGAGGGTAATTCCGAGCACTCCTAACCACTGTCATTGAAGCATAGGTCCACACCACTAAGCTTCTAAGTTATAATCCAGCCAGTACCACTAATTCCCTCTTACTCATATTGCGGAATGAGTTTTGGCATAGTCTACAGTCTATTAGTGTGAATGAATCAATCCTGACACTATCTCTAAGATGAAGTTTATATTGCTCCTTAATTACGTTCAATTCTGTCTCGAGAAACCTTAATCAAACTTGACGGGTTTACTTAATTGACGGTTCATGGTGACTTTTGATAAACAGTTATTACTAGTTGGAGCGCATTGCCAGTGAGACAGATACTGAGGTGCGTTCCTGTGAAAACTAATTGAGTGCTCCATCATGCGGTCAGAGCTTGGCGTGGCTTGCTTCTGCGAAACGTTCCCTTCCCACTTCGCATCTCAAGCGTTCCATGTAAACTAATAAAGTACGTTGAAGACACTGCGCAGGCAAACCACATCAACTACGCCTTTGCTACCTTAAGGTGAGTGATGTCGTACTTAAACCGTATCACGCTAGGGTGGTAAATATCCTTATAAACTCACCTCTTGCATGGCCGTACGTGATAAAACAGAACACTCTCATAGTGTTGTGGGTGGTACTTTTGGCTGCCATCTTTGAGATCCCACGTTCCATTCCTGGTATGTATGCCTACACCTTATTATTCCCGTTTTTTCAACGGGGGGATGAGATGCGATGGAAGTCATTGCGGCCGATGGTTTTTACGGCTGGATACCCTTCCTGACGCCAACCTCAAGAGAGGAGTTAATGAGAGATGAAATGAATGATGGTGAATGAAACTGGGCAAGGATGTGGAGGTAAGTGGCCGTGACCTGTCAGAAGGTACCGTCCCAGCATTTGCCTGGAGTTGAAAATGGGGAAACTACGGAAAACCATTTCAAGGCCGGCCGACGGTGGGGCTCGAACCCACGGGTCTACCGAGTCAGCAGAGAGCTTGGCCCCAAGACCTAACGCTGCGCCTTAGCGAGCGTAGCCACCACTGTCGGTCCACGTTCCATTCCTGGTCCTGTTAAGAATTGTAATTATCATGTTGTTCTTGTTGTTGTTGATTCTTTAGAGGGTTTGCGACATCGTGGTCATTTACCCCGTGTACTTAGGCGTGTGAAATATTTGTCTGATAATCTGTGTCACGTGTGATATCTGGACTAGTGTGTGTATTTGTAATTGGGGTAGGATTTGGGTAGGAAGCGGCCGTGGCCATAAGGTAGGTACCATCCCGGCATTTGCCTGGAGTAGAAGTGGGAAACCACGGAAAACCACTTCCAGGATGGCTGAGGTAGGAATCAAACCCACCTCTTCTCAGTTTTGCCTCACGAGGCTAAGTGTACCCCGTACCAGCCCTCAGACCAGAATTAAATATCTTGTCAGAGCCGGGAATCGAACCTGGACCTCAGCGGTGACAGCTGTAATTCTCATCTGGAATGGGCTACGCTGAAAATTTTTAGTTTAGTTGAGAAGAGACGGGTTCGATTCCCACCTCAGTCTTCCTAGAAATGTTTTCCGTGGTTTCTCACTTCTACCCCCAGAACACTGCCAGAATGGAAACTAAATTCAAGCCACAATCGCCTTCTTCCAAAGTCTACTTCCAATTAAAACTAAACACACTTTTACAGATATCCCAACGACATAGGCTATCAGACAGATAACACACGAGGGTTATGACAATGTTGAAAGCACTCAAATGAGAAAAGAAATAACAGAAAGAACGAAACAAAACGGATACCATGAGAAGCCCCCTTCTATGGTCTCGGGGTACGTATTGAGACAAGATCTGAAAGTCCTGAGTTCGATTCATGGCTGAGCCAAGAAATTTAACTCTGGTCTAATGGTTGGAACGTAGTATACTCATCCTCGTGAGGCAATACTGAGAATATAGGGGTTCTATTCCCACCTTAACCATTCTAAAACTAGTTTCCCATTGTTTCTACTCTGCGGCAATTGCGGAGATGGCCATGGCTGCTGCCTTCCAAACAGTATCCTTAATCACATATACACACACTACCAAATGTTAGCAGACAGGTTCCACTGACAACCAGATACACGAGACTACATGAATACTATGCCATGCGGATGATTTAGTCGTCAGAAAAGATCATTTTAGTATTTGAATTTCACGTAAAAGTCATGTTGGCTCTGTGCTTATGTTCTTTTGAATGTCTTACAGGTGAGCTTACATTGTAGTCTACTATCTTTATGCATAATTTCAGGTTGACTACTGCATTAGTTTTAGAGAGATTGAAAACTCGTATAATATTTTATGTTTGACCCTAACTATTATGTGTCAGAAAACTGTATCATAATGAGGCTCATTATAACACTATTTTTCATTATGAAACAGTTTCTCCCACCAATCAGAGCTCAGGAAACAGTTGTGTGACCAATTAGATAAGGATACCTTCGCGCATGCGCTCAAAATCCAACATGTCTATATAAATTACCGAAAGTGCACCGTCCATATGTTCGCGTAAATAAACTGGTGAATATGAGACCAAAGATAGCACTGTACCTTAATATCCCCAAAACCAATATCTACACAAGCGTGGTTTTGAAACGACTTCGGTGACAGTTTTACTGAATAACGGTGCACAATCTGAACATATGGTATTGAAGCACACAGAGCGCATGCGTCGGTTGTCCAGAGAGCTTGGAAAACAGAGATATACTACCCACCGCAGCACCCGATCACAACATTCTAGTGACTGAACAGATATTTATGTATATTTAAGTTAAAACATATAATAAAGTTATAATTATCGTCGAACAAAAACAGTCGTATGCAACTCGCCTATAATGGTAATTAAGACACTCGTATGGAAATTATAAAACTCGCGTACGCTCGTTTTATAAAAATACTCGTGTCTTAACTATAGCCATTATAGGCTCGTTGCATAATGTACTATTATGTTCGACCCTGACTATTATGTGTCTGAAAACTGTATCATAATGAAGGTCATTATAACACTATTATTCATTATGAAACAGTTTCTCCCACCAATCACAGCTCAAGAAACAGTTGTTTGACCAATTAGATAAGGATACCTTCGCGCATGCTCTCAAAATCCAACATGTCTATATAAATTACCGAAAGTGCACCGTCCATATGTTCGCGTAAATAAACTGGTGAATATGAGACAAGAAATAGCACTGTACCTTAATATACCTAAATCCGATTTCTACTCAGCGCGTTGATTTCAAACGACTACGGTGACAGTTTTACTGAATACTGGTTCACGATCTGCACATCTGGCATTGAAGCACACAGAGCGCATGCGTCGGTCGGCCAGAGAGCTTGGAACACGAAGATATGCTACCTAGCGCACCACCCGTTCTCAAAATTCTAGTTACTGAACAGATATTTATGAATATTTATGTTAAAACATGTAATAAAGTTATAATTATCGTCGAACATAAACAGTCGTATGCAACTCGCCTATAATGGTAATTAGGACACGAGTATGGAAATTATAAAACTCGCTAAAGCTCGTTTTATAAACATACTCGTGTCTTAATTATAGCCATTATAGGCTCGTTGCATAATGTACCATTGCGCAGTCGCCAAGTTGAATTGGTGACACTTATTGACGTTTAAAAGGATCGGTCTGGTTCAGACGGGTAGTAGTAAATCATAATGAAGTTTCATTGAAATCACTCCAACCAATCAGAATGTATTAGGGACAGACCTACACGCAAACAAACGCACAAAAGGTGATGTCAAAAGCGTATCTTCTATGTATTAATTCACTAAAGATGGCACACGGTTTGGAACACATATTGGTTATACCACATAACGGAACGATATAAATGATCATTTATTACAAGCGTAAGGACACAGGCCGTTCCAAAAATCTATTAATTCAACATTTTATGACTCCAAGTATTAATAAAACTGAGATTAGTAATGAAAGTATGCAAATTTCCACTTTCATCCACCAGGTGGTACCCAGCACAAGCGTATACACGGTACGAAGTTGAGTAACATAGGTTTCGAAATTTTCAGTCGGTCAACACGATTGTACTCAATATTGTAATGGGTGTCTCGCTAATCCTGAAGACAATTTACTTGAGATTAAGAAATACAATTGAATGACCAGTTTCAGTGGTTAGAGGAGCTGCTTCGGCCTGACCACACATTGCTCAATCAGCTAAGTTCTCAACCACTTCCACCGGACCATTTAATAACAATCACAGATGTCACACTAAGCAAGCAAACTTGAAGGTATCAATATCAATTTCAATATCAATATTACTATCAATATTTTAACAATACAAAATAACATATAATTTCGGTAGACGCGTGGGTTCGAGCCCCACCGTCGGCCGTCATTGAAATGGTTTTCCGTGGTTTCCCCATTTTCAACACCAGGCAAATGCTGGGACGGTACCTTCTGATAGGCCACGGCCGCTTCCTTCCACATCCTGCCCAAATCTTCATCCGTTCCATCACTCATCCCGACGCGCAGGTCGCCCACGGGCGTCGCATAAATAGACCTGCACCCGGCCTCTCAGGAGGCCACCAGAAAAAGAAAAAGAAACATATAATCGACAAATATTTACTATTTGCGATAGTTTAATAACTACTGAAAGTAAATAAATATTTATAATGTAAATATCATAACCCATAGGCTACTTATGCACATAATTTAATAGCCTGAATGCCTAGTATCAGATGATGATCGCTTGACGACCGAAACTGGTCATCCAAGTGTATTAATTGGTTGGTTGGTTCCTTAGTTTAGGGGCTGTGACAGCGTGGTCACGTAGCCCCGTGTACTTTGGGTGTGTGTAGAGTCTGTCTGATAACCGGTGTTAATTATGATGGCTGTATTAGTGTGTTTTATCTGTTTTAAGTCAATTAAGGACGGCAGACAATAATTTCAAGTAGTTCGTACTTTTGTTACCAAATGCTACCGTCCACGACACCTAGCTTGCGGACTTGGCTACTAGATGGCATCGCAGTCAGCACCTGGCAGCGAACGTTGGAACTAAGACAGCGTTATCAATTTTAACTTACAAATTTTGACTTCACACAAGTGTAGTTAGTGGAAGGCTCTTTTTCATGCCATAAATCTATGACATGGGACCGGCGGCTTTTCTTCCCATCCGAAGGAAGGCATACTGAGGGATTTTTAACGCTCTTAAAAATCCGAAGACTTCGGCTGGGTTTGAGCCCGCGACCTAGGGCATAGAAACTCAGCATGCTACCAACTACGCCACCAAAGCCGCCTCAAGTGTATTTATTAATGCCATGTATTTTTTTCAGGATAAGGGAAACGCCCATTAAAATTAGGTACAAACCAATCGTGTTGATCGACTGGAAAACATTAAATTTCAATTACTGAGACAACACTGAAAAATGGCTTCCAAAACGATGTTACATACGTCTTATCATGAATAATGTCATTACATCCCATTGAATTATAATATGCACACTTCTGTACATGTTTTTATATTAGGAATCATTTGTGTACCAAATCTTTGGTTCACTGCAGGCAAACGATCAAGTTTAAATACAAGCATTGTAAAATAAGAATACAGGTGAAAAATATATACAATATGTACAATTATTTAGTTGCAGTGTTGGTAATGCAACTGTCGGTGTATGCTAAATGTAGTATATTTAATGTTAGGTGAACTTCTAAAATGGTGATAAAACTCCGGAATTTGTCTGTTTGGGGTGATTATATGGTTATACAAAATCAACTATGGTTATACTGTAATAATACAGGCTGATACTTATCCGGTTGTCTCCCTAACTGGAACTTCAAACAGTTTCGTGTTCACTCTGGCACCAGTTATAGTCGACTAACCCGAGTGTTAACTGGGCGGAACTGGTTTTTCCCTTTCTCCCCCTTTTGTTCCTATGTTCTTTCTGAGGTCAGTGCCATGTTGTACATATTGTATATATTTTTCACCCATATTCTCAAACATAGATGTTATAGCCTAAGTGTAATGGATCTAATGATGATCGCTTGACTGGTCATTCTAGTGTATTTATTAATCTCATGTAATTTATTTCAGGATTAGGGCATAACTCAGCTCTATTTGGGTACATTCGTGTTGACCGACTGAAAAGCACCAAACTTTTGTTTTGTTAAAATACGTTCTATTAAAAAACTTGCTAATTTCTTTAATGATATTTCTGCTAAGGTTTCATAGCTCTAGTTTGGATAGCTACGCACAGGCTCACTAGTATGACAAAAATAAGATAACAGTTTGGTGCTAATATCTGTGCAGGAATAGTTGGCGGCATACACATTTTTTTTAGCGTATGGCTTTTAGTGCCGGGAGTGTCCGAGGACATGTTCGGCTCGCCAGTTTTGTAGCTGCTTCGAGACGGTCACCCAATGGGTGAGCTACAAGTACCGTTGGGGAGGAAAGTTGGAAGGGAGGGTCAAGGAGTTGGAAGGTAGCGGCTGTGGCCTATAGTTAGGGACCAACCCCGGCATTTGCCTGGAAGGAAGATGGGAAACCACAGAAGACCATCTTCAAGGTTGCCGGCGGGGGGATTCGAACCTCCTCGCCTCCCGGATGTGAGCGACTGCCAACAGTCATGCCGCAACGACCTCGGCTATCTCACCCGGTGGCATACACATTGATTGTGAAAGAAGAAAACATATCGCTTTGTTTGGTGTAAGAAGCAAATCGTTCCACAGAAAGACCACGCAATTGCAGATTGAAAGGATCTGCACCCATCATGTACTGTATTTGGTGGAATAATAATAATAATAAGAAACAGACGAAGAGGGAGAATGTAGATCCGGGAATGTGCGGTGGTGCAGATTATTTACAATGTAATTTCAAACTTACAGGAAACCTTAGAACGTAGTTCAAAAGGAATATACAATAGTGTTAGCATGACGAATAGAAGGACCTAGTGTGAGGACTCCGCCATTTTTGCACGGTAGTTTCTGGTCCCGCCGCTACAAGCACTGTAAGCGATTATGTCCAACACGTGCTGTGTTTCCGTCGAGCCGGGTCGTAGAAAGTGCGCGAGAAGTGTGAGATATTTGTGTGAATTAAATTGAATTTTCTTTGCTTTCAGTTCTTAAATTCAGTTCATTGTGTCTTGTGTACTTCAGCGTTTTGTGTTTTGTGTACTTCAAACATATTTCTTATGTGGCTTGGTTCATTTAATAGTTCAACATGCCTTATTGTTTTGTACCTGGCTGTAAGTCAGGGTATGGTCGAGTAGTTGACGATATACGATTTTTTTCACCACCGAAGGATACAAATCAATTTGAAAAATGGGCCAGAGCTATTCCACGAAAGGATACGAAGTTAACGCGTAGTAGTAGAATTTGTCAAATTCATTTCTCTGCTGATTTGATAGTAAAATCAGATAATTTTATAGTGAATGGTGAAGAAGTGGAAATCTCTCGTGTGTGGTGGAAGTTACGTCCTGGAACAGTGCCTCATTTCCCCCCTAATTTACCGAAGTAGTAAGAATAAGTCCCGTAAAGCTCCCAACAGGAAAAAGAATCTCGACACCACCAGAAAAAGAAGAAAGAAGATTGAATATGGGAGTGGAGCAACGAATGAGGCATTAAAAGGTCAGTCCAATGTTGATAAGAATTTGGGTCATTCTAGTGTACTTACTGATGCTGAGAAGACTATAATATTGCTCAAAAGGCGCCTAAAGAATGCTAACCGTAATTTAATTCGCGTTAGATCCCGCCTCAACACAGCAAAATCGAGAATTAATTTGCTGGTGAAGCAGGTTCGAATTTCACAGGCATTTAATTACAAAGATAACGATTACAGTGGCGGATCCAGGCCTTGCGATGCCCTGGTCGATATGATAAGGTGGGGCCCACAACAATAGAAAAAAAATTATCGAATAAAATGGAAAATAGTTTGGTAATAATAATAATAATAATAAAATAAAGAATAGTTACAATATTTTGAATACACTACAGTACATTATTTTAATAATATGAAAGAAACCTTTAAGTCCCCTTGAATAAGATTATGTAAACAATGAAATATTAAAATATTACTTTGCGACTTTTTTCCCGGCTGAAGACTTGTATTATTTCACTGAAATCTTAACTTGCTAAACGGTCTCGAGAGGTCATAGCTGCACTGAAGAAAGGAAGATGAATTATAAATTAGTTTGAAAAGTATACTTAATTAATTAATTAATTAAATGTAGAAAAATCCATGGCGCGGGGCCCCTAGGACCGCGGAGCCCTGGGCGGTCGCCCTCCTCGCCCTCCCCTGGATCCGCCCCTGATAACGAACACCTTAGCAAGAAATGCCAGGAAAAATCTCCCAATGGAATGAGGTACAGCAATGAATTCATTTTAGAGTGTTCATTGTTGAGAATAAAATCACCGAAAGGATCCCGTCACTGTCGGCGACATAATCTCTTGCCTGTGCCTTCAGAAAGTCACTTGAGAAAACTTTGTAAAGGACGTAAGTGCCCTTATGGAGTTAATATGCATCGTATAAATGCTATTTAAGACTATTTTAAGGAAGAAAAGAATGATAATTCACGTTACGGTGTTGTAATTTTCGAAGAAGAGAAGCTAAGAGAAGAAATCGAGTTAAATAGCTTTTCTGATAAAGTAGATGGATTAGTTGATTTAGGTGGACACACACCTGACCTCCAGAAGAACGTACTTGCAAATCACGCTCTAGTGTTCAAGTTCGTACCTTTCATGCATAATTGGGTGCGGCCAGTTGTTGTTTATGCAAGCAAAAATGCTACTCCAGGGGTTTTTCTCGCAAAAATTCTAATATAGTCTAGGTGATTTTGCAGTTAGAAGAGGCTGGGGCGAGGGTGGCTGGCTTTACTTGTGATGGTAGTCAATCAAATACAAAGGCCAGGAATTCGTTAGGAGTCAGTGGCAAGACAAGCTCTCTACAATCTCACATCCTTAATCCTGCAGATGTTACGAGAAAGATCTGGGCTTTCTCCGACAGTATACTCCAGGAATCTGTGCGTTCCGTAACATGCAATGAAGACCGTAGTTCTTATTTCCGTGAATTATATTTTCCATTGTGCCCTGCCGTGCTATTTTAATTGTAACCGCTAATTACTTTTTAAAAGAGTATTAGTTACAAAGTAATTCGTTTCTCTTAGCACCATCCCTAAGACCAGCTGACCCCGGCAGTGTGGAACTTGCCCACTCTAGCGCTGCCTGGCGAGGCGCGCTTGAACTTCAGGAGTCTCCTCACTTTCTCCTTCTATTCGTCATGGTGTTAGTATATCTTTACATGATATTAAACTAAGTCCCCGATTCTTGGATGTAACGGGTATACTCGAGAACCACTAGGTGGATTTTGATGTGGTTCTCACCATTCTGTAAAGGATTTCTCTAGAAAGGTTTCTGTAGAAAAACATACATTTATGACCAAAGGAAGACAAGCAGTAACGATTTCAGTGAATCGAGTCGAAGAAAACCCTGCCGTCCGTGCGCCCTCTGGGCTTACGCTGGGTAAACCGATAAAATATCTACATACTATGAGTGTCAGAGAATTGTTCAGCATGAAATGTTATAAAAACATCTGGGACAGCATATCACTATCTTTAATACATCGCCCACTATGAGTGTTTTTACTTTTAATTTCTTCCAACAAACTCCATTCAGTGGAAATTTAAATTACTAGCTTCGGAGTGAGTTAACGAGCTAGCAATTGAGCCAATCAGCCCAGCTTCGGCCAGAATCAAACTGTCGAGTCGTGTCGAGTTAAGAATTCAGAAAGAGTATATGTGTTAGAAGTTTCGCTGTTCACTTTGAATTTTCTGAATTGCGTCTGGAACCTGCTGACCGTGCGCCTTTTAAGCGTACGCTGGCTGAACCATTAATGATACTGGGCGAAGCTGGGGCGCGTTGCTAGTATTTTTATATTTCCCATATTGTTATGGTAATGGTTAATCCGTATTGACAATTGACGATTTTTAAAATTTTATGCAATCCGCCTTGTCAATAAACGTAATTTTAGTATTGACAAGGTGGATTCTATAAAATTAATAATTTAGGAATATACTAAACAAGCACAAGGAGTAGATCATAATGTTCCAGTGAACACTTCTTAAATATTTTTCTTTAATTAGGACATAGTTCTGG
This sequence comes from Meconema thalassinum, assembly GCA_946902985.2. NCBI lineage: Eukaryota > Metazoa > Arthropoda > Insecta > Orthoptera > Tettigoniidae > Meconema > Meconema thalassinum. The sequence goes on along the minus strand of OX336389.2, from coordinate 1,102,037,381 downwards.
TCAAACAGCAGAGATACTATACCAGGTGAATCAGCTACCCCTAATAATATTGTTTTATGCTGCCCAAATAAAGCGTGTTGTCAGGAAAGTTGATATTCCTCTGCTTACATACCGTATGGTACTAATGCACAGCAAGCATATCCCTCAAATAATACTGAACACTACAGTATTCATTTTCCCTCGTTTTAGTCTGTATTGATATGGAGGGAAAACAAATAGTGTTCAGTATCGTTTCAGTACCATACGGGATGCAAGCAGAGAAATATTAACCTTCCTGATAACAACGCTAGTTGGGCTGCATAAATCAATATAATTAGGGGTAGCGGATTCTCCTGGTATAAGCAGGCAGCCCAACTCACGCGTGTTGTTAGGAAGGCCGATATTTCTCTGCTTACATCCTGTACGGTACTAATGCACTGCAAGCATATCCTGCAAACGATACTGAACACTATTATTTTCCCTCGATGTAACTACAGACCGTTCGAATAATATGATCGAGGGAAGGATAATAGTGTTCAATACGTGAAATTCCCGTACGTGGGTTTATTGTGTAATAATTGTTACTTTTAATGCAAGACAGGATATTTACTTCAGTTCCAAATGAAAATGAAAATCCACAGCCTGCTTCCAGTCTCCGACCGGGTCAGGAATGGAATGAATGAAGCCCCTATCTAGCGGCGAGGATATGAACTGTGCCGGCTGCCGAGACCTGACGCACTCCTCTGGGGCAATGATTAAATGAATGACAGATGAAATGAAATGATAGTGGAGAGTGTTGCTGGAATGAAATTGTGACAGGGAAAACCGGAGTACCCGGAGAAAAACCTGTCTGCCCCCGTTTTGTCCAGCACAGTCAGTTCCAAAGCCTTAGTTTAATATTTCAAATAAATAGGTATGAAACTGAATGTTCCCTTTAGTTTTTCCTAATTATCTCAAAGTGAACTAGAATGGAGCAGCCTGGTTCATTCACCAAAACCTTGAAATGTCCATTTTTGTAATGGTTTCTTCAGCATGAAGTTCTACATCCAGATGAAAACCGGGAATGTTGAAACGCTCATTAACGACCAGAAACTAGTGAAATTATGGCATCTAATAGCCTTTTGCACAACAATCCTACTCTTGAATCTCTTTGCCTCGTCACAAATAACTGAAGTGGTTTCGAAACGGTCGGCGAGGAGTAAAAGAAGCAATTACGTCAAAGATGAAAGTATAGAAACTTTCTCTTGCAAAGAAGAAAATCACTCGTTGGTGTACAAGGACGTAACTGCACTGATATTTCGAGAGAAGTTTGCTGGAAATGATGTGCCCTTGCGGCTAAGAAACTCTCGCAAGAGAGCGAACCACTTAGTTTCAGTAATTGCTGCTAGACGAAGGAATTTCGTACTTCAGACAGAAATCAATTAGAGTGTTCCTCAAGGAAGCAATTAGACATGTATACGGTATTTTAGTTCTTAATTCCTAATCGAAGCGATTCTTCTCTTATTACTGACAATTTAGTTCTTCGGTTTTTATAGGAAAAATGTTTGGCTTCCTGTCAACGCAGATTGACAAATTGCTTTAAGTCCGGCCAGGTCATAGAGTTTTAATTTCGTACTGTTAATTTCCGTCATTCACCGATGAGGAATTTGTGATGTCTTCCAACCCTCATCAAGACGCGCAGGTCGTTCACAAGCGACAATTTGAAAGACCTCAGCAAAGACCACTCGATATTATTATTATAATTATTATTATTACAAAACAGCTTTGGTTTTACAAATGTTTGTTGTTTTTTTACTTTTTTGATGTTTTTGTTACCGATTCATTTAGGGGGTCTGAAACATCGTGGAAGGTATCCCCGCGAACTTTGGTGTGCGTGGAGTATGTATGACATACAGTATGATTGCGATGGCTGTATTGTGTGTGTATTTGTAATAGAGGCTAATATTTGGTACGAGGGGTCATTGGCCTTAATGTACAGTAGGTAGACTACCATGCCGGCATTCACCTAGGAGAAAGGTGGGAAGACACATGGAAAACCACATCTATGATGGCTGAGGTAGTAATCGAACCCAAATTTTCTCACTTCTACTTCACGACAATCAGTGAACCTCATATGAACCCTCAGACCAGAATTTAATTTCTTACCAGGACCGGGAATCGAACCCGAACCTCCGTGGTGACATCTTTCATTATCTCAAAGTGAACTAGAATGAAACAGCATGTTTAGTTAGTGTATTCTTCATTGTATTTTAGCGGCTTCGGTCGCATAGTCGGTAGCATGCTGGACTGCTCTGCCCAAGATCGCGGGTTGAATCCCGGGCGAAGTCATCAAATTTTTAAGAGCGTTAAATCCTTCAGCATGCCTTCCATTGGAGGGGAAGTAAAGCCGACGGGCCCATATCATAAATTTATGGTATGTAAAACAACCGACCACTACAATCGGTAGTGTGTAGCCAAATGTGTCGGTTATATTTGGTTAGAAACGCTCCATCAAGTTCATACGTTCGCCAATGGATGTTAGTGACAGTGGCATCTGGTAGCCAATATTGAAACTACTTGAAATTGAACTTGCTGATAGCCTATGGGGGTTCAATTAATATACCCTGCTATGCCCATTGACTGCAATTCATGTACAAATAAGGGGAAACAAGTGAATGTATTACAATTTGATGGCCGGCCCCGTGGTGTTGGGGTAGCTTGACAGCTTCTCAGCCGGGGGCCCTGGTTTCAATTCCCGGCTCCGTGAGGGGTTTTAGAAACTGACGTGAGGACTGGGACGTAGTGCACTCAGAATCGTAAGGAAAATGTCCGACATTGATGCAGTGCCCCGGCCAGGAAAACCAAGATTGACGGCTGAGAGGACCCGAACCGCTGACCACGCGTCCACCCGTAAACTGCAGGCCAAATGACTGAGCAGCGGTCGTATGGTAGGCCATGGCTCCTCATGGACCCTGATGCCACGTTCATTTATACCTTTTAATGACGTGTGATCTCTGGAGGGAATCGTGTACAACTTTCAAGGCACATTACCAGAGGGAATATTACTTTCTTTACAGCGTAGAAACTGTTCCCTTCTATCTTATTCTATTCAGACGTCACAACGTACGCATGTCACAAGTGTGTCATTCTAAATATTGATACGAATAGAGGGAGTAGTCGTGCTGGAATATTACTCAACATTTTGAAAATTACTCAAATGGGAAATACATCTTTATCCTGATGTAATTTTTAGCCAATTTTTAACATATGGGACATTAACGTATAAATTTGAACGGTGGGTGAGGGGTCAACGTGTCGGTCAACTAACCCCCAAGCTTGCAGGTTCGCTCCTGGCCATGGTAAGTGATTTTTGAAAGGCGGCAAAAATTACGACACCATGTCATACGATGTTGGCATTTCAAAGAACCCATTTGAATTCAGTAGGCCGTGTTCATAATGGCAAAATTAATCTTGGGAGTTTCCGCCAACACAAAGTTCCTCATTTCTCTCCTAGAAAGCGCTATAGTGTTCAAGGAGCTTAGATATCTAACCTCCTTGACTTTCATAGTGCTTCAAGGAACAACGAAATTTGACATGCTAGCTACCCTTTGGGTGTCAAATAACAAAGCTTGCACCCGGTACCCGAGGCCATACGTTATTAATATTATATTAACGTATAAGTCACCTTTAGCTCGTGTGTGTATGAGTGCCTATGTCTCCTGGTAAATATTGATTGGCCGGAGCGATTTCAAAGATACTTGGTGATGGATTGCTACTACTCCGTCCAACCCCAACCGAACTTTTCAAAATTGAATTACTGTCTACACTTCAACATTGCATCTACGAGAATATTTCACCGATATTCATATACAGTTTAATATTAGAAAGACACGGTCGAGGTTGGACGAGATATTAAGTAGGTCCTTACCGAGTTTTATTGAATTTTCTCCAGCCGTTTAATGTTAGGGGACACACACCCACGTAGCCTACATACAGTAGACATGAGGTGATCTTATTATGATTACATTTTGGTAAAAATGGGCCAAAAATGAATATATCTTATTCATGGTATATTGAATTGATCATTGGGAAAGCTTATAAAATATAAAGCTATCAAGAACAAAATATTCTGTGAAATGTTTGTTAAGTGTTTTCTTCACTGTATTTTATATGGGGCCTCATCATGTGGCAATAAAAATGTTTTCCAGTGTTGGAGTTGTGTTAATGGAAGGTATCTTGAACAACAGTGGCAGCTATTTTACGCTAAAGCGTTCTAAGAGCACCCTTTAGCTACCTTAAATGTCTTTGCTTCTTGTCCAAAATAACTCAAAATTTGGAAATGCAGTTACCAGTTACCATTCCTGCCCTAAATACTATGACAGCGTAGGTCATAAATAAAAGTAATAATTCGTTCATCACATGGATAATATATTTAATTGACAGGAGATTTTAGTGATGCGAAGGACCAGTGTGAATGTTAGTTCTTCACCTGTCTTTATAAAAACTCTTCTAAATTGATTCCACCTGAAAAACTGACATCGCGTAACCATGCACATCGGACAACCCAAGACGTTCGATTATTCCGGCAGTGAGTATATGGAATCAGTGGCCTATATTAGAGAATGCTTTATGACGACGCCTAGGGCATTGCACGAGTACTTTTGACATGAGCTCATATATGAACTTCACTTACCATAACCTTCTCTATTACCCCTGTTGCATACTTCTTTACAATACAGTGTTATACTGTATATGAATTGAAAATATTGAGGCCTATTACATCCGAGTTGAAACCTATGCTAGTCCTTTAACATATCTTCTTGACGTATTGACTTGAATATTGAGCAGATAACGAAGAGACAAACAACATAAAATTCACTACTGTTCACCATTAAGTATGCCCGAAACGAGTTAAAATAATACACATTGACGAAGAAAACTCATCGTATTTTTTTATATAAAAGCAAGGGATCTGAACTACAAGTGCATTGATTGAACTGAATTAAAATTGTTCTCTTATAATCACAGGCAGCGTGTGACACCAAAACAACAAGAGTAATGATGAACTTTCGAGCACCGAGGAGCGCTCCTTGTTGACGTCAAATTTGTTTGTACACACGTTCGTAATTAACTTCGGACGTCGATCTAGCAAAGAATGACAAACAATTCCTTTATTCTGGCAACATTACAGTAAACATATCCAAAACTAACTTAGGTCCACATAATTGTCGGAAAGAATTAAGCCTTTCTCTTTCCAGGTAACTGGTTGGCTGGTATCATAATTAACTTCAGAAATCGATCTAGCAACGAATGGAAAACATCTTTTTTTCTGGTAATATACAGTAAACAACCCGAAAATTAACTTAATGCCACATTTTCGTCGTAAAGAAAAAGTATTTCTCCTGGTTGGCTGGTATAGTTCCTACATTACTTTTGTTTATTTCCACCAGACGGGAGGTTTTTAGCAGAGGAAGTTACGAACGGAAAAAGGAATGAGTGAAAGAAAGAAAATTCCAGCTGGCTGGTCGAGTGCAGGCCTATTATATTGATCGTGTGTTGCGATGCATATGTGTGTCCGGAGCGGGCCTCCCGAGAGCTTCCCGCGCATGCGCAAATGTGCGTACGTTTGCGTGCCACCTCAACAGATGGTGATCACAAAACCGTATTAGCGGATTAACTCATTACTCTCTGACGGTCATTAGTGGCAAAGTTCTGGGAAGGCGTGTGCTATTTGCCAAATGATCAATAATTTTGAAAATATGTTCAAACACCATGTTGTATTACCACATGGCTTACAGTTTGAGTTTAGCCGAGAGTTGAGAGACACGTAACACATGATCTAGCTTCGTAAGTTTGATTAAAGCCACATTGAATTTTAATGGAAGTCATAGCTGTGATTTAAACTGGGAGCGTCAATACTGACTTTAAAAAGTGGTATGATTGATACATATTTTGAATTACTGATCATATTCCTAAATCCTAACCTCAAGTTATTTTGAAAGCATGCACTATTACAGGTACTACGCTAGGCAAAAATATTCCTACACTTTCACACCCATGGACTTACTGTATATACTGACAAAGGAAGTGTCAGGTAAGACAGGTCGAAACCTATCTTGACACTTTGTGGACGCAAACGTTGTACTATAAGAGGTCAACGTGCAGAACATCATCTGCCAGATTGAAATGCAAGGCTCCGAAATCGTATCAGACATCCTGGTACGCAGGAATGACGGCGGGATGACCTGGATATCACTGTGAAACTCGGAGTAGTCGCGTTACGGGGCGTATATGCTGACTGTAGCGTGCGGCTCCTTCCCACCGGTCTTGAGTGCTTGGGCGGTCAGGGCTCTCCATTCCAACATGTACTGTGCTCGCTACCTCCCATTGATTTATATGAGAGATTCGCCACATGATTTCGGAGCCTTTCAGTTTAATCTGGAAGCTGATTTTACGCACGTTGTCCTCTGTAGTACAACGATTGAGTCCACAAACTTTCAAGATAGGTTTCGAACTGTTTTGCCGATACTTCCCTTGTGAGTATATGTGGATGAGACCAACTCAAAATGTAGCGGCTGGCGTTCTTGGCTGTCGCCTCGGAGGTCCGGGTTGGATTTCCGGCACTGCAAAAAAAAAAAAATCTGCTGTGAGGGCTGGAACGGGGTACACTCACCCTCGTGAGGCAAGACTCAGGAAAGGAGGGTTTGCTTCCCACCTCAGCGATCCTGTGAGTGGTTTTCCGTGGTATTTCCCACTTCTACTTCAGGCAAATGCTAAGATTGTTCCTAACTTAAGGTCACGACTGCCTCCTTCCAATACTAACCCCAATTTACACGTAAGCACACTAGTACAGCCATCACAATAACACAGGTTATCACAATAATTCCACACACACACACACACACACAAATATACGACGTCACAGCTCCTAAAATAAGCAGCAGAGCAGCTTATGGATGGTTTACACAATATCCGCAAACTCAAAATGTAGCAACAGCAAAAAATTAATAAAAAATGAGCCAATTAAAACAAATAGATTTTACTGGTAAATACCACTTTGACTATGTCATGTTTTAGATAACCATTCCTTTGCAACGTAAAAACTTCTTCTGACTTTCACTCTGATACCTCGAGGCGTAGTGTCTGTCTAAACAGAGGTGTAGCTTCAATTCTTACCTCTGCCAAGAAATTCAATCCTCGCTAGAACGGGGTACAGTCAGCCTTGTTAAGCAGAACTGAGTGAGTTAGGCATGGTCGTTACGGCGTGGCTACAGGCAGTTACTCACATCCGGGAGGCGAGGAGGTTTGAATCCCTCCACCAGTAACCTTGAAGATGGTCTTCTGTGGTTTTCCATCTTCTTTCCAGGCAAATGCCGGGGTTGTCCCTAACTATAGGCCACAGCCGCTACCATCCAACTCCTCGTCCTTACATTCACACCTTCCTCCCCAGACAACACTCCACACACGACGGTACTTGTAGTTAGCCCCACGGGTGTCCGTATAGAAGCAGCTACAAACTCTGGCGAGCTGAACATGTCCTCGGATACTCCCGGCACTAAAAACCATCCGCCAAAAAAAAAAAAAAAAAAAAAAAAAAAAACTGAGAAGAAATGGGTTCAATTCTCACTTCAGTTGGTAAGCTTCCATGGCTTAGGCGGCAGCAAGCCGGCCTCTCACCGATGGGTCCGTGGTTCAAAACCCGGTAACTCCATGTGAGATTTTTGCTGGACAAAACGGAGGCTGACAGGTTTTTCTCCGGGTACTCCGGTTTTCCCTGTCACAAATTTCATTCCAGCAACACTCTACACTATCTTTTCATTTCATCTGTCATTCATTCAATCATTGCCCCAGGGGAGTGCGACAGGCTTCGGCAGCCAGCACAGTTCATATCCCCGCCGCTAGATGGAGGCTTCATTCTTTCCATTCCCTCACCCGGTGTGTCGACCAGAAGACTGTGGATTTTCATTTTTCTCACTTCACATATTCTAAACCAGTATTCCATCGCTTATCATTTCTACTCCACGCAAATGCCAAGATGGCACCTAAATAAAGGTCATGGTTGACTTCTGCCAAAATGTTAGCCAGAATTGCATAATGCACACACTAGTACCACTATCACAGTGACACATGTTATCACACAGATTCCGCACACACGCAAGTAAACGGAGCTACACAGCCATGATGTCTCACAACCTCTAACTAAATCGGCACCACAGTTTTGAAGTATACACTTAACTTAGTTCTGTGCAAGGAATATGTACTGTACTCCGTTAGTGTGTATAGAGCTACACACAAAAAGAAATAGTGAAATGAGTGAAATGGCATCACATACCATGTATTAACAGACTTCGTATTCAGTGGGTCAACACGAGTGTACTCATTTAGATTGGGATGGAAGTAACAAATAATACGCCCTTTCCCCTCTGTTCTTTCTTCAAAAAGGAGTTGATGACATGTATCTTGATTTTATTCAAATTCCGGGGAATCCACTTCATTTCCGTCCCTAATACACTACTACAGTCATCACATAAATACAGGTTTTCAGACATGTTTCAAAAACACCCAACTATACAGGGCTGGTAAAGAAGATGTCCCAAGCCCCTCAACTGAAAAACAAGTAGTTCCGTGAAGAACTAAATAGACTATTTTCATATATCCTACTTATGTCAATTGCCTCTATCAAAATACAAAATCTCAGTTTGATTGCTGTAATAGATTCGCAGATAGAGAACCGTCTAAATATTTCGTATGGTCGCCATGTTGAATTTTTATATACGTAGACCATAGACTTATGTACTAATATATGAAGATTACTGCGTAGGTTCATTATTGAAACTTCAATTGCATGGTTGGTTGGTTCTTAAGTTTAGGGGCTGCGACAACGCGGTCATGTAGCCCCGTGTACTTTAGGTGTGTGCAGAATCTGTCTGATAACCGGTGTTAATTGTGATGGCTGTATTAGTGTGTGTATCTGTTTTTTTATTTTAAGTGCAGACTGCAACTTAGAATTTTTCAAATAGTTCCTATTTTTGCCACCAGACGCCACCGTCAACGACTACTAGGCTTAGTTCAGAACTCAGCTACTAGACGCCACCGCAGTCGGCTCTTGGCAACGAACATAGAAACCTAAGAGCGTTGTTTACATTCTTAACCTATACAATTTAGTTTCACACAGGTGTAATTAGTGGAAAGTTCTTTAACATGCCATAAATCTATGACATGGGACCGCCGGCTTTACTTCCCCTCCGAAGGAAGGCATACTGAGGTTTTTTTAACGCTCTTAAAAAATCCGACGGCTTCGGCCGGGTTTGAACCCACTATCTTGGGCATAGAAGCTCAGCATGCTACCGACTACACCACAGAAGCCGCCCTCAATTGCATGATTAGGACAAAAAAAAAAACAACGAGATTTTAACATTTTGCACAGCCGCCAACGTGTGTTATAAAAACAATTGAAATAAATTTCATGCCGCTGGATTCAAGTTTCACTGCGTTCGAAAAGGTTAATCGTAAGAAACTTCCATTTAAATATTTAAAATTCGTGTCGCCGCCATGTTGAATTTGTGCTCACCAGGTTATAAAAAGTCACATAGGTGATGTTACGTTCACGGTCTTTATGAACATACAAAATTTCAGTTTGATTGCTGTGATAGATTAGTAGATAAATATCGGATGGTCGTCATGTTTGATTTTTATATGTAGGCCATAGATTTATGTACTATTAGATGACGATTACTGCGTAGGATCATTATTCAAGCGTTGCCTTCGTTGCATGATTAGGACACGAGAAATATAAACTTAACTTTCAAATTTCACACAGTCGCCAACTTGAGGTTATGTAAACAATTGAACTAAATTAGATGTCGGGACATTACAATGTGTATAAACATATACTGTACCATGTTTCACTGCGCTCGGATGGTTGAATCGCGAGAAATGTCTATTTATATGTTTTAAGTCGCTTGGCCGTCATGTTCGTTTTGTCCTTTACAGGTTTTTGAGAGTCAAATAGGCAAACTTCTTGTAGTGCCCTTTATCACCGTAAAAAATTCAGGGTGATATCAGTAATAGCTTCGGAGATATAGAATGCTGGCGAAATATTTCGCACAGCCGCCATGTTGGATTGGTGAGACGTAACAAAATTTGAAGTTCACAGCCGGAGTGAAACAATATGGTACTATGAACTTTCCGAGTTTCATTGAAAAATCGCTCCAGCTGTTTAGATTTTATTACGGGGACGCCCACACACATACGCTCACACACACACACACACACACACGGACAAAAGGTGGTCTCATAAGCCTATTTTTTCGTAAATGAAAATAGGCTAATTAGGGGCGTGGTGGGGAATTTAATTTCATGCAATGAATTCCCCCGACTAGGGGACTGGGTGTATGTGACGTCTTCACGTATAAAGACTTATATAAAAAGTAAGCAGTAAAACATGTAAAAACTTAAAGAAAGAAAAAAAACAAATAGATGACCAGCTTTATAAAGGACGTCTTCACCACAAGAGAAAGTCTCCCCGTCCAATCTAATTGGGTACACTCGTGTTGACTGACTGAAAAGCAATTCTGTTCATAGATTACTGAGGCAACACTGATAAATGGCTTCTAATACTTCAATATCACAGGCTATTTCATTTTCTCAGTCCAGTTTCCGTTGAAATATAAAAATTTTGGTTTTCCTATCATCATTTTTAGCTCTTAAATATATATTGTATGCCCATGGGACTCAATTACTCCATATCATGAAAATAAAATTTGCCGGATACATTACAAGAGTGTTTTCTGATATAATAAACTACAAATTATTCTTCTATTTAAGCACACTCAAATACTTAGTAAACCACACCAAACTGTTACTGACCGAAAATTCCACTACTTGTTGAGGTCCCACGTGGCAGCTTCGTTAGGTGATCGGATACAACTGTGCTCCGCAATTACGTCACTGTCTCTCTCTTCAGCGCTGTCTGGTGGTCGTAGTTCGTTCTCAATGACATCCATTGCCATTGTCTTAGGCCAGCGTGTTGCACCAGTGGGTGAATTTATTATTTTGGTTTCAGCAATGTTGCCAAATGTCTCTTAAGTAATATCCATCATTCCAGTATCTCCCGGCGCGGATTAATTTTTGGAACAATTTATGATCGCGACAACGTTTCATATACGTGAGATCACACTGCATCTGGACCTTCCTTTTTCTCAATTTCCCACGGCGTAAATGTGCTCGTTAAATCGTACACCACGACCGCGCGGGTAGCTCCAGCAAGTCCGGAGATCATAGGTTCAAATGCTGAGTTTAGATTTTCCCCGGGTTTTTCTACACTCCATCCAGGCAAATGCCGGCATAATACCTTATTTCAAATTCCAGGACACCTACCCCATCCCTGTTTCTACTACAGATACACACACTCCTACAGTCATCACAGATACACAGGTTATCAGACAAGTTCAACACACACCCAACTACATGGGGATGATGACCAAGTTGTCCCAAGCCCCTAAAATGAATTAACAACAAAACTTGTCATGCGCAGTGGGTAGACTCCCCGTAGTATTTGATTAAAATATTTCTAGCATTTGCATAGCATTACAGTGCATTACAATGCACATACACTAAAATATTCGGTACTTACCGACGTTTACACTAATAGTTTAACTACCACGTATCGGCTTCATTAGTTAAACGATTGAGACTGCGCTCCGTGAAATGCTAACTGTTCAAGAATCTTTACGACTCATTCGAAACGCGTTGCAGGAAAATAGCATTACATTTTGGTATGGTGTGGTTTGGAACTTTTTTACCTACATTGTAATTAATAGTTGTTATAAAGTAGTCATTTACTGAAGAGCTAGATTACTTATTTGCAGTTAACGGGTTACATCAGTAGCTATATATCGGCTAGTAGCTGTTCATCCCCATGTACTTGGGGTTTTTATGGAATTTTAATCTGATAACCTGTGTGATTGTGTTGGCTTAATCAGTGTGTGTATTTGTAATTCAGGTAAAGACTGGGAAGGAGGCAGCCGTGGCTTTAAGTTAGGAACATTCCTGGCATTTGCCTGGAGTAGAGCTAGGTAACCACGGAAAGCCACTTCCAGGATGGCTGTGATAGGAATCGAACCCACCTCTTCTCAGTTTTGTCTAACGAGACCACCCCATTCCAGCCCTCAAACCAAAATTAAATTTATTTGCGGAGCCGGGAATCAATCCTGGACCTTCAGGGCGAGAGCTAAGAATGCTATCCGCAACACCACGAGGTGGTCGTTTCAGTCTTTGATAGCAGAACTAGGAATCAAACGCAGGGCGTTGGAGTGATCAGGCACCTCTAGCACGAGAATCATCTAGTACGAGGACAATCAGGGATCAGTTAAATTGCAAAATTAATTAAGGATAATGTTTGAACACGAAATGTATTTGTAATGATAATAATATTAATAATAATAATAATAATAATAATAATAATAATTAGTGCCTATTTATGAAACATTTTGCGGAGGCTAGTACAGTCGATAAGCTAAACACATCTTCCGAAAATAATGACGTAGCACAGTAGCACAGAATTATAATGTGAGTACAGTATGGCCCGCGGCCCAGTATTTGATAATAGAAGCTCATGCTCCAAGCAGTGTTTTGGGCTACACCTGCTACATTAGTGAGACGTGTACACTACTTGTTATGTCTACGTGTGAGTAACATTCAGTACCGGAGGGCACAGCGTTGGAAAACATGCCTCTGGGCTTTGCTGTACCAACAATCAAATGAAGGCAAGACCAACATTTGCACTGGATTCCATTACCGTTATTTATTATGAGTGCAACACCAAACAGTGGCTTCAGATAAATTATGCCTAATCAGTCTATCACACCATAATAATAATAATAATACTAATACTACTACTAATAATAATAATGATAAACGTAGTAAAAAATAATAATAATATAAACTCTGAACTTTATACTCCATATTCCCTATTCCCGTTTCTATGAGTTTGGGGAAGTTGTAAGAAGAGAATTCTATGTGGAAGTTGTTTTTATAGCTGGATGCCCTTACTGAGGCCAGCCTCATTTGGGAAGTTAAAAAGAGATGAAAATGTAATTATCATTATTATAATTATTATTATTATTATCATCATCATTATTATTATCATTATTAGGCTATTATAATCGTTTTTTGAATTGAAATGCCATGTCCTGTGGTTCGGGTTCCACGTAGAAAGGAAGTCCCGTGGCTCATGATCGCATGATTAATGGTCACGTAAAACTAAAAGCTTCCTTTTGCTTATTATAATGATAATTATTATGTATATTATACAGTAACTATAAATATTATCAGAAACGTCCATAAGACCAGGCTATATTTGAATTTGAATGAGTGGGTCGGCCGTTCTTCAAATTATGTTTTGTTGCTTCACGTTTTCAACTCAATACAATACGGTACCTTTAATTAGATCAAAACTGTTCCCTGCTTTCTCTCAACTTACTGTCCCACTTCCTTCATCTTCTGGTATTCAAATACGTTTAAAATGGTTTATTTCCATTTCCATTTCTTTGTTATGCGACAGAAATCTTGATATAAATTCATTGTGATACTTGCCAGGTGATCTCAAAAAATATCAATTGTTTAAATAGAAATTGGTCACCCCTTAAATTGTAAATTAACCATTCTGATGGTATAACTGCCTTAATTTACATATTAGTCAACCATATAAAAATCAAAAAGTTTCGTTTAAAATTATGGAAGTTTTCGTAACTTATATGCATACCAAGGCATACCGGAGATGAAAGTCGATATTTTGTTCATTTTGGTGATTGTTTTAATGACTGAAATTGAAAGGAAGGAGTCTCGACACCAGTAGGTGATCCTATCACAATTCCACGGCCATCATTGTTTAAAGGCAAGTGTTTTTGTTATTGTTTCTACTGTTATGGCACTTGAAAATTTGGGAGATTGTGATAATCAGCCCCGTAAAATTTGTTTGCGTTATAATCCAACTCATAATCTGTTTCATTTTGGTTTCTGTCTAGCGTGTGTAATTGTTATGTAGGCTTGTATTAAGAAGAAGTCAACGAAGTACTCAAGAAAGACAACAACCCATTATTTACCTGGAGTAGAAAAACATGGAATAAAATTTCAAAAATTGCTGACGTGAGAATCGAATATTCATTTTATAAGTTGTCCTCATGAGAACGGGGCACATACCCCATCCCTACCCAGAATACAGTTACATACAGTACAACTGTCATCACAGGAGCACAGGTTATCAGACAAGTTCAACACACACCCATCTACACGGGGCTGAGGACCAAGATGTTCTAAGTCTCTCAAATGAATTAACATCAACAAACATTCCATGATGACCGACCGAAGAACTGATATGTGCTATTGAGCAAAGCTACGGGACCAAGCTATCTTCAGACAATGAAGGAGATTGGGTTCGAACCTCACTGTCGGATGTTATGGAAATTGTCTCCCATGGTTTCCCCATTTTCATATCCAGGCAATTACCGGGGCGGAACATTCGAAGAGGCCACGACCGTCTCCTTCCAACGCCATGCCCTATTTCATTCATCTTCTTTGACTATAGATTACGGACGGTTTGTGGTACAGTATTGGGAGTGGGTAGCTGGAAAAGATACCCCTCACTTAACTGCGCTCACCTCGAGGTGATTGAATGCACTCATATCTTAAGCATTAACACGTGATGTCGATAGCACGGCGGTCAACGAGTGACAGCTGTCGCCGTTCCCCCACTACCGAAACGTGGTTAGAAGTCCATCTCGCCAGAGCGGTCAGCTTGACCTTGAAGGCTTCCCGCATACTGTCTGTACTCTATCTTCCCCAATAAGCTTGACGACAGAGAAGTAAACCAAAACGAACCAAACCTAACCCCGTGGCGCTACAGCCCTTGAAAGGCCTAAGCCTACCAAGCGACTGCTGCCCAGCCATTCGGCCAGACGATTATGGGGTGACGTGTGGTCAGAGCGTCGGGTCCCTTCGGCCATTAATCTTGGTCTCCGTGACTGAAGTGCTACCTCACTGTCAGACAGCTACTCAATTGCCCTCACAAGGCTGAGTGAACCCCCTTCCAGCCCTCACGTCAGTTTCTAAAATCCCTGACGGAGCCGGGATTCAAACTCAGGGCCTCCGGGTGCAAGGCAGGCTTGCTAACTCAACATCACAGGGCCGGCCAGGAAGGTCTACAGTCCATTGCCACATAGAAACCCAACTCACTGTACTCGTATACACAACCCCGTATAATCGAAAGAGCTAAGAAATGTATCTTCATTCGTGGCTCAGTTTGGTTTGTTAATAGAGGAGGCAAATACTAAGCAAACATGTGAGCTGATTCTAGTGCAGGCAAACTACAGTATATAGATTGAGAACAGCCAACGGGGCAAGGGAGAGGACTGGAGTAAGCAAGTACCATAGTTAAACATCATCGCAATTACTGCTCTGGCTCATGTGACAGCTCATAAATGGCTGGCACTGTTCCATGAGCTTAGCGATAACTGAACCAAACAACAGCTATTTATTGTGAATTATGGATTTTCAAACCGGTCCGTATACGGTAATAAAAAGGCGATTGAAAAAAAAACATAATTCAGCAGAACTTGCTACTAATTGTTGTACAAGTTCACTTCTCTCCTCAAATCTTATTCCACACATAATTTATTTGAGCCATATTCTAAGGTCTAAGATATTGAGATTCCTACCCAAGAAGTCCTGAGTACAATTTCCGAATCTGCCGAAAAAATCAATTCTGACCACTACATGGTTCATTCAGTCTCGGGAAGAAATTTGAGACGACGGGTGTTCCAATCCCGCCTCATCCACCCTAGAAGTGATTTTCCGTGTTTTCCCCTACAACAACTACAGGCAAATGTACCAAATGTATTCCAGACCACAACCCTAATTATACGCACACTTACCAGCCCAGACACTACAATGACACAGGTTAAGACAAATTCAACGCATACCCAAAAACATGGGATTAATATCCATGGTATAAATCCAACCACTGTAGAAGGCACAGGCGTTGAATGTATTTAGTGTTAATAAGTATTCACACACTGAAACTTTTGCATAGGAATTATAATGATTGTACGTTTTTGAAAAAACGAAATAAATTTCAAATTAATAAATGATTTTAAATGATTTTTTAATTCCGTTCTTCATATATAATGCACTATTAAATTGCATCTGAGGTAAATGACATCATATAGTGGAATATAGGTTTGTTATTATTGATTAAAAAGAATTGAACTACTACCTTAATCATTAGAATATTCTTTATATTGAACCCTTATTGATCTTCGATAAATAAGTATTCATATTTATTATTATTACTGCAGCCCAGGCAGTACTTGAGGAAGTGGACATGGATAAAAGGCAGGCTAGCGTTTCGTAATGATTGCCACAGGAGCAGAGCTGGTAGCTATTCTTGGGGGACGGTCAGATTTAGCCGGGTTCAAGGCCAAATTGAGCAACTACTTGCTCCAGAATTGGAAGCATAAAGGAATGGTCACGAGTCACTAGCAACGAACCTACGATTGAATCAGCCAATCACGAGAGACCAAGCCATGATCACGCGATGGACAGCGTCAGTAGTAAAAAGTCCGCGGAATTGATTATCTAAAGAACCGCCGAACGGACTGACCTCCGCACGAGTGCATTGAGACGTTTGATTTATTTGAAGAAGATTGACACTAGTCCCATATTTGTGAGATAAAAACTCTGGAAATTGTTATCCAATTCCACCCCACTCATCCGTCCCCTGTCAGTTTCTAATAAATAGTTTGGCATGACGCAACTCTAGGTCATTCGTTTTGGAGCCATGAGAGGCTAACTTCACGCCCGTTTGTATAGCGATTTTAACGCTCTGAATTAGTTGAAGTTATTTTTATTTGTGAGCTCCGAGGAGCTAAATTCACATCAGTCGTAATAACGAATTATAACGCTCTAGTACATTTTATCTGAAATCAATTTTATTTGTGAGCTAATATTTCACGCAGTGAGCGTGGTGACTTGTAACATTTTCTTAAAGACGACCATTTCAGCTCTGAGGGGCAAGTATTGTAACAACCTAATTAGCGCTCACCAGAGCGAAGGTCAACAGTACAGTACGGAAATACCGAGCAAGATAGCGACTGCCTGTGCAGTCAAGATTTTAAACTTATTATCGAGCCAGTGACGTGGTCTCGACGTGTATATTTTATGTACAAATTTCAGTGTATTTTTCATGTGTTTATTGTGCGTGTGTGCGAGATATCTAGGGCAAGTCTTCGCAATTAATCGCATTAGGACAATTTGTGGGCGAATTGAGTAACCTGCAAGCGATTATAGCTAGGTCAAATAATTAACATTGAACTTTTCTGCCAAGGAGTCGATACCAAGATGCTCCACACGTGGTTTGGAGTTGGGATGATCTTCAACGATTCAACGCAGACGACCACGATGGAGTGTTAATCTGTCCATAGGGAAATGGGCTGAGAAGGATGTCTTAAGTTCTACAAGCTGATCGGTGATGTACAACAATTGAATTATTTCAATTATGTAGTTAGATTGGGCCGGGGAACTGTTGTAAATAGTCATGTTTCTTGTTGTTTTAGAGTTTTTCTTGCACCGACACTAAATGTTTTAAATGTCCGTTGGCGCGTGGCCAAAGTGTTTGTTGTATATTTGTTTTTCTTTGGAGTCATATTTAATGTGCGCGGCGTGCGTACGTGATTTTTATCCATGCAAATGCGAAACCCGTTACATTCGATAAATGGTGCTTTATTAACGTTAATATTTGAGATAGGGAAGGGAGGTAATTACTGTAAGATATTTGCTGAACAGGTTATTATTCATATTAGGGTTGCCAAGCGCACCAATTTAAAATGTAATTTGTAGAACACCTTCGTTCTAATTTTGATAGATTTTTTTGAGTCCTTTTCAGGTTAACTAGTCACGGCATAGAACGGTGGCGCCAGCATGTGGAATATATTTATGTCTTTTTATTTCAGGGTCTGTCAAAACCCATACGCGTGATTCTGTGTGTGTTACTGTGTCAAGTGTGTGTTGATTCTACGTGAGGAGGGGGTAGAGGTCCTACCGCCCTCATATTTTTGTTGTTGTTGTATTTTGATGGAAAGACAGGGTGCTCTAGGGAGACCGCTGTTTCTTGTCCATATTATTCTGACACACACACACGTATTATTGTGCTTTGGGGCACACTTCTTCGAGATTCGACCCCATGTCCTGGGAGGTCGAGGTTTTTATTGACACGTGGGTTGGCAGATATGCAGAGTTCCACAAATCGCCCGTTTTGCCTGTGACTTATTTTGATAGGCAGTCCTGATTGTCCGACTGACCCCTGTAAGCTTTCATGTAGCAAACCTGTTCATTGTGATGGTTATTTTTAAGCCATAATTAATTGGGAGTTCGCCATGTGTGTAACGGCTTCTTGTACGTTGTATGGGTAAAATATTGTATTAATAACGTAAATGTTGGCTGTGAGCCTATTGTTTTGTTTATGACTCGATTCATGTAATTTTGTAGGTGACACCTGTGTGGCGTAGTGGTAGAGTACTTGTAAATTTGACGGCGGTCATATGTGTATTTTTTTATTGGTCACGTGTTAATGTACTTGTGTTGATTTGTGTGAGAAGTCCTAAGTTTTTAGGCAGTAAATGTTGCTACGGCAGTTTGATTCCAATTTCACTCGGAAATTATTGTGTTGTTTATATTAGGTCTAGGAAGTGTCGGTTTAGTTTTTAAGTATTGTAGTTGTGTTCCCCCGTGTCGGTCTAGCTCTAAGAAATGTGGATTCGTTATCTGAATGATTATTCTGGATGATGACGAATCACGCATTCGTTTGTACACATCGTGAAGCATGTAGAACGACATACGCGCATACAATAGTAAAAAAATCAACAGCCTGCTTCCAGTCTCCGACTGGGTCAGGAATGGAATGAATGAAGCCCCCATCTAGCGGCGAGGATATGAACTGTGCCGGCTGCCGAGGCCTGACGCACTCCTCTGGGGCAATGATTAAATGAATGACAGATGAAATGAAATGATAGTGGAGAGTGTTGCTGGAATGAAATTTTGACAGGGAAAACCGGAGTACCCGGAGAAAAACCTGTCTGCCTCCGTTTTGTCCAGCACAGATCTCACATGGAGTGACCGGGATTTGAACCACGGACCCAGCGGTGAGAGGCCGGCGTGCTGCCGCCTAAGCCACGGAGGCTTCCGCATACAATAGTCACTTTTGTTATTTTCTTTAGGGACACTTGGTCCATGTAATTAATCTCTCCAGAGATTTTGGCCTAGTTTTTGGCATTTTTATTAAGTGGGAGTCAGATGGGAGTTTTATTTTGTTAATTGTTGAGTGTAAATATGGTGATTTGTTTATTAAATTCATTTGTTTTAACCCTGGCTTCACTCTTTCCTGCATGTTATTTTGTTATATGTTACCCTGCAAGTTGATGAAGCGCTTTGACAACAACTTACGATATGAACCGTTACACCCCCCGAAACTGAGTCTCATATGCTTCTTTGCAAGGGTTCAATATGGTACATTTTGTAAAAGTCGATTTTTTTCTCCAAATATTATTGAAGTGCCATAGATCCATTTGCAGTGGGCCTCTCATTGTTGTTTTATAATATTTGCGTCGATTCTTTTCTAGCAGTTGGAACACGTTAAATATATTAGAATTTCAGAGTGAAACATCCACATAAAATAGTAGAAGTGATACAGAAGCTAGAACTAAAAGAAAATGTCTGCAAGATTTACATACGGCATTAAATTTAGTGGTCACCATTTAGAATTATTGAGACTTAATTAATAATCTGGTTATATTTCAACTGAATACAATTTAAAAGCCTCATGGTATCGATGTCCTTAGCGTCAAAGAGGGATGAGCAATACTTGCAGTGTCGGCTGATAATTGAGGTATTAAGATAATCACCATTGATTTGACGTGCATACTGGTCATTCATGATTTGATAAGCTTTATGAAGTGGGAATATCACGCATCAGCATGTTGTGTGTAAAAGGGATATTCAGTATATTCCATAATGATCTAAATGCAGGTGTAGTAGCTTTTATCCACTTCTTCACGCTCCAGTCTGAGTAATGCGCTCTAATTGAAAACACTTGGACCACACGGATATCAAAGTACTGACTGTATTACTAAATGATCCGTGTTAGCGTTGAAACCATCCAATAACGCTACATTAAGTGGAAATCAGCAGTGGAGTAATGCCTAATGAGGACTGATATGGAGACTGATTTGCTAAAGGATATAGGTTTAATTGTAATAGAAGGGGCTCAAACTCAAGGTGTAGCAGATATTATACAATAAAGGTAATTTGTCTTGTATATGTCGTAGGCTTTTAATGAAACCATGAGAACGGGCGTCTAGATTCACAGTTCTGAATTGCATTATAAGCTTCATGCACTAACTTAACCCTCATCGTTGTATGATATAGATGGTCTATTGGATTTCACGGCCAGTGAATTAAAACTCAGCAATTCTTCTTCGTTTGTGCCGTGTGCTGTGTGGGGTTTCGCCTAGGACACCAAGCTGGCTCATCAGCAGGCTCTTGGTGTCCCCGCCCGGGGAAGAACACGTCTTCTGAGACCAGAGATGCATTTGCACTATGGCCTGACACCCAAGTATACGGGGCTGATGACAAGGATATCCCAAGCCCTTCAAATGAAATACCAACAACATCGTTCTCTACAGTATCTAGAACACACTTGTTATGGCTCCGGATCGTATCTCATCTCACGCTCTGTAACATTATAATGATACAGCCAATGTACGTACGAATACAAGGAGTTGCTTACAGAATGTCCTTGGAAGTATATTGTAATAAATCATAGATTTCTGATGATCTACAAAAGGAACTTCAAGTGTTTCAATTTAGGAGATATGGTTGGACAAACTGAATTCCTATACTGCTTTTCAGCTTTCCCTGAGTTTTCTGAGACTCCAAATTAATTAAATTATGTCCATTTTAGTGTAAAATATAAGCATGTCAGGTTTAAAATAATAGGAACCTATTACATGCCAGTCATTTCCAACACGTCTGTCATCCAGTGCTGTTGAAATTCTGTATCATACTGAACATCAGACTTGAGCAAGGACCTCATTTTGTAATTGTCTACAAGATATAATCAGTCATTTGAAATGTAGCCGAATTATTCACCATGACTCGTGTAGTTCTGCTCTTCTAGCCACATATGTTGCACCCTTGTATAATGGAAAGTGTACATAGTCTATGTTCCTTCTGAAGTAGGCATATTCCATACACAGTAGCATGGGGCAGCACTGTATAACAGATGCTTGATGGTCCTCAGGTAGCTCACGCTATGTAAGATCCTTATTCCACGGTGTCCTTACGTTCCATGATCAAAACCTTCTCAGTTTCCATATGATGATGACCCAGACGTAAAAGCACGTTATTTATAGTCAGTGTGAAACTGACGTTGATAGTATTCTACATGCACACGATCAGTCATATTCATCGCACATTTATACTTGTTGAAAATCAAATAAATATCAGGGTTGCTCACTTCAGTTGTACCCAATCATTATAATGATCTGGCTCCTACTGCATGCTACGTGTTTGAGTCGGTTATTTTAGTACAGCACTAGTGATGCTAGAGAATTACAGCCTCAAACACCCGACATAATTGGGCATACTTGACCGAGCATCGGTGCTGTTAGGTATTGGCGCTTAATTACACTTCGCGGGATAGGAATGTTGCCTGGATTCGAGCAACGTCTACGTGGATATGCTCTCACTGCCGGGCAATATGTGCACATGTTAGAGAGTATTATGGTCCCTTCCGTGAAGGTGCCTCATCTCACAGGTGTTATCCAATAAATTTCAGAAGGACCTGTCTCTGATCCACAGGTCGCGATTAGGTCAGAAAATGTTTGCGAGGCCAGGAAAGGTCGGGCTTATCTTCTGGCCTCCTCGTGAAGAGAACATGAAACCCATCGAGAACATACGGTTAGAGACGATGAGAGCAATAGTGGAGAACTGGCTCGATCCCACGCCAAATATGAACGACGTTCTCTAGGCTGTTATCCATGCAGCCAGGGATGATGTGACAGATGCCGACAACACATATGTTTCTGTCCCAATCGATCCCAAGGCCACAAATCAGGAAGAGGTCGTGCACAATGGCGGTGCGATGCCCTCTTTTAGAGAGAACCATACAACGGTCCTTTTCAGGGCCATAACGTACTCATTGTCAATAACAGCATTATAAAAGTAAGGCAGTTACGTGACTCGCCTTATACGCCAGTGTAGGGATAAAAACATAATATACACTGGTCAAAATAATGTTTGCATATTGCAAGCTTATGTATTTGTGGACCAAATTATAATATACGTGCTTTAACCGATAACTGTTGTATTTATTTATGTAGCGTATGGTATTACACATTAAATGCAATAATAATGATAATAATAATAACAATAATAATAATAATAATAATAATAATAACAAGTACATACAAGCACAGGTAATCAATCTTAATACGACCGTATGTCGAGTCTATTCCTCCAGTCCAATCTCGATAGTGTAGCACTGAAAAAGTCGTTAGGGTCACCTAAGTACGCTCTTGGTCTGTTATCTTCGACAATGTGCCTGATGGTCACAGTCCGGTCTGAACCCCGGCAGCGACCGGTTCGCTGCGCTCTGCTTCGTTGTGAGTTACGTATTCGAGTGTCTAACTTTCAAGTCTTTTCAAGTACAGTCAAAATGGCAACCAACAGTATTAGGAAAAACACCATAAAATGTGCTTTCCCCGACAAGGCCAATAAACCAGGCCCTGCAGAAATACATGAGTGGATTCAGTACACCCTAAAACTCAACGTGGACCAATTAGAAGCCATTCAACTAGACAATCTGGAAGCTGCTGTTTTCATCAAGTTCACCAGCAAACTACTGATGGAGAAGGTCCTCAACAGTACCAACGGAAAATCCCAGGTACGGAAATTTAATGGCTCTATATCTGAGGTAATTATAACTTGTGCGGATGTTGACAGCAAACTCATCAGAGTCATGAACCTTCCCATTGAACTGCCGAATGACCGGATAATGTCGTACTTTAGTAAGTACGGGAAAGTTCGTGAAATTAGAAACGAACGATGGTCAGCTACCTACCTATTCAACATTTTGAGTGGTATTCGGGCTATGCGGATTGAACTAAAAACTGCAATTCCACCCATTATTTCTATCGATGGCTACAAAGCACAGGTGGTGTATGATGGACAACCTCGATCATGCTTTTATTGTAATGCCACTGATCACTTTAGACAGGAATGCCCAGTGAGGCGCGGTGAAACTGAAAATAAAACCGGGCCTAAGCTTCTCAGTGAAATTGTAGCCAACAAGGACAGTGACATTGTCTCGCCTGCCTTATCGGCACCTTGTTCAACTAACGTCAGTATTTCTGCCGAACAACTTGCCCCACTTGATACGTCAGCTGTAGCACAAGACACAATGGACGTGTCGCCTTCTCCCTTCACCGCCTTATCGCCGCAACCAGCTGGGCCATTGACCTCCACTAGTACACAACAACAAACTCTCACATCACAACAGGAACTCCACGGGCAGCCAGCGTTGCCAGGTTTGTCTGATACTAGCCAATACACCAATGGCAGTCTAGGTAGGGCGGCCAATTCTCTAGTTCCTAAAACTGACCAGAAACCTGACACTAGCACTGCCAGCCCTGATGCGGTCACAGAAGGCGTGACCTCAGGAGACAATGCTACCAGTATGCCACCCTCAAACCAGTCCATAGTTAGTTGTGAACCACAGACCGCTGGTATACGTTGGTCGGATGAAATAGAAGACGACCCCTCCAGACACATGGATACAGAAGAGACGGGGTCACGGGACCAGGAGATCATGGACAACAAGGAACTAACTCCTAAAGAACAGGCACCTTTGAAAACCTCCTCCAAAGCTAAAACAATCCGGGCGTCAAAAGAGGGAACGCACAAGCCTTATGCGAGTGTCAGGGACCCCCGACTACAAGGCGGGAAGTCGAGTGACAAGCGTTAAAGACCACCCCATCTCCATCTTGTTTATTTCGGTAAAAAAACATGTCTATCTATCTGACGATGTTGTTGACATACACGCTAATGACACTCAATGTAAATTGCATTCAAACTGCTAGTAAACAGTCGCTCTTACGCAACCTTATACGAGACCAAGATGTGGATATTGTTCTGTTGCAAGAAGTGGCTACTGAAGACCTCCTTACCATCTCTGGCTATGATAAAATAGTTAATGTCAATGAGCACAAACGTGGTACAGCTATCTACATTAAGGACCATATACCATATGCGGATCCAGTCCAGTTAGTCAACTCACGCGGAATCAGTATCCGTATTCGAGATCTTTTGATCGTTAATGTATATGCTCCCTCTGGTTCGCAGGCCAAGATACAACGCCGGCTCTTCTATACCACAGATATTCTCCCACTTCTCCGTAATCATACCGGCAATATAATCCTCGGTGGGGATTTTAACGCAGTGCTATCGCCCAAAGACCAAAGTGGCCAATTTCAGGGCTGCCCTGCACTATCTGCGTTAATACAAGGGTTACGCTTAAAAGACACATGGGAACTGAAGCCGTCGGGGTCAGACGGTTACACGTACTACTACCATAATGGTGCTTCTCGACTGGATAGAATATATGTCAGCGGGGAATTGAAAGAACACGCGAGAGAAACAGATGTATGCCCGGTGGAGTTTTCAAACCATTGTGCGATTCTGTGCAAGATTCGCCAACCAGAACTGGGACCTCGCCGTGGGAGAGGAACATGGAGGTTAAATGATTCTATTCTGACACACTTGGACATGAAAGATAGCTTTGCCACTGAATGGCATAACTGGAAACGCCACATTCAACGGTTTCAAGATACTCTTGAGTGGTGGCTGAAGTATGCGAAACCCAGAGCTGTTAGGTTATTGAAGGCCTACAGTGCCGAGAGAAGACGCCAAATCCATCAGACGACAGATTTCTACTATAAATGTTTACGACAGTTATACAATGAAGACCCTACCAACCCTAATACATATCGCCGAATAAAGAAAATCCGAGCGCAGCTCCTCACGCTGCAGCGCAAAGCATTGGAAGGACTCAAACTTCAAGCACAAGATCATCAACATCTGGCATCAGAGGCACCCTCCGTTTATCATTTTATACGGGCGTGCCGCAAAGGCCGTCAGAAGTACATCAACCGCATTATGACACCTGAGGGACAAATGGTGACTAGTCATACCTTAATCACAGAAACGGTAGAGAACTTATTTCAGTCCTTGTATACAGACGACGCCCCAGTCCCACTTCACCACCAGCATCCGTTCTTCGATGGTGTAAGAGGAAGACTTTTGCACAGAGAACAAGAGTGCTTGACCCAGGACATCACCGCCGAAGAAATATATACCTCCATACGCCACAGTGCGCCAAACAAGAGTCCTGGTCCTGATGGCCAGGGGAGAGCTTTCTACATGACGTTTTGGACCACCATTCGCGATGAACTTACAGCCATAGTGAATGATGCTTGTCGTCCTGGACGAAATATCGACACCCTGAAAGATGGCCTGGTGGTATTAGTCCCAAAAATTACACAACCAACACAGCTCAGGGACTTTCGACCACTGACGCTTTTAAACTTTGACTACAAGATCTTCACGAAATGTATGAAAACGAGACTTCAGGCCTTTATGGAGGAAGCCACATCTCGCCACCAATCGGGTGGGGTACCAGGCAGGTGCATTGTCAACACTACATGTGCTATTCGCGATGTCATTAGTGAGTCGCTGGTCGTCAATAAGAAGAAACTGTTATTATCACTGGATTTTGACCATGCCTTTGATAGGGTAAACCATAAATACATCCTTGCGACTCTTCAAGCTATTGGCTTCGATATGCGGTTTATTGCCCTCGTGAGCAAAATTCTTCATGGTGGATCTTCAAAAGTGAGTGTAAATGGGTATTTCACACGGCCGCTCCTCATCCATCGTGGAGTCAGGCAAGGGTGTCCGATATCCATGCTTCTTTATGTTCTATCTCTGGAACCCCTTCTTTGTAATCTCCATACATCTTTCAATGGCACGGAGATCAGTATTTTTGCATATGCGGATGATGTCACCCTTGGGGTGGATCGAACCGTTGACATGCAGCAATTGTTCACGGACCTAGATGAGTACGGGAGATATTCTGGTGCGCGGCTGAACCGACGAAAAACAAAGGCGATGTGGATTGGGAAATTGGACCGCGTCCAAGGGGTTCTCCCGGCGTGGGTAACGATCGCCTCAGAACTCAAAATATTAGGCATATCTTTCTTGAATAGTGTACACCAAATGATTAAAAAGAACTGGGACGTTGCCCTACATTCTGTGCGTGGTGCCTTGCAACAAGTGCGGTACCGCTCCTTCCTCTTACACCAACGAACAATGTACGTGAATATGTTCAGCTTAAGCAAAATATGGTATCTCAGTCAAATTCTTCCTATGCCAAAAATGGTGGGTACACGTATTATTTCCGCCGTCGGATGGTTTATTTGGCAAGGAGCTCTATTACGTCTTTCCCGCAGCACATTAACATTGCATAAATCCCAGGGAGGTCTGGGACTCATCGACGTTGAAAAGAAAGCTAGAACCTTATTCCTCAAACGACACCTGCAACTGCTTACAGGCTTCGGGACCGATGAGTCACATAACTTCCTACAGAGATGGTGTAGTCCCTATGACTGCTCGAACCCTCCTGCTTATTATGATATCAATCATCATGCGGCTCATGTCCGGTATCTGAGAGTTGAACTCAGCTACGTGCCACAAGACGTCATCAGGTCTATCTCAACGAAAAAGCTGTATCGTTCTATCATGGCACAACAGTATGTTGCTCCCAGAATTATGCAATTCGCATTGATCGTCAACTGGAATCGAGTCTGGAGGAATGTCTCCAATCGCATTCTTCCCAGCGCAGCGAAGGAAAGTTGGTATAAAGTAATCCATGACCTTATACCAACAAACAGCAGACTCCATCGCATTCACATGGTGGAGAACGCCTTATGCACTTCATGTTCCCATCAGGATACAATCCTGCACCGATTTACGCAGTGTGATCCGATTCGATCGACCTGGAACCGCTTCACCCGGGTCCTGAATAGCTTCATGAACTGTCCTACTACCTCCATCACTCCTGAATGGGTGATCCGACCAACATTTAGCCTTCAACCGCCCCAACTGAACAGTGCGGTAGTGTTACTCCTCGGTTGCTATGTGCACTGTGTGCTGAAAACTACGGGGCCATATACAGAACTGGAAATGCTGTCCGAGGTAAGTGAGTGTGTCCTCACGAGCCTTCGCTGTACTACAAGAACTTGCCGGCTGGGGGACTATGCCCAGCAGCTCACCCGCATCATGTGAGTGTTTTGTGCATTGTGATAGTGATTGAACATTGAACATTAAGTAGACTAGTATAACTGTGATAAACGCTTCAATATCCATGATTGTTATTCATCTACCACCTCACAATCACTTATGTACCTTAAATATACGAAGACAATAAACAAGTTTCCTTAAAAAAAATAAAAAAATAAAAAAGATGGTCTGATTCGTTGTACCGCAATCACAGCAGGAGTTTGGCCGCTTCCCCCATTTGTGCAGGTTGTACGCACAAACTCCATGTTCGATATCAGTGTACGGTAAAAACAAACAAACATGTTATCTTAGAGTTACCTCATGAGCCAGTCCAAAAACGAAATGTCGTCATACAGTAATGAAATTACAACATCATGCAATATGCAAAACTACAGTTTCTTTGACAGTATATTTCAACCTGCCAAGACTGTAAGTCTTTACCCAGGAGGCAAGCGGCAGAACTCATGATATATCACGCAAAGCTACCTCCTTGACTGACAAAGCCTGCACGTTCGGACACAATTCACACAACTATAACACGACCGTTAGATAAACTATTTTGCATACAATACGACATTACGACTAATGTGGCCTCTGAACACACATATGCTCCCGGCCGAGAGACGTAACTAGCCATGTCCTGTGGTCGTATAACGACAACGAAACATAATGCAACTCGGCAACGCCATGTTGTATGTCCTACTATCCCATCTGTACATTTTACAGGAAACTGTGCCTCCCATGGAATACTCTTTATGTGTCGGCGACTGTACATAATCTATTATTATGTGAAAACTTGTATAATTACCGTTATGGGGAACTAAAAAGTGGTTAAATAACAAATGTTTACGGCTGGTTTTAAGTTTTCTTCAATGCAATATCAAAATTTTGTGAATGTTCTTTGTAACATAAAAGGTTTCCATCGGAGTGCGACCCTAATATTCTCATGGACTGAGAAAAATTAAAGGGAAATCCTACTTTCAGCGAGTTCTTGGCATCAATCCACACGCTTATCTATTTGGCTCTCATTGACCCTTCGGATGGGAGCTCACTGCTTCTGTGGGAACTTAAACAGTTGGCGTTACATTCATCTGTCGTAATTAGTTTCGTGATATTTATTCTAAAAAATACGCTAAATGACGTAGGATTATTTTAGTTACTTAATTAAGAATCTACTGAAGCATATTATCTCTGTGTGGTTTTCAAATAATTTCTTTCTTTGGAATGTAAGTAAGTGGAACGAAGGCTCCCAGGGGAGAAGTGTATAATCTTTCTAACACAGAGCATTTAGATGACTTTGAAACTCACTAACAGAAATGATTATCTAATAATGTGTGAGGTTAATACTATTTAATGGACGTAGCTTCTTCAGAAGACAGATAGCTGAAATTAATGACCCAGTATTGGGACTACTTGATACTGTTCAAAACTCTTTCGGTACCTCCTAGGAATTAACATACCTGTAGACATTTTGCCTTCATGTTAGTAGAATATACGAGGCACGTCCAGAAAGTAAGTTCCGTTTGGTAATAAAATTAAATTGTGTACAGATACAGAAAAAATATTTATTGCACAACATTCTACACCTCTTAAACTACTTTTCCACATAACTGCCGAACTTTTACAGGTATTTGTCATAGCGTGGCACAAGTTTTTGGATACCTTCTTCATAGAAGTTTGCCGCCGACCGTAAACGAGAGTGAAGACTCCCCTGTAAGATATCCTACCGTTTGGCCACCACTGTTAGGCAAATTGCGTGCTTACCAGGAGAACTGCGTATGTTTAGGAGTTCTCCTGACCACATACCCAATTTGCCTAACAGTGGTGGCCAAACGGTAGGATATCTTACAGGGGAGTCTTCACTCTCGTTTACGGTCGGCGGCAAACTTCTATGAAGAAGGTATCCAAAAACTTGTGCCACGCTATGACAAATGCCTGCAAAAGTTCGGCAGTTATGTGGAAAGGTAGTTTAAGAGGTGTAGAATGTTGTGCAATAAATAATTTTTCTGTATCTGTACACAATTCAATTGTATTACCAAACGGAACTTACTTTCTGGACGTGCCTCGTATATAAACTACCTCACTACTAACCTTGCCTAGTATGCCTCATTAGACGGTAGAGCTACCTTAGGGTTTTGTTTGTATCTACCGAACTAACCTGTGGCGGTACTTTTTGAGGATCCAACCAGCTTGTGGGCTGACTACCTAACAGATTATTAGAATAATGTGCGTCCCTCCAAATGGATACATATGTCGTAGGAAACGAAAATTATAATATTCAGGGCGTAACAAAAAGTACGGCACAAAATGCAGGAAACATTCCTCACACGTAGACTAAGAAATTATGTTACATTAACATGGGTCAGGAATCGCTTTGTTTCCATGTTACAACTCATTTTCTTCAACTCATTAATCATGGGAAACACACAAGAACAGAAAGTTAGAATCATAGGGAACATGCTTTCCTGGTTGCGTCTGGTTACGTTGTCATTAACGTAGGTGCACCGCCATTGTTTTTTAATACATGGCCATGTTGCCATGCAAATTAGCACCTGTCCCTTTAGCTGTGCGACAAAACATGTTGGCTACTTCATGCACGATGGGGCACCTGCTCATTTTAGCGTTAATGTCCGTCGGCTTCTAAATACCAGATTCGGTGACAGATGGATAGGTAGAGGGGGACCAATTGCCTAGCCTCCACGCTCTCTGGACCTAGACTTTTATGTGTGGGGGATTAAAAAGCTCATGTGTATCGAACCCCAGTACAAGATGTACAGAGTCTCCGTGCCCGTATTATGGAAGGCTGCGAAACCATACACAATACTTCAGGAATACTTCAGCGCATCCGAGATTAACTAACGGCTGGTTGATGCATGCATCAATGCGAACGGAGGGCATATTGAACATCTCCTGTGAGAAAGAGTTCCATGTGGTATGCTGGTACGTTCTATTCTCGTATGTTTCCAATGATTAATGAGTTGGAGACAATGAGATGTAACATGGAAACAAAGCGTTTCCAGACCCATGTTCATATAATATAATTTCATCGTCTACGTTTTATTACACCCTGTATATAAAACGCTAAGGTGTACGTTTCACAAAACTCAAACATTTAACCAGAGGGAACAATGAAGGTGAGGAGTGTGCTAAAATCTTCCAAACAGGAGAAATCTTGTATTTCTTGAAAAGTCAACAGATACATATTTATTTCTTTAAGATGATAACCCCTGAAATAACTGTGTCGCGTATTGCCCGCTTAACAGTAAAGCCGGGCGTGTAGTCTATACACATGGGGCGCATCCAAGTAACCAATCGTAAAAAATGACCATTGTATATTGAACCCTTCAGAATAGCAGTGTTTTATGCAAGAATCTTGATCAAGGGGTCGCGCTCAGTTCATAGTGTGATGTTTACGTCCGCCAAACAACATGCTTTACTGAGGCAAGGGTCATAGGATAAAAACTGTAATTAAGAAAGTAAGGAGACAAGACGTAAGATAATAACAAGATTTAATAACTAATTGTGCATAAAAGAAAATAAACAAACAATAATAAAAATATATCCTCCCTGAATTTTTCCCTGACAGGAATATCTAACACTTTGAGGAGTCAAACGGATCTCCCCCTTTTTAATAAAATTGTGGATCCTAGTTCCACTACCTTGCATTTGAGTTTTATGTGCGCGTGATGACTAACTACGAGAAAATGAGTACTTGGATGACCGTTCGTTCACAACGGGTTAACAGCCACGATGCTCACGAACAATCATCACGTAAATCAACTTTTATGGATATGGGCGTGACATTAATAAAAACCCTTAAAAACTCTAATGCTGACACACACTACAAATCTATTATTTACAGGAATCTCTCTGAGATCCTCATTAGCGCGAAGACGCACTTAACAACATGAGCTACCAACTGGCCAATTGCTCAATACACACAAGGAAAGACAGCATTGCACGTGACTCACGGGTCACTGAAATGAAAATAAACCTGGAATAAACCAACAACAACAAAAGCCTGACCGGCTAAGATTACTTTATATGAACGAAACTGCATGTTAAGGTAACGCTTCGGAGATTATCGTGATTCGTAGGCAACTCCCATTTATTTCAACAATTTTTACCATTGATCAGTTCTTATCTGAAATTCAAGTAATTAGGGAGCCAACGAGCACTCCTCACTAATGACCATGCTTTGCACGTTCAGACAGCCTTGTGAAACATCTCCCCCCTTTTCTCAAATACTTGTCGTGTCCCAGTCCAGTGTATATAAATAGCCGACCAGCTGTTCCGTTACCTCATGGAATCAACAGCAACAAAAATCTCATCCAACTCAACATATGGTCAGACATAATCACATATCCACAATTGCCCTCGCAAGGATACAATATGGACCGGGTACCAAGCTGACAGAAATCAGTCTCAGCTGAAATTCCCGCTTGTAATACCACAAAAAATACACACATACACACATCTGGGACCGACATGCCGCTTTTCACACAGGTCTGCTGAATAGGTGCTCACAAACATTAAACACAATATTTAAAACCTACGATAGAGCTGATTACTCTTCGTCACAAATTACATTGCTCCAATCGGCAATAGTCACACTGAATCTGATCAATAATAAATCTTAAACAATTTTAATTACCCTCCAATCTACTGTATAATTACATTAATTCAGTCCTACTTCTGAAACACAACAGATCTCCGAGAGACGTTTTTAACCGCATTGCGTAACATATGCAAACACGGCCGTTCACATAGCTACGTTAGTTAACACAATACAAAAACAAGAACCTTCCACTAACTACATTCGTGCGAGCTGCTTCCATACAAAAGTGTGTCAGACCAAAACTAAATATACTACGTTAATCACACAAGCAATGTATTTACAAAAATATGTCCCATAAACCATAAGTTAATTTATCAAATAATAAAGAATATTATTTGTACTCATCTCTCTTGTAGTCACCCGTCAAAGAACGTCTGCTGCCATTTCCCAACTGAATGGTTCTATCTCATCTCAGCCATCTGGACGGAGTGTTGAGAATTCCAAACTTCCTCTGTAGTCGTCGGTGTCATCTCTGGCGCTGCTTCAAAAATTAGATTATTATACACTTGATATCTGACTACTAAATTCGCTGTTCAGGTACTACTTTCCCTGTCACAGTTCGTTGGCGAATTATCGACGATACTGCCCCTACAATATAGTACTGTGACTATCTATCACTGAATTTAACACTTTACAATAACTTCTGTGTCCAAGACACACAAAATAATAGTCAACCTGTGTCCACGACACACAAAATAGAAGTCGTTCTGTCCGCAGACGAACACAGTAATAATAAGTCCACGTCCGTAGACGCACAGAATAGTAGTCTACGTCCTCAGACGAACAGAATAGAAGTCAATGTCTTGGCTCTTCATGCCACTTATAAAAGAACTGGCCCTAGGTCTCGATGGGGGGGGAATTTATGTAAAAATTTCTCGAAATAATTGTGGTACAGGCATGAAATAGATATCACTGAACTCGTAACATTGCACAGGTCAAGAATATGCTCATTAATCCTAGAATCGATCGTAGAGATTTTGTCTAGGCGATTTCCCGCGTGAATGCTAGCCGAGCGTACCCACGCTAGACCTGCCGCGTTAACTAGGCATTCTTCTCTCATTGGTTCTCACATTTTCTGTAATTTGGCGGTTCATAGCAGATCTTGGCGTCGTAGGAGTGTCCAGCCTGCTCATCAGCCACTCACATTACTGCATCATATTTCTTCTAGGCGCGAATATCACAATGAACATACCGGCAGCATGTCTCACTGCGCGTCGCTTCTATTTGAGGCGGCCCACCTGTCCTTCTGACACATCGCTATGCTATTTCCTTTCACAGCTAAAATATTTAGCCTATTGTCAATCCGCTTCAGGTATGTCCCCGCTGTCTCCAACCAATGCTTGAAATTTCCTCATCTCCGTCTGGCTACTTTCATGATGCTGGTTGAAATATTTATTAATTGGAGAAATAAAACATAGAATCATTTATCCAACAGAGGATAAAAGGGTTCACAACTCTCCCACTCACAAAATTTCGAACTTAGGAATAAAGTCGACAATTTTTAAAAGACTTCCGTAGGCCAAATTGTTTTATTTCGGAATCACCCCTTTTCTACTACTGGTCTAGTCGCTCCTGTCTTGAATGGCATTTACTCGTTTTCATTTCCTGCTCGTATCTCCCCTCTCAGTCTGCTTGCATGACGCTCTGGTGCCTGAGGCAACACTCTGCTCGTCTCGTTAATGCTTGTCAACAACAACACTACTTCCTCATTTACGTGCCGTACTCAACTACTCCTCGTGCACTTTGTTGATAATAGGACGTCCATATATTCAAACTGCATCATTAATTTTGGCGCTCCCATGGCTCACTTCGACGATACTTTTTTAGGTTGGCAGCGTTGTAGACTGACATTGTTCCTGTGCTCAATTCTTTCACTCTGTAAGCATTATTTCCAAGGTTTCTTACGATAGAATAGGGTCCTATGAACTTTTCGCAGAATTTACTGAAGATTTTCTTTTCTGGGTCCGATGTAGCAGGTCGTTTCACCAAAACGAGCTGGTTGATTTCAAGATCCCTGTGAAACCTCTTATTTCTCACTCGCCGTAATCTGCGGTCTGCTTGTTTTCTCATGTAGGCTCTCGTCCTCTCAATTCGCAAGTCAGGTGCTATCATTGGATCTTGTTGACAGTTAATGATGCTTTTCCACGTTCTTACTGGATACTCGTTCTTGTGTAGGACCATAGGGATTTGTCCTGTTGACTCGTGCCTGGTAGAATTCATGCATGTCTCTACATCCTTAATCTTATCGACCCATTTGTGGTGTTCGTTCGGAATGAAGATCCTCAAATATGAAGTTACACACTTAATTGCTCTTTCACTTGGATTTGCTTGAGCATGTCGGATACTGCTTAAAACGTGTTTTATACCCATATCTTCCATACCTTTCTTGAATTCGGCGCTTGTGAAATAACTGCCATGGTCTGATAATATAAACTCTGGTTTTCCAAGGATTGGAATAACTCTATTTCGAATGCGACTGAGTACTTGCTTCGATGTAGTTTTCTGAATAGGGCATAGTACTACGAATTTAGAAAATACATCAATGCACACTAGCAAATGACGGCAACCTCGCCTTCCCTTCGGGATTGGACCGAAACAGTCGAGTGCCAGTAGCTCACATGGTTTCTGAGGTAGCAATGGTCTGGGATACTGCCTCATTAAGTAATTATTGGGCTTTGTCCTCTGACACGGATCACAAGTTGTAATGACGTCACATATAGTTGTTCTCATACGTGGCCATGTAAATGTCTCTCCTATCGTCGCTTCGCACTTATCTACGCTCACATGACCGTAACTTTCGTGCGTATGCCATGTCAATCCTCGTTGTAACGATGCAGGTACTAATATGCGTAACTTGGTGTGGTCATTATCTACCCATTTGTGCAGCAAATTGTTGACATAAACATATCTTCCTTCTTTGGCTTTCGCTTCTCGAAATGCAGGTGTTCCTGTAGGTAGTTGCTTTCTGAAGTATTGAATTAAAAGCATCATCCATGGTTCCGCTTCCTGTTCTCGCTGTATCTCACGTAACTCCTCCAAGAATTCCCGGTCCTTCGGTGTTAACTCCAAGTGTTGTACCATCGCTGTTTCTTCATTATCAGGCTCTGGATTCCTGCTGAGTGCATCCGGTAGTAACGCTTCAAATTGTGCATCACTGTTATCTCCTTCTGTTAATAAAGACCATATCTCCTGGGATTCACTCTCCTCATCTAGTTCCACAACAGCTCCTTCTATGATGTTATCTTCTGCCTTTCGTACCTCCTCTTCCGTCTCTTCCGATATTGCTTCCAATGCCCAAGAATTTACATCTCTTCCGGTAGTGATTTCATCCATATGCAATCCCACATTTTTCAGTTGATCATACTCTCTAAAACTGACAGTATTTTTGTGCAAATCTATCACTGCTTGATAGTCACAAATGAAATTTGCACCAAGAATTATATTGAAATTCATCTTTGCCATGATAATGAACGTTTGCCCAAAAGTGTGTTCCAATATGTTCAGTTCTAAGTATGCCTGACGTTTACAAGTGACGGTGCGTTCAGGAATAACACCCCTCACTTTGAGCTATGGTACCGGAATTACAGGAATATTCTGACTCCGTCCCAACTCTCGAACCAAGGCCTCCGATACCAGACTGATCTGTGACCCCGTATCCAATAAACATCTTATACTAATTTCACCAATCCTCGCGTAAATAATGGGTAACTGCCTAATTTCATCCTTCCGTGGTTTCACCGTCTCCTCCAGGCAGTCTTCTGGCAAAGCAATCCATTCTTGTATGTTCGCGACTATCCATCCATCTTCAACTTCCGACTGTTGTGTTTGTAGCCTGTCTCCTTTATCCAAATTTAACATTTTTTTTAGCTCCATTGCGACTTCCATTATCCTTCTGTCGCTCATGTCCTTGATATCCCTGTTGTCTCAGTAGACTTCCAGCTTCCTCAGTATGTGTATCAGGATTCTTCATGTTCCCAATGGCCTTTTCCCATCTTCCTATCTCTCCACCTTGACTAGCGTGTAACTCCTCTAAGTAATTTTGCGATTGAGCGTGCCTATCATCCCAGTCATCTCGATAGTTACGTGGCTCTCCTTGATTTTGATCTCTTCTTCATTTCCATCGTTGATTGGCATTGTAATCACCGTATCTTCCATAAGGCCTGTCATTCCTTCGATTTTCACGCCATTGCTGATATCCTCTCTGTTGGTATCTATTGTTACCTTGGTATGACCTATTGTTGTAATGATTTTCGTTACGCTGATATGGTCTGTTTTCTCCTTCTTCCTGGTTTCGCCTAGGTGTGGAAGTGCTTGAGTTAGTGCCCTGCGTTTTTGTGTTTGCCTGTTTTGGTTTGATGACCTCTGTAGTATTGACTAACTCCAGCTGTCTTCCTCCTCTATAATGACTATGAGATGTAGTCTCATCTATTTGCCGTAGTATCTGCTCTGCATGTAGGGCCGTACTAACGTTCGCTGCGACTAGTACTTGTTGTACGTTTACTGGCATCTGTCTCGCTATAGTCATCACCAGATCGGCTTCATTTAATGGGTAATCAAGGTCACGAAATTTTAACATTTGCATGTTAAAGAAATCTGAGTATTTTGTTTGCTGGGTGGTTTGGTACTTCCTAGAGTAAAGCTCCATCCTTAGACTCTGTTGTGTTGCGGGCGACCAGTATTTGCGCAGAAACGCTAAGTTGAAATCTGACATGTTTCCAAATGTATATTTGAAGCTTAAAAACCATGTGAGGACATTTCCCGATAAAAATTTCTCCATCATCCTTAATCTTCGTGCTTCAGGTACCCCAGTGTCATTGAAATGGTCTTCCATCTCTTTGATAAAGGCTTTAGGTGTCACCCCTGAATTTTCCGTGTATTTCTGCGGTTTGTAGTCATTTGAGCGAATTACTTGAATAAGTTGTGTGGCCTGATGACCGTCTTGTGGTGTCGAGCTCCTATCGACATTCTTACGAAATCCTTCCGTGTTTGTTGTTAATGGGCTGTCTGCCTGAGTCTGACTTCCTGCTGTGCTGGACTCTGGACTATTTGAGTTATCCGGCTTGTCTTTCACTGTTCCCGTTGTAAATATAGATGATTGTTCTAATGAGCGGAGTTCGGCTTTAATGATCCTGTCCGTCTGCTCTTTAAGTTTATTTTTCACCTCTTGCTCCAAAGCTTGAATACGCGTGTGATTTTCGCCTACTGTTTTAAGAATGGTGGATCTTTCCTCTTCAGAATCAATATTCATTTTCTTCCAATCTTTCCTTATTTGTTCTTTAATCGTGCTTACTTGCCCTTCGATCTGGCTTTTTGTGTCATCCTGATTACTTTCTATCTGGCTCAGCCTTTCGTCTAATGTACTCTTAAATTGCTCTTGCTCCGTTTTTAGGCTTTCCCATTGTTCCGCTGATTTTATCTCGAGACGGTCCATATCTTTAATTATGCCGGATATGTTTTCATCTACTGCTGATAATTGTTGTTGAATGACCCTGCCGCTTTTCTCCATCTCCTTAAATCGTCCTTCCAATTTATCCTGAGCTATTTTGACCTCGCTTGTATTCATTGTGCATGCTATTTCAATTTGTTCTAATTTAGCCAACACCGTTTCATCCAGAATGCTAAGTTTTTGATCACAAATATCTTCCATTTTTTAATCTGCTCTAATTGTTTCTCATTATTTTTGCTAACATCTAGGGCCAGTAATACCATCTGTTGATTTGTGTGATCTTTCATTTCTGCGGTTAACGAAGCTAATTGGTTCGTGTTTTTAATATTTTGCGCCTCTAACTGCGAATTGATAGTGTCATTAATTTCACTCTTTAATATCCTAGCTTGTTCCGCCTGATATTCATTTTGTTCAATTCTACTGTTCTTTAATTGTGTCCGCAATGATTCACTTTGTTCAGATAATTTGTTTATAGACTCACTTTGTTCTAGCCTACTATTGTTTAATTGTGTCCGCAATGATTCACTTTGCTCAGATAATTTGTTTATAGACTCACTTTGTTCTAATATACTAGTGTTTAATTGTGTCCGCAATGATTCACTTTGCTCTAACATGCTAGTGTTTATAGATTGACTCTGTTCTGATAGTTTAGTGTTTATTTGTTCAGATAACTTCGTGTTTAGCGATACGCTTTGTTCCGCCAATTTAGTATCCAACAATTCCTGTGTTCTCCTCGCCGCACTCTCAATGATCTCCTGGATCTGCTCCACCGTTGCCATATTACACAATTTATATGAGACATTAGGGAAATGGCATAAAGCAATGCCCTTTGACACACACATAAAATCCAATGCACATTTACTTTCTTTATCCAACTCAGTTCATTTATTTTACATTTAATCCCACTAGTCAATTGCATCTCTGAGTGTTTCTAGTTTTACTCAATTTAATTTTAAACCCAAGCACATATTTAGTCATTAAATTTTTATCCTGATCTGATATTAACACTGACTAATTAACAAAGTATTAATTGTCATTTTAGGCTACAGCCTCCTAATATTTCCATGAGTTTGACTTTCTAAGCAAATCTAGTTTTAATTTTAACACTTGGCGCCCGGTATCACATATTAATTTTACTTTAATTTAAAAGACAAAAACGTGAACCGTATTTTACTTTGCAAACTCCTGACTTTAATTTATCTTTCACACATTTGGCGGTATCCACTTCGCCTCAATTACATTTAATAAAATATCACTTCCCGGTGATTAAATACTGTCATATCTGCCTGCACTTGCGGCATGTCAGTTTTACTCAAATACGCCACTATTGACATGTGTAATCTCCGCCGTTACACCACAGTAAATGGCCCCACGCTTGGCCGCGCCAGTTTTATCCCTATGAACCCTTCAGAATAGCAGTGTTTTATGCAAGAATCTTGATCAAGGGGTCGCGCTCAGTTCATAGTGTGATGTTTACGTCCGCCAAACAACATGCTTTACTGAGGCAAGGGTCATAGGATAAAAACTGTAATTAAGAAAGTAAGGAGACAAGACGTAAGATAATAACAAGATTTAATAACTAATTGTGCATACAAGAAAATAAACAAACAATAATAAAAATATATCCTCCCTGAATTTTTCCCTGACAGGAATATCTAACACTTTGAGGAGTCAAACGGATCTCCCCCTTTTTAATAAAATTGTGGATCCTAGTTCCACTACCTTGCATTTGAGTTTTATGTGCGCGTGATGACTAACTACGAGAAAATGAGTACTTGGATGACCGTTCGTTCACAACGGGTTAACAGCCACGGTGCTCACGAACAATCATCACGTAAATCAACTTTTATGGATATGGGCATGACATTAATAAAAACCCTTAAAAACTCTAATGCTGACACACACTACAAATCTATTATTTACAGGAATCTCTCTGAGATCCTCATTAGCGCGAAAACGCACTTAACAAAATGAGCTACCAACTGGCCAATTGCTCAATACACACAAGGAAAGACAGCATTGCACGTGACTCACGGGTCACTGAAATGAAAATAAACCTGGAATAAACCAACAACAACAAAAGCCTGACCGGCTAAGATTACTTTATATGAACGAAACTGCATGTTAAGGTAACGCTTCGGAGATTATCGTGATTCGTAGGCAACTCCCATTTATTTCAACAATTTTTACCATTGATCAGTTCTTATCTGAAATTCAAGTAATTAGGGAGCCAACGAGCACCCCTCACTAATGACCATGCTTTGCACGTTCAGACAGCCTTGTGAAACATCTCCCCCCTTTTCTCAAATACTTGTCGTGTCCCAGTCCAGTGTATATAAATAGCCGACCAGCTGTTCCGTTACCTCACGGAATCAACAGCAACAAAAATCTCATCCAACTCAACATATGGTCAGACATAATCACATATCCACAATTGCCCTCGCAAGGATACAATATGGACCGGGTACCAAGCTGACAGAAATCAGTCTCAGCTGAAATTCCCGCTTGTAATACCACAAAAAATACACACATACACACATCTGGGACCGACATGCCGCTTTTCACACAGGTCTGCTGAATAGGTGCTCACAAACATTAAACACAATATTTAAAACCTACGATAGAGCTGATTACTCTTCGTCACAAATTACATTGCTCCAATCGGCAATAGTCACACTGAATCTGATCAATAATAAATCTTAAACAATTTTAATTACCCTCCAATCTACTGTATAATTACATTAATTCAGTCCTACTTCTGAAACACAACAGATCTCCGAGAGACGTTTTTAACCGCATTGCGTAACATATGCAAACACGGCCGTTCACATAGCTACGTTAGTTAACACAATACAAAAACAAGAACCTTCCACTAACAACATTCGTGCGAGCTGCTTCCATACAAAAGTGTGTCAGACCAAAACTAAATATACTACGTTAATCACACAAGCAATGTATTTACAAAAATATGTCCCATAAACCATAAGTTAATTTATCAAATAATAAAGAATATTATTTGTACTCATCTCTCTTGTAGTCACCCGTCAAAGAACGTCTGCTGCCATTTCCCAACTGAATGGTTCTATCTCATCTCAGCCATCTGGACGGAGTGTTGAGAATTCCAAACTTCCTCTGTAGTCGTCGGTGTCATCTCTGGCGCTGCTTCAAAAATTAGATTATTATACACTTGATATCTGACTACTAAATTCGCTGTTCAGGTACTACTTTCCCTGTCACAGTTCGTTGGCGAATTATCGACGATACTGCCCCTACAATATAGTACTGTGACTATCTATCACTGAATTTAACACTTTACAATAACTTCTGTGTCCAAGACACACAAAATAATAGTCAACCTGTGTCCACGACACACAAAATAGAAGTCGTTCTGTCCGCAGACGAACACAGTAATAATAAGTCCACGTCCGTAGACGCACAGAATAGTAGTCTACGTCCTCAGACGAACAGAATAGAAGTCAATGTCTTGGCTCTTCATGCCACTTATAAAAGAACTGGCCCTAGGTCTCGATGGGGGGGGAATTTATGTAAAAATTTCTCGAAATAATTGTGGTACAGGCATGAAATAGATATCACTGAACTCGTAACATTGCACAGGTCAAGAATATGCTCATTAATCCTAGAATCGATCGTAGAGATTTTGTCTAGGTGATTTCCCGCGTGAATGCTAGCCGAGCGTACCCACGCTAGACCTGCCGCGTTAACTAGGCATTCTTCTCTCATTGGTTCTCACATTTTCTGTAATTTGGCGGTTCATAGCAGATCTTGGCGTCGTAGGAGTGTCCAG
The DNA here is from genome assembly GCA_946902985.2 of Meconema thalassinum. Classification (NCBI taxonomy): domain Eukaryota; kingdom Metazoa; phylum Arthropoda; class Insecta; order Orthoptera; family Tettigoniidae; genus Meconema; species Meconema thalassinum. The sequence continues at coordinate 1,101,996,107 of OX336389.2, read as the reverse complement.
CCTGCTCATCAGCCACTCACATTACTGCATCATATTTCTTCTAGGCGCGAATATCACAATGAACATACCGGCAGCATGTCTCACTGCGCGTCGCTTCTATTTGAGGCGGCCCACCTGTCCTTCTGACACATCGCTATGCTATTTCCTTTCACAGCTAAAATATTTAGCCTATTGTCAATCCGCTTCAGGTATGTCCCCGCTGTCTCCAACCAATGCTTGAAATTTCCTCATCTCCGTCTGGCTACTTTCATGATGCTGGTTGAAATATTTATTAATTGGAGAAATAAAACATAGAATCATTTATCCAACAGAGGATAAAAGGGTTCAATATATTGTATGTCTTCCCCTTATTATTCCCGTTTTCCAACGGGGTTGGGGATGAGATGCGATGGAAGTCTTTGTGGCGATGGTTTTTACGGCCGGATGCCCTTCCTGACGCCAACCTCATGAGAGGAGTTAATGAAAGACGAAATGAATGATGGTGAATGAAATTGGGCAAGGATGTGGAAGGAAGCGGCCGTGGCCTGTCAGAAGGTACCGTCCCAGCATTTGCCTGGTGTTGAAAATGGGGAAACCACGGAAAACCATTTCAAGGACGGCCGACGGTGGGGCTCGAACCCACGCGTCTACCGAGTCAGCAGAGAGCTTGGCCCCATGACCTAATGCTGCGCTTTAGCCAGCGTAGCCACTACTGTCGTTTTAACAAATGACCATTCATAAGACATATAATTGCACTCTGATTTCATAAATATTGACAATTTGTATAATACACTGACCGGCAAAAAAAGTGGAACACTTTAATTTTTTATGTAATTTCTTAATTTATTCCACTAAAATGTATCGGTTTTCCAATATTTGCATTATTCATGTAAATTTAGATGGTTGGCAACAGAAAATACCGAATCATGTTTTACTCACAAATTTCGTTACATTTTGCAAATCTTACAATTTTCTATTTTTTAGTAATGCTCTTTTGGGCTGGTGTTTATCAAACGTATTGCCAAACAAAACAGTATTAATGTTTGCACAGCACTGCAAGAGAACACTGGTCACTAAAAACGGGTGTTTCCACCTTTAGCGTCTATGACAGCTTCTAAACGCTCAGGCATACTGTTCACAACTCGTCGAATGGCATCTGCCGGGATGCGATCCCATTCCTCCAGCAGCGATGTTCTCAGTTGTGCCAAGGTGGTGTGGTCATGCTGTCTGACGTTCCTTCCAAGCGTATCCCATACATGTTCGATGGGGTTCAAGTCAGGACTACGAGCTGGCCAGTCCAGCCCACCTCGTGTTGTAGCAGCTAGCGTTCTTGGCTGTCGTATCGGAGATCCAGTTTAAATTCCCGCCTCTGCCAATACATTTGAATTCTGGTGTGAGTTTTGGAACGGGGTACACTCAGTCTCGTGAGACAAAACTGAGAACAGGAGGGTTCGATTTCCACCTCGGCCAAACTCGATTGTGGATTTCCGTAGCTTCCCACATCTACTCTAGGCATATGACGAGATGGCTCCAAACTTGGGGCCATGCCTACCTCGTTCTCAACCCTATCCCCAATTTACAAATACACACACTAGTGCAGCCATCACTTCCGAGCGAGGCGCGCCATGATGCGTGATGGGCTCCATCTCGGCAACGCTGTACAGCTTTCCCCGGAGTGGCTAGCTAATAAACCATGTCTTATTTCCCCGTAAAAATACAAACCGATATAAAATAAGTGAATTAATTTACATATTTCACAGTCATACAGCATAACTTTTTGATGTATAAAGATTGCAACGCGACCAAAAAACTAAATTTTCCAACCAGCCCGGGCCGAGAAAAATTTACCTTACAAAAATTATAACAACTTTGTTTCTTGGACACACAAAGGTTTTAAATGAATACACCAATTATACAACATTCCAATGTGTATTGTGTTAATATTTGGATTCGATCTGATGACGGTTTTTTGAGATAATAATTCTTAAATGTGACCCATGGTTGAAACACACTTAAAAACGGGCCCTTTTTGTGTTCCAACTGCGATAAAAAATATTAAAATATAAATTAAAATTTCCAAACCTACATGAACGAACGTAAAATAGAACGACGAAAACGATGATGTTATTGGATGTTATGTAGGTCTATTGGTTACTTCACAAACAACCTTCAAACTCGAGTGCACATAATACTTTGGTCGACAGAGGTTCTGCTGATTTTAGGCGTAGAAAAATTATTGACGATGAAAGTATTTATACACTTCGCTTGATTGGAATGCATTACATTTCTAAATGGTAACAAAGTTTGCAGTAACACGTAAGCGTTGAGAAGTAATTTCTCATAGGAGTGGTGACTAAGTAAAATGCTACGTCACTGCGTGTGCCGACAAGTAGCGAAAAGAAAAAAAATTGTCATCCAAATTGCTATTTTCTGTACCAAAATATAATAAATCTTTCCTTCAGCCACTGTCCTCTGTGACGCTAAGACCTGTTAATACAGACCTCGAAACTGACAATGGAGCCACCTCACGCCTCCACTGTGCTGTGCTAGTCTGGGTTGATCTAGAGGGGGAGGGAGAGAATTAACCGGGATCGGACTTGAGTTACTACAACTTGAAGAAGGACGCCATATTGTCGGAGTTCTCTGTACTGCTCTGCGAACTTCAGATCGAGAGAAGTTGTAATCAGCACGAGGGTTTGTTAAGCTGATCGACAACTTCACGAATAGTATTGCAATTTATAGGCTAATGGTATAGTAACTTATTACCACTCAAGCCAGTCAACATTACCTGTCAAGCCGTTGTTGTCACATGCAAAGCCTTCGGGGGTTAGGGATACATTTTGCATCTCATCGCGGCGTCTCAAGGAGTCAGAAGTAATCCCAAATTTTGGATTCATAAATCTTATTTCTATAATTTACTTTTGCTAGGAAATTTTCGTACATATTTCACCAATAGCTCAAAGAATTGGTGGTCCTGGGTTTCATTCTCTGCTCTGGCCAGGGTAAAAGAACGTCAATTGGGTTGTATGAAGGTTACTTGGGTGCCTGATATGAATGGTATAATCCTCTAGACTAGTAAACAAATCCTCGTAGCACTACAGCCCATGAAGGACCCAGGAATAGAAAGCAACGGCTGCCAACCCATTTGGCCTTCAGATTGTTGTGTGACGCGTGGTCAGCAGGTCGGGTCCCCTCGGCCGTCAATCATAATTGTCGTGACTGCGTCATTGTAAGACGACTACTCAATTGTCCTGAAGAGGCTGAGTACACCCCGTTCCAGCCCTCTCGTCAGTTTCTAAAATCCCTGACGGAGCCGGGAATCGAATCACGGGCCTCTGGGAGAGAGGCAGGCTCGCTACCCCCAACACAACGGGGCCGGCTCTCTAGACTAGTAGTGAAGTAAGATTGCTCAGCAAAGCTTAAGCTATCTCTAGCTCAGCACACAGTAGCTGCAAAGGAAATGAAAGCCTCTTGAAGTTGTACAGACGGAAGATTTGGTCTTCACAAACATTCATGGGAGGTCATTGTGCAGCTTGAATTTTACTGGTAACGAAACAGTATTCTAGTTCCACAGGCTGATGAAAAATTTATTTTTATTTTGGAGATTCGTTGAATTTTGTTTCTCTAAACACTAGTTCCAATAAGGCAATGACGTAAATTATGATCACTATGAAATCAGCCATACTAAATACGGTATATCATTAATTTTTTGTTCTTCCAGCCATCGGTGTCTGCGTTGAGCTAACTCTTGTAGAAATTTGTCCTTTTAAACACGGAACACTTAATCCTGAAAAGATGAAATATAATATTCCTTTACCACAGACTTAGATAGTGCACAGCACTGCAATTGGTGGATTGGTTTTCCAATCAAATTACCTTGTTTTGAAAAGCCAAGTTACAACCATATATCTTTCCCCACTCCACAATATTCTCTCGTACTGATTTTGCCTATAAAAGTACTGTATTAAAAGAGTAATAATAATAATATAAATAATAATTTTAGATCAATGGTCCAGTGTGCGTAGAGGGAATCTGGATGAAACGGAAGTCACAGGAGCTATATCATCACTCTGAGAGGATCACCGACGCATTCAGGAAAAGGTGATTAATAATCCATGGCCACATTCTTCGCATGACCGACTGACTGACGAAGAGGATTCTCAACCTTGCTGTCTAAATGAAAGTCAAGACCAACTGGCTTAAGGAAATAGAGGAAGATCTTCAGGAATTGAGCATCGTGGAGGAAATCATACAAGACAGATCCAAATTCAGATCAGTTGTCAACAACTATCATTTTGCGGAGAAAGTCAGTGCCAATGCCGGGAAACCATGGACTGAAGAACGCATGAAACTCTCCAGTTCCCAGCTGAAGAGATTTTGGGAGAAGTAAAGATCAACATCATTTGCGAAATGAGTTCTCTCGCGCTCCTTAGATGGGCATAATGATGTGAAAAAATGTTTAGATTGATTTGGTGGTTGTTGTGGTGGTGACTGTTGTTTTACGGGGCAGATATTACGGAGAAAAGAACATTCGTTCTGAAGAGAACAACATACCTTTGCGGATATAGCATCTTTCACTTCTTTAATGCCATTTTTTTTTATCGTAGTTAATACAAAGTAGCACGGCAATTTAAATATCAGTGAAAAAGACTATTTCGATTCCCCCAGTGGATAAACCCACTGATGTCCTGACGTTTTTGTTTTCTACTAATTATAACTTTCATTCATTGCATCAACAACGTAAACGAAACAACAGTATTCTAGGCTTAGTGTATACTTCAAGGGAATGACTAAAGCAACGAAAAGTAGGAAACAAGGTCACGGAATGTGCAGCTGGTATGAGAGGAAGTGATCAGTGGCTTGTTACCCATCATAGTCAGCCATGTAGTGTGGAAAGCTTGGAGCTTCAGTGCCCCCGTAGCTCTCTTCACCGTATTAGCAGATCTATGAACTACCTCATCTGACGCAGGTGCATCATGCTTTACTTGACTTAGTTGATGACGACATCCTTACTCCGGAATGAGGGTCAGAATACAATCACGTGTTATCCTACTGTCATAACTCTGCTTGAAAGCTCAACTCCTCGCGGTGCGCCTTCGGTAATGTAATGGAACTTACGTCCATTACAAAGGCTCTCCCCATAACCACGACATCTTGTTCGTTCTAAGTTCTTCTTCTTATTATTAACTAGCAACCCGGACAGGCTTCGCCCGGAAACAGTTGTGAATGCATTAAATGATAAGCGCTTCTTTACGATGCCAATGAACTACGATCTATAACCGTTTTACGTCTCGGCATGATGGGTTATAATCACTGACTGGACTATTAATTATATTCTCATGGAGATGCATGTGCAACAAATTCTTGTCAGACGTAATTTAAGAATGGCGAGGTGCATGAAAAACAAATCTCCCTTCTGTCCAATTTGAAAGCACTTATAGTGGACGATATATTGAATATAGAGATGTGCTTTCACGTACGCTTTTGTAGAACTTTTCATGCTGAACAATTCTTACACCCTTTGTATATTGATAGTTTTAACGGTTTGCCCAGCGTAAGCTTAAAAAGCGCACGGACGCCAGGATTTTTTTTCGACTTTTTCTCTGAAATCGTTACTGCTTGGCTTCCTTTCATAATAAATAAATTATTTTCTACCGAAACCTTCCTCGAGGTATCCTTTACAGAATGGTGAAAACCGCATCAGAATCCATGCAGTAGTTCTCGAGAGTAGCCGTGACATCCAAGAATCGGGGACTTTGTTTTATACTAAGTAGAGATTATACGCCAATCAGTATAATTTAATATAATATAATCCCCCTTCTGTCCAATCTTAAATTGACTGTGAATTTTGCGGAACGAAAAGTTCACAGGCGAAATGAGAGTTGCACTTCCAGGGAATGGCGAGGTGAATGAAACTCAATCCCCCTCCCGTCCAATCTTCACTTGACTGTTTTTCACAGGCGAAATGAAGAAAACCCGAGTTGCACTTCCAGGGAAACTCCAAACACAACCACCCTTCTCAGAAGTCTTAGCTCAACATGACTCGAAGGTTTGCTGCTGGCCGTATCAGGGGCAATAGGTCAGCCCGCTAGCTAGGCTGTAAGAGGGATGATAGACTCGCTCTTAGCTAGCTCGTAAACTATCGCCTCAGTAGTCGAATAGACATGGTTGGAAGAAATTAAAACGTAAAAACACTTATAGTGGGCGATGTATTGAAGATAGACATATGCTCTCGCGGACTATTTTTTTGTAGAAATTTTCATGCTGAACAAATCTTACTCTCATAGTATTTAGAAATTTTTAACGGATTCCCCAGCGTAAGCTTACAAAGCGCTTGGATGCCATTTTTTTTACTTTTCCACTGAAATCCTTACTGCTCAGCTTCCTTTGATCATAAATAAATTATTTTCATTAGAAATCATCCTCGGGATATCCACTACAGAATGGTGAAACCCGCATCAAAATCCATCCAGTGGTTCTCGAGTTTACCCGTAACATCCAAGAATCGGGGACTTGGTTTTATACTAAGTGGAGAAGAGAAGTAGAGTTACTGAGCCTGGAGTCACATGTTTAGATCTGCGTAATTTGCCAGAATTTATTAATTCCATTTCTGTACACTGTGGGAACATCATTATCAGTTTTGGAGATCCGTGAACGCACCTTAACCTACAGGAAACACGCTACATGGGAGTTAATGTTAGTTAATTGATATTTTGGAGGAAAGGATAATAATTAAATAATAAAGAACGTTATTGATTAGAATTTACTCTACGTGGATTGAGAAGAGATTTGAAACAGTATAAACCACTCCAGAACTGAGGATTCCATATTTTTAACATTATTTGAACATGTGAGATCGGGTAGGTGGAAGTTCATCCCACAAGACACGTCCCCGATCATGAGTGTGTTGGAGTGCGCCATGCATGCGGATTTTTTCCATTATAAGTGAACATTTGACTACAAGGTCAACGGAATTGGTATAAATATTCTACAGAATGTTAAACAGAGTCACCATATTGAACGGATTAATTATTATTAACGTCAGGTGACGTAATTTCGTACAGACGCGCAAGCAAAGTGAATTTGTTTCGAGAATTCCCATCGTAAGACGGTATCAGCCATACTTGCACAGGAACGAGGAAGTGATAAAACGTGGTCTGTGAAAACCAGTGCAAACCCGCTTCAGTGTGATTAAGTCACGCACGATTATAGCTGACAAATTCGAGGATTGATTATTGTGGAATTAATAATTACATTATCGACCACGAGTGCGCAAATAAATGATGCAATATTTTTCGCTTGTGCAAGGTCACTAACACACTTGTGAGAAGAGTGTGGGAAGGTATTCCTAGCATCAGAGCCAGGGCAGAGTAATAGGTCCTGTATTTTACTAAAACTGCCACAGTGTTGATTCAGTGCAAATTAAGATAAGTTATCACATTAATATAACTTAAGTGAATCACATCGAACCAACGTCAAACTGAATACTCCGACTACCAGAATGACGACTATAGTCATAGTTTTCATCACGAGGATGATGGGGTAGGGGTTATCCATTTTGAGGAGTGGATGGGCCTAGTTGCAATGATGCAGTTCTGGGACACAACTCACCACTAAGATGCCTGAAAGAGGAAGGGAGTTCAGTCCGAACTCCGGACTCCAAGCCGCTGACATGTGAATTTTAAATACAATGCGATCTCTGTAAATGATCTTGTTAGTGTGATTTGTTAGGGATTATGTTTAAAAGGAGACATCACTCGATATTATCCATGAAACCCTATGTGAGATGTGTTTTTTTTAATTCTGCAATTTCATATGACATTCATTGGCGTATCATTTCACGGGGGAAAGATTTCCCGTGCAGTTTATTCTGTTAGTAAATAATGGAAAATCTGTTAGCAGGAACTTGTTAGCATGAGAAGCATGTGAGAATCATATATATATATATATATTAAAAAAAGCTATACAAATGAAAATGATACATATCACACACACACAAAATTAACAAACACACAACCTAAAATTATCCTTAAATTATGTTAACATTACTCGGATGTTACTGTTAAGACTCATAGATCATCCAACAACACATTGATACTCCAAAGATGGAATGTCACTGTTTTCTGTAAGTCTGTTTAAGTACATGCCATCATACCCCTTCTCTGGACTATGATACGAATCACATTCTTCTGAATTGGACTTAGTTGCAGATATCCACTCTTTTGACATTATCGAGCAAAAAAATGCCGTAACCCACTGTCCTCAAATCTCTCAATAAGTTGAAACACGTCATCTCCAGTAACCTTCACTCGAATATTGTCGTATTTGCCAACACTTATACCGAAACAAATACCTCCAGCAAACATAACACTATCATCTTCAGTTGACTCTAAAGAAATATAAAGTTCTGCATTAGACCTCTCATATCCATCTTCGTCCCCATTCTTCCACTTTTCGTTCCTCCTGTTCATCTCTTTCTCCTTCTTCTCCATTCTTCTTTCTTCCTCTGCCTTCCATCTCGTCTTTTTCTTCATCCGCCATGTCATTCCGTACCTTGTACTCCTCATCTTCCATCTCCACCGTACCTCTCTCCTTCCCTTCCTCATTTTCTTCTCCTTCTGATCCTTCACACTCTGATCTTCCTTTGCCTGACATCTCATCTTCTTCCTACACCTTTTCTTTGCTTTCCAACTCATCCTTTTATCTATCCTCCTGGTCCTCTTTGTTTTCATTCTCAACCACTTCTCTCTTCTTCCTTTCCACATTTTCCTCTTCCTCGTCTGTCTTGTCTTACTCAACAGTTCCATTCTCTTCTTCCACTTTTTCTTCTTCACCTTTTGACGTCCTCCATCACCTTCTTCTCTTTCTTGTCCATTTCCTTCCTTACGCCCCCTACCATCACGTACTTCACACATCTCCTCCTCAATGTCTTGTCCATCTTTCATTTCTTCTTCCTCTCCATTACCATCTTCTACACGCCCCCAGCATCACGTACTTCACACATCTCCTCCTCAATAACTTGTCCATCTTTCATTTCTTCTTCCTCTCCATTACCATCTTCTACACGCCCTCCAGCATCACGTACTTCACACATCTCCTCCTCAATATCTAGCCCATCTTTCATTTCTTCTTCCTCTCCATTACCATCTTCTACACGCCCTCCAGCATCACGTACTTCACACATCTCCTCCTCAATATCTTGCCCATCTTTCATTTCTTCTTCCTCTCCATTACCATCTTCTACACGCCCCCAGCATCACGTACTTCACACATCTCCTCCTCAATAACTTGTCCATCTTTCATTTCTTCTTCCTCTCCATTACCATCTTCTACACGCCCTCCAGCATCACGTACTTCACACATCTCCTCCTCAATATCTTGTGCATCTTTCATTTCTTCTTCCTCTCCATTACCATCTTTTACACGCCCCCCAGCATCACATACTATCTCACTCAACTTCTCTTCGACAACACATATGATCTCCACTCTGTGCTCTTGCAAATTCCCTTTTTCCTCCTCCTGCTCTTTCTCTTTCTCCTCCTCCACAGCCACACTCACAGACACTTCCCAAGATTCAATTTCTTTTTTCACACCTCCTATTTCTTATTTAACTCTTTCATGGACTCTTCCTACTTCCTCATAGATTCAAGAAGCATTTGGATCAAACTAGCGTTATTGTACATGATGAGGCCAGACTTCACTACTATTAAACTTAACATATTCTCCTTTATCGAGCTCCACGTTGAGGGGAAATATTGTAACCGTACACTTATAAGGGGTGGTCGGGACGAGTATGTTTGACACACTAAGGAGTATTAAAAATATGATGCCTTTTATTTCAACCAACAGCAATCCTCGTTCTTCTTTTTACACATCCCAATCATTAAAACAATATCTCTTTATATTCCTTTCAACCGCAATATTATAACTTGCCAGTCATCTACTTTCATACTTTCTTCCTTGCTCTTCATGCACAATCTAAAATATACCAACTCTTCATTCTCTATACAGCTCTTTCATATCTTCTCATGTATAACCAATCCCTCAGACTAAGTAACTCTCATACTTCCAAACGCCCATTTTTCACATCTTCCAACCACACAATAAATCCGACCTCTAACACTGAACCTAACCAAATTTTCCTACAATCTCCATAGAAGATCTAAACAGATCCTCAGACTTCCTCTGTCTCAAAGAAATTCTCTTACTAATCTCCCAAAAAACAATAGACAATAGAAAAAGGAAATATCTTTTCAGATAAGGAACTCAAATGATCATGGCCCCCTTCTCCTTTACTGGTGAACTATTGCAAGGAATCTCTAAGCTCAGCGCTAAGGCCTTACAATAGCCACCAGCAAAGAAAAGCCATGATCCCAACCTAAAACTATGTAACCACATAGAGTTACAGAGTCCTGTTATAAATTAGGAAGACTTTGGGAGCCGATTTAAGTGCATCCGGCATTGAATGATTGTTGTAACGCCCGTGTACAGTAAGAGCGTTATTGTCCGACTGAAGTCGAGATTGAATTTATGGTACATTTTGAGTACGTTAGAAGTGACTCGGAAGGATACCGAGATCAGCTGATTAATACTAGCTTCATGAGGATGCCATTTCGGGGTGTTATGCTACATGACATGGACATGTAAGCTTTATTGAAGGTCAGAGAACCTTATGCTACATTTTGAGGAATGTAATGAATATCAAATTTACGCTGCGAGTTTTGTTTATAACTTAGATAGACGTTAACAATCAGTGCGATAATATAATAATGCAAGGGTTTAAGTGAAAATAAATAAGAAAACCTAATAATCAATGGAAACGACACATCATCTCTTAAAATATGATATAATCCAACTCAGCCTCCCAACTAAATAATGTGAGTGATCTAAACTTGTTTATTGATAACATTGACGTTCTCCGCGCAATAGGCTGCTTAGACTAGAGTTTATTTTATTCCCGATTTGAGCTAGGGAGATTGTCTCGAGACGATGAAGGAACATCGTGGACATGGCCCAAAGCAGGGTGAGACGGTCGACCAAATCTGCTGACCTAACTCACTAATTAGGTGACGAATAGCCACAAACAGTGGAGATCTTGACGTAGGCAGGGCTCCAATTGAGCAATTGACAGGAGTGTCAATAAAGGATTTTTGTTACCCCCTATGTTATTTAAGTGTATTTTTCAAAGTTATTAAATGGTAGGTTATGAGTTAGATAATTATTTTGTTGTCAGGGATATTTTTTTTTGTATTTCAATTCGACATTTTTATTTAGCATTATTTGGTATTATTAATGTAAGATAGGACCTAATTCGTGACATAACCTAACGTTAAATGTAGGCGTGACACCGCCGTATCTTAGTTATACTTTTTGAGCCGTATGTGCAAACTTAATGAATTAACCATTGTAGAAGAAAGCGATTTCATTGCTAGTAGAAGCACGCGTGTGACTATTTGTATTATTAAGGGAACATTGTAATTCTTAGGGGATTATTTCGTGTCACGTAATAGCAAGTTCGTCTAATATTCTTTGTAAGCGTAGGACTTCTTCAGGGGATTAATATGTCATTCAAATTTGTTATTATTTATCATCCTGGCCATTCCTATTACAGTCCAACTTCACTATCTCAGGGTTTAGTAAAAAGTATTTTAGTTAGACAATTAATGATATAATTGGACAGGGATTGGCTCTAAATTTTATATGAAAGCATAAGACAGAACAAAGGCTACGGCTTCAAAATATGACATGAAGTCCAAATTCATTTCTTCAGCGAGCTATATTGATACTAAGCCAAGCTCTAGGTACGATCAGATCTAATTGGGCGGAGAAAAGCAGCTCATTGTGAGTTCTCGTTTCAAACTAGTGAAACGAGTGCAATTACGAATGTCTATTAGGAGGTGCTCGAAGGCGAATGGTGGCAAAATTTATGAACTTCGCAGATGATCGTGTGGTGCTAAATTAAGGACGAACCCAGCTCATTGGACAAGAAGCTGGTGCCATACATTACCCGCGAGAAGCTGCTTGGGAACGCGCGAATTCACGTACAGTATTTAAAGACTGATAACTGGTTGAAAGTTACCTGTTTATCTGTGGTCGTGGAGGCATGAGCCCAGTGCTGGATTAACCATAAGGCACAATAGGCAATTGCCTGGGGCCCCTGGCTCAAAAGGGCCCCCCAAAAATGAAGAAAAATCCACCAAAAAATAGAAAAAAATTGTTGGATTTTTTGTGTATGGAAAAAAGTCACATAAATTAGGAACTGAAAAAAAATATGTTGAACTTAGAATTAAAGTTCTAATTTTACAGTGTAATTTCTTGGTTTATACTTCGTAAAGTGCTGTTCGTAAATTCTCTCTGCCCTGGTTTTTCCCATAAGCTTTATCTTCTTATTATACTTCCAATTCATAAATAACGTAACTATTGTTTGACACATTCCAAGTCAATCGAAATTTCAACTTTCTGTTTGCTCTATTGTTTAAGGATTGGAAGTAATTAATTAACTGATACTCCCACGGTCGGGTCCCAAAATTCCCAAAATGCCATGACTATTAGAATTAACTGATAAGTCCCCCCCATCCCCTCCACTTTATTGGCCATAGATAAGCTCGGAAAGAGTTTTTCCAAATTCTGGCATTCTGGTCTGCAGAGTAATTTCGGAAACAATTAACGTGCTCCCGCTTGAGTACAGACTTCAAATCGACGGTTTTGTGATCGACAATTTTAATTCGTTTGTGTTCGAAGAACAGTTTTGTCTGTGTATCGGGTTCAATTAAAACCTCAACTCAAAAAATGTCTTCACGTACATATTTGAGTGGTGCACGAAAAAGAAAACTTGCCAAAGACAAATGATCGAGAAAGTGTGGTGTAGAGAAAGTGCCAAAACTGACAAAAATTTTCCTTCGGAATGAAACCTCTTCAAATTCATCGGAAAATCAAGGATCTGCCACTAGCGATGGATCAAAGGATCAAAACAAAACTAACACTGGTCACCCAGAAGACCCGGATAATGATCCGGTCATTTTAAGGTCTCAAACATCCAGTTCTTCTTCGAAGATGAAATTGAAGCTGGACAACCAGGTGCCGAAAATTTGAACCGTTTCACTGATCCAGGACATAGGGGAAAATTAACCAGTGAAGAGATACAGTTTTTGGGTTACACATGTTCCGTCAAATTGCCAAAATTTGACTGGACCGTTAGAATCGTCCAAGCGTCGATATTATAAGGAATCGACTTCAAGTTATTGTTCCCAAAATTTATTCTTTGGAAAGAAACCGAATGGAGAGAATACGAAACGAGATTGGCTCATTTATTCACCTGCGAAAGGTAAGCTTTGATTAACAATGGAGCCCTCCATCTATTAATGATACATTGACAGGTTTTGAAATATTGTGCTATTTTTATCAAAAACGATTGTAAACTATGTATTTTCATTTTTTTCTGTTTTTGGCATTCTAGTTCAATTTTATTTGTTTACAGACTTCAATAAGTTCTCCCTTATGTGTAACAACGAGGTATTTTTGAGCACCATATGCACTTCTGGTAGCTTGGTCCAAATTATCAGCAATGAGGGTATAACGCAAAGTATATTAAAACGCAACCAAAACTTTAGAATTTTTGACAAGAATAAGATCAAATTATTTAGATCATTTTTGTTGATCAGATTGCTTTTTTCGGAATTTTAGTCAATCATATTCGTTTCTTTTTTTAAATTATTATAAATAATTATAAATGCTTTCATTTAACATCACTTGCGGCAAATCAAATCTTGCAACAAGAATTTCGAATATTTCTATCTTAACAAAACGAATCAAATTTTGCATAGTTGTGTAACTTGAAATTACAAATAAATTGTTAAAAAACGCTCTTTTAGGCCAAACAAGATACGATCATACAAAAAAATTCAAAAAGTCAAAAGTGAATACAATTTTTAATAAACGTTTTCATTAAACTTAAAACGCAATGAAAAAAATATCCAAAAAAGAAAAAAATCATGTAAATTTATTAAATTCATTGACATTCAATAAATGGTCGAAATTTTTATGATCAATAAATGATCGAAAATACATCGTTTTTGGAGAGGTACGATGCTACTTTTTAATCTCCGGACTAAAAGTGTTAACATTTCAGTTACGGGCTTTATGTCTTGAATACCGTTTAATTCATTTTTGTTCTCAAATTATAATAATATTTTTTTGTTTTATTTTCGGGCCGAGTCGATTGCTTTTTTTGCAAGTTATTTTTGCCGCCAGAAAAGTCGAACAGACTTAGTTGGACAATCTGCTGTTAAATGCTGTTTTTACGTAGTTTTTTTCGATAATGCAATCATTGTATAACTTCTTTTCTGCAAACCCTCACCGTTGGGGCGTGTTGAAAAATTATATCAAAAACGCAAAAACTTTGAACATTCTAATGCTACGAACGCGGTTTATGATTCGTTTCATAAAATTGTCGAGGCTTTAGAAAGCATTGAAGATGACGATTCGGAAAATAATGACACTCAGCATGAAGCGGGGTGCATCGCAAACAGAATGCAAAAATTCGAATTCGGGTTCATGTTAATTTTGTGGGATTCAATTTTGACTTCTATGCGTGCAACTAGTAAATCATTATAAGCTGAACAGATCGACTTACAAACGTGTGCTGCCTTGTATAAAACTTTAGAGGAAAAGTTAGGCAAGTTTCGTGATAAGTTCGATATTTTTGAGGATAACGCTGAGAAATTGTTACGTGATGTTATGTATCGTATTCTAAAATATGCTCGCGTGAAAGAAAGAAACAACCGAACGACTGAGGCGCTCCTGAAGTAGAATTTTGGCCTTGTGAGAATTTCAGAATAACGAGTTTTCTCGAAATCATCGATAAACTCAACGTCGAAATAAAAAAGGGCAAAAGTTGATATGGACGTTTCGAAGAAATTTGCATTTTGAAATAATTTTTCAATGAGCGATGAAGAACTCGGTGAAGCGGTAAACAATTTGGTTGGTTTTTATGATAAAGATTTGGAAGAATGTCCAGCTGAACTGAAACATTTTCATTCTTATATAAACAACAAATACACCGCTGCCGAAAAATCTCAGTCAGTTGTATGAGATTTTAATGAAAGACCAATTGGCAAATGTATTTCCGAATGTAGAAATAACTCTCCGAATTTGTTAACTTTAACGATAACGAACTGTACTGCAGAACGTTCTTTTTCACAGTTGAAACGAATTAAAGCGCCTCGAAGAGCTAGTATGTGACAAGAACGACTGGACATGTTAAGTCGTCTTTGCATAGAATCAGACATTTTAAGGAAAATCAACTTCGATGATGTTATTGAAACTTTCTGCGAAACAAAATGCAGAAAAATGTTTTTCTAAAAATGTATATGTGATCTAAATTGTATTCATTTTTTAAATTTGTAAATAAAATCTCTTTCAAAGTTATGATTGACTATTTTATGAAGGGGAAGGGGTTGAAAAAAAGGGAAAAGGGGGCCTCAAATTAACAATTGCCTAGGGCCACTGTGAATCATAATCCGGCACTGCATGAGCCTGTGCCATCTGTTTACATGCGTCGGTCGAGACACAAGCCTGTGCCGGCTCGAGCCTCAAGTTCATCACCGTATATTTACAAAATACAAGTATGCCACGTAGCATTAGTGTTCGCCAAGTATTATTCATAAAATGTATTAAGTCATATATTTATGCCAAGTGATAAATACACTACTTGTATTCAGATACGACACTGTATCGCAAATCATTTGTCATGTACCAATTATATGTACGGGAGTTGCAAATCAGAAAAAAAACGCAGCAGCTGCCGTCTAGTTACGATAAGAGACGAGGTCCGAACTACCGTAATTTCATGGCGGGTTGTCAAAATGGATCCATATGAGAATGCCTAGGGTGAGCAGTCAGCAATCAATAATCTACATCTGTTCACGATGAGAAGAGGGAAGATAGGTTTTCCCAGGAGAAAATTATACTGTACTGTGCAATGCACTGTTCTGCAGATATTCAACTAGCCTAATTTATTTCACATCTAATGCAGCCAATTCTCACAGGGTGTAAATTCAATATTTGTGTTCATGTAATTTTCAAAATATACCTGCAATTTTCAAAGATAAATGTGTTATCTATTATAATTAATGGCAAAGCAGTTAGTCTGAGAAGTGATGCATCACCTCACACTTGCAGATTTGAGTGAAGTTTTCTTCACGAGTTAAGCCAAGGCAACATTAATATTACAATTTCCTATAATAATTATTGGTGGCACCCAATCTATTAATGTAATATTATTTGGTCCAAGTTATGTTACAAACGGCGACCAACGTAGAGATTAATAGATGTTCAGTTACAGATGGTGCCCAACGTGGAGATATTTCCGCCCTCAAGGAGCTCAAACCGTTACAACTAGCGCGACAATGTGAATCTTATTTGATGAACAGTTCCATTACCTGCATACAAATTTCACACTTACGTAGGAACTTTAGGCGAATAATTTTCGAGATTGGTGCCCAGGATTTTTCAACAATTAGTTGTATTTTGTCATACATTTCTTTTATTGTTTTCGCAGTTCTCGCCCTTTTAAGGACGTGGACATGCACAAAATCTCCAGTCCATGTACAAAATGCTAGTAATATTAGAGACAGGTATTTTTGTTTTATCCCACTACTACGCAAATGAGTTCAAATGTATGCTATTTTCAAGTGGTTGCGTTTATCTCTTCTCAAACAAACGGCAGTAGGTCTAATTAAACGCAATTATATGCTTTTGTTGTTCCAATATCAAAGTTTAACTTAAGTCCTTTGGAAGGAAATAAATATTTTACCCCTATTAGCGGCGAATGTGAAGTCTTGAAGCCAGTTTCTAGTGTTTCCAGTACAATTTATCAATTGATAACTCTTCAGTCAGTGAACACGGTTTTGCCCAATATGATTGGACGAGGGTACGATATATACAAATTCCTGACAATTATTATTCATTGAAATTATATGGGCAATTTAGGATTACGCAATTCGAGTTTCAGATCCCCATCACTAGGGTTGAGGTTTACATTATTATACAAATATTTGAATTATGGTCTTATTTTACTTGGCTATAACTTGTCTTGTTATTGTTAATAATTAGAATCTCGTTATTTGAAAACGTGGCCTGCTCTATAAAGTGGTATTATAGGTTTTTGATTTACGTACGAATATTATGCACGTGTAAACTTTACAAAGCAAGAAAACATAACACAATAAATTAGAACATGCACATTTAAGTTTACTATGATTATATGTGTACTTGTCCGTTTGAGTAATCCTATTCACAGTACGGTCGTTGCACAGTGCACTGACAGCTTGCCAGACGCAATCCCATCATTTCGCACACATACCCAAATTGAGTACAACTCTGTTGATTGTGCAGGCCAGTGTTACCTCTGTGCATGGCCATTGCCCTGCTGTACGATAACATCTCCCTGACGTTACACGAGCGTCAGCAGAAGGAGATATATGATGCTCTGGAGTTATTCTTCAAGGTTCAGATTCCCACAACGGACACCAGAGGTGAACGATGATTGTATGCAATTAATTCACACACTATGGTGCCAGGAGTTGGTTCTGTATGACACTGCCGTGCACACTCTGGTATTTGCCGCTCCCCTGGTCGACGTCACAATTTCAAACCACCATCACTGAGCCCAAGGCAGAATCTGCTTTCGCTACTAAACACAATTCTATGTCATGCTCATGTTTCATGTTACACTATTGTGTAAGTATTAATCGTATGTATGTATTTATGTATGCTATTGATGTCTTTAATTCATTTTATGAGTTTTGCACGACTTGATCGTCAGCAATTATGTACGCGTATTGTACCAATTATAGCTGTCCATAGTGGTAATTATAGAATATATATTTATGCGCCTACATAGTTAAGGGTCTAAGAATTATTATGGCATGGGACTCAGCTATATATGATAATTTCACTAGGTTTGGTGTCCTTCTACATACCTAACGATGTTTGTGGGTCGTTATGGAAAGATTCGGTAAGATTAAATATAAAGGGCAATATGTGCTTTTACAATGAATGAAATATGCATCATTTCAGTTCAGGGTTGAGCACCTTGTATTGCCCAGATAGCATTGTCAGATGCTTCAAATGAATCACAATTAACTGGAAATATAGCTCTCCTCCAAGCATGTTTTATCAAGTTATTGAATATCAGGGCACTGAAATGATTTCCACTCCATCAACGAAATCTTTCGTTATTCCGGATAAACGCATTCAGGTAACAACCGTTCCACTGGGTGCAATGTCCCTTGTTAAAACTTTGGATGAGTGACTTCTTCATAAACGGAAGAAGTTCTCCAAATCCTTTTTGAGAGCGTGTGTTACTCGACTACTTTGATATTAATCTCTGGGGCAGTAACGCCATCTTCCACCTCCATGCCCTGAACCGTGATCAGTTCAGTAGAATTTTATGCCTAGCAATATTTTCTAGGACACTAACAATGCGATATTCCGAGCCATCAACTGGATTCATGCATCCTACATCAAATGTGCTTATTGTCAATTAATTGTATTTTAGCCTACTTTTCACTTTTTGCAAAAATGAGGAAAAAGTAGACTTATGAGATCGGGCAAATGTGTGTCTGTCTGTCTGTCCTTTCTCTGTCTGTCTGGCTGTGTGTGTCCCCCCCCCCTATCAACTCCTAAACGGCTGCAGCAATCGAAACAAAATTTGGTAGGAGTCAAGATCTATACATGAATATCTCACGGCCATATTTGAAAATGATGTCAGTGCTACCAACTGTGAAAAATCGCAATTGAAATTTGAGCTTCATGTTGAATATCTTGGAAGGTATGAATGGGAGATATTTCAAAATTGGTACACGTATAGATAATAATATTGCAGTGAAATTTCCAGGAGGCGATACATGGTAGTGTAGCCAAAATGATTATAAGTCTGCTGATAGGTCCAAATTTTAAATGCATATAACTTCTACACTATCAATTGGATTTCAACCAAATTTCGTATGTGCTATATGTACATAAACAGATATGAGTGAGCGTATTCTTCAGTGCCACCAGGGCTGTCAACTGTTAATAAATGCTCTCAATTTTTTTAAATCCAAATACCCATATATCAGAAGGTATGCAAGCCGACAGCTTTAAACTATGCACACGTATAGTACCTGACATTCTATATTAATTTGGAGTAACTTTTATACGTCAGTGCAACCAACATAATTCTAAGCCTGCTGAGAGGTCCAATTTTAAAATGCATGTAACTTCTATACTAACTAATGGATTTAATTCAAAATTGACACAACAATAGATCATATTATTTCAGATTATTTCTGACCAATACATGTATGTCATTGTTGCCAACGTGATTTTACGCGCGCTCTTAGATCCAATGTTTAATTGCATGTAACGTCCATGCTATCCATTGGACTTCAACCAAATTTTGTATTCTGTACCTTAAGAGATGGAACTAAGAATATATTCAGTCACCAGGGCTGCCAATTGTAGTTCTCTATTAGGCTACACAGTATTTCGAACTAATTAGAAATTTCGATATTACGAACTTAATTTCGTCATTATTCTAGATAGATCCATATAGATTAATCATTGGCATGAATCTTACATTTTAAGAAAAGTAGGCTCTTTAGTTCGTCACGGAACTTCTTGTTTTGCTTACCATATTTCTACAACATAACCCACAAACAAGGTTAGATGTATGTAAGGATAGCTACAATAATCTGTATGTATTGCCGAGTTTCTTATCGTATTCATTCTTACATCCATAAATATCTAGGCACGGTATTGAAATAAACTGCTTCCCGAAGGATCAAGGATATGTGGTCTATTATTATCATTATTATTATTCACTCCAAATGAGATTACACAGTATCAATTTTCAAATGTTTTGAAAAATGTATCTAGTTAGCTTAAGCCACTTAAAAAGATGTATCTGTACTTCAGTGGGCAGTTAAAATCGGTACATTTTTTTGGCTTTTAGTGCCGGGAGTGACCGAGGACATGTTCGGCTCACCAGTGTTTTGTAGCTGCTTCGAGGCGGACACCCAATGGGTGAGCTACACCTACCGTCGTGTGTGGAGTGTTGTCTGGGGAGGAAAGTTTGAATGTAAGGGCAAGGATTTGGAAGGTAGCGGCTGTGGCCTATAGTTAGGGACCAACACCGGCATTTGCCTGTAAGGAAGATGGGAAACCACAGAAGACCATCTTGAAGGTTGCCCGGGATTCAAACCTCCTCGCCTCAAGATATGAGCGACTACCAGCAGTCATGCCGTAACGACCACGGCTAACTCACCCGGTATCGGTACAATATGCATTTCTTACAGATGAACGGTCCATCGTTGTCATTCACTTAGCGAATGCTCATTGTTAGCCGAAGTTCACCTTTGATTTATAAGTTGACCAGTTTTCCTCTTGAAGTGGTGCCTTTGATTATGTAAACACATATCCACATTGGCTGCGCCGGTACATTTATACACCATAACAGTTAATTAATTAGATCATGTTTTTAATAAACATGGCACATCTCTTGTGCTCTCAGCACGACTGTGGTTGGCTTTGCCAGCCACCCAACCTGTTGCTTGCATTAGCTGTAACACACTTTGGACGCCGAGTTTCTTTCTACTTTAATTATTGAAGAGTGAAAAGTGTGTATATTCAACGATGCTTAATAAAAGAGTTTCTCTCTTGTGAGGTCTTCGCGAACAACCACCAGCATTATTCTCGGAAAACAATTTCTTGCGTTGCCTCTGGAATATTAATAAAGGGAGATTAAAATGGAGTGAAATTGTAGTCATTTTCCACGTCTAAATTCAAGGCCCCAAATGTGGATTTCAGCTTGAATTTGGTACAGACAGAGAAAGTGACTGTTGTAATTCCTAGTGTGCGGTGACAGCTCGTAAACGTAACCACACTAATAAATCAATGGGCTGATCCATCGGCTTGATTAAAATAGTTCAATGAACCCCACTTTTCATGTGCTAGTGAGTTATGTGTGTAAAATTGCAAATGTGCTTGCGCAGGGGGTACTGATGAATTAATAGCAGATTTACCTGGTATTTACTACGTTACATTATGTATCTGGCACGAGATGGCTTTGAGTAATTGCAGAGGTACTGGTGATCGAACCGAGCGATGGCGCAGTAATCAATGCTAAGCAGACAAATGAATAATGTCATAGGAATATTTCACATTTATGAGTTAGCAATAATAATAATAATAATAATAATAATAATACTAATAATAATTCCTTCTGAAAAGGCCTGGTTCCGTTGTATGAATTTGACGCTCGTTGGTGACCAGCGTTTTGCGATGAGGACTAAATGGACGATGAAGACGTCCTAATCAGTCAGTCCTTGGGTCAGGATATTTAACCATGTGATGCTAGAACCCTGTGACCCAGCCAAGAAGCGAACCCGGAACCTTTGGGAGCAAAGTAGAGCGTGGTATCAACTGAGAAGTGCAATTGACAGTAGTGCACAGAATACATTATATTTATCCAAAACACAACAACACATAAATAGTACGGTACCCTTGGTAAAGCACACCCTCGTGGAATTGAAGGACACAGAGAGGAAAAGGGAAAGGAACTGAAGGAATCCATTCAGTAAGTTCACGCTGACTAATGGAGTTCAGTAAGCAACAACATACTTTATTTCCA
Organism: Meconema thalassinum; assembly: GCA_946902985.2. Classification (NCBI taxonomy): domain Eukaryota; kingdom Metazoa; phylum Arthropoda; class Insecta; order Orthoptera; family Tettigoniidae; genus Meconema; species Meconema thalassinum. The sequence continues at coordinate 1,101,974,455 of OX336389.2, read as the reverse complement.
TTCCAATGGTCTCAGGAAATAACATGTTAATAATGTGAACTGAGGTGGGTATTACTCTCCGAGCGCTGTACATATCATATCTAAGGCGATCCAAAAGAAAATAGTCACAGCCCACAGGACAAAGTGTTCGGACCCCCACTGAAGAAAAAACAATCTCAAAAGAGAACCCGGCAGTGGTCGCTGAGAAATTTCGACGTAAGTGGTCGCGGGTGGGATTTTCGTTCACCATCGAAATTTGAAGCTTTATACACAAATTAGTGCTTTGATAGGTACGATAATACGATTATTTGCTTTCGTGAAGTATCTAATAGATATTTACATAAGAAGATACTTATATTTTGCCAGTCCAATATGAACAATTAAACGTTCTAAATCAGAGCCCCTAAATATGGCATCTAAATATATTCTCTGCCGGACGCTCGCATTTATTAAGCATAAATACAAAATGGAAGTTTACATCGGAACGCAACCTTTTGGACCTTACTCTGTTGTGAACAAGCCTGCAGAGGTTGTCAAATGACTAGCACATCCTATTGAGAATACTGGAAGGAACTTCACTGTGGGTAAATATTTTTCATCGGTTTCACTGGCTTTTAGACTTGTAAGAGAAAGGATTGACAATAGCGGGAGCTGGGTTAGAAAAAATATAGGACAGAGATTGTCCAATAGACTTCGGCATTCACATGAGAAACGTTCAAAACGCCAGAGAGATAGAATAGGCCAAATAATGCAGTTATTTCTTCACGGTGTTTCGAGCGTCCCCCTTCCACACAATTTCTACATTTGTATGTTAGTGCTGTCCACAATTTCTTGAATAGTTTCCGGAGGAAAAATCTAACTCCACGCCTCACTGCGGGACGTCACAATTTTTGCCTCATCTTCTAATCCAGGAAGGCGTCGAACAAGGTTCTTTTGTCTGTTTTTTCACAACGTATTGTGGGCAATGGATGTACCAGGTTGTGCGTCCATCTTCTCCCCGAGTACTGTGCACCAGGATTATCCAGTTCGTCCGCAGAAATATCTGAAGTACTGAATCACTAAATTCTAAATTCTATATTATCCACTGCAGGATTAAGAGGAAGCATGGGTCTCAATAGAAAAACATACAAAAGCGTATAAAACCTATCGGTACTCGTCTCACGCAACAATAACCGTGGCACAACACACACGAAGGTCTTCACTAGCACTGCCAACTTCCAACCAATCATCATCTTCCTCACAATTTCTTCTTAATTATTGCTCCACTTCGTCCTAATATACCATAACCTGTTCCTCTAATTGATTAGCCGGTTTCAAATTCACTAGAGAACAAACTATACACAACAACGAAAAGTAACACAAAAATTGTTACGTTTATGGTCGCGGGTGAGGGAAAGTCTCAATTCTCTGCAAGCGCATTCAATAATAGTAACCGTGTGAATGTTTCAAGTGTTAACTTGCTATTGTTGCGGGAGGTGTCTCGTTATGTCCCCTATTAGGAATATCTAGGAGGGTAGGCAAATCCGAGAGGAGGCTGCGAAGTTACATGCAAGACATTTCCAAAGTGAGATAATCCCTCCCACCGCGACCACTGCAGGATTAAGAGGAAGCATGGGTCTCAATAGAAAAACATACAAAAGCGTATAAAACCTATCGGTACTCGTCTCACGCAACAATAACCGTGGCACAACACACACGAAACCCAAAGAAAATACAGTAATACTCGTATCAAATCCCGACTGTAACGAAGTATATATGGGCACAATACAAATTACATTACACTATAATAAGCAAGGATACACTATTTATTCCCATGAGGGTTTCACGTGGTGGTTGTTTCATATGCGGGGCTTAAAAATCGTGATTATTTAGCCACGCGAACTTTGATTTGTGTGGATTTTTTTCTGATATTAATCTGCAATATTGTGATGGCTGTGTTGGTGTGTTTGTTTGTAATTCACGTGGCGACTGATAAGGAAGCGTCCGAGGCCTTAAGTTAGGAACCATCCCGGTATTTGCCTTGAGTAGAAGTGGAGAAAATATCTCACGAATATATGGCATACGTAAGGAAAGCCAACAGAAAGTTAATTGACCTAAACGTTTTAGGACAACCCTCGGAATACCGTGTGGTATTCAAATCACACAGCTCACATGCATAGAAAAAACAGTAACCAAACCTCGTAGCACTATAATACAACCCATGAAAGGCCTTGGTATAGCAAGCGACCACTGCCCAGTCATTTGGCATGCGCGTGGTCAGCGCATCGGATCCCATCAGCCGTTAATCTTGGTCACCTTGACCGGGGCGCTGCCTCACAATTGCTTCTCAATTATCGTCCTGAGGATGAGGGTAGACCGTTCCGGCCCCCACGAACAGTTTCTTACATCACTGACGCAGCCAGGAATTGAACCCGGGGCCTCCGGGTGCGAGGCAAGCGAGCTACCCCAACACCACGGGGCCGGTACTCACATCCAAAGACCCACACATAATTGTAGGGTTGAAACCCACGTCATTAAAATGTAATCACAACGTAACTTCCAGCTCAGTCCATAAAATCTTTTATTACTAAAATTACAGAGAGAAAGACTCCATTGAAACGTGATTTATATTTTTACGAACTAGAATTTCACATTTTAATTTCCCGCTTAATATTGTTACTAAGTTCCCTTGTAAAGAAAGTAGAGAGAATATAAATCGAACCTAATTAAATGCACAGCCAAAATTTTAACCCACAAGGAAGAAAGCAATTGAGTACGGATGTTTCAGTGCAACACGGAAATAATTGCCAATTTACGTTATGTAAAGTGACAATAGGAACATCCACGTAAGTTTCTTCAAGTACAGTTATGATCGTAGTACACTGGGCCACCTTAGGCTACAAACAACATTAGTTACAGATAGTGGCGTTTAGCTATGCACTTGACCTTGAAAGCTCAGCGGTGGGAGAGGGGTGTAGAGTGGAGAGGGGAGTGGGCCGAATACTTCCTTATCTGAGAACATTGACGCGCGTGACAGTAGAATCTCGCAATGAAAATAAGACACGTTCAGCGTGATAAATGTTTTGCGCTGCAGTAGTATACCTCGGGAGTAGGATGGCGAAGTGCAGAGCTAACTGCCGGTAACTGTATGCGCGCTATGCGCACACTAACAGGAAGAGAACTTTACATAACGGCTTCTTATTGCTGGTCTAACGATTCCCACGGCGAATTATCGTTGTTGTTGATTGATTCAGGGGCATTTTGATATATTGGCCATGTAGTTCCGTGTACTTATGTGTGTTGAATTTGTATGATAACATGTGATATTGTGACGGTTGTATTAGTGTGTGTATTTGTAATTCAGATGAGGATTGGGAAGGAGGTGGCCGTGGGTTGAAGTTGGGAACTATCCTGGCATTTACCTGGTGTATAAATGGAAGATCACTTCTAGGATGGCTGAGGGGGGGGGGGATTGAACCCACCTTTTTTGAGTTTTGCCTCACGAGCCTGAGTGTACCCCGTTCTAACCCTCAGACCAGAATCGACGAATGACCACCTGGTTTAATATCGAAGCAACCCACATTTGCGTGACGGCCAAAATACAGTGTAACCACCTCCAACATGGCGTTAATCTAACATAGTAGAAGAAGCAGATGGGGGTTCGTAAAGGGTTGCCTTTTGAGGCTTGCTGTCTGTCCTAGTACGCTCTACGAGAAATCATGCGTAGGCTTGTATACACGAGTTATGGGTATAGGTATGCAAATGGCCAAGGAGAAACCCCATAGGCGGAAGGAAAGTGCCTACAGGTAAAACCTGGGACCTCCTGAATGCAGACAGCCTTCGCACGAGGCCACGCCTCTAGTCTACAATTTTCTTGAGTGCCTTACATCATACTGAAGTTCAATGTTGCCCATTTTCGATGTGAAATGCCAGGCTATGTGGTTCGGATTCCACGTAAAAAGGTGGTCCCATGGCTCGTGATCGCACGACTAACGGTCACGTAAAACTACAATCTTAATTTTTCAAATAAAACTGAGCAATGTTTCTGGGTTTGTGCCGTGTCTTGTGTGGGGTTTTGCCTAGGAAATCAAACTGGTTCATCAGCGGGCTCTAGGTGTCCCCGCCCGGGGAAGTAGCGCGCAGTTCGCTACTCCTGTAGGGGTCCGGGCGGGGACACCAAGAGCCCGCTGATGAGCCAGCTTGGTGTCCTAGGCGAAACCCCACACAAGACACGGCACTAACCTAGACAAATTGCTGAGTTTCAATTCACTGGCCGTGATAGCCAATATACCATCTTCCTTTTTCAATGTTGCCCAGGTAGGATCTCAGAGCTCTGTGAGCGCGTATAGCTTTGTGGGCGGAGTATAAACCTTTGAATGACTGTCATAATGACAAGTGACGAGCGCGCTGTAATATCGCAGCACAGTGGAAAACCATTGGCACTAGTTGCCGAGCAACTGTAATTCCTTTTCAGGACTTCTGTCATTGTACCGTCGGCCAATCATATTGGGCAAATAATGTGTTGACGAACTGAAACGTTTGCACAGGTAACACTGAAAAATGGCTTCAATACTTCACAATAATCATTCGTATCACACCCTTACCATCAGTTAGGTACGAACACAGGGATACACATGTTCTCATCTGAAAACAAGAAATCGCATCGATCACGCTAACTGATCTTCTTGTATTCATGATACAGTTTCACCGTAACCAACATTAACAGCTATAGAGAGCCCATTTCGCATGTAATGAGACCAATTATTTCCTGATGCGACGATACACCGCAGCGCGATCTAACCTGCTAGGCTAGGTGGAGGGGCTCAGCTTTGAAACGCGCCGGTCGCAGTTGCTCAGTTGCCTCCAAGCTGCGAGAGAGTCTGGACCTGTGTTCCTACGAACCCCGTTTTGAGGTTACCTAACATGGCGCGATAGAACAACGTTACGATATCAAACATTGCGGCGTATTTGGGAAGTCTACCGCCGGAACGTTTCCATTAATTCGGCATGCCTGCGGAAGCGATTGATTGTCCAAATCACCAGTTCTCCAATGACATAAACCGTTCAAGTGAGGCTGACAACGAATCCAGCTGTGGACGACCATCAACCTCCTGAATCGACGAAATTGTGACGCTTGTGCGTATGTTTGAATTCTTACTGATGGTTGAACCTTTGGTTGATAGCACAAACTCTAAACATGCCACAAACAACCGTCTAAAGCATTGTAACCGATGACTTGAAAATAAAAACCGTGTGTGCAAAACTGGTCCCGAAAGTTTTGACCGACGAACAAAAGGATACGCGAGTGCTCCGGTGCTATGAACTCTTGGAAATGTGTGAAAATGGTACACATTTTTTAAACTCAGTTACCCCCGGTGATGAATCATGGATGCTTGAGTATGACCCACCAGAGTAAAGAGTGGCCACCCCATCGTCGCCGCATATGTGTGACCAAGTCCAGGACCAAAACCATGCCCATTGTCTTCTTTAACGTCAGAGGCATTATCCACCACGAATTTGTTCCTACCAAGTCCACTCGGAAGTTCTCAAAAGACTGCAAAAGGAGGGTCACGCGCTGGTTAAGTGACACCAAGGACTCGAGGACGCTTCACCAAGACATCGTGTCAAGCCACAGTGCCTTCGTTGTCAATCATTTCCTGGCCAGAATCCACACTCCATTGCTTCTCTAACTTCCTTAGATCCCTGACCTGGCCCCCACAGACATTTTTCTTTCCTCCCTTGAAAAGAGAGATGAAAGGAAAACATTCGAACACAATTGAAAATATCAAGGCTCATTGGCTCTAAAGGACATCCCGGAGAAGGTTGTCTTCCAGGCTTGGAAACACCACCTCCAGAAGTGTATAGACGCAGGAGGGTGCTACTTTGAAAAGTTTTGACTCATTATACGAATATGTTCAATACATGTTTTTTTCATTTATTTGGTTGCATTACTTGTCACTTGATTCTTGTGAATCCCGATTACTCCTTCCCTGTAATAAGACAAATGTTGTGCCGCTATTGATGTCGCCTAATGTTAAATTATTATGCAATATTAATTAATAAAACAATTATTGTACATTGGTAGTAGAGAATTTTACATTAATCTAATATCCCGAGAGTTAGAGAGCCGATTAAGCCTACGTGAAAACTATTTTGATATCAATTTTGAACTCTGAGCCCATCCACCATCTTGAATGTGTGGAATAAATTATCTTATGCCATCTGCAGAGAAAGCCTTTTATGTGAGAATAAATATTTGCAGCGTTTCGTCAGTGTACCTATAGGCCAAATAAATTGTGAATTGTCAATATTGTCACATATTCCCATATATATAATCAAGATGGCACCTACGTGCTATATGCAGTACGTCTGAAAATTAAAGCAAGCGAGGTATCGCACCAGTTTCTCCCCTCTTACAAAGTTTCGTGTTACTGTAATTGCTCAATAGGATCCTGAGTTATTGATTTTGAAGTTCTAATAGTGTGCTTAGCCTCCATCTTGAATATGTGGCGGATTGTTCTTTTGTTTTTGACATACATAGCCCTTATATGATTCTACATTAATGTTAATTTTTAATATTGTATATCTAAAATACATAGAATTATTTGTTTGTGTACATTTTGATTTCAAGATGGTTGCTGCGCGATAATTAGTGTCATGTTACACTGAATAATGGTAGCGAGGTCTTTTGTTTGGTACTCCTCTCTTACTAAATTTCACGTTATTTGTGATATTAGCCGATATCATTAGTAAATGATATTAAAGTTTTAAGAAATCGCCCTGCCACCATCATGATCGTATGGAGTCTCTGTTCTATTGACATGGGAGACACATACAAGGTTCTATATTACTGCTAATTTTCGTTGTTATATCGTAAAAGTACTTTGTCATGTTTTTCAGTCGGTCAACGCTATTTAACCCAAATGTGATGGGGGTTTCCCTAATCCTGAAAAATATTTACGTGATTGCCACCTCGCGTTGTATTCAGTGTGATATTCTTATGGCTTATTTCTGCAAGGTTTCTTATATGGCACTTCTTTATAACTAAGTTGTTTTAATTGCTCTATTCCAACATTCTGTATGATTCACTACTACGTTTTAATATTACGTCAGACCACCATCGTGAAAATTTAGAGTCACTGTTATTTTGTTTTGCGCGTACGATATTCCATTCGGTCTCTTGTCATTGGTTTTCAGGATTATAATTCTTAGACATAGAAAGTTATTTATTTTCAAATTATGAATATTATAGTGTTGGAAGCCATTTTTCAATGTTGGCTTAGAAGATGATATTTTTTTTCAGTCGGCAAACAGGATTGTACTTAATTGTGATGGATGTTTCCCTAATCATGAAGAACATTTACGTGCGATTAATTTATTTAATGTATTTATTAATTTTATGTAATTTTTTTTTCAGGATTAGGGAAACACCCATTATATTTGGGTACAATAATGCTAAACAACTAAAAACACCAAATTTCGATTAATTTATGAATATTCATGACGGCCGCAGCACGCTATATTCAGTTTTAAAAATATATCTTAAACGGTACTGACGTGTCCTATTCTACCAAGTTTTGCCTTAATTGTGCACTAATATCATCAGTTATTAATGTGTAAACTTTAATAGTACGTCTAGCGAGCATCTTGAATCTATGGAGTCATTGTTCTTTTGCTTTTGGCATACGAAGTGACTTATATGATTCTATTTTATAACTAAATTTCGTTATTATAGCTCTACGATAGCGAAGGTTATTAATTTATTTTGAAATTACAAGATTACCGCTATGCGCTACATTAGGTGTGATAATCTTCTGGCTAACGCATGTGAGAGCTCCAATATGTTCCTCACCTCTCGGCAAGATTTGTCTTAATTACCCGATTTCATTCAAAGTCGTCGATTTCAATGTTCTAACAGTTCGCAGAGCCGCCATCTTTAATGTATGGAGAGAGTGTTCTTTTGCCTTGGCCGTACATGGCCACATGTATGGCCTTACCTTATCACTGTTAGGCTATTCGTTATAATAGTTCTTAAGTGTTGAGAGTTATTTCTTTATTTTATAAATTTAAGATGGAGGATGCGCGTAACATACGAGTACATTCTCATCTTGTTATCACGCTGACAACAGAGGCTTCTGATAGAAAACTATCTGAATGCCAAGTACCGTGAACATCGATTGATTGGATCATAAGTTAGGGATTATAGCGCTCTCATGATATGCACGGCTGCCATCTTGGAAGCATTTTCTGATGACCTTGTAGTTTAAGAGCCAGACTTTCCCCTGGTAAAGGTATATTTTTCCAAAATTTGGTAGAGATCTAATGATTAGTTTAGACGTTATTTGATTTAAGCTTCGATCATTTGGATGGCCACCAATTTGATTTTGTTAAGATGGTGGCGATATAAGACATAACACTGAGGTGTTGGTTTAGTCGTGTTTGAATTGACAGGAGGTAGGGACAGACATACACACGTACCTACGCACGCACACACACACACACACACACACACACACACACACACACACACACACACACAAACACACCGACATTTGGTGCGGGTAGATTTCGTAAGGCTTCTTTCATCTTTTGCAATTAACGAAAGTAGGCTAAAACGCTAAATTCATAATTCAAAATGCGTAAAGTTGCATTTTAATTCTAAAAACCACAAAGTTTACTGATAAGTAATAAAATTCAATAAGATCTTTCTGTCCCATTTACGTCTCTTGAGAAGACCAGATCATATGATCCAAACCCGGTACTTTCCCGATTAAGAAAAATTGTCCGTTTAACATTGTGGTGTTTGAAGCCATATTTTCAGTGTTGCCTTAGTAAACAAGAGTTTAGTGCTTTTCAGTCGGTCAACACGAATGTACCCAAAAGAGATGGGTTATGCCCTAATCCTGAAATAAATTACATGAGATTAATAAAACACTAGGATGACCAGTTTCGATCGTCAAGCGATCATCATCAGATCCATTACACTAAGGCTACAAAATCTATGTTTGAAATACGGGTGAAAATATTTACAATATGTACAATTATTTAGTTGCAGTATTGGTACTGCAACTGTCAGTGTATACTAAATGCAGTATATATGTTAGGTGAAATGCTAAATGGTGATAGCTATCCGTAGATTGTACTTTAGAGAGATTATATGGTTGTAAACTATGGTTAAACTATAAAATTTTAGGCTAACTACTTATCTGATTGTCTTCCGTACAACAGCTACTCGCAGTTTTCGTGCTCGCTGGAACTCACTGTGCGGTCGACTGCGGTGGTTATCTTAACGGCTGGTTTTTCCCTGCTTTCTCCCCCCTGCTCCTACGTGCTGTGGGGAGTGATAGCGATGTGTTTTTGTGAGGTGTTGCCAACCTAGATAAGTTGTATGTTATTGAATGGGGTGGGTCTACAACTATTAAAGACCGTGGATTAGCCCTCGCCACGCGTGGAGCATAACCCATTCGAACTAAGCGTTGACGGTCTTATGAGGACGTCCCGGCACCTTTAATACTGCCGCGAATATGGGCCTTGGTTTATTGCAGAAGAAAAGTACATCGTACACCTGATCCAGATAACATTTACCTATTAATAACCCCCTAATTTCCCCCCTTTTTTATCCAGCTTGGCTGTGTCGCTAAATTGTGTTTTGTTTCCGACAGGGTGTGATTTTAGTAGCGTGAAGAGGGGTGAGCTCTCCATGAACGTGTGTTCATTTAGATTGTTGGGATTGTTTCGTTTGGCTACGTGTATCTCGATTGCTTCCTTTATGTCAAGAGCTCTGCCTTTCGATTCATGATGGATTATTTTAAGGTCTGACTCTATGTTGGTAAAGCTGTGCCCTGCGTCACACATATGTTCGCACACGGCTGAATGTGTTCCGTATCTTATCGCATTCCTATGTTCATTATAACGTGTGTCTACTCGCCTTCCACTCTGCCCGATGTAATTAGCTTGACAATCGGTGTCTTGGCACGTTATAGAATATACCCCTGACCTTGAATACGGGTCACGTTTATTTAGATTACTATTTAGGAGGTGCCTAGCGGTTGTGTTTTTCGTCGTGAAAGCTATCTTTATGCCTTGCTTTTTGAATAGGTTAGTGATTTTATATGTATTCGCATTCACATAGTTGAAACGCGCAAATTTTTTCTCATTACTGTCCTGTTTGGGAATCGTTTTATCTTTATTTTTATGTTTGGCTATAATTTGATTTATTTTGCTTGGCGAGAAGTTGTTTTCCTTTGCTATTTGCATAATAGTTCTTATTTCCTTATTATAGTTGTCTTTTGACGTCCTCATAAGACCGTCAACGCTTAGTTCGAATGGGTTATGCTCCACGCGTGGCGAGGGCTAATCCACGGTCTTTAATAGTTGTAGACCCACCTCATTCAATAACATACATCTTATCTAGGTTGGCAACACCTCACATAAACACATCGCTATCACTCCCCACAGCACGTAGGAGCAGGGGGGAGAAAGCAGGGAAAAACCAGTCGTTAAGATAACCACCGCAGTCGACCGCACAGTGAGTTCCAGTGAGCACGAAAACTGCGAGTAGCTGTTGTACGGAAGACAATCAGATAAGTAGTTAGCCAAAAATTTTATAGTTTAACCATAGTTTACAACCATATAATCTCTCTAAAGTACAATCTACGGATAGCTATCACCATTTAGCATTTCACCTAACATATATACTGCATTTAGCATACACTGACAGTTGCAGTACCAATACTGCAACTAAATAATTGTACATATTGTAAATATTTCCACCTGTATTTCAAACATAGATTTTGTAGCCTAAGTGTAATGGATCTGATGATGATCGCTTGACGATCGAAACTGGTCATCCTAGTGTTTTATTAATCTCATGTAATTTATTTCAGGATTAGGGCATAACCCATCTCTTTTGGGTACATTCGTGTTGACCGACTGAAAAGCACTAAACTCTTGTTGTCCGTTTAACGTATGGAAAACATTTTTCGTATTTCTTTTAGGGGTGATGGGTGATGTTGCGAAGAACGATTTTCTGTTATTCTCTGCGTTTGTGGTTATGCGCTGGTGCATATACAGTAGGCTATATCAAGTATGGGCATGGGTAGGGGATATACCGATAGTGGCCAAGGCTTGAGAAGGGGGCTACTCCATTATTCCACCGAAGCTGAAACGGGATATAACTGAATATCATTTCATGGATGATCGATGATAGGATTTGAGGCTACCTGTCCCGTGAGTCTAGAGTAATTGGCTATACGGGATGGAATTTCAACGCACTGATCTTTCTAGGTCACGCCCCGCATAAGAATGTCTGACGGTTACTCTGGGACCCACCATTCCTACGTAGCTTAAAATCACTTCTAAAAATTATAGAAAACTGTTTTTATGTACTCCAACATCTATACTAATATAATAAAGCTGAAGAGTTTGTGTGTGAGTCTGTGTGTTTAAACGCACTAATCTCTGGAACTACCAGTCGGATTTGAAAAAATCTTTTCGTATATGATAGCCAGATTCAAGAGGAATAGTTTAGGCTATATAGCATAAGGCTACACCTCCCCTGCATTTAGGCCCTTTGGCACAAATTTACACCTTTTCACCGATCTGAACCAAAATTTGTATACTTAACCTTTGGAACCCTGCGAGTAACACTGTCTACATGAAATTTATGACAGACAAATCCTTTCTCTGCATTTAGGCCCTTTGGCACAAATCTACTCCTTTTAACCGATCTGAATCAAAATTTGTATACTTACCCTCTGGAACCCTGCGAGTAACACTGTTTACATGAAATTTCGGACAGACCAATCCCATCCCAGCATTCAGGCCCTTTTGCACAAATCTACCGTTTCTCCGATTTGAACTAAAAATTGTATACTTACCTTTTGGAACCCTGCGAGTAACACTGTCTGCATGAAATTTTGGACAGACCACTCCATCCCCTGCATTTAGGCCCTTTGGCACAAATCTACACCGTTTCACTGATCAGAACCAAAATTTCTATACTTACCCTTTGGAACCCTGTCAGAAACACTGTCTGCATGACATTTCCGACAGACCACTCCATTCCCTGCATATAGGCCCTTCAGCACCAATCTACACCGTTTCACCGATCTGAATCAAATTTTACATACTTACCCTTTGGAACCCGACAAGTAACACTGTCTGCTTGAAATTTTCGGACAGACCACTCCATTCCCTGCATTAGGTCCTTTGGCACAAATCTACACCGTTTCACCTATCTGAACCACATTTTGTATACTTACCCTCTGGAACCCTGCGGGTGACACTGTCCACTTTAATTTTCGGACAGACCACTCCATTCCCTGCATTTAGGTCCTTTATAACAAATGTACACCGTTTCTCCTAAGTGCACCAAATTTTATATACACTTTGAAACCCTGTTGAAAACAATGACCACTTGATATTTCGAACAACGCTATCCATTCCCTGCATTTAGAATAACAGAAAAAATAACTTGAAAACCACGTATTAAGGCTCTAGAAACATTCATGTCCGTACTAGTGTAACTGTAAGAGTATTTTAATGAGTCTATTGTTGACTGGCAATTCGGGCTGCATCACGTCAACCCTACCAGTGTTCTGGTGCAGAATTGCGAAAATAGTTAAATTTTAGGCAGCTTATAAATTGCAGTCACGGGGATTAATTAGTGCAAAAAGATTTCTTAGGCCCCTTAAAGGAGTTATCATCATGAAAATATCATGCCTCTGTATAAGTGCAATGGTTTTGGTGCAGTAAATTGAGGTTATCAGCTGCAATAAGCGTTAGTTCTTTCTAATTTACCTTCATTTATTCTGAACCTTATCGTTGAGCGCTATGTGGCGATAAATTATACTATTGCTACCTCAGGAGCTCGGGACAGCCGAAGTTTTCCAAGGTGTTTTGATTATTTTCCTACGGCACTATGCATCAAAAGACTACACTATTGGTGTCTACATTTCTAACAGCCAATTAGATATAGGCCCTAGGCAGTGTCTTTTATTTCACTTACTCCTGTTTCAAATATTTTTTTAAAGATTCGTTTGTAAATTACATGTGTCCGTGCTGTAGATCGTTAATAGCCGTTTCCCTATTCATTATTATTATTATTATTATTATCATTACGGGAAAATGACCTGAATGTTACGTCCATTATACTGTACTATTTATCACCCCCACTACAACCTCCACCACCCCCAAAAGTTATATTTTAAAATATTTTTTTCTGTTAGTTTAAATATCATATGCCAGTTCTGTAGTAGTATTGAATACGCTGAGTGAATTTATCTTGAATACTGACTGTATGAAAAAATTAGTATTTTGAATGTACAAAATGTGGATGCAGCGAATGACCATTTCATTTATTTTCAAGACGGGTCAGGGAAGGGATTTTGGAGGGAAGTCGGCCGTTGGACATATTGAGAAAAACCGCCCTGGCATTTGCCTCGTGGTAAAATTAGGAAGCAACGAATACCCTTTTCAGGACGGCCGAGCTGGGATTCAAACCCACGGTCTCCCGATGCCAGCGAGGCACAAATTAGTGCGTTAGCGCTCTCGGTCACCGTGGCCGGTTAACAGGAAAATAATGTGGGCTTATGAAAATCTAAATTGATATTTAGCTCACATTATTAGACTACACGAATATAAGGGAGTTATTTTTTTATTAAATTGGCTATGGACCCATTTCACTCATACGGACGTATTGGTGGTGTTTACGAAGCGATTCCAATTACCTACCTGATTTTGGCAACTGCTGTGGCGACCAGTGGGAGCTAGAGTTTGGAAAGGTGTCCAGGAATTCAAAGAAAGTTAATTCCTCGATATTTACTATGTCTGCGTGTAGAGAACTTGTACGAGAAGCATATATTTAAGAGCTGACGAAGTGTGCCTTTATCAAATCACTCGTTTTGGTACATAGCCCCTTAATAAAATGTGGTTGGCACACTCGGATTTAGAAGTGGGAAACCACGGAAAATCGCTTCTACAATGGTTGAGGAAAGAATAAAATCCATCTCCCCTCAGTTCTGCCTCACGAGGTTGAGTACAATGCCGCTTTAGCCCTCAGACCAAAATGTGATTCCTTGGCAGAGACGGGAATCGAACCCGGACGTGCATGTTAAAGAATAATAGTCACTACGCTGCGAGGTGAGCTTAATAATTATTAGGCTAAAGTGGATAGGCTTCATCTTTTGTTTTAATCATGAAAGGTACATGTGAAATTTGTCATGGTCAAGTTGGATACAGTTTTTATTTCGGGATGATCGGTTTTGTATGTTTATATTCTAACACTAGGCTAAGTATAATAGTTCATTTCTGATCACCCGTGAAGAGTGCGACAAGAAAATCTGGTCGGCAAGTCTTCAGTCCCTGGCACTAGGTACGGTGTGATCTCTGACCTGGGTCTTGACTGGAAGCAGTTCAGTGTAATATTTAAAAATGAGGATGATGAGACCTCAAATGATACGTAGAATGAATGTGAAAATAAGATGGTCCAGAATTTGCACATAGCCATATTTTAATTAAATCATTATTCCATGTTTATCCTCCGTTGTTATTATGCAGTAACATTTAGAAACGTTATACATCACTAGCGATCATTTCTCGAGTTTGACGTGTTCAAATAATAAAGGGAGGCAGTACCCGACAACATCTTATAAATCATATTCACGTCATCAAAGAACATAAAAAAATAACCTATGACAGAAAAATGGAGGACAGCCTTGCCCTCGAATTCATTAATATTGGAGTAAACTGCACCAACACGATGTTACTTGAAGAATTAAGAACTTACAATCCTGGAATCTGTAGCAAAAATATCAATGTAAAAACATTCTTCGTTGAGAAACACCGATTTGGGTTTGGGTGAAAAAGATATGGGATAATTCATAATATAAATTCGTAAAAAATCATAAAATGTAACCCCTCCTGCATTGTAACAAGTTGGAACAATTTTTAATATACCCCTGAAGTGAAACCCCAAAATTATCTACTACCCCCGTCCAGGGTATTACGCAACTCAGCGCATGGAAAAAGTTCCACTTTACAGGCCAGTGCTACAGCATAAAAAGCAGATAATGTGTTTCTGGAATCACAAGAACGCTACACAGGACGAATTCTTCCTTCCACAAATTATCCTTCAAAAGAAGCTGTTCTGATGTTTCTCAGTCGGTCAACACGACTGTACCCAATTGTGATGGGGCTATTCCCTAATCCTTACAAAAATGTACATGAGATTAATAGATACACTTGGATGACCAGTTTCAATCGTCAAGCGATCATCAACAGATCCATTACACTTAGGCTATAAAATCTATGTCTGAAAAGCCAACTCCGTACAGGCCATGGAGGCCCTGGGAGTAGTGGAAGGCTTCCACTTTTTGTGACATCGGCACTAGATGGGATGGAGTTGTCAGCTCCACGCCCGGCCGCCTTTGCTCCCAGGAATTACCCTGGTACTCATTTCTGGTGTAGGCTGAGTGAACCCCAGGGCTATTTGCGTTTCCTAAAGTGGTAGTTTTGTTTCTAAAATCCACTACCTGGGTGGGGATCGAACCCACTCCCTTTCAGTTAGAAGCTCAGTGCCTCTACCGACTGCGCCACGCAGCCCCCCATGTCTGAAAGTATGGGTGAAAATAATTACAATATGTGCACTTATTTAGTTGCAGTATTAGTTAAGATAATGCAACTCGTCAATATCTGTTAGTTGTAGTCTATGTGATGTTTTGTTTAGATACTGGAAGTGGTGATTGACCTCCAAAATTTGCTTCTTTAGAGTGAATATGTGATTGTTGTAAAATGGTCAATTCAGATTTTATTGTACAGGCTACTCATCTGGTTAAGACTTGCATGGTCCTAGTGAGAGCAATTAACCTCTTCGACTAAGCGAAGATTCCTGAGTGTGAGGGATCCTTATCTCGTTGGGCTTTTCCGCCTCTCGTACAAACGGAATTGTAAGTTGCCAAGGCTAGTCTCCCCAACGTGGTGTATGATACTGAATACTGGACAACCTTCAACTATTAAAGACCATTTTTCTTTTCGCCACGCATAAGCTAAAGATGCATATCTAAGCGCAAACGGTCTTAAAGGGAATGTCCCGGAACTTTTAATACTGCCGTTATTCCGGCATCGGTTTTTTGAAGAAAAGATACATCGTACATCCTGATCCATTATGATATTTCCCTTATTAATCCCTTATCTAACTTGACTACATCGTTATGTTGTGTCTTGTTTCCGACGGGAGGTGTTTACTAATAGAGTGAACAGGGGCGAATTCTACATGTATGTGTGTTCGTTTAAATTATTGGGGTGGTTTATTTTAAGTAAGTGTATCTCGATTGCTTCTTTTATGTCACGAACCGAAAGGTAAGAGCTCTTGGCATAAAGGAAGCAATTGATAAATATACGATATTGAGCACAATAATTAACTCCACGTTTTATAATAGTTTCAAAATTATAATAGTACTAGCAGAAGTACCCATTCTTCGAACGGTCTTCGGTATTAATAACCAGACGTAATCAATTGAGCTACTGTTTCAATGGTTAGGGGCTTGGAACCTGTTTGTCGACAAAGATAAATGATTAGTTGAAGCATGCTCTGAAACTAATTTACCTAACGTGTACTTCCTGACGTGAAAATAAAATTGAAAACCTCGTAGACGAAACGCAATTATACACGTCACATAAAAACTGACCCTCACTGTTGTGTCAAGTCCGCATCCAGGGGAAGACCCCTTTAATAAATTATAAAGGCTTGTGGTGCATGAAAATTCAGGGTTTTTAGCCTCCAATCGCCCAAATTCCTAAAAGCAAAGCAAAAAAAAATTCAATCCAGGAATTTTTGAAAATAATGTTGCTGTTTGAAGATATAATGGACCTTCTGTACGACATAACGCACGTTCAAGTCTTGTGAAAAATCTAGGGTACCCCTTGACCCCCTTAAGCGCATTGATGAATTTTACAGTTTTTGTTGGTTCCGTGATAACCTTATAGCCATTTGCAAACTTTCACATAAATTTAATAAATGGAGTGGCATTACATGTTGCAGAAATAGATGGAAAGTTGGATGTAACTTTTTGAGACACTGTTGTCATGGTTACTGGCTTGCATTCATACATTAGTTTATTAATAAATGAAATTCGTTTTCTGGGAATATCTCGGAAACTCAGGGGTTTAGAGCCTTAAAATGCAGTTTTCGGGGACCCTTTACGGCTGTTTAAGGGCCCCGAGTTTTTTTTTCTGACACCAAGGGGCTGAAAATATTCTTTGTCTCGTCTAGTATAATAATAATAATAATTACAATAATAATATAACAATATAGGGATAGGGATATAATAGACCTTCCGTACCACACCAGCACGTGTAAATCGCGTGAAAAAATTCTAGATTACCCCTTGACCCCCTTAAGCGCATTATATGTATTGATGAATTTTACAGCTTAATTTGGTTCCGTTATAACCTTATAGCCGTTTGCAAACTATCCCAGTAACGTAATAAATGACTGCGGTGGTGTCTAGTTGCTAAGTTCTGAACTTGGCCTAGTAGTCGTTGACGGTGGCGCTTGGCGGCAAAAGTAGGAACTATTTGAAAAATTCTATGTTGCAGTACTTAATTTAAAAAACAGATAACACACACTAATACAGCCATCACAATTAACGCCTGTTATCAGACAGATTCTACACACACCCAAAGTACACGGGGCTACATGACCGCGTTGTCGCAGCCCCTAAACTTAAGAACCAACCAACCAACGTAATAAATGGAATTGTATTGCGTCTCACAGCAATAGATGGACCTGTGAGTTTCTGTTGCCATGGTTACCGACTTACTTTCTTTCATTATTGTATTAAATGAAATTGATTTTCAGGGAATATCTCAAAAACTGTTGGTTTGAGGGCCTTAAAATGTGGTTTTCGGGGTCCCTTAGGGGCCCCCGAGTTTTGCTTCTCACATTGAGGGGCTGAAAATGAGCTTTGTCTCGCCCTTCTACGCCTATTTCAGCAAGTATTTTAAGGGGGTAGGCCCCCTTTTAAGAGAGGTACAGAAAAGAGTTACATCAATGATTAGTGTCGTGCCTCTGAAGGATATCTGTACCACATTTTACGTTGATCCACCCAGCCGTTCTCGAGTTATAAGGGAACAACCACTTTGTCCACAGACAGACAGACAGACAGACAGACAAACATTTTATTTTCGCGCGCATCCGTCATAAAACAGTCTGAAACGCGTAAATAACGCAAATTTCCGTAGAAATTCAGAAAAAACAGACAAACTTTTATTCTTATATATAGAGAGATAGAGATAGAGATACAGTCATCACAATTAACACCGGTTATCAGACAGATTCTACACACACCCAAAGTACACAGGGCAACATGACCGCGTTGTCGCAAACCCTAAACTTAAGAACCAACCAACCAACGTAATAAATGGAATTGTATTGCGTCTTACAGCAATAGATAGACCTGTGAGTTTCTGTTGCCATGGTTACCGACTTACTTTCTTTCATTATTGTATTAAATGAAATTGATTTTCTGGGAATATCTCAAAAACTGTTGGTTTGAGGGCCTTAAAATGTGGTTTTCGGGGCCCCCCCGAGTTTTGCTTCTCACATTGAGGGGCTGAAAATGAGCTTTGTCTCGCCCTTCTACGCCTATTTCAGCAAGTATTTTAAGGGGGTAGGCCCCCATTTATGAGAGGTACAGAGAAGAGTTACATCAATGATTAGTGTCGTGCCTCTGAAGGATATCTGTACCAAATTTTACGTTGATCCACCCAGCCGTTCTCGAGTTATAAGGGAACAACCACTTTGTCCACAGACAGACAGACAAACAGACAGACATACAGACAGACAAAAAATTATTTTCGCGCGCATCCGTCATAAAACAGTCTGAAACACGTAAATAACGCAAATTTCCGTAGAAATTCAGAAAAAAACAGACAAACATTCATTCTTATATATTGAACCCTTTATCCACAGGCTATATAAAGGATTCTAATAATTATTCATCATCTTTTGGTACATTTCTACAGACAACAGATATGAGAGCCAGACGGTGTTGGGATATATTGAGAAATCAGTGGCCGAGAGGACACAATGGTTTAAGCTCCTGTGGTATTTTAGGAAGAAGCATATATATTCTTGGGACATAGGACAGGTGCAACTTTTAGCGCGAATGTTGGCGTGGGCACGCACAATATGGCCTGTTGCTAGGAAGATTGGCGCCAAGAAGGAAATCAAATGCTACGAAGCAATTGGTCTATCATCATGTTAACCACTCCCTACTGCTGGAATATATGTAAAAGCGCGCAAAGACATACAACAGTCTGGGCCAATAATATCAAGACGCCTTGTCTTAGCGGGAACTCGGCTTGGGAACGCGCACTGGTAAATTAACGCGGGAGTTATCTACAGATTAATTCCACGATCGATTCGAGCCGGCTACAGCATAAGCGTAACCTCCACACTGCTACGAACTCAATGATACCGATCGCATGCTAGTCTGATAGTTATAATGGAATATTTTTTAATATATCCCCTTCCACACCTACCCTAGTCAGTGTCATTTATAAGGATCCAAGATGCTTCGAGGATGATTACTCACCACTTATTTCGTGCGTCTGAGGACGTAACGTCGATCACTAATTTTTGTACGTCTGAGGACGGAAATTATTACTTATTTCTGTGCGTCTGAGGACGTAACACAGACCACTCATTTTTGTACGTCTGTGGACGTAAGGTTCATACTCTGCATATTTCATGTTAGTGAACATGGAACAGCGTCGTCAAATTATAAGTGTAACTTCAGTGATTTATTTATAGTCCCAGCACTATCAGTAGGACCAGTTCATCGAAGTAATTCACCAAATAGACTGTCAAGGAATATAGTACTTGATAGGTGAATATAGTAGGAATCTTATCGTGTGTGTATCTGACAAAACTTTATTTAATTTAGCACGTGATGACGTCTAAGAACGAGAATGGATCTGGGAACCAGCAGGACATTTGCCTGAAGATGTCAATGACCAGATAAACATCTTAAAGGAGATGGCTGCAGACGTATTCCTGGCGCTGTTTTAAAGGATTGAGTACCAAATAAATTTATTTTATTTATAAAATCAGCTACGGTGTTATGGGATACTTTTTGTAAATATTTGTTTGCTTGCTTGGTAATGTAGATTATTAGTTTTTGTTTTACTGACACATTAAATGTGGGACTAGCCGAGCGTTGCGTAATTTATATATTTTGTGATTGTATTTGGTTTAACTTTTCGCGGGGACGCGCAGCCGATGCTCGCTTTCGCTTGCATAAATCGCGGTCAAGCATTATTATTCGGAGGTCTGCCTTACAACAAAAATGGAACTGAATTAATTTTGAGATTAAAAATAGAATTTGGAGGGTAAAAGATTATTTGTGAGTAGAATTTTATGACGGATCAGGATTATTTTGATAGTTGCTTTCCAGCAGATTTGGACGGGATGGCACTTTGCACCCGAGTTTTTGTTGTGTATTTTTTTTGTTAATGTGTCAATGGACGCAGTATCGTTGATCTGTTTTGAGCCGACCCAGTGTGTGTGTTTGAGAGTCAGTCCAAGCTATGGGTGCGTAATGTGATTCTTTATGATGTGCTAGCGAGAATATATCATGGCGATTATTCTGACTTGCTCCACGTCAACCCAGTTCATGTCCTCGCGAGGCTGGACTTGTGGTATATATTTGTGTTTCTCGTCATCCAAGGGGATGGGCGAGATCTGTTGACGTTTCCAGTGGGAAACCTGCACCTAGCTTGCCAGACTGAGAGAGGTATTTGAAGGGCAGCGTGACTCATACAAGTAGGGGAGCGCTAAATCAGATAACGTGTTTGTCATTAAGAACAGGCCTGCTTCCTGTACTGCAATTTAAGATGTTGTTTTAAATTCACAAAAACCTGATCGGTTATAATGAGTACTGATTGATTAAATGGGAGCTGTCCATAAATGTAAGGTAACCACCGAAATTCGTGTTTGTCTGGCGTTTCATATAAATGTAAACATAGTTTTTCAGCCGTTAGGCTTGTATTTTGTTGTTGTTGGTTCAATTTTTGGTGTGTTTATTTTTACGCGTCCTTGACCCGTGTCAAGTTAGGGTGCGCGAAGCTATGTTCCCAAGTTATGATGAGAGCGGTTTTCTTTGGCCTAGTTCTGGCATGCTCTTTTGTGTTCATTATGTGCTCCTGCACCAGTTAGGATCTCAGGGAGATTCTTCATTCTGTTTATATTATTAGATCTTGCATGTGTCAGTAGTAGTTATAGTGTATTAATTAAGGGTGGGTCCCATAGCCGTAGTGTGATTTAAAAGATGCAACTCCGTAAGCAACATGTCTGTTTCAGTTGTAAACGGACTCGCATCAGTACTCAATTTCTTATTAACGAACAGTACACCACACATTATATAACTTCTTGACCAGAAAAAATGGACTTGTATCCATATGTTGTGACGAGTGAGTTCTTACCGCTCAAATGCTTATGTTATGATTTTATCATTTATGTGAAGCTTCATTCAAATTGTCTTGTTGTGACGAGCGAGTTCCTACCCCTCAGTGTTATTATTATTATTTATTAAGGGGGTGAAAGTCAGGGAGGATTTGTTTTATTTATTATTATTATTATGCACATACCTTTTCAGTCATTAAATTTCTTTTATTCTACTTGTTATTCATTTTATTTTTAGTATAGCCTCTGTCATGAACCTTTCTATTCATTAGAGCATGTTGTTTTAAGCGAACTTTGCTGTGTAACGCAGTCAGGACTGAACACGACCCCGTAGACGACTCTCGACAAAACCATGCTTTATTGAAGGGTGCATAGACAAGCTGGCGCGCCAAGTGGGGCTAGTTCGTTGCTAGTTAACTGCTAGAACACGGGGGATAGACAGCATAGACAAGCTGGTGTCATACCGTGGAGCGTTTCGTTGTTTTGGGCTTTTCTAGCGAATCATAAACAAGCTGTTACCCTACATGTGGTGTTTCGGTGTTTTTGACTGTTTGAGATTACCGGAAGTGATATTTTGTTAACGTAAATACGGCGGAGAGAAATACCGCCAAGAAAATGGAATATACAGTAGAATCACGAGTTTGCAAGTTAAAATACGATTCACGTTTTGTTTATTGATGTAATTAGCAAAGTAATGTACGTGAAATCGGGCGCCCATTGATTAAATATAAAATTAGATTTGTTTAGAAAGTCAAACTCATGAATATGTTAGGAGGCTGGCAGCCTTAAATGACAATTAATACTTTGTTAATTGGTCAGTGTTAACATCAGATCTGGATAGTAATTTATGACTGAATATGTGCGGGGTTAAACATTTATTAAGTTAAGTTAGAACCATTCAGTGATGATTGATTTGCGGGAGTAAAGGGAATAAGTTTAAATGAACTGAATGTGGTCAAATGAAGTAAATGTATGTCAAGAATTATATATGTGTGTGTCAGGGAGACGTTTGCATGCCATCCTCCTGTCTTCTCAGTGATATATATATTTTTGTGTGTGAAAATGGCGACAGTCGCAGAGATCCAGGCGATTATTGAAAGTGCTACGGCACGAACCCAGAAGCTATTAAGAGAACAAAGTGAAAGATTAGACAGTAAATTATCTGAACAGAATGAGTCATTCCAGACTCAAATGAATGACACTATAAAATCACAATTATCTGAACAGAAGGCACAATTAATTGAACAGGGTAACTCATTACAAGCGCAAGTAAATGAAAATATAAACAAACAATTAGATGCGCAAGAAAGTAGAAATATGTGTCAGTTAGCCACATTATATGCGGAGATGAAAGAATACACTACACAGCAGATGGTTCAATTCGCGCTTGATGTAAGTAAGAATAATGACAAACAGCTAGGTCAGATACAAAAATTAGAGGATACCTTCAACCGTAAATTAAATGATTTGGACGAAACTGTATTAGCAAAACTAGCTCAGATAGAATTAGCATGCACGGTAAATAACAGTGAGGTTAAAACGGCACAGGATGGTCTTGAAAAGCGATTTGATAAAATGGAGGAGGATTCTACGTCTATCCAGGGACAATTGTCAGCAGTAAATGAAAGCATCACGGGCCTAATAAAGGACATGGATAAATTAGAAATACAATCAGCAGAGCGATGGCAAAACCTAGAATCGGACCAGGATAACATAAAGAGTACGATAGATGAGAATAATCTACGTCCAGAAGACAGGCTTGAGAAGATAGAAGCGAATCAGGACGACACGAAACAGCAGATGGAAGAAAAATTGGGAGCGATTAAAGATAGCATCAGAAAGGATTGGCGCAAGATGAGCTGCGACTCTAAAGAAGAACGGTTAACTATTATAAAGACCGTAGGTGAAAATCATACGCGCATTAAAGCACTTGAGGAAGAAATCAAGAATAAAATGAAAGAACAGTCGGACAGAATCATAAAGGCAGAGTTGCGCTCATTAGGACAGAACACGTTATTTCAGACAGAGCACACTAAAGATAAGGGGGTTGACACAACAAGCCAGGGGGCAATTAGCGCGGAAAGTGGCCACGGACTGACAGGCAGCCCATTATCGACTAACACAGAAGGATTTCACAACAACGTTGGAGGAACTTCTACCTCTCAACATGGCTATCAGCACCCTCGAGTCGTACAAGTAATTCGATCAAATGAATTTAAACCTAATAAATTCACAGAAAATTCTGGTGTCACACCGAAGGCGTATCTTAAAGAGATGGATCACTATTTTAATGATAATAATATACCGCCCGCGCGTCGTTTAAGACTGATGGAACGATTTCTTTCGGGAAATGTACTTACGTGGTTCTTGAGCTTCAAGTACACTTTCGGAGGGATGGATGATTTCAAGATTGCGTTCCTTAAAAAGTACTGGTCGGCTTCTCTACAACAAAGTCTCAGAATGGAATTTTATTCGAGAAAATATCAGTCGACTCAGCAGACAAAATATTCAGATTTCTTTTCGCTACAATTGTTAAAATTTCGGGATCTGGATCACCCTTTAGAAGAATCAGATCTGGTTATGACGATTGCACGGCAGTTGCCAGTAAATATTCAGCAGGTTTTAGTAGCAGCAAACGTGGACACAGCGGTTCGAGCCGAACAAATCTTACGTCAGATTGACGAGACAACATCTCACTTGCAGCAAAGAGGGGGACGACAGCTGGAACTTGTAAACACAACGGAGGTGGTTAAACCCGCTCAAATACACACCAGGTCGCAGGCCACAAATACAAGTGTGTCAACAACACCAAGACGAGGTCAGGAGGGTGACGAAAATAGGTCATATCAGCGTCATGAAAATAATAACGATAGACAGACACAGGGCAACAATAGGTATCAGCAGCGAGGATACCAACAATGGAGAAATAATAGGAGAAATGAGGGATCCAACAGACGTTATGAAAATAACAATAATGAGAATCGACAGTGGCGTAAAAGAAGATATCAGAACGAGGGGGACTATCAGAATTATAGAAATGATTGGAATGACAGGCACGCTGAATCGCAGCGCTACCTGGAAGAACTACACGCTAATGGAGGGGACGAACAAAAACATTGGGAACGTGCCATAAATAGAAGGTCGAATCCTGACACCTTTAAAGAAGAAATTGGAGAGGAAGAAAATATACCAGCCAGCCAGGAAGGCGAACGAAGCTTGCCAGCACGGAGTACGAGAGAACGTAGCCCGGTAGGGAAGAGAAACACCGGTGCGATACGAAAAACGAATCAATACTAGAAGAAGACGACAGCAAGGAGGAGAAGAAGACGATGGTAGCAGAACGGAGGAGAAGAAGAAGATGGCAGCACGGAGAAATGGAGAGGACCCTTCTGTATTGTACGGAATCTTGGTAACAACGCATATAGAGTGAAAGAATTGAGTACAGGTACAATATCTGTCTATAACGCGGCGAATTTAAAATTGTATTTTACTAGCGAACCGTGGGAACGCAGAAATAATGCTGCAAATTAAATATATGGACGTCCTTTTTGCACATCCAACTATACGTGGGTTAGTGAGTACGTCAGTGGAACGAGAAAGTACAGAACAGTCTGCTGTGGTCAGACACTAATGAGCTATGACGGTGACGACAGCGAGAGAGCGAGCGAGAACGATAAGGACATTGGAATGGGGAGATACTAGCCTTAGGCGATCAGTCAAGCAGGCTGGTTTGCGGAATGTCTGAATGAATGAGGAAGCTGGATGTAAACACGAGCACGTGTTGTGACTCCAACGACAGTGGCGGCTAGACTAGACTGATGAGAGGGAGATTTCTCTAGGATTGGCAGAAATGGATTACAGATGTTATGTATTTGTAAAAAAAATCGACTATTTGTTATGTTCGATTTTTTCCATGCAGGGGGATTGTGAACCCTTTATCCACAGGCTATATAAAGGATTCTAATAATTATTCATCATCTTTTGGTACATTTCTACAGACAACAGATATGAGAGCCAGACGGTGTTGGGATATATTGAGAAATCAGTGGCCGAGAGGACACAATGGTTTAAGCTCCTGTGGTATTTTAGGAAGAAGCATATATATTCTTGGGACATAGGACAGGTGCAACTTTTAGCGCGAATGTTGGCGTGGGCACGCACAATATGGCCTGTTGCTAGGAAGATTGGCGCCAAGAAGGAAATCAAATGCTACGAAGCAATTGGTCTATCATCATGTTAACCACTCCCTACTGCTGGAATATATGTAAAAGCGCGCAAAGACATACAACAGTCTGGGCCAATAATATCAAGACGCCTTGTCTTAGCGGGAACTCGGCTTGGGAACGCGCACTGGTAAATTAACGCGGGAGTTATCTACAGATTAATTCCACGATCGATTCGAGCCGGCTACAGCATAAGCGTAACCTCCACACTGCTACGAACTCAATGATACCGATCGCATGCTAGTCTGATAGTTATAATGGAATATTTTTTAATATATCCCCTTCCACACCTACCCTAGTCAGTGTCATTTATAAGGATCCAAGATGCTTCGAGGATGATTACTCACCACTTATTTCGTGCGTCTGAGGACGTAACGTCGATCACTAATTTTTGTACGTCTGAGGACGGAAATTATTACTTATTTCTGTGCGTCTGAGGACGTAACACAGACCACTCATTTTTGTACGTCTGTGGACGTAAGGTTCATACTCTGCATATTTCATGTTAGTGAACATGGAACAGCGTCGTCAAATTATAAGTGTAACTTCAGTGATTTATTTATAGTCCCAGCACTATCAGTAGGACCAGTTCATCGAAGTAATTCACCAAATAGACTGTCAAGGAATATAGTACTTGATAGGTGAATATAGGGTAAGGTGGTACAAATTCGATATAGGTACAATTCCGATCAAACTATGGTTTAGCGGATATTTACCACTTCGGAGTGTCGGTAGTACTTAACTGTGTATGCCATTACAGTGCGGAGGACTTCTCGAGTTGTGTGTGGTTGCATCACGAATACAGCGGTTTGTGCTTCAGATATACAGATTATTTTTTGTAGCTAGGTGAGTTCATTTATGTAGTTTTGTACTCTGTTATAAAATTGCCTAGTTTTTACACGCTGGCAAACAATTATATTATGAGGTTAGAACCATGCTGTTGATTTCCGCTTGTGCTTGCACTACCTGAGAGACCTTCTGCTTGACATGTGCTGCCATCTCTCGTCATAGTGGGGTACTACTTGACGATATATACAGTGATGTCAATAGTACATTTTCGATCAGTAGAGAGGTACAACTTCGATACACTAGTACAATTTCGATCGGAATTGATTCAACCAGATATTTGTGTTGGAATATAAATCTTATTACGAAGCAAAAATGAATTATGAGTACCGGTATTTCAAAGGATTTCAGCATCTATCGTTTGTATAAATTCAGAGAAAATAATGGTAAGTTACACTGTTCTTAAGTTTCCAATATCTGAGAAATAAACAATATGGTTCCTAACTCAAATTCATATTTATGGTTCATGGTATCCAGAAGCAAACACTTCCTTTATCTTTATTAGGTCAAAAATGTTAATAATGTTATTGCTTATCATTGTGGGGTTTGAAGCCATTTTACAGTGTTGCCTAAGTAAACAAAAGTTTGGTGCTTTTCAGTCGGTCAACACGAATGTACCCAAAAAAAGAGCTGGGTTATGCCCTAATCCTGTAAACGCAAACATCAGTTCGACTCACTACCAACGAAAATCTGGAAAAACTCCGAAGCAAGAGATGTATTTTTCAACAGGCACAGAAGAAATTAAGAGGTCGCCAGAAAACGACGATGAGTGAGGATTTTGTTTGATGAACTATTATAGTGAACAATCAATGAAAAAAGTGACTGGATTCGTTGCCAGAAATGTAATGTGTGGTATCATGAATTGTGTGTTAGTTCAGTTTGAAAAAATAAACACTTCGTATGTGGAAGATGCCAGTGATCGAAATTGTACCAGCAGGTATTCATGATTGTACCGGACGAGGTACATTTCTGATCAATTACACAAAATTATGTTTTTTATTCTTGTGTCTAAAGTAACAACTGTAATTTTGTAATATATATAAAATACATCCACTATAGTTCAAGGAACGTGTACCACTATTGAAATTCATTCTAGCTTCTGCACGTCGCCTGTGGTAGTATGATTTGTCTTAACTGATCGAAATTGTACCACCTTACCCTAGTAGGAATTATATCGTGTGTGTATCTGACAAAACTTTATTTAATTTAGCACGTGATGACGTCTAAGAACGAGAATGGATCTGGGAACCAGCAGGACATTTGCCTGAAGATGTCAATGACCAGATAAACATCTTAAAGGAGATGGCTGCAGACGTATTCCTGGCGCTGTTTTAAAGGATTGAGTACCAAATAAATTTATTTTATTTATAAAATCAGCTACGGTGTTATGGGATACTTTTTGTAAATATTTGTTTGCTTGCTTGGTAATGTAGATTATTAGTTTTTGTTTTACTGACACATTAAATATGGGACTAGCCGAGCGTTGCGTAATTTATATATTGTGTGATTGTATTTGGTTTAATTTTACGCGGGGACGCGCAGCCGATGCTCGCTTTCGCTTGCGTAAATCGTGGTCAAGCGTTATTATTCGGAGGTCTGCCTTACAACAAAAATGGAACTGAATTAATTTTGAGATTAAAAATAGAATTTGGAGGGTAAAAGATTATTTGTGAGTAGAATTTTATGACGGATCAGGATTATTTTGATAGTTGCTTTCCAGCAGATTTGGACGGGATGGCACTTTGCACCCGAGTTTTTGTTGTGTATTTTTTGTTAATGTGTCAATGGACGCAGTATCGTTGATCTGTTTTGAGCCGACCCAGTGTGTGTGTTTGAGAGTCAGTCCAAGCTATCGGTGCGTAATGTGATTTCTTATGATGTGCTAGCGAGAATATATCATGGCGATTATTCTGACTTGCTCCACGTCAACCCAGTTCATGTCCTCGCGAGGCTGGACTTGTGGTATATATTTGTGTTTCTCGTCATCCAAGGGGATGGGCGAGATCTGTTGACGTTTCCAGTGGGAAACCTGCACCTAGCTTGCCAGACTGAGAGAGGTATTTGAAGAGCAGCGTGACTCGTACAAGTAGGGGAGCGCTAAATCAGATAACGTGTCTTGTCATTAAGAACAGGCTTGCACCCTGTACTGCAATTTAAGATGTTGTTTTAAATTCACAAAAACCTGATCGGTTATAATGAGTACTGATTGATTAAATGGGAGCTGTCCATAATTGTAAGGTAACCACCGAAATTCGTGTTTGTCTGGCGTTTCATATAAATGTAAACATAGTTTTTCAGCCGTTAGGCTTGTATTTTGTTGTTGTTGGTTCAATTTGTGGTGTGTTTATTTTTACGCGTCCTTGACCCGTGTCAAGTTAGGGTGCGCGAAGCTATGTTCCCAAGTTATGATGAGAGCGGTTTTCTTTGGCCAAGTTCTGGCATGCTCTTTTGTGTTCATTATGTGCTCCTGCACCAGTTAGGATCTCAGGGAGATTCTTCATTCTGTTTATATTATTAGATCTTGCATGTGTCAGTAGTAGTTATAGTGTATTAATTAAGGGTGGGTCCCATAGCCGTAGTGTGATTTAAAAGATGCAACTCCGTAAGCAACATGTCTGTTTCAGTTGTAAACGGACTCGCATCAGTACTCAATTTCTTATTAACGAACAGTACACCACACATTATATAACTTCTTGACCAGAAAAAATGGACTTGTATCCATATGTTGTGACGAGTGAGTTCTTACCGCTCAAATGCTTATGTTATGATTTTATCATTTATGTGAAGCTTCATTCACATTGTCTTGTTGTGATGAGCGAGTTCCTACCGCTCAGTGTTATTATTATTATTTATTAAGGGGGTGAAAGTCAGGGAGGATTTGTTTTATTTATTATTATTATTATTATGCACATACCTTTTCAGTCATTAAATTTCTTTTATTCTACTTGTTATTCATTTTATTTTTAGTATAGCCTCTGTCATGAACCTTTCTATTCATTAGAGCATGTTGTTTTAAGCGAACTTTGCTGTGTAACGCAGTCAGGACTGAACACGACCCCGTAGACGACTCTCGACAAAACCATGCTTTATTGAAGGGTGCAATATAGAGAGATTATATGGTTAATTGATTTTATTCTATAGTAAATTGTTGTTTGAGTCTTCGGTTTTTTGACTGGTTTGATGCAGCCTTCCACGCCTCTCTGTCTTGAGTTTATCATTTTATCTCCACATAGCTACCACACATATTCTAACCTTGATCTACCCCTACAGTTCTTGTCCTCGACTCTTTCTTCCAGAACAAAGTTTGCTATTCCTGGGTGTCTTAATATGAGCCCTACCAACCATTGTCTTCTCTTCATTAGCAGTCGCCAAAAACATCTCTCCTCTCCCAATCGTCTTAATACGAATGTTTATATTTTACATACGGTATTGAAGACAGCAAAACACAGTTCGTACACCTAGAGTGCAGTGCGAGGAAGAAGGCGTATCTGATATACAATGACCCAAGGTACGCTTAACTTAGGACCAAATGGCATCCTACTACCTTTATTTTTCAGACTCAGTTCTCAGTCACACGGGGAGAGGGAATTAATACGGTATCCCTTGCTTGCTATTGTGATATACACAGACAGTACATTATGGGTAAAGCATAACGTTTGCTGCAACTCTTATCGGACTGGTTATTGCTAAACGCCAGTACCGAATAGAGTGGACATTGTGTGTATCTCTTTAACAGAATTGTCATTCCCTTAACATTACAACATTGTAATAACTTAAAGGGTGTAAAATGAACGGCCTCATTTTTTCAAGGGTTAATCCTCGTTTGTACTGGTTTATCCCCTATAGCGATACGTAACGCACGTTTCCACCATTCACGGCAACGAATCATGCTTTGGGAAGCTTAATCGCTGGAATTTAGGATATGGGCTTACCCAGCTACCCATTGTAGGCATAAAATGACAAATATATTTACCTTCAATAAAATGTCCCCATAAAATGTGTATCAGTAAGCGAGATACAATATTCTGGAAAGCATAAAGAATGAAATAATAAATCACATTCTCATCTAGACAGTTACAACTTCATTTATTTATTGCAGAATTTCCTTATACTTCAAGCATGACCGATATAATGATTTGCATCCTAGGCATGTGGTCTCTTCATGAATGTAGTATATTTTGATTTGCCTTTGGCATTAGTTGGAGCAAAACGTGGCTTTTCACTAATGTGTCAGTAGCTGTGACTATATGAAAGCTCCTGAGATACGGACTTTGCTGGGTAATGGCATTCGCGGCGTTGTCAGTTTATAGTGTTTCTCATATGGCCATGCTACTTCTCTTGTTCAGTGAAGGAAAGTATATCAAACTACCTCAATACTCACCTTGCTTAGTAAATCGGTGTTTAAGATTTCTACCCACATTACCTATGGAGGTGCTTTTCAGAGGATTCAACTAGTACCAGGGCAGACAACTTGACACACACACAATTTCCATGAAGTGGAGATACTATCAGATGTCTCACGTGAAAGTTATTGGTTACCTTTCCTCCGGTATTTCTGAGGATAGATTGGCTGCATGGTGCAGAAGTACCGCTCTCGTCTACTGTTCCCAAGCTTGCAGGACCGAGTCCTCCGGGTACTTAAAGGCAAGGAAGTCGTGTCAGTAGATTTACTGGCACGTTTAAGATCCACTTAGGGTCAACATTCCGGCATTCTGGCAACTCTAAAAGCCACAGAAGTTAAGAGGGATGTAAAACCAAAAACATTATTATTATTATTATTATTATTATACTTCTGAGAATATTTTAATTGTGGTTTTTAAGAGGAGTAATCAAAAATAAAGACCACCTCGTGGCGCAGTGGCTAGGATTGTTGGCTGTCACCCCGAGGTTCCGGGTTCGATCCCCGGCTCTGCCAAGAAATTCATAGTCTCGGTATGGTCTGGTACGGGGTCTCCCAGCCTTGTGATGCGAAATGGAAACCTGCCGGATGCTATGGCAGGAGGAGTGGAAAGGAACTGGCCACCCTATCACATGCAAACTCCGGCTCGGAACGCCTGGTTAGTGATCCTTTGACGAAGACAAGGGCTCTATTTCAGGTCGCCTACTGCACCTAGTTTAATCATAAATAAAATATTTTATTGCCTTTGACATACGACGTCCAGGTTAAATGGAAAACTTCTTGTGTGCTATCCATTTCCAACAATATCTGGTTAAGACTGTCCTTTTATTTGACCAACGTTATAGCTGCCTCACATGATTCCAGGGCCAGAGAGCTGTCTGCACACGGCCACTCCAGCACGCTACTGTCTAGCTCAGTTCCCTAGCACGCGGCGGTATGTGCTTCCGAGATGAAACAGAGATTTGAAGAAAGACGTCTTGCATAACCATTGCATAACCATTTTACTCGTTTCACTTCTTTGCTATATGACCATGTGAACCTCAAATTCATTTTCTCAAATTTCATGTTTCTCAATATTTGTCATTACTTGGGCAAATGATGTTGTTGTTCATGTTGTCAATTCATAATAATAATAATAATAATAATAAAAATAATAATAATAATATTTTTGACGTCCCTTTTAACTACTGTGGCTTTTAGAGACGCTGGGGTGCCGGAATTTTTTCCCGAAGGGGATCTATAACGTCATCTACTGACACGGCTTCCCCGCATTTGCGCACCCTCAAATGCCAACTGACAGTGCCAGGATTCGATCCTGCAACCTTGGGAGCAGCAGACAAAAATGTTACCGCTGGGCCACGCAGTCAGTCAAGTTGTTAATTCAGTTAGGGGCTTCAGATATCTTCGTTATAAGCCCCGTGTGTTGAACTTGTCTGATAACCTGTAAATACACATGTGACGACTGTAGTAGTGTTTGTAGCTGTATTAGAGACAGTGTGAGGTAGGTGCCTCGGGACAATCCCGGCACACACTTGGAGGGAATGTGAAATAATCTGGAGGAAAAAAACACTCAGGATAGACGCTGACAGCGCTTGGATTTGAACATATGATCTCCGCCTTGTTGCAGCTACCCTCGAGGCCGTGGTGCACGGTCACGTCACGGAGCACCGGGCAAATGAACTGTACACTTAGGGATAAGATATTTTCTTCGTTTAAATACCACAATATCCAATATGTAGGCTATATAAATATTTCAGCTATGTTGCAGAATGCCGCAATAATATTGAAAATAAGATTCCACACCCCCTCAATTAAGACTTATTATCTATGAAAATACAGTAAATTATAAAATAGAATCTATACTTGTTTCTATCAAAGCTACCAAAAACGATTCTGCTATATAAGACACGGAATGCAAGGCAAAGCAATTTGCAGCAACAATGTGCCTGTTAGGTTAAATAGGATCAGAGATATGGAGTTCTAAATATGTATGTTATTAGCCTATATTCATTTATAAAAATAGGCTTATGAAATCCCCTATATTCCGTGTGTGTGTGTGTATGTATGTGCCCCCTCCCCTACCCCCTCCCCCCCCTCCCCCCTCCCCCTCCCCCCTTCCACGCCTCCGCTGTCCCAATAATATCTAAATGGCTGCAGCGATTTCAATGAAACTCGGTAGGTACATACTATTACTTTGTCCAATCCCGACCGTGTCCTTCAAATTTGATTACAAGTTACCCATCCAACATGGCGGCTGTGCGAAATATTTCACCGGCATTCTATATCCCCGAAACTATTACCAATATTACACGGTGATAATGGGCAATACTAAAAGTTCACCTATGTGATTTTCAAAAACCTGTTAAGTACAAAACAAACATGGTGCCCAAGGGAATTTGAAACATTTAAATAGTTCTTTCTCGCGACTTTATCTTCCGAGCACAGTGTAACATTGTACATCAAATGTTTATACAGATGTATTTATTCATCACATGTAAATGTTTTTCAGAATTAGGGAATAACCCATCATCATTTGGATACAATCGTGTTGACCGACTGAAAAGCATCAATCTTTCATTTACTAAGGCAGCACTGAAAATGGCTTCAAACACCATAATAATTTATACATATTGTAATGCACTGATATCTAATTTAGTGCAATTGTTTACATAAATTCAAGATAGCGGCTGCGCGAAATTTTAAAATTAAGTTTTTATTTTTTGTCTGCTAGTCATTCGATCGAAGTCAACGTTTGAAGTAATGAACCTACGTAATATTTGTCACAACGCTATGGCCTATATACTGAATGTAAAAATCTAACATGGCGACCACCAGGAATATTTAGATGGTTATC
Organism: Meconema thalassinum; assembly: GCA_946902985.2. Classification (NCBI taxonomy): domain Eukaryota; kingdom Metazoa; phylum Arthropoda; class Insecta; order Orthoptera; family Tettigoniidae; genus Meconema; species Meconema thalassinum. Next base: position 1,101,940,709 of record OX336389.2, on the reverse strand, counting down.
GATATCTACTAATCTATGACAGCAATCAAACTGAAATTTTGTATCTTGATAAAGGCTTTTAACATAAGTTCACCTATGGGTCATTCAATAACCTGGTGGGCAAAAATCCAACTTGGCGGCGACGCGAAATTTGAATATTTAAATGGAGGTTTCTCGCGATTTAACCATCCGAGAGCAGTGAAACATTGCACGGTAAATGCTAATACAAATTTTAATCCACTGACATATAATTTGTTTCAATATATTGTAATAATAACCTAAAGATGGCGGCTGTGCGAAATCTTAAAACCTCGTTTTTATTTCTTGTGTCGTAATCACGCGATTGAAGTTTGAATAATAAACCTACGTCTATATGGCCAACATATTTAAAAACATGGCGACCATCCAAAATATTTAGACGGTTCTCAATATCTACAAATATATTACAGCAATCAAACTGAAATTTTGCATGTTGATAGAAGCAATTAACATAAGTAGGATATATCAAAATAAGCTATTTAGTTCTTTACGAAACTATTTGATTTTTGTAATTTATATTTGAAAAAGCTCCCCTCCTCTAAAGTTCTTTTTTGTCAGAAAATTACAAGTTTTTGTCGTTGAAACCTGTGGAAAATAGGATAACTTCTAATGAAATTTCATATAAAACGTACCACTGTCAATGAACTTCCCAACACGCAACTGTTAAAATGAAAATTTTGTAAAATAATTCTGATGGCAGGTATTTAGCCTATTGTTGTTAATTCATTTTTGGGAAATCGGGACGTATTGGCTATCAGCTCCGTGTACGTGGGTGTGTGTTCAATTTGCCACATCAAATGTGTTTCTTTGGAGAACATAGTAGTGTGTGTAACTGTAACTATTATAAATTGAGGATAGGTTAGGAGTCCCAAGACCTGAAATATGGTATTATATTAGCATTTGCGCGAGAGAATGTGGAAGGAAAACTCGAGGAAATCCCACACTCAGGATTGCCACTGTCAGTGCCAGGATTAGAACCTTAGATCTCCGAACTTGGTACAGCTCCCCATCGTTGTCGTGGTGACCAATTTATCGCGGTGTGTAAATAATAATTGAAGGGTCCACGGGAAGACGGGGGAATGTCACTCAAAATGTAAAATCGAGATATCAGCGCGATCTGGTAGGCCTCTTTGTGACGTATTGGAGGCACAATTGTGTCTGGCTAAGAACAATCATGAGGCTCGTGAGAAAATGACGTTTCAAGTTGACGCGTACATATAAGTACATATAGATAATGAAACTTTAAAACTCGTTTCCTGGAGATTTTGCCGTGGACCCTTCAATTATAATTATACTAATCTATATTTCAGGATTATTTTTCAATGTAGGCTCTCGATAATGGTCGGAACTGGTTGTCAAATTGTGCTGTTGTCTGAATAACTTAAGCAGAGTTCTCCACTTTGCAAGATTAGTTGTAAGTACTTGGAGATGGTCAGTAACCGTGAATCACAAACTGCAACTCAAGCAACCACAGCACCTTACAGTAGCCTACGTGTTCAGTTTAACCCGTTGAGCCACTTTAGCAGCTTGATTAATTATTAAAGTTCTTGATGAAGTAAATTATCCTCCACAGGGTTCTAGCATCCTAGCCGTGAGGAAGTGCCCTCATTTAAATACATAGTGACTGGATTCTGCAACCAGGCCAAGGGCTATCTGCACAACAGGGGGCTTCTAATGTCTGACCTAATCCTTTCCATATACCTGAATGTCATCATGGATCGTTGATCGTCTTCACGTCTACACCTGTACTGTGCGTGTATTCATGATGCGTATATAGGCTATGAAAAGGGCCCAACTGTCGCATGTTGAGTTAATACCTTTTTTGGGGAATTTTAACACGCAACCAAGTAGGTATTAGTTTTATCCGGTATTTACAGTTGTTTTCCTTCTTGAAAAATTAACACATAACTTAAACTTAGAACCAATAAAATCAACATACATATCTTACAACTCAGCAATTTTTCTAGGTTTATGCCATGTCTTGCTGAGTTTTAATTCACTGGCCGTGCAAGACAATATACCATAAATATATTAATTTCGTATGTTGACAGTCACCCAACTTTTGAGTCAATGTGAGTTCAGTTTTGAGTCAATAAAACGCAAATATGCAGGCGAAACGGTTTAATCTCGAATGTGTCCTAAACTAGAAACCGGGAACTGACATATTTTCATTTGCTCACACACGAGCGTACTTCCACTGCAGACAACATTACACAGGGCGCTCCAAAAATATACATTGCATGTACAACGCATAAGAAATTATATTTTCTGGTCTCATTCAACATACATCCAACAGCTTTATACCAGGCTGTGAGTAATGGGGGATTTGTTAGTAGTAATTGAAGAGGTAAATAAATACCTTCAGACATCTGAGGTGCCTGTTTCATTTGTTACAACGGGGATGTGTGGTATTCATAGCTTATGAGATTGGAGGCCAATAAATACACCGAAATTGATAAATATTGTTCAATCCTTTGCCAACCAAAATGAAACTCCAGAAAATATGTTAACATGATGAGGCTATTACAGCATTAGTTGCTGATCCGCAAATATAAAGAGAACTATAGGGACTTTATGTGATTATATGGCAAAGTTATCCTCAGCAAGGATCACAACAGCAGCATTGTGATGTCTGTTGAGGATTAGAAGTGTCACAAAACCACAAAAATTGCAATAGACAAATATTAAAATATAGCATACATTTTGTAACTGTTCTTATATTTTATGTCGATCACCACCAGATCGATTTAGTTTGTGCAAAGCTGCAGGAAGGTAAAATATAGAATATTTGCTCATATGAACCAAGCTATTTGAGGTACAATCCAGACAACTTGCTTGCAACGGGGTGTAAATAACCTTAGTTATGTTGTCATGGTCCAGGCCGGAACCTCAGATATTTAGTTCTATGCCCCTTAATGCAATCGGCTATGAATACATGTCTAACATATTACTATGAACCAGAGGGGTTGAAGCAAATATTGACGTGAGGAAAAAATGCACCGCAAGCCGAGAATATTGCGATAGCAACATTTACGTGTCGTGATAAGTGAGCAAACAGAAGTAAAACTCAATTTGGTAGAGACCGCATAATGATATCCATGGTTAGTAAGTTGTGGTGTATGAGATAAAACACGAACATGTGGACAGTGTGAGGGGTGGAAATTTATCAGTAACCAGTGTTGACAGCTGTAGGGACATACTCCTACACGTACGGTCTTTGTCACATTGCTACAAAGTGTGGAGACGTTGGGACGGAATTACTAATCATCCATGAAACTTAACGCCCAAATCTTTCACCAAACAATGTAGTGATAATAATAGTAACAATACTGTTACCGGTAATAAAATTGAAATTAATGTTTAGCAAATGACTGGTTACCATGAACAACGCCACGATTTCATGAAATAACGTTTCCGGAGCCAAATGTTTAATTTTCCTTCCACGATGTGAGATAATTATTGAAAGAATGGAAATAAACTGGGGGGAAAAGGAAAGAAGGAAGGAAGTTTTAGATTAACGTGACCGTTGTTCTGGCTATCAAGAGCCAAATGACTTCCTCCTTTCGTGGAATCCGTACCACCAGATTTGACATTTTATCTCGAAAATCCCACATGAATTAATCAGGAAACGAACTCGGAAAGTGGGAAAAATATTCTGAATTTGCAATTGAACCCTTTCTAAACTCTCAAAGCAAGGACGTACAAAAAAGTGAATAACAGTTACCTCTGCATTTAATGCCGTTTCAGGTAACTACAATATTAAAGAATCCTGTTCGATTCATGTGTGATTTTCGTAGTAAAATGTCACGTCCCATTGGTCGGATTCCAAGTAATAAACTAGTGGTACCGAAGCATAAGATCGCGAGATGAATGGTCATAAGAAACTACTATTTCAAAGCTTGCCTTGCAGAAATTAAATTTGGACTATAACTTTTTTTGAAGTTTCAACTTAAATTAATTCACATTCATTAAAGGGCTCAGTTGTTGTAATTAGGAACCAGACATTTATGCACTAAAACGATTAAAATATGCATGCAATCATGCTCTAATATCTACATATGCATTAAAAATTTAAAAATATGCAGTTAACAATAAGCCAATCTTATTCATTCTCCTTTCCTTCCTTTGCCATAATATGTGCAGTTGGTTTTGCATGTTGTTCAAGTTGAAATTTCCTTTCACATTTCACTTCCTTCGAGCATACTTGACAATAGACAAAGCTATCAGTTGAATAATTACTATAACCTGACACCCACTGATTTAATAAATGCTTTCTGCTGCTCTTCTCTTTAGGCATTTTGTGCAAAGCATATGCAGACTAAGAATAAAGTAAACTGAAGAAATTCTTCACAAAATACACCGGGTCACTGCTGCCGGGATGGTGAAAGGAATGTCCCACCCCATTCCCTTCTTGAAATATCCAGGCTTATAATACTGTTATCTCGTTATCTGTTGCTCAAAAGGTTCTTTACAAGGTATGTCCAACATGCAGGCCAAACTAATTTTATTCATTTTTTTTAAATTATACTTAATTTCAAATATGCAATAAATCCAATAAACCCACATAATATGCATTTTCAAAAAATCAGGTCCCTGGGTATAACATTTCACTTGTTTAGAGACTTAAGGTGCGAATGTAGGGTTGGAATATCGTGATGTATATTACTCTGTTTAATCTGGTTAATCGTGCAAGATTACGGAAGGTATTACCGGGTGAGTTAGCCGAGGTCGTTGCGGCATGACTGTTGGCAGTCGCTCACATCCGGGAGGCGAGGAGGTTCGAATCCCCCCGCCGGCAACCTTGAAGATGGTCTTCTGTGGTTTCCCATCTTCCTTCCAGGCAAATGCCGGGGTTGGTCCCTAACTATAGGCCACAGCCGCTACCTTCCAACTCCTCGACCCTCCCATCCAACATTCCTCCCCAGTGGTACTTGTAGCTCACCCATTGGGTGTCCGTCTCGAAGCAGCTACAAAACTGGCGAGCCGAACATGTCCTCGGACACTCCCGGCACTAAAAGCCATACGCTAAAAAAAACAAAAAAAAAACGGAAGGTATTGAGGTTCATGGTCCTAGAAGAATTTTAGGCATGGTAAGTTAATTGACATTCATGATAATTCAACAACACACACCAGCACATGCGGCTGATGACCAGGATGTTGCAAGACCCTAAAATGAATTAAAAAACAACAAACCTTCTAATAAATTTTACCAAAAATAATGAGTCCGCCTAGTGGCGAAATGACTAGCATTCTTGGATTTCACAGCAGAGGTCCAGTATTGATTCTCGACTCGGACAAAATAATAATTCGGGTCTGAGGGTTGGCATGGAATAAACTCAGCTTCGTGGGGTATAACTAAGAAAACGTGAGTTCGATTCCTTTCTCAGCTATGATACAAATGGTTCTATGTGGTTTTCACTTCTACTCCTGGCAAAAGCCGGGATGGTTCTTAGCTTAAGGCCACGACATCCTCCTTTCCATTTAAGTCACATACTCTTATGGACACTGGAGTAACACAGCTTCTCAGACAAGAATTATACACACGCAGGTACACGCGGCTGATAACAACGATGGCTAATTCCCGAACCGACTATACAACAACATCTCCGTATTATAGGCCTACATGGTAATTAATTCAATAAATTTTTTCGCTATGCAGACTTAAACCTGTAATGTGCTATTTATTTATCGGGAACAATAATCTTAAGGGTACCCCACGAATATGATCACCTTGATTTTGACGGGGATTGGTACACATGTACGCTAAACAACAAGAAAGGCATCAGTGTTTCTATTTCTTCCTAAAATTCAATTGGACAATCGCTAGAATGGGTGAAATAACACCATGTTTGGTAGGCGCTGGACACGTAGAGATGCGTATGCTAAACTCACTTGACATTAGTAACCTACTTTGCGGCTTTCTCTTTGATCATCTGCCTGCCGGCGAAAGAGCCTACAGTGTGTGTTGAAAATTAATGCAGATGCAATTGCTGGTGTGTCCACTAGGAAATTAAACGAGTGATATTTGGACAATTCTAAAACTAACACTAAGAAAGAAAATAAGCAAATCAATGGCACAAAAGTGTACGACGAATATTCAATGTCTTATTTTCCTCATTCATAATGTACCATGTCTATCTCAATCGTATTCTAGTAAGTTGAGCAGATTTTTTAAATTGCAAATCAACATACTAAAATAAGATTTAGTTCCATTAATTGGTAAACCTATTTAGAATGGGGCACTGATCAAGAGTGTTTATTCAATATACGAAGAGTTGGTATTTCCAGCCGGAAGGAATATTTCTTCGATACACCAATATCTTATTATGTAGCCTCAATTCAACTACATGTGGTGCATCTGAAAGTAAATCAGGCTTGACGATAACAAAAAGTAAATACAGACAATAAGAATCGAATTATCGTGTTGCAAAAAGAAGTATACAAAACTTTTATGTTCTGTAGTAACCGTATTTTTTTGTAACAAACGTGGACATGTATGACTTTACGAAACGAATGATACTTCTTATTAAGAGTGTTATTTTCATATCCTCATTGACGTCACTCATTTGCTTTGTTTAAACAAAGGTTACAGGAAAGCATGCATATTTCAAACTCCATTCCTAGTGGTAAGCGTACGTGAGACTGGTGACTGAATCCAATGTTTGCGTGTGTCAGCACAAAACGAATTCAGTGAATGTGCACACCGAGGAAGCTCTCCTCACCCCTTGCAAGTTTCTGTCTCCCTTTTCTTTATCCCCTCCTTTATCTGAAGACAAATGTCCTATCATGTTTCCAAGGTGTTTTTCGTATTCCAGCACACAGTTGTGGCCATGTTTTGCTTGTGAAAAATCTAATTTTATTTCATGAGAGCATGAAAGAATGTGAAGGCAGATATGCATTTTAAAACGCTGTTGTTTCACACAGCTTAACACCAAGATGCCTCTCAGATGATACAAAGATCTCACACTACGCAAAGCTGGAGGAATTACGCAAATTCTGGAGAAGGTATTTTCTTGTCAAAGATACCGTATTTGATGTCAAGAATAGTTCTCATTTCATAAATTTTTCAGTCTGAACCATGTGGCTTATATAGACGTACTTTCTAGCCTGAAAAGTGTCAGGAGATAGGGAGATTCACAAATAACCTATACATTAGGCAGTTATTTAGATCCTGAGTTTCAAATAATTGTCAATCAATTCCCATTCTTCGTCCTTTTTTTCCGAGTGGTCTCTTCAGAGACCTAGTGCAGGTCTTTCTATTCGACGCCCGTGGGCGACCTGCGCGTCGGGATGAGAGATGGAATGGATTAAGGTGAATGAAATTGGAGAAGGATGTGGAAGGAAGCGGCCGTGGCCTGTCAGAAGGTACCGTCCCAGCATTTGCCTGGTGATGAAAATGGGAAACCACGGAAAACCATTTCAAGGACGGCCGACGGTGGGGCTCGAACCCACGCGTCTACCGAGTCAGCAGAGAGTTTGGCCCCATGACCTAACACTGCGCTTTAGCCAGCGTAGCCACTACTGTCGGTTTCGTCCTACTCATTGGAAACAATATTCACGTAAGTGGCTTCGTTGGCGTAGTCGGTAGCATGCTGACCAGCTATGCCAAGATCGCGGGTTCAATCCCGGCCGAAGTCGTTGGATTTTTTAAGAGCGTTAATATCTTTCAGTATGGCTTCCTTCGGAGGGGAAGTCAAGCCGGCGGTCCCATGTCGTAGATTTATGGCATGCAAAAGAACCTTCCACTAACTAAACTTGTGTGAAGCTAAATTTCTAGGTTAGATTTCGTTAAAACGCTCTATCAAAGTTCCAACGCTCACCACTAGGTGTCACTGACATCTAGTCCCGAAAGTTGGAGCTACTTGAAAATGAACGGAACTTGTAGCTCACCCCATTGGTGTCCGCATTGAAGCAGCTACAGCCTCTGGTGTGTCCTCGGACACACCCGGAACTTAAAGCCATACGCTAAATAAATATATAATATTCACGTATCAATAAAACTATTGTATTGTTATATATTACTGCCTCACCGTCAAGTTAACGAGGATGAATTTGTCCTCTGTGTGGTGGTGGTGGTGATGATGGTTGTGTTAAGGGGTGGAACATCGAGGTTATCTGCTCCTTATGTGAAGGGAAAAAGAAAGGAGAGAAGGACGGAAGATGGGATGGGAAAACAGAGGGAAGGAAAGAAGAAAGGAAAGAAGGAAGGAAGGAAGGACGGGAGGTAGGTAGGAAGGGCCGATGACGTGAACTGGGCGTGTTTCCCTGTCCAGACAGTCAAGTGACCACGTGCAAGTATTTTTGCGCACTATCTCGACTCGGCGAACATAGTTTAGTATGGCCATCATAAGAATACAAGTTATAAGCCAGATTCCGAATGCACCCAAGTAATAATAATAATGTTATTGGTTTTACGTCCCTTTTAACTACACTGGCTTTTAGAGACGCCGGGGTGCCGGAATTTTGCCCCGAAGGGGATCTTTAACGTGCCAGTAAATCTACTGACACGGCTCCCTCGCATTTGCGCACCCTCAAATGCCAGCTGACTGCGCCAGGTTTCGAACCTGCAACCTTGGGATCAGCAAGCGAGAACGTTACCCCTGCACCCAAGTACACGGGACTACGTAATAACGATGTCATAAAGCCCCTGAATTATATCTGCAACAACAACACTTATACCATTACTAGCAGAAGTACCCATTCTTCGAACGGCCGTCGGTATTAATAACCAGACGTAATCAATTGAGCTACTGTTGCAATGGTTAGGGGCTTGGAACCTGTTTGTCGACAAAGATAAATGATTAGTTGAAATATGCTCTGAAACTAATTTACCTAACGTGTACTTCCTGACGTCAAAATAAAATTGAAAACCTCGTAGACGAAATGCAATTCACGTCACATAAAAACTGACCCTCACTGTTGTGTCAAGTGCGCATCCAGAGGAAGACCCCTTTAATAAATTATAAAGGCTTGTGGTGCATGAAAATTCAGGTTTTTTAGCCTCCAATGGCCCAAATTCCTAAAAGCAAAAAAATAAAATAAAAAATTAGCTATTTCAATTCAGGAATTTTTGAAAATAATGTTGCTGTTTGAAGATATAATAGACCTTCTGTACGACACATCGCACGTTTAAATCTTGTGAAAAAATCCAGGGTACCTCTTGACCCCCTTAAGCGCATTGATGAATTTTACAGTTTTTGTTGGTTCCGTGATAACCTTATAGCCATTTGCAAACTTTCACAGAAATTTAATAAATGGAGTGGCATTACTTCTTGCAGAAATAGATGGAAAGTTGGATGTACCTTTTTGAGACACTGTTGTCATGGTTACTGGCTTGCATTCCTACATTAGTTTATTAAATGAAATTAGTTTTCTGGGAATATCTCAGAAACTCTTGGTTTTAGAGCATTAAAATGTAGTTTTCGGGGACCTTTTACGACTGTTTAGGGGCCCCGAGGTTTTTTTCTAACACCAAGGGGCTGAAAATGAGCTTTGTCTCGTCGTTGTAGGCCGTAGTATCATCATCATCATCCTCTTGCACAGTTTCCAGCCGTTGGCCGGGTCTGTTTGGAACACAGGCCACTCCAACGTCTTCTGTCTTCCCACCATATCTCAGCTTCCACCCCTGTCCAGTCTTCTCCTCTCTTCTTCACGCTTTCTTCCATCCCTTTCTGCCACCTGTCTCTCGGTCTTCCTCTCGGTCTTCCTCTCGGTCTCTTTCCTTCCCACTTCATCTCGTGTATCCACCTGGGTATCCTCCTATCCTCCATTCGCGTTACATGTCCATGCCATCTAAGTCTAGATTTCTCTATACCATCCCGTAATGGTTCCTCCTTTATTAATTCTCTGGTCCTCTCATTTCTTATTCTGTCCATCTTTGTAGCTCCAATACTGCTTCTCAAGAACCTCATCTCACTCGCCTGTATTTTGCTCTTCTCCCTTCCTTTCATAGCCCAGGTTTCCGAGGCATACGTCAGGATAGGGAGATAGTACGTCCGATATATGATCTTTTTTCTGTTTTGAGGGACATCCTTGCTCCATTACATGCTTCTCACACTCCTCCAGAATGCTTCTGCCTGTCTCCCCCGCTCATTTTTCTCTATCGTTTCTTCCATTATCTTGTAACAGGCTTCCCAGATACTTGAAACTCTCCACTTTCTTCAGCTGTTCCCACCAATTGTTATTCCCGTTGTGGTTCTTTCCGTCTTCCTTGTTGTGATCACCATCTCACTCTTATTTATGCTAAATTTCATCCCATATCCTTGTATTATTCCTTCCCACACGTCCAACTGTTCCTGTACCTCCTCCTCCTTGTTTCCCCAAATCATCAAATCATCTGCAAACACCATTGCTTTCATCTTTCCTTCCCCAATTACTTGTGCCACTCGGGTCATTATGTCATCCATCACCACAATGAAAAGTAACGGTGCCAGTGCACTTCCTTGTTTCAGGCCGTTTCTCTGTTCCACCCAGTCCGATCTCTCTCCTCCCACTTTCACACAGCTCACGCTTCCCTTGTACATCTCCTTTATCCTCCTTATAGTCCATTTTTCTACTCCTCTATCCTCCAGGGACTTCCATACTTTCTTTCTGCATACACTGTCATATGCTTTCTCAATGTCCAGGAAGGCCATCAGTAGATCTGTTCCATACTCACAGTGCTGTTCTTGTAACTGCCTTACAGCAAAAATCAAATCCACTGTGGGCCTTCCTGCTCTGAAGCCATGTTGATCTTCCCTCATCCCTCCTTCTATCCTTGTCCTAATTCTCCTTTCCAAAACTTTCTCAAACATCTTTGCACAATGACTCATCAGTTTTATTCCCCGATAGTTTCTGCATTCTGTTCTACTACCTTTCTTGAAGATCGGGATAATTATTCCCTTTTTCCAGTCCTCTGGGGTCTTCGATTCCGTAGTGTAATAATAATATTAATTATAATAATAATATAACAATATAGGGATAGGGATATAATAGACCTTCCGTGGCACACCAGCACGTGTAAATCGCGTGAAAAAATCAAGAGTACCCCTTGACCCCCTTAAGCGCATTATATGTATTGATGAATTTTACAGCTTAGTTTGGTTCCGTTATAACCTTCTAGCCGTTTGCAAACTATCTCAGTAATGTAATAAATGGAATTGTATTGCGTCTTATATTACGGTACAGCAATAGATGGACCTGTGAATTTCTGTTGCCATGGTTACCGGCTAGCTTCCTTTCATTATTGTATTAATTAAAATTATTTTCTGGGAATATCTCAAAAACTGTTGGTTTTAGGGCCTTAAAATGTGGTTTTCACATTGAGGGACTGAAAATGAGCTTTGTCTCGCCCTTCTACGCCTATTTCAGCAAGTATTTTAAGGGGGTAGGCCCCCTTTTATGAGAGCTACAGAGAAGAGTTACATCAATGATTGGTGTCGTGCCTCTGAAGGATATCTGTACCAAATTTTACGTTGATCCACTCAGCCGTTCTCGAGTTATAAGGACACAAAAAATTGTCCACAGACAAACAAACAGACAGACAGACAGACAGACAGACAAAAATTTTATTTTCGCGCGAATCCGTCATAAAACAGTCTAAATCGCGTAAATAACGGAAATTTCCGTAGAAATTCAGAAAAAACAGACAAACTTTCATTCTTATATATAGAGAGATCACTAGAAAGTTGCAATAACATAAATTGTTTTACTCATGCCTCTTTATTGTAGCGTACGCTTATATTCCAGTGGTGTCTTTTACTAGAGCTCACACCATGACGTTTTGTAGTTCCTATTCAAGTTTCGTTGGACTTCATAGGTGACACAGGTGTGAGATTTCTGGGAGTGAAGATACGAGAAGGAGAATTCTCATCGATTCCTTACAAAAACAAAAAACAAAATATTTAAATCCAGGTTTAGCGGCTAGCATTCTTGGCTGGCACCCTGGAGGTCCGGGTTCGATTCCCAGCTCAGCCAAGAAATGCAATACTGTATTGAGGGCTTGAACAGGGTACACTCAGCCTCGAAAGGCAAAACTGAAAAGCGGTGGGTTCGATTCTCACCTCAGCCATCCTCGAAGTGGTTGCCTGTGGTTTACCACTTCTACTCCAGGCAAATGCCGGGATGGTTCCCAAATTAAAAAAAAGCAACACGGCCGCCTCCTTCCTAATCCTCACCTTAATACAAAGTAATACACACACTAATACAGGTATTACAATGATACAGGTTATTGGACAATGCCACACACACCAAAGTACACGGGACTAAATGACCACAAAGTTCAAAACCATGAAATGAAACAATAACAACAACAACAACAAAATATTCCTGTAAAACTTCCATATTAATTTCAGTATAACAGAATTCATTCTTTACTTGCCTGCTGCATTTATAAGGTCCCTCGCCTGAGGGATTTATATTGCCTCACTCCGTGAGTACATACCTTAAGCTCCCGAGTAAGAGCTTCTTTTCAGGTTCTCTAGTCTCTGTTCCTCGATCCCCTTATCATCTTATGTTATTTCCTTTTGCTACCAATATATTGTATTATGTAGGCTACTACCCGACCAGCGAGTTGTTACCGGTGGCGATAATCAGAACTAATGCGCTCCGCCCAGCCACACGCCTGCGATGGACGTTATTTGTGTGCCGGATTGATGCTGGGCCGTGCGCTGTGCGGTGTGTTCTCATTGTAGCCTATGACTGTACATGAGTCCCCCCCCCCTCCTTGCCCCGCAAGCCGCTCGCTGCAGCCATAACGAGGCGAGATGACGTAATGTATACACAACAGCTGCGCTCTCCTTCTAGCGGTAACAATTCCCTGGTAGGGTAGTATGTGCCTTAGCATAAAGCACCAGGGTCTTACCAAATAAATCACTCAAGTGTAACATTGTCTGAGTGGTCGGCAGATTGCAAAACATCTTTAAGTATTGTAACATGACTACCTGCGGCACACAGATATGGAGGAGAGAAACGACTTCAACAACGAGCGACAGTGAGGGAAATGTGATATGTTAGTTAGTTAGTTAGTTATTGTTGTTTTAGGGGGCGGAACTACGAGGTCATCTGCCCCTAATGTGATATGTTCTAAAATCTCCTAACTGATAATGAAATCAATCAAAGTGTGAAATCTGGACGAGCCTACTTAGAAGGGAGGAGGCACTATGCTTTCTGTTAGAACATTCAGCTTGTATATCATATTGTTGTTGTTGATTCATTTTGGGACTTTGCTACATCGTGGTCATGTAGCCCCGTGCACTTGGGTGTGTGTGTGTAATATGTCTGATAACCTGTTTTATTGTGCTGGCTGTATTGGTGTGTGTAGTTGTAGTTCATATGAGGATTGAATAGGAGACGGCCGTGGCCTTAATTTAGGAACAATCCTGGCATTCGCCTTGAGAAGAAGTTGGAAACCACAGAAAACCACATCCAGGATGGCTGAGGTAGGAACCGAACCCGTCTCTTCTCAGTTTTGCCTCACGAGGCTGAGTGTAACCCGTTACAACCCTCACCCCGGAATTACATTCCTTTGGTAGAGCCAGGAATCGAACTCGGACCTCCAAGAACGCTAGCCTCGACACCACGAGGTGGTCCAAAAAGACTTTATATTGACAAATATAGGAATCTGCACTTTTCTGTCACTTCACACCGCCCAGTTCCGTTAAGGTCACGTCCATGTCCTTTCAAATCCTCACCTCAATTACACAAACTAATACAGCCATCACAATAACACAGGTTATCAGACGGCGTTAAATGACCACGATGTACGAGCCACTCAAATGAAACAACAATGACAAGAACTGTTCGCTAGCCAGAGTACCATTGGTATATGTAAGTTAACCTTGTTTGGACAGGGGACACCTGACGTCAGTAATAAATGCATCAAGAGTGACAATTTTTCTGGGACCACAGGACCCTAAGGGAAGTTTTCTTTATCTCTTGAGTGGATGTGAGAGGGCTAAGAGATTCATTCCCAGACGGTAGAGGCCGCAAAGTGAACGCGAGTAGACGTGCTTTGGCTCCTCTTGGTGAGTTTACAGAACTACTGTATTTGTACGCGCGCGACTGTTTTCTGAAACGAGTTCTTGCAGACAAGCTCTATCTCCCTTGGGGCTCAAAGTTTATATTACATCCACGTGTTGACAATATAGTAAACTAACAATAGAATAACAAGTGTCCTCACGAAGAATTCTTCTTAGGTTACTTCACCGGTAGACCAATCACAGTGAGTACGCTTGGAACTGCAGCAAAAAAAAAAACAAAAAAAAAAAAAAACCAACAACTGAGAGTTCATTTAAACTAAGCACTGCACTAGAAGTTGGCGTGTTTTCAAATACGTGTAATTGAAAATTCAACAGTCGTCACATCATAGCGATGACCTCGGTTCGAACACAAAAGACATCGTTCACCAAGAAACGTTTCGTGTCATATTAAGTGTGAATTGCAGTCGAAAATTAATGTTTTTCAGTCGGTCAAAACGATTGTACCCAATATTGCTCATGGGCAAAAAAAAAGAGTGATAGTCAGTCTGAAAGACTAGATTTTATATCATTTTAAATGCTACAAATATTGAAAAATGCTGGGTGGAAGCCTCATGATCATTCAGCGAACTGCGTGAACTCAAATCCATTAGCAAGTGCAAACCAAGGTCAAAGGAGGTAGCTGGCTGGATGACCTCACGCTCACCGGAGCGCGCGGGGAAAGGAGGAAGCTCAAGCGGTACTATGACGTCACACACCTCAGTGAATTCTCGGTACATTTCTTCCCGTCGCCGTAACGTAACGCCAGACCTCGGCGTAACGACGAAGTCGGCAAGATCATTTAAAATGATAAAAACAACAACATATCTTTACTAAATCACTACTGAAACTAAATAAGTAGGCCTATGTATATTGAAAATATTATAACCAATACTAACTCATGAACATAGATTTAATAGCCTAAGTGTAGAGGATCTGATGATGATTGCTTGGCGATGGAAACTGGTCATTTTATTTATTTTATTGATATCATGTAATATTCTTTCAGTATTAGGGAACCACGCATTGTAATTGGGTATAATCGTGTTGACCGACTGAAAAGCACCAAACTTTCGTTTACTAAGACAATATTGAAAAAATGGCTTCATACACCATAATAAATATTGGTGATGTTGTTGATTAATTTATAGTGGCTTTGCGACAACGTGTCATGTAGCCACGAGTACGTGGATGCAGGATGTATGTGGATTTTGTCTGATAACCGGTGTTCATGTGACGGCTGTTAGTGTGCGTATTTGTAATTGGGGCTGGGATTATGAAGGTGGCCTTACGTTAGGTACTATAGCGGCCTTTTTTGCATTAGAAGTGGAAAGCAATGCGAATCCAACACCAAGATGACTGAGGTGGGAATCGAACCCACATCTTCTCGGTTATACATAACGAGGCTGAGTGTACCCCGTTCCTGTCTCAGACCAAAACTATATTTCTTGGCAGTGCCAGGGATGGGAACTAGGAAGAAGGTAGTCTACTAAAACTCAGCAATTTTTCTAGGTTTGTGCCATGTCTTGTGTGGGGTTACGCCGAGGACACCAAGCTGGCTCATCAGCGGGTTCTTGGTGTCTCTTGGTAGTCTACTATACCGGTAATTGCTTAACGGGAGTGTGCCGAAATTCGGGGAAACCCACACTAAAGATAGCAACTGTAAACGATTTGATTCGAACCACATAACTACGGACTTGTGCAGCTCTCCCATCACAATGGTGTTGCGTGATTTTCTGCACACGGCTTTACTGCGGTCTGAAGAGAAGTGGGAAATTACGGAAAACCACTCCAAGAGGAACCAGCTGACACAGAGCATGAAGCTGACCAAGCAGTCGACATTAGCATGACGTTGGTCAGCAAAATTTAAGTTTACCGGTTGAATCACTGCGCTGGCTGATGGCATTACAGAACATTTTTAAAGTTCAGCTACGTGTGAACAGATTTAAAAATCCCCTCCAGGGCTAAATTCTGACACCCAGGTGTCTCTTTAGCCACACTACATACAATGAACGTTAAAACAGCCTTGAAATAATAATAACAAGAATAATAATTGTAATAATAATATGCTGGCGCACGTAAAAGATCGCATCGAGAGCAAAACGTCGACATCCAGCCATTTTTAATCTACAGTAGCCTACTTATCAGACACATTATTATTATTATTATTATTATTGTTATTTGTATTGACATACATGTAGTGCAACTATTTGTGATATTAATTATTTACATTAATGTTTTTCTCGTTATCACCCCTAATATCAGAAATTAATTATATATATAAAGAAAGTCAAATAAATAGCTAACTAATTAAGTAAATAAATACAATATTTAAAAAGATAGTAACGTCTCTTTTGCATGCGTTCGTGTAATGAAATTCAATCTATAGGCTACACAGGCGTATGTTGTAAATAATAATTTAGTTGTCTCACAGAGAATCTGTTTGAGATTTAACGTCAGATTCGTGAGACATACCACAAAATGTCATATCAATAGTATTCAATAAATAAATAAATAAATTGAAATTATTATTATTATCATAATTATTATTCCTATTATTATTATTACGTAACAGAGCCTGCTCTAGGGACTTTAATACGCAGCATTGGAAGTATAATGAGTTTATTTTCCCTCCTGTAGTCTGGAGAACTAGCATTGTGTTCTGCTGTGACCCATGGCACAAGGAGGTGCGTTCTTATTCTAATTCAGTGATCGGTTTAGTTTCTTGCAATTAACATATTTATTGTTCACACCGCCTTGAGAGCTCTTGCAAAGAAGTCCACTACAATAGTTTACCTAAGTGAATCTGAACGAGTTCGAACAAAGCGATAACAACAAGAAAACCTGCCTCAGCAAGCACGATAAGAGGATAGTCTCAATTGTTCCAAGGAAGAAAGACCGGGAGGTCATGGACGTGCCTTCAACCAAGGTTAAAGAACATCAGTACGGGAAAGGTGGCTATCTGAATCTTGTCTGACATAGTGCAAACGGAGAAGTCGATTTCAGAGTGAGAGGGCACTTTCTGGCTCCTCAAACCCATGAAGTAAGTGACATCCTCCTCACCTGTACAATTACTGAAGGGATAAATTTCTCATTTCTGAAAATTTACAGTTTGTTTGAATGAAGTCCAACTCCTGCCATTGTGGCTATTAATCTTGGCTGTCACCCCGGAGGTTCGGGTTCGATTCTCGTCTCTGCCAAGAAATGGAATTCTGGTCTGAGGGCTGTAACGGGGTTCACTCAGCCTTGTAAGGCAGAACTGAGAAGACGTGGGTTCACTTCAAGCCTCGGCCATCCTGGAATTGGTTTTATGTGGTTTCCGCACTTCTACTCCATGCAAATGAAGGGATGGTACCTAACTTGGGACACGGCCACCTCTTAACTAAATCCTCACCCCAATTGCAAATACACACACTTGTGCATTCATCACAATGACACGGGTTAGCAGACAGATTCAACCCACACCCAATTACAGTACATGGACATACATAACCATAATGCCACAATGCTCTTAAATAAATCAACAACAACTCTTTGAACGGAAAGTGAGCCTGAATTTTGAATTTATCAAAACAACGGAAAATATTTATACCAGTATGTTAAGCCTATAGTTGCCGAGCAAGAATGCGGCTTGTTCCATCCACATGAAAGGAGTTGATGATGATAATAATAATAATTGCGGCTTGCAACATCAGAGCAAACTGTAAGAAACAATGGTACTGTAATTATTTTCAACCACGACAAGTATACATATGGAATTTATAACAAAACAGAGATTTTGTCTTGTAACAATGATTTGTTTAAGCATGGGACTAACATTGGTAACATTTTAACATTCTATTACTCAGACTATACTACTCGCAAGCACTAGAATCTTTTAGTTCCTTAATTTTATTATTCGTATCACATCCTTGCAAACGGTTCGTTATGAACACAGGAGGTTGCTTGGTTCCATCTCTAAAAGAGAAACTAAAAGTAGGTTTATCTTAATTACTTAAGATTTTTGACAGATGACGTAGATATTTCGCCCCTTCACCTACAATCTCCATGACTTCTTTTTTAAGTATTCAAATTTATATTGACGTATTACTTTTGCTCTCGTACAGTGACTTAATTTTAGCCTGTATTTTATTTTCTATTCTAGAAGTTGAAATATAATGCATGAACTTACAGTACGTTACATTTATTTTTTTTATTTTTAGCTGATTGCGTGCTGCAGTTGTAAAGTTGTTGCTCGCTTTTTCCAAGACAGCGGGTTTGAATTCCGATGAAGTCCGGTGGTATATGAAGGTGCCTAAATGCGAGGGAACCGTGCCGGAATATTTACTGGCACATTAAAGGTCCCCTGCAGGGCAAAGTCCCACCACACCGGCGTCCCTAAAGTAAAAGTAGTTGAAATGGACGCAAATCCGTTAACAGTTATATGATTTATTATCATCGTTATCTTATTATTATTATTATTATTATTATTATTATTATTATTATAATAATTCATAATAATACTATTTTTGTATTGATTTATGATTCTGACGTACGGATTTGAATGTGCACAGTCGGAAGCTGTAGGTTGATATATTGATGGTAATTGTAATAATTATCACTATCATTCACAAATTTATGTGAGTTCGATGGCATTCTAACAGGCAGTCATGCCTCCAGATTTATGAAAGAAACGACTTGGATATAAAAGTATATTTACGCCATTTGTTTACAAAAAATTAAAATCCATCATTGTTCTTCTGGCACCTTGATATCACCACGTTGCAGTGGTTTTACTAATAAAATGGTGCAGTCATGATTAACAACTTTGCAAGTTACAAGAGAATTATTTATATCAACTTTGTTTGACATAGGGTGGTTTATAACCCCGTACTCTTTATCTCTTGTGTACATTACCCACACTACCATACTCGTGCAAATGTTGCCAATAGTTTTGAAGTCATTTCCATATAATGTCAACATTAATCTCCAATAATATTTCTGGATAGATGCCCTAGATGGTACGCACCTTAAAACAACTACCTCAAACAATCTAACATTCTTTTGATGCGGTGTCTCTACGCCGGCTTGAATTATTCCATTACTACCTCTAGCAGTTGAAATACAATATTGTGTTTTAATAAGCCTTTAATAAGCCTGCATGGTATTCATTCGCAGTGCACACGCTCTCTACACGACGATGACCATCCCTACGAAGCTTGCCACTACCCACGTCCACATCCCCTACCTTCACGGCTAAGTTTAAGGCCGATTCGCTCCCAAGCTTCCCCTACTCCTCTGGGAGTGCTCAGCTGTGCATCACTGCTGTGAACCTTGCGATGATATGCCACTGGATCTTATTACATGGATTCTGAACATACTGAACGTGACTTTTCACATTCTAAATTCCATATGCATTGGAAGGGAATCAGGAGCGAGCAGTTAGATCACTCTATTGTGATCCCCGATTACAACTCAAAAGGAATCAATTTTCATCTTCATTTTATTCTTTATGGATTGACAGCGTGAACTAATAGGGATCAATTAACAGAACTTATTCACTTTTTAATAAATCGTGGAGGCTGCTGATATTAAATTCTAATGTCTTTAATATCATATCATATTCTACCATTTATCAGAAGGCATCCACGTTAGACAACTTCTTGTATCCCGGCAGAGTTATTTTCTACTTTTATAGTATGAAGAGAATATTTTACGAAAATCCGCAGTGTAATCAAAGTAAGTCAACACAGTAAAGAGAACGACAAATCTTCAAATTCTGCGTCCGCTACAAACGTTCGGCTTGTACTAACAAGGGCAGGACATGACGTGCCTCGCAGTTCTGGGTGCATACTTTTAGACCAATGGGGACCGTTTCCCATGTAAACATTGACTTTCACATGCAGTAGTATAGAGCACACAATATTGAATTATGTCCGCAGCATATAGGTGTAATTAGTACGAGTAGTTGGATAATTATAACCCAGAATTGGTTGTTACATTCTATTAGAAGAATGTTGGACCAAATTACTCACAACCAACCCAATTACATGAAATAATGAGTAGATATATTGATAAGATTTTTGTTTACTACGTACATTAACGCAATATTAGGTCTCATTTTTGTGTCTAAATAACCACGATGTCCAATCCCCTCAAATTGAACAACAACAACAACAAAAACAATATTTTTGGACATATATATGAGATGTTCATATACGAGTAGTCTGACCGTGATTTTCATTGAGTTCCTTAAAACTGTATAGTGGAGTAAAGGAAAATGCCTTAAATATATTTTACTGTAGCAGCACGTAAATACAGTATATACACCTGCAATTCAATATTTTTAAAGATAATTTACCCCTACGTTCGCTCATAGAAAAAAAAAACATACGAAAATTGTTCTCTTCAACTCCATACTCACACTTAAATATGGGAGCCGTGATCAATCATAAGGAAAATATTGGTAAAGAAGAGTATTGAAGTATTAGAAGCCATTTTTCAGTGTTGCTTAGGTCTATTAAAGAAAGCTTTCCAGTCGGGCAATACAAATTGTGCTCAATTACATTAGGCGGGAAGACAAGTATTTATATACCCTAACCTGAAAGGAATATATAAGATATTCTTCAAATTTTTATTTATTTAGCGTATGGCTTTTAGTGCCGGGAGCGTCCGAGGACATGTCCGGCTCGCCAGAGGCTGTAGCTGCTTCAATGCGGTTACCCATGGGGTGAGCTCCAAGTTCCGTTCAATTTCAAGTAGTTCCAACTTTCACTACGAGATGTCGCTGATACCTAGTGGTGAACGTTGGAACTTTGATAAAGCGTTTCAAAGAAATCTAACCTGCAAATTTAGCTCCACACAAGTTTAATTTGTGGAAGGTTATTTTACATGCCATAAATGTATGACATGGGACCGCTGGGTTTACTTCCCCTCCGAAGGAAGAAGGAAGGCATACTGAAGGATTTTAATGCTCTTAAAAAATCCGACGACTTCGGCCGAGTTTGAACCCTTGATCTTGGGATAGATGCTCAGCATGCAACCGACTACGCCACCGAAGCCTCTCATTCTTCAGATAATTACACGCTTTTATGTAAAAGAATGGGGGGGGGGGTATATAATTGCGTGGAGTTCTTCAATGCTTCAGTACAATATATTTAAGGCATTTTCCTTTATTCGTCTACAGTTTTAAGGAAAGGAATGGAAATCAAGGTATGCATGTATGCACATCTCAAATTGGGCACAGTTTGTGTTGACCGACTTGAAAGTTTTATTTAAAAGCAAAGTATTCTCAGTTACGCGGCACTGCAAGTTAGCGACAATATGTTGAGATAGCTGAAGGAATAGTCGATGTACGTTTATGGTGGCAATTCAATTTGACTTAAAAATCGGACTGCAGATGTTACGATGGATTTTTGTTTAAAAGTATTCAGAGGAGTGACTCTAGTCTACAATCATTCACTATTAATGTTCATTTTCTTATTTTCAATTTGCATTATTTCTTGAAAGGTAGGCCTATACGAGGCACGTCCAGAAAGTAAGTTCCGTTTGGTAATAAAATTAAATTGTGTACAGATACAGAAAAAATAATTATTGCACAACTTTCTACACCTCTTAAACTACTTTTCCACATAACTGCCGAACTTTTGCAGGCATTTGTCATAGCGTGGCACAAGTTTTTGGATACCTTCTTCATAGAAGTTTGCGCCGACCGTAAACGAGAGTGAAGACTCCTCTGTAAGATATCCTACCGTTTGGCCACCACTATGCACACGTATAGTACCTGACATTCTATATTGATTTGGAGTAACTTATATATGTCAGTGCTACCAACATGATTCTAAGCCTGGTGAGAGGTCCAACTTTAAATACATGTAACTTCTATACTATCATTTGGATTTCAACCAAATTTCGTGTGTGCTATGTGTACCATAACAGATATGACTATGCCGATTCTTAAGAGTAACCAGGGCTGCTAACTGTTAATAAATACTGTCTGTATTTTTGTTACCCTAATATCAATGTATCAGAATGTATGCAAACTTTGCTCACGTATAGTACCTGGCATTCTAGATTAATTTTGAGTAACTAATATAGGACTACGCCAGTGCTGCCAACATGATTCTAAGCCTGCTGGTAGGTCCAATTTTAAAATGCATGTAACTTCTATACTAACCAATGGATTTCATTCAAAATTGACACAACAATAGATCATATTATTTCAGATTATTTCTGACCAATACACGTATGTCATTGTTGCCAACATGATTTTACGCGCGCTGTTAGATCCAATGTTTAACTGCTTTTAACATCCATGCTATCCATTGGACTTCAACCAAATTTTGTATTCTGTACCTTAAGAGATGGAACTAAGAATATATTCAGTCACCAGGGCTGCCAACTGTAGTTCTCTATTAGGCTACATTATGCCAGGTACCATATACAGTATTTCGAACTAATTAGAAATTTTGATATTACCAACTTAATTTCGTCATTATTCTAGATAGATCCATATAGATTAGTCATTGGCATGAATCTTAAATTTTAAGAAAAGTAGGCTCTTTAGTTCGTTACGGAACTTCTTGTTATTTGTGGGGACACTTAAAGGAACAAGTTTATAGTACTCCACCCATGGATGTACAAGACCTAATAGCTCGCGTGAATGCTGCATCGGTAATGGTGGAAGCAGGTGTGTTGCATAAGGCCCGGCAAAGTATGCTCCAACGAGTGGCGAATTGTTTGCAAATGCAAGGAGGTCGCTTTGAACATCAGCTGTGAAGTGAAGGCGTTGCTCGTAAGCGTACGTACCAGCTCTGTGAAGATAAGACTGGACGTCAAACGTACACTATGGAATTATGGTGCGTAGCATAATGGGCAATCTATTGTAGGCTACCCACAGTATTGTGCTTCTTTGTACTTCATTGGATAGAGACGATGTTACTGTATCCATATTATGTTCTATTGGCTTTATTTGTGCCATGGACGAAACAAGGGGTCGTTTACCTCTGTAAGAAGTTCATGTTACGTTTGAATGATTAAATACAGGTAACTGTAACGGTAAGACATAGTGTATTGCTTAGTGGAGGTGTACATTGGATGCAATTTGATACATTACCTGAAAAAAATGGCTCGAACGCAACTGAACATCGGCGCGTCTGCACAACCGGCATTTATGGCATTACCTCGTCTTACTGAGCTGATGAGACAGCTCCGGCAAAGTGCCGAGTTCCTGTGACCAGTTTTTGGCCACGCTGCATGCACTTACAGCGTTGCTAGAGCCTCGTTTCTTAACACGCATTTCTGTTAAACCTATTGGCAGGACTAGGTTTTGCAAGATAAACTTTTGTCGTGAATTTCTACGAGGAACCTCATGCCGACCTCCAAGTGCGGCATTTTACGTTCACCCTGTATATATATATATATACTGTATGTATTTAAAAATAATATTTTTGATAACCTGTGTCATTGGGGTGTATGTATTGGTGTGTTTGTAATTGAGGCGAGGTTAGGGATAGCCGTGGCCTTAAGTTAGGAACCATCCCGGCATTTTCCCGCAGGAGAAATGAGAAAACACGGGAAACCACTCCTAGGATGATTTAAGTGGGAATCAAAGCCACTCTACACAGATTTGTCTCACGAGATTGAGTGTACTCCATTCTAGCATTAAGTCAAGAATCAAATCTCTTGGAAGAGCCGGACATCGAATCAGGACCTTCGGAGCGACAAGTAAGATTGCTAGCAACTACAGCATGAGGTAGTTTTATTATTGGATAAGAGTATCTTGCTATCAGCACGACGTGGTACTTTCATAGTTGTAGTATACTGGATATATGATCCTGGAACTTCTGTTGTGGGATAAACCATATTAATGTTCATCAATATACAAACTCAAACAAAAGTTCCACTCATATTCTTTACAATGGCAGAGAACACTTAGCATCCCAAGGCTTGATTGGTAACTTTGTTGAGACAGATACTCGTGCCATATATTTCAAGAAAGAATGCATCAAAAATACAGCACAATAACAGACGATATTGGAAGGCATTCACTTCCTTCATACGAGCTCGGGCATTGTACCTGTGACCACTTGCCACTAACAGTAATAATAATAATAATAATAATAAAACGAAGTCAGACATGCCATCGAGAAGCATCATGAGATATTCATCACAACTGACTTCCAGATCTCTTACGAGAAAACACAGTGTATGGATTCCAAGAGCCCATATCTGGCA
The DNA here is from genome assembly GCA_946902985.2 of Meconema thalassinum. Classification (NCBI taxonomy): domain Eukaryota; kingdom Metazoa; phylum Arthropoda; class Insecta; order Orthoptera; family Tettigoniidae; genus Meconema; species Meconema thalassinum. The sequence goes on along the minus strand of OX336389.2, from coordinate 1,101,916,482 downwards.
TTACGTACAACCAAATATGCAACTATCGCACAAGTTAAGCACTTCAAGTACTTAATTGAAATTATTGGGAACACTGATGCCAAAAGAATGACTAATTAAACACGTTCCTACACAATCACTTGGAATATACACAACAAGAAAACACTTTCCATTAAAGCCAAAATTCATTACTACCACACAGTCATCGTTAACCATCAACAATGACATTGAGAAGGTAGAACGGCAGATACTGAGGAAAATATTTCGACCATAGTTTCAACAACGTTATTTGCTTTACGTCCCTTTTAACTACTCAGGCTTTTAGAGGCGCCGAGGTGCCGGAATTTGGCCCTGAAGGGGATTTTTAACGTGCCAGTAAATCTACTCACATGGATCCCTCACATTTGCGCCCCTCAAATTCCAGCTGACTGCGCCAGGATTCGATCCTGCAACCTTGGGCACATCAGGCGAGACCGTTACCACTGAACCACGCAGCCAGTCGGACCAAAGTTTCAAGACGGTATCTGGATGAGGAAAACCTCAGGTGTCTCAGCGATTCACCTCACTTGCACGATAAAGACGCATGAAATTGTACGGACATAGAGCATGAATGGACAACTCTTGATTGACTAAGAAAAATCTTCGTCATTATGAACGGAACACGACAAACCCAAGTACGCTGGCTAGCAGACACCCAAAAGGACCTCACAGAAATCAATATTGACCCACTCCCAACGACACGGTCTGCATATAGGCAAAAATAAGCTCATTTAAGTTTCCACCCATGTTTCTGACGGCAAGGAATTTGAAACGCAACGAAGCATGTACACAAGAAAATATATAGGTACATAGCGAAAGGATGAGGAAGTTTCTGGAAGATAAGAAGAACAAGAAGGCCAATGCTAACTAATGGTTGTATGTGCTCCTTTGCCAAACACATTATATTTTAATAATAATGAAAAATGAAAATCCACAGCCTGCTTCCAGTCTCCGACCGGGTCAGGAATGGAATGAATGAAGCCCCCATCTAGCGGCGAGGATATGAACTGTGCCGGCTGCCGAGGCCTGACGCACTCCTCTGGGGCAATGATTAAATGAATGACAGATGAAATGAAATGATAGTGGAGAGTGTTGCTGGAATGAAATTTTGACAGGGAAAACCGGAGTACCCGGAGAAAAACCTGTCTGCCTTCGTTTTGTCCAGCACAGATCTCACATGGAGTGACCGGGATTTGAACCACGGAACCAGCGGTGAGAGGCCAGCGTGCTGCCGCCTAAGCCACGGTGGCTTCATATTTTAATAATAATAATAATAATAATAATAATAATAATAATAATGCACCATCCTAAAACGCAAAGCTGCTTGCGACCAGACAGCTCCGAAATCCACAGCCAAGAATGCTTGTCACTACGCAACTAGGTGAACCACTTAGCTTAGTGTAGCCTACTTGTATGCATTAAATATAGTGTTTCTTTCTTATTATGCAGTATGGATGAGATAGTGCATAACTAAATTGTGAAGTTGTGAATTTTAATGAAATGAAGAATTAATAATAATAATAATAATAAGTATTATTATTATTATTCTTATTATTATTATTATAATTAGAATAAGAAGAAGAAGAAGAATGTAGGAGATTAAGTCTGCGAGGAATGATTTACCAGATCGGACAGGTTATATATGGGAAAAATACGTTGTTCAGAAATTTAGCATTGCTGCGCTAATCTCATGGGCTGGTGACTAGGTTACTTTAATCAATAATGTAGCGAATAATAGACTGATCCATTGTCGATGCAAAATTGTTGGGTTACGCACAGAGCACTCTCAGTTTTCGTGGATGATTATTTATTTATTATTTGAAGCTAGAAACTATCCATCCTAACAACTGGTGTGGAACGATGCGTAGAGAATCGTGATTGGATTTACAAAATAATATCCTGCTTACTTGAAGTGGAAAGGTTTTGGACGTCTATTCAATTCAGGACTATGTTCAAAAATATCGGTCATTACTACAATTTACATTTATTACGAGGATGATCTAGGATGCGTTCAGGGATGATAGTCACTCCCCAATTTGGAAAAATAAAATCCTAAGAAATTCTGAAGGAGTATGTGTGCATACATTTAAAAGCTTATACCATACGTTTCACAACATCGTTCGATTCACTTATGTTTGAATAATGAGAAAAAAATCTTAAACCTAGCAGCGGAGCCGAACGCATGAAGCCACTCTCTATGAAAGCTATGGGAAGCTGCAAGTCCGGAGATCTGATGTTCGAACACCGGAGCTGACAGTAGCCATGCTGAGTCTAGTGATGGTCTGAGTTATTTCACACTCCCACTATTCATGGGCTTCAATGATAGCCTACATTTTATCAAGTCTCGGGGCACCTACAAGACTTCTTGTCTTTATAGGTATACACACTACTACGCTCACTGAAGTGAATTAAACACATGGGGCCAACAACGATAAAACTAGGAAGGGTAATAATAATATCATTAATACTGAATATATAATTAACAATATTAATAATAATATTTTTTTAAATCGCTTATACTCCCAGCTTGGCTTCACCCACGGACTCAGCGAAAGATCATTCTTCTACCGCAGCAAGGACGGTGTCTGAAAGCTGAACACACTTTGACAGAAGATACAACTGGGGATGGAGGAAGGCCGATCGCCCAGGCGACCGCTAAATTGGGTCTAATTAAGAAAGGGTCAAGCAAGGGATTATGGAAGGAAGTCGGCTGCGGACCTGCTGAAAGGAATCTTCCTGGCATGTGCCTGATGCTGAAACCACCAAAACCATTTTTAGGGCAGCTGAGGTGCGAATCAAATCCACGCTCTTCCAATGCCAGTGGGACACAAGTTAGCGTTCTCGGCCAACGAGGCTGGCATGATAAAAATAACTTCGATGTGCCAGTAAATTTGAATCTGACCACCTGGTTATGTAGAGGCTAGCATTCTTGGCTTACAAACCTGGCTTCATGGGTTCGATTCCCGGTTCTGCCAAGAAACTTAATTATGGTCTGAAGGCTGGAAAAGGGTGCACTCAGCCACGTGAGGAAAAAAAAAGAGAAGAGTTGTGTTCCATTGTCACCTCAGACATCCTAGAAAAGCAGCTTCCTACCTAGGGGGCACGGTGGCACAGTGGTCAAGCTGTTTGCCTCTCACCAAAGTCGACCGGGTGCGACTCCCGGTCAATACATGTGAGATTTTTCGAAGTGAAATTGCATGCCCCGTGGTTCGGATTCCACGTAAAAAGGAGGTCCCGTGGCTCATGATCGCAATATTAACAGTCAGGTAAAACTACAAGCGTCCACTTCCTGGTGTAACGTTCTTAGCTGTCACCCCGGAAGTACGGGTTTGAATCCCGGCTCTACCAAGAAATGTAATTCTGGTTTGAGGCCTGAAATATGATGCGCTCAGCCTCGTGAGGAAAAACTGGGAAAGATGGGTTAAATTTTCATCTCAGCCAACCTGGAAGTGTTTCTCCGTGGTCTTCCACATCTACTGTACAAAATGCCGGGATGGTTCCTAACTTACGGCCATGGCCACCTCCTTCCAAATCCTCACCTGCATTACAAATACACACACTACTACAGTCCTCATAAAAACACAGGTTATCAGACAAATTCTACACACACCCAAGTACACGGGGCTAAATGATCACGATGTCTAAAAGCCCCTAAATGAATAAACAACAAGAACTACAACAAAACCCACAAGCTTTCCTGCCTCCTATCTAACCCTATACCCAGTTAAAATTACACACAAAAATACAGCCACTAAAATAACACAGGTTATCATACATGTTCAACGTAGAGAGAAAGAGACCCAAGTACACTGAGATATATGACCACGATGTCGGAAAGTCTCTGAAAAAAAATCAAGAAACAAGAATCTCCTGACACCGCCTTCTCGCATATAAGCACCCTCAAACGCCATCTAACAGCGCCAAGATTTAATCCCGCAACCTTGGACACAACAGGCTAGGACAGGCGTTCTCCACCTGGTGCTCACGAACGCAAGCTCTTCTGAGATCCATTCTGCAATTCAAATTCTGTTGCACGAGCTGGAATAATAACTTACTGTTTTAATTACTAGTTTTGACAGTGAGAAATTTTATCAATTTGAGAAATAGTATTTATGATCTACAGTAAATATAAATGGACATCCCTCTTTTATGACTAAAGTTTGGTGCCTTTCAGTCGGTCAACGCGAAAGTACCCAAGTGAGATGGGTTACACCCTAATCCTAAAAAAAAATATACATGAGATTAATAATTAATTAAATTAAATCGAATTAATGAAATTAAACAAATTAAATTATTTCAATTAATTATTAATCTCATGTAATTTTTTTCAAGATTAGGGTATAACCCATCTCACTTGGGTACTTTCGCGTTGACCGACTGAAAAGCACCAAACATTTGATTACTAAGGCAACACTGAAAAATGGCTTCAAACACCATAAAGCCTCTTTTATGAGTCACACGAAAATGTATCTTATCTGCATGAGTCATACAAGCAGTGTCAGCATGCCTGGTGAGCAGTGCATCCCTAACTATTTCAGCACGTCTGAGGAAGAGACAGGAAAAGGGAAGAGAGGCGCATGTTTGTTGGATTATAACTATTATTGTTATTATTATTATTATTTTAGTATTATATTCGATTTAATGGTGGTCGGATACTTGGCATGGCATGAGAGTTGTGCTCACAACCTTAAAAGGCCTGGGCTGGAAGGTTAACTCAGCGCCACGCATTCAGCCAACTAGGAAAGGGCTAAGGAAACTATTGAACTATGTTAACGATAATTAAAGGGACCCATACTTTAAGGTCTCTGTCTCTTTAGACATGTTAAGATAATAAACTTGACTAACGTTTCGTAATATTGGATTATTTCATTTTCTAGAGACTTTATTCCGAGTACAATGTAGTGCGAAAAAAGAAAGACATTGACAAGATTCTCAATTTGCATTCATTACATGGCTAAGCTGTGAGTAAGGGCTTTACAAATTACGAACTCGTTAAGAAACAAATTGCAGTACAAAGCTTGACTCGAAATACATTGGGGCTAATGTCACTGACATAATTAACCACTAGGGGCTGATGACCTCGATGTAATTGCCCATAAAACAACAATCTCCAACTCTACTAGGCTACTAAGGTAGAACGTTGTTGTTGTTAATTCATTTGATTGACTTTTGATATCTTGGTCATCGGCCCCGTGTACTAGGGTGTGTGTTTAGTTTGTATAATAACCTGCATTTATCTGATGAATGCAGTAGTGTGTGCAACTGTTTTAGGGACTGGGTGAGGTAGGTGCCCCGAGACTAGAAATAAGGCAATTAACTGGAGAGTTTGTGGAAAAACTCAGGAAAACCACGCTCAGAATAGCCGGGATTCAAATTTACGATCATCAGACATGCTGCAGCTGCCCGCATGGTCATGGTACACAATTTAACAACTAGGCCTATAGCTACGTCGCGGGTAGTGTAGAACGACATGAAGATATATCTGAACCATAATAATGACAATAATAATAATGTATGTATGTATGTCTGTATGACTACCCCTAATTATTCCCGTTTCCATCGGGGTCTGGGATGAGATGCGATGAATGTCTACGTTGCGGAGTGATTTTAAGGCTGGATGCCCTTCCTGACGCCAACCTCATGAGAGGAGTTTAAAGATGAAATGATCTGACTGTCTGAATTGTTATGAAGCAAACGTCGATTTATTCAGAAATATATGCGTAATCAGGCTAAACAGTAAACAAATTCACAGATTTGGCCCCTCTAGGCTGCAAGGTCCCCTTAAGTGCACGGAAAACCTAAAACGAAGGCTAACAAGTTCGAAAAATCCGAGCTCTAACCATGAAACTGTAAGTAATTTCCTCCCAATCCATGGGTTCCATGGAGGTCAGGTAGGTGCGAGTTCCTATGGGTTAGTAATATTTCCCATCATCCTCACCACAGATCGTAAACTCCTACTTGAGAAAATTAGGACCCCGAGTCGCGGAGATACTTTATTTACCTTCAGTGATGTCAGAGTCCTCTCACAGGTAATTAAGGGAACCCGGACGCTGGGAAGCAATCGGTAGCCACGTAAATAATATGAAAAGGGAAGAGGTTTTATTGTAAAGTGCAAGCGCTGCCTGCTTTCTTTATACAACTGGGAAAAGGAGTCTCCAGTTACAGCATTCATCGATCGTCAACCTGAGCTTAAAGGGGACGCAAACATAACAAAGAGTCTTCACATTCATGAGACAGGGGCAAGGCTGTCTTGACTCTCGTGTTTGTATCTTCATACTTAATGCTTGCGTTCAATATAACCAACATAAAGTTATCACTTCCAGTCTAAAATATCCTCCTTAACCCTTTATGGGATTGTGGTCTCTATATTAACCATCTGTCATTAGGACAGTTTATGCTTTCAAAGATGCTGATAACTGAATCTTTCAGTCAAATTTCGGAGAATTTTCATGCCGAAGTGCCAGTATTTCTAAAAATCAAATATTATATACCGGTACGTAGGCCAATCTACTTGGCGCACTGTTTGAATAAAATTTAAAGAAAATTGGAACCAAAATCATTAACAACTAAGGTGTAAAAATAAAATAGAAATATAGAAATACAAAATACATAAAATAAAATTACAATATTAAAAGAAATATAAAAATTAAAAAAATAAACATAACTATAAAAGAATATTATGAAAATAATTGTAAAAATCAATTCGAAATTAGTTAATTAATTAATTCAATAAAAATATCAAAATTAAATCTATAAGAACATAAATTGAAAATTAAAAATAAATATATCAACATTCAAATTAGAGAAACAAAATTTAACATTATTTATCATAATAATAATAATTAAAATAAATTAAAATGTAGAAACACATAAAATAAAATTAAAAATGCCCTTTAAAGGGTTAAGGAGTTGATTCGCACTGAAAGGGGAAGCTGTGTGGTTATTCCACGATCTCAGTGTGAATGATAAATATTCCTCAAAAAAGAGAACTATCTGCGGGTTATCCCAAATTGTTTGAGGCCTTCCAACCTAACAAGGCTCATGTGGGTGGTAGTCTGGATTTTAAGGCCGGATGTCGTTTCTGACGCCACGTGATTTTCCAGCTGAAAATTTCAACCCTCTATCACAGGGATTCGAACTTTAACAGTCTGGGTGAAAGACGATTTACGAAGCCACTGCACCATTAACAAATAAGTAACAAGTGTTGTATATACTGGGTGAATTAGCTGTCCCTAATAATATTGGTTTTTGCTGCCGACCTAACGCGTGTTGTCTGGAAGGTCGATATTTCTCTACCTGCATCCCGTATGGTACTGATGCACTGCAAGCATATTCCGCAAACGATTCTGAACACTAATATTTTCCCCACGTATTAGTCTCTAGTCTCATCGAGGGAAAGTATAATAGTGTTCAATATCGTTTGCAGGATATGCTTGCAGTGAATTTCTACGAAGGGGATGCAAGCATAGAAATATCGACCTTCCTGATAATAACACTAGCAGGTCTGCATGAAACAATATTACTAGGGGCAGCTGATTATTCTGGTATACAGTATATACTTAAATAGGCTATATTCCAAATATTTGAGCAGTATTGAACATAACAAGAAACAAATATTTTCGAACCGTGATTTGACATTCTTTTTGCTTGTTTAATAAATTTGCAATTAATATAACTTCATCGCAACGCTTGTAATTATTATTATTATCATTGTTGTTATGTTTCATTTAGAGGCGCTATTTGCCAGATATCTTGTGTAATAGAGGTTAATTCAGGAATGTAAGTAGAATTAAAGTAGCTAATTGGGTATTCCAAATAAGGATGGTGCTACAATTTCCAGGAGTAGGATTTGAAATAAATTCTATCAGGTCCTGGATACGAACCTTACCTCAACAAACTACAGCTCTCCATTGGGGAAATGTAGCATCATTTAACTCTCCCGATTACACTACACGTATGGCAATCGCCATTCTGAGTGTGGTTTTCCCCCAGGATTTTTCAAACTTCTTCTTGGGAATGTGGGGATGGAAGCTTATTTTAACTCCCGGGATGGATACTTCAACCTCCGACTCTTTTTAAGGTCACTATCACAACACAGGCTAGCAGACAAATTCAACACACGCCCAAATTCATGGAGAGGACCAAGCTGTCCTCTGCCCTCAAAATAATTAAAGCGTAACAATATTCTGTACCATGCTCTATAAGATTGAATCTTTCCCTTTCATCTGGTAATTAACGAATATGAAAACTTTTGCCAGTAATCTAAACAGGAAGCATTCCTTACAATTAGTTATACAGTAGTTACACAGGGGTTACAGCGATGAAACTGAAGGAACGCAAGGTATCGCAAAGATAACATGAATTTTGGGCTAAGCGGGAGTATAGTGAAGCATTCTGGTCAAATTATTGGACGGAGGGGAACTGAGTATGCCATTAAAATGATGTATGGAGGATATTATCCAGTGTTACAAGTAGTATGGTATGGCCTAGATACATGCCCAGGGAGTGGGAAGTGGCGTTTAATTGCTCTAATACTAGGATATTGCCGGTGTTAAGTATACTAATGTTCAAGCATTCTCTATAAAATCCATCCATCTTTCTCCAAACCAATAAAATTGGTTATGTTTGTGCAAAAGTATCTTCTCCTCCTATTTACAATTAAGAAATTTAAGGGTTATCTTACATTGGTGCTAAGAATGAATAATTATATTGAACTGAAAAATTAAATCTCTGTCAAATTAATTCAATGATTCATTGCTTTACGTACTCTCGGATTCGTTCATTCACTTTAAATTACTTAGACATGTTCATTCATTCATTCATTCATGCACGTAAGTTTTCCAAGGTGATATACACGTCCTGTGTTTGGATCACACGTAAAATGGAGGTCCCGTGGCTCATGATCGCGAGATTAACAGTCACGTTAAACTACAGATTTATTTATTTATTTATTTATTTATTTATTTATTTATTTATTTATTTATTTATTTAGTTGTTTAGGTATTTATTTATTTATGTACTTATTTATTTGTTTATTTATTTATTTATTCTATCTTACACTGGTTGTTTGATTAAAAAATGTAATACTTCATTTATTTATTCATTCACTATCCCCTCCCATATATTCTACTGTAAATGCTTCATTTACACACTCATTCATCAATAATGACTTATGTTGTACGTCGTTGAAAATGAACTCAATTCATTCCCTTCATTATTTTGTTGGCCATTTCTTAGTTTTCTAATACGTGTATTCTCCTTGAATAATCCATGTAATCAATTGTTGATCTTTCTCTCATACGAACATTCATTTGCAAATTAACTCACTTTTCAATCATTCATTTATTGATGTGTAACATCATTCCACTCGGTTGCGGGATATTTTCGTGGGAGTGATTTTGAAAAATTGGACGGAAGTGGATCGGAACGATCGAGGTGGCACCAGCTGGCACACTTCCGTACGATCGAACGGAAGTGTGCTCGAATGGAAGTGTGCTAGCTGGCAGTGGTGGATCGAACGGAAGTGTAAGACGCACTGCCAACTCGATCGATCGAGTGGTAAGAACCAGCTGGCAGTGGTAAGAGAAACAATGAGCGCGCGGTGTCGGAAAGTGATACCATAACGTACTCTCGGCCATGTGGAATGTATATGACATACTGAACGGTAAACGCTCATGCGAACTCTGGTGTCAAGTGATTGAAACAATGCACATGGTACATGTTCGAAGTCTTCGTATCAGTATTTAAATGGTAAAATGCCTTAATATCAAACATTGTAAGTAGTCGGCATTGCCGGTATTATGTTTCTGCACAATGGCTATTCAAATATTAACCCACATAACGGAAATGCAGTCATCAATATAATATAATCGTTGTGGTTATACGACAAATGAGCAAGCCTTCATGAACTATTGCTGATTACATTCTCTTTACTCACAAGAGGGCCTATTCATAAGGCATTTTAAACTCAATTTCACGCAGGAACATTATCGAAAGAAGCAAAATAAAAATGAAACTTAATTCCGTAATGCAGTATTATTGGAACGTGGAAATAAGTCACCATCTTGTGCACAATATTTGCGTAGTCGAAATAGCCGTGGGGTTAGCGCCTATGACTGTGCATCTAGAGATCAGGGGTTCGAATCCCGGACGGGGTAGATTTTTTTGCTACCAGATTATCATTTTAAACGATATTTATCATATCAATATGACTCATTTTAACAGAATCCATATAAAATTACGTATAGGTCAGTGAATCAAGAGGATCTGTTTATAAGGAATTGAAGGTTATGAGCGGTGTCGCGTCTATTAATCTAGTTGATCCATATCGTATTCTTTATTTAGGATAGTACTGGTGGAAGCTACAAATCATCTAATAAAATGAGTTCCGTATTATAACTACAATATCTGTAAAACACTCCCTTTTACAATAGATTAATATTCGTGCCAATAATAGTATAAAATACCGGTGTATCAACAATTTCACGTGAGGTTTCTTCTATGTCAGAAGTTACACATCATATGCGACTGCTGTAAGTCTCGTAATTTTTAGCCTATTTTCAATTTTGAAAAAATAGGCTGATGAGATCACCTTTTGTCCGTGTGTGTGTGTGTGTGTGTGTGTGTGTGTGTGTGAAGTGTGTGTGTGTGTGTGTGTCCCCTCCTAATAACTTCTAAATGGCTAGAGCGATTTCAATGAAACACGGTAAGTTTATAGCACTATTCCGGACGACCCCGACCGTGCCCTTCAAATTTTGTTACGTCCCACCAATCCAACATGGCGGCTGTGCGAAATATTTCACCAGCATTCAATATCTCCGAAACTATTGCCGATATCATCCTGGAAATTTTTACGGTGATAAAGGGAACTACTAGAAGTTCACCTATGTGACTTCTGAAAATCTGGTAACTAGAAATCCAACATGGCGGCCACGCGAATTTGCGACTTTTAAATAGACGTTTCTCGCGATTTAACCAACCAAAGGCAATAAAACTTGGTACAGTATATGTTTATACACATTGTAATGCACCGACATCTGACTTCGTTCAATTGTTTACATAACCACGAGATGGCGGATGTGCGAAATATTTCACCGGCATTCTATATCTCTGAAACTATTTGCGGTATCACCCTGAAATTTTGTACGGAGATAAAGGGCACTACTGGAAGTTGATCTATAAGACTTTCAAAAACCGGTTAACTACAAAACGAACATGTCGGCGAAGCGGATTTGAAAATTTTAAATTGACCTTTCTCGCGATTTAATGTTCCAAACGCAATGCAATCTGGTACAGGAAATGTTTATACATTTCGTAATGCACTAGTATCTAATTTAGTTCAATTGTTTACATAACCTCAAGATGGCGGCTGTGCGAATTTTAAAATTAAGTTTTTATTTCTTGTGTCGTAGTCATGCGATCGAAGTGAATGTTTGAATAATGAACCTACGCAATAATTCTCCTTTAATGGTACATGACTCTATGGCCTATATATTTAACAACCCAACATGGCAACCATCCGAAATATTTAGACGGATCTAAATATCTACGAATCTATTATAGCAATCAAACTGATTTTTTAATGTTCATAGGGGCTATGAACTTAAGTTCACCTATAGGACTTTAAATAATCTGGTGATCGCAAATCTAACATGGCGGCGACGCGAAGTATAAATATTCACATGGAAATTTCTCGCAATTTAACCATGCGAGTGCAGTGAAACTTGGTACACTAAATCCTTATACAAATGTTTATCCACTGGCATCTAATTTATTTCAATTGTTTCCATAACCACAAGATGGCAGCTGAGCGAAATTTTAAAATCTCCTTGTTACTTCTTGTGTCCTAATCATGCGATTGAAGTTTGAATGCTACACGTACACAATAATCTTCATGTAACAGTACATAACTCGAGGACCTACATATATAAAATCCAACATGGCGACCGTCCGAAATATTTAGTTGGTTCTCAATATCTACGAATCTATTACAGCAATCAAACTGAAATTTTATATGTTGATAGTGGCAATTAACATAAGTAGGATATATGAAAATAGGCTGTATAGTTCTTCACGGAACTACTTGTTTAAATTCGTATTACCTTCCATTCGTTCATACTTACATACATAAATACATTTATTGATTCATTCACCCTATAAATTCACTCTTTGATTATTTTTGTATCTCTCGTGTTATTGTTACTTCACTTACTCCACTGGGATTTCATTTCTCCAGACCACGGTATTCCGCCTTCCTGTCACTAATTCGTTCACTATTTCCTTCATAAATTCAGCGCTGCACCATTCTCAGGGACTCAGAGTAGTTGACAGTGATTCTCAATTGCACGAATCTGATCAGCACCGTGCGTAACATATTGAATGATGCATAGTCTCTCCTACTGAAAATCCTTAGTTGGTCATATATGATGATGGTGATGATGATGATGAGTTTCAAGGTTAATATGAACTTGCAATCACTAAATATCCTCTCAGGATTTCGTAAAATATGTAATAAACGAACAATTGAATGACTAAATCAAAGTTAAGGTAAGATTGTTTAGATTGAACCTTCTTTAGATTTGTTTTACTCATACGTTCCTCAAGTATGCAATGAAAACAAAAGATGTAATATATTCTATATTTGGTTCATTTTCTAAAGCAAATACTGTATGGTACTTGAAAATATATCACTCCCGGTGTGGGTAAAATGGAAGAACAAAAATTGTGTAGGCCTAAATGTTCCAACTAGAGAAACCATCGCCCAATTTGAACCCACAGTGTTGCCTAAGTTGGAACTCATTCATAAGAGCATAACCATCACTGCATATTGTCTTCATCCGTTACCTTCCTACAGATAATACAGAACTAGTTTGAGACATATGCACCGTTATTTTCCTCCTAATCTTTAGAATAATAAGTCTGTAGACGATCTATTGTTTTCAGCTTTTCAATTAAATGTCTTTTTTTAGCGCCGGGAGTTGAACCAGAACTTCAAAGGTACTCAATTGTATTTGCCTCTTTGGTTTTGCTAACTTGTGAGTCTGAACAGACAATAATTCTCAAATATATTAGTTACCACAATAGATAAAATACAAATAGAAATTTGTCACATGTTTCAAAAGCTCCTTAGAAGTTCCACTTGATGCTTGCATGGTGCTTTGATATTCTGGTTATTTGACAAGGTAGGGAAATGCCCCTCTCTGGGAAGTGTTCTTGTGTGCTACAGATTGCCAAGTGTGAAATCGTTGTTCGATTGCAACTTTTTCTGTTTACTTTGTTGTTGTATGAGTCTTCAGTCTTTTGACTGGTTTGATGCAGCTCTCCGTGTCTCCCTGTCCCGAGCTAATCGTTTCATCTCTACATAGCTACCACACCCTAAGTCCGAGGCAATCTGTTAAATATATTCTAACCTTGGTCTACCCCTACAGTTCTTGTCCTCAACCCTTCCTTCCATAACTAAGCTTGCTATTCCTGGGTGTCTTAGTATGTGTCCTACCAACCTATCTCTTCTCTTCATTAGCAATCGCCAGAAACATCTCTTCTCTCCCACTAGTCTTAAAACCTCTTCGTTTGTAACGCTATCTACCCATCTGATCTTCATCATTTTCCTGTAACACCACATTTCAAACGCTCCAATTCTCCTCTTTTCGGCTGCATCAATAGTCCAAGTTTCACTTCCATAGAGTGCCACGCTCCAGACAAAGGCCTTCAAAAAATACTTCCTAACACCTAAATCTATATTCGATTTCAACAGATTCCTTTTCTGTAGAAATGCTTCTCTTGCCTGAGCTAACCTACTTTTTATATCCTCTTCGCACTGTTTACTTTACTTTTGAATATATTTTCAGTAAAACGTCACAAACACCCGGTCCTCCAGGCATGGCAATCAACGAGAGGGGATCAACATCTCCATGGACCGGCCGAGAATTGAACCCGGAACCCTTTGGGCAAAAGCCTAGGATGCTAATCAATTAGCCGTCGAGTCACAAATAGCGACCTCTTCATAAGACATCTCCCAGTGGCATAAAGATAATCGAAGAAGATCCTTGCATACCCCATATGCAAATAGTGAAACCCCGGGACAAAGCCGTGCTCATTAATTAAATCATGCACCATGGCCACGATGGCATCTGCAGAAAGTCCGAAGATCGCAGGTTGTAATCACGGCGCTGACAGCAGCTATCCTGGGTGTGGTTTTACCTCGGATTTTTCCACACTCCCTCCTGCCTCATCCCTATCCCTAATACAATTACACACACTACTACTGTCATCACATAAAAACAAGTTATCAGACAAGTTCAACACACACACAACTACACGGGGCGGATGACCAAGATGTCCCAAGCCCCTAAAACTAATTAACAAAAAGAAAAAGGAAATAGTAATGTGTGGAAAGTGTTCTTGTCTTGGAAATTAATATTTAAGATCTGAAGGAATTGAAGTTCTTCCATCGTGTTCATGAGAGAAATGCATGCCACGGTGGGTGAGTGGTTATCGTGTCGGTCTACTAACCCCAAGCTTGCAGGTTCGCTCCTGGCCTTGATAGGTGATTTTTTTTGAAAGGCGACAAATATCACGACACGCACGTCATACGTTGTTGGTATGTTAATGAACCCATTTGAATTCAGTAGGCCGTGTTAATAATGGCAAAATTAATCTCGGGATTTTCTGCCAACACAAATGTTCCTCCTTTCTCTACTAGAAATCGCTATAGTGTCAAGGAGCTTATATATCTAACCTTCATAGCGCTCCAAGTAACAACAAAATTCGACATGCAAGCTGCCCTCTGGGTGTCAAATAACAAAGATTGCACCTGGCACCGGAGGCCATTCGATATTATTATTACTATGGGAGAAATATAACCCAGGCAAGTCTTATCTGAACATAAGGCAGCGCTTACGTTTGCTATCAGCAATGCCCGTATCCGGCCACACTTGCAAGTTTACTGCTCCCTGATATACCCTCCTTCCGAGTCTCAACTGCAGGCAGACTCCTTATCAAAAACTATAGTGCTCCCAGAACCCACCGAGCCTGTCTGGGCAACAAACTCCTTTAGCAAACGCGACCATCCTGGGTCCGAGAGAATTGAAAATCAAACGGTAGTAAAACTTAAATTCCTCGTAGAATGCGTTGGTGTGTAAACTGATTCTCCTAGGGTGGATCATGAACAACGGAAACATATTTTTCAATTCCGAGGAAAAAATGTTTCTTTCTCAATCTTGGGCAAAATACAGAATATCGATCATTTAACGTGGTGGTCTCAGCCACTCAGCATTCGCAGCATCTCAAAACATTCAAATTATAATAGTCTTTAATAATAATATTAATACAATTTCAATTCAGACTGTTTTGCTTTTCAGAGCCTAGTCTAGACTACACGCTCTGTGGCGTACGAGTCGCCTCCATGATCTCCTACTAGTAGTTAGCACTCCGGCCTCCTTTGCTGCTACGGCCCTCACCTTGCAATCGTCTTCCTCTGCTTCTCTTACCGTCTATAGCCGAGTTCCTTATCCTCGTAAGTAATCAGTCCTTCCCCATTCACATCACACGACCCCTTCCTTCTGAGTCGGCTCATACGATCTGCCTCGTCTAACGTATTCATTTCTAACTTATTGTTTATCTCTTCATTACGAGTACCCTTCTGCCATTAATTCCGTTTATTTCTCCCAGTTCTCATTCGTACCACTCTCATATCAGTTACCTCCAGCTTATGTATGATGCATCACGAGTCTGTCAGGAAAGCAATGGGAAACAAACTCACTCCCCACCTTGCTCATTACGCATCATTATAGTGCTGCCTTGTTGTTTTTGATGTGTAACATCTTTCCACTCAGTTGCTGGATAGTTTTGTTGGAGGGATTTTGAAAATTGTGGACGGAAGTGGATCGGAACGATCGAACTGGCAGTGGTGGATCAAACGGAAGTATGCACTGCCCGCTCGATCGATCGAACGGAAGTGTACTAGCTGGCAGTGGTGGAACGAACGGAAGTATAAGATGCACTGCCAACTCGATCGATCGATCCAGCGGGCAGTGGTAAGACCCAGCTGGCAGTGGTACGAGAAACAATGAGCGCGCGCTGTCTGAAATTGATACCATGACGTACTCTCTGCCATGTGGAATGTATATGACATACTGAACAGAAAACGCTCATGCGAACTCTGGTGTCAAGTGATGGAAACAAATAACATGGTACATGTTCGTAGTCTTCGTATCAGTATTTAAATGGTAAAATGCCTTAATATCAAACATTGTAAGTAGTCGGCATTGCCGGTATTATGTTTCTGCACAATGGCTATTCAAATATTAACCCACATAACGGTAATGCAGTCATCAATATAATATAATCGTTGTGGTTATACGAGAATTGAGCAAGCCTTCATGAACTATTACTGAAAACATTCTCTTAACTCACAAGAGGGCCTATTCATAAGGCATTTTAAACTCAATGTCACGCAGGAACATTATCGAAACAAGCAAAATATAAATGAAACTTAATTCCGTAATGTAGTATTATTGGAACGTGGAAATAAGTCACCATCTTGTGCACAAAATTTGCGTAGTCGAAATAGCCGTGGGGTTAGTGCTTACGACTGTGAATCTAGAGATCTCGGGTTTGAATCCCGAACGGGGTAATTATTTTTGCAACCAGATTATCATTTTAAACGATATTTATCACATCAATGTGACTCATTTTAACAGAATCCATATGCAATTACGTGTTGGTCTGTGAATGAAGAGGACCTGTTTATAAGGAATTTAAGGTTGTGAGCGGTGTCGCGTCTATTAATCTACACACATCAAAAAAAGTTTTGCATCACCTCGGTTCCAAGAGTTCCGGAACCGTTAAATACAAAGGGAATAGAGATCAACACAAACAACATTTCAGCTCGTTTTATTGCTCATGAGACCCACACATTGCATGTTGTACCATCATACAGCTAGACTTTCAGCATTTGTGGTCCAGATTGCAGTACACACCACTACCTCTAATACCCAGTAGCACGTCCTCTTGCATTGATGCATGCCTGTATTCGCCGTGGCATACTATCCACAAGTTCATCAAGACACTGTTGGTCCAAATTGTCCCACTCCTCAACGACAATTCGGCGTAAATCTCTCAGAGTGGTTGGTGGGTCAAGACGTCCATAAACAGCCCTTTTCAACATATCCCAGGCATGTTCGATAGGGTTCGTGTCTGGCGAACATGCTGGCCACTGTAGTCGAGCGATGTCGTTATCTTGAAGGAACGCATTCACAAGATGTGCACGATGAGGTCGAGAATTGTCGTCCATGAAGACAAATGCCTCTCCAATATTCTGCCGATATGGTTGCACTATGGGTCGGAGGATGTCATTCAGGTATCATAAAGCCGTTTCGGAGCCTTCCATGACCACCAGTGGCGTACGTCGGCCCCACATAATGCCACCCCAAAACATCAGGGAACCACCACCTTGCTGCACTCGCTGGACAGTGTGTCTAAGACGTTCAGCCTGACCAGGGTGCCTCCAAACACGTCTCCGACGATTGTCTGGTTGAAGGCATATGCGACACTCATCGGTGAAGAGAACGTGATGCCAATTCCGTGGGGTCCATTCAGCATGTTGTTGGGCCCATCTGTACCGCGCTGCATGGTGTCGGGGTTGCAAAGCTGGACCTCGCCATGGACGTCGGGAGTGAAGTTGCGCATCATGCAGCCTATTGCGCACAGTTTGAGTTGAAACACGACGTCCTGTGGCTGAACGAAACGCATTATTCAACATGGTGGCATTGCTGTCAGGGTTCCTCCGAGCGGCAATCCGTAAGTAGCGGTCATCCACTACAGTAGTAGCCCTTGGGCGGCCTGAGCGAGGCCTGTCATCGACAGTTCCTGTATCTCTGTACCTCCTCCATGTCCGAACAACATCGCTTTGGTTCACTCTGAGACGCCTGGAAACTTCCCTTGTTGAGAGCCCTTCTTGACACAAAGTAACAATGCGGACGCGATCGAACTGCGGTATTGACCTTCTAGGCATGGTAGAACTACAGACAACATGAGCAGCGTACCTTCGTCCTGGTGGAATGACTGGAACTGATCGGCTGTCGTACCCCCTCCGTCTAATAGGCCCTGCTCATGCATGGTTGTTTACATCTTTGAGCAGTTTTAGTGACATCTATGAACAGTCAAAGGGACTGTATCTTGGATACAATATACACAGTCAACGTCTATATGCCGGAGATCTGGGAACCGAGGTGATGCAAAACTTTTTTTGATGTGTGTAGTTGATCCATATCGTATTCTTTATTTAGGCTAGTGCTGGTGGAAGCTATAAATCATCTAATGAAATGAGTTCCGTATTATATACTACGATATCTGTAAAACAATCCCTTTTACAATACAGTAGATTAATATTTGTGCCAATACGAGTATAAAATACCGGTGTATCAACAATTTCACGGGAGGTTTCTGCTATGTCAGATGTTACACATCATATGCGACTACTGTAAGGCTCGTTTTTGTTGTTGTTGTAATTTTCAACTCACATAACCCATGCGGCAGTTTTTGAGGATCCGACCATCCTCCGGGTTAACTTTCCAACAGGCAGTCAGATCCTGAGTCTACCCAGCTCTCACTTCGATAGAGCATGGTCCGTCTAGATACTGAGCGATGTGGAGAGAGTATCGTAGCCACACTAGCTTCTTTCTTGCAGAGTACAGTATAGGCCTACCACAACAATAATAATAATTATTATTATTATAAAAATGACAATAATATTAATAATAATAAAATCACAATAATAATATTAAACATCATAGTCATAATAATAATCACCATCCTAATAACAATAATTATTCTAGCAATAATAATATTAATTTAGGATGGACGAAAGGATGTTGAATGGTAAAATTTTCACCATACTTGATGGCAGAACTAAAAGCTCTGATAAGTGGTTCAGGGAGGTCAGGAAGGATCCGGAGAAAATTGGTATGAAGCGCGAGGAACTCGCTAATACAGGGTGCCAGGAAATGATCTCCGCAGTGACTACGAGCTGCTGCCAGAGATAGCAACAGCAGTATAGTTGGCAGCATGGTGTCCTTGACAGGGTGAATCCCACACTTGAGGAAATAGGCTGTCGAATTCGTCAGTGTGTATTGCAGTAAGTGAGCGTTAAATTATATTATTGGAGGAGTGCAACAGTATACAGTATACAGGCGGTAATGCTTACTGCTGAAAGAGTTTTTTTTTGGTGGAATACGTTTTTCGCGAAGGCGATCGGTTTACAGAATATGTGAAATTAAAATTTCAGGCGCGATTTCCTAATTGAAAGTGTCCAAACCGGGATAACGTTCGGGATTTGATAAGTAAATTTCATGTCATCGGCTCAGTTCACGATGTACCGCGAACAGGCAGATCAACGCTTTTAACAGACGAAAAATTTGATGAAAGGTCAACACTTCCAGCATCTGTTATGAATGGTTGTGGTGAGTACAAAAATTACTGTTTGCTTGTTTTGATACAAGCGGCAGCCGTGCTGCCAACGTAACTACTGATACTAGCTCTCTCAGTAGCATGTAGGCACTGCGGAGAGCATTTCCTGGCGCCCTGTAGAATCAAGTACTGGCAGGAGGTTTGTAACTTGAAGGGCATTCATGAAGATGGCAAGCTGAACAGCGGATGATCGGTGGAAAGGAGACAGACTGCCAGGGAAAGATAGCAACGATACTGGGCTACAAAGAAGGCTTGAATGTACAGTTGTTTGACGTGGTCTCTAATGGCCGTATACGAAATAAAAAATGCAATAAGAGTAATATTAATAATAATAATAATACTGCAAGACATGCAGCGTGTTCAACAGGGCTATTTATCAGTCTCCAGTCTTACTGGAGCGACCTGATTCGGACTCAACAGTTTGAGCACCACTGACTTATATTGGACAATTCTAGGTCAAGTATGTTTATGTCTGTCTAGGAAGCTCTAGTTCATGCACTGACATAGTTTTTACTTGAATCTCTGTTCTAGAACAATTTTCAAGTAATGAGAGCACATCCATCGTGAATACTAAGAAATTTATGGTTAGTTCTAGTGGTTATAAGTTTTTATGACTGCCATATACTAGTCAGTGTGACTTGTTAGAGGAATATGAATTATATTCAAACAAATCATAAAATAATTAGCGCATACTTTGAAATTAATTTACATAATTGAACTGATGATGATGGTCGTGTGGCCTCCGGAGAGGCCGAGTGCAGGTCTTTCTAGTTGACGTTCGTGGGCGACCTGCGCGTCGTAATGAGGATGAAGTGATGAAGAAGACGCTATATGCATCCAGTCCCCGAGACACAAGAATTAACGCCAGGAGATAAAAATCCCTGATGGCTCGGCCGGGAATTGAATCCGGGGTACTTCAGGCCAAAACCTAGCAAGCCACGGAGCCGGACATAATTGAACTGTCTCATGACGATTAAAACAAGCAAGATTTCATTTTATTTGGCTCTTAGACTCAAACCTCATTTTAACGTGTAATATAAAACACTGGACAAGATATTTCACCTCGAAAATCCCACATGCACTAACTAGGAATCGAACTCAAAAGCAAAATAATATTAATAATAGGCCTAATAATAATGTTCATAATAATATACATAATTATAATAATAATAATAATAAGTATAATAATAATAATACGTTTTTACGTCTCATAACTACTGGTTGGCTTCGTGGCCCAGCGGTAACGTTCTCGCCTGCTGTTCCCAAGTTTTCAGGATCGAATCATGGCTCTGATAACCTATGTTTCTCTGATGACTGTAGTGGCGTGTGCGAGAGACCGTGATGATGTAGTTGGCTCGCGACTTGTAATAGGGTACTATCCTGGCATTTCCTTGGAGGGAGTGTGGAAAAACCACACTCATGATAGTTCATTAGTTATTGTTCTTTTAAGGGGAGGAACAGCGTCGTCATCTGCCCCTACACTCACGTTAGCTGCCGTCAATAACGGGATTTGAAAATTCAATCTCCGGACTCATCGCGGTCGTGGTGCACTATTTTACGCGCACAACTACACCGCATCGCCACAGCACGGACGGGAAAATAATCACTAAACGTGTCACTCCCCTTATCTCTATTTTCGCACCATCCCCTGCGTTTAAGTAGGATAATTATATTTGTGAATGTTCACACTGTAAAGCAGTACGACATTATTAGTTCGATATGTTTGTGACAGACACACAGCAAGATGAGGGAAGGAGTAACTAAACGTGTTGCTATCCTTATGTCTACTGTATGGTGGTGTGTTAATCACATTAAGCCATCAGCAGCAGTGAATTGAACAGATTTGGAAGTAATTACGGCTCTTCGAGCCATCCACTCAGCTATCTAATTAAATTTCACTCACTTACTGACTTTCTGCTGTTCGCCACTCGGCTTACGAAGTTCCATCTCATTACTCACCTGGAAAAGATAAAACAGGCGTTAACATTTCTGTTCACAAAATAACTAACATACACACATGGATTCATTCAAAACATTTACACGGAAGTAATCAGTTTGCATTTTATCCCTTAACCCTAGCAATAGCATGCTATTTTCCAAACCACGGGTTACCAATGTGGGGGGGGGGGGGGTATTTTGTGACCATCATAATAAATTCCTTTTGTGTGATTTGCATTCTCCTTTAAACAACATACCTTGTATTTTGAACCTTAAGTGGCAACAATTAACTTAATTAACAACAGTTGCAAACAAAATCAAAAAATCATGAGAAATGAAGTTCAGAAAATTCTCTGTGCCCACCAAAAGAAAATTGTTAATGTATCATACAAGAATTAAAATTTTAAAAAGTAAATGTGTGGTTAGGTAATCGGATTCAAAATAGACAGTAACTTTCTGTACAGTAAGCGTAGAAAATGAATACCAAGAATAAACCGTAAAAAAATGGAACTGGTGGGCTCAAAATACCCCCTCCCCCCCTTTGGAATTGGTAGGGTTGTTGTTAAAAATTCATTTCAAAGACTTGAAGCATCATGCCTTCAGCACTTGTCTGATAACATGTGTATCTGTGAAGGCTGTAGTAGTGTGAGAGCTGCAATTGGGACAGGGATGGGGTAGGTGCCCCAGGGCTTGAAATAAGGAACTATGGAATTACTCAGGGAAAGAACACACTCAGTATAGCCGCTGTCTCTACCGGGATTCGAACTCCTGACCTGTTGCTGCTCCATGTCGCGGGCCTGGTGCGAGTTTTAACGCGTGTGGCTACGCATAAGGGTCCTCGAGAAAAATATAGCAGACTCTGGTTCATTCAACTTTGAAAGATGCGGTTAGGTATTAAAGAATTGTAGTTATTTTCTGTGCCACCTCCTGGTGTAGCAAATAGAGTTCTTGGCTGTCGCCCCAGAGGTCCGGGATCGATTCGCAGCTCTGACAAGAAATTTAATTCTGGTCTGAGAGGAAGAATGGAATACACTCGACCTCGTGAGGCAAAACTGAGTAGAGATGGGTTCCTCAGCCATCCTGGATGTGGTTTTCCGTGGATTCCTATTTATACTCCATGTGAATGCCGGGATGCTTCCTAACTGAAAACCACGACTGCCTCCTGCCCAGTCCTCATCTCAATTAAAATACACACACTAATACAGCCACTACAATAACACATGGTATCAGATAATCTACCGCACTCAACCAAGTACAATGAAAATCCTCAGCCTATTTCCAGTCAACCGTCTGGGTCAGGGATGGAATGAATGAAGTCCCCATCTAGCGGCAAGGATATAAACTGTGCCGGTTGCCGAAGCCTGTCGCACTCCTCTGAGGAAAAGATTAAATGAATTACATATGAAATGAAATGATAATTGAGAGTGTTGCTGAAATGAAATTTTGACAAGGAAAACGGGAGTACCCGGAGAAAAACCTGTCTGCCTCCGTTTTATCCAGCACAGATCTCACATGGAGTAACCGGGATTTGAACCACGGATCCAGTGGTGAGAGGCTGGCGTGCTGCGGCCTGAGCCAAGGAGGCCTCACTCAACCAAGTACACGGGGCTAAATGACTGCAATGTCCAAGCCCATGAAATTAAACAACAACACATTATTTTCTTATCACATCGAAGCTACAGTAGTTAATTACCCACATCATCAGTATCATTACTAGAAGGTGGTAATATTGTCGAAACGTGTACTTGACTGGCTGCGTGGCTCAGCGGTAACGTTCTCGCTTGCTGGTCCCAAGGTTGCTAGTTCGTATCATGGCGCTATCAGCTGGCATTTGAGATTTACTGGCACATTAATGATCCCTTTCAGCGCAAAATTTCGGCACCCCGGCGTTTCTAAAAGTAGTTAAAAGGGACGTAAAACCAAATAACATTTTTGAAACCTGTACTATCTAGCACTACATAACGAAAGTTTGTAGTTTTTACTACTCAAAGTACGCCTACAGATACCACGCATACATTGGGAAGGAAGCAGTAAACATAATTTATATAAATGTCTGCAGTGTATTTGACAAGCTAAATAAACCTTCCTTAGATGCAGTCATTCTGAAACTACATGTGTTGGTCTTCATGCACCAAGGCTTTAATTTTTAGTATATTTAGTAGCCTACTTTTATTTCATATTATCTGCATTCATGATAATTGTTAATCCAATATAAATATTTTCCATCCAAGATAAATAGACTCCTGTTAGTAAGTTAAACGACTGAAGAGCAACCTACACATAGGATTCAACTAGGTAACACTGAGAATATGTTGTTGTTGATTCACTGATGGACTTTGCGACATCGTGATCATTTAGATCCGTGTACATAGGCTGTGTGGAATAACTCTGATAACCTATCTCTTTGTGAAGGATGAATGGGCCTACATGATAGTTTACCGGCATAAGACACAAGAATATCAACTTGAATATTGAGCACAGCCACCATATCGAATGAACAAAATATGAAAATCGATAATTCAGTACCGGTATTTAATAAACTCGCACTTTCGAAATGTGGAAACATGTAGTATTATGCCGGAGTTGCACTCTACTAGAGCCACAAATCCGTTGGCTTTATGCATTTAAGATGGCGGCTTTGCGTAATTACAAAGATTTAATATCAATTGATCAGAATGTAACATTGTGAGCAATTATCACAGGATTGACAATTCCATATCCCACACATTTCATTATACTGTAATTCTTGTAACTCTCTACCATTAATCTCGAAGGCACGTAAGCCTAATAGCTGCGATGTTTTTTTTTCTTTTTAAGGAAGTAGTTTTGGAACTAGAGATCTGACCCGTGATTAAGTAGGATTATGGCATGTTTGCATCACAAACTACTGCATAGTTTTCGACCCTTTCCTCAGCGGAAGCCAACAGTTTGGCCGTAGATAAGTAACATTGGGTGTGGTAAGAACAAGTATGGGTGACCAGTTCTGGAAAATCTCGTACTGTTGAAGGGGGAAGGGAAGGAGGAGCAGCAAGGAACTTGCAACCCTACCGCAAGTAAACTCCGGTTCAGGACCACCTCATCGAAGGTGCAATCTAGCCTTCGGGCTAAAACTACTACTAGACTACTACTACTTCTTCCCCTTCTTCTTCTTCCTCTTCCTCTACCTCTTCTTCTTCTTCTTCTTCACTATTAGCAGAGTAGATAATTTGAAGCGGAATCCAGGAGTGGCGATTTGAAAGTTGTTCTAGTAATTCGTGTTATTGGTCGGTTTTCATATTAAACGTCCATTTTCTTTTGTTGCGGTCCAGTAAACATTTCTCACTAGGGCTGGACTAGACCTGTGGGCCTCAAATTAAGAGGCACTGCATGGATACTATAGCAATGGTGTTATATTTATAGTTCCTGTACATCCTGCTTCTTGAGCATGTGAATTCTAGTTGAAGGATTATATTCAAGCAATTTTTCTTAAAGTAAGTTGTTGTTGTTGTTGTTGTTGTTTCATTTGAGGGGTTAGGGCATCGTAGTCATTTAACCCCGCGTACCTAGGTGTGTATATCTAGAATTTGTTTGATAACCTGTGTTGTTGTGCTGTCTGTATAAGTGTGTGTATTTTGAATTGAGGTGTATGCTTCGGCATTTGTCTGGAGTAGAAGAGAGAAACGAAGGATAACCACATCCAAAATGGCTGAGGTGGGAATAAAACCCACTTAATCTCAGTTTTGCCTCACGAGGCTGCGTGTACCCTGATCCAGGTCTCAGACCAGTATAAAATTTCTTGGCAGAGCTAGGAATGAAACCAAGATCCACAGAGAGACAGCCAAGAATGCTAGTCGCTACACCAGGACGTGGACTTTTAAGTTAGTTAATTGCCTTGGACATTCTGCCCAATTTCTCCTAACTTGATATATCGCTGTTGGAGGAGCAATCTGTCACTCAAAGTTACGTTGTGTGCTTGTTAACCCCTGATTATTTCCGTTCCTTGTGATTAACGATGAGGTGAGTATGTTGTATGGGACAGTAATAAAAATAATGATAATATAAATGGCTCGGGTGCCGGGTGCATGCTTTGTTATTTGACACCCAGAGGGAAGCTTGCATGTCGAATTTATTCGTTCCTTGGAATGCTATGAATGTCAAGGAGGTTGGATATTTAAGCTCCTTGACACTATAGCGCTTTCTAGTAGAGAAAGGAGGAACTTTTGTGTTGGCGGAAAATCCCGAGATGAATTTTGCCATTATGAACACAGGCTACTGAATTCAAATGGGTTCTTATGCCAACAACGTATGACATGCGTGCCGTGATTTTTGTCGCCTTTCAAAAATCACATACCACGGCCTGTAGCGAACCTGCTTGCTTGGGGTTAGAAGACCGTCACGATAAGCACTCACCCACCGTGGCAAGCTATGGGGCGGTTGTTTGGCCAGATGCCCTTTCGGACACAATCACATCACAGGAGCCTATTAGATAAGAAATTAATGAAGATGCAATGAGTTTCAAGTAAACGGCCGTGATTTATTAGAAGGAACCGTCATGGTATTTGCCTAAAGTTAAAAATGGGAAAACCGTGGAGAAACTATTTTAAGAATGTTCGACGGTGGGGTTCAAACCCATTCTCTGAGACTAAAGATAGCATTGCCCGTGGTGTTGCGCGTTAGAGCGTAGTGGCTAGCATTATTGGCTGTCACCGTGGAGGCCCGGGTTCGTTTATATGTATTAGGGCTGGTACTTTTAATTGAATAATATCAGTCAGCGAATAATCGACTTATCTTAGCAGAAGAAGCAAGCAAAGCAAGCAAGCTTGTAGTTTAACGTGACCGTTAATCGCGAGATCATGAGCCACGGGACCTCCTTTTTACGTGGAATCCGAACCACAGGACATGGCATTTCACTTCGAAAATCTCACATGCATTGACCGGGAATCGAACCCGGACCGCCTTGGTGAGAGGCATACAGCTAGACCGCTGAGCCACCACGCCCCCTCTTAGCAGAAGAGTCGATTAATTGCTACAAATAACGATTTATCTATTGTTGGATCCCCGGCTCTGGCAAGAAATTTAATTGT
The DNA here is from genome assembly GCA_946902985.2 of Meconema thalassinum. Classification (NCBI taxonomy): domain Eukaryota; kingdom Metazoa; phylum Arthropoda; class Insecta; order Orthoptera; family Tettigoniidae; genus Meconema; species Meconema thalassinum. The sequence continues at coordinate 1,101,889,996 of OX336389.2, read as the reverse complement.
GGTCAGAGGGCTGGAATAGTGTACGCTCAGCCTCGTTATACAAAGCTGAGAAGAGGTGGGCAGGTTCAATGCCTATCTCAGTCATGAATTTCCACTTCTACTCCAGGCATTTGCCTGGATGGTACCTAACTTAAGGCCACGGCCGCTTTCTACGAACATCCTACCACAATTATAAATACCCACTTTAGTACAGACCTCACAGTGACACAGATTATCAGAAAAATTCTACACAAACTTAAGTACATGGGGCTAAATGGCTACAGATGTCGCAAAGCCTATAAAGAAACAACAATAACAGTATTATGGCTTGAAGTGGAAACGACTAAAAATATGAAATAACGCATCAAATTCAACACTTGTCTAACATGTTGGAGAGAGGAAGCATTCATGTTCCTCAGTTCAGCCCGTTAGCTAACTAATTAGAAGTACAGTATGTAATCACAGCGGGTTTTCTGTGGCTGAACACCACTCGCTAATTTGTTTGTGTTAACATTTTTTTGAATCCGAGGTGTGCATTGGAGGTGAGGATACCATGCTACTGCATTGCCTCATACTCCAGCAATATCGATTTAACAATTGAAAAAAGCCAAGTCCACATCGCCCCAAATTATACCACTAGTTAATATCAGTGGCAGAGTTTGCGACTCCTAATATCATAGACTATTACTGTTGTTGTTGTTGTTGTTGTTTGATTTGAGGGGCTCGGACATCGTGGTCATGGAGCTCCATGTATTTGGGTACGTGTGGAGTTTAATATGATAATCTGTGTTATTGTGATGTCTGGATTATTTCGTGTATATAGATTAGGGCTGGAAATTTAAATCGATTAATTTCTACAGAAAAGGAATCTGTTGACATCGAAGATCGATTTAGGTATTAGGAAGTCATTTTTTAAAGCCTTTGTATGGAGCGTGAAACTATATGGAAGTGAAATTTGGACTATTGGTGCAGCAGAAAAGAGGAGAATTGAAGCGTTTGAAATGTGGTGTTACAGGAGAATGATGAAGATCGCATGGGTAGATATGGTTACAAATGAAGAGGTATTAAGACGGGAGGGAGGGGAGAGTTGTTTCTGGCAACACTGCTAATGAAGAGAAGAGATAGGTTGGTAGGACACCTACAAAGACACCCACGAATAGCAAGGTTATTAATGGAAGGAAGGGTCGAGGACAAGAACTGTAGGGGTAGACCAGGGTAGGAATATGTTAAACAGATTGCCTCGGATGTAGGATGTGGTAGCTATGTAGAGATGAAACGATTAGCTCAGGACAGGGAGGCATGGAGGGCTTTATCAAACCAGTCAGAAGACAGAAGACAAACAACAACAATTTCAGCTATCGATAATCGAACAATCTAAGTAGAAATATGGAGTATTTGCTACAAATAACGATTAATCTATTGTGCGATTAATCTAATCGATTAATGGGTTGGTTGAATAATTGATTAATTGCTATGTCGATTAATGGATTTATTTCGCTCATTTAACTACGCTCTCACAGAGGCAATACAGGCATTTAATTAATTAAAATATATTGTATCATATTAGCCTACTTTCGATTTATGCAAAAAATGAAAGCAGACTTATGAGATAACTACAGGGCCAAAAATGTATGTCTGTCCATGTGTGTGTGAGTGTGTGTGTATGTGCGCGTGTGTGTTAGTGTGTGTGTACTCTGCATGTCTGTGTGTCCTCCCCCCTCCCCATCAATTCGAACACAGTGAAACCGAACTGAATGAAACTTGGTACAGAGGTAGCACTAGCAAAGGGCGCCTCAGTGTCATGTTTTATATCACCGCCATCTCGACGGAAAGGTAATGGTAGCCACCCAAATGTTAAAAGCTTAAATCAAATTACCACCAACCAAATCATCTGATCTCTACCAAATTTTGCAACACATACCTTTATGTGAGAAGCTTCCTTTGACCAAGCTACAAGGTCATCAGTCGAATTATTTGCAGATGGCGGCCATTTATGTGTGCAAAACGATTACCCCTATCAATTCAAACACAGTGAAACCGAATTGAACGACATTTGGTACAAATGTAGCACTACGAATGGGCACCTCAGTGTCATGTTTTATATTGCCGCCATCTTGACGGAAACGTAATAGCGGCCACCCCAATGTTAAAAGCTTAAATCAATTTACCACCAACCTAATGATCTGATCTCTACCAAATTTTGCAACGACATACCTTTACCTGGGAATCATATTTTGACCAAACTACAAGGTCATCAACCCACTAGTTTGCAGATAGCGGCCATGTAGGGCCTATGTGTGCAAATCGATTCCCCATATCAATTCAAACAGGGTTAGACAGAATTGAACGACATTTGGTACAGAGGTAGCTCTAGAAAAGGGCACCTCAGTGTCATGTTTTATATCGCCGCCATCTTGACGGAAACGTAATGGCGGCCACCCAAAAGTTAAAGGCTTCAAGTAAATTACGACCAATCTAATCATCTGATCTCTACTAAATTTCGCAACAGCATATCTTTTGTGGGAAGCATATTTTGACCAATCTACAAGGTCATCAGCCTAATAGTTTGCAGATGGCGGCCATTTATGTGTGCAAATCGATTCCCCCTATCAATTCAAACACAACTGAACCAAAATCGAACCACCTTTGGTACAGAGGTAGCTCTAGGAAAGTGCAATTCAGAGTCATGTTGTATATCGCCACCATCATAACAAAAAAGGAATGGCGCCCACCCAAATATTCTGAGCTTAAATCAAATTACGACTAACCGAATCATCCAATCTCTACCTAATTTTGCAGAAACATACCTTAATGCGGAAAGCGTCTTTTTTCCAAACTACAACTTCATCAGCCAAATAGTTTCAAGGTGGTGGATGTATGAATCATGCAAGTATTATAGCCTAACCGTAACTTATGATTAAACAAGGCCTGGCCTCTACAATTCAGTTATCGTACATAGGGAGGTTTAATCTGTCCACAAAGAGGTGTCGGGTAAGATATTAGCATCTTATGATAGAATATGAAACCGTAGAAATGACTAACAAGTCATGCTTACCGTGCCATATCGTGGTGGGCGTGTGCCGTCCCGTTGTCAACATGGCCGCTATTTTTGCTCGTAAATACATATATTTCTGTAACTTCGTAAGTTTCTATCCTTTTAGGAATGTACTGAACAAAATAATACATATTTAGTATCAAATGGTTGATACAAACGCCAGAAAACGCTAATGAAATCGTTGATTTCAACACAAAATATGATAGCCTACAGTCATACTAAACCAGTTGTTAATCAAGTATTATCATAGGGCATCCTCGGCGTAATGGTAGAGACTTGGGCTCTTAGTCTGGGGGTTCGTGGATCAAATCACTGCAGGTTTAAATTTCTTAACTTCGTTCTTTTTGGTATTTATTGATTTATAACTACTCACACGTTATAATGTTAAGCATATATACTGTAGTGTGTATTTGCAATCGAAAATAGTCTATATATACTTATAACACCACATATTTTAACACTCTAATACCGCGATTAATATTCGTTGAACTTGATCCGCGGTAGAGACTATTGTTGTTGTTTTTGTTGTTGATTCTTTAGGGGTTTTGCGGCATCATGGTCTTGTAGCCCCGTTCACTTGGGTGTGTATATAAGATGTCTGATAACCTGTGTCACTGTGATGTCTGTAGGCTAGCTAGTGTGTGTACTCATATATGGGGAAGGATTTGGGTAAGAAGCAGTTGTTGTTTCGTATGAGATGCATGGACATCATGGTCATTTAGCCCTGTGTACATGGGTGAGTGTTGAATTTTGTCTAATAACCAGTGTTATTGTGATGGCTGCATTAGTGTGTGTATATATAATTCAGGTGAGGATTCAACCAATCAACGTTTAATATCCGTATAGCACGTTGTATTTCAACAAGATACTACAACCAACATTCAATTATACTCCTTGAGAACGTCAAAGAGTTATTACTATACCCATGCATTTAGGAGAAAATAGGCTATATGTTCTTTACCGAACATCTTGTTTTTAGCCTACTTTCGATTTTTGCAAAATATGAAAGTAGACTTATGATATTTACACAGTGCCAAAAATTGTGTGTCTGTCTGTGTGTGAGTTAAGTGTACTCTGTAGGTCTGTCCCTCCCCCTATCAATTCAAACACGGTGAAACCGAATTGAATGACATTTGGTACAGATGTAGCACTACGAAAGGGCACCTCACTGTCATGTTTTTTATTGCAGCCATCTTCTCGAAAACGTAATGGCCGCCACCCAAATGTTAAAAGCTTAAATAAAATTACGACCAATCTAATCATATAATCACTACCAAATCTAGCAACACTGTATCGTTATGTATGAAGAATCTTTTGACCAAAGTACAAGATCATCAGCCCAATAATTTGCAAATGGTGGCCATGTATGTGTGCAAATTGATTTCCCCGAATCCTAATTAAACGAAATTTGGTACAGAGGGCACCTCAGTGTCATGTTTTATATCACCGACATCTTGATGGAAACGTAATGGCGGCCACCCAAATGTTCAAAGCTTAAATCAATTTATGACTAACCTAATCATCCGATCTCTACCAAATTTTGCAACAACATATATCTATATGGCGAGCTTACTTTGATTAAACTACAAGATCATAAGCCTAATAGTTTGCAAATGGCGGCCATGTATGTGTGCAAATCGATTCCCCATATCAATTCAAACACGGTGAAACCGAATTGAACGACATTTGGTACAGATGTAGCACTACGAAAGGGCACCTCACTGTCATGTTTTTATTGCAACCATCTTGACGAAAACGTAATGGCCGCCACCCAAATGTTAAAAGCTTAAATAAAATTACGACCAACCTAATCATCTAATCACTACCAAATCTAGCAACACTATACCGTTTTGTATGAAGAATCTTTTGACCAAACTACAAGGTCATCAGCCCAATAATTTGCAAATGGTGGCCATGTATATGTGCAAATCGATTTCCCCTTTCTATTCAAACACGGTGAAACCGAATTAAACGAAATTTGGTACAGAGGGCACCTCAGTGTCATGTTTTATATCACCGACATCTTGACGGAAACGTAATGGTGGCCACTCAAATGTCAAAAGCTTAAATCAAATTACGACCAACCTAATCATCTTATCTGTACTAAATTTTGCAATAACATACGTTTTTGTGGTAAGCATCTTTTTACTAAAATACAAGATCATCAGCCCAATAGTTTGCAGATGGCGGCCATGTATGTGTGCAAATCGATTTCCCCTAGCAATTCAAACACGGCGAAACCGAATTGAATGAAATTTGGTACAGAGGTAGCACTAGCAAAGGGAACCTCAGAGTCATGTTTTATATCGCCGCCATCTTGACGCAAACGTAATGGTGGACACCCAAATGTTCAAAGCTTGAATCAAATTACGACTTACCTAATCATCTGATCTCTACCAAATTTTGCAACAACATACCTTTATGAGAGAAGCGTTCATTGACCAAGCCTCAAGGTCATCAGTCCAATAGTTTGCATATGGCGATACAAATCGATTTCCCCTATCAATTCAAGCACGGTAAAACCGAATTGAACGACATTTGGTACAGAGGTAGCACTAGCAAAGGGCACCTCAGTGTCATGTTTTATATCGCCGCCAAATCAAATAAAATTAAATAAAATTACGACCAACCTAATCATTTGATCTCTACCAAATTTTGCAACAACATGCCTTTTAGTGGGAAGCACCTTTTGACGATCTACAAGGTCATCAGCTCAATAGCTTGCCGATAGCAGCCATGTATGTGTGCAAATCGATTCACCATATCAATTCAAACACGGTGAAACCGAATTGAATGAAATTTTGTACAGAGGTAGCACTAGCAAAGGGAACCTCATATTCATGTTTAATGTCCGTATAGCACGTTGTATTTCAACAAGCTACTACAACCAACATTCAATTATACTCCTTGAAAAGGACAAAGAGTTATAACAATACCCATGCATTTAGGAGAAAGTGGGCTATATGTTCTTTACTGAACATTTTGTTAAATAATGTACTTTCTTTGTGAAAACTGTGCAAAAAACGTAAAACAGAAATGTTCCTGTCCTAAATTGTAAACCTTCAACAAGAATTCAAAATATTTCCTGAAATACCTTAGTTCTCATTCTTCAAAACCCTTCCCAATTTCATTGATGTTTGTCCTTCCACTGTCTCTGACTCTTATTTGGTTATTGTTAACATAAACAAGGAAGGACAATTTGTATATATTTAGGCAAAATGTAACTTTTATAAGTTTCTATACCTCATTCCGAAGCCTCCGTGGCTTAGGCGGCAGCACGCCAGCCTCTCACCGCTGGGTCCGTGGTTCAAATCCCGGTCACTCCATGTGAACTCTGTGCTGGACAAAACGGAGGCAGACAGGATTTTCTCCGGGTACTCAGGTTTTCCCTGTCACCATTTCATTCCAGCAATACTCTCCACTATCATTTCATTTCATCTGTCATTCAATTAATCATTGCCCCAGAGGACTGCTTCAGGTCTCGGCAGCCGGCACAGTTCATATCCTCGCCGCTAGATGGGGGCTTCATTCATTCCATTCCTGACCCGGTCGGAGACTGGAAGCAGGCTGTGGATTTTCATTTTCACCTCATTCCGAAAATAAGCGTAACTCAACTTAGGCGATAACCTCTCATTTCAACTTCTTTTCTCATATTGTGTCTACTAGTCAATTAATCGATTCATTGATTAGACGAAGTATCTATTATTCAGTTAGTCGATTATTAGTTTGAACGGTCAGTCGATTAATCTATTAGTCTTTTTCGATTAATTTCAAATTAATCGTTTAATTAATAATTAATTGGACATCGCTTATAACCAGCTCTAATATGATTGTATTGAGGTGAGGATTGGCAATCAAATGTTTCACTTTCAGCTACTCCAGACTCGTTACTAAAGCCATTGTGAATCTTCCCGGCACTCACATCACCAGTGGTAAAATTTTCCCATTGTTTTTGCTCGCCACATCTTTCTGATTTCCCTTGACAACGGTGCACACTTGTTCATTTTATATGCCTGAGTGGTACTGAGGTTTTGGCTTACCGGCATCGCAACGTCTATCAAATACACCTTTTGCTTAGTTTTGTTGAAGTAGACGATATCTGATCTATCTTCCAACATTTTTGGATGAGTAATTATTATTATATTAATATAAGACTATTATTATTATTATTAATATTATTATTAAGTTTTTAAGTTCATTTGTGAATAGACACACACAATTGATAGCGTATATGTTTCACACTAAATTTATTATGTAACTACTTTGTGGTCAACAACAGTATTTACAGGATGTAACTTGACACTGCACTCCATTCTGTAGGCACATACCCACTGTACCCATCTCCGTGCAGTCCAATAAATCTCCACAGTTTAGCGATTGTCATACTGCCACTTCGGTTTCTACCACCAGAATCTCGCTGAGGTAAATTCTCATGCGCTCCTTTCCGTACCGCGATGAACCTAGGTACTCGCACGGGTCTTCCGGATCACTGCTGCACCATGCTAACACAGCACTCGACTGTCACTGCTCACCTCGCTGGCAGATATGCGCTCTGAGGTGCTTGACGCAACTGCATTCACTGTTAGTCTCAACTCGGAAGAGAAACTCCCTAGACTCTCGCTCAAAAACTGTCTCTCTAACTTTCTGAGCCTACTTCCTGTTGCACGTTTACTTTTAGTCAGTAATACAGAGCCCCGAAACTTCTAACCTCGTCCAGCGCTGTCTTCGCGCAGTCAAACTGGAACTTACAGGCGTTTGGGGCCGTTTCACCGAGAATACCTCGTTATCGCTTAAAATAGGTTCGACATAAAAGTGGGTTTGAAATCATCTATTGACCGTACTTGCAATGGCTCCCATTATTTCAACTCCTGACGAATTGTCGTACATTCCCAGAGACCAGGGCATCCTCCCTTCACTTCCTTCGGCATATTCAAACCATCTCTCACTGACTTATTTAATGACTTATTGAGCAGGAAGAGCGTTGGCCGTAAATATACAGTCAATTCGTGGGGTCTCATCCTACCACAATACTGGTCTCATGGAAACGTGTTCATTAATCTTGGGGGATTTGCAACATCGTAGTAATGTAGTAATGTAGCCTTGTGTACGTTGGGTGTGTGTGCAATCCGTCTGATGACGTGTGTCATTGTGTTGGCTGTAATAGTGTTTGTATTTGTAATTGAGTTTACGTGTTTGAAAGGAGTTGGCTGTGTACTTAATTTAGGTACTATTCCCTTGAAGTGAGAAATTATGGAAAACCATATCTAGGATATCTGAGGTAGGAATCCAGCTTACCACTTCTTAGTTCTGCCTCATAAGGGCGAGTGAACGCCGTTTCCTGCCGTCTGACCAGAATGAAATATTTTGCTAGAACCGTTAATTGAACCTGGACCATAGCAGTGACAACCAAGAAAGATAGTCACTACGTGACGAGATAGACACATCTCGTAGGAATGTGAGAGATAAAGGGCAGACATATGATGGTATTGCTGTTGTTTCAAAAAGGGATTTTGGATATATTTGTTCATCAGCCACATGTAGCCTACTTGTAGGCACATACCCACTGTACTTCAATGTTCATTACTTGGTGTAAACGCTCATCACCTCAACAATGGGAAGCTGCAGCATATTAATGATAACACGTAATTTCACGTGGCTTACAGTATTAAATACAGTCACACTAGTCTACTGCAGTGAACTATCAGACAAATCCAACAATCATTGATTGAACTATACTTGCTGATGACCAAGATATCATTAGTACCTAAAGCGATTTAAGAATAACAACAACTTGTTTATGCATGCTAATTTTATGTTAACCTACAAGGTTAATATGGTTGCTTTAATTGAGTATTATAAGATTAATAATAAATTAGGATAGGCTAAATCATTATGAAGTAGTTCCTCAGCTTGAAATAAGGTACCATCTCCGGCATTTCCTTGAATTGGGTATACATCACAATGAGAATGGCCACTTTGAGCACAAGGAGTCGTTTTGTTTTACCACCAAACTGCAACCATACATTGCAGTAGAGGAGAGTGACTAAAAGCACTTGGCTACGCTACTTGAGAGATAGAAATTCTTCTAAAAGAAGTTTTTCTGTTTTCCAAATAAACACAATTAAACCTCCCTCCTAGGTTTGTTTTCCACGGATCACTGATTTTTGCGCTCAATGTACATTTCATTGGTGCAAATGCAGTCCTGAAAAACACTTTATTTACAGGTTGATTTCAACTACAGTTACAAAAGATAGTGACATGCAAGTAAATTTCACTCTTTGTGCTCTAAAAGGACATATGAGATTGCAAGATGAGGAAAGAGATCTACTTATAAAGTTCGATTAAAAAACCTCGAATGCCTGGCCAAGATAGAGAAAGGGGACGGCGATACCGATACGATAAGTGATCCTTCGAAGGGTCAGAGACTTGTAGCTAGAAATGCCAAATATTATTATTATTATTATTATTCATAATAATAATAATAATAATAAATATGTTTCTAACTGTGAGACGTGTGTTGATGAAGGATTTTTTGATCTCTGCTGTAGACCGACACGACGCATCGACGCATCTTCTATTTGTCTAAACATTGATGCTAAATTATAGCAGCTCCCCCTTCACATGATAAATATGATTAGTCAGTTGGCTGATAGGTGAGATGCTTGGAGGTATGGTTGACACATTGACTGATCAACTCGTTTGTGCAGAGATTTGGATAGCAGATTAATTTAGCTCGTTGCTTTCGGGCATTGTTGGCAGGTTGATTGATCAACTCGCTTGTTCGGCGTTTTGGAAGCAAAATTGATTGAGTTGGTTGTAAGGATGCGTGGTTGGCAGGTTGAATGATGAACTCGTTTGTTCAGAGGATAGTTGATTAAATTGGAATATGTGGGTGAGATTGACAGGCTGATTGATCAACTCGGTCCCCCGGAAGTTTGGTTGGTAGGTAGATTGACCAAGTCTGTTGCTCACAAGTTTGCTTGTATCGTTGAGTTCGTTGATTACAGGTTAGTTGGTTGGATTGTCTGACATAATCGACTACTCTGAGGTATGGTTAAATGTATATTGATCAATTCAATTAGTTGGCAGGCTGGTTAATAGATTGATTGATCTAGTAAGTTGTTCTGAGGCGTGGATGGAAAATTGATTGATTAGTTTGATCGGAGTTTAGGTTGATACTTTGATTGGTTGAACGATAAGGTTGCTTTGGTGGTTTACCAGAAGCTTTATTAATCAATATATTGTTCGTAAATTTGGTTGTTAAGATGTTTGAATGTAGGTAATTGATCTCGTGTGTTTCTACGTCAGATGGTTGGTTTGTTGGACTACCATAGTGAGCAGCAATGTGTACTAATGTGGCTGTAGTTCTATGTCCCCTTGCGGCTGTAATAACATTGCATTTGTGGCATTACATTGATATAAGGCCGTCACAGTTGGAGGACTCAGAAGTGACGAGCCTGGGTAGTAATTCAGGCTGCTAATTGTTTAGTTAGCAAGAAGTAATAGTGACCCAAATTCGGTGGAATTGTGTAGTGATAAAATGTTAGGTAGATATTCAGATGGATTTCCCGCATGTGTTTCGCTTGTGTTTGAAGACAGCATTCTTTGCTGCTCTTGAGTTTTACGAATCCAGTGCCTTGAATGAAGAAACGTATCAGTGCTTAATTGTAAATTGTATCATAATCAGTATTCGATCGCTCTGTCAGCTTGTATTTGTATACAGGGTGTAACAAAAATGTGCGGCACAAAATGCAAGACATATTGCTCATACGTGGACGAAGAAATTATGTTATATGAACATGGGTCTGGAAACGCTTTGTTTCCATGTTAAAACTCATTTTCTCCAACTCATTAATCATGGAAAACACACAAGATCAGAACATTAGAATCATGGGGAGCATGCACTCTTAGTTACGACTGGTTACGTTGTCATTTTCGTAGGTACACCACCAGTGTTTTGTAATACATGGCCCTGTTGCCATGCGCCTTACAGCATTGCTTGTTTACAGCTGTGCGACAAAACAGGCACTCTATACACGATGGAACACCTCCTCATTTTAGTTTTAATGTCCGTCGGCTTCTAAATAACAAATTCGTTGACAGATGGATAGGTAATTGGACCAATTGCCTGGCCTCCATGCTCTCTGTACCTAAACCCACTGGAATTTCATTTGTGGGGACATTTAATGCTCTTGTGTATCGAATCCTAGTACAAGATGTTCAGTGTCTCCGTGCCCGCATTATAGAAGGTTGCGAAACCATACGCTATACTCCAGGGATACATCAGCGCATCTGAGATTCACTACGACGGTGGGTTGATGCAGGTATCAATGCGAACAGAGGACATATTGAACATCTCCTGTGAGCAAGAGTTGCATGTGGTATTGTACCCGTTCGTCCTGGGGATGCGATGACCCATCTGCTATAACATCACATCCCTGGAGTTCCAGGACAGAGCGGAGTTAAATGAACCTCTAGTCAAATAAGGAATGTGTCGGAAATTCAGCTGAGTTATCGAAAAAGCAGTGGGTATCACGAGACAAAGTATCTCTAGGGTCGTTACGGGCTTAAGTTTAATAGAAATAATGCAAATATAAATGGGCGCCATCAACTGAATTCCTAGCAAACCACTTCCTTTCCGGATAAGCCTTACTCAAGACAAGGAAAGAAAAAGGAACATCACACCATCATCAGATCACAACTAAGATAAAAACAAATTTATTTTACTTTGAAAGTCAGACAGACATTTTAAATATAATTCCTACCTAAGAGTATGGTCGAATGCAAAGTTAAATTGTCATTGTCCAAAAATCGAACCATCTCCTTTCTAATGCAAAATTATCTTAATCCACATAACAAGAAAAATGTATAAAGTTCTCTTGGATTCTCAGGATCACTGTAGCACTATGTCTTTCGTCACTGACATTTGTGAAACCTGAGACCTAATTCTCTTTAATTTAACATCAATGTGGATTTAATTAAGTAATTAATCTGCCTAAACATACACATATAATAATCACTCATATTAAATATCACATAAATTATGGTTTGCATGGTATAATTTGAACATAGAACATGTTAATCAAATGTTCCTAAACATTGAATAATTAATTTACACTATTTACATCGTCATTCAATCACTTATCTGTGAATTACTGAAAATTCAAATTCTCGTTTGGTCATCATTCTCGTCATCATCAAAATTAAATATTTCTCACATTAATTCTCACTTCAAAATTCCAAATATTCCTGTCAGAATCGTTAATTCATCACCATTACATCATTTAAATTCACATTTCAAGTTGCAATTCCTTCACATTATCTCTCAATTAAATTTATTTAATTGCATATAAATTCATTGATCATAAGCTTCTTTAATTAATTATCACCTTCTGATTCAGTTATTCATCATCATTACAATCGTCTATTAATTTATTTCAATCAGTTTATTTTATCAATCTTTAATTCATCCACTTTATTTAATTCATCGATTTATTTCAAAATTTAATTTATCAACTTATTTAAATTTCAATCATCTGGTTATTTAGATTTTTATTATTTCATCTAGTCATTCTGATTTTTATTTCATTAGGTCAGATCGTTAATATGCTTAAATCTCAGATTATTATTTCGTTAATTATTATTTTCAGAAAATCTTGTATTATCAACTTCATTTATTTGTTTAATTTCCTAACAAATTGTTTAATATGGTTTACAGAACGTTGTCTTACAGTTTTATTACTTCCAAGTTATATCTCGTATTTAATTATCATGCCAAAAAATATTATTGTCTCCACGACATCACGTTGGATCTAACTATCCACAACGACATTATATTTCTTCAATACTTCAAATATCACATTTGAATATAAGAATTACTCCAAAAACTCCATAAATATTCAGCACATACAGCATGAATCTTAACAATTACGCTAGACTGGGTACGACGACCTCATGTCTGCTTCAAAATACATTAGCAACATTGCTACTATCACTTGGCAACTTCCACAAAATGCCTATCACAAACTCCACTTAACCATGTTGCATGATCTACAAAAAATATATAACTGGCTTCAAATTATCAACGCACACAATCTCCAATAACTGTAATTACTCTGATCACATCTAGACAACTTCTTAAACAATTGGAAAAATATTACTTCAGTAATTTAAGATCTGCTTTCAAATAGCATAAATTCTCTTACAATTCTTAATTCACATCGCAGAAAAACACCAATGTGTTATAATCTCTCATATCAAAATCTGCACTACTGATCTGCCTTAAAATAATTATGACCATTAATGATTAATCTCACAAGATTCAATTACTTTAAATCCTTCTCAAAGGTATCAAACACAATTATAACAATCATCAAAAGCATCAGCTGTAACAGCTGTTAAACTGAAATTACTCTCAAAAGAGTATAGCAACAAAATATTGGATTGGCAAACAAGAATTACTAAATGCAATCCTGTTGACATTTATCGTTACTTTATTTAACAAAATTTCGACTGATATGTGACTAGTAGTTCCTTGTTTAATTCACTTACATCTCGTGTACATTCGGATGATAAAAATGAGTCCCTCAATGGCAAGTAAGATGTGTAACCACCGTACAGTCGTATAAATACGAAAGACCTCGCCCCGTCGACTTGGATGATAGTTCCCTAAACGATGGGTAAGGTGAGTACCACCATACAATCGTATAAATACGAAGGACCCCATCTCGTAGGCTGTATGAATGAATGTACCAGAAAGGAATCAACAAGTTTCTAGTTGTCATATAAAAGCGATGTTCATTCACTAAAGTGAATAACTTCTTAACATCTCCAAACAATCCAATGGAAAAAATCCCTACTGATGAATAATACACACTCGCTAGTATGCAATGAACTGACGAAGTAATTTCTGATAATCAATTGCAGATCACGAGTTCGAAATACTCGTTACACAAAAAAAACTATTCATGAAAAATATCCTAGCTGGAAAAATGTCTATAAGACCAAACATCTGCTTAATAAAGCCAAACAACGGTGAGAATTTCGTATAATGATGCCTGCCATATCATATGGTCACTCCATATTCTAGCAAATTCGAAGTATATAAATTCAAACCATGTCTTAATAATCAAATCACTCCTATTAGAAAAAAATATACATGTGTGCCCAGTATTCATGAAAATAATCGTATCAGGTAGTTAGAACTCTTACAATACCTTTCATTATCAGTTGCAATATAATTTCCAAGATCGTCGATTTTCCCTACTTAAAGAATTTCTCGTAAGATCGGCGTGAATATCATTACATCCATGAAATGACGATTTCCTTCGAAATCCCAAGCGAATCAGCTGTTGGACTCCTCTCGTCAGAAATCGAATCCATCGCTCTGTGGTGCCATCTTGTCTCTATTCACGTTTACTCGGTCATGTTGAACCTCGGATTACCCATAGCGGATATTGTCCAACTCCTTCTCGAAAAGTTCATGGAAACAGCGGACCCCCTTACTCCTCTTCTAATATACGCCACTGTTCCTTTAAATGTTCAGTTTGAGAATTGTAAGTCCAATCTCAACTTACTGCAAAGTTCCACTTGAGTAAAATAAAATTTTACTTGATAGAGTTCAAGATTACGATACACCCTGTATCTGTTCGTAATAGGTAACTCATGAAAATTGTATAAGATATAAATCTTATAAATGCACGATATAATGTTCATCAGAGCCTATGCTAACATTCAGTTTACTTGGAATAGTAAAAGTCGCTTTGAATGTGTTATATAACAGCATGGTTATAAGGTTATTCGTAAAAGCCTGTGTTTGAACAGCGTCGAAATGAAGCTTGAAATAAAGTCTTCAAATACGAGCAGTGTGGTTTTGAAATACCCCGGCTGTCTACAATTGTCTCCTCGGCCAGCCCGCCTGGATCAACGACCCCCTCGGCCTTGGCTGCTCGGCGATGCAAGCACTGTCACCTACACTTTTGCCGTGACAGTTTCCGTACGTTGCGTGACCTTCAATGCCCGTCTCGCTGTGCTATAGAGCTGCTCTGAACAGCCCGTCTCCCTGGGCTCAACTGAACTTGCTAGCGCTGTGTTTCGGCTTATGTGCTCCGCGCGGCACGTGGCTTGTTCTCCCACCACTGCGCTCTTACGTCATGAGCATAGTCTCGAACCCGAATCCTCTCGGCTGTTCTGTTATAAATAACTTACTTCCATAAAATTGTTTCCACATATAATGCATGTTATATATCCTCTTCTAAGATGTTTTAATTGTTATAATTCCATATATGTTTCAATAAAGCTTCACATCTCTATTCATAATTCTATCTCTCACAGATTTCAATGCCTCCTTGATTCTAGACCTGCTACGTCATCTTGACATTCTTCTTGACGCGATCGGTGCGCTATCTTTTCCTATTACTTTCCAAAACCTCAACTACAGCTTAATGTCTGCTGGCGTAGCCGATAGCCTAAAATAGGTATCGGGTACATCTCTCCCGTACATCTCCTTTTTTTTAAATCAGGATCGAGAAAAAAAAATACACTCTCAGGCATTCAATATATAATACATGTACACGATAGCTTTACAATTCCTTTACTCAGCCTGATGGTATTTCCTGATGCTAGCTGCATTAAAAGTTCCTACAACTTCATCAGTATCCATTTTAACAATCTTATAGCTATTATTCTGGTATGTCTGTTCAATACGGAACGGTCCAGCGTACAATGGAGCGAATTTATGGTAGATCTTCAGCTGAAGGTTCGAAGTGACTGGCTTCCTAATCAGCACCTCATCATTTTCTTGAAATGGCTCGTGGAACCTCCTTCCTGCCTGTCTCCTGGCCCTCTTCTCCGCCTGTCTTCTGAGCCTCTCTCCTGCCATCTCGACTCTTCTTTCTTGTGTGGGTTGAGGATCTACTGGTGCCCTCACGACTCTGTCCCATGGTCTATCCGGTTTCAATCCATGATGAAGCATGGACGGAATCTGTCCTGTGCTTTCATGTACTGTGGAATTCAAGCATTGGCTAATGATGGGTATCACTTCCATCCATCTATGGTGCTGCCTTGACACATATAAGCGACACAGCTTACTTATCTCCGGCATAATTCTTTCCGCGGGATTTCCCTCTGGATACCGTACAGAATTAAACACATGCCTTATTCCTAAACGTTCCATAGCATTAGAAAATTCCATGCTAGTAAACTGCGATCCATGGTCACTCAACAAAACTTCAGGTTTCCCCATGCTCGGAATAACTGTTTTCTCAAGTCTGTTTATTACGTACTTGGATGTAGCTTTCTGTATAGGGCATAGAGATACGTATTTCGAAAATACATCAACCGTTACCAAAACGAACTGATTGCCTTTCGTCGAACGAGGAATCGGACCGAAAATGTCCGTCGCGAAAAGTTCTCTTGGCTTACTGGGTAATATTGATCTAGGAACTTCTTTCATTAACTTAGATGAGTATTTACTTCGCTGACAACTGTCACAGGTCTTTATGACGTCGCGAATCGTTTGTCCCATTTGTCTCCAAACGAAAGTTTCTTGAGCGAGAGCCAAAGTCTTGTCTACACCTACATGAGCTGCAGTTCGGTGTATCATCCAAATAACTGGTTTGACAAGCTTGGGTGGGATCACTACTCTAAGTTTAGTATGATCCTGGTCGATATATTGGCATATAACACCTCCCATAATATGATATTTTCTAGCCTCTATCTCAGTTCTCTGAAAATCCGGATCAGTGTTATCCATCCTGCGTGTCAGAAAACGGTAAATTCTTCGCAAAGGTGCATATCTCTTCTGAGTTTGCGCTAACAACTTCAACTTTTCTAGAGTACCATTATCCTCTTGAATCAAATTTATATGGTTGACAAATACTTCCTCACAAGGGTTTCTGCTCAACACATCTGCTAACAGATTTAACTTCCCAGGTCTATGTATAACAGTTGGGTTAAATTGCTGTAAGAACAGAGCCCATCTGGTGATGCGGTCACTCGCTAAGTCTGTCTTCATAATAAATTGGAGGGCTTTATGATCTGTGATCACTGTTATGTCATGTCCAAACAACACCTTCTTCCTGCCTGTCTCCTGGCTCTCTTCTCCGCCTGACAAATTTTCATCTAGTGCTCGGATCATCACCGGACCACTATTTTTCACTCCAAAAGGTAACCTATTGAATACATATGTTTTATGGTCAAACAAGAACCCTATGTATTGTTTGCAGTCTTCTGCTAGCTCAACATGATAATATGAACTAGTCAGATCGATTGTCGAGAAGAAACTCTTTCCTCTGAATCGGCGTAACAATTCACGTATAACAGGTGGTCTGTCATGTTCAGGAAGAACTCTTTCGTTAAGGGCTCTGGCATCTAAACATATCCTCAGCTTACCGTTAGGTTTCTTGACAACAGCTAAAGGATTCAAATAAGCAGTTGGCATTTTCTTAATTATTCCATCTGTCTCCATGTCGCTTATCATTATGCTAACTTCCTCCTTCCATTTATCCGGAATGGGATATAAATTTTTATGGTATGGTTTGTCATCCATCAACTTGATGCTGTAGGTAAAATTTTTTATGAGACCTGGTTTGTCATTGAATATGTCCTCATATTCTGAAATTACTTGATCAAACTGCCCCTTAATTTCTGGATTTATTTTACTTGTCATGCCAATTTTATCTTCTATAGACCTTTCAACGCTGCATACAATTTCATCCAATATATCCTCTCTAAAGAATGTCATCTCTGATTCTTGATTTTCCATGACCCCTTCTTGAAAGTACATGCGCCTACTCTGCATATCTATGATCAGGCCACTCTCACTTAGGAAATCCACTCCTAGGATCATGTCAAAATGTAGTTGACCCACTACTAGGAACATCTGTTCAAAACTTCTGGTTCCAATCCCAACATCTAAAAGTACCTGACTTTTACATTTCATACTCCTGTCTGGGATCACCCCTTGAATTTTGCTAACAACAGTTGGCAACATTGTAATTCCTCCTAATAATTTCAATTCATCCAGGCAACCTATGGATATCAAGCTCACCATAGCCCCTGTGTCTACAAGTGTCTTTATTTCTTTTCCCATGACTTCCACACTAATAACTGGCAATTCATGTCTATTTTCCCGGTGTACTATGTCTTCTTCCTCGATTAAATCCTCGTCCTTGACCTGATATGTTTCCACGATGACGATTGATTCCCAATGATTTTCATTTTCCTCTGGAGTTAATTTGACGTTTTTTTTTCCTTCGCCACTCGTGCTGGCTCGATTGACATCTCTCACTGTCTCCTCGAGTGGTGCACTAGGCTGTCTATCCTCTTGTCTCGACCTCTCATGTCCACGATTGTCCCGTCTGTCGTTAGGATCGTTTCTTCGGCCATCCTGTCGGTCGTTTCCATTATATTGTTGACCTTGGTTCCAGTTATTCCTTCCCCGATATCTGTTATTATACCGATTCCTGTCCTGATACCTGGAATTTTGGTTATAATTCCTATACCGGCTATCTATCGCCTCTTGATCGTATGGCCTTTCATATGGTCCTCTATATCGATCATTTCCTCTTGCGTTACGGATGTTTCCTCGATTCCCTTCGTTCCGTCGGTTTTCCCAGGAATCCCTTCTGTCCGTTTGAGCTGCATTGTCCACGACTACCGCATTTACTTCTTGCGTGTTTCTGTTGTCGTTTCTATTACTTCTAGGCGTGACCTGTGCGCTTGTATAATCCAATCGCCGCAAAATATCGTCATAATGTTCCAGCGTATTGGCTCCCGATGCTATCAGTGATCGCTGTACCTCTATCGGTAACTGTCGCGCTATAGCTTGCAAAAGCTCTTCTTCTGGCAATGGAGGAATAAGGAACTGTAATTTAGCCAGCTGTGACGTGAAATAGTTGGCGTAATGCGTCGGATGTGACGTAGAATAGCGTTTGGAGTACATCTCCGCTCTTACGTTAAGTTGATCCTCGGCACTCCAGAATCTCCTCAAGAAAGCCATGGCAAATTGCTCCATGTTCGCAAAATTGCTTCTGAACGCTCTAAACCACGTAAGTGCAGATCCATCTAAGGCGCGTTCTACTATCCTTAGCTCTCTTTCTTTGGCTACCCTGTGTTCCGCCATGTAGTCTCGAATATCTCGCAGAAATTCTACTGGTGTAACTCCTGTATTTCCCGAAAACTTTCTCGGTTTGTCATCCAGATCCCTTATAATAGTGACTGGACCTGAGTATCGTTCGCTTGGACCCAACGTACTCCTATTCGAACTTGGATTATCCTGAGGGGTTGAACTAGCCCTTTCGAATGTCACATTCGGTTGCATTTGACGGTCTTCTACCATGCTCGGTTCTTGATTCGTCATACTGCGGTCTATCGCTGTTTGATTTATCAATGTTTCCCCTGATGTTACATTCTGACTGGTGAAACTGTTAACTATGGATTCTAGTTTAGTCATCCTGTCTTCCGCTAAGCTCTTGACCTGAGTCTTCAACTCATCTAACGATGTAACATCCTGCGTCTTGTCACTCTCGTCTAGATCGTTCCTTAACTTGTCGATTTTTTCTTCGCACGTGTTCTTTACTAACGCGACTTGTTCTTTCAACAGATCAACATCTGTTCTAAATAAAGTTGAATCTATTTTCATCGCTTCCTTGCTTTCCGTAAACCTAGCTTCTAAGTTTGCCATACCTGCGATTAATTTTTCATCTAACCCTTCACGTTTCTCTTTTGCTTCGGCATCGACCTCACTATACCGTTTTTCCACAATTGCTCCGACTCTATTTTTAAATAAAGCTAAGTTTTCGTTAACCTTTTGCTCTATATCGTCGTCTATCTTCCTAATATCCTTCTGCAATTGATTTTCTAACGACTTTAAATTAGAATTGACCTCTCCCAAGACTTCCTCTTTAATGGTCCCAATTACTGTCTTTAAATCTTTTATTTCGTTACCTAGATTCATTTCTAGACCCTTAATCTTAGTCTCGAAAGATACTTCGGTAGACCAATCTTGAATTTTTCCTACATCTGCCACTAAACCATCGATGTCGAATCTCAACTTCGATACATCTGACTTAATGTCTTTCTGTATGGTCATAACGTCTGTTCTTAAAGTAAAAATATTTTCTTCTCCTCTACTTTCTAAGTCAATAATATTTTTCCTTAATATTTGAACATTTTCCTCTCCTTTCATGTTTACTGCAATTATGTCTAATTGTAAAGTCTTCAGCATCTCATTATTCTTTAAAGTTAAACTATTCTCTAATCTAGTTAACTTATTTTCTAATTCAGTGTTAGTTTCTTCACTACGAGACTGTAATTTCTCTTCCAATGACTTAAAATTGTCTTCACTAGTTGACTGTAATCTTTCTTCTAATGACTTAAAATTGTCTTTCAAGTTAGCTTCACTATTTGACTGTAGCCTAGTCTCTAATAACATCAACTCATCTTTGCTATTTGACTGTAATAATTTTAAATTTTCTTCACTAGTTGACTGTAGCCTAGTCTCTAATGATTTTAAATTATCTTCATTACTTGTTTGTAATGCTTGTACATTCTCTTTACATTTAGCTTCTAATCTAGCTTCTGAATTATTAATTTGTTCTTTAACTTCCGTTTCCATCTTAGAAATAGTTTCTGCAATACCAGACATACCCGTCTGTAACTCTCCTAACACCTTAGCTAAATCTTCCGGCAACATAATTATATTTTCAATATAGAATTATATAGAGACGTTAGACAACAACACATCACAATGTCTCAATTCCTGCATTCACTTGGGTATAGGGAAAAAATGTCTTATAACTAACATGATATTACTAATACGATTAACATGAACACTGGATTGGGCACACAAGTACATTGTCTGACTAAGTTTAATAAATTTTGTAACACACTTAAATGAACTTGAGATCAATTTCTCAGTAATCTAAATCTGATGTGATTCCATAGAATAAACAAAATCGAAAAGCCCCACTAGTTGGATAAAGCCAATTCTCCCTCTCTCTCTCTGTACCCGTTCGTCCTGGGGATGCGATGACCCATCTGCTATAACATCACATCCCTGGAGTTCCAGGACAGAGCGGAGTTAAATGAACCTCTAGTCAAATAAGGAATGTGTCGGAAATTCAGCTGAGTTATCGAAAAAGC
Organism: Meconema thalassinum; assembly: GCA_946902985.2. Lineage (NCBI taxonomy): Eukaryota > Metazoa > Arthropoda > Insecta > Orthoptera > Tettigoniidae > Meconema > Meconema thalassinum. Next base: position 1,101,868,818 of record OX336389.2, on the reverse strand, counting down.
AGTGGGTATCACGAGACAAAGTATCTCTAGGGTCGTTACGGGCTTAAGTTTAATAGAAATAATGCAAATATAAATGGGCGCCATCAACTGAATTCCTAGCAAACCACTTCCTTTCCGGATAAGCCTTACTCAAGACAAGGAAAGAAAAAGGAACATCACACCATCATCAGATCACAACTAAGATAAAAACAAATTTATTTTACTTTGAAAGTCAAACAGACATTTTAAATATAATTCCTACCTAAGAGTATGGTCGAATGCAAAGTTAAATTGTCATTGTCCAAAAATCGAACCATCTCCTTTCTAATGCAAAATTATCTTAATCCACATAACAAGAAAAATGTATAAAGTTCTCTTGGATTCTCAGGATCACTGTAGCACTATGTCTTTCGTCACTGACATTTGTGAAACCTGAGACCTAATTCTCTTTAATTTAACATCAATGTGGATTTAATTAAGTAATTAATCTGCCTAAACATACACATATAATAATCACTCATATTAAATATCACATAAATTACGGTTTGCATGGTATAATTTGAACATAGAACATGTTAATCAAATGTTCCTAAACATTGAATAATTAATTTACACTATTTACATCGTCATTCAATCACTTATCTGTGAATTACTGAAAATTCAAATTCTCGTTTGGTCATCATTCTCGTCATCATCAAAATTAAATATTTCTCACATTAATTCTCACTTCAAAATTCCAAATATTCCTGTCAGAATCGTTAATTCATCACCATTACATCATTTAAATTCACATTTCAAGTTGCAATTCCTTCACATTATCTCTCAATTAAATTTATTTAATTGCATATAAATTCATTGATCATAAGCTTCTTTAATTAATTATCACCTTCTGATTCAGTTATTCATCATCATTACAATCGTCTATTAATTTATTTCAATCAGTTTATTTTATCAATCTTTAATTCATCCACTTTATTTAATTCATCGATTTATTTCAAAATTTAATTTATCAACTTATTTAAATTTCAATCATCTGGTTATTTAGATTTTTATTATTTCATCTAGTCATTCTGATTTTTATTTCATTAGGCCAGATCGTTAATATGCTTAAATCTCAGATTATTATTTCGTTAATTATTATTTTCAGAAAATCTTGTATTATCAACTTCATTTATTTGTTTAATTTCCTAACAAATTGTTTAATATGGTTTACAGAACGTTGTCTTACAGTTTTATTACTTCCAAGTTATATCTCGTATTTAATTATCATGCCAAAAAATATTATTGTCTCCACGACATCACGTTGGATCTAACTATCCACAACGACATTATATTTCTTCAATACTTCAAATATCACATTTGAATATAAGAATTACTCCAAAAACTCCATAAATATTCAGCACATACAGCATGAATCTTAACAATTACGCTAGACTGGGTACGACGACCTCATGTCTGCTTCAAAATACATTAGCAACATTGCTACTATCACTTGGCAACTTCCACAAAATGCCTATCACAAACTCCACTTAACCATGTTGCATGATCTACAAAAAATATATAACTGGCTTCAAATTATCAACGCACACAATCTCCAATAACTGTAATTACTCTGATCACATCTAGACAACTTCTTAAACAATTGGAAAAATATTATTTCAGTAATTTAAGATCTGCTTTCAAGTAGCATAAATTCTCTTACAATTCTTAATTCACATCGCAGAAAAACACCAATGTGTTATAATCTCTCATATCAAAATCTGCACTACTGATCTGCCTTAAAATAATTATGACCATTAATGATTAATCTCACAAGATTCAATTACTTTAAATCCTTCTCAAAGGTATCAAACACAATTATAACAATCATCAAAAGCATCAGCTGTAACAGCTGTTAAACTGAAATTACTCTCAAAAGAGTATAGCAACAAAATATTGGATTGGCAAACAAGAATTACTAAATGCAATCCTGTTGACATTTATCGTTACTTTATTTAACAAAATTTCGACTGATATGTGACTAGTAGTTCCTTGTTTAATTCACTTACATCTCGTGTACATTCGGATGATAAAAATGAGTCCCTCAATGGCAAGTAAGATGTGTAACCACCGTACAGTCGTATAAATACGAAAGACCTCGCCCCGTCGACTTGGATGATAGTTCCCTAAACGATGGGTAAGGTGAGTACCACCATACAATCGTATAAATACGAAGGACCCCATCTCGTAGGCTGTATGAATGAATGTACCAGAAAGGAATCAACAAGTTTCTAGTTGTCATATAAAAGCGATGTTCATTCACTAAAGTGAATAACTTCTTAACATCTCCAAACAATCCAATGGAAAAAATCCCTACTGATGAATAATACACACTCGCTAGTATGCAATGAACTGACGAAGTAATTTCTGATAATCAATTGCAGATCACGAGTTCGAAATACTCGTTACAAAAAAAAAACTATTCATGAAAAATATCCTAGCTGGAAAAATGTCTATAAGACCAAACATCTGCTTAATAAAGCCAAACAACGGTGAGAATTTCGTATAATGATGCCTGCCATATCATATGGTCACTCCATATTCTAGCAAATTCGAAGTATATAAATTCAAACCATGTCTTAATAATCAAATCACTCCTATTAGAAAAAAATATACATGTGTGTCCAGTATTCATGAAAATAATCGTATCAGGTAGTTAGAACTCTTACAATACCTTTCATTATCAGTTGCAATATAATTTCCAAGATCGTCGATTTTCCCTACTTAAAGAATTTCTCGTAAGATCGGCGTGAATATCATTTCATCCATGAAATGACGATTTCCTTCGAAATCCCAAGCGAATCAGCTGTTGGACTCCTCTCGTCAGGAATCGAATCCATCGCTCTGTGGTGCCATCTTGTCTCTATTCACGTTTACTCGGTCATGTTGAACCTCGGATTACCCATAGCGGATATTGTCCAACTCCTTCTCGAAAAGTTCATGGAAACAGCGGACCCCCTTACTCCTCTTCTAATATACGCCACTGTTCCTTTAAATGTTCAGTTTGAGAATTGTAAGTCCAATCTCAACTTACTGCAAAGTTCCACTTGAGTAAAATAAAATTTTACTTGATAGAGTTCAAGATTACGATACACCCTGTATCTGTTCGTAATAGGTAACTCATGAAAATTGTATAAGATATAAATCTTATAAATGCACGATATAATGTTCATCAGAGCCTATGCTAACATTCAGTTTACTTGGAATAGTAAAAGTCGCTTTGAATGTGTTATATAACAGCATGGTTATAAGGTTATTCGTAAAGCCTGTGTTTGAACAGCGTCGAAATGAAGCTTGAAATAAAGTCTTCAAATACGAGCAGTGTGGTTTTGAAATACCCCGGCTGTCTACAATTGTCTCCTCGGCCAGCCCGCCTGGATCAACGACCCCCTCGGCCTTGGCTGCTCGGCGATGCAAGCACTGTCACCTACACTTTTGCCGTGACAGTTTCCGTACGTTGCGTGACCTTCAATGCCCGTCTCGCTGTGCTATAGAGCTGCTCTGAACTGCCCGTCTCCCTGGGCTCAACTGAACTTGCTAGCGCTGTGTTTCGGCTTATGTGCTCCGCGCGGCACGTGGCTTGTTCTCCCACCACTGCGCTCTTACGTCATGAGCATAGTCTCGAACCCGAATCCTCTCGGCTGTTCTGTTATAAAATAACTTACTTCCATAAAATTGTTTCCACATATAATGCATGTTATATATCCTCTTCTAAGATGTTTTAATTGTTATAATTCCATATATGTTTCAATAAAGCTTCACATCTCTATTCATAATTCTATCTTCTCACAGATTTCAATGCCTCCTTGATTCTAGACCTGCTACGTCATCTTGACATTCTTCTTGACGCGATCGGTGCGCTATCTTTTCCTATTACTTTCCAAAACCTCAACTACAGCTTAATGTCTGCTGGCGTAGCCGATAGCCTAAAATAGGTATCGGGTACAGTATGCTGGTACGTTCTGTTCTGTGTGTTTCCCATGATTAATAAGTTGGAGACAATGAGGTGTAAGATGGAAACAAAGCGTTTCCAGACCCATGTTCATATAACATAATTTCTTCGTCTACGTGTGAGGAATGTGTCCTGCATTTTGTGCCGTGCATTTTTGTTACACCCTGTATAATGTTTCCAACTTTCCAACTAAATTAAAATGCATTACTTTTAAATTCATCTTAGGAGCGATACACAGTATTATACAAAGAACATGCAGTTCAGAAAATTACGCAGCAATACTCACATGTCGAGTCCAGGTTGGTTGGTTGAAAATTGGAAACTCATTAGAAAAGTAGCACAATATATGGACTCCCATGGACCAACTTTGCTGGTGCCTACCTTATGATTGATCAATTTTGTAATTAATGAGTTATTTCGAAGAAGTTCCTTGCACACAAATCTTGTATGACGAGAAATGAAGGAGATTTATCCACATTTTAAACTGAAATTTCTACATAGCGTAACGGCTTTAGTTTCTTCTTACCTTATACACTGACTGGATCATGGTTCCTTTATAATAAACAAAATTCCTATCCACAGAAACAGTATTATCATTGTGCGTGTTGATAGAACTTGCTCACACAAACCATCAATATTTGATACATACTTAGTATATAGTGCTACAGTTTGTTGTCTTGAATCTAATTTCTTGCATAATACTGTAGATCACAGGATATAACTCAATGCACTGCATTTCGAAGCTTTGATTATGTATCTACCATTTTAGTAGCTTCGTGGTGGAATACACTGGTCAAGAATGGAAGTCCCATATCTAACTCACAACGCGAGAGTGCTAAAGAGCGCAATCCTGAGTAGTTCGAAAGGGTTCATTCTGAGTGTACCTCCATGTTTCTCCACCTGCTCTTCAACTACTGAATGACCCAGTTATAAGAAAACATTATTATTATTATTATTATTATTATTATTATTACTAGGAAGCCTCCGTGGCTTAGGCGGCAGCACGCCGGCCTCTCACCGCTGGGTCCGTGGTTCAAATCCCGGTCACTCCAAGTGAGATCTGTGCTGTACAAAACGGAGGCAGGCAGGTTTTTCTCCGGGTACTCCGGTTTTCCCTGTCAAAATTTCATTCCAGCAACACTCTCCACTATCATTTCATTTCATCTGTCATTCATTTAATCATTGCCCCAGAGGAGTGCGTCAGGCCTCGGCAGCCGGCACAGTTCATATCCTCGCCGCTAGATGGGGGCTCCATTCATTCCATTCCTGACCCGGTCGGAGACTGGAAGCAGGCTGTGGATTTTCATTTTCATTATTATTACTAATCATCTCTACATAGTACTCGTATAAAACATAGTCCCCGATTCTTGGATGTAACGGGTAATTTCGAGAACCACTGGATGGATTTTGATGCGGTTTCACCATTCTGTAAAGGATTTCTTGTGGAACGTGTCTGTAGAAAAACATTCATTTATGACCAAAGGAAGCCAACCAGTAATGATTTCTGTGAATCGAGTCGAAGAAAAACTTGTCGGCCGTGCGCCTTTTAAGCTTACGCTGGATATACCGTTAAAGATACCGCGCGGAGCCAGCAGATGTCCTTGGTGTTCCCAGATGCCCAATGTATTTGGGTGTGTGTGGAGCTTGTTTGATAACCTGTCTTATTGTGATGGCTGTATAAGAGGAGCAGTTATCCATGGTGTTCCTAGACGCCCAATGTATTTGGGTGTGTGTGGAGTTTGCTTGATAACCTGTTTTATTGTGATGGCTGTATAAGAGGAGCATATATCCATCGTGTTCCTAGACGCTCAGTGTATTTTGGTGTGTGTGGAGATTGTCTGAAAACCTTTCTTATTGTGATGGCTGTATTAGAGAAGCAGATATCTATGGTGTTCCTAGACGCTCAATGTATTTGGGTGTGTGTTGAGTTTGTCTGATAACCTGTCTTATTGTGATGGCTGTATAAGAGGAGCAAATATCCATGGTGTTCCTAGACGCTCAATGTATTTGGGTGTATGTGGTGTTTGTCTGATAACCTGTCTTATTGTAATGGCTGTATTAGAGGAGCAGATGTCCATGGTGTTCCTAGACGCTCAATAAAACAACTACAACAGAAACATTGAAAATAAAACTTGAAACACTTCATTAACTGATTTTAAAGGGAAAAGTCATTTACAGGTGATTCATTCGTTTAATGACTAGCACGTTCAATGCAGAGCCCTTGTGATGAGGCCCGCGTTCGACGTTAAAAGTCTCCCTCCGTAATTATTGGACGTAGTTTAAACTCATTTCAACCCTCCACTGTTGATTGTGTACAGCGGTCTCTAATTGGGTGTATGTTGTATTTTGCCATCTATGGCAAGAACATGTATTATTTTAGCCACGGTAAGTGCACAAATAGTTCCGGAACTTTAACTGGGAATACAGTAATTTGACATAGACATTTTAGAAGTCATATTCCAGTGTTCCCTTCATAACATAATCAATAAATTGCTTTTCAGTTGGTCAACACGTTACTGCACAAAATTAAATTGAGGGTCGGGGGAATAATACTTGTTTACTCAGGAAGAAATGCATAGATGATTTATAAATTTGAAGTATTTTCAATGCTTTATCTTCGAGATTAAATAAAATGTTCTTGCAAATATAAAAAATATAGACGACAGGTTTTTGGTGTTGTCTTCTTAATCGAACAAAAGAATTGTTTTTCAGTCATTCAACACGGTACTTAGTAATAGTTTTTGTTGTTTCATCTAAGGGACTTGGACATCATGGCTATTTAGCTCCGAGTGCCCTCCTGTGTGCAGAATTTGTCTAATAACCTGTGTTATTGTGGTCCCTGTGGGAGTGTGTGTATTTGTAAGTCAGGCGGAGGTTGGGAAGGAGGCATCCGTGGATTTAAGTTGGGAACCATCCTGGCATTTGCCTGGAGTATAAGTGGGTTACTACGGAAATCCAATTCCAGGATGGCTAAGAAAAGAATCGAACCCACCACTTCTCAGTCTAGGGACCAATAACCTCGATGTTAGGCCCCTAAAAACAAGGATTATCATCATCATCATCATCATCATCATAATCATCATCTCAGTTTTGCCTCAGGAGGCTGAGTGTACCCCATTCCAGCCCTCAGACCAGAATTTAATTTCTTGGCAGAGCCGGGGATTGAACACGGACCTCCAATACGACAGCCAAGAACGCTAGCCGCTACACCAGGAGGTGGACACTAAGTAGTTAAATCGTAATAATTAAATTTTTCCTTCCCTGACCTAGGATTCAGCGATGTCAAAAAATAGAGTGAAAGTACGTAATAGTGAATTTTGTTACTCGAGTCTTCTCTTTTACACAAGATGAACACTCTTTAAGTCTTGGCTGTCTCCGTGGAGGCCCGAGTTCAATTTCCAACTCTGCCAAGAAATGTAATTCTGGTCTGATGACTAGAACGGGGTACACTCAGCCTCGTGATACAAAACTGAGAGGAGACGGGTTGAATTCCCACCTCAGCCTTTCTGCAAGTGGTTTTCCGTGGTTCCCTACTTCTACTACAAGCAAATGCCGAGATGGTACTGAGACCGTATTTTGTATTTAGTTGGATATAGGTTAGGTTGGCAATAACACTGATGGCAGTACTGCGACATTCCTTTGAAATGCAGGTGCGCGGTAGGACTGTGGCGAGGTTAGGAGCTGTCAGCAACCCGCCGTACAGACCGACGACCACATGTTTGACATTTTAATACCTGTATTGAATACAAGATGGACACAGCACCACTGTCGTTATTTTGAACACTGTGGTAGAGCAATAAACACAATGCAGTATGAAACAAAGATTGGGAAATGCATCCTGTGGATAAAGGAATATAACTGAGAACTTTTATATGAGTATAAACGCGTACAGTATTATAACATGTGATTATCGAACTCGGCAATGATACATGTATCTATAGTTACTGTCGATCAGAGAACAAGGTGCATTGTGGATCACCTGGAGACAGTATGATTTGCGGGAGCAAGCGAACAGTTGATTAGTGAATACAATTTCAGCCAGGAGGGTCATAGAGCTCTCTGGTCTGAGCACATGTACGTGCGTCACCGTGAAATCGTGTTTGTTCGGTAACGTGGAGTTGATTCGACATATACGTGTTACAGTATAACGTGATAGGATTTTCGTCTGATCTTATTATAGTTTCAGGCAGTGTTAACCTTCAATTTGAGCACAGTGAACTTGCATTCACGTATGATAACTTCTTCTTAAGCCCATGGTACAACAACGTGTCATAAATGATATGAGAAGAGAGAGATATTGCTACGATATGAAGATGCAGAATATGGGCTAAACACAGACAAGAAATGTAACACATAGCAGCGTTGAATACTCAGGATGATTACTTGACTCCAATGTGAGCAACTACAGTATAAGGCTTTATAAGAGAAGATTGAAGAGATTATGAAAGTCGGAATGACAATTTGTACTGCTACATAATGAAACTAGCTTGGCTTACTACATCAATGTTGTCGTGCTCTTTAGCAAGTGAAAGAACTATGAACTTTGTCAAACGAACTTCTGTTAGCTTCGTCTCGTTCGCGAACGGTAATCGGGCCTTCTTGATATCCAGTCGTTTAGTGATCGGTGCAGCTGAGCAGATAGGGTTCGATCCCAGGCAGGAGTATGTGTTATAGCATTCTCACTTCATTCAACTAGAACTTCAACAAGGTAGCTGGAAGTTTTCTTTTAGTAGGCAGTATGAATTTGTCATGCTTTGAATGTTCCTTTTCACCAATTTTCATTAGAGTAGTTAAGAATTACACATGAGGGCTAGGGTGATTCTTTAATCATTTCTGTCCGAGTATGTAATTCACTTTGTAGTTCAATTTAGTAGTTACTGTAGTGTTACTTTGAACATTACCTTGCTTTCATTAAGATATAATTTGGGAATAAGATAGAAGAATATAGTTTGTTGGGAGGACAACATGAGAAAACTTATAGGGAGAAGACGACGTTAAAATTATATAAGAATAATTCTAACTCAAGCAGATGTCCCATAATCCGTCGTATACGTGAATTCGACTTTGAACAAATTCTCTGGACTTTTTGAATTTGACTTTGAATATTTTTGAAAGCTCATACAAGTTTTTGGATAGACATGCAGGTCTATATTTTTGTCAGATTAAGCATGGACATGGAACATAGTGATTTCTAGTGTGATTCTTTGCAATTGTGCGAATTTATTTCTGGTAATCCAGATTTTTGAAATTCTTTTGATTTCAGCTCCCATTGTGAGCTCGTTCAGTTTTAAAATTTTTGTGGATTCTTATGGGAAACTCCAACTTGGTTTAGCGTTCAAATCTAATGGTTAATTTGTACCTTCTCAAGATAGGCTCTTTTCCATGCTGTAGTTTTGACGTGTTTTCCTTTGAGGAGGATCTCCAGTGGAATTATTTTCAATTATGCGAAAACTGAATCGTTCTTTTCACAGTGGTCAGTTGAGAAATACGAAAGAAATACTTTGTTTGAGAAAATGTAATTAGTAATGATATGTAATGTAAGGAGAGAAATGTTTAAAATATATGTAAGTCATAATCGAGGTGACAGACTTTGAATTCTCACACAGTTATTTAGACTTGTGAATACAATATTTTATCACTGTTCTGATAAAGATTATTCTCGACACTTTAACTCTTGGCTAATTTGAAGCAACATATTTATCCATGATTGTATAAAAACTTGTGTAATATTCGTAATGTTTGGAATTTATTAAGAGCTGTTAAGCGATGATAATGGTAATAATGGAATTTTGTCTGCGTATTTGAATTGCAATTTAGGAGATATTTGACATATGTGGATAGTCAATATCAATTTTTCCAGCACTGAATTAGCTTTAGAGCTGAGTGCACTACGGTGTATTATTTTGAACGTGAAATTGAGTCACGATTTTAGCTAGTGGAAAGCTAATGTACAATTTTGAATCCAACATTTAAGAAACCAAGTATTGTAACAACATTGTTAATATTTGTTAAGATTTGGTAACAATTGTTTTTAGAATAGAGTTTAATTGGAAAGACTGTAATATTAATACTTCATAAACTTGAGCTATTTATACTAAAATATTGAGTGATAGAAAATCTAATATCTGTGAGAAAGTGAATTGAAATATAATCATTATTATTAACAATACGACGTCCGATTAGCTTAATTGTTTGTCATTTAGGACGGAATGGACTTGAAATTGAAACCAAATAAATGTATATGAATACATGAAATTAACAGAGATGAATAATTCTAGGCGCAACTAAATCTCAGAAGTAAAATGTAATTATGTAAAATATGTATATATTAATTGCTACTATTGAATAGAATATTTTTATAAATATGTCAAAAAGGGTTTACGATCATATTAGAATATTTTGTGTGTAATTTTTTTTTTGAACTTCGTTAATAATGATGAGACGATAGGCAGTTTGTGTGGCCTAACTAAGGCGATTGTCATTTAAACATTTTTCATGCTTCGGCAGAGGCATAAGATTAACTTTTGTTCAGTGGAGTTTCTACTTCACGACACTGCGGTTTCAGTTAATAAACTTTTGTTAAATTTTAAAAATTCATACGAATGACAGTGATTTCTATTCGAATTAGAATGTGCTTTGAGAATCAGTGGGTTATTAGCTAGGATGCTTTTTAACGCGCCCGAGATTAGATTAATTTAATTATCTTTAAGAGTCTTGGTAGCTCACTTTGGGCTATTTTTCATTTTGTTTTTATAGACCACTGGCATCTTCTTATCACATTCTTTTTAATTTTTGTGGTATTCCTATCCATGGTCTATCCTTGGTGGTGGTGTCTTGGGGGTTATTTTCAGCCGGAGCTTCCAGATTCTACGATCCTGCATTTTCTTCGTATTTCACCAGGTAAGACCACGTGGATACGGGTGCAGTACCTAACTTAAAGCCACGCTCGCTTTCTACCCAAATCCCACCTGAATTACAAATACACACATTAGTAAAGACACCACAGTGAGGTTATCAGACAAATTATACACACACCCAAATACACAGGGCTATATGACCACGATGTCACAAAGCCCCTAAATGAATCAACAACAACATATTTTTAAAGGGGTTGGAAATTCATTGTACATTTCTTTACTCTGTTCAACGCTCTCGAGATAGACACTATCAAAGAGCAACAATGAAATGGCTTGTACTTTTACGTGACTAATAATCTTGGGAACATGATCCACGTGACTTCCTATTTTACGTAAAATCCGAACTATAGGATGAGAAATTTCTTTTCAGAAATCTCACGAGCATTTACCGAGAAACGAAGCCAGTCCGTCTTGGTGTGAGGCAAGCAGCTTGACCACTACGCCATCACGCCCACATAGGAACGATGTCTGCTAACTCAAATTTCCACCCTTGAATGCCAATTTTTAAACTACTAATTGTTGTACAGTTTGTGAATAAGCTTGTACGCAATAACTTCGGGAGCCGAGTACAAAAGAGAGGAACTTTATTATCTCCCTATTTGATATAAACTACGAATATAGACCTAACTGAGTGCTCCAATTCATGGTAAATATTAATCACTGTGTAGTTATTCGTTCGGAGATATAAGGTTTAAATACGGAACTAACGGGAAAAATCCTAAATGTTTTCCCTGGTGCATCTTTCCCAGGCCCTAAACCTGAACAATTAGTTATAGGTGCACATAGGACACCACAATAAAACACGTTGTCAGGTTTAGTTGCTGACATCCAAGTACACGTGGCTAATTATGCTCATGGATCAACGTAGTTGCAGTCAAGACTACAAAGAACGCACTGAATTTAAGCATCGGGCTATTAGAGCTTGATACTACCTCCAATCTCCACCTTTCCGCTCTCTTATTAGCATTTGAAGTTCATCTTACGTGTTAATGACAAGCTATGTCGATCTTTAATCCTGACAAAAGATGCCCCTTTCCACAAAATTGAAGAAGCTATTAATCAACACCATAAATTATGAAAACACGATATAAAATATTCACCAAGAGTAAGTGAAGGTGGCTAAAACTCTGAATAGTATTAACCATTACGCGTTCAGTGTAGTAAATCACACAAATGTCAATGTTAGTTCTTGGAACCGGAATCCATGACCTAAGAATTGATATTGGATAATAGAATAGCAATGCAGTATTTTTATTATGTAACAATGTTTGGCTTATAATTCATTAAGTCGTCACGATCGTGATATAGCGGGGTGCGGTGGCGCAGTGGTCAAGCTGTTTGCCTCTCACCAAGGTGAACCAGGTTTGATTCCCGGTCAATGCATGTGGGATACCATGTCCTGTGGTTCCGTTTCCACGTTGAATTGAGGTCCCGTGACGCATGATCGCGTTATTAACGGTGAAATAAAAGTGCAAGTTTTCTTCCTTCCATCCTTCATAACAACATAGCGTAGTGAATTATATCTTCACGGTGAAGGACCTTACATCAAACAATGGTCCCCTTGTGGGGAATAGACTAGACTTGTCGGCTGTCACTGCGGATTCCCAGGTTTCATTTCCGGCACTGCTAAAAATTTCAATTCTGGTCTGAGGACTAGAACGAGGTGCATTCAGCATCGTGGGGAAGAAATGAGAAGAAGTGGGTTAGATATCTAACGAAGCCATCCTAGAGGTGTTATTCCATGGATTCTGAATTCCCCTTCTAGCGAATGCCGAGATGATAGCTAAATTAAGGCCACGGGCGCCTCCTACTTAAATCCTCATCTCAATCACAAATATACACACCAATAGAGCGATTACATATCCAGGTACACGGGGCTACATGACTGCGATGTCGCTAAGTCCGTGAGTGAATCAACAACAGTTTCAAAAAAGTGTTTTGATGCCTCTGATCTCAGACGTTGAGCAGGCTCTGTTATACATGCCGCGTATTTCCATAGCATATGCGACATTTGAAGTAGGGGAGGCTTGGCTAAATCCACAGTTTGGCTAACTCCGCAGTACTTCAAATAAGCCTGTACTGTGGAGTTATCTCAGCGTGAGAGACGAGTTTATCACACCAGTTGTGTTGAGTGAAGTATTCATTTCCCTTGGGTATGAATTTCGGAACGATAGGTGCTGCCATCTGGTGATTAAATTGTGAAAACCTGTAGCTGAGTGTTGTTCTTTGTTCGTGATGGCGTTGTGATGAAAGGCAAATATTTATAAATAATTTTACTGGTATTTTGGTAGTGCATTTATGCAGTAGTGTAAGTAATGAATCATTTTATTGAAATAATGTAGATGTACCTCAGAATATTCATGCAATCGATGCTGATGAGCTTAGCTATAGCGGCATGACTCTTAGCTTTTACCTCATAACTTGAGATTGAAGAGGCGCGCTGTGAGTGTGCCATTGACAAGTATCTCGATCTGTTGCCGTAATATAGGAGCTGATTAATGGCCCAGGAATAGTGCAGCTCAGAAAACAAAAGTGTTCGATGGCATTCCAGGTAGTGAGGCACAAGGGGCTCCAAGCATGTCTGGACAAGGAGTAGAATAAATTTCCAGCAAAAAATTATAATAATGTTATTGCTTTCACGTCACTGTTAACATCTGAGGCGTTTAGAGACGCCAGAGTGCCGGAATTTTGTCCCGGGTCCCACGCATTTGCGCATCATCAAATGCCAACTGACTGTGTTCGCGTTTGCGAAGGCTACGAAAGCCTGTAAATTATTAATTTCATTTTACGTAATTGTCGAGAGACAAAGAAAGTGAAATGTCAGCTGTTTCTTAACCTATACATTTGACATGTGCTTACACGTGTTCTATGTTTCCTTGTTTAGGTCTTTATAGACTGCTTTCTTAAAATTATTTTTAAAATTCTGTACTTACTTGTTCTGTATTTAAATGTGCAAGGTTATAAGATATTTCTCTTAGGTCTGTTGCAGCGAAATTTGCACTACCGATTCTTATAAGTGTTTAATTCAAAGTGACCACCATCTTGCTACTACTCCGCTTCTCATTGGTCGCCTGTACTGCCGACCAATCACAGTTCTCTCTTCATCGATCCTTCTGGAACACTTCCGTCTACTGCTATATAAGCAGCCTGCAATTCCTTCCTCTTCACGACACGACAACAAGTCAACTAGCCGTCACCACTTACAGTCTACAGGACTTCGAGGTTACGTCGAAACCTTCGACATGCAAACACACTGTAAAACACACTGCAGCTAGCCGACGTAAGAGTAACCTAGTCCGATGTAGGACTTGCACTGATTCTTCAAAACTATGTTTCCTGCTATGGAACTTTCACTTTCTTCAAGCTGCATTGTCAAACTGTCAAGTTTCAAGTGTTTTTAATCCTACAAGTGATTCTCTATCTAGTCAATGTGCAAAGTGCTCTCCAAATGGCGACATTCAAAGCTAGTTGCTTTGTATTACAACCGTCAATCCTCCAGGCGAGGTATCTGGTTTAAGGGCCACTTGGTCTTTAATATCTTCAACTGATTTTCTACTCATGGTTAAATCAACCCGAGTAAACTTCACTTCAGGAAACAACCAAAGGATAAGTAAAAATGTGCTATTAACTCTCTCCGTATGAATCCTCGTGATTATCAAGTAAAACTAATTTACAATCTTATCTTCAGGGCTCTGTTATCAGGCCGCTGAACTTTGCTTTGGAGCTTTCAGCTCAATAGTCTCTGTGTCAAATATTATTATTCGATGGCCTTAAATTTGCCTTTTTGTGGACGAGATCACTTGTCAATTACAAATAACCAGTTCTTTACTTTGCTTTGCTTGCTTGTCTGCATTTAGGTCTAACATGTAATGCACACAAGTTCGATTAAAGTTTTTCTTCAATCTCTTTTCACATATCAACTTGTTTTGCCATCTTTCTACGTCCAGGCAAAGTTGCTTTCTTGTTCACTTTGAATTTATTACTGTTTCAAGATTTAGCCCTTGAACGCAATACATATTTTTCAACCTTGTTTAAGGTTAAAGTCACATTTAGTGTGGAAATGTGTTTTGAGATTTGGCCCTCAAGCACCCTTCAACCCTGCTTTTCAGTATTCAACTTACTCTCCAGTATTTAGGTTTTAGAACCTGTTTTTTCTTTCAGGCATTTTGGGATTGAGCCCCCAAATGTTTGAAAGTGGATTATGTAGTTTTTCTAGCATCGTGAGTTGGGCCCCCAAGTGCTAGACCATACATAGCAACATCGCTTGCAAAAGCCAGTTGATATGTCAGTTATTTACATTGTTGTTAGTTCAAAGATAAAATTGTTCAGTCTATATGAAATTATATACTGGGCATGTCCCTTTTTGTTAAACTATATGTTTACACTGTTATTGAAGTTAATAAAATTGCAATATTTAAGCAACTTGTTCTCTTTTTACAATTGCTTTGTTTTTCCTTAATGTTTAAACTTGTTTTTTTTTGTAACACTCAACTTAAACTTAACTCAAAGCATCCTTTTGAATTCTCTCCGATACGGGAGATCTTAAATCGACCGATCCTTACAAGACTGCGTCGGGATTCGATCCCCCTACATTGGGATCAACGGGAATAGTCACTACTCAATCAAGAATTAATTAATTAATCAATTAATATTCAGAGGATTCATAATCAGATTGAAGGAATTTATCTCACTAACTTTCAATGGAATGCATAGGTCTGATCTGTTAAGAGGAGGAAAGGGAGGGGAAAACGAAGAGAAGGGGGAGGGGAGAGGGAGGGGGGAGAGGGATTGATTCATTGGTGTCACAGAAGTGCTTGTATTGAGTTTCTGACTTAGTTATTTCTTATTTTCTAAAATAATATTTTTCTTTTCTTGAATGAATAAAAATGAGTGCGGAATTAAGACTGATCATATTGCGGATTTAGACCAGGTATTGCGGATTTACACTGAATGCCACTTCTTGTATTAAATGATTTATACAACCCACGTATAATAAAATGTTAATTTTAAGAACGAAAGTTATGACACAAATATATATTACTTTAATTTCTATGTTTATTTTTTGAAACCCTTTCCCTTAACTGATCGTACTTACCATAACCCCTTAATATTGCGGATTTAGCCATGATTCCCCTACTGTAATAATAGGTCGTACAATTGATGCAAACCCTCATGGGCTGTACATTTTTTGACCTTCTGGATTTGAGTTTAGACTATTTTCTGGCGCTTTCATGTATTATAAAATTCATTCAGAATGAATGTTGGGATGTTGGGTTAGTACACATATTGTGACACATGTCTTTATCCTAGACTGTAAATATTTCAGTCACACTACTGCATTAACCATAACAACTCAATTACCAGTTTGGTAAAATTTCACCAGCACCAAAATGCATGGGACTGAATACCAAAGATGCCCCCAGCCATTGAATACAGCAACATCACTACTGTCGACCAAAGTATTATGTGTACTCGAGTTTGAAGGTTGTTTGTGAAGTAACCAATAGATCTACATAAAATCCAATAACATCATCATTTTCGTCGTTCTATTCTACGTTAGCTCATGTAGGTTTGGAATTTTTAGTTTATATTTTAGTATTTTTTGTCGCAGTTGGAACACAAAAAGTGCACGTTTTTAAGCGTGTTTCAACCATGCGTCACATTTATGAATTATTATCTCAAACACCCGTCATCAGATCGAATCCAAATTTTAACACAATATACATTGGAATGTTGTATAACTGGATTATTAATTTCAAAATTTTGCGTGTCCAAGAAAAAAAGTTGTTATTATTTTTGTAAGGTAACTTTTTCTCGGCTCGGGGCGGTTGGAAAATGTAGTTCTTGGTTGCGATGTAATCCTTATACATCAAAATGTTAAGCTGTATGACTGTGAAATACGTAAATTAACTCATATATTTTATATCGGTTTGTATTTGTAGGCGGAAATAACACATCGTTCACCAGCTACCCGCTCCCAGAAAAGCTGTACAGCGTTGCCGAAATGGAGCCCAACACGCATCATGGCGTGCCTCGCTCGGAAGTGATGGGCTCCATCACAGCAACGCTGTACAGCTCTCCCAGGAGCGGGTAGCTGGTGAACGATGTATTATTTCCGCCTACAAATACAAACCGATATAAAATAAGTGAGTTAATTTACGTATTTCACAGTCATACAGCTTAACGTTTTGATGTATAAGGATTACATAGCAACCAAAAACTGCATTTTCCGACCACCCCGAGCCGAGAAAAAGTTACCTTACAAAAATGATAACAACTTTTTTTCTTGGACACGCAAAATTTTGAAATTAATAATCCAGTTATACAACATTCCAATGTACACACATCAAAAAAAGTTTTGCATCACCTCGGTTCCAAGAGTTCCGGAGCCGTTAAATACAAAGGGAATAGAGATCAACACAAACAACATTTCAGCTCGTTTTATTGCTCATGAGACCCACACATTGCATGTTGTACCATCATACAGCTAGACTTTCAGCATTTGTGGTCCAGATTGCAGTACACACCACTACCTCTAATACCCAGTAGCACGTCCTCTTGCATTGATGCATGCCTGTATTCGCCGTGGCATACTATCCACAAGTTCATCAAGACACTGTTGGTCCAAATTGTCCCACTCCTCAACGACAATTCGGCGTAAATCTCTCAGAGTGGTTGGTGGGTCAAGACGTCCATAAACAGCCCTTTTCAACATATCCCAGGCATGTTCGATAGGGTTCATGTCTGGCGAACATGCTGGCCACTGTAGTCGAGCGATGTCGTTATCTTGAAGGAACGCATTCACAAGATGTGCACGATGAGGTCGAGAATTGTCGTCCATGAAGACAAATGCCTCTCCAATATTCTGCCGATATGGTTGCACTATGGGTCGGAGGATGTCATTCAGGTATCGTAAAGCCGTTTCGGAGCCTTCCATGACCACCAGTGGCGTACGTCGGCCCCACATAATGCCACCCCAAAACATCAGGGAACCACCACCTTGCTGCACTCGCTGGACAGTGTGTCTAAGACGTTCAGCCTGACCAGGGTGCCTCCAAACACGTCTCCGACGATTGTCTGGTTGAAGGCATATGCGACACTCATCGGTGAAGAGAACGTGATGCCAATTCCGTGGGGTCCATTCAGCATGTTGTTGGGCCCATCTGTACCGCGCTGCATGGTGTCGGGGTTGCAAAGCTGGACCTCGCCATGGACGTCGGGAGTGAAGTTGCGCATCATGCAGCCTATTGCGCACAGTTTGAGTTGAAACACGACGTCCTGTGGCTGAACGAAACGCATTATTCAACATGGTGGCATTGCTGTCAGGGTTCCTCCGAGCGGCAATCCGTAAGTAGCGGTCATCCACTACAGTAGTAGCCCTTGGGCGGCCTGAGCGAGGCCTGTCATCGACAGTTCCTGTATCTCTGTACCTCCTCCATGTCCGAACAACATCGCTTTGGTTCACTCTGAGACGCCTGGAAACTTCCCTTGTTGAGAGCCATTCTTGACACAAAGTAACAATGCGGACGCGATCGAACTGCGGTATTGACCTTCTAGGCATGGTAGAACTACAGACAACATGAGCAGCGTACCTTCGTCCTGGTGGAATGACTGGAACTGATCGGCTGTCGTACCCCCTCCGTCTAATAGGCCCTGCTCATGCATGGTTGTTTACATCTTTGAGCAGTTTTAGTGACATCTATGAACAGTCAAAGGGACTGTATCTTGGATACAATATACACAGTCAACGTCTATATGCCGGAGATCTGGGAACCGAGGTGATGCAAAACTTTTTTTGATGTGTGTATATTGTGGTAAAATTTGGATTCGATCTGATGACGGGTTTTTGAGATAATAATTCTTAAATGTGACGCATGGTTGAAACACGCTTAAAAACGTGCTCTTTTTGTTCCCCAACTGCGACAAAAAATATTAAAATATAAATTAAAAATTCCAAACCTACATGAACGAACGTGCAATAGAACGACGAAAATGATGATGTTATTGGATTTTATGTAGGTCTATTGGTTACTTCACAAACAACCTTCAAACTCGAGTGCACATAATACTTTGGTCGACAGTAGTATAGTACATTATGCAACGAGCCCATATTGGCAATAATGAATGACACGAGTATGTTTATAAAACGAGCGTAGCGAGATTTATAATTTCCAAACGATTGTCTTAATTACCATTGTAGGCGAGGTGCATAGGACTGTTTTTCGACGATAATTATAACTATTTTATGTTCAAACATAAATATTCATAAATATCCCTGGAGATTTCACCAGTTTTATGTACTGAACAGAGCGCATGGGACGCAGTGAATACCTTGTATTTGACCATGGCCTCCTGGATTACCTCAATATGACACTCGCCACGCAGTGAAATATAAAATAGGGGGCCATAGAAGTGAGCGCAGGTTCGATGCTATCCTCACCTAATTGGTCACACAACTGTTTCTTGAGCTCTGATTGGTGGGAGAAACTGTATCATAATGAAAACTTATACTATAATGGGCCTCATTATAGTTCAGTTTTCTGACACATAATATTTACATTTCGCCAGGGTTGAACATAAACAAACATTCATGGAAACGTGTTCATAATACATAATTAATGTTCAGTTTCATCGTTTTATTAATGACAATCACTTTATTTAATTTATCAAGCAAACCTGAAGATGCACGTAAAAATTTTTCTCAGTGAAAATAGAATGAATTAGACAATTTATTTATTTGAAGTCACAAGTTAATAGACATTCAGATTTTGTTTTTCTTATTATTATTACTTTAGTAAATGACAGATAAATGTAACTTGATATTCAACTATGCTATTGTGCTATTTTAAAAATCTGACATTTGTAGCTCTTCAGTCGGACAACACGAATTTGCCCAATGAATGGGCGGGGTACAAAGTATAAATTTGTAAATACTCTCCTGGATAAGGTTACTGCTCGAGTCTAAGCTGCGTGGACCTGAGAGGAATGTGCATCGCAGACTATGAGTAGTGGAGGTGACGAGTGATGCGGTTTCTCGGTCCTTGCGTAGTAAGAGAAGCAAATACATTAGTCGGTGACTCAGTCATTCATTCCCAACGCCACACTTGTTTCAGAAAAGACCCATGTTAGCAGTATTGGAATAGACGAGAATGTCAGATAACACGGCGGGCTGTCGACAGGCTTCTCAATTCTCGCCTGCTCCTTCCTTGCCTCTGCCCTTCTTCCCGCAAGTTCACAGAGCTTGGAACCGAGCATTACATGTATTGGATAATTAAACTTCTTCTGCGGTCTAACAACGTGCGGATCACTAGGGGCAAAGTCCGGACTGTTGGTGGGTGGTCCAGACTCTCCCAGTGAAATGACCGGAGCTTGTTGGCGGTTCTGATTGCCACATGTGGCCACGCATTGTCCTGGTCCGCTGAAGACGTTCCTGGAAGGATAGCGATTCACGTGCAACGATGACGCCAAGACAGCAGTCCGACGATGGTTCCACAGTCAGCCTTCTGAATTCTACCACAGGGGCATCTCAAAGTTAGCACTGCGATGGGACAAGTGTCTGAACAAATGTGGAGACTATTGTGGACAAATAGTGTGGGAACAGTGCGTATATTTGTAATTACCTGTATGCATTTGTTTGGCTAAAAGAATAGGGGAAAGACTTTTCGTTCTGCCCTCGTATATACAGTAGAGTGGACCAAGTGTAAATGTCCCGTCTGCTTAGACGCAATATGCTGCTTTTTTTAGCGTTTGGCTTTTAGTGCCGGGAGTGTCCGAGGACAAGTTCGACTCGCCAGTTTTGTAGCTGCTTCGAGACGGACACTCGATGGGTGAGCTACAAGTACCGTTGGGGAGGACAGTTGGAATGTAAGGACGATGAGTTGGAAGGTAGCGGCTGTGGCCTATAGTTATGGACCAACCCCGGCATTTGCCTGGTAGAAGATGGGAAACCACAGAAGACCATCTTCAAGGTTGCCGACGGGGGGATTCGAACCTCCTCGCCTCTTGGGTATGAGCGACTGTCAGCAGTCATGCAGTAACGACCACGGCTAATTTACCCGGTACTATATGCTATAATAGTACATTATGCAACGAGCCTATAATGTCAATAATTAAGACACGAGTATGTTTATAAAACGAGCGTAAACGAGTTTTATAATTTCCATACGAGTGTCTTAAATTACCATTATAGGCGACTTGCATACGACTGTTTATGTTCGACGAAAATTATTATAACTATTTTATGTTTGAACATAAATATTCATAAATATCTGTCGAGATTTCGCCAGTTTTATGTATTGAACAGAGCGCATGGGACGCAGAGAATACCTTGTATTTGACCTTGGCCTCCTCGATTACCCCACTTTGACACTAGGCCACGCAGTGAAATTTAAATTAGAAGGCCTTCGAACTCAGCGCAGGTGCGATGCTATCCTTACCTAATTGGTCAAACAACTGTTTCTTGAGCTCTGATTGGTGGGAGAAACTGTCCCATAATGAAAACTTGTACTATAATGAGCCTCATTATAGTACAGTTTCCTGACATATAATATTTACATTTCGATATCTTCGAACATAAACACTGTATTATTCCATAGGGTGGGCTAAGGTGTAGAAAGGGTGGACGTGACGTCTATTTTGACCCGATGGTGAGTCTCCTATAAGTTACAGCACTCTGTTTTATTTTATTTTATTTCAAGTGTTAAACGAGTGTTTGTGTAACGAAAATAAATGGTATTCTTTAGCATAAGAATTTAACACAGCAAAAGGAGAGATTTGAGAAGGGATTTAATTAAACTAGCAACTGAATACAAGTAACAATTCTCTCGAGACTTGCGTTCATCATTAATGAGTTCCGACATTCCATGGTGGATATTATGCAGTTCCAAGTATTTAATAGTACATTATGCAACCAGCCTATAATGGCTATAATTAAGACACGAGTATGTTTATAAAACGAGCGTAGCGAGTTTTATAATTTCCATACGAGTGTCTTAATTACCTTTATAGGCGAGTTGCATACGACTGTTTATGTTCGACGATAATTATAAAACTTTATTATATGTTTTAACATAAATATTCATAAATATCTGTGGGATTCAGTAACTTCAGTTAGTGAACAGAGCTGACTGGGTGGTTTGCTGACTGAACAGAGCGCATGCGTGGGTCAAAGAATTTCAAATACAGAGACCATTTACTTTGCCTGGCAATGCTATTGTTTACAGCCTACATGATGTCTAGTGCCGATCAGAACTAGCATTCACTAATATTCTCACCGAAGTCGTTTGAAAGCAATGCGCTGTGTAGAAATTGGTGTTGGGGATATTAAGGTACAGTGCTACTTCTTGTCTCATATTCGCCAGTTTATTTACGCGAACATATGGGACGGTGCACTTTCCATGTCAGTAATTTATGTAGAAGGATGCTGTGTTGCTAACTTCTGGACGTAGATTCATAAATTTCTTTCATATATCATAGTATTTTCTTGTTACCGTAAAGGTTCATGCTGAATTTGTCTTTGTGTTTGGGATTGTAACTACAATGGTTGATCCAATTTGAACTTTCAAATCATGTAACTAATGTCCGACATGCTGGATTTTGAGCGTATGTGCGAAGCTATCCTTACCTAATTGGTCAATGAATGAGCTCTGATTTACTGGAGAAACTGTTTCATGATGAAGAATTGTACTATAATGACCCTCATTATGATACAGTTTTCTGACATATAATATTTACATTTCGACATCGTCGAACATAGAAAAACACAAGATCAAATTCTTATTTAGCAATGAATTCGTCCCACAATGTTTTTAATGTGAAATTTAAGGGACAAGCAGAAGAAGGGAATATAGGAATATCTCTAGGCTCCGTGAGTTGAAGGAAGAAGTGCTCTACCGTGCTACTATGGTTACCTGCAGGTAATTCATATTCTCAAAATAAACACAATAAAATGGTGTAGAAGATGCAACTAGCTTAGCCACAGCCTAGGAAAGTTTCGCTAGAAGCGGCACCCAAGCAAGTTATTGTTAGTTTATTTCGGTGCATTGGTCACCAGCCCCATATACCTGGGTGTGTGATGAATTTTATCTAATAGCCTGGAACAATTTAATAGTGGGTGTAGTTATATAATAAGGGTATGGGATTAGGATAGGTGCCCCATGATAATCTGAGGAGAATGATGGAAAGAAACCCTTGGTAAATGCCATACTCAAGATTGTCGCTATCAGCGCCGGGATTTGAACCTGCGATCTCCGGAATTACTACAGCTGTCCGCACGGTCGTGAGCAAGATTAAATAAGCATGGTTACGTCGCAGGATATAGTGCAAAATAACAACGATGATTATCAATTTTGTTGTTGTTGGCAGATATATTCCATATATACACTAGTACTCTGGACTGATGACCAAGACCTCCATAGCTCCTAAATACCCACAACATAAAAAACAACAACTACATATACAGCAAGTTTGTCGAGAATTTAATTGTTGGTTGGGGATGAAGGGAAATACAGTTCAGTTTTCTAGCTGGTATTCTCATGGATCACAATTCAATTATATATTGTATTTTGATAGCGATGAGCTTTGGGTTCTTTGACCACATCGAGAATTGATGCTCGACTGTTGAATGATGGTGGTGGATAACTTACTTCTGTCTGCCTCAGAAAGATGTGTTACTCTAGCAATACGGTTGCGTAAGCTGTACTGTTATCACGTACCGGCGAGACTTTCACTCTTGCTCCTTTCCCCCGTCGACGGATGGCTCTGACAACGGCGTGATAAGTGCCTTCTTTCTCACTTATGTAGAATCGAGGCATTGTTTCTATACGATTCTTTCTCCTGCCTTGAGACACTCAAAAGCAGAGATTCCATCTTCACTACATAGATGGTGGTAACACGTCTTCACGTTCTCGGATTTTCTTCAATGACTATTTGTGCTATCGAGAACAAGAGAACGACAGATCAATAGGCCATGTCGCTGAAGGGGTCACTGCACGGTTGATCAGTTGAATGCTACAGTTCCTGTTTCAAGGCGATCGAATTGAGAGAGCTGTATTCTCTCTAAGCCAAGTCCAATGAAGTAGAACTACGCTACTGTATAATTTATGAAGTCATAAAAATGCACTTCTGTTAGATCCCGGAGTTACATCTTTAAAGAACAAGTCACTTGTAAACACTATATTCTTCTTATAATCATCATCACTCAATTATGAGTGGCTGATTTCAATAGTCTATTTCATGGATACAAGATAGAGTGCGCGCAAGCGAAGTCTGTTACAATTTATATTTCAATAAGTTTCATTCCAATTGCTTCCTGATTGATCGACTTTAATGTTTTGAACGTACGTAAGCCTACACATTTGAATGTTGATATGTATAACGGTGATGTACTAGTACCTTCGGCAAACAGAAGCTCTTTTGCGATACCGCCTTCTTGCCAAGTTTCAATATTAGTAGTCTATTAGATGGTGGAGTATGTAATTTATTTTTTCAGTATAGCGGTTTTGTGTAATATTCAGTCTGATGGCTAGCAAAGTCTCTTTTACAAGGCTCCACTTACATACATTTTTGTGGTAATTGTTCAATTATAATGTATCTTTATGATTTAATAGTACACATGGCCACCATCATGATTATATTGTGCATGGGTTTGTGCTTTCAAGTAGGCGAAGATCTTACTTGGTACTATCTAGTTGCCAAATTTAAAAAAAATCAAGTTTATTAGATGGTGAATTATCGATTTTAATATTTAACGTACTCAGGTTGAAGTTCATAAGTAATATTCAGTGTGACGGTCTTGTTGCTTGTGCTAGTGAAGTCTCTTATACAAGGAGTCAATTTCACGGAATTTAGTGGTTATTGCCTAATTATACTCTTCTGCATTTACTCTGAAGATTTAATACTACGCTTGGACGTCATTTCAATTTATTAAATCAACTGATTTGTGCCAACAGATGATTGTGAGTGTAGCACTTGCACAATACTACCATCTTGTGGAGTTTCATAATTAATAGTTAATCATACAGTGAATTGTCGACTGCAGTGCTTTATACTGTAATGGAAGATTGCGGTTATGCATAACATGCTTGTGCAAGGAAAGTTCCATACGCAAGGCTCCTATTATACAAACTTTTGTAATCCTTGCTCGGTTATGTCCTGCTATACCTATTTTCAAGGTTAGTTATCCATTCCCACCATCTTCAACGTGTAATAAAGAGAGATTTTTGCCTTAAGAATAGTGTACCCATTCTACTACCTTCTTGTCATGACTAGAAATTTCAAGTTTATTAGATTGTGAGTAGTTGACTTAAGTACTTGTACCCTATATGTCCTGCAGCGCTTAGATATGTCTCATTAGTTCATGCGAGGCGGAGAAGAGATTGACCGATAATAGTTGAGATCGTCCTTCACAATTTGCATACATTCATACAGATTAGGTCATTGCCGGCCACGACACAAACTAAGATAAAAACCAAGTAATGTTTTTAAGTTGAAACAACAGATGGCGCAGGGAGCACTTAGACGTAGCATTAATGAATAGTACTCAGAATAGCAAGCAGAGTGCACTACAGACGACAAACTTAAATCTAGCACTTTCTTGGAGCCTCAGTCCAGTGAGTGCGTGCATCGAGACTGGACGCTGCAAGGATTAGTTTCTAAAACCAGTTGGCATAACTTTATTCCATTTAGTGCAGTGTATCATTTGTGTATTCGCCGCACGAGATATAACAAAACAATTAGGCTACTAATTAAAATAGGAACGGTTGATTTAGAACATTAATAACAATATAGTGTAGACAACATCACTGCGGAAGTTATTCACAATAGTAATTCAATAGATCACAGACTATGTACTTAAACCGCATTATTAATAATAACGCTACAACCATAGAAGTGAACTACACTATCTGTAAATACGTTTTACTCGTTACACACATTTTTACAAACTTATGTAATATACACATTGTATATATATATATAAATTTGTGTTTAAGTGCAATTAATAAACATCTTGTACTAATTACGCCTAGGTGAACAGGATCTGAAGATGAACGCTTGTCCTTTGAAACATGTCATCCAATTATGTAGGTACCCCTGTTCGTACATAGAAGCGTGTTAGTTTGTAATAATTACTCGTTTTTGTTGCTTTTAAGGTTAGAATATGTAAATACTGGTTTCCCGCCTAATGTAATTGGGCACAATTTGTGTTGACCGACTGGAAAGCTTTCTTTAATAGAATTAGTCAACAATGAAAAGTAACTTCTTTCACTTCAATAAAAATCTTAATATATTCAAGTTCGCAGATGCATATGATTTTGAAAATGATGCATCGGAATCTGTAATTTAAAAAATAACCTTTCATTTTATGTTGTATCAATATTTTCAATTTCATATCATCAATACGAATGGTCTCGGAGCTTAAGTGAACATCCAAAATGGCGTCTTATGTATGGTCGGAGGCAATGGTACATTTGAACATATAAAAAGTCAAATGTATCCAAAAAAGAATTCGATCATATCAAATTGGACGGATGTACGTGCAGACGTCCAAAATTATTGAAAGCGATTACACAGGCAAAGGAACAGATGAACAGACGAACGCACAATATTGTGGTGATTGAAGCTATTTTTAGTCTTGCCTAATTTTAATAACGAAAGCTTTTCAGTCAGTCAACATGAATTCATGTTGACTGACTGAAAGCTCTCTTTATTAGACCGCACAACATTCCCTGATTGATCTCATAATCCTACTTTCACACTAATTTTATGATAAAGTAGCCAATTATAAACCGATATAGCACGATGTAACTGAGCAATGTTTCCAATGTAACAAGATTTTGTAAAATACAAATTTTATGTAGGTAGACTTCACACGCACAAATCACGCCATTTGAATTTGTTAAGTCGCCTGATTTGTGTCCACAGCCAAGTGAAGTGTTGACAATAATACTTAATTCATGCAAGATGGCAGATACGCATAATCATCAAAATATGCATCTTCATCTGCAATTTTTCAAAATTACCTTTCCTTGTATTTTGCTTGTATCTACAGTATATGTTGAACATATAAAATATTAGAAGCAATATATCACCATTTTGTGATGAGCTTGCAATTTTGAACCTTTGTGAGTAGTTATAGTACCGTGAAAGAGCTTGAGTCTGTTCAAAGCTCAACTCCATCGACTTTATACACACATCAAAAAAAGTTTTGCATCACCTCGGTTCCCAGATCTCCGGCATATAGACGTTGACTGTGTATATTGTATCCAAGATACAGTCCCTTTGACTGTTCATAGATGTCACTAAAACTGCTCAAAGATGTAAACAACCATGCATGAGCAGGGCCTATTAGACGGAGGGGGTACGACAGCCGATCAGTTCCAGTCATTCCACCAGGACGAAGGTACGCTGCTCATGTTGTCTGTAGTTCTACCATGCCTAGAAGGTCAATACCGCAGTTCGATCGCGTCCGCATTGTTACTTTGTGTCAAGAAGGGCTCTCAACAAGGGAAGTTTCCAGGCGTCTCAGAGTGAACCAAAGCGATGTTGTTCGGACATGGAGGAGGTACAGAGATACAGGAACTGTCGATGACAGGCCTCGCTCAGGCCGCCCAAGGGCTACTACTGTAGTGGATGACCGCTACTTACGGATTGCCGCTCGGAGGAACCCTGACAGCAATGCCACCATGTTGAATAATGCGTTTCGTTCAGCCACAGGACGTCGTGTTTCAACTCAAACTGTGCGCAATAGGCTGCATGATGCGCAACTTCACTCCCGACGTCCATGGCGAGGTCCAGCTTTGCAACCCCGACACCATGCAGCGCGGTACAGATGGGCCCAACAACATGCTGAATGGACCCCACGGAATTGACATCACGTTCTCTTCACCGATGAGTGTCGCATATGCCTTCAACTAGACAATCGTCGGAGACGTGTTTGGAGGCACCCTGGTCAGGCTGAACGTCTTAGACACACTGTCCAGCGAGTGCAGCAAGGTGGTGGTTCCCTGATGTTTTGGGGTGGCATTATGTGGGGCCGACGTACGCCACTGGTGGTCATGGAAGGCTCCGAAACGGCTTTACGATACCTGAATGACATCCTCCGACCCATAGTGCAACCATATCGGCAGAATATTGGAGAGGCATTTGTCTTCATGGACGACAATTCTCGACCTCATCGTGCACATCTTGTGAATGCGTTCCTTCAAGATAATGACATCGCTCGACTACAGTGGCCAGCATGTTCGCCAGACATGAACCCTATCGAACATGCCTGGGATATGTTGAAAAGGGCTGTTTATGGACGTCTTGACCCACCAACCACTCTGAGAGATTTACGCCGAATTGTCGTTGAGGAGTGGGACAATTTGGACCAACAGTGTCTTGATGAACTTGTGGATAGTATGCCACGGCGAATACAGGCATGCATCAATGCAAGAGGACGTGCTACTGGGTATTAGAGGTAGTGGTGTGTACTGCAATCTGGACCACAAATGCTGAAAGTCTAGCTGTATGATGGTACAACATGCAATGTGTGGGTCTCATGAGCAATAAAACGAGCTGAAATGTTGTTTGTGTTGATCTCTATTCCCTTTGTATTTAACGGTTCCGGAACTCTTGGAACCGAGGTGATGCAAAACGTTTTTTGATGTGTGTACATTCAAGACGGTGGCCATTCGTACAAATAAAATATAAAGTAGATATAGCACGATTTAATTTGGTAATCACCACAAACGTTCCCTAACATTGAGTCTTGCATGTGAAGCTTTACTAGCATAAGTCACACAAATATTAGATAGAATATTACGCACTACACCTATGTTGAATATATAAAATATTTTAATTGGTAATTCACCAATTGCAAATTCGAAACTTGGCACGAACGTAGTATTATGCATGAAATTCATTCATCTGAAAGAACATTGCTATCGACTTCGTATATACAACAAGGGAGTCATGGTAAGTTTTATGACATAAAATCCGATATAAACAGCACATGACTAAGCAAGTACCACAAACGTTAGTGAAAGGGAAATATTGAATAAGATACTTTCTTAAAAAGAAGGGAAATTACTCCGAGCATTACGCACAACTGCCATCTTGCAAATATAAAATATTAAAATCATTAATTCACAATCCCATAAACATGTACAGTAACTTTAAAACTTGGCATGAAGGCATGTCATGCAATTCCATCATATCGAGTTGCCCTCTCCAGAGGGCACAAGTAAATCGACGACGTACATTCAAGCTGGTGTCCTGCGAACTTTTAAATCATTAATATTTATCAATCAGGATGTAACAGAGACATTGCCACAAAGCCTATTAAAAGAAATAGCCTATATACGAGACCTCTCTTGCATAAAACTATAGAACGGAATATAACCCAAAATCACCATCTTATGTCTAGAAAGTAGAATATTATTATTATATGATACAATTGAGGGGTCTAGATGCAAAACTCACGTTCTCCACTTTTTCTAATTTTACAGGAACTAAAAGAAACTTCTTAAAAGTATGTAACTAATTGTATCCCTAAAAGACTTTGCTTTTGTTGCAGGCTATACTTAATTACACCTTCTTGTATAAACTATGTTTCATTATTTATATTAATGTATCTGAAAAATAGGTTTTAATTTTGGAGAATGTGACTTTTGTATCCAAACATTGGAGACTGTGAGTTTTGCGACTGAACAAGTTGGAGAATGTTACTTTTGACACTAAACAAAATTAATTACTTCAGACAAAACAAGAGACATGTTGGCCAAGTTTGTGAAAAATTGAGACAAATGAAACCAATTGCATTGTTGGAATACACTTATATTATTTATTTATTAAGTAGAGGTTACGAGTTGAACAGACAATACTAATATTGGCTTGCAGCTGTAAAAAGTCACATGACCAGAAGCTGTCTTGTGATTGGCCAACAGGGAGAATGTGCTCTTTGCAACTAAACAGTGTGGAGAAAGTTAGTTTTGCATCTAAATTGAGTTATTGGCATTTGAAAACCACTGGATATTGTGAGTTTGGCTTTTCAGCACTAAGATAGTCGTGCGTGGTTTGGCACGAAGAATAAGAATGCCTTGCTAACTCAATTTCGAACAAAAGTGGAGAATGTGAGTTTTGCATCTAGACCCCTCAATTGAGTAATAACTAAGGAAATTGGCAAGAAAATAGTATTTATCAGCGGCTTAGTGCTCCATGGACGTGAATGTGATAAAATAACAGAAACGCATACGCGAACACGAAATAGAACAGGCTGTTCATGGAGATTGATCGCATGCAACCAAGTTCTCGAAACTAATCGCTGTACTGAGTTGCGTGCAAGACGTAGACAAGAGCTTGCTCAGCCAATTCGTCACAGTCGCAACAGCAGCTGACACCAGCACAACTCACGCACAAGATCTTGAGTACACTTCGTTTAACGAAACTAGCATTCTCGTTTCAGTTATCACCAGTGGCATTACAATTCCCCCAATGCATTCAGAGAATATTTGTCCCAACCAATAGTAAAGACAAGTGGCAGTAGAGGTCACTGTATCACAAGCGGAGTGAGATGTGCAGCTTCACTGAATGGCAGATTTTGTTCCCCAAAGTTAAATTTATGGCAGTTCTACTCCATATTAATATCAATCAATCAGGATGTAACAGAGCCATTGACACAAAACCTGTTAAAGGAAATAGCCTATGTACCAGACCTCTCTTTCACAAGACTATAGAACGGAATATCACGCAAACTCGCCATCTTATGTCTATGAAGTAGATTATTAAAATCAATACAATTGAGTAGGTGCAACATTAAATTTAATCAAATAACTGCAGCGAGCTTCAACATGACAAGATAAAGCCTACACTTTAACCCGGATAGCATCGAACTAAGCCGAGTATGGCCAAATTACCTAATAATAATAATAATAATAACAATAATAATAATAATAATAATAATAATAATAATAATAATAATAACCCCTGGCACTACAGCCCTTGAAGGGCCTAGGCCTACAAAGGGACCGCTGCCAAGCCATTCGGCCTGCAGATACTGTATTGGGGTGACACGTGGTCAGCGTATCGGGTCCCCTCGGCCGTGAATCTAGGTTTTCGTGACCGGGGCACTGCCTCACTGTCAGAGAGCTACTCAAATGTCCTCACGAGGCTGATTGCAACCCGTTTCAGCCTTCACGTCAGTTTCTTAAATCCCTTACGGAGCCAGGATTCGAACCCGGGGTCTCAGGCTGAGAGACAGATGCGCTACCCCAACACCACGGGGCCGGTGGCTAAATTATCTACCAGAGTACAATTGACAAGCAAGGCTTTGAACGTGACCTCGTTATGTTGAGAGCAGGAGCCTGTGCCTTCTATGGGAAGATTTTCGATTTTGCTCTGCAGCCTGATAAATCACAATAAACTTCATAGATCGGCCTGGGTAGGATCTTCATTTGTAGAGCTCTAGTACACAATACTCATGTGAAATCCAATTTCATGTCTGTGTGCATGCAGGTATATGTGCGTGTCCGTTAACAAACTCTGATTAGCAGAAGTGATTTCAATGAGACTTGGTAAGGACGCTTTAGTACCACGTCCAACCTCATCCGTGCCTTTCAAATTTCAATGAATGCCATGTATCCAATATGGCGGCAGCGCAAATTATCATTTCATCTGTTCTCAATTTCTCTGAAACTATTCTTGCAATGCTGTATCGTGATAGAAGACAATAAAGTACGTTCATAAATGTGACCTTCAAAAACATAATACGGAGGAAACCAGCATGCTGCCGACAGGAAATTCAATTAATACTTAAATGTTTATTTCTGCCGTAGTGAGTCTTGGCATAGGAAATATTCGTTTAGAGTTTAATATATTTTCGTCTTATTTCTTGTATCCTAACCAACCGATCGAATTGCAAATTTGTACAATGAACCACTACTATGATTTTTATCTCATGTAAGAAATATTCTGTAGGCTACAGTGAGAGAAAATTATGAAGTATATATATATATATATATATATATATATATATATATATATGTACTGTATATATATATGAGTGTGTGTGTTTAAAAAATAATATACACACAGACGCAACATGATGACCACGAGAATTTAAAATATTTAAAATGTCTTTGCTGGCGATTTAGTCACCCGAATCCAATGAATCATGGCACAGAAAATTCTTACTAAAAGCTTAGCATATTGCAGTGTAATTCAAATTGGTGGCAGTAAGAAATTTCGAAATCTATTTCAATTTCTGAAAGTTTGTATAATGGACCACCAGAGTAATCTGTATTTACTGCCAAATAATTATATCGCTTAATTTAAAATCAAGAAAACATGGCTAATGTGCGAAATATTTCACTAGTACAACAATCAAACTGAAATTTTGCATGAATATAGAGAACTATTATCTAAGTACACATAATATGAGACATAAAGAACTTGATCAACACAACAACTTGGTGGATAAACGAAATTCAAATTTCCAAGATGATTTTCTGACAATATTTTCACGCGAGAGCTGTGGAACTTGGTGCAATGAATCTTTATTTAGAGATATAATTGCTCAATTGCTTCCAAAAATTCGAAATAGCAGCAGCGCAAAAGTATTTTAGTTTCTCGTATCCTATCAAGCGATAGATGTGAAGATTCGTATTATTAACAACCTTGTAAATCTTTATCTACTGGTTCTGAATTCGATAGCTTACTTTTTATAAACAACAAAAGTAAGCATATGACTTTCCTTGAAATAAGCTCTTGTGACTAGCTACAGAAAGACGTTAACTTTCCGAGAGAAGTCACAGTTTACCTGATACTGAAAGTTTTATTCTTGTTGTGGTCGTCGTCAATAGGCCCAATAGGCAGCTTGAGTGCACGCATACAAGTGAAGATCCTAGTATGGGAAATAATTAAAATCCCTCACACCATATTTTAACCTAGATGTTAGGCCCCTTAAAACAACAATTATCATCATCATCATAACCTGATGTGGGTGCACAGGAGAATCTCTTGAGCTAACAAAGGGAATAACAGTGTTCTGCACACTGATTTTATCAATATTTCGAAAGATATATCTATTTGTTATATAACCAATGCAAATTCTGACAATTAATTTTTATGTTTTTAGTCTTTGAGTTTTCACAAGCTGCGTGTTACATTTTAAATACTATTTTGAATAATATGTTCTCTATGGGTTCTTGAATTCTACCTCTCCTGTGCCGTACTTTACACGAAGAGTGTTCTGCACGAACGGATGATTAACGGGGTGCTCAATCGCTGTTTTCTACGCAGAACTACAACGTGCTACATGCAGGAAGAAGTGATATACCATCACTTTACTACACACTTTCTTGAGCAGAGTTATTATTATTATTATTATTACATCACGTTATTGTGAAGTTCTACTTACCTTGTGAAGGATTGCGTTCAAAGTACTGCAGTACACTGTACACAACTTCAGCATTTTCACAGACTGCAGGTATGTGCCTAGAACAATCCATCAGACCTAAATTCCAGCTCTGTTCAGCGAAATGCGTGTACAGAACACAAATGTCTATTTGGAAACTCCCACGCATACTATATGTGAGCTCCAACTGCATTCGATCAAATTCTACATAAATTAAACTTATGTATGTGTGTAACTACGTTTGAGTTGTCTGGGCATCAGGGCAGTGGTCCAGGCAGGATATGGTGTCCTGTTGTTTCACCAAAGACTACTTTTGACTATCTTAAGGGTCAGCTCGCTCGGCGGAGACCATATCCTGCCTGGCCCACGACGTACAAGCCCGGATAACTCGTACATGTTTATGAACGTCGGCCGTGAAAACCTAAAATATAATTTTATGTCTGTGTGCTGTAATTGCTAAACACCCAAGCCATTGTCGATATGTTGACATTAACTGTGATGCTGCTGTACAAAATAACAACCTACTACTATGCGTTCGAAAACGAGGCTACAATGTGCAATGTGGACCATTAGACGTGGAAGTGAGCGGCCGTCCGGTTGCTGTCTTTTGTATCCTGGTGCAACCTATCGGTATACAGTGATGTTGTTTGAGTCTTCACTCTTTTGACTGGTTTCATGCAGCCATCTATGCCTCCATGCTAATCGTTTCATCTCTACATAGCAACCACACCCTTAATCGGAGGCGATCTGTTTAGCGTATTCTAACCATATTCTACCTCTACAGTTCATGTCCTCGACCCTCCTTCCATAAGTAAGTTCGCTAATCCTGAGTGTCTTAGTATGTTCCCTTCCAACCTATCTCTTCTCTCCATGAGCAGTCACCAGAAACATCTCTCCCACTTACCTTATCACCTCTACGTTTGTTATTCTATCTATTCATCCGATCTTCATCATTCTCCTGTAACACCACATTTCAAAAGGTTCTGTTCTCCTTTTTTTCTGCTGCACCAACAGTCCAAGTTTCAATTCCATAGACCGCCACGCTCCACATAAAGGCTTTCAAAGATGACTTACTGATACCTTAATCAATATTTGATGTCAACGGCTTTCTTTTCTGTATAAATGCTTTCTTTGCCTGAGCCAACCTACTTTTAATATCCTCTTTGCGTCGTCCATCACTGGTTATTTTGCTTCCAATGTAGCAGAAGTCTCCAACTTCCTTTATAATTTCAACTATAAAATTGATGTAAATAAGTTTTCTGATGTCTTTCGGCTGCATTCCATTTAAGTTTGCTTTAAGTCTATTGATTTTCTTTCCTTAAGTCGGAGTCCATACTGTTGCGTCCCACCAGTTGTTGTGTCCCCAACTGATGGCACGGACTTAAGCCATAGGCCGATCAGGGGTTCTCCAAGATCAAGTACCAGGATCGTTATCGTGTCCTTCCGATAGATTCTGATAGTGATTTTAGCACACCCCTATTACACAAGGAAATGGGAGTGGGAGGAGATTCAGGAATCAGGGAATACTCCCCAATGAAAGAAATTGAAAGCTTAACTCGCAGTTTATTCCTTAAGGGAGTAATGGAATCCGCCACATGGGTAAAAGGATTTAATTGATAATTTAATCCTGAAAGGAAATATAAATATTGGTTCTCACCTGTTTTCTCAGCTGGTGCTCTCAAGTACCGGCCCAGCTCCGTGCCCTTGGTCAACGAGCAATCGACCCATCTTTCCCGATCTACCGATCGGTAGGCAAACAACTTCTCACTCTCAGACTTCCGTCTCTGCAGAGCCTGACTGACTCCTCACACCTGAGTCCGCAGCTTTTTTTATAATAAGGCAGCACGGTTGTTGCTGACCAGGTTGATCTGAGGTTGAATGTCCGGTACGGTTTCGCCTTGAACCAACACCGGGAGATAACAATACCATACAGTAATGAAAATAAGTTATTATACATCTCATTAATCATTAGTGTATGTTTGGCACTTATAATTACGGTGCAGGAGGGCTACTTGTTATAACTTGTGAGTTATGTTTGATAACTCTTAAAAATGCAATGCCTATCAATACTGTACAAATTATGAAACGTCTATTCAATTGTTTTACAAGTTTTTGCCCTTTATTGGAGTCTTCTACAGCATAAATCAAAGTTATAATCCAGGCTATTCTTATTAAGAAACTAGAGTAAAGATAACTAAACTGTAAATAAATAAATAAATAAATAAATACAGAGATACTGCTCGAGTCCAAGCTCTATGAACTTGCGGGGTGAGGAGAAAGAGCAGGAAAGGGTCGGGCGTGAAGAGAAGGATCTGTCGACAGCCCACCGTGATATATGGTATTCCTTTCTATTCCAATACTGCTAACATTCGGCCGTTGCTCAAACCACTGTGGTGTTAGGAATGACTGAGTGAGCCACCGACCAATGTATATGGTTGTGTACTATGCACGGACCGAGAAACCTCATCACTCAACACCACTTGTCATGGTCCGCGATGCACATTCCTCTCAGGTTCACGCAGCTTAGACTCGAGCATTAGATATCCTTCCGTAAGCAACCCAATGTATCATACGTTCTAAATCGAAAGATGTTTTCCATATACAGGGTGTTTCTAAATTCCCATTACAGACTTTGAGGGCTTATAGTGACAAGACGGTTAAGTTTAACATACAAACTTTTGTCCACAAACGTACCGTCTTCCCACTACCCGCAAAAAACACCACAGCACACGTTCAAATCTCCCTCCTAAAATACGTAAGTCATTGAACGATCGCTTGATGTCCCATGTCCCATAGAGGTTGTATTCCCTACCCTCTTCCACGCAATCTCACGAGTGCCGCGTACTTGGTATTCTTTGAAGCCGTACTGCATGAGTTTTTAGCCGATGTGCCACTGCATGAGCGTCGAACATGTGGTTTCAGCTCGATGGCGCAAGACCCTATTTTTCACTTGTGGTCCGAGATCATCTGCACCACAGGTTTTGGCAACAGTGGATAGGTCGTGGTGGCCAAATTGCTTGGCCTGCACGTTCACCTGACATGACACTGCTAGACTACTATCTGTGGAATCCGAGGAAGACCTACTGGCACGGGTTATGGCTGCGGCGGATGTTGCAGGAGCAGGGATTGACGTTCATGTGCACCAAAACACGGTACGGAGGAACCGTGTCTGTGTTGACGTCAGTGGTCGTCACATCGAGCCCCACCTCTAATTTGGACCCATATAACAAGCAGCAGGAGTCGGAAAGAGCTCCTAAAATGAGGGAGCTGGGAACGTGTACTGTGGTGGTTTTTTACTGGTAGCGGGAAGACAGTACGCTTCCGGACACAAGTTCTTATGTTAAGAACTTATGGTCCCCACTATAAGACCTCAAAGTCTGTCATGGGAATTTATATACACTCCGCATATGATTGGATACACTTGGTTTGGAAACTAACTCAAGAAATTTCTCATTATGATATTGGTTTGCACGTACTGTAAATGTTTGACAATATTCATAATTTTTTTTAAATTCTTTATCTTAAATTCTTTATCTTAATTAAAGTCAGCCTCCGTGGCTTAGGCGGCAGCACGCCGGCCTCTCACCGCTGGGTCCGTGGTTCAAATCCCGGTCACTCCATGTGAGATCTGTGCTGGACAAAACGGAGGCAGACAGGTTTTTCTCCGGGTACTCCGGTTTTCCCTGTCAAAATTTCATTCCAGCAACACTCTCCACTATCATTTCATTTCATCTGTCATTCATTTAATCACTGCCCCAGAGGAGTGCGTCAGGCCTCGGCAGCCGGCACAGATCATATCCTCGCCGCTAGATGGGGGCTTCATTCATTCCATTCCTGACCCGGTCGGAGACTGGAAGCAGGCTGTGGATTTTCATTTTCATCTTAATTAAACATTATATGGTTTCTATTCAATTTTAAATTTGATGCTTTTGTGTAAGAAAATCCATTAATTTTTATTTTTATTTATTTATTTATTTATTTATTTACAGTTAAGTTATTTTTACTCCTACGAAGGTGGATCAAAATATATGTTGCACTTCCCAGTTATGGCCATTTATTACACCACATATACAACAGCAACACGCCTATAACGACATACATTGTAACGTCAGTTTTCCACATAGTTTCCAAGAGACTCCAAATATTTCTGCGAACGCACAACCAACTTGTCGATGCCGGATGCATAGGAAGTTCCTCCAGCTTTCTGCAACCACACGGAGACAGCGGCCTTCACCTCCTCATCGGTCTGGAAACGTCGACCACCGAGCTCCGTTTTGAGCTTACCAAACAGATGAAAGTCACATGGCACTAGGTCCGCCAAACGAGCGAACTGCTGCAGCGTTTCAAGTGGGAGATCTGGCAACATCCAACCTACAGTCCCTACCTGCTCTCGTATTTTAATTAGAGTAGATTATAAATTAGATAAGCTGAAGAAGACCCCATTGAACCTGGTTCAACAATGAATAGATGTTTCATAATTTGTATTGTTAAGGATAGTATTCCTAAGAGTTATCTAATAATCAGTACGGAAAATATGTAATATTTCCTAGCATGGCAAATGTAATTATTGATTTTAGTTTTGTTTGAAGCATGAAATAAAACAATAAGTGTTGTTTTAAATATTAACCTCATTGGTTGCATGGTAATTATTTGAATCACTGAAAACAACGTGGTTTTGTTGCTTCAACAGACGCATAGGCAGCTCATTTTCACCTAACCATTGCTCACGTCACCCACAGGGTCAACACACTATCTTTATTACTTGATATCAGTAATTGAACTGAACAAAAGCACGTTTGAATATAGTGTTAATTATGATCCATTCTAAATGCTTTCATTTCGAATTAAGCTGTTACCTTTGTAATCGCGTTTTCAGCATCATGTGATCAGTCGCAATGCAGTGAACACTGTCAAATTTATCCAGCTATCTGTTGTGCAACTAACTGAATTATTTCACACAGCACGAGAGCTTTATGGAGGTGTAACCCCATCACTTAGTCCACTACCAGATGCAATTAAGCGTGTAATTATCCAATTAATTGCAACAATTCAATTTACTCGGGGATATTCGTCAACTGAAATACGCTCCAGCAGGCAGGTAATATGATGGTAGAAAACCATATTATAACGTCAAAAATATTTGAGTCCAAAAGCAAATGTCACTTAAAGCAACACATTAGTTATTTTCAGGCAAAGATAATTTCTTTTCATTTGTAAGGGAAATCCGGTTATTATTCAAGAAGTGAAAGCACATTTCGTGTACTTATTAAAAGAGTTCCACTAACTACGCTGTAATAATAATAATAATAATAATAATAATAATACTAATAATAATAATAACTATAATACGAGGGGTCATCAGTAATGAAGGTTACATGGCCGATATTCCAGAGGTTTCGTTTGTTATAGATAAATTAGTAGTGTGGGGTAATTCGAATACATCATCATCTTGCACAGTTTCCAGCCACTGGCCGGGTCTGTTTGGATCACAAGCCTCTCCAACGTCTTCTGTCTTCCCACCATCTCTCAGCCACCACCTTTGTCCAGTCTTCTCCTCTCTTCTTCACGCTTTCTTCCACCCCCTTCAGCCACCTGTCTCTTGGTCTCCCTCTCGGTCTCTTTCCTTCCCACTTTGTCTCGTGTATCCTCCTGGGTATCCTCTTCTCCTCCATTCGTTTTACATGTCCATACCATCTAAGTCTAGATTTATCTATACCATTCTGTAATGGTTCCTCATTCATTAATTCTCTGATCCTCTCATTTCTTATTCTGTCCATCTTTGTAGCTCCAATACTGCTTCTCAAGAACCTCATCTCACTGGCCTGTATTTTGCTCTTCTCCCTTCCTTTCATAACCCAGGTCTCCGAGGCATACGTCAGGATAGGGACATAGTACGTCCGATATATGATATTTTTGCTGTTCTGAGGGCCATCCTTGCTCCATAACATGCTTCTCACACTCCTCCGGAATGCTTCTGCCTGTCTCCCCCGCTCATTTATTTCTCTATCGTTTCTTCCATTATCTTGTATCAGGCTTCCCAGGTGCTTAAAACTCTCCACTTTCTTCAGCTGTTCCCCACCAATTGTTATTCCCGTTGTGGTTCTTTCCTTCTTCCTTGTTGTGATCACCAACTCACTCTTATTTATGCTAAATTTCATTCCATATCCTTGTATTATTCCTTCCCACTCATCCAACTGTTCCTGTACCTCCTCCTCCTTGTTTCCCCAAATCATCAAATCATCTGCAAACACCATTGCTTTCATCTTTCCTTCCCCAATTACTTGTGCCACTCGGGTCATTATGTCATCCATCACCACAATGAAAAGTAACGGTGACAGTGCACTTCCTTGTTTCAGGCCGTTTCTCTGTTCCAATCAGTCCGATCTCTCTCCTACCACTTTCACACAGCTCACGCTTCCCTTGTAC
The DNA here is from genome assembly GCA_946902985.2 of Meconema thalassinum. Taxonomy (NCBI): domain Eukaryota; kingdom Metazoa; phylum Arthropoda; class Insecta; order Orthoptera; family Tettigoniidae; genus Meconema; species Meconema thalassinum. The sequence continues at coordinate 1,101,829,112 of OX336389.2, read as the reverse complement.
ATCTCCTTTATCCTCCTTATAGTCCATTTTTCTACTCCTCTATCCTCCAGGGACTTCCATACTTTGTTTCTGCATACACTGTCATATGCTTTCTTAATATCCAGGAAGGCCATCAGTAGATCTGTTCCATACTCATAGTGCTGTTCTTGTAACTGCCTTACAGCAAAAATCAAATCCACTGTGGACCTTCCTGCTCTGAAGCCATGTTGTTCTTCCCTCATCCCTCATTGTATCCTTGTCCTAATTCTCCTTTCCAAAACTTTCTCAAACATCTTTGCACAATGACTCATCAGTGTTATTCCCCGATAGTTTCTGCATTCAGTTCTACTACCTTTCTTGAAGATCGGGACAATTATTCCCTTTTTCCAGTTCTCTGGGGTCTTCCTTTCCTTCCATGCTGTCCTCATCACTCGGTACAACCATTGTATCCCCACCTCTCCTGCTGCTCTCACCATCTCCACACTCAACTCATCCACACCCGGTGCCTTCCCTCCTTTCATCTTCCTCACTGCATCTTCCACTTCTTTCCATGTTAAGTCCTTTTCTGTTTGCAGTTCATCTTCCTCTTCCCCGATTTCTTCCTCCTCGCCGTGGTTTCCATTTGGGTTCAGGAGTTCTTCAAAATATTCTTTCCACATTTTATTCAGTTCTTCTCTATTTTCTATCTCTTGTCCCCTTTTGTTCACCATTCTAACATAATCCGTAGGATCCTTCCGCCTCTTATTTTTTACCATCCCTTACAGGACCTTTTTTGTACCTTCACTATCCTCCTTCATCATCTTTGTCCACTCTACCATCCACTTTCTTCTCTCCTCAGCCACTACTCTCTTCGCCTCCTTCTTTCTTTTCTGGTACTCTTCCCTTGTCTCTACCGTCCTATTTTGATACCACCTCATAAAGGCTCTATTCTTTTCCCTTACTATATATTTTGTCTTCTCATTCCACCATGGTGTTTCCTTCCACCTCTTCCTACTACTTGTCCTCCCACATACTGCTTCTGCTGCACCTACTAGTGTCTTCTTAAATCTAGCCCATTCCTCTTCCACCCCTCTTTCTTCTTCTGTTGAAATTCCTTCCTTTACCATTTTGAGGTACTCGACCCTTCTATCTCCTTCTTTCAGTTTCCATATCCTTATACGTCTTTCCTAGTTCTCAGTCCCTTTCTTCTCCGTAGTCCCTCTCAGGTTCATTACCAGCAATCGAATACATGCATTTGGTAATTGTGCAGAGTTACAGTCACCCACTACCTGCAGCGCTAATTGTAGGTAAACAACTAATGACGACTCGTTTGAAAAACTAGAGAAGAGATCCCCTCGGTTATTCGATTTCTGTGGGCGAAACATATAACTACGGTTAGTACTTCTCACCGAGGCGAGGGCGTCATCCTCCTTCACGACAACGCGTGACCTCATAGAGTCCAGAAGACCTGTTGAAGTGGTTTCGCTGGGACATCAATGACCGTCCTCTCTACAACCCGGACCTCGCTCCAAGCGACTTTCACCTGTTTCCTCACTTGAAGGAGCACCTAGGAGGAGGACGAACTGCTTCAGACGAGGAGGTGAAACAATTTGGGGCTGAGCACGCAAGGACAGGATTTTACCATGAGGGGATATTCAAACTCATTCCACGAAGCGAATAGTGCCTAAACCTATATGGAGACTATGTAAAGGAAAACCAAATGTATGTAGGGCCTATATCAGTTAGCTGTGTTGATTGTACGAAATAAAATGTACACGTTTCATTGCAAGCTGTGTAACCTTAGTTTCTGATCATCCCTCGTAATAATAATAATAAAATTAATAATATTAATAATAATAATAATAATAATAATTGAACAATGACAGGCTCACCAATATGTTTCTCAACCATCCTCTCTCAATGAAAGTCGAGAACAACTGGCGCAGTGAAATATAAATAGTACATTATGCAACGAGCCTATAATGGCAATAATTAAGACACGAGTATGTTTATAAAACGAGCGAAGCGAGTTTTATAATTCCCATACGAGTGTCTTAATTACCATTATAGGCGAGTTGCATACGACTGTTTATGTTCGACGATAATTATAACTAAGTTATGTTCGAACATACTGTAAATATTCATAAAGGTCTGTCGAGATTTCGTCAGTTTTATGTACTAAACAAAGCGCATGGGACGCAGAAAATTCCACGGCCTCCTCGAATACCCCACTATAACACTACTGTTAGCCACGCAATGAAATGTAAAATAGTAGGCCGTGGATGTCAGCGCAGGTGTGATGCAATCCTTACCTAATTGGTCACACAACTGTTTCTTGAGCTCTGATTGGTGGGAGAAACTGTTTCATAATGAAAACTTGTAATATAATGACCCTCATTATAGTACAGTTTTCTGACTTATAATATTTACATTTCGACATCGTCGAACATAAAAGACATTAAGGTGTTTTGAAGCCATTTTTCAATGGTGCCTTAGTAAACCAAAGTTTGGTGCTTTTCAGTCGGTCAACACTATTGTACCCGAAAGAGATAGTTTTTTCTGTAATAATGAAAACCATTAGGCCTACATGACATTAATAAATTTATGAATGCATTTATTAATCTCATGTAATTTTTTCTGGATTAGGGAATAACCCATCTCATTTGGGTACAATCGTGTTAACCGACTGAAAAGCACCAAACTTTTGTAAAAAGAAAGACATTTGAATAATTGGCATTACGGAGGACATTTTACGTGATCTATTCCAGTTCAAAACATTAATCAACAACCAATATTTCTCTGAAAAAAAAAAATACTACCAGGATCAAGAAATCATAGACGGGAAAATGGAGGACGATTTTTTCGTGCCCAGGTGAAGAGATTTTGGGAGTAGAAAAAAATATCATTGGCAAAATAAGTTCTATCGGGACCCTCAGATTGTCATAAGGATGAAAAAGAATAATAATAATATTAATGATAATTGACTGATAATAACTATCAAAATTAATGTTTTTCATTAGGTCAACTCGATCGTACCCAATTGTAATGGGTGTTTCCCTAAACCTGACAAAATTGTACATGAGATTAATAAATTCACTTTGATGACCATATTCGATCGTCAAGCGATCGTCAAACCAGTGGAAGTGGTAGCAGTTACACATCGCTCAAACAATAAGCTACGTTCATATTCAATTCCAACCTGACCATTCAATAACAATCACAAATATGACACTAAACAAGCCGACTTGAAAGTCAATATCTTAACACAAATTCATATACAACTAACAAATCATGACAAGTTGCGCAAGTTTATAATAACCACGCAACTAAATGTATATATTGCAAATACCATCACCCACATACTAGCAGACATAGATTTAACGGCCAAATTGTAAATGATTGGATGATGATCGGTTGACGATATAAACTGGTCACCCAAGTGAATTTGTATGTCTTTAGATTCTATAGGCAATGCTGAATGAATGGCTTCAATACTTTGCATCCTAGTGAATTTATTCATTAATCTCAAGTAAATATTTACAGGTTTAGGGAAACAACCATTACAATTGGGTATAATCGTGTTGAGCGACTGAAAATCTTTACATTATATTATCAAGGGAAACAGTAAAAATGGCTTTCAACACGATAATATTAATAATAATAATAATAATAATAATAATAATAATAATATTAATAATAATACACCAACAACCCTTTTAGATTCGTAGTGTTAGACGCCATTTTTCAGTGTTGCCTAATTCTAATAAAGAAAGCTTTTCAGTCGGTCAACATGAATTGTGCCCAATTACATTAGGCGGGAAACGAGAATTTACATACCCTACAGACTAACACGCTCTTTATGCTCAAATACCTTCTTAATTTGATGACATGTTTCCAACGTCACGCGTTGATCCTCAGATCCTGTTCACTTAGGCTTAACTAGTAGGCTATATGATGTTTATGAATTACAATTAAACACAAATAAATATACAGGGTGTAACAAAAGGGTACGGCACAAATTGCAGGACACATTCCTCACACATAGACAAAGAAATTATGTTATATGAACATGGGTCCGGAAACGCTTCGTTTCCATGTTATACTGCATTGTCTCCAACGCATAAATCATGAAAAACACACAAGAACAGAACTTTCGAATCATGGGGATTTTAGTGATAATGACCGTCGGCTTCTAAATAACAGATTCGGTGACAGATGGATAGGTAGTTGGACCAATTGCCTGGCCTCCACGCTCTCTGGACCGAAACCCACTGGAATGTCATTTGCGAGGGCATTTTAAAGCTCTTGTGTATCGAAACCTAGTACAAGATGTTCAGTGTCTCCGTGACCGTATCATGGAAGGTTGCGAAACCATACGCAATACTCCAGGGATACACCAGCGCATCCGAGATTCACTACGACGGTGGGTTGATGCACGGAGGGCATATTGAACATCTCCTGTGAGCAAGAGTTGCATGTGGTATGCTGGTACGTTCTGTTCTCGTGTGTTTACCATGATTAATAAATTGGAGACAATGAGGTGTAACATGGAAACAAAGCGTTTCCGGACCCATGTACATATAACAAAATTTCATCAGCTACGTGTGAGGAATGCGTCCTGCATTTTGTGCCGTACCTTCTTGTTACAACCTGTGTACACTATTTATATTACACAAGTTAGTAAAAACTTGTATAACGTGTCAACTATTTACAAACAGTATATTACACTTCGAAGCCTCCATGGCTCAGGCGGCAGCACGCCGGCCTCTCACCGCTGGGTCCGTGGTTCAAATCCCGGTCACCCCATGTGAGATCTGTGCTGGACAAAACGGAGGCAGACAGGTTTTTCTCCTGGTACTCCGGTTTTCCCTGTCAAAATTTCATTCTAGCAAAACTCTCCACTATCATTTCATTTCATCTGTCATTCATTTAATCATTGCCCCAGAGGAGTGCGTCAGGCCTCGGCAGCCGGCACAGTTCATATCCTCGCCGCTAGATGGGGGCTTCATTCATTCCATTCCTGACCCGGTCGGAGACTGGAAGCAGGCTGTGGATTTCATTTCATATTACACTTCTATGGTTGTTGCGTGACGTTCGAAACATGTCATCAAAAGGAAAGGAAGGAAGATTGTAGTTTAACGTGACCGTTAATCGCGAGATCATAAGCCACGGGACCTCCATTTTACGTGGAATCCGAACCACAGGACATGGTATTTCACTTTGAAAATCTCACATGCATTGAGCCGGAATCGAACCCGGTCTGCCGTAGTGAGAGGACAACAGCTTGACCGCTACGCCACCACGCATAAAGAGTGTGTTAGTTTGTAGGGTATGTAAATGCTCCTTTCTCGCCTAATGTAATTGGGCACAATTCGTGTTGACTGACTGAAAAACTTTCTTTATTACCTTTTAGGTTAGTAGGCCGTGTCTGTTACGGGGTTTCGACTAGCTGAAGCGAATCAGACTCATCAGCGAACTCTTGGTGTACCCTGCCCAAACCACCGCTAGGGTAGCGCATCTTGCACTACGTCCCATATTTGTATCTTTATAATTAATGGCCGTGGAAATCAATTTAACATCTCTTTGTAAACCTCCATAGGGAGGAGAAAAGTCCCGAGAACTCTTGGTTCCCGCAGTAAGGTAACACAGCTGTGTGCTATGCATATGGGAAGTAGTGCAAGATGTGCTACCCCATCGGTGGTCCGGGCAGAGTTTACCAAAAGTACGCTGATGAGCCTGACTAGGTGCACCCCGCAACAGACATGCCCTAAAATCATAAGACGATTACTGGAGTACAATTAATGGCCGTTAAAAGCAATATTTCAACAATTATTTTGATACCCTATAATAATAATAATTATTATAATGTCGTGTATCAAAAAGTTAATATTGCTGTTCTATGGGCACATCTTCCGTATGAATAGCGATCGACTGACTAAGAAAATCAGAAATTTGACCTAGTGAAAGGCAACCAAATGGAGATGGTTCCAAGAAAAACTGTCAAGATTTCCAAGTGGAATCTGATCCCAGGAGACGGTGAGGGCCTTTACCAGACGTACGAGAGAAGGAACTTATCAATGGACTCAATAAATACTAGGAGGATGTCAAGTCTGGTAGAAGAACAAGAACAAGAACACACATGAAATTGATTGTTAATGCACAGTCCATAGAGGCTCAATTCATACCGGCAGGCAGTCTTCAAAGTCAGTAAACAATATCACGATTGACTTCATGTTCAAAATACTCAGGTATTTATAATATGGTCCCTTTAGATAATCAAGAATCTGATTGGGTAAGACAAATATTCTTGTAACAAATACGTTATATGAACAGGAAATAGCTGAAATATAGAAATTCCAGAACCTTCTGTGAATCTCTCCTTCATCATTGGTTGCATTCAAACTGTACCGTACCTTGTGACTCCTACCACTCGTATATTCAGTACATCCTTGTTAGCAATCAGCTGGCTGAGGATCTCCATTGTGCATACGTCATTCATATTTCAAAGCTCGCAATATTCGTCAATCAACAGCAATATGCCAGTCTACGGTCTCGGCCATAGGGTCACAATACGAAAAAAACCTCATAGGCGAAGCAAAAATCAAATCAATCATTCGTTTAACCAAATAAATATTCAAATAATTGAACAACACACAACAATCCTTCCAACCAAAATAACACGGAGGATGATCAGAAACTAACGTTACAAAGCCTGCAATGAAACGTACGCATTTAATTTCATACATCCAACCCAGCCAACTGCTAGCACATACATTAGGTTACAAACGTTTGGTGCTTTTCAGTCGGGCAACACGAATGTACCCAAAAGAGCTGGGTTATGCCCTAATTCTGGAAAAAATACATGAGATTAATAAATAATGATAATAAATAATAATAATAAATAATAATTAATTAAAATTAATTCATTAACTCATACAATTTATTTCAGGATTAGGGCATAGCCCAGCTCTTTTGGGTACATTCGCGTTGACCGACTGAAAAGCACCAAACTTTTGTTTACTAAGGCAACAATGAAAAATGGCTTCAAACGCCACTATATACATTAGGTTACATTACGACACAGTCTCCATATCGGTTTAGGCTCTTGTCGCTTCATGAGATGAGTTTGAATATCCTCTCATGGTAAAAATCCTGTCCTTGCGTGTTCAGCCACGTTGTCGTGAAGTGTTTCACTTCCTTCTCTGAAAGGATCTTTGTCCTCCTAGGCGCTTCAAAGTGAGGAAACTGGTGAAAACCACTTGGAAAGGTCCGGGATGTATGGAGAGTGGTCAATGATGTCCCAGCGAAACCGGTTTAAAAGCGTGGTGGTCGTCTGGGCTGTATGAGGTCGCGCCTTGTCATTAAGAGAGTTGATGCCCTCGTGGAGAAGTCTAGACCGCGGTTACATGTTTCCTCCACATAAATCGAATAATGAGCGGATATTTTGGCGAGACCAGTTTGCCAAGCGAGTCACCTTTATGCATTTACCAACAATTAGCGCTGTAGGTGGCGGGAGGCTCAAACTCTGCACTGTTACCAACCGTATGTATTCGAATCACCCCACACTACAAATTTCTCTATAGCAGACACAAATCCAAAAATATTGACCTTGAAACCTTAGTTTCTGATCACCCAATGTACATCCAAATAACGTCCAACCTCTCGATCATGTTCTAGTCATCTGAAAATCTACTGTTCGAAATACTGAGTAACCTACAAACGGAAAATATGACAACGTGAGGAAGGACCAACCAACTGAACACTGAATAATAACATCGTTAATACGCTATATACAATTCGAATGGAACATTTATTCCAACCAACCAACCCACCAACCAACCCACCAACCAACCAACCCACCAACCAACCAACCCACCAACCGACCAACAAACCAACCAACCAACCAAACTACCAACCAACCGACCCACCAACCAACCAACCGACCCACCAACCAACCAACCAAACAACCCACCAACCGACCAACAAACCAACCAACCAACCAAACAAACTACCAACCAACCAACCCACCAACCAACCCACCAACCAACCAACCCACCAACCGACCAACAAACCAACCAACCAAACAAACTACCAACCAACCGACCAACCAACCAACCAACCGACCCACCAACCAACCAACCCACCAACCAGCCGACCCACCAACCAACCAACCAACCCACCAACCGACCAACAAACCATCCAACCAACCAAACAAACTACCAACCAACCGACCAACCAACCGACCAACCAACCAACCAACCGACCCACCAACCAACCAACCCACCAACCAACCGACCCACCAACCAACCAACCAACCAACCAACCAAACAACCGACCTACAAACCAACCGACCCACCAACCAACCAACCAACCGACCCACCAACCAACCAACCAAACAACCGACCCACCAACCAAACAACCAACCGACCCACCAACCAACCAACCAAACAACCAACCGACCCACAAACCAACCAACCAAACAACCAACCGACCCACCAACCAAACAACCGACCCACCAACCAACCAACCAAACAACTAACCGACCCACCAACCAACCGACCCACCAACCAACCGACCCACCAACCAAACAACCGACCCACCAACCAACCAACCAAACAACCAACCGACCCACCAACCAACCGACCCACCAACCAACCAACCAAACAACCGACCCACCAACCAAACAACCAACCGACCCACCAACCAACCAACCAAACAACCAACCGACCCACAAACCAACCAACCAAACAACCAACCGACCCACCAACCAAACAACCGACCCACCAACCAACCAACCAAACAACCAACCGACCCACCAACCAACCGACCCACCAACCAACCAACCAACCAACCAAACAATAAACCAACCGACCCACCAACCAACCGACCCACCAACCAACCAACCAAACAACCAACCGACCCACCAACCAACCAACCAACCAAACAATAAACCAACCGACCCACCAACCAACCGACCCACCAACCAACCAACCAAACAACCAACCGACCCACCAACCAACCGACCCACCAACCAACCAACCAACCAACCAAACAATAAACCAACCGACCCACCAACCAACCGACCCACCAACCAACCGACCCACCAACCAACCAACCAACTAACCAACCAAACAATAAACCAACCAACTAAAGGAACAATGTTTCGAAAGATAAGTGAGTCGTTGTTATTGTTAATACATTTAGGGGCTTTGCGACATCTCAATCATATAGTCCCGTGCATTTGGGCTGAGTGAATCCTGTTTCAACCCTCAGACCAGAATTACAATTTTTGGCATAGCCAGGAATCAAACCCGGACCTAGTCACTACGGCCACGTGGTGCACCTGAAAGGAAATGAAACAGACTAGAAGCTCAAGTTGCAGATGAAGGAAGAACGACCGTCGATCTGCTGAAAGGCAATAGCATCGCACTGGCCAAACAAAATACCACCTCAAAATCGCGCTCTCTTCTAGAGGCAAGGGATATTACCTCTCCGTAAGTACTGTATAATACACCTTGTGAGGATTTCCATCCGTCGAGTCTCCCGTACATTGTAGTGATTCCTATTGGCAATTTACGTTGAAGGATACTCATGTATCATCAATTTCTACAGCATTCTATATGGAACATGATATCAAACTCCATGGAGATAAAGAACATAAAAACGTGGCTAAAACAGTTACATTTCTCAATTCGTTTTAATTCAAACATTTGTTCCAATTTTGATTCCTAGCTGCATCTGCTCCACTGCATGGAAACAAACATCATGCTATATTTCATGGTGGAATCGTGTGATGTCTGCACATGTCAACACAAATGCAAAGTAAGTTACATATAAACAAATAATTTAGTGTAAACATGAAACAGACCAGTATGTTAATAACTACCACCGTGTGTATTCAAATGCACGTGGTACATATGTATGGAAGTACTACAAATCGTCCATTTGTAAAAAAAAAACAAAGCTTGCAATTACAGATTATTTATAGTCTTTCATTATTTTTATTAAGTTTATCTGGGACATTTCGTGGACGTGGAGGTCATGGCTTTCATGTGCGCTCTCCACCTTGATGTAAATACTCGTGTTGGGTGAATACTGTGCCCACACAATTCCAATTCTGCATTACGATTAGTTTAAGAGATTTAACTAATATTATGAGCTAAACTTAAAGGATTTTACTGAAGCATCCTATTGGTGAAATTGAACAAAATAATCAGTTTTTTTAAGCGTATGGCTTTTAGTGCCGGGATTGTCCGAGGACATGTTTGGCTCGCTGGTTTTGTAGCTGCTTCGAGAGGGACACCCAATGGGTGAGCTACAAGTACCGTTGGGGAGGAAAGTTGGAATGTAAGGACGAGAAGTTGGAAGGTAGCGGCCGTGGGACCAACCCCGGCATTTGCCCTGAAGGAAGATGGGAAACCACACAAGACCATCTTCAAGGTTGCCGGCGGGGGGATTCGAACCTCCTCGCGTCCTGGATGTGAGCGACTGCCAGCAGTCATGCCGTAACGACCACGGCCAACTCACCCGGTAATAATCAGATAAAATGTTATGTGCCATACTTGTATGATTCAGTTCGTTATATTGCATAAGGGTAGTTTCTAGGCGAACGTCTACTCTTCATAAGGCAACTATTAGTAGTGGAGTGAACAAACTCAACGCCATACTGTGGTCGATTTGGTCTAATTTGGAGCCAAAAGCCTTTTTAATTAAATTCACTCCACGCCGGAAAATGTAATCCACATAGTGAAGTAGAATATTCAGGATAAAATGCTTACCCAAATCCCTAAATTTGTTGTGGCCTCGAGGCATAGTTTGATCGACTTTGGTAGTTCTTTCATTTGAGGAGCTTGGATGTCATGGTTATTTTTCCCCCGTTTATATGAGAGTGTGTGGAATTTTGTCTGATAACCTTTATTTTGAGGGCTGTAGTAGTGTGTGTATTTGTAATGCAGGTGAGGATGGAGAAGGAGGCGGCTGTGGTCTCAACTTAGGAACCATCCCAGCATTTGCCCGGAAAAGAATTAGGAAACCACGAAAAACCAATTCCAGGATGGCTGAGGGGGGGAATTGACCCCACCAATGTTTAGTTTTGCTTCACGAGGCTGAGTGTAATCAGTTCCAGCCCTCATACTAGTGTTAAATTTCTTAACACAGCCTGAATTCGAACCTGGACCTTCAGGGTAATAGCCAAGATAGCTAGCCGCTACACCACGATGGTGGTCTGATAGTCTTCTTTAGTTAACTTATCGTTGCTTGACATTCCTTGTGTAACTATATCTATACAGTAAATGTTGTTTATACTGGATAAGACTGTGGTTAAACGGAATTGAGGTAAAACATTTCCAAAAATTTAACCATTGAATATACGACGCTCTTTTCGTACCGGTATGTTACGTAGATCAAATTTTAACAAACTCGAGTATATTTATTACACATCCATGTACTGTATTTTTGGGAAGGCCTATCTATTTGCACTGCAATAGAAAGTTTAAGGCTTTCGCTCCTTGGTACGGAAGTGATCGCGTCAGCATTTGGTGTCTGTTATTGAATTGCGAGTTGAGATCTCAAGTGACGAAATGTCACTGTCTAAACTTGGTTAGGGGTTTTGTTTAGCTCGCAGCAGCAGTGACCCCTTTCACTACCTTCATTTTACTACCTTCTCTTCCAAACCCTCGAGTTCGCGCAGATCTGCGGCATCAGGTATTAATTGCCCTCTACCTCCATTACCACAGCACCACGCGTTAAATCGCACACCACAACTGTAGTGAATTGGAGTTCCCGAGATTAGCTTCCTCAGTTGGCCTGGCCTCAATAATTCAGCCTCGTCTGATTGATTCTACGTGCTTGCAGTTGAAAGAATCTACTAGAATGATACTATGAATGACAGAATGAAACACGCATTAGAGGAGACGAAAATTGATAATTTACATTCACTTGGGTAATTTTCACTCATACGTGGGTTTCCAGGGTTTAATGTGATTAAATTTAAAAATAATTATTTCCTTCTTAAGCATAATAAGTTCTTGGGGCATGAATGATTCCTATTTTTAGGTCACTTTCCCTTTGTCTATGAAGCCATTTTTAGTGTTGCCTTGGTAAACGAAATGTGAAGCTTTTCAGTCGGTCAATACGATTGCATCCAATTATAATGGGAGTTATTCCCTAAACAGCCAGCCCTGTGGTATTGGGGTAGCGCAGCTGCCTCTCACCCGGAGGCCCCGAGTTCGATTCCCGGCTCCATCAAGGATTTTAGAAACTGACATAAAGGCTATAGCGGGGTGCACCCATTCTCATGAGGACATTTGATTATCTGTCTGAGAGTGTCAGCGCCCTCTTCAGGAAAAGAAAAGATTAACGGCCGATGGGACCCCGTGCGCTGACCACGTGTTACCCCACAATCTGCGGACCAAATGGCTGGACAGTGGTCGGTTGGTAACCCTAGGCCCTTCATGGGCTGTAGTACCACTGGGGGGTTGTTCCATAAATATAGTTCAGGTTTAGTGAATAACATCCATTGCAAGTCGGTATAGTCATGTTGACCGAATGAAAATCATTACATTTCGTTTTCCCTTGTCTAGGATTATGTCTTGAGAGAGTCATTGGTTCCGGATTTGATTTCCTCCTCTGCGTAGAAATTAAATTACTGTCGGAAGGCTGAAAAGGGGCCTCCTTGAAGAAATTGGTTCAATTCCCACTTCCGCTACTGTATATTGGAAGTGATTTTCTGTGCTTGACTACTCCAGGCAAATGCCGACCATCTCCTTCACAATATTAGTCCCACTACAAGCCCAAGTCCTATTTTCTTCACCAAATTAATACAGGTTCCTAAACTGTTTCCACATACATCGAAGTTCATGAAGCTGATGGCGATAACGATGCAAGCCTCAGAATGAAATAGCAGCAAACAGCGCATTCTGCAAAGTTGTCATATAAATCAGTGTATCATCATCATGACTGACTCCATGGTTACTCTCAAGCACTAGTGAACTGAATCAATTGATCAACCGATTGGAGCACGTCTATGTGTGTAGTCCTTGGTTGAATTTTTTTCCTAACATTTGTTAACCTATTTTTGGTCTTTATCAAAGTTTTTCTCACTTTCTCGAAAAACAATGCTACGATAGTAGCACATATCCCGTCCCTTTATTGTTTACTGAGCACGCGACGTAGCCGTGCTAGTTAAATCGTTCATCACGGTCGCGTGGGCAGCGGCAGCAAGTCCGGGGGTCACAAATTCGCATTCCGGCGCTGACAGTGGTTATTTTGATTGTGAGTGTGGATTTTCACCGTTTTTTCCACACTCCCTCCGGAAAATGCCAGGATAGTACCTTACTTCAAGTCCCGGGGAACCTTCTCCATCTCTGCCCCGAGTTCAATACACACCCAGCTATACAGGGATGTCCCAAGCCCCTCAAATGAATTAAGAATAACAACAAATACTCTTTACTGGGGAAAGAGATTGTACGGATTGGTCACCCTACCGCAATTACATTATGAACTTAGATGCCTGTTTATTAATACCTTAGCTGAGATGAAACCTCCAGCAACCAGGATATGTTAGTTTCATGCAAAAATTCCATTGGCATGGGGATAATAATGAAAATGAAGAGACAACCGATGTTCAAGGTTCTTACTAATTGGCTGTTCTACCTCCGATATACCCGCTCTAAGAAATGAACAAGATTTGCTACCAGTGAACAAAATATATAGGCTATAATCTTCCAGACCATAAACGTAAAAAATTCAGACATTTGAGATAGTTATTTAGATATTGTTCTAATCTACAACTCCTTGGACGGTATGAAATAAATCTTAAATATTATGAATGTGAGCATATGGAAACATTATTGCTAGGCGTGTGCTTAGTTACATTAGTCATGCAGTAATCCGGGGATTATGTCTATAGCCAGCAAGAACGGTTGCATTGCGAGCGCTCTTCTAAGACTCCCTTTAACAACAAGTTTAAATTAGAAATGGAGATGACTCGTGCACGTGGATGGGAAACCCACACGTGTCTCCAACGAGTGCCCTCTCATTAAAAATGTCAACGCAGAAAAATGAACATCATGGGACAAATTCCATAAACAAGCCTCTTCATTACGTAGAAGTTTATGTTTATGTCTTAATTCATATTGCTACTCACCTTATCTTGGTGCTATGGACATCCGTGAAGTTACGGATTCAATTCATTTCTCTGAGAAGAATTACTTTCTGTTCTAAGGGTGGGAACAAGTTTTATTCGGCATCCAGAGGACAAATGATAAAAGGTGACATCGATTCAAACACGGCCATTCTTGATCGGGTTTTCTGTGGTTTTCTATCTTCTACTCATGGAAAATGACAACATGCCATTCAGCTGAAGACCAAGACCACCTTCCTCCAAATCCTAGCCCAAATAAATATGCATACACTAATACCGACACAACAAAATTCATCTCCAAGTTCACAAACAAAAGCAAGTAAATGAATGATAACCAGGATGTCACAAGTCTATGATTTGAATAACGCCACAACCACCATTGATATTACTCTGGGGGTATTTTCACGATTAGGCCACATACTCAGCCCACACACGCAACTTTTAGAGAAGATTTGCATATAATCTTCTCTGAATTAACACTTGAATAATAACGATTGACCATGCAGGAATTCGATCATGACCCTTTTAGTTAGTAACGGTGGCACATTTATCAGAATACCACGAATAACAGTCATTTTCCAAACTTGGGCTTGATGCCTGAGATGCTCCACCTTTACAAGGTAGTTCCCAAAATACGAGGCACATCCAGAAAGTAAGTTCCGTTTGGTAATAAAATTAAATTGTGTACAGATACAGAAAAATTATTTATTGCACAACATTCTACACCTCTTAAACTACTTTTCCACATAACTGCCGAACTTTTGCAGGCAGTTGTCATAGCGTGGCACAAGTTTTTGGATACCTTCTTCATAGAAGTTGCCGCCGACCGTAAACGAGAGTGATGACTCCCCTGTAAGATATCCTACCGTTTGACCACCACTGTTAGGCAAATTGCATATGTGGTCAGGAGAACTCCTAAACATACGCAGTTCTCCTGGTAAGCACGCAATTTGCCTAACAGTAGAGGCCAAACGGTAGTATATCTTACAGGGGAGTCTTCACTCTCGTTTAAGGTCGGTGGCAAACTTCTATGAAGAAGGTATCCAAAAACTTGTGCCACGCTATGACAAATGCCTGCAAAAGTTTGGCAGTTATGTGGAAAAGTAGTTTAAGAGGTGCAGAATGTTGTGCAATAAATATTTTTTCTGTATCTGTACACAATTTAATTTTATTACCAAACGGAACTTACTTTCTAGACGTGCCTCGTAATTAATTTTTGAATCCCTGGAAAGGTTGGAAAATTTCATGGACCCTTTCCAAATTACTTGCCGTCAACAAACTACCTATAAACATAATGGTTTCTCCAACCTTTCGGGACAAAAATATACAGATGGTAGGGTACAATAATCAGTGTATTTTGTGACAGGAAACCAATGGTCGAAAATGCATATTTATTCATTATTTCCTTAGAAATTTACACCTTACAGCGACAACGTACAGCTTATTACAACAACCCAGAAATAACATTCAGCTCAGAGCAACATAAAAACTTACACCTTGTAGCAACAATATACGTACAGCTCAGAGTTATAAGTGGCGACAACCATATGGTGCCTGGACTAGAACTATTCCCATTTTTTCCCTATCTAAAATCCTTTGATTAGCGTTCTCTCCACTCTGTAAAAATTTGGCCGGAATGTTTGGAGGCACCCTGTATGTAATTACTGTTATAGCATAAATGACCATACCACTGTTTCTGGCTGACAAATTCATATACCACAAGGCATAATTAAAACCTTTTTAAATTTACGTTTCTGAATCCTTAGTTTCTTGTTACTTCAAACAAACACGATATTTCAATCTCCTGCAAATAGTTTAAGATTCTAAAATATTCATCAAAAAAGAAAAGTCAAGGTATATAAACCGGAAAAAGGGTGCCATTTTCTACCTTTAATTAAGGTGGCGCAAAATTAAGATTTTGTTGGAAAATATAAATTTTCTGAAAAATGTCAACATGTTGAAATATCATAGGAAGTTTGTTTGGAGCAAAACTGTTAATCAGTTTCCGAGAAATGAGTTTTTGAAATTTTCCAACATTGACAATCATCTACCATTTCTTTATTTATCTATTTGCAGACATTTGTTTGGCAGGCATTCTTTACAACTTTTATGCAAACAAGGTACATTAACTCAGAAATTACTGCATCGATCTATTTGATATCTTCACAGTATCTTTATACGCATATGTGTAATAATCTGACTTAGAATAATGGTTGTAGTATTTATGCATTACTTAAAAAACAAAACTCTTTTAAACTCAGCAGAGAACTTTTTTAACGATACGTTTGAAAACCTAGAACCATGATTCTAAGTTGGATTGCAAGCCATGAAATCTTCTCCAAGTGGCTTTAGTTTCAAATCTATAACTTCAATAGTAAGGTCATAAATGTACCTTCTGTGAAGTATTTTGTTTTAAAGAAATTATCATTTGTAATATTGGTAACAGTGAATGGTATTGCGTTTTCAGTAACTTAACTTATTAACATTATGTGGTTTGGAGCCATTTTTCAGTGTGACCTTAGTTAACAGAAGTTTGGTGCATTTCAGTAGGTCAACACGAATGCATCCAAACGAGTTGGGTTATACCCTAATCCTGAAAAAGAAAATAATTAAAAATTTAAAAATAAAGATAATATGAGTCCAAAGCCGGACAATAATGAGATAAAATTCGCGCGCTTCAACTATGTGAATGCAAACACATATAAAATCCCTAATCTGTTAAAAAAAAACAAGGCATAAAAATAGCATTCACAACGAATAACACAACCGGTAGGCATCTGAAAAATAGTAATCTAAATAAACAAGACCCGTATTCTAAGTCAGGGATATATTCTATGGCGTGCCAAGGTACTGGTTGTCAAGCCAATTACATGGGACAGAGTGGAAGAAGAGTAGATACACGTTACCAGGAACATATAAATCACTAACATTGAAACCAACCTAAAAATAATTCATCACGAATCGAAAGGCAGAGCTCTTGACGTAAAGGAAGCAATGGAGATACACCTAGCCAAAAGAAATAACCCCAACAGTCTAAATGAACACACTTTCAAGGAGAGCTCACCCCTCTGCAATCTACTAAAAAACACACCTTGTCGGAAATAAGACACAACATAACGATACAGCCAAGCTGGATAAAAAAGGAGGGAAATAGAGGGTTTGTAATAGGTAAATGTTATTTGGATCAGGATGTACGATGTACTTTCCTCTTCAATAAACCTAGGCCGGAAATCACGGCAGTATTAAATGTGCCGGGACATCCTCAGAGACCGGCAGCGCTAGTATAGGGCTACTAGATTATGCGTGGCGAGGATTTATCCACGGTCTTTAATAGTTGAAGACCTTCCTCATACAATAATATACATCTTGTCTAGACTTGGCAATACAGCACAAGTACACATGCACTTACTACAGAGAGCACATAGGAATACAGGATGGGGGGAGGAAAAACCAGTTCACCGAGATAACATTCCAACTCGGTCCCCTGTCACGAGTGCACGAGTGAAGTTGAACTTGCTCGCGGCTGCAGTGCGGAAGATTTCCAGCCAGATAAGTAACCTGTACCATCAAAATTGACCATTTATAACCATATAGTCACCCCAAACAGACACATTTCCGGAGTTCTATCACCATTTTAGCATTTCACCAAACGTCATATAGATCACAACTAATATATACCGACAAGTTGCAATACCAATACTGCAACTAAAGAAGTGTACATATTGCTAATATTTTCACCCGTATTTTCAAACATAGATTTTATAGCCGAAGTGTAATGGATCTGATGATGATCACTTGCCGATCGAAACTGGTCATCCTATTGTATTTATAAACAACATGTAACTTTTTTCAGGATTAGGGAATAACCCAACTCGTTTGGGTACATTCGTGTTGGCGGACTGAAAAGCACCAAACTTCTGTTAACTTCGTTATCTGATAAGGGAAATGTTGATACATTTGGATAACAAACGTTTGTGTGGTAGGATCATATTAAGAAACGGAACTGTTTTGTTCAACTATTCAGATAGCGCCAACTGAAAAGTCTCTAAACAACTTCTAAAACAGGGCCATCCAGTCATTACGCTCCGGGAGCGTGGCCGCGCTCGGGGAGCACTGGGCAGTCAGACTAGCGCTCCTTCCCCTACCACCACTACACTGTGGCAGCGACGAGACGGACGATGTTCGGACCACGCTGACTAGCTACGTACGTACAGTCGTGCGGCCGACGGCTCTTGTGGGATTGTTGACATATTAATAGGGCTGTTTTGCCATAACAAATATACCGCATATACAAATCGAATGGTACTCCGATGTATGGAATGTGCAGGAAACGAACACAAGTGTTAAGTAAAGAGTATTGTGATTTATTCCAAACTGAAATGTGAACATATTAGAGAGGACAATTCAACAACAAATTGTGTTCTTTTTAACATACTACATCTCTGTTGCACACTAAACATTTGGCATGCCCTTTATAAGCTGTACAGAAAAATTAAATTTCCCATTCTGCTTTAAAGACTGCTGCTTCACCACTCGTTATTTTGTATGCTGTTCAGTCATGACCACTGCGAAACTGATTTAGGTACACGCTATCAACAAAGCGCAATGGACTAGACTAGTGACTGATGGATCGGCTGCACACTTCAGCGCGCTCAGCCAGCCAAGCTCCTCCCACCACTTCTGAAACTACCTTCCAACAAAGCGCTCGGGGAGCGCCATCTGGATGGCCCTGTTCTAAAACATTGTCAAGGACCCCGAGTAATTAGCGGATCATGCGTAGGAAACATCTCAGCAGACAGGCACGTCACTGAGTTAGGCAGTCTGTCAACTTGTCGTTAAATGTACAATTCGAAGAAATTTCGTAAGTTTCTCATTTAATGTATTCCTCTTCACTCCGACGAGTCATTAATTGGATCTCCTGTGCAAGTACTCTAGGCCTGCCATTGTCTAACTTTCTTTTACCACAGAAGTCTATCTGAGTCTCATTACCATTCAGTGAGAATTTCAATCTCTCATGCTCCCGATATTACGTCTTCCTTCAATCACGTGTGCGCTCTGGTATTTGTGAATATTTTCATTTAAACTTCTCATCAGATTGTGAATTCCATTCCAACTGATAATGAAGACAGTACAGGAGGTTGATCTGACAGTTTCTCTCGTATGGTGATCGTGAGGACGGCTAAGGGTGTATGCAGAGAATGTCATCCTATCTCCTTTATATTCAGTCTGCTGCAACACCACTGGCATTCCAACGAGTTGATTACACTCGGGTAAGTTGAACTTGTGACACTCGCTCTCCACCCGTACACCCACTTCCGTCTTCCATGGCAGGCATCACAATAGCGTGCTAGTAAACAGAAGCCCACTGTACTAATAAGACTGGTTCGGGAATGGTTCAGTAGTGTATCATCATTAACATCATCATCATCATCATCATCATCATCATCATCATCATCATCAACAGAAAGACCTACATTATTGTAGGGGCGTGATGGCACAGCGGTTAAGCTGATTTCCTTCCACCAAGGTTGATCGAGTTTGATTCCTCGTTAGCGGTAACATTCTCGCCAATTGTGTTCAAGGTTGCGGGATCGAATCCAGGTGCAGTCAGCTGGCGTTTGAGGGTGCGCAAATGCAAGAGAGCCGTGTCAGTAGACTTACTAGCACGTTCAAGATCCCCTTCGGGTTAAAATTCCGGCACCCCGGCATTTCTAAAAGCCAGAGTAGTTAAAATGGACGTAAAGCAATAACATTGATGTATCGATTCCCGGTTAATACCTAGCTACATGTAAGCTTTTTGACGTGCCATGTCAAGCCTGTGGCATTCAATATTTCGGATTCTATTGCAGCAATAAACTTGAAATTTGATTTGATGTGTGAATTTCCAAATCATGATAAGCTCAAGACCAATAAGGCTAGTATGTGAATTTGAAACATTCTTTCCTGTCGAATCAAGCATTCACGCGCAGTGAAACATGGCATAGTAAATCTTTATTTAGAGCGTCTAGTGTAATTAAATTATTCTGAAATCTTCAAGATCCCAGCTCTGCGAATTTTTAAAAAGTACAGTAGCCTATGTCTATACAGTATATCATGTATCTTAATCAAGTGATCAAAGTCATACTTTGCATAGTAAACCATTCGTACACTACTCGTATATAATTCTAAGGTATACATTAAAAACAATCTAACAGGACAGTCACACGTATTATTTCACTAGTTCTCATTACTTGAGAAATAGGCCTCTATCACCATGCAAAAATTAAGTTTGATTGCTGTGTTAGATTCGGAGATATTGAGAACTGGTAAAATATTTCTCATTGCTGGCATATTCGATTATTTTATTTGAAAGGCATAATATTATATACAATCAGACGACGATTATTATGCTTGTTAATCATACAAAATTCCAATTCGATCCCTTGGATAGGAGTAAAGAAATGAAAGCGTGTTTTTATACTTTGCACAGCTGCCATCTTGAATTTCCCTTAAAATTAAATAAGAGTAAACACCAGTATATTGGGCTTTATATGAATATTCACCATGCTAAGTTTCATTGCGCTTGGATGATTTTGTCGGGAGAAAAACCAATTTATATATTTCAAATTTGCGTGGCTGCCTTGTTGGTTTTCTACTCATCAGGTTATTGACAGTTGCACTGATAATCTTATATAGCCTCTATCAGCATGCAACATTTCATTGCTTTAATTGATACGTAAGTATTGAGAACAGGTGAAATATTTATCATGGCCGCATTTTGGATATATTGTATTTTATATGTAGGCCATAGTTTTATGTACCAGTATATGAAGATGATTAGGGTGGTTCTTTAAACGAACATTCACATTCATCGCTTAGTAAAGACACAAGAAATTAAAATATGTTTTTAAACATTCCTACACCCGCCATGTAGAATTTCCCAATACAATTATATTAAATTAGATGCTAGTATATTAAGCCTTGCATAAAGCTTTACGATACCAGATTTGAGTGCGCTCGGGTAAATAAAGTGTGTAATGAATCCATCTTTAAATTTGAATTTTGCATGCCCACCATGCTGCTTTGATACAGATCAGATTTCTGAAGGTAATACAGGTAAACTTTATAATATAGTATCCTCCGTAATCATACAAAATCAGAGGTTGGTTGTTATAATAACTTCGTAGATACTGTATGCGGGTAAAATATTTTGCGTGGCTGCAATGTTGGTTCAGTAACACATTAACATTTGAAAGTCACGGAACGAGATCGGACGAAGTGGTTGCAATTCTTTACCAAGTATCATTGAAATCCTTTCAACTGTTTCGATTTTATTACGGGGTTGGGAACCGACATGTACACACATACACACACAAATATGCAGACACACGGACACAAGGTGAACTCATAATCCTATATTTCGTAAATGAATATAGTCTAACAACAGGTCCACCTCGTGGTGCAGTGGCTAGCGTTCTTGCCAGTCGTCCTGGACGTCTGGGTTCGATTCCCATCTCAGTCAAATATACCAATTCTTGTCTGAGGGTTGGAACGCGGTAGGCCTACACTCAGCCTAGTGAGCAAAAAACTTAAAAGAGGTGGGTTTGATTCACATCTCAGCCATCCCTGAAATGGTTTCTCGTGGTTTCCCACTATTTCTCCAGGCAAATACCGGGATGGTTCATAACTTAAAGCCACGGCTGCCTCCTTCCCAATCCTCCTCTGAATTACTAATACATACACTACTACAGATACCAAAATAACACAGGTTATTAGATACATTATACACACACCCAAGTACATGGAGCCAATTGACCACGATGTATTTGGCTGTGGCAGAATCCCAGCATTTCACCCCCAACACGTTATCTCAAAAGTCAAGCATTAACAACTGATCACCAAGATATCGCTAAATGAGACGACAACAAACAACGTCGCTTAGGTGCCTGAAGTATAGGGTAATTGGCAAGATGGTAAATTAGAAAACCGAAATGCCACACTGGTTGAAAACAGTGGTATAGATAACAATTATTCATAAGTATATAGTGTTCCACTCTCTTGCCCATAGTGGCCCAAACGAAGTAAGTCGTGCCCTTGACTGATGTGGCCAGTGTCCAGAGCATCTTGGTGGCACAACTGGTGTTATACGATACATTGCAACATGTGGTACCTCTACCGTGTGTTGCACAAAAATTGGAGCTCCTGTACCTATAACGTGTGTAGCACAGTACTACGGAGCACCCGAGAATTGAGAACATGTGTATCACAGTACTAAGGAGCACCCAGTACTGATAACGTGTGTAGCACAGTACTACGGAGCACCCCGTACCGATAACCTTTGTAGCACAGTACTACGGAGCACCCCGTACTGATATCGTGTGAAGCACAGTACTACGGAGCACCCCGTACTGATAACGTGTGAAGCACAGTACTACGGAGCACCCCGTACTGATAACGTGTGTATCACAGTACTATGGAGCACCCCGTACTGATTACGTGTGAAGCACAGTACTACGGAGCACCCCGTACTGATTACGTGTGTAGCACAGTACTACGGAGCACCCCGTACTGATAACGTGTGTAGCACAGTACTACGGAGAACCCCGTACTGATTACGTGTGTAGCACAGTACTACGGAGCACCCCGTACTGATAACGTGTGAAGCACAGTACTACGGAGCACCCCGTACCGATAACGTGTGAAGCACAGTACTACGGAGCACCCCGTACTGATAACGTGTGTAGCACAGTACTACGGAGCACCCCGTACTGATAACGTGTGTAGCACAGTACTACGGAGCACCCCGTACTGATAACGTGTGAAGCACAGTACTACGGAGCACCCCGTACCGATAACGTGTGTAGCACAGTACTACGGAGCACCCCGTACTGATAACGTGTGTAGCACAGTACTACGGAGCACCCCGTACCGATAACGTGTGAAGCACAGTACTACGGAGCACCCCCGTACCGATAACGTGTGTAGCACTGTACTACGGAGCACCCCCGTACCGATAACGTGTGTAGCACAGTACTACAGAATACGCCGTACCGATAACGTGTGTAGCACAGTACTACGGAGCACCCCGTACCGATAACGTGTGTAGCATAGTACTACGGAGCACCCTGTACCGATAACGTGTGTAGCACAGTACTACGGAGCACCCCGTTCCGATAACGTGTGTAGCACAGTACTACGGAGCACCCCGCACCGATAACGTGTGTAGCACAGTACTACGGAGCACGCCGTACCGATAACGTGTGTAGCACAGTACTACGAAGCACCCCATACTGATAACGTGTGTAACACTGTACTATGGAGCACGCCGTACCGATAACGTGTGTAGCACAGTACTACGAAGCACCCCGTACTGATAACGTGTGTAGCACAGTACTACGGAGCACCCCGTACCGATAACGTGTGTAGCACAGTACTACGGAGCACCCCGTACCGGTAACTGTGTAGCACAGTACTATGGAGCACCCCGTACCGATAACGTGTGTAGCACAGTACTACGAAGCACCCCGTACCGATAACGTGTGTAGCACAGTAGTACGGAGCACCCCGTACCGATAACGTGTGTAGCACAGTACTACGGAGCACCCCGTAACGATAACGTATGTAGCACAGTACTACGGAGCACCCAGTGCTGATAACGTGTGTAGCACAGTACTACGGAACACCCCGTACCGATAGTGTGTGTAGCACAGTACTACGAAGCACCCCGTACCGATAACGTGTGTAGCACAGTAGTACGGAGCACCCCGTACCGATAACGTGTGTAGCACAGTACTACGGAGCACCCCGTACCGATAACGTGTGTAGCACGGTACTACGGAGCACCCCGCATCGATAACGAGTGTAGCACAGTACTACAGAGCACGCCGTATCGATAACGTGTGTAGCACAATACTACGAAGCACCCCGTACTGATAACGTGTGTAGCACAGTACTATGGAGCACCCCGTACTGATATCGTGTGTAGCACAGTACTACGGAGCACCCTGTACTGATAACGTGTGTAGCACAGTACTACGGAGCACTCCGTACCGATATCGTGTGTAGCACAGTACTACGGAGCACCCCGTACCGATGACGTGTGAAGCACAGTACTACGGAGCACCCCCGCACCGATAACGTGTGTAGCACAGTACTACGGAGCACCCCGTACCGATAACGTGTGTAGCACAGTACTACGGAGCACCCCCGTACTGATAACGTGTGTAGCATAGTACTATGGAGCACCCCGTACCGATAACGTGTGTAGCACAGTACTACGGAGCACCCCGTACTGATAACGTGTGTAGCATAGTACTACGAAGCACCCCGTACCGATAACGTGTGTAGCACAGTACTACGGAGCACCCCGTACCGGTAACGTGTGTAGCACAGTAGTACGGAGCACCCCGTACCGATAACGTGTGTAGCACAGTACTACGAAGCACCCCGTACCGATAACGTGTGTAGCACAGTAGTACGGAGCACCCCGTACCAATAACGTGTGTAGCACAGTACTACGGAGCACGCCGTACCGATAACGTGTGTAGCACAGTACTACTGAGCACCCCGTACCGATAACGTGTGTAGCATAGTACTATGGAGCACCCCGTACCGATAACGTGTGTAGCACAGTACTACGGAGCACCCCGTACTGATAACGTGTGTAGCATAGTACTACGAAGCACCCCGTACCGATAACGTGTGTAGCACAGTACTACGGAGCACCCCGTACCGGTAACGTGTGTAGCACAGTAGTACGGAGCACCCCGTACCGATAACGTGTGTAGCACAGTACTACGAAGCACCCCGTACCGATAACGTGTGTAGCACAGTAGTACGGAGCACCCCGTACCAATAACGTGTGTAGCACAGTACTACGGAGCACGCCGTACCGATAACGTGTGTAGCACAGTACTACTGAGCACCCCGTACCGATAACGTGTGTAGCACAGTAGTAGGGAGCACGCCGTACCGATAATGTGTGTAGCACAGTACTACAGAGCACGCCGTACCGATAACGTGTGTAGCACAGTACTACGGAGCACGCCGTACCGATAACGTGTGTAGCACAGTACTACAGAATACGCCGTACCGATAACGTGTGTAGCACAGTACTACAGAGCACGCCGTACCGATAACGTGTGTAGCACAGTACTATGGAGCACCCCATACCGATAACGTGTGTAGCACAGTACTACGGAGCACCCCGTACCGATAACGTGTGTAGCACAGTACTACGGAGCACCCCATACCTACAACGTGTGTATTGCTCCACGCTCTCACACACATGAAGGATCTGGCACCAATGAAACTGGAGTGCCCCTATTGATACGTGTAATGAAACCCGATGCGCGCGAAGTCCACGCTCGTTTCACCAATGCCAGTGGAACTATCAGGTTTCTGAAACTATTGGCTTTGTTTTAGCTGCCTTTGCTGATTGATTACGGCTTGGTGTGAGAGCTGACATCGGAAATACAAAGTCAAACGCCGGAATTGCTAGAATAGTATTTTACCCAGTACTATTCGGTTTATTTCAAAAATTCCACGTAGCGGTGGTATATGAATATCACAAAACGGAGCAAAATTGTCGACAGCATCTGTAAATACGGAATGTTATATTTTCCTATTGATTGGTGGTAATACTGATCACCCAGTGGCTCGGAATTTAGGCGAGGACTTAACCGAGAAATAAATTGACAAAAATGCCCTACAAAGAGTGAATTAATGACCTACAAACCTCGACATACAGTATGATTTTGAAATATTCTCTTTTGCTTGTATTGAATATGCTAGGAATTTGAACCAACCAGCAGCTAATAATTATTTGTTGTTGTTAATTTATTTTAGGACATCTCTGGATATCTTGGTAATTGAGTGTGTGTTGAATTTTGTCTGATAACCTGTGTTTCTGTAGGGACTGTAGTAGTGAGTGTAACTGTATTTATTAGAAAGCTTTGAAGCCAATTTCTGTGTTGCCTTATTGACAAATGATATTATAATTTTCTGTTGGTTAACATCTAATCATTCCAATCACTCGAATATGCGTAAAACTAACCTGAATTATATTATATATGATTAAGATACAAGGACTACTTTTTTCAAGTTCTGATGGACTTCATAAAAATTACAATTTAACATACCAAACTGATTTTATTACTAGGCTAATATTTGCTTGTTTTATTCTTATGTCACAACATAATCGCCAAAACGATTGAAATATTTGTCGTATCGTTACAACAGCTTTCCAATGCCCTCGGCAAAAAATTCTGCCACCACATAGGTGGGTACGTCTGAACAGTCTTCTGAAGTGATTCCCTTTTGGCGAGGCGTTACCGCCCAACCATACCTTCAGTTCTCGAAAAAGGTGAAAATCATTCACCACCGCACTGTGCCAACGTTACGCTAGACTTTTTCAAAGAACTCAAGTGTGAAGTTTTGGAACAATCTGCCGTTTAGTCAAAACCAGCACTGAATGATTTTCACCTTTTTCGAGAATTGAAGGTATGTTTGGGCGGCAACGCCTCGCCAAAAAGGAAAAACTTCAAGAGACTGTCCACAAGTACCCACCTCAGTGGTGGCAAAAAATGTTGCCGAGGGCATTGGAGAGCTGGTGTAACGATACGACAAATGTTTTAGTCGTTTTGGAGATTATATTGAGACATAAGAATAAAACAAGCAAACATTTAGTAGTAAAATCAGTTTGGTATGTCAATCTGTTATTTTTATACAGTCCATCGGAACTTGAAAAACAAAATTAACAGTCAGTCTGAAAGACCAGACTTTGTATCATTTTAAATGCTACAAATGCTGAAAAATGCTAGAAAGGCCGGAGGCTTCTCACTTCGCTCGAAGCCAAAGACTCTTGTCATGTTAGAAAATTATCTGCATAATACTTATCCTGCTTATCTTGTTTCAAATTACTCGCGAACGTTAAGTGCAAACCAAGGGCAGTGCAAGGTCAAGCGCGCGTGATGCAGCATGCAGCACACCTACCAAAGCGCGTGGGGACTTGCCCCTTCCATCCAGTCTAAAAACACTTATAGTGGGCGATGTATTGAAGATAGAGAGATATGCTCTCGCAGACTTTTTATTGTAGAACTGTTCATGCTGACCAATTCTTACGCTCATAGTATATTGATATTTTTAACGGTTTGCCCGGCGTAAGCTTAAGAAGCGCACGGACGCCAAGTTTGTTTTCGACTTTTTCACTGAAATCGTTACTGCTTGGCTTCTTTTGATCATACATAAATTATTTTCTACAGAATCTTTCCTCGAGATATCCTTTACAGAATGGTGAAAACCGCATCGAAATCCATCCAGTTGTTCTCGAGATTACCCGTGACATCCAAGAATCGGGGATTTTTGTCTTATTCTAACGAAGTAGAGATTGTCGGGGTACACATGCACCAAGCGGTACTATGACGTCACACACCTCGGTGCATCTGGGTACATTTCGTCCCGTCACTGTAACGTAACGCTAGACCCCAGCGTAACGACGAAGTCGACAAGATCATTTAAAATGATAAAACAGCCCTCGTATATTGTGATGGGCTACTGGAGAAGGAGAAAACTAAGGGATGACATACTTCGCTCGTCAAGCGAGCATCATTAGATACAAATCTACAGGACAATTAGCCTCACAAATCACCACCAAACCTATAGAGACAAGCTATCTCCAGACCCCACAACATCAGCCATCCTTGAAACCTTTTTCAGTGGTTCCCCATTAACAAATCGAAGAAAATGGCTGCGATGGTACAGTACATTCTAACATTCAACGACCACTTCCTTCCAACGTCTCTTGCTCGGTTTGATTCATCCTCATTCATTTACCACCTTCTGGTGTAGTGGCTAGCGATCTTGGCTGTTGCCTTGGAGGTGAGAGTTATATTCTCGGTTCTGCCAAAGAAATTAATTCTGGCCTAATTGCTGGAACGGGGTACACTCAACCTCGTGAGGAAGAACTGAGAAAAGGTTAGTTCGATTTCCTCCTTAGCCAACCTGGAAATCACTGGCTGCCTGACGCAGAGGTAGCGTTCTCCTATCCTGTGCTAATGGTTGCAGAATCGTATCCTGATGCAGTAAGTTGTCATTTGAGAGTGCTTAATTACGAGGGATCCATGCCAGTAGATTGACTCACACGTCAAATATCCCCTTCAGGGCAAATTTCAACCACCCTGACGTCTCAAAAAGCCACGGTAGTCAAAAGGGACGTATCATCACCATCCTGGAAGTGGAGGTTTCGTGGTTTCACCACTTCCATTCCAGGCAGATGTCGGGATGGTTCCTAACATAAGGTTACGGTCGTTTCTTTCCCAATCCTCACCTGCATTATACACAATACACAAATAGCACGAAACCACAGGTTATCAGAGAAAGTTCACAAACTCCCAAGTACTTGAGTGTAGAAGACCTCAAATGAAACAACAAATATTTATTAATTTCTTTGATGTCTGGAAGGTGATCCAGCTACAAAAACATCCATTCCCAGGGACATGATGTCTCACCTGTTAGTTTGCTTGCCTCCTACCAAAGCGGAATGGGTTCTATTCCCTATTAATTCATGTGGAATTATCGAGATGAAATGTCACGTCCGATGGTTAAGGTTCGAAATAAAAAGAAAGTCCTGTGGCTTATAATTTCAGATATAACTGTCACGTAAAACAAAAATCTTTCTTTCGTCCTTCCTTACTTCCTTCCTTCATCCCATTCCGAACCTTCAGAAAAGGGAAACATAAGCGGTAGAAATACGCATGTACCAGGAAGAAGATTCACCAACTAAGAATATAATATTTCATTGCCGGCAGCACAGATCCACCTCCTAATAAAACCATTCAAGGAGTCGCCCTCGAGAATACTGCTAGATCCAGTGGTCGTTAAAATGCAGCCCAGAACACTGCTGTGCGGGTTCCGGTCCCAAATGTCGCTAATCTGTCTCCTGTCCCACACAGCCTCTGTGCAAAGTTATATTTTGTGACGCAACCGTGGCTGTTTACATTTCGCAGCTCGAGCACATCAAAGACTATTCAGCTTCACGTTTCACTAGTACATTCAATCGGATGGGTGTAATTTGGAAGATACAACTACAGTGAGAATAAAACAAACAACGATTTTTCGTACACTATTTATATTCTATTCTGCCATATTTATACATTTGCACATTATTATAATATAGCAATTTTGAAGTATTAGATAACATTTTTCAGTGTTTCCTAGTATCTATCATAGAATGCTTTTCAGTCGGTCAACATGTTTGAGCCAATTATATTGGGCAGAGAGTACACATTTTTAACACCCTAACCTGAAATAAATATGAAATGAAATTATTATAACTAAATCAAACCAGATTTTGAACTAAAATACCCCCTCTCCCTTTTATTAGTACAAAATGAGTGATAAATACTTCATGTAATATTTTTTTCAGGTTAGGATGTTTAAATGTTTGTACTCTCCACCTAATATAGTTGAGCACAATATTGTTGACTGACTGAAAAGCATTCAATGACATACAGCACATTTGAATAAAATTTCGATAACAATGCAAAATATAAGTAAAGCAAAATAGAACAACACTGTCTTGGTTTGGTTCTTGAAGGTTCACTTTTCAACATTATTTAATACGATAACACCTTTTTATATTGTCAAAACAGTGACAATTCAAAATAAAATGGTCTTCGTTACTTCACTTGAAACAGTGGTAAAGGTTTTGTGTTTCAAAATCGTGAAATAATAAAACGAATATCAATCTAACAGATATTTAGATACTTTCTTCATAGGCATGTATAAACTAGTGAATCAATAAAGGAAACAATGACAAATATTAACATGATTATCTTTATAAATGTTAAGAAAGGAACAACAGTTAATGCACCATAATTCATTCATTAATTCGTTTGTTTGGAATCGGGGGCGTGTCCCCCGATGGGAAATTGGTTGTATATAACAATTCAATAACAATTAAACTGGAGTATTTACACAAATCGTCAGTCTTTTCTTAAACACACCTATATGTTAGAGGAAATGTTCTAAGACTGCGGCAGGTAGAGAGTTCCAGTTGTCAATGGCACGGTTTACAAAAGAATAATTACCATAATTTGTACGCTGCGGTCGGCCCTTATCTTTGAAAGGATGATCATTCCTACTGATGTTAGTGGGCTTTCCCATACGTTTGCTAAGCTCACCCCATGCTGGTTGATTTGTATACGTGTTGTATTGAGTCTAGATTTCATCCCCCTAGCCTCAAGTGATTTCCACCCAAGTATCTTTAACATACGGGTCACACTGCTTGTGGCATTAACGTCATTGAGCACAAATCTAGCAGCCTTTTTTTGAACCATTTCCAACTCATTGATTAGACCTACTTTATAAGGATCCCAAACCGCCTAGGGGTATTCCAGAATAGGTCTTACAAGTGACAAATATAGTATCTAATTCTTTATCAGAGGTACTATTGCCTTTTAATACCCTCATTACAAAGTGCAGAGATTTGTAAGCTTTAGAAACTACACACCCTATATGACTACTCCATTCCATAATATTTCTTACGTGAACGCCCAAATATTTGCAAGAATCTTCTTCTACAAGAGCCTTATGTCATGATCTAGCCTATTTTATATCATAGGCCTACATATTCGCAACATCCATAAGTTGTCAATATATGCACCTAGATAGAGTAGTAGTTGTAAACATGTATCCCCTTCATTACTTCATCTATATAGGTCTGGCAAATATCCTGAGACACATTCACATGTTTGCATTCTACCTAATATTTACAAAACATGTCTCCCCATCTTTACTAGACCTATATAGGTCTAATAGAGAACACTTTACACATCTCTTTACCAAGTGTTATTGTAGATGCCAATTTCTGTATGTGTTTTACCCACCCGAAACCCACCATTCCCCAGGCGTATTCCCGTATTCTTGCCAAATCTTGACTTTATTTCGTGATATCGTCGATGACATCAATGCCGCCATTTAATTAATAAGGCTTTACATACAAAACAAACCTTGTTTATAGTAGAAGCAGTAATATTCGTTCAGACAGTGCCTAACGTAATATTTTCGTCAAGACTAATGGCTTTCTTCATGGCTTTAGAAGAGTACTGCGCAACTTTTCAATTCAATTCAACAACTAAATGAAATGTATGAACAATTTTATTGTAACTCACCACCACATGCCACATGACTGCAGATGCCAAAATCCAACGAAACACTGGCAGCTTAAAAAATGGTGGCCACTACGGCAACTCCACGAAAATGTCAAACAACCGAGCATCAACATCAACACGTCACCCTTGATGTCACCGCAGACACCAAAATCCCACTAACAGAAACTGATCGCAATGTATTCTTGACCTCCATCCACTTACCTGGCATGACTTGTTGTCTGGGAGAAATGCCATCATAGACGATGCCAGCTTATTTTAGCAATGGATGCACCGTCAATGACGCACACCCACACAAAAATATCGTGGCTAATAAATTCACATTGCAGTTGGCGTTTATCAGAAATTTTACAATGGAAAATATGCCACTGACTTTATGTCATGCAATCTCATGTTGACCTAAATTGCTTGCCAAAACTCTGACTACTGTAGATTAACTTTTGTAGTGTTGTCATAAGCGCAGTAATTCACTCATATCAGAATCTTAAGGAAAATAATAAAAGAATGAATGTGATAAAAACAGTGACGGCAGAACACTGCAGCTCATTTATCTGTAAGACTATTAAATGGACTGGTCTGAGATCAGATTAGATGGACTACTTATCGCTTGGCCACTCTCGAGTGCCCAAAGCCTTATTCTGCGAAATGAAATGTATGGACTAGTGAAGTGAAGTGGTCGAAGCTCACTCAATTCCATTGAAGTGGATCGACTCAAGTGCGACCTCGACTCTCCTTCTAGGCTCAAAATTTCAATTATTCTCTCATGACTATTTAGAATTCCTTTGATGACTCACAAATCCTACCGAGCAACTTCCCATTAGAATGTATTAAAACTCTTCATATACTGTACTGTGCCCGTCCGTCCACCTAGGATGGAAAGGCGATCACATCCGAGGCAACATGAGCACAGTGGGAGCACGAGTCTCAGGTCTCAAGGCATCCTGAGTTATGCCGGCAAAAATCTTCGACACAATGCCCTCATGTTCCCCATAAAGGATTCAGGAAAATGTATACAGTATGACAACACAACAGCGAGTGAGAAAACATTATTTAAAAGAAAATCACTTCACATGTTTATTCACTCAAGGCATGTTTATCAGCAACAAACGAAATATTATGCGCTGCACTGCAGCGAAAACAAAACTGGCGATGACGAAACAAAAAACAAAAAACAAAAAAAGGATAGTGGTTAGTGCATCTCGCAATAAAAATAATCATCGTCTTTATCTCCTTAAGTGTCCATTTCTTATAACTATGGTCGAAGAATACAATTTTATAATTTTGCCCTATACAGAAGAGAATGCACAATCTATAGAAAGAAAAAAATGAAAATTTAAGTAATTAAATTACGTTAAAATTCACTGACCTATTCTTATTTTTACATTAATTAGGAGCTTTGAAATTGTTTCACACACCATCATCATTTCAGGTATTGTTATTTTACATGTCACAATTATTTCAAAATTGAAACAAAAAAATCTTGGATGGTTTTTGTCAACAACCACTCTCTAAGCAAGGATTTCTCAAAACGTTATAGTTGTTATCTGTCAAACATGTTCTGTCACTTCTTCTTCTTCATTTTCAGTTTCCAGTTCCCTGGGTCGGGTTGCGAATCAAGGACCTCCACAGTTGTCTATCCCTCCACCATTCATTTCCTTCTTTCAATACTGCTTTTTCTTTTACTCCTCTTTTCTCTATGCTTTCCTTCACCGTATCCATCCACCTCTTTCTGGGCCTTCCTCGTGGTCTTCTTCCTGGTATTTTCTCCATACATATTATATTTGGTACTCTATATTCTTCCATTCTCATCATAAGTCCGTACCACTTCAGCTTACTGGTTTCTATCTTGTCTTGCAGTTTTGGGAACCCAGTTCTGTCCCTAATGTCCACATTTCTGATTTTATCCCTCCGTGTCTTCCAAATTATTCCTCTAAGGAACGTCATCTCGGCTGCTTGGATTCGGCTTTCATCGCGTTTTGTTGTGGTCCAAGTACCTGCTGCATACGTCAAAATTGGTGTGTAATACATTGAGAATAGAACTTTATTGCTTTTCACTGGGACTTCCTGGTTCCATACTAAAACTCTCACACACTGGTAAAACCCATTAGCTTGTTGAATTCTCTTTCCAATTTCTTCATTTATTGTACCATCTTAAGCGAGTATGCTCCCCAAATACTTAAAGCTTTTTACCATTTCCAATGGATTTCCACTGACTTCAAGAATCTGTCTTCCATCTCTCTTGTTTCTTGTCATCACTACGGTCTTACTCTTCTCCACACTTATTTCCATTCCATATTTCTCTATCTCTTGATTTCATACAGTAACTTGTTCTTGCATTTCTATTTGATTTTCTTCCCATATTATCATGTCGTCTGCAAAGAGTAAGGCCTTAGTCTCCTTGCTTCCCATTCTTCGTTTCGCACTCTTGTGACACTTGACAAGTATAATTTACTAGACGAGCTTTCGAAAATAAATGTTATAATTATTGTTACGTGCAAAGCCCGTACCAATGTTTTTAAAATGCATCTCCCCTATATACATGTGTTCCCTGCCATTTAAAGCGCCCGCCTTGATGGCTTGGTTTCGCTAATGAACTCGAGGTGGCAGCATCTATCGGCCACTTCTAGCCGGGGTTGTATCTTCGACCACTAGAGTGCATGAGTGGTGTCTTCTGATCTCGTCAAATCAAGACATATTTAAAAATATAGTATAATACGTCATTTAAACAACATGCCGCCAAAACATTTTAATGGTGTCGTGTGAATATTATTTGGTTTTCACATTGTCGTAGTGTGTGTGGCGAATTTGGATTGGTCCAATTTAAATAAACCTGGTGCATGCTGGGTGGCCTTCTTCGCTTTTGTCATCCATCTTGTGAATAATGAGTTGTGACTGATTGCTGGGAGAAGAACTACACATATTGTGAATCTCGCAAAGGGGCGAGGGCTTTGCCCTCGTCCCCGCTAACTTGGGAATATATCCCAGTATTTGATGATACATGAAGAATTATCTGTGCAACTATCATCTGTGATAATCGTGAAAATGTTTTCTTGGGCCTTAATATGGAAAGGCGATGTTTGGTGTGCATCTCTTCGACAGCGACTGGCAGCCATCTGCTATTTTATTTTATTTTTGGTGATATAAATCCTTTAAGGATATCTAAGTAGTGTTGTAAAAATTAGGTATGTTTTGGCATTTTATTTATTTTAAATTATTGGAGCTCCATATTTTGCATTGTGTACTGAAAGTTTTTTTTTGTTCTGAAGGTTGACTTTGGCCTAGATATGTCACCTTTAAATATGTAAAATTTTGTTAAACTATATAAGTCCGGGGAACACTTCTGTTTTTCTTCTTATTTTATTATTTGGCGTCTGGCTAAAGCATTTTTCTTTTTATTACATTCTAACACTGACCAGACTAATCTATGGAAAAGTAGGCCTAATTTGATCATTAGTCGATCGGTTTTTATTTTTGATCCGTTGCCTTTTAAAAACTATTTTACCTCGTAATGTCTAGAGTTTGTTTATATCTTGCTGTTTTCTCACTGGAGAAGTTTTTTTAAAATGTAAAATCAGGCGTTTCACATAAATACGTACTGATATACCTTCAACTGTTCTTGGTCGCCATGGTAACTTGTTGACAGAAGTGCATTATGGTTTTTGTTTCTGGCGTGTTTTTGAAGTGCACGTTCATGGATCATGGTGGTGTTGGTTAACTTATTTTGTTTTTAAATTTTCCTTTGGTTTTCCTTTTTTTTGAGTTTTCTTTTGTACTCCTACGTTATTCTTTCGGTACCTTGTTTATGGTAAAATTTTGCACTATTTACTTTTTTTTTGATTCTCCAAGGCCCTCATGGTTCAGTTGGGAGTATGTCAGGTGCTTATTAAGTGTTTATTTGGTTTGTAGCTTTTCTTTCTCTTACCTCAGGTAATTGTTAATTGTTATCGACCTTTATTTTTTTTTATTCTACAGTGAGAATTCTAGCTGAGGTTTTTTTTGGTGATTTAATGCTGGCTGATGCATGTTCTGTTTTCTGGTGGAGGTGTTCTTTTAAATTTTAACATTAAATTTTCTTTTAAGGCAAGATACTGTTGTTGCATCATTTCGTTGGTGGCAGTTCTGTTAGTTATCGGGGGTTTTTCTGTAGACGAACCTGTGGGTCTTCTCCTTCTTCTCCACCTTCTTCCACCTGTAGGTGTTCTTCTGTTGTGACATGTCATCTGGCGGTGATTTTGCTGTTAGCGATGCGGACCTCTTAAAAAAGGTAAGTTAGGCCCCCATTCCATTCCAGGTGTCGCAGTGGTAGCAGACCGAGCTCGTGTATCGTTTCTGCAGCTATCCCCACCCCAATACCCGCAGGCTCGTTTTATGGACCCTTCTGGTGCTGATAGAGCGGTTGCTGATGGGATGTGTCATGTCAGTGCACTTGATGTTATTTTATGCTAATCCTTGTCGTTTGTTCGGTTTCATGTTTGCCTCTGAGTATCCATGTGGTGATATGTGATGTGACCTGTTCCAAGCGAGGTTTCTGTGCTGAATTTTATCCTGTTAGTGATGCAACATTCCCGGTGAAAAAGAAGCTTGGTAAGTGACTGGCATGTGTTCTTGGCATGGGAAATGTGGGTTTCTTGATTTTCTGATAGCCTACATGCTGCGAGTGAAGGCATCGAGGAGCCCTGTCTGAAGCTGTTCGCCCTGTGATTTGTAGCAATTTGTGTAATTTAGCTTTCTGTTCTGGAGCGAAGCAAGGGATGACGTCTGCTGTCCTGAGCAACGTTGTGCATGATTTTTTTTTTGGTCGAAATTTCAGGTGTCGAGGCAGTGTCGACGTTTAAGAAGACTGTTGTGTTCCTGTATGTTTCTTTTTTCATGAATTTCTGTTGTGATATGCTGTCCTCGTGATATATTTATTATGGAACCATCATGCCTAATGGTGTTATTGAGAAGTGTAGTCCGATTAAAAGGGCTAAACTATGGAAATCAGCCCTCCCTATGTCCCTACTGTGATGCCAAAAGGTACATTTAATGTGCATGTCACTATTGAAATTCTTCCTAAACTTATTAAAGGTAAGTGTTTGTTTTGAGATGTTTTTATCGCAGTGTGCGATTTGTAATTTTCTGTTCATACACTTACTTTATGCTGCAATCGTTCTGGGATAAGTGTGTATGTTGTGCAAATCTTGTCTGGATGTATGTGTTAACGTTAGATTTTGATTTAGATTTGTAGAGTGGGGTAATTCAGGCGTTGTTGTGTTTGCAAAAGTAAGTCTAGAATCGTATTTTTATTAGTTGCTTTCCTTGTAATTTTGACCTAAACCTAATATGTAGGTGTGTTTTACGTGGATATATCTACTGTCTGGGGTTAGCTAGGTTAGAAGTATGGGATTCTTTCTTGGTTTGATGCCTGGGCAGGTTGTATATAGGACTTGCACGATCCGAAGAGCCTCAGGTATGGGACTGATCTCTTCGATGACATGCAAGCATAGGTGTCATGTAATGTAATTGTAAGGGTATTGCGTTTTAATTGTATTTGTTTGTGTCATGATATCTCTACGACTACATAACTTGCATATTTGAGTATTAATGGGAATTATTTTTGTGGGTGGGTAAAAATTATGTACTGCTGCATTTGGAGTATGTTGTGCGTTGAATATGTTATTGCGAATATGAGGTCTCAGTTCGTGAACAGCCATAATATAATGTGCTTTCAGGTTAGTTAGTTAATATAGGGTCTTCAAAATTTACTGGGGTTAAATTTCTGTTGAAAATTGGGGTCATCAGCTTCTGTAAGTCAGCTTGTTTGGGTTGTAAGCCAGTAATCTGTTGTTGCTGGAAATCAGGGTATCAGTTGCCTCATGCTAACTGTAAATAACATAGGCCTTCTGTTTTAGTTCATGCTATGGCAATCTCGGTCATCAGCCACTGTAACTTGAGTAAAATTTTCTGCTTTTGACTGGTAATTCTAATTTTTTTTTGCTTAAATCGTTTCGAATGGTGCATTAGTGTTCCCTGTTAGCCTCGTATTTCGACAAGAGCGGCTTGTTTTCTCATCTAGCCGTATTTTCGGGCCATGTTAGGCATCCTTTGGTTGTACGCGTTCGTGTCTTAAACCTGAACGAGGAAACCTCATTGTACCTCGTGTACTGTTGAACTTAGTTCTTTTTATGTTGGATTTTTCTCACCCAGGCGGATTTCGGCTGTATAGTCATCTGGTGTCGAACCTCATTTTCGTTTCTTGTGTTAGTGTACTGGTGTTTTGTTTCCTGCGCTGCCATTTCCCCTTCGTTTTTTTGTCGTTTCTGTAACTGCGTTTGTATTCCTCATTGTCCCCATGCCAAGCAATGCGTGCGATCACGAACCAACAAATGTAGAAGCATACATGTCAGCTTAATTAATTTTCTTTTTCTAAACCCTAAGGCCAACAAAATATCCAGAGTGCATCTGTCGCACATAAAACGAGGTGGAGAGATTTGTAATGAGGAAATGCTACCATAGAATTTGTAAACTGATTTTTGTATAATGTAGAGTATCCCTAACCTTCATTGAAGCCTTCAGGCATCTGTTCCTTCTGGAATTTTGAATTGGATCTGCAAACTCTACTTGGACACAGCTTGTAACTGTTGGGTAATTCCCATGCAATGGTAAAATGATAACATCGTGAATAGCCTAACCTTGTAAATTTGTAACTAATTTTGATGTTCTCATAGAAGATGCTAGCATGTAAGTTGGACTCGGTGGGAGACCTAACTCATGGTGATCTTGTATACCTGTTTCCTTGGGAATTTGAGTGGTCATTCCTCTACCGTAGTTCCTTCTAAATGTATAGTCGTTCATCTCGTGGATTCTAGAAAAGTACTACTAATCTGTAAAAAGGTAACCTTGTTAATGAACTATTGTAAGCATGGATCTAGGTCATGGTCAGGATTTTCTTCATATAAATTCAACCTTGTTTCTCATTTGCAAAATGTATTAAGAATCAGTAATTTCTGTAAACTTTTAGTTTTCAAATAATATTAACTTCTGTTTTGTAAATGCTGCCCACTCGTCGCATGATATCTTGCACATTGCATCCTTCTACTTCGTCTAAAGCTAACAACATTGGACTTTTTGAAAATGTACCTAACGCGTCTCGGACTCTGAAAGCACTGCAGGTGCTGGTGTTCTGCGTTTCTGAAGACTTATGGACACAGTGATGCTGTTGACTAAGTGGTTTGCGAGGTGATCAATTATCCCATCACTGATAATCTGACCCTGCACTCTTCCTAACCAAAACGATGCGGTTTTATCCATCAATTGGAGTTAACTGGTGAACATTATCTTCTGGAAACATGCTTGGTGAATCGACTAGTTATGGAGTACTGCTTATGCCTAGGCATATTCGTGAACGGTGTTCACGCTTAAGGGAGGGAGACTGTTACGTGCAAAGCCCGTACCAATGTTTTTAAAATGCATCACCCCTATATACATGTGTTCCCTGCCATTTAAAGCGCCCGCCTTGATGGCTTGGTTTCGCTAATGAACTCGAGGTGGCAGCATCTATCGGCCACTTCTAGCCGGGGTTGTATCTTCGACCGCTAGAGTGCATGAGTGGTGTCTTCTGATCTCGTCAAATCAAGACATATTTAAAAATATAGTATTATACGTCATTTAAACAACATGCCGCCAAAACATTTTAATGGTGTCGTGTGAATATTATTTGGTTTTCACATTGTCGTAGTGTGTGTGGCGAATTTGGATTGGTCCAATTTAAATAAACCTGGTGCATGCTGGGTGGCCTTCTTCGCTTTTGTCATCCATCTTGTGAATAATGAGTTGTGACTGATTGCTGGGAGAAGAACTACACATATTGTGAATCTCGCCAAGGGGCGAGGGCTTTGCCACCTAACTGTATAAGGTCAAAATCATCCCTTTACATAAGAAATTCAATTTGTCAAAATGCAGAATTATTATTCGACTATTATTATTATAAAATGAAACATATAATTTAATTATTTAAAGTTGTAATAGTGTCAACTAGAGCCCTTAAGGTGTCATTAATCTTGTTGCCTCATTAAAATGTAGGGCAAGACTTCCTATATAGTTAAGGTAATTTATACCAAAAAGTATCGTAATGTGAGGATCCACCTCAACTTCAAACTTAAACATAATACTCAGTCAACGATGATATAAATCGAAAGAACGTTCGCAGTGCATTAAGAAGACGCAAACAATACGGAGGTACGGAAATTCATGGCAATAAATTCCTACTAAAAAATAGGAAGCTTCTACCTCAGCGATGTCTGAAGATCTTGGGGTCCATCGACCCGGAATGCCTGATCTTATAATTAAATGGCAAATAAAAAAAGTTGAAATGAAAAATAATTGAAAGTTCGAAATGAAAATAATAAAAATAAATATTATCGAGTTGTTATGCACTAAAAATAAAGTGATAATAAAAATCGTAATAAGGAACTCACGTAATAACACGGAACGAAATAAATTAAATTGTCTGTTCCAGGCATCATGGTTCCTCTTGGACTCCGTCCTCAGGAAAGGTCATGTCCCAGCTTTCGCTTAACGCAGGCTCCATGGTCACAGCGGTGCGCCAGAGATGGTATCGCTTCCATTTGCCCATTATGCTGGTCCGGCCTCGTCCGCCAGTAGCCCATCATTGTCTTTCTACAGCTGGTCGGTGACGTCATGTTCCCAATGTTCTCTGCCAACCTATCTTCCAGGTGCGCCCTCTTTTCTTGTACTTGAATCTCCACTAAAGCAATAGGGGCTTCCAAAGTGTTAGAATTCTCTTGAATCTTATTTTTGACTAATGAAATTTGGATTTCAAGAGCGTAAGAATTATCTTGAATTTTATTCTCTTCAAACGTGAGTGCAGCAGATTTGTGCCTCATTTGTGTTTCAAGATTATCCTCAACCCACTTAATTTGTGTTTCAAGTGTTTCTGAATTTCATTTAAATTTCAAGTGTTTCTGAACTACAGTAGCTTGAATTCTATTTTCAAGTGTTTCTGAACTGGCTTGAATTTTATTTTCAATCTAATTTTCAAGCGTTTCTGAACTAGTTTGAATTTTATTTTCAAGTATTTTAGCATTGCCGTTAATTTGACCTGCCACTACAGTAATGGTATTGGATGTTTCCTGCAACTTATTCTCTAATACATTAAGAATGAAAGAGTTTTCATTCATCTTATCATTGAGAGACGTCATAACGTATTCAATTCACTTCTATTAGGCATACTATTTAACAACAAATGGCACTCGGTAAAACGAACGAGTACCGAATTATAAATGGAGCTTATATCTAAGGTAAAAATTACTTAGCCATGAATTTCCATCCGTAGATGTTAATTGATCTTTTTCCTTTTATAGTTAACTAGCAGTAGTACCCGGCTTCGCCCGGTGGAATGATGATAATGTTTTAAGGTCTCCTTAGAAATATAATGGACTTAAAATTTAAGTCATTTGCCCCCAAAGACAATGAGGGAGTAATATCTAGGTCATTTGCCCTTTTGATAAGAATGATAATAAAAACTACTGTTGAATTGACACGTCAAACTTACAAACTACCGTAATAGAAATACATATTTCAAAACTCACAGGCGAGGAAGACTTATTGTGTGTGGTGATTAATGGTGTAATGGGCGTAACATCTACTGTAGGTCATTTGCTCTTATGATGAGGATGATAAGGGAAACTACTGCCGGTATTGAATTGACACTTCAACGTATAATGTACACAATGTACTGTAATAAAAATAACTATATGGCGGCTTCGGTGGCGTATTTGGTAGCATGCTGAGCTTCTATGCCCAAGATAGCGGGTTCAAACCCGGCTGAAGCCGTCGGATATTTTAAGAGCGTTAAAAATCCGTCAGTATGCCTTTCTTCGGAGGGGAAGTAAAGCCGGCGGTCCCATGTCAGATTTATGGCATGTTATTGAACCTTCCACTAATTACACCTGTGTGAAGCTAAATTGGATAGGTAAACAACGCTCATAGATGTCTACGTCCGTTGCCAAGAACCGACTGCAGTGGCGTCTAGTAGCTAAGTTCCGTACTTGGCCTAGTAGTCGTTGACGGTGGCGCTTGGCAGCAAAAGTACGAACTATTTGAAGAATTCTAAGTTGCAGTTTGTACTTAAATTAAAAAACAGATAACACACACTAATACAGTCATCACAATTAACACCGGTTATCAGACAGATTCTACACACACCCAAAGTACACGGGGCTACATGACCGCGTTGTCGCAGCCCCTAAACTTAAGAACCAACCAACCAAAAATAAATATTTTAAAAATCACAGTCGAGAAAGACTTTATGCGGCGGTGATTATTGGTATGATGCGCGTAACATCTAGGTCATTTGCACTTATGATGATAATAATAAGGTAATGAAAAAATGACTACTAAACGAACATGGTGTTGTTTTAAAACTGATATAGGTAATTCAGGTGTCTAGCTTCGATGTCTTCCAGAGTCTCAACCTTATTTTTTGGCTTAGGCCTGTACTGGATGCGTCTAGTGAAAGAGCGTACTGCTCGGCAAAGACAAAGAATATAGGTCCAAGCTGCACGAACCTGAGATGATCGCAGATGATGACGAAATATGATGACACACGTTCGGGGTTCCCCGTCCTATACAGATTGACCGGGAATCACTCACTGTTTCGCAACGGCCCTGTGCTGGCATCAGCATAGACAGCAGGAGATAACACGGCGGGCTCTGGAAAGTACTCTCAAGTCACCTCACGATGAATCAGCAAGCTATTCTCACAACTGACCCCCCCCAGGGTCTCACAACTTGTGGGACGTGGGTTGGCGACCACGGAACCCCAGCTGAGTCTGGCATCGCTTCTACTTCCTGATGCCGGGCTCATTTCAGTTCTCTTTCCTGTCGGCCTCCCTTGGTCAACTCTTGTTCTCTTCCGACCCAGACTGTATTAGGGTATCCGAGGGCTAGGGAGTCTTTCAATTTCCCGCCTTAATTGGCTTTGTCTCATCTTTCCTGATACCCTCATTCTTCGAGGGGTCTGCCTTCTTTTCCTTTCCATAATATCTCCTGTCTTCTGCTCAAGGCCCTCAATGAGGCAGGGTGTGTGTAGACCCACCACTTCTGGTACACCCTCAAGGACTCATGACTGGTGAGTTAGGAAGCTGGCAACCCCGAGGAATTCCTGAGCTACATGCAGGGAATGGAGTGGTATGTCAGAAATTTCAAGTGGACAGTGTTACGCATCGGGTTCCAAAGGGTAAGTATACACACTTTGTTTTCGATCGGTGAACGATGTAGATTTGTACTGCGCCAGAATTTATTGAAGGTCATTACTCAAGAACTGATCGGGAGATGAACCAAGACCCCAGAAAATAAATGAGTGGATAAAAAATTTTATTTATTAAAAATTTGAGTAATATGAGAAAAAACTGTATGGAAATGAGTGAAATACTATAGATCTTATGCATTTATAAAAGACAAGGAAGTAGGAATGATTTAAAGATGGACATATATTCCATTATACGAAAGTGGGAGGTTCACTTTACGAGAAAGATCACGCCACTTGAAGCGAGAGTTACGTCATGAGAGAGGGGAAGAGGCGAAGGTCGAACTGCGGACGGAAGTCAGGAGAGGTGGTAAGAGTTACGTCACACCACGGGAGGAGAGGAAGTGAGACGAGAACTTGAGGAATGCGGAGAGCAGGACGAGAGAGTTCTTTTCCAATTTAGATTTGAACGAGACAAGACCTCGAGCATAAACCAGTATCTTTATAATAGTGCTACGGTTCATAAAGGTTGGAA
This sequence comes from Meconema thalassinum, assembly GCA_946902985.2. Classification (NCBI taxonomy): domain Eukaryota; kingdom Metazoa; phylum Arthropoda; class Insecta; order Orthoptera; family Tettigoniidae; genus Meconema; species Meconema thalassinum. The sequence continues at coordinate 1,101,786,081 of OX336389.2, read as the reverse complement.
GTAAGGAAGAATGTAATTTCAGTAACTTGGGAGCAAGCTACAACTATATATTGCAGTGCTTATACAAAGTGTTCCACATAACTAGAAACATTTTCGACAAGAAGCTACTCAATATTTCTACGTGTAAGAGCTTATTTGAACATTGTATTGAAAATGCAAGTTATAAGGCAGCTACGGGGAGGTCTCAATTATATTGTCAAGAATATGAATATTGACATGTGCTAAGTTAAGCATGGGGAAGTTGAAGACTACAAGGATGTCAGTTGAATTCCAGATTCACTAACATGAAAGACGCTACAAATATCTACGCAAAGCGCAACATCACCGAGCAAAACTCACACTTTTCTACGAGAGTTTTAACACATCTTGAGATACGAAACGCTTGCATAAACGACAGTATTACACCGTGATGTCTATTCTGAAGAAAACCGATGTCTATTCTGAAGAAAACCGATGTCTATTCTGAAGAAACCATGATGTCTATTCTGAAGAGATGGAGAATCGAAGCCGGCCTACTTGGAGCGGAGGAGAGACGGGAGTTGGCAGAGCTGTTCTCGGCGAGGTCATTCACCGCAAGCCCAGCTGCTGCTATCACAGAACCGGTCTTCATAGCTGTGGACATTGCTATGAACACGACAAGTTTGGTTTGGAAGGAGCGATGCAAGTATTTTCAGCAGTACAGAAGTCAACACAAGGTAGTGAGAAAATTGTCTTTTATAATGTAGAATTGTAGTTTAGTTGTGTGATTATCCAATTGACCAAACGCATATTTTTCAACCGCATATTTTCAACCGCATATTTTTCAATAGCATTTTTCTTAACTGCATTATTTAAAATGTATAATTTTGTCAAAGTAATTAAACTTGTGTAGATCTTGTTATTGTGATTTTTCATATTTTTCTACGGAGTTATTTGCCGTATTTCTTGGAAAATTTCAGTCACTTGGACGAAATTTTGGCATGATGATGATGCTATTAACACTAAGGTTATAGTAAAGTAAAATCGTGTAAATATTTTCACACTTGCGTTAGATTTAATTTAATTAAATCTGTTTTATCGCAGCGATGGAATATAAAGGAATTGAGAGGAATATAAAGGAATTGTTCAGAGTAACTTAGAACCAATTGTATTAAAGGAATTCAGAGCGTTAAAAAGGAATATAAAGGAATTGTTTAGAGGAAAGCAAATTATTGAAAGGAATTGTATTAAAGAAATTTAGAGCGTTAAAAAAATAATGTAGAGTGAACTATTTAAAAGGAATAGAACGTTGAACGAAGTAAAGCAGGAGTAAGATTGTAAATGAAGTAAAATGAAATTTATTGGAGCAAATTTAAGTACAGTATACTTAAGAAGTAACGTCACGAAGTGTAAAGAATATTTCGACAACTCATGATGTTGATTCGAGTGTCAGAAATTTATTATGAACGAAAGTATTACGAAAACCTTAAACACATATGTCTAATGAAATTTAGAGCGTTAAAAACATAAAGGAATTTGTTAAACAAATATTAATGGAATGAAGTCAAACTTATATCTTTTGTTAAGAATATGAATATTTACTGATATTTCTTGAAAAGTTGTAATAAAATGTAAAGCTGAATTTAAACACGTGAAGAGGAAAGTTAACGAAATTAAATCACAGGGTGATCAAAAAGGTGAAAGTACAGAGATTTATTACAGAAATGAAATTACGAGCACGAGGCGATGTTGTATCAATTATAGAGGAGAAATGTTAAGTAAAGGAAGTATATGTATTGAAGTAGAAGTTTATAGTTGAATTACCGTGCAGATTAAAGAGATATGAACGTAAAGGAGTTACGTAAGTTTACGAAGGGACGCAGGGGAGTCTCTTAAATTTTTCTAGTATTGAATGCAATAATTGTGAAGTTATGAGAGTGAAGTAAAGGAAGATTCTATACAGGGTGTTTAAGAGAGAAAGTAATTGTTGTACAATTATGGAGGAGAAGTGAGGAAACGAAGGTTAATGCCGTGCACTTACAGTATTCACGTTTATCAGAAGATTGTTAACTCAGTAAAGAATTTCAGCACTTATTTCAGAATTTCATGATATATAGATAAAGGTAAAAAGGAACAGTGCTTAGCTTAAATGTTTGTCACTTATGTTCAATTGATTATGACGAGTATTTATTACTTTCAACACGATAGTTGCGGTGTATGTTTGTTTGAATTTGAATTTGATGTTTAAGAGAAATGGAGTAGATGAAAGACTTATTGGAGAAAGAAAATTTAATCTTCGACGTTATGGAGTGTAAAATTTGAATTTCATAAAAAGGATGTATATATGCACATAGTTCATGAATAATTTGATTAGATATGGAACTACGGTTCATAGTTGAAGCGGACCTGTATAAAATAGGGCAATACTTAATGTCACGCCGTTTCACATTTTCTTACGATAGTAATGCCACGTGCAAATTTATCTTTGCAGTTATTTTTGTTGAAGTGTCAGGGAGACACAATATTACGGGAGGAAGCCAGTTGTTATATTTGTTTTATTAGCTTAATAAACGGCTAGTGCTTTTTAGCAACTTAGTCAAATTTTTATCTAAACAGATTCCGTTTTCATTGTCGTCATCGTCGAAAATAGTACTACGAGGTATAGATACAGGCGCTCACTATAGATTAGACCTTATCACCCCTCGAGATTGTAGTTTCTCGGTTGTTCTAAATGTAAATAATAGTAGAAATTTGTACCTTGTCTAGTAGTACTATTTTCTTTACGAATAATATCTATCCTGTATGTTCCTGGAATTCCCAATTTTACTTAGTAGGCATGATAAGCTTGTGAGCTGGGTAACTTACATGTCTGCAATCCTTTTTCGGGCTTTGGATATAAGTACTGATGGGTTTCTTCGGGCGCAGTACCAAAGGGCCTTAATGCGGGAAATGGAGTGGTCTGTCCGAAATTTCGAGTGGACAGTGTTACTCGTCGAATTCCAAACGGTAATTATGTAAAATCTGGTTGAGATCGGTGAAACGGTGTAGTTTTGTGCCAAGGGCCAAAATGCAGGGAATGGAGTGGCCTGTCCAAATTTTAAAGTGGACAGTGTTACTCATCGGGTTCCAAAGGGTAAGTATACACATTTTGTTTTCGATCGGTGAACGATGTAGATTTGTGCCAAAGGGCCTAAATGCGTGGAATGGAGTGGTCTGTCCGAAATTTCGAGTGGACAGTGTTACTCGTCGAGTTCCAAAGGGTAATTATGTAAAATCTGGTTGAGATCGGTGAAACGGTGTAGTTTTCTGCCAAAGGGCCAAAAAGCAGGGAATAGTGTGTGGTCTGTCCGAAATTTAAAGTGAACAGTGTTACTTGTCGGGTTCTACGGGTAAGTATATAAAATTGGGGTCAGATCGGTGAAACGGTGTAGATTTGTGCCAAACAGCCTAAATGCAAGGGATGGAGTGGCCTCGCCGCAATTTCAAGCAGACAGGGTTAGTCGCAGTGTTCCAAAGGGTAAATATACAAATTTTGGTTGAGATCGGTGAAACGGTGTAGATTTGGGACAAAGGGCCTAAATGCAGGGAATGGAGTGGTCTGTCCGCAATTTCAAGCAGACAGTGTTACTCGCTGGGTACCAAAGGGTAAGTTTACGAATATTGGTTCTGAACGGTGAAACTGTGTAGATTTGTGCCAAAGTGCCTAAATGCAGGGAATGGGGTGGTCTGTCCGAAATTTTAAGTGGACAGTGTTACTCGCAGGGTTCCAAAGGGTAAGTATACAAAGTTTGGTTCAGATCGGTGAAACGGTGTAGATTTGTGCCAAAGGGCCTAAATGCATGGGATGGAGTAGCCTCTCCGCAATTTCAAGCAGACAGTGTTAGTCGCAGTGTTCCAAAGGGTAAATATACAAATTTTGGTTGAGATCGGTGGAACGGTGTAGATTTGGGCCAAAGGGCCTAAATGCAGGGAATGGAGTGGTCTGTCTGCAATTTCAAGCAGACAGTGTTACTCGCAGGGTTCCAAAGGGTAAGTATACACATTTTGGTTCAGATCGGTGAAACTGTGTAGATTTGTGCAAAAAGGGCCTAAATGCAGGGAATGGCTTGGTCTGTCCGAAATTTCAAGCAGACAGTGTTAGTCGCAGTGTTCCATAGGGTAAATATACAAATTTTGGTTGAGATCGGTGAAACGGTATAGATTTGGGCCAAAGGGCCTAAATGCAGGGAATGGAGTGATCTGTCCGCAATTTCAAGCAGACAGTGTTACTCGCAGGGTAACAAAGGGTAAGAATACGAATTTTGGTTCTGATCGGTGAAACGGTGTAGGTTTGGACCAAAGGGCCTAAATGCAGGGAATGGGGTGGTCTGTCCGAAATTTCAAGTGGACAGTGTTACTCGCAGGGTTCCAAAGGTTAAATATACAACTTTTGGTTCAGATCGGTGAAACGGTGTAGATTTGTGCAAAAGGGCCTAAATGCAGGGCATGGAGTGGTCTGTCCGAAATTTAATGTTGACGGGGTTACCCGCAGGGTTCCAAAGGGTAAGTATACAAATTTTGGTTCAGATCGGTGAAACGGTGTAGATTTGTATACATAACAGACAGACAGACAGACAGACAGACAGACAGACAGACAAACTTTGTGCTTTATATATATAGATGTAATTATTACTTTATAAACATCCAAAACAAAGAAGTAATATTCCTCACTCTATCCTATGTGTTGTGTCTAAAGAAAAAAACTCTAATGCATGCTATGGATCGATCTCCATTTAACAACTATGCTAACCGGATCGAGTGCAATTTTCCCTTCTCTAGGCCCCATGTTGGGTGCCATTTTCCCCTTTTCTCCACATGTGCCTGTCTGTCCACCAGGGATGGACAGACTATGACATGCGAGGCAACATGAGTAGATTGGGAGCACGAGTCTCAGGTCTCAAGGCGTCCTGGGTTACGCCGGCAAAAATCTTCGACACAATGCCCTCATGTTGCCCGTTGAGGATTCAGGAAAATGTGCACAACAACACGACACTGAGTGAGAAAGCAATATTTAAAAGAAAATCATTTCATATGTTTATTCACAAAATGCATGTTTATCAGCAACAAACTAATATTATGCACTACACTGCGGCGAAAACAAAACTTGCAACGGCAAAATAGTGATTAGTGCATCTCGCAGTAAAAATAATCACAGTCTTAATCTCCATAAGAGTACAGTTGTTATGACTATGGTCGAAGAATACAATTATATAATTTTGCCATATACAGAAGAGAATACACAATCATCTATAAAAATAAAAATTGACAAATTAAGGAAATAAATTACGTCGCAATTCCCTGACCTATTCTAATTCTTACATTAATTAGGACCTTCGAAATTGTTTCACACATCATCATCATTTCACGTATTGTTATTTTACATGTCACAATAATTTCAAAATTTAAACAAAAAAAATGATGATTTTCGTCAACAACAACTATCTAAGCAAGGCTTTCTCAAAAAGTTATAGTTCTTACCCGTAAAACATAATGTGACACTCGACTAGTATAATTTACGAGAAGAAATTTCGAAAATAAATTGTATAATTATAAACAATTTAATGGTTGACACTCGAAATATTTCTTCACTGCATTTCTCAATTGCTCAACACATTGAGTTTAAAGTAATTCATTGAACACTGTTGTCAAGTACTGTAAGTTATTTTATGAATTTGCAATCTTATTTGACGTTACGTCATATTACTCTGTCTAAGAAATTTGACTAGTATAATAAATATTACTTCATGTGGAAGTCTATTAACTATATTGGACAACATTTTTAGCCTACTTTTCACATTTTGCAAAAATGAGGAAAAAGTAGACTTATGAGATCGATCCGGGAAAATGTGTGTCTGTCTGTCTGTCCTTCTGTCTGTCTGTCTGGCTGTGTGTGTCCCCCCCCCATCCCTATCAACTCCTAAACGGCTGCAGCAATCAAAACCAAATTTAGTATGAGTAAAGATGTGCACCGGAATATCTCACGTCCATATTTGAAAATGATGTCAGTGCTACCAACTGCTGAAAAAACGCACTAGAAATTTGAGCTCCATGTTGGATATCTTGCAAGGTATGCATGGGAGCTATTCAAAAAATGGCACACATGTAGATAAGACTATTTCAGTTTAATTTCCAGGAGGCCAACCATGACAGTGTTGCCAAAATAATGTTAAGCCTTCTGATAGGTCCAATGTTTAAATGCATATAACTTCTACACTATCAATTGGATTTCAACCAAATTTTGTATGTAATATCTGTAAATAAACAGATATGACTGAGCGTATTCTTAAGGCCACCAGGGCTGCCAACTGTTAATAATTGCTCTCTCTATTTTTTTCATCCAAATACCTATATGTCAGAAAGTATGCAAGCCAACAGCTTTAAACTATGTACACGTATATTCTGACATTTTAGATTAATTTGGAGTAACTTATATACGTCAGTTCTACCAACATAATTATACACCTGCTGATAGTACCAATTTTAAAATACATGTAACTTCTATACTATCAGTTGGATTTCAACCAAATTTCGTATGTGCTATATGTACCATAACAGATATTACTATTAGTATTGTTAAGAGCAATCAGGGCTGCCAACTGTTAATAAATGCTGTATATATTTTTTACCCTAATATCAATATATCAGATAGTATGCAAACCAACAGCTCTATACTTTGCACACGTATAGCACCTGACATTCTAGATTAATTTGGAGTAATTAATACAAGGCAGTGCTGCCAACATGATTCTATGCCTGCTGATATGTCCAATTTTAAAATACATGTAACTTCTATACTAACAAATGTATTTCATCCAAAATTGGCACAACAAGATATCATAATATTTCAGATTATTTCTGACCAGCACACGCATGACATTGTTAGCAACATGCTTTTACGCGTGCTGATAGATCCAATGTCTAACTGCATGTAACGTCCATTGGACTTCAACCAAATGTTGTATTCTGGACCTTAAGAGATGGAACTAAGAATATATTCAGTCACCAGGACTGCCAACTGTAGTGCTCTATTAGGCTACATTATACCAGGTATATTTTGAACTAATTAGATATTTCTATATTACCAACTTAATTTCGTCATTATTCTAGATAGGTTCATATTCTGTAGAATAATCATTGGCATGAAAAGTAGGCTGTATAGTTCTTCACGGAACTTCTTGTTATTCATCTGAAGGTTTCGCACACACTATTGGACAGGATTGCCACTACCGCAATATGTCCCATATACAAGTGGATTTACCACTAAACCTTCTAAGCTGATACTCAGGAAAAACATATTTATCAACTTGGGATTAACATAAATACTTATACCCATTATTTCCAATCGGAATTAGAACAATTAGCTTCAATTACTACGCGTCCAATACGAGCTTGAGGATATTCTGATCCTTCACTCTCAAATAAACAATATATGTAACCTCTTGACTGTACAAGGTCAAAGTTATCGGTTTTCATAAGAAATTCAATGTTTCAAAATAGAGAATTATTATTATTATTATTATTATTATTATTATTATTATTATCAAAATGAAATGTATAATTTAATTATTCAGAATTGTAAGAGTGTCAACTTGAGATTCATCCTACTACCTCGTGAAAATATCGGGCAAGGTTTCCTATATGGTTACTTTAATTTATACAAAAAGGATCGTAATGTGAAGATCCAGCTCATCTTCATATTCGAACATACAATTTAGGAAACGACAATATAAATCGAAAGAACGTTCGCAGTGCATTAAGAAGGCGCAAAAATACGGAGGTTTGTAAATTCACGGCAATAAATTCACATTACAAAATAGGAGGCTTCTGCCTTAGCGATGTCTGAAGATCCTGGGATCCATCGACGCGGAATGGTTACAGGCACCATGGTTTCCCTTGGACTTCGTCCTTAGGAAAGGTCATATCCCAGCATTTGCTCAACGCCTCCATGGTCAAAGAGGTGGGCCAGGGATGGCATCGCTTCCATTTCGTCCATTATGCTAGTCCGGCCTCGTCCGCCTGCACCATAGGCCACTAGCCTGTCATGATCTTCCTTCAGCTAGTCAATGACGTCATGTTCCTATTCACTTGGCATCGGAATGTGATCTAAGTTGAATAACTGACTTAAACCTTCTCGCTGGGTCCACTATGATTACTGATAAATGCTCCAATTGTAATTGTCGCGTTCACTGATATTCAATTGATTTTGGATATTGCATTCATATGTTGAAAATATGCCTGATTTATTTCAAGTGTCCGTTTATCAAGTCGTAAAGCATGAATTATTTCCTCAACGTCCACACTATTATCGTCAGTTTTAGTGTTCACAATAATCTGAGCAAGGCTCACACTTTTCACAATATGTCAGCCTATCTATCTTCTAATCTCACAAATACTAGCGCAGTCAATATCAACTTACCTTTCACTTTCAAAGTATTTCACTGTCACGAAACATTATTGGTCTAAGTTCCAAACGTTGATGTACCACGCAATCACTCGCGGCCTTTTAGCAACACGGCAACATTGTCGAGTATAATAACGTCATACTGGCGCGTACCTCCTCTAGCCACGATACTATGTGAGATAACAACAACATAACATCACATAACTGCATGTAACACAACACAACATGCATGCTCTGTCCACGCCTCAGTTTATATATTTCCCACAGGTCGAGAATCGTCTATCGTAGCAACATCACGTAATGCAGTTCTACGCTTTCCATGCCTCTCGTACTAGTAATTACAGAGTACTTCTCTTAAGTTGGCAGCGTTCTTAAATTTCCAGGACATGAACTTACAACTGTACTTTTGTTCATTTACGCTGCAAGCCTCCTTACATGTAGTGACACAGTATTATTCAAATGCGCTTCCTACCTCCTTCCTGGCCACGCGCTAAGTTCAAATATACCAGGCAAGCAGTGAGCAGCGGCCTTGACTTCGCTCCGCGCGCCGAGTTCAAACTTCCTTCACGCCAGACCTGCTGCCATATCTCATCAGGGCACAGTACAACACTTCAGTCCAACTCATGGCGTAGTGGCTAGCATTCTTGGCTGTCACTGTCACTGTCTCCCAAAAAAATTAATTCTGGTCTGACGGCTGGAGTGGGGTACACTCTGCCTCGTGAGGCAAAACTGTGAAGAGGTGGATTTGATTCCTATCTCAGCCATCCTGGATGTGATTGTCCGTGGTTTCCCCACTTCTACTCCAGGCAAATGTCGGGTTGGTAGTTAACTTAAGGCCACAGCCACTTCCTGCCCTAATTCTACTGTGCCCGTTTAGACCGGAGTCCGCACGACCACATATGCATTTTACCAATAATCAGTCAGCACGAGAGTCAAAATATCCCGGGGCGCCAGATGGGTTAAAGCAAATCGCAAAAACGACATCAAATTAAAAAAATGCTTTGCTGATTTTTGGCTCAATGCAACAATAAGGATAGAAGGAGATTTAATTGGGTATGACACATCTGGTAAAATTATCTCAGTTTATTTTGAAGTTAAAATCTGACTGCAAGGATGCTCAAAGCAGCATCACTCACGTGTGGCGATCCACACTCTTATTTACACACAATATACAGAAATTTTCCAAACACATTTGACAATCTTTTTGGAAACACAAGTCCGATTAATAGTCCTGTAGACTGTGTTCCAAAATTATTAATATTTAATTCCAGTTCAAAGTTAATTGTCTATACTGGAAATATCGTAGATCACTGTTTGAAATTTTACATAAATATTAACACTCGTAGAATAAATGTTTATAGAATTCTAAACTTTCACTTTTTTTTCCAGTTTCAAAAATACATCGTCGAAAAATATTATCATCATAGAAGCAACATAAATTATTTACATATATTAATAACATCTGAAAAGTATTTGACCTTTGAGCATAGCATCGAAGAACTGTGCGAAGCACAACAACAATTAATTGTTCTTCTGACATTAAACATTCGAGAAGTGACTCGATTATGAACTTTCAAGTTCCTAACAAAATATATGATTTCTGAATCATCAACTTGATCAATAAATGGTTGAACCATTCAACTATTCAATTATCCACTTGGAATCATTATTATAAAAATATTTATATTCATGGCCATTTTTAGCAACTTTCACAACTTGCAATTCTTCGACAGAATGCGGAAATTAGAATTGTAGTTTCATAATGAATTCATTTAGTTCATGGCACTAGGATTGAAATTATCCTTTAAATTATTCGTGGTTAAAGAATTATTTTTAATTGGCAGTGGCCCATTCTACTATTTGTGTAAGAACACAATATTACAACAACAACGGCAAAGGTCTTCCTCTGAAGAAGAATAAACTACTATCATGACAAATCCGGGTTCTAGCAAAATCAAAGTCTAAATGGAATTCGTAAACAAGGTTGAAATAAGAACTGATGGTTTCAAGAAATAACCTTCGGGTCATTCATACGACGAAATGTGTAGTTCCAATACTCCTACTATAAACCTGAGCCATCGAACCTGCTATTTGATTGATGCTCGAAAAAACCTCTTCATTCCTGCGACTTAAACATGCGCACCTGGGAATGGCATTTCAACTACTCCACACACATAAATTTTCTTCCCAAAATTTATACAATAAATCAAGCCTCTGCTTGTTATCAACACTGGAAGATTAATAAACTTACAAGTTTATTTTATTTTACCATTCAGTTCAACCCGTGAATTTACCATACTTATGAAAATCTTATTTCACTTTCGAGTGTATTTACGTCATGATTTTATATAAATCCAAAAATATCCTATTTGATACAAATATCAATTGCTTCCCGTTTCATGCCTCTCCGTGTTATCTGAAAAATATACTTTGCTCAATGCAAATATCAACTGTTCAACCAGAACTGAAATGTTGGTTGAATGCGGGCTTGCGCTAACCACTCTCCTTCGGAAAATCTCCTGTTCCAAACTAGAAATGATTAAACTACTTCATAGGCTCTCTCTCAATACATATGATTATTATAAAATATAATATCCAAGAATTATTTAGAAAAATTATGAAAATTATTATTATTATTATTAGTGGATTTTTATTATTATTATTATTTGTTATATTATTTTAAATATGTTTAATTATCATCTCATTATGTGAGAATCCACATGTTCGAACCTTCGAATATGGAAAAAATATCCATTCCTCAACAAAAATAAATTATTAACTTTTACAGTTACATCGGTTGTTTTCCGTGGTTTCCCAAAAATATGAAATATTCAAATAAATCTTCGAAATGCTCGGTCATCGATCCTAAACTGTTCTGAGTGCTGAAAATGCTCAGAATAACTCTAATAAGTCTTGCGTAAATCATTGCAAGATTTAAATACGAAGATAAAAATGTGTTGGTCATCTGCAGAAAAATAGTTTGTTCCAATTAGCTAGGCATAATATAATTCAAATGTGGCTTACATTTCTTGATGGTCTTGAAGCGTAGTAAACCTGGTCTGTACCAGATTTATCCATAGACATGCCCTATCGGACAAGCACGTATAATCCTTGTATCCGCCGCCATCATATACCCACAATTCGTATAGTCAGACATAGTGGTAGTATCTTTTGACGTTTGAATAAACTGTGGTTCCATTTTAATATGGGCTTCTATCAAAGCCATAACAGTTTGTTTAAATAGGGTCAGATCTAAGTGATCTATTCTTAGATATGTCAGTTGTAACATAACTCACTGTAATCTTATCAGTACAAGAAAAACACTGACAGTCTAAGCAATTAACGGCTGTTCTGAAGATCGTTCCCTGGGCATGGTTTGTTATATCACCATCTGCCATGCGCTAAGCAACTTGCAGTTTCCCTTGCGTAGACTAATGAACGTCACCGTTATAGACTAGTCTTCAGTGTACTGACAGATCGAAGTGGTTAGCTAGTTACAAAAATGAAAACTGACTTGAAATGGATTTAAACATCCAAGTATTAAGTTATTACTGGACTGTGACAAAATACTATTTTCTAGACAAAGTCTAGCATATGTCCTTGTAGAAATATAAATATTTCCACCAATGTCTGTAGAAAAATCAATCACCTCAGTGATTCTCCTCACCAGAAACTTACTAAGTTCCAACTCGTAACGCAGCACTTTTCGTGACTATCACGACTTTAAAAAGAACTTCTGCGTAGATCCGGCAACCATGTGCCTTGGCTCAGCGTAGATGCAACTTGCTCGCCAAGTGCTTGTGTTAGAATGAGCTGACCATGCTTCGGCCAGCTGGCTTTTATTCAAAACTGCCAGGGTCACGCGTCATCACCTGATATCTAGAAATCCTCATATCTCTGGTATCCCTGGTCCGATTTACTTGATACTAATTGCATTCTCTTTCATTTGGCCGTGCCAGTAATCTGATCCCAGTCTCAAGTCTCTACTCCATGTTTAACTATTTAATCAATAAATAGCCTCGACCTCTGCTATTACTCGCTACGTCACTTGACATCCAAGTATCGGTAAATTATTTCCAAATGCTTCGAGAAGCAATGTAGCGCGATATTCAAATATCTCAACTTTCAAAAGCGGCTACAGCCTTTCCCTTGATATCTAGGTGTCTAAAACTTGGAATACCCATTCCTAGAGTTGGGCACACTACCTCAATTACAAGTGAACTCACTTGTACAAACATCACAGTGTTACAGGTTATCAGACAATTTCTACACACACCCAAGGGGCCACATAACCACGATGTGGCAAAGGCCCTTAAGAATTAACAACAACAACAACAATCCTTCAATTTTTATAAAAAATTACAATTAAGGAAATAATGTGGACAAGTGGTAATTTTTAGGGCTATAATGCCACTGCCAGACGTTTTGAATTTGTCGACGTTTAACCCATTATATGGTTCATTATACATCGATTACAAAAGTTTGGTGCTTTTCAGTCGGTAAACACGAATGTACCCAAATAGAGCTGGGTTATGCCCTAATCCTGAAATAAATTACATGAGATTAATAAATACACTAGGATGACCAGTTTTGATCGTCAAGCGATCATCATCAGATCCATTACACTTAGGCTATAACATCTATGTTTGAGAATACAGGTGAAAAATATATACAATATGTACAATTATTTAGTTGCAGTGTTGGTAATGCAGCTGTCGGTGTATGCTAAATGTAGTATATCTAATGTTAAGTGAACTTCTAAAATGGTGATAAAAATCCTGAATTTGTCTGTTTGGGGTGATTATATGGTTATACAAAATCACCCCAAACAGACAAATTCCGGATTTTATCACCATTTTAGAAGTTCACCTAACATTAGATATACTACATTTAGCATACACCGACAGTTGCATTACCAACACTGCAACTAAATAATTGTACATATTGTGTATATTTTTCAACTGTATTCTCAAACATAGATGTTATAGCCTAAGTGTAATGGATCTGATGATGATCGCTTGACGATCGTAACTTGTCATCCTAGTGTATGTATTAATCTCATGTAATTTATTTCAGGATTAGGGCATAACCCAGCTCTATATGGGTACATTCGTGTCGACCGACTGAAAAGCACCAAACTTTTGTTTACTTAGGCAACACTGAAAAATGGCTTCAAACCTCACAATATACATCGATAATTTTAGAAATGTGATCACACTGCAACATAGAAAGGTTTGAACCAATAATAATCCGTAAAATGACCACTAGCCATCAGGCATTAACATCATAATTTCGGAATAATAAAAATAATGTTTGACAGCTTTTGTATGGAGCGTGGCACTCCATAGAAGTGAAACCTGGACAGTTGGCGCAGCAGAAAAGAGGACAATAGAAGCGTTTGAAGTGCGGTGTTACATGAGAATGGTGAAGATCAAATGGGTATATGGAGTAACAAATGAAGAGGACGAGTGGTCGAATAAGGATGTTTCTGACGACTGCTAATGAAGAGAAGAGGTAGGTCAGATACCAAGACACCCAGGAATAATAAACTTAGTTATGGAAGGAAGGGTCGAGGACAAGAACTGTAGGAGTAGAGCAAGGTTTGAATATGTTGAACAGATTGTCTCGGATTTAAGGTGTGGTAGCTATGTAGAGATTGGTATATTCTTTGGAATATACACTTAATTCTAGTCTTAATAATAGTTTACTCTTTGATTTTTCTTCCTGTAATTTCGTTTTATCTTTAGCTTCCATTTTTTTTGTAAACGCAAACAGAGACGTTCTCTTTTCCTGTTCTCTGTGCATTTTCTTATCCCTTTGAAAGTTTGTTTCAGATGTGCTATTTGCTTGTAAGATTATCCACAGCCCTCCATGTGGAAATTCGTTGAACCCTTTGATTCCAGTCATTTCAAGAACTACAGCTGAAAGTTCTACAACTTTGAAGTAGATGGCATCCTTGTCGTTATCAATAATCTCCATGAAGACTTCAAATCGAATGTATCAAACTATATTATGTATAATTTTGTTTTTATATGCTGCCTGCTCTGTATTTGTTCCGTTGTTTCTCGCTCCCTTTCCCTCACCGCTCTGGCTCTCCGAGTGTTTGGATCTCTCGATCATTCCTATTCCGGTACTAATGTGTGACAGTTCGGCTCTCTTCCCAGGAGAAGCTTATCTTTTTCAAACCATGTGTTGAACTTTTAAATAGACGCCATGTCTTCAGTTTTTGTAACGGCCGGCCGGAAACATCAACTACGCTGCAATGAAAGATAAGTAACCATCTAAGTGTTTTTAAACCAAATTTTAAGGGTTTTAAACTATTCTGAAGGATTTTAATGAATACTTTCGGCAGTATTCAAATTTTCACATACCTGTGGAAACTTCTAACTGCCCTTCGCGGGATATTTCTTTGTCTTTCTTAAGCTGAACTAAGCTTGTCATTGAAAGTTATGCAAAAACCTAGTACTTCTTGTACGAAATATGGGAGACACTTCTCTCCAGCGTTGGAATTTCGCTAAACCTATAGCTTGACAATCATGCTTTCTTCTTCGTGTGATGGTTCTATTAATTCTTTAAACTTTAATACAAAGTTATTCTTTAACTTCATTGTGGAATTTCGCTCTTCAGCATTTTATGTTGCCTTCAACTTGAAAAATTTCAAATAATGAAATAGACTCTGCCCAGTGATAAACCATACCGGCTACCACCTCAAAACTCTATAACGTCAAATTATTGCTAACTTTCAACTCAAATTGAACTACATAAACTGAAATAGTGACAATCTATCAATGCTCAACAAAATGTCAGTGCTACGAAAGGTGTTCGTGTGGCTATCTACCGCGCCGCGTTCCATTGGAAACAGTAAAATCAGCCAGACTTTAATTCCCATTCCTCTATCCCCAATATTCCTATTACTAACACTTTAGTATAATTTAAATAATTTGCTTGCAAATTTTCTATGAGCCTATTAATTGGCTGCCTCCCATGTTTTCATGTATGTCTTCCGTAGTTCAGTAAAAATACTCTATATGGTTATAAATCCACATTTTAATCTACACTTTCATTTTCCTGCTGCGATCAGGAATTTTGAATTTTGAATTTCCCAATTGTTAAAACGTTTGTATCTTTTTTTTATGTAATCGAGGTTCACTGAAGTGCTCTCTCCCTATTGTATTTAATATATACGTATCTCTGCTTCAATATTAGTGGTCATAATCCACTTTCTAATCGTCTTCGTGCTACGTTCAGGATTTTCAAACTGTAAGTATTTATTTGATTCTAAAGCTTTTCTTTTCGCTTTATTACGAAAGAATTCTACTTCAAAATGTACTTGCATCCTAATTCATTAACCGAAGAGTCTAACCCTTGTGAGGGTTCTTATTATTCTTATTATAGGTCCCAGACCTCTTAATTGTACAAATTGTTCGAAACCCCTTGTGAGGGTTCTTATAATTTATATTATAGGTCTCAGACCTCTCAATTGTACAAATGGTTAGAAATTCTATTATTGTTGAGGCAATTAAAATTGCTGAAATTTCCTGGAGTTCAATTATGTTTGCTCGAAGAGCTGTTAGGTATGGCCTTCCTTTTCCCATCTTTTCTTGCATTTAAAGAAATAATCACAAGTAATGAATCCCCAAGTTTAATACCAGTTTAATCATTTGTTGCGTTTATGGCAAAACTCTTGCTAACACTGCACATAAAGTTTACTTTAGTTACCTCTTGTAAATTATTAAAGACGAGTATAGCTTGCTCAGCCAGCTTGCTACTTGAGACGAATTTGCCTAGTCCTATAATTTACTTTTGAACTGTAGTTTTGCCTAAAGTTAGGTTTGTTTTTCTTACCCTTTCTAAAATTTTAGTCCGCACCCTGATGGATAAAAGTTTAGCCAAACTTAAACGCAACAATTGTTTCTTGCAAGTAACTTCTACTAGTTACAATATTCTCACCAAAAACTTAAAGGGCTTTCTAGTTCTGTCTATATTAAGGGCAATCGGTCCCCCTCTTACGGATCCATCCTCAGCGGGGAATAAAAATATCCCAGTTAATCCAAATCTCTGCAGCATTTCAAAATGCTTCCTAAAATATTCATTTTTTGTGAGAAAAATAAATAATTCAATTTCCTCTTGTCTGCATTTGTTCGCCAGTGAACTGCGTTCCCACACAATACCTGAATTCCGGCTCGGGAGGGAAAGTGCACTTAGCGCTTGCTTGTCGGCTCCCTCAGTTAGTTTCTCTCGCATCACTATGTTTGACTATAAGTACTGGGTGGTACACACTCTTGGTTGCTCGATGCGTAAGCAAGACTGTGTTTTCTCTAGTAGTTTCATTCATCAAGTTATTAGTAGTTTTTCCCTAATCAAACCTTCTTTGAAAAATAACCTATCAACAATTATAAATCATGTACGGTATTTGTTTCCTTGCCTTCCATTCACAAGTCTTAATCTTCCTCAACTATTCTTCCTGTTTTTTAGTATTAAAAATAAAGGTATTTTTTGGGTTCGCTTCCTTTTTCCCCAAAATATTCTGTTTCTATTCCCAAGCCCTTTCCATTTTCATATCATCTTCCCTCCGGTAGTGCTTATGCCTAGGCTTGACCTACCAGAGATGAAGCGATTATCTCCGGACGGGGGGAATGGAGGGCTGCATCAAACCAGTCAATAGACTGAAGACCCAAACGAGCAAAAAGAAAGGAAGTATTAATTTTACGTGACCAATAATCTCGTGACCATGAGCTACCGAACCTCCGTCTTACGTGGAATTTGAACCACAGGACATGGCATTTCACTTTAAAAATCTCACATACATTGACCAGGAAACGAACCCGGTCCTCCGTGGTCAGAGGCCAACAGCATGACCGCTGCGCCACCACTCCCCCAAAATAATTGACATGCACTTGTCTAAGTCTTCGTATCCAAGTCAATTATTTAGAAAACATCTTGATATATAATCAAAAGCTTCAAATCAGCATGAAATTTACCCTTCAACGAATGAAAATTAATACAATTCCTTTGGTAAACATTGTCTAGCAATGAATCTCTTTATTTTGGCAACAGACAATTCAGAACGTTGTGTGACGTTTTATTTGTTGTTGGGCAAGTTTAGTTCAATTCTATATTGTTAATTCATTTAATAGGCGTGGGATACCTTTGTCGTCAGCCTCGTGTACTTGGATATGTGTAGAATTTGTCTGATAGCCTGTGTTTCTGTTATGACTGTAGGCGTGTGTGTAGCAGTAATTCGAGGTTTGGGGTAGGCGCTCCCGAACTTGAAAAAAGTTACCATCTTAGCATTGGCCTAGAAGAATTGTGGAAAGAAACCAGAGAAAAACACACTCAGGTTGCCTGCTGTCAGCATGGGATTCCAACCTTCGATCAATTGTAAGGGCCGATGGAGTACAGTGTAATGTTCTTCAAAATGTTTGTGCGCAACGATTTCTTCAACCAATGTTACAAATCAAATATATCCGCATATCCAGCTAAATGTTTGTATATTTAACTCCGAAACGAAAAGGGAGTATGTACACTGCTCTAGCGTAAGTTAAACATTGATAATAAATTACTCACTGGCTGTAATTCGTTCAATCCTCTTCATCAGTTGGTAATAACGATAATACTGTGCGGAATTATCACTCATTTGTGCTAATGTGGTTTTCTTCCTGTCTGAATACCGGTACTTCACTGTGAATAGGTTTACATCGCACTACTAAAACTAATGACAAGGCTTCTCGCAATTAAAGACCATTAAATTCCAACCGACTGTGTCATGATTCGAGAGACTAGAAGTGAACGCCCCTGCCCACCGACACACAAGAATGGTAATAGATTACGTTAATGTTGGTTCTAGGGTCCTCCTAAAAACGTGGGTTATGCTAATCCATAGCACATGCTAGTTATCTGCGTGCATTGCCTTATAATCAAACACAAGGAATGATGTTTGGCGGTTTAGGATAATTCGTATTTCCTTGAGTTGCACACATTTGTATTTTTGCAGCAGACTAGTTCTAGGGATGGGATGTTTCATGTTGCCATACATCAATGATGCTTTCACAATGCACTTCACTTAATCAGCCAAGTAAGATTAATACGGATACTTTAACCAGTTTACGAACTGGTTACAGTGACCTATGGTGAGGGACATGAGGGAGAGTAGGATTAAAACCCCATGGTTGTCCTACCTCGAAGTAATTTCTTTCATTCCCATCTAATTTTCCAATAAATGCTGCGAAAAATTATCTTTTGTATTTCACAACTGCTACTTTTCCTATCATTTCACTGACCAATTTGTGATTCGCGACTCCATGATTCTACCGTTACGTCGAATGGAGTGAGCAGGGATCCCATCTGATTTTTGAATCAATGAACACATGTATCTCCTCCAAGCCGCTGCCTGTAGAAGGACTTGTAGGAGATTCCCTTGCATAGTCCAAGGGTGAAACTAAACGTGGAGGGAAATAGCGAGACAATGAAATCAGGGCACCAAAATGCATGTAATAAATAATTTGACCTGAGTTACGCAGATTGTAATATCAGGTTTTAAAGTCATTATAGTCTTCACCCATGCATAAAATACGAGCTTCTGTTTCACTAGATGTTATTGTAGATAGAACTTGCGTCCAATCTTTGTCCTACTCCATGCATGACGACATAAAGTCTTACATAATTAGAATTGCTGGAAAGATAAAATGGACAAGGGAATATAAGACCCATAGAAAACATGCAAACAGCGCATTTCCTACCTCATATCTTATATCCGGTCAGCGACTATCGATTCTAAGCTGGAAGTCAGTGGGCGGAAAGTTATAGTGCGACCAGTCAGAAAGGAACTTGCACGGAAAAGCACTACCTACGTGACAAGCAGGCACTCAGACATAGCATGCTTCAAAGCTGCCAGGATAATGAAGTTATACTTCTTCATTGCTTATTATCTCTTAAACGCCAAGGAGAGTCAACTTTTTCAGAACACCTACCTCGGTGAATAGTGCACCACGTAAACTAGGTCAGCAGCAGAAAGTAAGGAGCTCGCAGGTTCAAGTCCTGGCGCTGACAGCGCCTATCCTGAGTGTGGCTTTTTCCCCGGGGTTTATCACACTCCCTTTAGTCAAATGCCGGGATAATGCTATACCGTACATCAAGTCCCGGGCATTTACCCCATCCCTGTACCCGATATAGTTACACACACTACTACAGTCACCACGTAAGTACAGATCATTATACAAGATCAACATACACCCAACTAAACGGGCATAATGGCCAAAAATTTCCCAAGCCCCTTAAATTAATTAAAAACAAAACGAGAACATTAATCTCGATTCAGAGATTTCTCAACACTCTTAACCCTAGAACCACATTGTGAAGTCACCCGCGTCCCGGCTAACTTATGATCTCTTCTGCGCATGCACCAAATACCGTTAGGTTGCTATTATTTCGTCTACTCTCAGTATCAGAATAATTGTTGATGTGACTACATCGTTAAGGCGTTTGGAATATTTTGTTGCTGAGTTTTGTTATGTTCGTCATATACGACCCCACGGAGTGGTTTGTGTAATAACACTTTCTATAAGGTACCTTGCTTTATCCTATAACTAGCAACCCACCCCGGCTTCGCCCGGGAACAGTTATTAATGCATTACGTGATAAGCGCCTTTATTTTCGATGTCAATGAACTACGACTTATATCCGTTTTACGTCTCAGCATGATGGGTTAAAATCACTGACTGGACTATTAATTATATTATCATGGAGATGCATGTGCAACGAATTCTTGTCAACGTAATTTAAGAATGGCGAGGTGCATGCAACACAAATCCCCCTTCCGTCCAATCTAAAAACACTTATAGTAGGCGATGTATTGAAGATAGAGATATGCCCTCGCGGCTTTTTTTTGTAGAACTTCTTTTCATGCTGAACAATTCTTACACTCGTAGTTTATTGATATTTTTAACGGTTTGCCCAGCGTAAGCCTAAAAAGCGCACAGATGCCAGGTTTTTCTTTCGACTTTTTCACTGAAATCGTTACTGATTGGCTTTCTTTGATCATAAATAAATTATTTTCTACAAAAACATTCCTGGAGATATCCTTTACAGAATGGTGAAAACCACATCATAACCCATCCAGTGGTTCTCGAGATTACCCATGACATCCAAGAATCAGGGACTTTGTTTTATACTAAGTAGAGATTATACGCCAATCAGTATAATTTAATATAATATAATCCCCCTTCCGTCCAATCTTAAATTGACTGTGAATTTTGCGGAACGAAAAGTTCACAGGCGAAATGAGAGTAGCACTTCTAGGGATTGATTTTATTTTATTTTATTTTCACGGCTACACTTAGAGCTTAAGAGCTCCTTAACAGTAGCGCCCAACATAAAATAAGATTAGGGCTTATAAAAATAAAACATTTCACTTATATGAATGAAACTCAAATCCCCTTTCGTCCAATCTTAACTTGACTGTGTTTCACAGGCGAAATGAAGAAACCCGAGTTGCACTTCCAGGGAAACTCCAAACACAACCACCCTTCTCAGAAGTCTTAACTCAACACGACTCAACGGTTTGCTGGTGGCTGTATCTGGGGCAATAGGTTCGCCCGCTAGCTAGACTGTAACGGGGATGATAGACTCGCCCTTAGCTAACTCGTAAACCGTCGCCTCAGTAGTTGAATGGACATGGTTGAAATAAATTAAAACGTAAAAACACTTATACTGGGCGATGTATTGAGGATAGACATATGCTCTCGCATTTTGTTTTGTAGAACTGTTCATGCTGAACAATTCTTACACTCACAGTATTTAGATATGTTTAACGGTTTGCCCAGCGTAAGCTTACAAAGCGCTGGGACGCCAGTTCTTTTTTCGACTTTTCCACTGAAATAGTTACTGCTCGGCTTCCTTTGATCATAAATAAATTATTTTCTAGAGAAATCATCCTCGATATATCCTATAAAGAATGGTGAAGACCGCATCAAAATCCATTCAGTGGTTCTCGAATTTACCCGTAACATCCAAGAATCGGGGACTTTGTTTTATACTAAGTAGAGATTTAATCATGTCTAGTTGTGAAATCGCTGTAAACCCTTGTAACCTAAATAGCAAGATGTATTATTGTTTATTTGAAGCCATTACGCTACACAACATCACTGGCTGGCTGCAATTTTCAAGTACAAATCCTAGTGATTGGCTTTCCTCCGGCATCTTCCCCACTCCAGTGGAAAGTCAGCCCGGTAACTTATTTTCATTTTAGGTCATTTAACTAATCCTGGACCCTAATGATGACAGCTACGCAAACTGTAGAAATTATCACAATAACACGGGTTGTCAGACACTTCTCTTCAAATGTAGGAGATTGTATGACTGGTGAACCTGCACTAGCAGGCCATCGCTGCTTTCTGATTGGGTTGGGCAACAATACGAGTGTCGGACACTACTCGTATATGTCAGGGGAGGTTGCGTGAACTCCAGTTTCAATAGGAACTGAACCGTGTGGGCTGTCTCCTCACATGACCAGAAACACCCTATACAAGCTCTCGTACTTCTTATCTTCACTGTCACTTGTAACTCTTTAATCGGTCAACATGAACTATTACAACTGACAGTTTATATAGGCAACACGGAAGGAATGGTTTCAAAACTTTACGTTTGCTATCTCCATACAGTTCTCAACTCCGTCCACGCAGTCTGCGAAGTGCCAGTATAAAACACGTAGTCCGCACATTGGAGTGATTTGGCTGACAGTGACAGGTCCAATGAGGCACGATGCCGAGGAATAAGTAGTGCGGGAATTGGGGAGTTGTTGAACATGGCAAATTGTAAAACTGGATCAGTGTTGCAATCAGGAGTGACATTCTGCCAACATCTCCTACCTAAACTCAAATTCGTAGAATCTGTTTTAAACTATTTGAAACTATGCACACTTGTATGACTCAATATTACAGATACATTTTAAGCTATATATACAGTAAAAACTCGATTAACCTTATTGTCGGGACCGTGGTCGTGACGGATGAGCGAATAGACGGATAACGGAAACACTGTATTATTCCTCCAAAACATGACCTCAATCAATTATATTATTGACAAATATCACTCTCATAGTTATGTAATATATTTCGGAGCGAAAAGAAATTAAACACGATTGGATTGTAATAGAAAATAAAACTAATTATTACATGATAAAAACATACGTACAGCAGCTACAAATGTGGCAAAATAATGTATAAACTTACAGGAGAAATAGTTCATGTAGCTTGAAAATGGCGGGCCGGTACACTCACTTCCCACTAAAATAGAGTAAGTAAACAAAGCGAACGCTTCACTGCAGCACCTTGAATCACTGTGTTATTGCAGTATTATTATGCTATTACAGCACTGACGGTTAACAGAAACTGACGGTTAAAAGAGTGACGGTTAAACGAAGTTTTACTGTATATATATATACAAGAACACTACGTACTACGTTTCAGGGTTCCATGTTTAAGTGCATGTAACTTCCGTAACACTCAGTGGATTACTACCAACTTTTGTATTATTGTATATACAGTGTAAGTCATAAGATATATTTATGTAGATTCTCAGAGATAGCAGTCCTACCAAGAACCTAATAACTCTCCCTGGATACTTGAGCCGTAGACTCGCAATATTTTAGAAACCATGCAAGGAAACAATTTCGAACACACTGTATTACTCTATTAAGTTACAATTTTTCAGTTATGTTTTCAGGAAATTTTATAGATAGTTAATATTGTAAAATAGTCTAATTTGAGGAATAGAGATTGAGTCCTAAATTTTAAGAAAAGTAGGCTCTTTAGTTCGTCACGGAACTGCTTGTTTCAACTCTGATCTTGCGCAATGAATTTTCAAACAATCATGTTCAAACACTACTTTTAAAATAGCATTTCGGATACAGTCTTGTCTAGTTTATATGTTGAATTCGCTGAGTGTAAAGCACCTCTCGTTACCGTTCATGCAATGAGATCGTTGGATCCACCCATCAACTCTCTCATGTAGTTCATGTATTCTTTATGTCTAAACTACGAAACTATTCACTGGTGGATGCAATTTGCTAGGACTGGATGTGTGTGTCACGTTATGCTCAAAGAACATCATTATAAAAACCTGTCATTCAGAAATATTTAACACATATGCATTTTTTGAAATCTAGTTATATTTCCACCTTGTGACTTCACTCACATTAGAGGCTAAATTATAAATACTTGCACAGGAACATCAAAAACCACCATTTTCGCTGCATATTCATGCATGTGAGTTGTCGATGTCAGCAGTAACTTCGTCTGGATGTGAGAGAACAGGGGCGTGCTACATGTAGTGCTCGGCTCGGCGCCGATATCATCAAGACTCAAATAAAGCTGGTCTTTGCTTCGGAAGCCTCTCCACATCCTCCACATGCATAGCTTGCATCTTTTTACTGACGCTCGGCTAGCCGGTCGCTGCTGGTCTCAGAAGCAATTTAAACTTCCAGTTTGTCTGCGTCAATATTGTAGTAGTATTAGGTGTGAAAACCAGAGATCTTTATAATAACTCACTGGAATATTTATTGTTAAGTAGAACTTGAAAATAAAACCGCAGTCAATATTTGAAATCAAATCTCCTACAGTGCGGGCCTGCCCATTAGGCACTAATATCATGAGATTTACGGTCACTACAAGGTGCGCTGGTTTCATAAGCCATGTTTATTATTCGTTAAGATATTTATTGACACAAATCACCAGATATATCCCTCTTGTCGCTACAGACCATATGAAATATCAACTGTATTTTAGTCGATGAGGATAGTAGAAGTATAAAAGTAAATTGATTTATTGGCTCTCATGAACATGAAGTAACCTGTTATGACGTATCTAAATATGAATAAAACACTACGGGACTGTTAATGGAGTCAGTTTCTCACTTTTAACTTTTAGTAAAATCTTAATTTTAGAAAGTACTGTGGCCGTTGGCAGACTATGGTAAATGAAACGTCCCTGCTAGCCCAACCACATTCCGAGAGGAGGGCATTAACCATTTTTATTTATTGTTAATTTAAGGCTAAACGAGCTTGAGGTTACAAATATAGGAGTGACGGGTATATTAACTTCAAATGGTCAATCGTGCTTGAATTACAAATTAAAGTATTTCGTAATTAAACTTCAAATAAAATACTCCAATTTATCATTCCATTGAGGATTATTTGTCCTAAAAATAATGAACCATCTATGATCAAGTGAGTCTTCCAGTTGCAAAACTCGTTAAATCCACTTGTGAATAAGAATCATTTTCATGAGAAACGTTTCTCTGGACTTTGCCTCACGTATCTTTTGAGTTTGTTGTTTTCTACTTTTTCCTTCTTGCTTTGTGTTTTTGGTTTTGTGTTTGCTTTGTTCTTTTGCTTTTGCATTTTACTTTTTGCTTTTCTTTCTTGGTATCGGTTTTGTGTTTGCTTTCTACTTTTGCATTTTTTGAATTTTGCATTTTGGTTTGTGTTTCTTGTTTTTTGTTTTCTGCTCTTGCTTTCGTTTTTCAATTTTGCTTGTTGCTTCGTGTTTTTTGTTTTTGGTATTGTACTTGTTTTCTGGAAAATCAAAATAAAACAAAACAGAATAAAATAAAACAAACAAAACAAAATCAAAATAAAACAAACTAAACAAAACAAAATAAAAACTAAAACAAAATAAAATAAAACAAAAGAAAGAAACGAAACAATTTAAAACAAAATAAAACTAAATAAATAAAACAAAACAAACTAAACAAAACAAAATCAAAATAAAACAAAATAAAATAAAATTAAACAAAACAAAATAAAACAAAATAAAGTAAAATAAAATAAAATAAAATATTACAATAAATAATTTTACGACATGATCCTTATTCACAAGTGGATTAAACGAGTTTTGCAACTGGACGACTGAAGTACGAACGACACTGCTTATTGATGCGCTGCAGTAGCCCCAAGGTATAAAGTGTGTGCTTTGCACTACAAATATAAAATGCAATAATTAAGCACTGATGGTATTTTATGGGTTAATTCCAGTCAACAGATTTAACTGTAAATGATGATCAATGGTACATTACGGGACGTTTGCCACCAACGTCAAGTCACAAAGATGTCTCGCCTCCGCACAGCCGACGAGACGTGGAGGTAGTGTATGCTATTTAAAGAGGCATAACATATCATCTCCTAGGCGCCATGGTTAATAATGTTCTTAAAATTCGAAGCTTTTGCTCTTTGTCAGAATTCTGAATTCAAAATGTCTAATGTCCTAATGTCTAAATATTCTGCATTTGAGTTATTTTTCCTTCTTGATATTTCAGCCAGTAAGAATTGATGTGGTTATGTTCTTAATGGACTCTCTTCTTAAAATATTTTGTCTGTCTCTCCGAATTGCCACTTCATTTCGAAGTTTGTTTACGTGAACAGTTGTATTGTACGGTACTTTCAATACGATTTTATTAATGCAACCAATGGCCGTCTACTTTTCTCTTCAGAACGGGTAAGATTTGTACATCTGAAGTAAATAGACCCATCATTTAATCGATTCACTTTACTAAATTTGCAGTTGTCTATTATCAGGCACAGTTTCCCCCTTTTCATTTCCATCTTGAACGGGCACACTGAGCCTCGTGAGGCAACACTGAGAAGAGGCGGGAACGATTCCTACCTCAGCCATCCTGGAAGTGGTTTTCCTTGATTTCCTACTTCTACTCTAGGAAAATGCCGGAATGGTACCTGACTTCAAGCCTTGGTTCCTTCCAACCCAAATCCTATCTCAATTAGAAATAAACACACTAGTATGGACATCACAGTGACACAGGTTATCAGACAAATTCTACAAGCACTCAAGTACACGGAGCTACATGAAACACGATGTCGCAAAGCCCCTACGTAATCAACAACAACGTTTCCATTTTACTTGTTATGTTCATATATGTCCAGCACCGTATGCTTTCTTCCTACGTGGACCGAAAAAGTTTTTTTTTCTGGCTGCTCGTTTTGGAAACCTAGACCAAAGGAACTGGGGCGTTTTTGGGCAACCTGTGTACATCAAAGAGAAGAAAAGTTCATACTGAACCTGTTCCAAACGGTTTACCTTTTCTGGTCTAAACATTCTGATGATTTAAATAAAATATTATCGAACCTGGTCCAAACTTCCTGAGTTGAATACGACAACCACTGATTGCTGTGTTGCGTTTTCAGTGTGTCTTATTCCGTATTATCTGATACTTAAAAGAAATGTTTTTATTTCTTAACATCTGTCTTCAAGACTACTTGAGAAACAGCATCGCTTTCGAGCTTTTGAAGGGACGGTTCAGATGTGACATCAGTGTGTAAGATCTAATGCCCAACGAATATACAGTACCATATGTTACTGATTTTCATGAATATTTTTCTATGGAAACTCCACGAGGCTTCCTGTTGTGTGAGGTAAATTATATTTATTTCGTTAAGTCTCAGTATTTGAGAGACATTTTAATACTCTTAGAACAATATTAGAGTGGCAGAAAGTAGATTCTTTTATCATTCATATCTGGCTGCCCCATCTCGCCAAAGGCAGGTGATAGCCGGCCAAGTCTGTGTACAATGCAAAGAGGATTGTTGTCGTTATTCTGACGACTGGGCCAAACGGTTTGCTTTTTCTAGTTCAAACTAGTTGTATTCCTTGGTTACAAATTGGCAATAAATAATGATCATTCTTCCAAACAGGATGCGGCCGGCATATTTCTATATTCATAATACATCATTATTTGTGCTGATCCAGCAAAATGTAATTGCAATACAGTGCACACACTGTTAATCTGTTTCAAAGCCTCGACGGAACACTAGGCTGTGCTTTTGAAGATCCAAACTATCTACTTTCCATGTAACGGGAACTTTAGATCCAGCACAGAAGAAGTCTACAGTATTTGTCAGTAATTTGGTGTTTCCAGTATGTTCCCTTCATGTCAATCTCGATACTATGAGAGATCTAAAGAGTTCATTATAGTCCAGTCAACAGGTCACAATGATATTCATAGAAAACAGGGGAGATTTTTATGTTGTATTTCTGCTCTTAAATTTGTCCTTTCAATTAAAAATAACCTTCTACCCAGAGCAGATATCTGGAATCGATTGATTAGTTTGCTGATAGATTTCTTTATTCTCTGATACAACGGCAAAAGGAAGGGAAACATTAATTTCATTTTTCTTTGTGAAACTCGATGGACACAAGGCATCAATGGGTTGATGTATTGGTTGATTCACATTACTTTTTCTTTAAATGTGATTTACGGGCACTAACAACCACTTGGATATGCAACACAACAGCTGATAGTTATACACTTCTTTTTAAGTTAAATCTAATCTAGTAACAAAATCGTTTAGAGTGAGAGGATATAGATACCGTATAATTTGCATTCTCTCAGAAATGTTCTAATTCTATGCAATTCACCAGGGTGATGCACTGAATTGGTGATGGTTTTCTAACTCTAGCTGGCTTTCTCCTCCTGGCCACTATGCGACGTAACGCGATAAGCTATGAGGTCGGACATGTAGCTGCAATTCTCATGTTAATTCCCTGTATAAGCAAATGTTGACCCTCCATAGTCTGAAAGCAATAAGCCATTTCAACGCCGCTATGCTGAGATGAAATGTAATTAGTGTCTAGCGGCTTCTACTGCGTGTACAGCCTTACACTGCCGTGTGGGGGCGGTAATCGAGTGAACCGTGCAAAGAGGCACAAAACACAATAATGGTTTGAGCCCTGGGAATAGAAGTAATGTCTGCAGTCATACGCGCTATATGTTCTTCTTGTTTCTTCAATCGTTTAGTATAACATGTATTTGTTATAATACAAACTTTTCATAATATAAATGCAAGCATGAATTATTGAGAGAGATCCGTAGCTTGAAGTACGTAAATAAGCTGGAATTGTATCTTTAAATCTGTCAAAGAATCCTAAATTATTCTTTTAAGTACCTAGACCATTTGTGCGTTTCCTATTTCCCAAATATGTAGGATTGTACAAAATGTGAAATGAAGAGACGTTTTAGGGTTCAATCAATAACTCACTATCAATATCAAACGACCATTTCTTTCAGAATTCTACACACAGCTTTCTCACTGACTTGTCACAAGTTCTTTCCCTCATCAGTCGTATATAGCAGGGTAGTCTAACGGGTGAATCTAAGTTCCGAAACTAAACTGGGAAGCTGTCAGTTGATAGATCCAAGATTCGAAACTAGGTGTTCCCAGTTTTTATTTGCTCTCCTGCTATAGATAGCATTTTCAAGTATCAGGTTTAGGTGAAATGATAATTAAAATACACACAACCGACCGGTGTTTCTGGATAGTGATGGTGTAAAGAAAGTATATTTTGGTAGGGTACGTACCAAGGTATACATGAATAGAAAGCTTATTTGATAAGATCTGTACAGGGAGACCAAGGTTAGAGCATGCTAAACAAAGGATAAAAAGTACTGTAGCCATGTAGAGATGAAACAGTTAGATCAGGACAGGAAGACATGGAGAGCTGCATAAAACCAGTTAATGTAGTATCGACTCAAACACACACAATACTTAGGAGTTAAACTTTGTTTGAGATATAATTAAGGGTTGAATGCTATCGATAATAACGATTATTTCCCATTTTTGAGCAAATTGCTACGGTTTTAGCCGAATGCCAGTCAGGCTTGTAAAATTCCTTCTTCCACCATCATTGTTTTCTCACTTATCTTACTGAGGGTTTGATAAATATATTTAATTATAAAGTGTTTCTTTACATAGTCTAAGTACAATTTACTGATATAAAGAAAGAGTTATCCTGAACCATATCATCGCTTAGTACTCCGCAAATAATTTATTTCATATCCTAATCCTCGGATACTATCTCCTTCAACGGCACCTATTATACGAACAATTCAACCTACTAGAATTTGTTGTTGTTCATTCATTTAAGGGCATTGTGACAATGTGGTCATGAAGGCCCATGAACTCCTGTCTGTGAGGAATATCTATGATAACCGGTAATCTTGTGAAGGATTTAATAGTGCGCGTAATTTCAATTGGGAATAGGACTTAGGCAGGAGGCATACGTGGCTTAAATTTAGGTACTGTACCTTCCTGGCATTCACCAGGAGTAGAAATGGGAAACCACAAAAAACTACTTCTAGGATAGCTTCGCTGGGTTGAGTGGACTCCGTTCCAGCCCTCGGAGCAGAAATAAATTTCTTATCAGAGGCTGTAATTGAATCTAGCCCTCAATAGTGACAGCCAATAATACTAGTCACTACGCCACAAGGTGGATTCTACTAGTTCGTCCGCAATGACGTAATGGAAATACAAGGAATAAACAGAAAATTATTTGTTCATTATCCGAGATGAAGAAATAATTGTAGCCAAAATTATTAACCTATATACTGCAACTTTATATATGTTATAGGCGATTTGTAACTTGCAGCACTCTGCACGTGCCGGCGGTCTGCAATGAAATAACGTTCATGTAGAGAAAACATGACAGAAATCTATTGTACGTATTACGATATTATGTCCAGAAATAGTACTTACTCGCTGTGTTAACTTCTTGTGTGTAATTTGCGCTTTTAAGAAACTCGCTAAGGCATTTATACAGTAGTTATTAGAAATTCATTATCATTACGGTATATATATCACTGCACCTGTAAAATCTGCAAGGTGACAACGTCGTACACCGTAACGTTAGTCACGCCCCCCTTGCCTGTGTTGGCAGTAAGTCCAACTGAACTTCTGGTTATTTTTCTCTGCTAGAGATAAAAAGAAAAATGTTATGCGGGGCTATACTGGGTAAATCAGCTGCCCCTAATAATATATTGTTCTATGCAGCCCAACTAACGCGTGTTGCCAGGAAGGTCGATATTTCTCTGCTTGCAATCCGTATGGTACTAATGCACTACAAGTATATCCTGCAAACGATACTGAATACTATTATTTCTCCGTCGATGTGACTACATACTAATACGAGGGAAAAATAATAGTGTTCAGTAACGTTTGCAGTGCATTTAGTACCATACAGGATGCAAGCAGAGTAATATCGACCTTCCTGATAAACGCGCTAGTTGGGCTGCATAGAACAATTATTTTAGGGGCAGCTGATTCACCCGGTATAACCATGTGTGATTGAGCCATGACCAGTATGAAGACAAATTATGGAAGATATCAACGTAATGATAAAGCGGATTTTATAGGCGCAGTGACGATATCCTATGCGATTTCAGACCATTATGTACTATACCCGGATCGTTCACACGTCCGTGACATTGTTGACATTCTTATTTTGGAAAGAGGAGTTGTTAGTTGAAGAGGTTGAAGGAATGGATGATTTGAATAACACGCGGTGGAGACTCAAGAGTGTTGAGGGAAGCATACATCGCAGGGGCGAGTGACGCGAGATTATGACGTGGAGCCTGAATACGTCATGAGAAATAATTTTTTAGAATTACTTTAAGGAGAAGAGATGGGCGCTAGGAAATTAGCACACTGTTCTGGCTATAACAAGAGGAGGATTTTGAGCTATCAAGCATTAAAATCGGTCCAGTAGAAGCCGAGGTACGAGATGGAATGTTCTAGAACAATGTCTCGCTGAACTATAAAAGGCCACGTTGCTGAGCAGAGAGTCATCATATCTTCAAAGCATTTGCTTATGTTCGGATCTACGCTACGTGAAAGTGACAGTATACACGCCGAAGTTCTGACGGTCGGAGGACTTAGTCGCCGTACCAGTGGTCAGCACGACTTAGTTTTTGTTCAAGTGAACGAACTTAACTTTTGGCAGCGAATGGACTTAGAATATTCACTGACTATCAGGTCACTTATTCTAAAGTCAGGTGATGGTAGTGTCGAAACCATTCACAGAAGTTAGCCTACAGAACGATGTATTTCTTGTGGTGACTATACATCAGGCACTTCGAATTCATCAGAAGAAGTTTATTTCATTTTGTTCGTTTATGCAGCTAATAGGTGTTCCTATTCTTAGCGTGCAAACGAAACCGCATTATTGGAATATGAGATTTATTCTCGAATCTGCAGGAGTACTGTACCAGTCTATGACTGAGCAACTTTGTGTCATGTTACACGGTGCTAGTGATAACGGGAGTTATTTCGAAAGGATGACTGCAGACATCATCATGCGTCGCTAAAACTACTCGTAGGACTGGAAGGACATGGAGACGAACGAGGTATTTGGATACGGCAGATGGCCATGGGAAGACACTGTGGGAATGGTGTACACCACAGGACACGCCCGTCATCTACATCAAGAATGAAGTGAGACAACCATTTCATGTACTATCCACTAACCAGTAGTATTAGAGAATTCCATATTATTGAACAGTCACGATCAGAAATCAACACACATTTTTTTCACCATAGCTAGATATTAGCTTGATCTTCGATTGTATTTGTCTGGATGACAAATGGAACCGCTGTCTGACAATTTATTTTTCGATCTAAGATTTTTGTTAGGACAGGCATTAGTTCATGTTTCGACAGGAAATATTTTTCCAAGGGATATAAATATTTTTCGTTAATTCTGATTATGAGAACAGAAGTAATTGAGGCTTGGATTATTTAAATAATTTGATTTATTTAATAATAATAATAATAATAATAATAATAATAATAATAATAGAGTGTGAAGTGAATAAGTTAATGAAATGAAAATCCACAGCCTGCTTCCAGTCTCCGACCGGGTCAGGAATGGAATGTATGAAGCCCCCATCTAGCGGCGAGGATATGAACTATGCCGGCTGCCGAGGCCTGACGCACTCCTCTGGGGCAATGATTAAATGAATGACAGATGAAATGAAATGATAGTGGAGAGTGTTGCTGGAATGAAATTTTGACAGGGAAAACCGGAGTACCCGGAGAAAAACCTGTCTGCCTTCGTTTTGTCCAGCACAGATCTCACATGGAGTGACCGGGATTTGAACCACGGACCCAGCGGTGAGAGGCCGGCGTGCTGCCGCCTAAGCCACGGAGGCTTCTGAATAAGTTAATAATATTTATAAATAATAACAATGCTATTTAATGTTATAAATAATTAGGGAGTGATAATACCGAACATTAGGAATTAAATTAAATTTTGTTAATTGTTTATTGTGATTAAATAATTAATGCATTAAATAAAAAATAATAGGAGACGTTGATAATAATAATTCACAGTTGAGACTTAAATATTTATTTATTTAAAAGAATAGGGCGATAATAATCATTTGACATTGATGATGCTTAAATATTTTTTGTGGTGATAATAATAATTTGTGGATGAATTTAATTAGTTGGAAGGAATTAAATTAAATAACTTTGTTTGGAAGTTTAAATAAATTTAAATGAGTTTATGGATGAAGAGAATTAAGTATTAGATTTTTGAGCTCATTTTTTTTAAAGCACTTAAGAAAAAAAAAGAAAAGAAAATATTCAGATAAAAAAGAAGGGAACGGCAGGTATTTAATGTATCAAATAGGGAGAAGTTATATAAATGGGAGGCAAGGAGATATTGACCATAATTTATTTAATTGGTAAAATAATATTGAAGAACCACAGTCTAGTAATTGACAGAATATTACAAGAAAAAAAAATATAAGATGTAAACAAATAATATAATAGTAATAATATGATGCTGTGTGCAGAATATTCTGGTGATGATTTTAGTATGCGTATGGCGACACTTAAAGTTGTGGAGGCCTAGGGGGTCATCCAAAAGTGGGTTTTATTCCCGTAGTTGTGGGCACAGAAGAATGTGCGGATGTTTGAAGGAGCCTTTGGGCTATATTTGTAAAAGAAGGGTTAGGCGATGTGGACCGCCCCATATTCTTGTCGGATTTCACTATTCTGTTAATCCCAATATTATATTTTTTTTCTGGAACAACTCAAAATTCAAATGGAATGCCTAAATAAATAATTGAAGAACTTGAATTTAGATTTGTTGAACCTGACCGAGGAGAAAAAAAAAATAAGATGAAAAGTGCAAGTTAATTAAAATAAAGATTTTTATTTTGAATAACCATAATAATAACATTGGAAATGAGCAAATAAAATATTCATCACGTGAGAGGTTGAGAAAACTTGTTATAAATAAAGTGAAGGGAAAGTTTAAAATTAATTAATTAATTAATAATAATAATAATTTTTTTGGTTTTTTTTTTGTGAGATTATACGAAAAGTTTGGTGATAGAAAATTTTGTTAACATAAAAATTTGGTGAAGAGTTAGATGATTTAATCCGCTAATGGTGGATAGAAATAACAACATTGTTTACAACAATTTTTGTGTAATGTTAATAACATATGAGAATAATTTAAAATCGTTTGTGACATTTAAACAAATGGAAGTGATAAAAGAAGAAAGTTGAATTTTCAAAATATTATGAAAGTTTTTGAACATTTTTTTTTTTTAATTTGGAAATCTTTATGAACAATTATTAACATTTGACTTTTGGCAGTCGAGTATTGATATTGTTATGAAACAACGAATCAGTGATATGATAATTTTCCAAATAAGTTTAATTTTGGAATAACACCGAATGAATCAAGTGACTATTTATTTTGAGAAATTTTTGCTACGAACATTTGATAAAATCAAATTGCAATCTTTGTAAAGTGAACTACGAACGTGTAAATAGTAGGGATCACTAAGAACACTTAAATGAACAGTGATTTCCGAGTGTATTTTTTTATTTTATTTTTGAATTTTGAATTTTTTTTGGATATCAGAATGGACTATTATTTTTTCTGATTATCACATCTACGACAATTCTAATAATATTATAGGGACCGTTGATTTCTTATGTGTGATGTGTTTTTATCTTTGTTGAGGGTTTTTACCAGTTGAATCATATATTTTATTTATAAATAAATTGAGAATTTTAAGGAATGTGCTAGTTCAAAAATAATTTCTCACCTTACCTTACTTGTGAATTACCGAGATCAGGGATGCCAGATTAGACCCCAAGTATTCACCTAGATAGACCCTGAGATATTATTTCTCGTGCTGATCTGATTTCGGTATTTTACAAAATGTGGTCGTTGGATCTCGGTCCAAACGGGCACAGTACTTCTAACCTACTATTCACTGCAAATAAAACAACTACACATAAAAGTAACAGTCTTACTCCAGATAGTGTGTATGATTTTCAGCATGTTTTGGTGTAAACTTTCCGAATGTTTTACTGAAAAGAGAAGTTTAAATAATGCCTGCATGTATTTGTCATAGCGTGCGCTAGGCCTAGCAGCTTGGGCTGGTACATTTAATCGATTAATTTGAATTCTCCAATAATCGATTAATCGAAGAAGAAAAATCGGTTAATTGTTACAAATAACGATTAATCGATTGTTCGTTTAACTGATTGATCTGTTGATCGAATAATTGATTAATTGTCTTGTCGATCGATTAATGTACTTCACTCCTTTTGCTACGCTCTCACAGAAGCAAAAATTTCATTTAATTAATTAAAATGTTTTGTATCATATCATTTTAAATAATGTAACTTTTTTGTTGTGAAAACTGGGCTAAAACAAAGTAAAACAAAAATATTCCTGTCCTAATTGTAAAGATTAAACTAGAATTCAAAATCTTTGCAAAGAACTCTTCGTTTACTTTTTTCGAAACCCTTCCCATTTCGACTCTTGTCTGGTTATTGTTAACATGAACAAGGAAGGACAATTTGTATATTTAGGTAAAAATTAACTTCCATAAATTTCCATACATCATTCCGAAAATAAGCTTAACTGTACTCAAGCAATGACCTCTTAATGAAACTTCTGTTCTTATCTCGTATCTACTATCAACTAATCGATTCTGTGGTTAGCCGATTAATGTATTATTCCGTTTATCGACTAATCGAATGAATGGTCGGTCGATTAATCGTTTTCAATTAATTTCAAATTATTCAATGAATCGGAAGATCACTATTACCAGCTTTACTAGCATCCCAACTAGAATCCATGGGTGCTGCAGGTGACTTCTCTGTATTTGGTAAGACTAGATGGATAGCATTACGTCTCACACGTATTGCGTGATGCTCTTGTGGTCTCATCGGCTCTTATCCTTTTGCTTCATTCCTTTCTCTGAAGTTCAGCTGCTCACGAAGAAATATATCCCCAAGTAGAGGTGGCAACCTAATCAGAGTCATTACCTTTCCAGGACTAAATGCCAAGGAAATAGAAACGGATAACCGCTGAATTATTCAGTATAATTCATCACTTACATTTTATCTCTTGGAAGTGGCTTATAAAAATGACCATCCATTTATTTCTATTTCATTTTAAGGATATGTCTGCATAAATCCACTGCCATCCCGCTGCTTCTTCATGGGTTTCAGGATTAATAACACAGTCCAACACTATGAGTTATCGCCATAGCTTAAAACAATGAACTACCACATGAAAATTCTCTTAAAGTCCAGAATTCTGGAAACACATGAATTTTCTCCTAAGTCAATCGTGCTTAGTCACATTAGTATAGGTTGTTTCCTTGGACGAATATCCATTGGGTTTCTATACAGCTCTTCAGTGGTGTACTAGAATCCATTATGAGGCATGGCTTTTTCAAAGCATTATTTGATCCAATCTACAGGGTTAGCAACTGAATGGATGACACAAACATAATTTAGGTGTTTAAGAGACCTGTAGCAGCGCGAAACATCACAACATAACATTAAGTCCTCTGATTGTCTGCCGAAGAGTTGTTGTTGATTCATTGAGGAGCTTTGCGACATCTTGGATATGTAGCCCAGTTTGCTAGGGTGCGTGTAGAATTTTCCAGATAACCTGTGTTATCGTGATGCCTGTATTATTGTTGGTATTCGTAATTTAGATGAGGATTGGGCAGGAGGCGACCGTGGCTTTAATTTAGGAACCATACTGGTATTTGCCTGGAGTAGAAGTGGTAAACCACGGAAAACCACGTCCAGGATGGCTGAGATGGGAATCGAACCCGGCTCTTCTTAGTTCTCCCTCACAAGGCTGAGTGTATCCCGTTCCAGCCCTCAGACCAGAATTAAATTTCTTGGCAGAGCTGGGAATTTAACCCGGACCACCGCGGTGACAGCCAAGAGTGCTAGTCACTACGCAAAGAGGTGGGCATAGGCAGAGATACAAAGACATTGTCTAGAGTCTTAAATTATGCTACTGAATACGGCAGTAAAATGTGAATTAAGAAAAATACTACCATGATTTCAGAACGGTAATGTTCAACATATTGATATCATTTACATACGGTATTGAGTTATACATTGATATGCCAAAAGTCGTGCAATACCCGTCAAATAACGTGAAAGGCCCCTCTTTAGCTTGACGAATCGCAGCAACCCGGAATGGCGAGAGACCTCTTGGGTAACGTTAAAGCCAAGCTCTCTGAACAGGTGCGCAATCATCACTGGTACTTCTAGATGGAGGATCATGGTTGCAAATGGCTCTCTCGATCACGTCCCATATGCTGGATTGGACTGATTATTAGGGTAACATGCTGGTCACGGCACTCGCTGGAACTCCCCAGAATGTTCTTCAAACCAGTCTATTGTCCATTTGGAACATCCAAACGTTATCAAGAAAACTGAAGTACGTTAACGATTACAAATGGTAACTAAGAATAGTTTTGTAGTGGTTACTATTGAGTTTTGTGGGTACACGGAAAGGTGGACCTATCCGATGAACACTCACCAAACCATTAAGAAACTACCACTGTTCAGCACGTTGCTTTGTTGACAACTGGTATTGATGTTCGCGAGTGACGCTTGGACTCGCGAGAATCGAGCCTCGTGTTTCCGAGCATGAACTAGTAACCCATGCGAAGTACTCGAATCTCCACGGTGACGTCACAATCCGTAACTGCGATATAGGACACAATGCACCAAAATTCCCAACACTTGCTAAACTTGCCAACGACTTTTCTCTAAGGCCAGGGCACTAGTGATTCACAAGCGAAATCGTATGCAAAATGCATAGTATATATGCTTCATATTATAACGACTGAGTAATTATAAAGCAATAAATATAATAAAAATCAAGTTTAAAAAATCCTTCCCACCAGGAATCAAACTCCCGGCCTGCTGGGTAGGAGTCAGCAACTTTGACCACTCAACCAAAGATGTCTGTAAGTATTCAAGCGTTATCAAACTGCTTAGCAAATGATCACATGGAAGGAAATCTCTCTTCAGTGTGTTGCGTTCTCTTTTTCTTTCATCAGTTCACTTCTTGCCGGTTTTCAATTTTGAATATTCTCACTGTGCATTAATGCGAAACGATTACAATACTTGGCCTAGATCTGCCGACATAATTATAGTACATCGTGTTGCTTCCACACATGGCTCACAGATAATGCTGACATCGTCCTCGGCCACGATTCCGGACTCGAGCACCTCGATTTTTACGGTCTCAGACTCGATTCTTCGCGAGTTCACTCGCAGACCATCACCAACAACTGGGATCCATGGCCTCCTGGAGTTAGCGCCATATCTGAACACTGCGATCAGCCTGAAACCATCTGTATCGTGACTCATTGGACCAGTTAACATGTTTCTAGTTCTCCAGGGTCCAATTAGCAACCTCATGAGCCCATGTGGGGGGGTTATGCCCAGTATCGCTTCGTTGACTGCACTATGGTAGATCTTTTACTTCCCTATCCCATGGAAGCTAATGGACGTTACTCAGGTCAACTAGATAATCCCTGATCTCTCCTGCATTGAATACGATTGTGATTTAAGCAAATGTTCCAGCTCTGTTAGAATGGACAACTCTGCCTTACCTCCAGCAGTCACGATCATGAAGTAACTTTGGACTACCATTGTGTTGTCGACAATAGATCATAATTCATGGATTTTGGTATTCATTTACACATGAAACACCGTGGATTGAGGAATATTGATCCATCCGATTGTCACGACCACCTGTATACAACTGAGACCGTGGAATGTCGTCTTCTGTGTTGGCAAGCTGAGTCATTCGGTTAAATGGTGCTATCCTGTGAAATTGTGTTTTTAAGTGCAGCCCTTCAAATAAGTTCAAAACAAAGATTCTTCGCTGAGACCTAGCATTGTACATTTTCTCTACTTGCAAAATAATCAGTTCTTTTGTACTCTATTTGCCATTCAGCTTCATGGAAGCATTCGAGAAAACTGGCTATATAGCAGTCACTCTGGTTTAAATCACAGCTCTGTTCTTAATTAGCCTTTCCTTTTCACGAGGATCTCTCATTAAAATCATTAAAAAAACAACGGGAATAAGAACAACTAATTTACTTAGTGAGAATAGGAAAATAAAAGATATCAGCAAGCATGAATTATTTCCAAACTGCTTTGAATTCAAACGAGCACTCGTCTTGCTGGTGCAATTAGTCTTGTAATAACCCAAACTGTCTGCTCTCCAATGCTTGAACTGTTGAAATGCAAGTTTTCATGACATGTTCATTCATGAACAACCAAATGGCTACACAGATGAGTAGAGCGGAAAACCAACATTTGTGTCAACATGGCAGCTGGCACTGCCCTGTTTTTATCGTCTATCGATGCCCAGCTGTTTTAGCGTGAATAGTGGAGAATTATATGAGGAAATAATGCTAGTTTCAAATATGGAATCAGGAGAAATTTGACTCGTTTGATGAACCTTGCGGACTGAACCCTATAAGTCAATACATCGGGAATGAGCGCCTATAGGGTGGACAGTCGTCGATTTCCGACCTGAAAATTATTAATTTTTGTACTTTTATCATAATCGAAACTTCACTTCATATTGTGTAACACACTAAAATTATTGTTGTTCATACTCCATGTCGGAGCTTTCTATATCTTTATCATGTATATGGTTGCTTATTGAATAACCAGTGTTTCTTTGATGACTTAACGTCATTTAAAATTTCTGATAATAGAAATGTAAGAGTTCCCCATTTAAGTCGCGATGTACTCGACTGTGACGCTGGGTACAATTCAAAAGCATCGGACGGTCTCTGTCTAAACGTCTCGTTGCTCAGTGACATTGCGTGTCCCGTTTTATAATTACCAGAAGTAAGAACAACATCTGTGGCTGTGTACCTTTAACTGAATTCTCAGCACAAAATTTTAATTGCATATATTCCATGCATTCTTTTGTTTGCAGAATATATTTATTCTGTGTAATAGGATTGAATCTCTCATTAATACTTATCAATTCTGTTCCACGAACTGAACATAGGCCTACCAAATAAAAGGTGCACCACAAGGCTCTTCTCGCGTAGCCATCTGCGCTAATAGATCGAGCAAATTATTTTTCGGTTTCAAAGAGCTGCCTTTCTTCATTAATGAAAATGATAACAGGGAACCAGACTCAATGAATAAATGCATTAGATTTCAATTAAGGGTCGGCTACACCAATAGCTTGAAGAGCATGCCATGTTGGGTAAAGTGGTATGAATTATGTTAGAGAGAATTTATTTGAACCGTTTGTTACAAGCTGGAAATGCCGCGTATCTGACAGTAATGTCCCATGCCATTCCTTACACTTTACATTTTATGGGTAAATCGGATTATACCAGTGTATATCTTAAGGAATGGAATGAACATTTTGAAAAATTGCTGAATGTTTCTGGAAGGAAATTATGGTGATCTGTCTTATTTTGGAATTTGTATTTGTTACAATCAAGAAGATGATAATATTACGTTCGTGTGAATATTCGGGACACTGTAGACTACACAAAAAATCCTAATTCTAGTAACACTTAACGTGCCTTTTCAAGAATATTCCTTTGCATTTGCTTTGCAACGTAATTCCGCCCTACTGGGTCACGTAGGCCACGGAATATTCTGCAGGCTATCACAAGTGTACATTTACTTACGGTAGGTGGAAATTAATACGTCAATCATTTCATTTACAGTATTCTGGATTGCTGAGATACATTCTTGAGTTAGACAGGATCAGCTGATGAACAGTAAATAGTTAAAGATTAGGCTCGTACGATTTGAAAGAATATGGCTACAATTTTATGGCAATGGGACAAATCAGACAGTGGTATTGTTGGCAGTATAGAAGGGATTGAGGGTTTATCATCAAGTGACCAGGGAACTGATAGACTGAGAGCTGTGGTGGTGCAGATGCAAGTGTAGTATTCCAATGTATGCCTGCTTTTTGCGATCTAACTCCATGG
Organism: Meconema thalassinum; assembly: GCA_946902985.2. Taxonomy (NCBI): domain Eukaryota; kingdom Metazoa; phylum Arthropoda; class Insecta; order Orthoptera; family Tettigoniidae; genus Meconema; species Meconema thalassinum. Next base: position 1,101,745,565 of record OX336389.2, on the reverse strand, counting down.
TTTCCCTGAATTGATTCATGTTTTGTACCGTTTTCCTCCTTTCATATGTTTCTAAACAATATAAAAAGTAAGACAGGTAATTACGACTTAATTTTTTTCTAAATAACAAAGATCACTCAAAAAATAGACTACTGGAAAGGTTGATAGAGAATCAACAGTAAAAACTCAATATAACAATTTACAATCTGAAGAAGTATTAATAATATAAGAATTCAATTATTTCTAACAATTGCGAGTGGACCATCAAATAACATCAAGTGTCCAAGACTTCCCTGTAAGGAAATACTGACAGTTTCATTTAACACCACTAATATGATGAAGTTAAGTAAGCAACTGATCTTGAAACATGTGGCAAGTAGAAATAGATGTTGAGAAGACTCGTCTAAATCCGCAATACTAAGGGATTGATGGTAAACATGATAAATTCAGGGGAAGCTCTCAAAAAAATTCACTTAGAAATTAAATTACTACATATTTCTGATATAAATTCAGTTCTTAATTTTCAACTGGCATTGATTGTTTAGATCTACAAATCTTTAAATCTTTAAAACACTTTCAATGAAATATGAATTTAGTAACTTTTTAGGGATTTTCGATTGATACTAGTGGTACTAAATCCGCCATACCTTGTCTAAATCCACCATATAATAAGTGTAACAATATGCATCATTACTACCACTACCACCAAAATGCATCTATTATAAATACTTCATAAACAAAATACGCTCAACACAGGTTTCCACGATTTTTGACCAGGTGGTAGCATTTGCCGTTTCGTAATTCATAGCCAAGGGAAATGAAATACTTGACTCATCATAACTGGTGAGATGAACTCTTCTCTTGCGCTGGGATATCTTCCAGAAACAGAAGCCTGTGCGATCTTGCTCCACCTGCAATGTTGCACTCTGTCTAGCGAAGGGCAAAACCTGTTTCCAGCTGCACCATCAGTAAGCAGTTAAGAATTGTGCGTGCCACCAAGAATATGCCATCTTATTGACTGACTGCTATGTCGTAGAACTATTTTCAATATTGCAAGTCGTGCGAGTTGTCTAAAGACAAAATCTTTGTCTATGTTTTATAGATATTATCTGTGATTCCTTGTCTCTTTAATAAATTATATGTACCATTGCCACTAAAAGAGTGTTGCATTCCTTTAAATATCAGCTAAAACATTCAAAATGCATTACCTCATTAACTCATTAGTACAACTCATCACCATTAAAATATCATGAATTGCATGGTGCTCAGTAGAGGTAACCACCTTTATATTTGGGTTATTTTATAGAACATGCTATATTTTGACATAATCAAAGGTGTAATCCTACTTTTTGTGCAAACTCTACCTAAGAATAACATTAATAGAAAAATAAATTTAAAAATTGTTCGCTGTGCTTTAAGGAGATGCTGTAATTATTTTTGTCTATGATTGAGGTAGAGGCCCCAGGACAAAAAATAAGGTATTATCCTGGTACTTTCTGCAAAAAGTGTATTAAAATCTGAGAAAATATCACGCAAAAAGTAAGTGCTAACAGGGATTTGAACTTCCATTTTCAGTGATTTAATGCAGCTCCTCATTGCATTCTTGGAGCGTGAATGAGTGAGCTTGGCTAAGCTCTTGAGTACATTTATTAACTGAAACAACGGTGTGGATATGAAAGTTTATTATAGTCAGCGTGTGACCTCTTATTCCCATGTAACGTACAGTACTAAAGTGTAAACAGACCTATTGAATGATAGGCTGTTATGCGGGGATTAGCCTAACTGGACAACGGGACAATGATCGAATTTCCTCGTGGTGAAACAACTTACGTTTCACTTCATGCCAAGCAATAAAATATGACCTTTGTAGACTTAGTAAATGGAACAGTAGGCCCCATATTGACATAAGATGAATGAGGTACTCTGGGTGACGTAAGAAAGGTTTAATAGTAAAGATAAATACTAATCTAGGTTTACATTATATCTTCAGGGAAAGATTGGAGCAAACTAGATGGACTGAATATGATGTCAGGGAAGGCAAATACCACAGGCTGATGGAGCGGAGTTATGCACATTGGCGTGGAAGAAGAATGTAATGAGGATTGAAAATGCAGCAAGGAAAGGAAACTTTATCACTCAAAGATATACAATAGTGAAGAAAGCACTGGGAAATATAGAGGCAGTGGTGAACGGCAGCCTTATAATCTGCACAATATCCTTTAACATCCTCCAAGAAGCTCGGGAAGTATGATTCTTGGTTATCAGCGGAGAGGAAGGATTTCAATAAAATGCTTCACTTGGCTGATATTTCTTCAGAGGTAAGTTATCGCTGTTCCACTGCGGGAATTGTTGTAATACTACGACCCACGAGTGTAGGTTCATTACAAAAACTGATTGCACATTTAATCACTCAATTAAATTCCATTAATTTCTAATGCATTATATCTGTAGAAATAAAATACTACTTTTTCAATTCTCTGATCAGAATCTACGAGTATATATTTTTATCTGTATGACCCGTGGTGTAGGGATTAGCAGCTGAGGGTATCATTGCACTGGCCATGCATTTCTCACTTTCCGAAGGCTATATGTTAGGTGCCATTCTTCGTTGGATATGAGCGATCCTAAAGTCCAAATCACTGGGGTTACGTTCCTCGCATAAAATCATGGCCAGAAGAAGTATTGCTATTGCTTCTCATTCCATGATGTCCATTGGTATGTCGCATCTCCGGTACAAGACTGCCACAAGTCAAAAAACATGAATTTTAAGCATGTGGGACTTATAAATGCCTATGATGAGGTCCGTTTCCTGTAAAACTGCCACAACTCAGATCCTATAAATAGCAATTCTACGGCACTGAATAGAAAACTGCCATAACTCAAAGGTATTATTATTTTTATTAAAACACATAATTGTATTCCATGAAATAACTTTGTATTATTGTATAGTACTAGACAATGCTGGAAGTTAGTAATACATTACTTTCCTTTTAATTATGTAAATATTTATATTTTTCCTGTTAGCTGAAAATCTTTGAATCCTTCTCCAGAAAAAGTGTCATTTTTGACTTGTGGTAGTCTTGCGCTGGGGATGCGATGTATGCTATATGTAGGAAATATGTATTTATACATGCATATGTACGGTGTATCCACAACGTCTCTCCGCAGTGCGTGTCGCGGGTTGTGGGACGTGTTGGGTTGGCAGTACATTCATGTAATGTTGTTACAAGGAATACAATTACATTAAATTAAGTAATGCAATTATAAATACGGTAGTCACCACTATCATGGACCGAATATGATGTCAGGGAAGGCAAATACCGCAGGTTGATGGAGCGGAGTTATGCACATTGGTGTGGAAGAAGAATGTACTCCGTAAAGCTTCCACCAGCACGGAAGATCTCTTCCACTAAAAACACAGGCTCTACAGTAGTAAGCATTACCACTAGACTCAGCTTACACAAGAGCTTACCAAGGACACAACTTAAAGCGTCAACAATGTCATGCACAGGCACTCACTGCCGGCAAAAATGAACTGGTATTCCCCACCCTATCACTCTCGTTAAAGGTCAACACGGAACAAGTGCATGCTTTTGCTAACCGCTGCTGTGAGACTTTGCGTATTCAGCGACATGCATGTGCTGATAACATAACACGTTCCGCAAGGCGAGACCCGCGTTGCTCGCCGCTGCGGAGATAGTTTGCGGACAATCTGCATATGTGTATGTTTTAAAAATGTATATAGGCTATGCAAGTATGTATGTATAAATATAATTTGTATCGTATACACAGCATGTATGCCTCTGTATCTTGTGTAAACAGTTCAAAATAATTAGATTTAGTATCAAAGCTGAGTTAAAAAGAAAACAGGCTACGACTTAGTCTGCATTTTATTGGTGCACCATGGCGAAAAAAATAATATTTCGCTTTTTGAAAAGTTGTAATATTTTTGGAAAACAAACGTATGGGCTTCATGATAGAGACGTTCAAGATTACAGATGTACATTTTGCGTGTTATCTACAGTAAGAAAGTAGTAATTTTGCCACTGCTTTAGTAAGAAAAATCATCTTTTGGCGTACATTACGTCTGGAATAAGTAAATAAATATATAATATCAAACTAAGATAGTCTGTTTCATATATAGCTTATTGTATTAGCGCTAAACTGTGTTCTTCCGTTTGCACGAGGGCCGTTTAGAGATGTCTACTATCGCGTGATGGCAACCTGATAGCTCGAAAACTCAACTCCCACTCGGCAAGGCGGCCCATTATTTACGCACGCTATAGTACATACGTACAGTATATACAGTACATTATCAGAGGAAAGAGAATGAATGTAAATTGCAAAAGTTTCACATACCTTCATTAGATACATGATTCGCTTGCTGACATAAATAATTATTCGTCAACTCATTCATACAAGGAGTGATGGAATTGGTATGCGATATAAGAAAGGTAACCTTGGAATGGATAAAACCTGTGATCACCCCAATTTATAATCAAGGTAACAGGAAAGATAGTAACAATTCGAGAGATATTTCTTCAAAAAGAGTCCCAGGCAAAGTGCACTCTGGTATTTCAGAATCGAATGTTGGTTTATTACCGAGTGACCGATTGATGAAAACCAGTATGGTTTTAGTTCTTGTTGTTGTTGTTGATTCCTTTAGGGCCATTTCAGCCCTGTGTACATGGGCGTAAATATATAGAGAGAGATCTAATTTGTCAACTTACCTGTGTTATTTTGGTGTCTATAAAAGTATGTGTAATTATAATTGAGGTGAGGATTAGGATGAAGGTGGGCGTGGCTTTAAGTAACAAACCATCCCGGCATTTGTCTGGAGTAATAATAGGAAACCACGGGAAATAACTTCTACGATGGCTGAAGTGGGAATAGAACCTGGACCTCCAGGGAGATACCCAAGAATATTAGACAATAAACCACGAGGTGGTAAGTGTAATTTTATAGCACATGGAAGAGGTCAGGAGATAGTTCTTTTTATTGCTCGCCAAGGTATTGAGAAATGCTGCATGAGGAATATAGTTGTGTTTGTGTCTTGTAGATCAGGAGAAGGCGTACGATAGAGTATCAACATCAAGTGAAAAGATGCTGAGGGATTATGGTATCGAGAAAAGGCTACTATAGGCAATCAAAGGTTAGTGTTTATTTTATGTATGGACCATTTGTTGAATGGTAGACTATTAACTGACTGGGCAGGGTTCAACTAGGTGGAAACCAGGTAATCTGTCTGGCTTACGCTAATGAACTGATTGTTATGACAGACTCCGTCGAAAGTTTACAAGCTAACATGCTGGAACTTGGACATACTGTAAATGTAGGGAATACGATATGAAAATCAGTATTTAAAATATGGAGTTAATGTAGGAAGGGAAGAAACACAAGGAAATAGGATGCCAAGTAGCAGAAGATAAAATGGAGCAGGTGGACCATTTTAAGAACTAGGCTGTGTATTTTCTCATGATGGTAGGATGGTAAAAGAGGTAGAGGTGAGGTGCAGAAAAGTCAATGCAGTGAGTTCTCAAGTTGCAATCCTCCGTATTCTCCAAGAAAGAAGTCAGTGTAGCAATGAAACTCTCCCTACCGCCCTCAGTTTATAGGCCGAACTTGATGTATGTAAGTGAGAGCTGGGTATCTTCTGGATATGTAATACATAAGCCGGAGGTAAATGATGTGAGGGTAGCACAATTGGTTACTGGGACAAATAGATGGGAGTAGATTCACGAGGGTACTCGTAATGCAGGAATAATGGGTAAGTTAAAGATCAACACGTTACAGATATTACCTAAGTGATTCACATGCTCGGGTATAGGGGTGAAGAGAAGGAGAGGTACACCTAGGAGGTCAACGATTTCAAAATTAGAAGTGTAGATATAACGGAGGTCGCAGTTACTAACGGGTAATAGGGGATCGTGGAGGCTACTTGTTCGCAAACAAGGCTTGCAGAACAGACACGCCACTGGAAAGCAACAGAGTTCCAACTAAAAATGAATGAGTGAATTATTTACCGACTGGTATAGCTACGAATGCTATGGCCCCTTTCAACTCATTCGTTTTTTTCTTTTTCGTATGGACAATCTGTACGTCAACCTGATGATTCTGTAGAGTACGTAGTTAGATGGGTCTATTCACTTTCAATTGATTTCCATACGGGAGCGAACAGACCCGGATGAGGTGACTGGATGATAGGTTGCCATACCGAGAAGGAAGAGCTGGTTGAAGACTGTCACACCATGAGGATTTTTCCGTACGGAATTCTTGCAATTTAGAGCGAGTTGAAGCGCCCATTCGACATATTTACATACAATTCGAAACACTGATCGTTATAACGAGCATTTGTTTGGGCGTGTTGCCATAGTGTTTACACTAACGAACTAATTAGTTTTCGAAGATAATTCATGTTCATTCTTAATTTTAAAGAAATGTCTTCATCATCCATACATTCTTAAAAAAGTTTCCGCTAACCCCAAACTCATTTCGCTTTGCAACCATTGGATAAACACATAGTTCCCGCACATGTCGCTGTTTCCACCTAGTATGAAAGAACCACAGGGTGATTATATTACGACGATCCATAGTGGACGAACACTGGAGTTACGAAGCAATAAATATACAAGCGACCTCCCTCTCGGAGAAATCCAGATAGAAACTAATGAATGTTTTCCCATCAGGATTTCTTGCGGATTTTTCGGTACGGGTAAGAAGATGGGTGAAAGATGCCTGAGGTACAAGGCTATGAGAGCAGGTTAATTCTTGACTGCCAATGAGGCCTACTACTCCAGGCAAATAACGGTCCGTTACCTCCCTTCCAACTTCTTGCCCGATTTAATTCAAGTTATTCAATTTTATTTCCTAAACTGCTCGAATGAGGTTGCCTTCATGAAGGGTATCCAGCCTTAAAAACCATCCATTAAACGGAATAATCACTTCATGCCCACTCTCGTGGAAACGGGAAGTTAACTTAAGAAATGCATTGTTATTATTATCATTATTATTATTATTAATATTATCATTATTATTATTATTATTATTATTATTATCTTGCATTTATTTCACCAATTCGCCATAACCCACTCAACACTCGCACCTCATAGTCTCTTTCTTCATACTATGTTGCATAAATGCTACATGGTGTATCAAGCAAAATTTGGCCGTAACGACCTATTGTTCTTTGCTGATCAACCCCTGGTGACGCACAAAGTCACTTCCGGTGAGACCCCATGCTTAAACTGCCCTCTTATTGTGCGTTGGCTCTCAGTTAATTTGCCGCTCGTATGAACTTTTTCTGATCAACGACTTGTGTCATAATGTCTAGCAGAGCGTAGTACACTGAGAACGTACCATCAATATTCTCGGGACAAACTTTGATGTTTACTAATCAATATTACTATATCCTTCCGAGCAGTGTTCCATGAAGTTCATATTTCATAATTACGAAGGTTATTTTTACTTAAGCTCTCAAATCGAGCTTCTGTTCACCTCGTGACGGGCGGCGGGAAATTCTGCAAACCTTGTTCTTGCAGCATTTTGATCTGCATGGCATTGTTATGGCACACCTGAACTTCAATTCAAACGTTTTATTTTATCGAGATGAAAGTTGAGATACAAGTGTGAAACCATCTTCCAGTATATAAACTGACAAATACCTATGATTTGCAGAGTGGATTAAACATTTTGACAAAGATTGTACGGTTGCCATTTCTTCAAGCAACTATAAATAAGTATGACAGTAATTAAATACGTTACTCTTTATCCGGACCCGAATATTCATGCCCATAATTTGCTTTCGCTGTTGTTTTATTATCTCCGGGTCATTGTAGTCCATAGAAGCATGATGTTGACATTCTGACAATCACTGTGTAACTCATGCCGATGCTAGGAATGAAGGGGTCAAGTCTAATCTACAGATTATGTTAAGTAATTAACTTCAATTCGAAGAACGCTGGTCATTTCAGTGGAATGAGTTGAGCAATTTTTATTAGATTAAAATTGAACAGAGATGGTGAGCGTTGAAAGCATTTTCTGCAATGAGGCATGTTACAGATGATGCAATGTAGAAATTCTAATAAGCCTTGTAAGTTAATGAGAAATAAAACAGGAGCAGGACACATGTTAATGCCTAGAAGTAATTAATAGTGGTGTTCGAAGAAGACCGTTGAATGAATTCTTTTTTGAATTACCATAAATTTTGAATTAACTATTAATTCAGTTCAGTGTTAGTAGTATCTCAAATGTGAAAAAAATAAACACATTTAAATGAGCTGTTGTTTAATACGTTCATCAGGAAGGGTGTAACTACAATATGCTGTACTAGGTAGATATCAACGATTGTATATAGGCCTACGTTAGTCTCCAAAAGCATTCTACTATTATTATTATTATTATACCGACAGCAGTGGCTACGCTTGCTAAAGCGCAGCGTTAGGTCATGGGGCCAAGCTCTCTGCTGACTCGGTAGACGTGTGGATTTGAGCCTCACCGTCGGCCGTCCTTGAAAGTTTTCCGTGGTTTCCCCCATTTGCAACACCAGGCAAATGCTGGGACGGTACCTTCTGATAGGCCACGGCCGCTTCCTTCCACATCCTTGCCCTGTTTCATTCATCTTCATTCAATCCATCTCTCATCCCGACGCGCAGGTCGCCCACGGGCGTCGAATAGAAAGACCTGCACTCGGCCTCTGAGGAGACCACACGAAACAAAACAAAAATATTACTATTTATCTATTCTTCTTTCTTCGTTATGACCATTCATAAAGCGTGTTGAAACTTGTTAGTTGGCTTGATGACTTTTGCCTTCCTCTTCTCCCAAAATCTCCTCATGAACTCATTGTGTTGCTTCTTGCGTTCTTCTGTCCATCTTGTACCAATTATGCTGCTAGATTTCACCCTAAATGTGTGCTTATTTACAGACTTTATAAAGGAAACGAAAGTTTGATGCTTTTCAGTCGCAAGGCCCTCAAGGAAGCAGGGTTTATGTAGCCCCTCCACTTGTGGTGCACTCTGGATAGTGCTACACCCTCAAGGGCTCACACGGCTGGTGAGTTTGGGAGTTGATGACCCCGAGGGATTTCTGAGCTGGGTTCGTTTTGTACCCTTTATCCTCTGACCTTGGGACGGGCCCTCTCCTCTTTCCTTTTCCTATCTGTCTTTCATGGCTCTCCTTCTTTACAAATCCCTCAATCCTCATTCTTCGAGAGTTGAGGGCATTTCTTTTCTTCCTGTCCTTTATTAGCCTTATCCTTTATTTGCCATTTCTTCTTCTAGTAGTATGTAAGTTTGTAGTTAGTATTAGTTATAGTTTTCATTCTCATCGCATCTTTCACTATCGCCCAAACCATTAACGACCGATAATCTAGACGTTAGACCTCTTAAAACAACAATTATCATCATCATCATCATCTTTTCAGTTGGTCAACACGAGCTTTTCCGAAAACAGATGGGTTATTCATTGGTACGTATTTTGGAGTCAGATTGAGTTCTAAGCCTGAAAATTGGCTTCAAACATCATAATGTTCACGGCTAGTCAGGCAAATCGTGAAGCCAAAAGATTCAAATCACTCAGGCTCAAACTCATGAACTTAGATAAATCGATTTGGTTGAACAAAAAATGAATATTTTCACCCATAATTTCTGACATAAAATTTTTAGGGCCTAAGTGTAATGGATCTGATGATGATCGCTTGACGATCTAAACTGGTCATCCATGTGTATTTATTAATCTCATGTTGCATAGAAATGAATCTGACTCCAAAATACGTACCAATGAATAACCCATTTCAATTGAAAAAAAAAACCTCGTGTTGACCGACTGAAAAGCTTTCGTTTATTTTCGTTTATTAAGACAACACTGAAAATGGCTTCAAACATCATAAAGACTTTCTAAACAGGGCCGATAACCTAGATGTTAGGCCCCTTAAAACAACAATTATCATCATCATCACTTTCTAAACATTTTTTGATTTTTCATTATATTCTCCCCTATGTTAAACTCATTTATACCCCCCTTGTTTTCTTCAGCCAATTTATCCTCGAACTTCTTGTATTAATTATATTGAATAATCCTTTTGCTGGTCTATTGTTGTCCATCCTAAATATGTGTCCAAAAATTTTAAAGGTCAATTTTTTGAAGCTGTTTATGAGACTATGCAGGTCTGTAGTTCGTATCTTGAACCAAATTCCATTCTCCTGCGTAGGACCGAATATTTTTTAAAGAATTTTGCATTCTTGCTTTTCAATGTCTGCAATTTTTGAATTGCCACCTAAAGTTATGATTTCTGATGCATATAGATCTTCTGGGAGGACATCGGTTTTGCAATGTTCTAATTTTGCATTACGTGACATCACCCTTTTACTGTAGTGATTCCACGTTAGTCTGAATGACCCTATTATCACTGTTATTGTAATTTTTTTTTTGTACATGACTGATGAAGACGTTAGTATGGTGTTAAATTCAATGAAGGATGTTCAGTAATATGCCGTACTAAATGGAAATTGGATAAACACGCCAATGCCCAAAAATTACTACGAAAGACGTTTCTCTCGAACACATTCATAAATGTACTAAAACGACTTGGTCATGTTGAAACACCCAATTTCGTGAGAACATTGAAATTAAGAAACATTGAGCGTGGTCATAACTTGGATGGATGACCGGTTCTGGGGCGTTGCGGTGTTCGCGTGGGAAGGGAGGGAAGAGCGTAATGGAACTTGCACTCTTCACAAGCAAACTCCCACTCATGGGCATCTCCTTCACCTTGTGATGTAATCAGTATTTCAATTGATGCTAGTGTTCTAAGGAACATTTGAAGGTAAGCCATTCAGAGACCTACAAACTCCAACTTATACCAGCTCCAACAGCATTACAGTCTAGCGCAGCCTGCACCCGAACACAAGAGCAATCAGGTGCACCTGGGCCGTCTAGTAGACTATCGGATAAAGGAATGGCGAAATTGTAATGCAGGTCGACCCAAGTGATTTGGATAACGGGTATGATTCGGGTGCGTCTGAGACGAAATATTCCATTTTTTTGGTATTTCAGCATTTACTATCTGCATTACTTAAATGACTAATTAAATAATTTTAAATACTACGAGTATACTGTAGTTACAAATTACGTAACATGCAAACAAGCTACGAAATGGGTTTAGAATCATCCGTAGGCTCTAATATAGATAATTAAAATTTCTGTATTAACGCATTAAAAATGATGAGGTTCTTCCCCCAGTTATTAAGCAATAGCTTCAGTTATATGAGCAGATGGTAGCTCATCTCAATTATTAGGGCACATGCTGCTGTTCTAGATCCAAATATTATAGTCTACGGATATAAACATTACAGTAACCAATATAACACATGTTATCAGACCTACTCCATACTCACACGAAGTACACAAGTTTAATGTTCAAGATATGAAACGCATTAAATGGCCTAGTCTATAACAATATTATCCCGTGGCCCTTAGCCCCTGAATGGTTTTGGCCTACCGAGCGACTGCTATCCAGCCTTGTTAGCCTATATTATATTTTGGGGTGGCGTGTGGTCGGCAAGTCGAATCCCCTCGTCTGTTAATCATGGTCTTCTTGACCGGGGCGCTGCTTCTCTGATCAGACAGCTACTCAATTGTCCTCACGAGGCTGCGTGCACCCGGTTCCAGGTTATAAAATCCTTCACGGAGCTGTGAATCGAACCTGGGGCCTCCGGGCCACGGGGATGACTAAAACAACAGTACAACAAAAGTCTCTAAAAGTCGCAAAAGTTAAAAGGGCGTAAAACCAATAACATTATTATTATCTTTCAAAACCTGTCTCCAAATACAAATACATGAACTTGCACAGATACGACAATAGCTCATATATCGACAAACAACTAAGTACATGGGGCTGATGACTGCGTTGTGCAAGCCCCTGGAATCTAACAACAACCCAACGTTACATAATACTTTATGTATTTGGGCGGATCTATATTTGGGCTCAAATATGCTGCTGTAAGGCCATAAAGCGTGACGTGATTAAGCTCTGTTTAACCTTCCGAGAGGAACGGAAATTGGGAGGAAAAGTGAGTCACTTGCTGTCTTTGAGTCAATTTTGTCCGCTCAACGGTGCCACTCTGCGCCAAGCAAGAGAAGAGCTGGAGCAGGGATTGTCGCATCGCGTCGTCCAGTCAGCGGACCGTTCAGCCGTCCTGCAGGCTAGACTTCACGGTGTGACGCCTACTTACTTACCCGGCGCACCACAGTCGCTTAGCTTAAACTCGCAAACTCGCCTTCGTGTGTCGACAACGCACATATCTGCTATTTTAAAAATCCAAGATTTGATTCATTACAATATTTAACGATCCACCACTTATTATTCCTGTGTATACTAACTGTGGTATCTACGCACGGTAAGACGCAACGCCATGGGACCTGGCAATCTCCAGACTCGGTAGAGTAATTATTGAGGCGATGGGTGCAATAATAATTTAAATCTGAAAACACTGTTTTCAGAAAATGACTTCCAATTTTTTGAAATACTGTAAACGTCTGAGTTTGCATTTATAATCCTCAATGTGTTCTTTATCTGCCCTCCAAATATTATTTCCTTATGGCAAGGCTGTGTTGCTCCTTCATTATTTAAAGTTCATTTGCCGGAAAAACGACTTAAGTGGTTTTTGCACCCATCGCCTCAATTGGTTCAAACTATACATTGGCTGTCCTTGCATGTATTATCAAACTGCAAATACCAGACCGATAACTTTTAACGTTACTGACACCTGTGATTATATTTTTATGAATTTAGAAATTTCTTTTCATCTCAATTAGTATTCATTTGTTTAACGTGTTCATTAAGAATTATTGAATTTTATTATGAAAATATGATAAAGAAATATATAAATAGGATATCAAATTCATACAGAGCAGGAAGAGTAACCCGATGTCCCACTAAAAGGAACGTTTTGTGTGGGGCAAGCATATATTCGATTACAATTCCATTAATATTGTAAAATAGCTTAGTCAAATAACACGTTCTATTTATATGTATTATGTACTGAAAATAATGATTAAGAAAGGAAAAGAAAATTTACGAGATAATAAACTAGTAAGCTCAACTAATTATATTTTCAATTTTCATTTTGTTTTCCCTTAGGAAATGTTTATTTTCTGCATATTCAGGTTTGAATGATTTACTTTATATTTTTTAAATTTAATTGGGAGAACGTTATATAATTTTGGTGAGATATACAGAAAGTTATGTTTTCCTATACACAAATTTGGTTGATATAAAGTAGAGTGATTCTCTATATTACTTTTGGTGTACATATCTAGAAGTGTTTTCGTTAAGTATGTAATTTATTTCAGTCACTCGGAGATTACTTGGATCTCTCCGCCCAATTTAATTGGGCACACACGTGTTGATCAACTCTAAAGCTTCCTATAATCGATTACTTAGGCAACACTGAAATATGGCTTCTAATATTTCAATATAAATATTTTCCCCGTAATTCTTATTCATGGGTAAAAAATAAATGAACTGCCTTCTTGAAGTCAGCAATCACCGGACAGTATAGAAAATCAGTCCCCCCCTCCTGTAGTTATGATGTTCATGGTTAAATTGAGGTGGGATCAGAAGCTACTTTAAAACTAGTTTCAATTGCACCTTATCTGATTGTGGCACACCTCGTTGGTCTTCACTCCCTTCACAATGCACAACCAACACGTGCTGCTACAAGCAAGGAATTAGGTGGCGAAGAAGCAACACCCCATTCTGCTTGCATTGAGGGTCTGGGGAGAGAGGTTTCCATGACAACGATCTCCACCCCTTTCGTAGCACATAACAGATAGGATTTCACCTGTCTGTGATCATGGAGCGAGCGTTAACCTGATCACCCTCTGGAAGGGATCAGGTACTTAAAGGTGGTATACAAATTACTTTGTTGCTTGAATTCATATTACATTTCAGCTCCAATAATAAACTTTGCATCGTTCAGTATTTAGGTAAACTCCTTTGTACGAGAACAAAAGCTTTGTAGGGACGGGTTACCTTATTGGTTTGAAACAATACAGCTCATTGTAGCGAGGATGACCGCTAATATGAATTGGAGGGGACCTTGGAAAGGGAGTTCTCGTGAAGAAGAAATATGGCAACTTAGATGGCGGGCCCATGCACTTTTATTGGATATAGAAAGATTAGCAAGGAAGTTAACGATCTCGGCCGCACAAGGTAAGTGAATATGGTGGATTAATACAGTTTTGAAATGTATTGAGGTCACAGGTATTCAATACAAAACTACCTACAAGGGATCTTGGTGAGCCTTAGTTCAGTCTCAGCAAATTGTGCTTCGAACGTTGAAAGGCATATGAGTGTAAGACCTAAATATATGTACCTAAGTAATTTTATAATTATTAGCAATCACAATATTATTGCTGTCATTGTTTCCATGTCCTATCGTACCCAATCCTTGCTTTGTTTCCAAGGTAATAAATACGTTGGTCTAATAGCAGTAAGATGCGATCCATCGCTCATGTCCTCACAATTTCAGTTCTGACTTAATGCCATGAAAGTAGCTTAACATTGTTGGTGTCATAGTGACAAAAAGACCACCATTACAAACACATGAGCTCAGCGATGTACGAGAGATCGATCGCAGGGTATATTCGGACAGGGTATAAATATCCATGACGTTGCACTCCATGTTCTGTCAATTTGTTCTGGGGGAAGAAATTTTAATATGTGGTTGACCATTTGTAAATACAGTATTGTAAGTCATGAAGGAAATGTTATCAGGACAGATAATATAACATTTATAGTGAGGGTAATTTTGGACGATGTGCAATAACTACAAGTTTCGTGGAATCCAACGTTGAGGAAACCAGGTGCTGAATACCTCATGAAAACTGAATAAGAATTATGTGAGCTTTGTTTCCTACATTTTGATAATAATTAAAGGACAGTAAAATTACTTGACCGACAGTGGTAGCTAAGCAGTGGCATACCATGGGACCAATCTACCTGTGTACTCGGTAGACGTGTGTTCGAATCATACGTTCGACCGTCCTTGAATTGGTTTTCCAATATTTCCAATTATAATCTCATATTAATTACCGGCACAGTACCTTATAACAGTCCACAGCCTCTTCCTTCCGATTCTTTGCCCAGTTTCAAATGTTCGTTTAATCTCCTCTCGAGAGGTTGGTAACAAAACGTCGTCCAGTTGACGAGGGCACACGAAAGAAGAGTGTGATATATACAGTGTGGTCCACCAGCCCCTTATTTTTTTGGAGGAAGGCAACCCAACTAACGCGTGTATCACAGTCATCCTAAAAACATTAGTACCTGTTCCTTTACGTCCATTGTACAACTTTACCGTTGAGTACATCCTCGCGAATATAGTAGAAATTAATAGTGGCAGTTTTCTTTCAATGACCTCAAATATAATGCATGATTGAAACGATTAGAGCTCCGAATAACACATGCTTACGTTTTGACAGGAAGTGTCTACGAATAGATCCAATGCGTGCCAGCAATATACCATGGTTCTCGGTAGCTATGGTGGCTAAATCAAGAGTAGCGTCAACGAAGTCCCATTGTAGTAGGTTCGAATCTTGAACTAGTACTATTTTTTTTTGCTTAATGTCGTTTATTGTGGATGTATTATGGATGCATATCTATCTGTTCCAACGAGTGATTTTTTATTTGGTCCTCAAAAGGACCGTACTTATCCGATGGTACGCAGCCAGATTGGACGACGACATAATGATCTGTAGAACGAAAGCAAGGTATCCTGTATATTCAAGGTAGCAAGTGTTCGAAATTTTTACCACCTTTGTTTAAAGGAAAACTCCGACTCACTCAGACGACCCACATAACAAATAAATAAATACATCAGACCGAAACTATAATTCCTTTCAACGGCGTCTGTGCGAAAAGCGCTTGCTATACACTTACAGTAATAGTAAGTTAGTTAGTTAGTGAGGTTTTAAGGGGCGGAACTACGAGGTCATCTGCCCCAAACCTAAAGTAAATACAGATAATTATGACATTATTGGTTTTACGTCCCTTTTAACTGCTCTGGCTTTTAGATACGCCGGGGTGCTGGAATTTTGCTCGGAAGGGGATCTTCAACGTGCCAGTAAATCTACTGACACGGCTCCCTCGCATTTGCGCACCCTCAAATGCCAGCTGACTGCACCAGGATACGAACCTGCAACCTTAGGCACAGCCAGCTGAGCCTCGCAGCAAGCCAGTAATTACAGAACGTGTCATATTATTATAAATATTGAACTATTCAAATTCTAATTATCACGAATAGAGTCGCTTCCGTTGCGTAGTAGTCAGCGTGATTAGCTGACACCCCGGACGTCCTGGGTTCGATTCCCGGCTATGCCATGAAATTTGAAAAGTGGTATGAGGACTGGGACGGGGTCTTCTCAGTCTCGGGTGGTCGAAATAAATAGAGGGGGTTCGATTCCCACCTCAGCCATCCTCAAAGTGGTTTTCCGTGGTTTTCCGTGGTTTCCCACTTCGCCTCGGAAGGGGATCTTCAACGTGCCAGTAAATCTACTGACACGGCTCCCTCGCATTTGCGCACCCTCAAATGCCAGCTGACTGCACCAGGATACGAACCTGCAACCTTAGGCACAGCCAGCTGAGCCTCGCAGCAAGCCAGTAATTACAGAACGTGTCATATTATTATAAATATTGAACTATTAAAATTCTAATTATCACGAATAGAGTCGCCTCCGTTGCGTAGTAGTCAGCGTGATTAGCTGCCACCCCGGTCATCCTGGGTTCGATTCCCGGCTTTGCCATGAAATTTGAAAAGTGGTATGAGGACTGGGACGGGGTCTACTCAGTCTCGGGTGGTCCAAATAAATAGAGGGGGTTCGATTCCCACCTCAGGCATCCTCAAAGTGGTTTTCCGTGGTTTTCCGTGGTTTCCCACTTCGCCTTCGGGCAAATGCCGGGATGTTACCTACCGTACGGCAACGGCTGCCTCATTACCTCTTCCTTCCCTATACTCCCCAACTTTCCCATCCCTCAAGATGTCCCTGTTCACTTTGCAGGTGAGGCCACCTGGGCGAGGTGCTGATCCCACCTCCCCAGTTGTATCCCCAGTCGAGATGTTTCAAGCTCCAGGTCACTGCCCGTAGAGGCGGTAATGATGGGATCCCTCGCTGAGGGCAAAATCGACTAAAAAAATATTAATTATAACGAATAGTATCCATCCATGGTTTAGAACAGGTTTTTTTAAAATTTTATTTAGTAAATTTACCCTCTAGGTTGGTGGTTCCCACGGACTCAGCGAGGGAACTCAACACTACCGCCTCGATGGGCAGTGTCCTGGAGCTTGGAACATCTGGTCGGGACGGATACAACTGGGGAGGTGTGATCAGCACTTCGCTCAGGCGGCCTCACCTGCAAAGCGAACAGGGGCCTCATGAGGGATGGGAAGGGATGGAAGATTGGGATGGATAGGCTAGGAAGAGGGAAGGAGGTGGCCGTGGCCTTACAGTAGGTACTGTACCCGATATCCGGATAGTAGGCTGTCAGATATCCGCCCCCTCAATCGGATTGCCAATAAGCAAACGCACCGGCACAGCTACATCAATGAAAATGGCACTGACAGATACTAAAAGGAAGCTTGTAGTTTAACGTGACCGTTAATCTTGAGATCATGAGCCACGGGACCTCCTTTTTACGTGGAATCCGAACCACAGGACATGGCATTTCACTTCGAAAATCTCACATGCATTGACCGGGAATCGAACCCGGACTGCCTTGGTGAGAGGCATACAGCTAGACCGCTGAGCCACCACGCCCCCCGCACTGACAGATACTATCGAGATTAGAGCACAATAGTTAACAGCAAATTATTGTGGAACACACCAAAATATACGGGGGTTCATACTTACCTTTACTTACCTCTTAAATTTATCTCGGGGACTGGGTTGTCAACTGGATCACTTAAAAGTATGCCCACACAATAACCTCCACCATGATATTTAAAATGAACCAGAACGAAGACGAGAAACTTTAAACTGCACAATAATTTATTTCACAAAAAGAATGATTTTAACAAAAATAAACAACAAAATCAACGTGGCAATCAGGAGCCATCGACCACATAACCATGTCCTCCTGTAGGACTTGTATTCTCTACATATAATGTTTCAGCTTTCTCAAGCTCATAGCAACGTAAAAATAATAATGCATATGGAATGGAAACGGGATTTGGGATGAGACACATATATCAATTGTTTTGCGTGTTTATATACTTCACATTTTATTTATAGCCACAAGGCTATTATGGAACGTCCTTGGCCTCTGTATGACAGTTGTCCGGGCCAGCTGCAATGCACCTGCACCGTCAAAGTGGACTCCCGTTCGTTCTACCCTAGCATAAGCGTGTTACCTAAGAGCTTGGCTCTCCTTTTCAAACACGTAAATGTTCACATCTCAACTGAAATATTATCACGCAAATGTCTTACATGCTTCATTCAAACACCAGTGGATTACTCCAACAATCCCAAATCATGATTAATTGTTTAAACCACTTGTTTAATTAGCGTTGTTTAGAGTATAAAAACAAAACTCTAAATGTTAATAACAAAAGTTCATTAATTATTTATAACAATGATAAATTGTTTATAACAATGTCTAATGACAATTGAAAATTTTATACACGCCTGTATTAATCACTATCATTTTAAATTATTATCAAAGATATTTACAAAATTATTTTACAATGTTATATTGTTTATATTATTTATACAAGAAATACATTAAACCACACGTTTATCCGGTTGATAATTACTCAAATCGTGATGATATAATCGACCAATAAAGGTTAGTTATATTTAACTGTCAAAATCAGGTTTAATAAGGTTTAATAATAATTATTAATATTTGTGACGGTAACCTCCATTCAAAATCTTTATCTCAAATTATTTAACACTCTTGTTAATTTTAACAGTATCTTCCTATGAATAACCTTTCAAAGAACAAGAACAATACAATCAGCGGGAAAATACTTCGCTTATAACGCACAAAATTGCACAACAATTGGCCCAAAATTCATCATATATCTTCATATATATGGCATAAAAATCTTCCAAACTACACACAAAAATCCTCCACTTACAAATTCATCAACTTCATTAATTATTGTGGGAACCTCCTTCATTATTCAAGGGCATTACTCAACAGCGACTTTTACACGTCCACTGAACTAACGATTATACATCCATTGTTCCTCTTTAAAAATTCTTATATTCATCAATTGTAATAATGACTGTTATTATTTAACCTTCGTGGGTTTCATTCATGAATCGATATGAAGTAAAAATTTGCCAATCACAAATAAATTTAATAGCAAATACGATTAGACACTCCTGCCTGGTCTATCAAAATTGAGATTAACATCTTCAAAGTAACGCAGTATAAAAATACTATCTTCAAACAAAGTTCATCTAAACAGCAAAATAGTCGAATAGAATACAATTAGACTGTGGACTGCAAACATTATTGTTCCAATCTAAAATTGAGAAAAACTCCTATCAAATGTTCATTACTATAGTGTATTCAATAAATCGAAATAAAAGTTCATATTTCATAAACTTGTCTATAATGCAATGATAAATGTCTATGTTGCAATCATGTTCATAATACGACTAGTATTTCAAAGATCGTCGATATCGTAATAGATTTTAACGCTCTAAAATCTTTTAATTATTCTTCTTTCTTGAGGATGACAGAAAATTGGTCAAAGTAATTTACTGAATAGAATTACTTTAATAAAAATGACACGCTGTCTGAAATCAAATCTGCCATAGCAAATCGTTAACTTTACAGTCAAATCGTGACTACAAAAATATGCAAATTACTGAAAGAATCTAAATCATCAGTCTCAACTGATCCAAAATTATTTAAGTATGCCAATGACATAACAATGTCTCAACAAATCGAAGAAAAAGGCATAAATCATCGAAGTGTACTGAGTACATAAATATCAATCAATAAAATGGGGCAAAAGATAGGACAGAAAATATGGGAAAAATGGTTGCTCAGATATCGCTACAAGACTCAAATAATACAAGAAACGTTCACGACTACCTTATCTGTTGATTGAAGTTCCAGAGGAAAGTTTTCAAAGAAAACTGCTGTTGGTTCCATTTCACCAGCGTAAAGATGAGCTCCGACCTCGAATTTGGAATCAGCGTCCTCGGAGAATCGAACTGCTTCCTCCTCCGAAATTGCACTGCTCCGTGGATACGAAAAACATCCTTCTGGCAAAACTCTTCTTTGTGCGCCGGGACAACCCTGGCCTCTCTTGAAAGTTCCCTGAAGTTCTTGCAGGAATTCGCCATGAAGTTTATTGTAGTTATTTCCGCAGAAATATTCATAGTTGTGGAGTATGAAAATATTTCCACTGCCATCTGGTATAATTCAGCGATGGAATCACGATGCATGAGTGTAGTTGGATGTTCACTACATGCTCGCTTTTGTAGAAAGACGATTAACGAAGTTCCATGCTGTTACTTTACTCCAACGATATATGTCCCAATTGCATTAAAGCCTTAGCCTTCCATCTCAACTACTGTTATAATCATCGAAAGCACTGCAAGATTATAATGTTCCATAGTCGAATGTATCGTTGTAATACCAAACGTATTCTCCAATATCACTGTTGCACTCCACGTGTCAGCTGTAGTGTATAATGTGGAATTTTAAACGTGTTTCTCATGTGGCGAGAAAGTCACTTTTGTTGGCAGCCTTAAAGTTCCAATATCTTTCGAAGTATAACTGTGAAATTGTTCAAATCTTCTACACACCTCAATGTTATACTGCCCAATAGAACTATAATAAAGGCTGAAGTTAGCGCTTGATATCTTGACTGGTGGAAACGTTAATGTGAGCGTTTCAACTTCACCTAGTTTTGAGCAGCGTAAAATGGAACTGCTCCGAGTTCGTTCGATGCGCCGGGCTTTAACCACGCTAAAGACAACTTACTTCACTGAATCACTTGAAAATAACTATATATCACCAGAAAGATATATGCGATCTGACATATGAGATCTGAGAGCTCCTCTCTCCTGTGCACGACCTTTTATCAACTTCTTAAGGGGCGTATCCATCCCTTCCATAGCCTGTTGCTGCGTCATTGCTAGAAGTTTTAACTTTGGCTATACTTGACGGATTTTCAAATTTCAAAAACTCAAAATTAATTTCTTCAAAATTCCAAATCAATGCCATAACTGAAAATAGATTTCCACAAATCTGCATGCCAAAAGTAATCAAATATCGTAGTTTCAGCAATCTCCGTCTTCCTTCCAAACTATCGTTAATTGGTTCGAGTCTCTCTTCCAATAGCGTAGCTTCTTCCTTAGCACAATACCTTGTTTCCTGCGACTGCGTCGTAAATCTTTCTCGAACAAAATCATGACGTCACCAAGAATCTCAGCTCAATCAGCCTGCCGGCATGAAGTATACGTCATCCGTGCCTACGTCATACATATCCACGTCACAACTATGACATTCATAACTTTACTCATATTTGCCAATACAGCCACCGTGGTCTCAATATAATTCAAATTACGGGGGCAGTACCATCCCGGCAATTGCCCGAAGACGAAGTGGGAAACCACGGAAAAGCACTTCGAGGATGGCAGAGGTGGGAATCGAACCCCCTCTACTCATTTGGGCCACCCGAGGCTGAGTAGACCCCGTTCCAGTCCTCATACAACTTTTCAAATTTCGTGGCAGAGCCGGGAATCGAACCCAGGACCTCCGGGGTGGCAGCTAACCATGCTGACCGCTACGCTACAGAGGCGACATGGTTTAGAACAGTTTTTATTTTATTTAGTCAATTTACCCTCTAGGTTGGTGGTTCCCACGGATTCAGCGAGGGAACTCACCACTACCGCCTCTATGGGCAGTGTCCTGGAGCTTGGAACATCTGGTCGGGAGGGATACAACTGGGGAGGTGTGATTAGCACTTCGCCCAGGCGGCCTCACCTGCAAAGCGATCAGGGGTCTCATGAGGGATTGGAAGGGATGGAAGATTGGTATGGATAGGCTAGGAAGAGGGAAGGAGGCGGCCGTGGCCTTACAGTAGGTACTGTACCCGATAACCCGGATAGTAGGCTGTCAGATATCCGCCCCCTCAATCGGATTGCCAATAATCAAACGCACCGGCACAGATACATCAATGAAAATGGCACTGACAGATACTATCGAGATTAGAGCACAATAGTTAACAAGAAAATTATTGTGGAACACACCAAAATATACGGGGGTTCATACTTACCTTTACTTACCTCTTAAATTTATCTCGGGGACTGGGTTGTCAACTGGATCACTTAAACGTATGCCCACACAATAACCTCCACCATGATATTTAAAATGAACCAGAACGAAGACGAGAAACTTTAAACTGCACAATAATTTATTTCACATAAAGAATGATTTTAACAAAAATGAACAACAAAATCAACGTGGCAATCAGAAGCCATCGACCCCATTACCATATCCTCCTGTAGGACCTGTATTCTCTACATATAATGTTTCAGCTTTCTCAAGCTCATAGCAACGTAAAAATAATAATGCACTGGGAATAGAAACGGGATTTGGGATGAGACACATATATCAATTGTTTTGCGTGTTTATATACTTCACATTTTATTTATAGCCACAAGGCTATTATGGAACGTCCTTGGCCTCAGTAACACAGTTGTCCGGGCCAGCTGCAATGCACCTGCACCGTCAAAGTGGACTCCCGTTCGTTCGACCCTAGCATAAGCGTGTTACCTCAGAGCTTGGCTCTCCCTTTCAAACACGTAAATGTTCACATCTCAACTGAAATATTATCACGCAAATGTCTTACATGCTTCATTCAAACACCAGTGGATTCCTCCAATAATCCCAAATCATGATTAATTGTTCAAACCAGTTGCTTAATTAGCGTTGTTTAGAGTATAAAAACAAAACTCTAAATGTTAATTAATTATTTATAACAATAATAAATTGTTTATAACAATGTCCAATGACAATTGAAAATTTTATACACGCCTGTATTAATCACTATCATTTCAAATTATTTAACAAAGATATTTACAAAATTATTTTACAATATTAATTGTTTATATTATTTATACAAGGAATACATTAAACCACACGTTTATCCGGTTGATAATTACTCAAATCGTGATGATATAATCGACCAATGAAGGTTAGTTATATTTAACTGTCAAATTCAGGTTTAATAAGGTTTAATAATAATTATTAATATTTGTGACGGTAACCTCCATTCAAAATCTTTATCTCAAATTATTTAACACTGTTGTTAATTTTAACAGTATCTTCATATGAATAATCTTTCAAAGAACAAGATCAATACAATCAGCGGGACAATACTTCGCTTATAACGCACAAAATTGCACAAAAATTGGCCCAAAATTCATCATATATCTTCATATATATGGCCTAAAAATCTTCCAAACTACAGACAAAAACCTCCACTTATTAATTCATCAACTTCATTAATTATTGTGGGAACCTCCTTCATTATTCAAGGGCATTATTCAACAGCGACTTTTACACGTCCACTGAACTAACGATTATACATCCATTGTTCCTCTTTAAAAATTCTTATATTCATCAATTGTAATAATGACTGTTATTATTTAACCTTCGTGGGTTTCATTCATGAATCGATATGAAGTAAAAACTTGCCAATCACAAATAAATTTAATAGCAAATACGATTAGACACTCCTGCCTGGTCTATCAAAATTGAGATTAACATCTTCAAAGTAACGCAGTATAAAAATACTATCTTCAAACAAAGTTCCTCTAAACTGCAAAATAGTCGAATAGAATACCATTAGATTGTGGAATGCAAACATTATTGTTCCAATCTATAATTGAGAAAAACTCCTATCAAATGTTCATTACTATAGTGTATTCAATAAATCGAAATAAAAGTTCATATTTCATAAAATTGTCTATAATGCAATGATAAATGTCTATGTTGCAATCATGTTCATAAGACGACTAGTATTTCAAAGATCGTCGATATCGTAATAGATTTTAACGCTCTAAAATCTTTTAATTATTCTTCTTTCTTGAGGATGACAGAAAATTGGTCAAAGTAATTAACTGAATAGAATTACTTTAATAAAGTGACACGCTGTCTGAATTCAAATCTGCCATAGCAAATCGTTAACTTTACAGTCAAATCGTGACTACAAAAATATGCAAATTACTGAAAGAATCTAAATCATCAGTCTGAACTGATCCAAAATTATTAAGTATGCCAATGACATAACAATGTCTCAACAAAATCGAAGAAAAAGGCATAAATCATCGAAGTGTACTGAGTACAGAAATATCAATCAAGAAAATGGGGCAAAAGATAGGACGGAAAATATGGGAAAATGGTTGCTCAGATATCGCTACAAGACTCAAATAATACAAGAAACGTTCACGACTACCTTATCTGTTGATTGAAGATCTAGAGGAAAGTTTTCAAAGAAAACTGCTGTTGGATCCAATTCACCAGCATAAAGATGTGCTCCGTCCTCGAATTTGGAATCAGCGTCCTCGGAGAATCGAACTGCTTCCTCCTCCGAAATTGCACTGCTCCGTGGATACGAAAAACATCCTTCTGGCAAAACTCTTCTTTGTGCGCCGGGACAACCCTGGCCTCTCTTGAAAGTTCTCTGAAGTTCTTGCAGGAATTCGCCATGAAGTTTATTGTAGTTATTTCCGCAGAAATATTCATAGTTGTGGAGTATGAAAATATTTCCACTGTTATCTGGTATAATTCAGCGATGGATTCACGATGCATGAGTGTAGTTGGATGTTCACTACATGCTCGCTTTTGTAGAAAGACGATTAACGAAGTTCCATGCTGTTACTTTACTCCAATGATATATGTCCCAATTGCATTAAAGCCTTAGCCTTCCATCTCAACTACTGTTATAATCATTGAAAGCACTGCAAGATTATAATGTTCCATAGTCGAATGTATCGTTGTAATACCAAACGTATTCTCCAATATCACTGTTGCACTCCACGTGTCAGCCGTAGTGTATAATGTGGAATTTTAAAAGTGTTTCTCCTGTGGCGAGAAAATCACTTTTGTTGGCAGCCTTAAAGTTCCAATATCTTTCGAAGTATAACTGTGAAATTGTTCAAATCTTGTACACACCTCAATGTTATACTGCCCCATAGAACTATAATAAAGGCTGAAGTTAGCGCTTGATATCTTGACTGGTGGAAACGTTAATGTGAGCGTTTCAACTTCACCTAGATTCGAGCAGCGTAAAATGGAACTGCTCCGAGTTCGTTCGATGCGCCAGGCTTTAACCACGCTAAAGACAACTTACTTCACTGAATCACTTGAAAATAACTATATATCGCCAGAAATATATATGCGATCTGACATATGAGATCTGAGTTCTGAGATCTGCGTTCTGAGAGCTCCTCTCTTCTGTGCACGACCTTTTATCAACTTCTTAAGGGGCGTATCCATCCCTTCCATAGCCTGTTGCTGCGTCATTGCTAGAAGTTTTAACTTTGGCTATACTTGACGGATTTTCAAATTTCAAAAACTCAAAATTAATTTCTTCAAAATTCCAAATCAATGCCATAACTGAAAATAGATTTCCACAAATCTGCATGCCAAAAGTAATTAAATATCGTAGTTTCAGCAATCTCCGTCTTCCTTCCAAACTATCGTTCATTGGTTCGAGTCTCTCCTCCAATAGCGTAGCTTCTTCCTTAGCACAATACCTTGTTTCCTGCGACTGCGTCGTAAATCTAAGATCTTTCTCGAACAAAATCATGACGTCACCAAGAATCTCAGCTCAACCAGCCTACTAGCATGAAATCTGCGTCATCCGTGCCTACGTCATGAGTATCCACGTCATAACTATGACATTCATAACTTTACTCATATTTGCCAATACAGCCATCGTGGTCTCAATATAATTCAATTTCCGGGGGCAGTACCATCCCGGCATTTGCCCGAAGACGAAGTGGGAAACCACGGAAAAGCACTTCGAGGATGGCAGAGGTGGGAATCGAACCCCCTCTACTCATTTGGGCCACCCGAGGCTGAGTAGACCCCGTTCCAGTCCTCATACCACTTTTCAAATTTCGTGGCAGAGCCGGGAATCGAACCCAGGACCTCCGGGGCGGCAGCCTACCATGCTGACCGCTACGCTACGGAGGCGACATGGTTTAGAACAGTATTTAGGGAAAATGACCATTTAAATGAGACAAGAAAATAACTTTCCCTATCGTCTTCATAGATAATGTGAACAAAACCAAGTTGAAATCTTGCTGTACGAGGTAGGGAGGGTATAATAAAATAGTTAAAAAGAATTTAAAAAATCTGCCGTTGGATGGTCTTGAACCCGGGATCTTCGAAAGAGCGAGCGGGCGCAATAACACTTGCACACATTTCCAACACACTCTAGAGGTTTTTGTTGCGCTTCTTATTAACGCGTATGGTAAAATATTCAATTATTACAGTTAGATCTTAAATATTGATTGGAATGCATTCGTTCAGTACCTGGCAGGTTTTCTAATTTACTTAAAGCAATTTTCGCGACCGCTTTGCGTTAATAAGGCGAAAGAACAGCAACTAATGCCCTCAAACGACAGCCCTTCGGTTATATTTCATACAACTTAGCGTCCAAAATGCTAGCGTGTGATACACTTCGGTCATACAAGCAGGTGTACTGACGAAGAGAACAGAATTATACAGGATTTTGTGCCAGCGATCACACCAGCTTCCTTGCCAGCGAGTGTCGTGTGATACGGGCCTAAAGATATGCTAAGACTTTTTGTTAAAATTTAATAACAAAACAAGATGTTCGGTAAAGAACGTATAGCCTACTTTCTCCTAAATACATGGGTATGGTTATAACCCTTTGTACTTTTCAAGGAGTATAATTGAATGTTGTTTGTAGTAGCTTCTTGAAATACAACGTGCTTTACGGATATTATACATGAATATGATGTGCCCTTTGCTAGTGCTACCTCTGTAAAAAAAATCATTCGGTTTCACCGTGCTTGAATTGATAGGGGGAATCGATTTGCACACAAACATGGCTGCTATCTGCACATTATTGGTCTGATGACCTTGTAGTGTGGTCAACAGATTCTCTATACATAAAGGTATGTCGTGGCAAAATTTGGTAGGGATCAGATTATTAGGTTGGTCATAACTTGATTCAAGCTCTTAACATTAGGATGGCCGCCATTACGTTTTCGTCAATATGGCGGCGATATAAAACATGACAGTGGAGTGCCCTTTGCTAGTGCTACCTCTGTTCCAAATTTCGTTCAATTCGGTTACACCGTGTTTAATTGATAGGGGGAATCAATTTTCACACATACATGACCGCCATCTGCAAACTAATGGGCTGATGACCTTGTAGTTCAGTCAAACGATGCTCGCTATACAAGTATACGTTGTTGCAAAATTTGGTAGAGATAGGATGATTAAGTTAGTCGCTATTTGATTTAAGCTTTGAACATTTGGGTGGCCACCATTACGTTTCCGTCAAGATGGTGGCGATATAAAACATGACACTGAGGTGTTCTGCGCTAGTGCTACCTCTGTACCAAATTTCGTTCAATTCGGTTTCACCGTGTTTGAATTGATAGGGGGAATCGATTTGCATACATACTTGGCCGCCATATGCAAACTGTTGGGCTGATGATCTTGTAGTTTGGTCAAAATATGCTTCCCACATAATGGTATGTTGTTGCAAGATTTGGTAGAGATCAAATTATTAGGTTGGTCGTGATTTGATTCAAGCTCTTAACAATTGGATGGCCGCCATTACGTTTTCGTCAAGATGGCGGCGATATAAAACATTACACTGAGGTGTCCTTTACTACTGCTACCTCTGTACCAAATATCGTTCAATTCGGTATCACCGTGTTTGAATTGATAGGGGGAATCGATTTGCGCACATACATGGCCGCCATCTGCAAACTATTGGTCTGATTACCTTGTAGTGTAGTCAAAAGACAATCGCCTTATAAATATATGTTGTTGCAAAATTTGGTAGAGATCGTATGATTAGGTTATTCGTAATTTGATTTAAGCTTTGAACATTTGTGTGGCCGCCATTACGTTTCCGTCAAGATGGCTGCGATATAAAACATGACACTGAGGTGCCCTTTGCTAGTTCTACCTCTGTAACAAATTTCGTTCAATTCGGTTTCACCGTGTTCGAATTGATAGGGGGGGGGGGGGGGAGGGAGGGAGGGGCAGACATTCAGAATACACACACTCACACACACACACTCACACACACACAACGTCACACACACACAGATAGACACACGATTTTTTGCTAATAATACAATGGGAATTTCTACGGAATACGTATACTTCGATGCAAGCACTGGCGATCAGAATATCCTTCGATATGTTGTTGTTTTGTTTCATTTGAGGGCCTAGAACATTTAGCCATGTTTACTCGGGTGTGTGTGTGTGTAGAATTTGTCTGATAACCTGAGTTATTGCGGGCTTGTAATGATGTGTGTATTTGCAATTAAGGATTGGGAAGGAGGCGGCCGTGGCCTTAAGATAGAATCCGTCCCGGAATTTGGAAACCACGGAAAACCATTTCCAGGGTGGCTGAGGTGGGAATCGAACCCACTTCTTCTCATATTTGCTCCACGAGGCTACGTGTGCCCAATTTCAGCCCTCAGACAAGTATTACATTTCTTGGCAGAGCTGGGAATCGAACCCGGACTTCCGGAGCAACACTTCGAGATGTTATGTTAATATTCATGCCAGTTTTTTAAATTTTCTGCCATAACAGGTCACGTGGCATAACGTACCAATTCGATCGTGTTCTCTTTATAAATCATCAAAATTCAACGAACTCTTCACAAAAATTCGTCGTAAGGCAATAAATGTGGCAATGTAGTTACATCCCGACTAAAATGGAATGTGGGCTTTCGTTCAAAAAAAGTATGCCTACTACTGGATTCGAAGCGGCATTCTACCCGCTCGCGCCCACCAAGTACGGTCAGGATTTAAACCTCGCAGCCACCAAGACATGGTAAATACCGCACGCTAAACGTGCTTTAGTTACTGTAGCCGTCCCACCTCAAACGTTTAAGTCCATCTCAAAGTCTTCAATCACGGTTTATGGTGTTGATTTAACTTTCTACTATTACAGATCACGTGGCGTAAGCTATTATTTCGATCGTATTACGTGTATGTGTGTTATTTCAAGGAGCAGAAAGTCATATGTTAGTAGAATGGGCCGTAGTATTTGGCGGGGAAAAGTTTAAGGTAGGTTTTCCTTTGCTAGACCCATGACCCAATTACATTGCTGTCACACAGTCAAAGCGCAGAGCAATATCGACCATCAGGAGAAATGCTATGTTAGTTGGGTTTCATAAAACTAAATAATAAGGGGCGGTTGGACCACACTATATTAAAGGAATAAACCAATACATCTGCCATCAGTTCCTGGCTGAAATACAGGGACGGACACTTATAAAGTAGCGGTCCGCCTCGTGGCGCAGTGCATAGCATTCTTGGCTGTCACCCCGAGGTCCGGGTTCGATTCCCGGCTCTGCCAAGAAATTTAAATCTGTTCTGAGGGTTGGAACGGGTAGGCTTCGTGAGGCATACCTGAGAAGAGGCGGGTTCGATTACAACCCCAGCCATCCTGGAAGTGGTTTTCCGTCCTAGCCCCTTATTTTTATTTAGCGTATGGCTTTTAGCGCCAGGTGTGTCCGAGTACATGTTCGGCTCGCCAGAACCCCTCAAATGAACCAACAAGAATAGCAACGGAAAAACAAACACATTAAGTAACATAACGAAGGCTAAGAACTTTTCTCACGTGTACAGTCCTTGTAAGGGATTAACGGTCTTTTTATTGTCTGCACGCTTCCCCACTATATTCGTAACTAGACTGGCTATCTTTGCCACTGCGAGAAGGAAAGAGGTGTGGAGTGTAGTTGTTTGGGTAAAACAACATGCTACTCACACGGATCAGTCTGTTTACTTTTTTTTTATTGTGAAATATGCAAATGGTTGCTACAGTAACACAGTAACTAAGTACTGTTAAATGTATGTGACTTTATTCCTGTGCTTCAAAACTCTTTCCTTATTATGCTATTAATTCTACCTGTCATTTCTCCTATTCTGTTTAACCTCCGTCCTTTGCTGCTTTGTTTCTGTGGTTGCTGACTGCGCGGCTCAGAGGTAGCATTCTCGCTTGATAAGCCCAAGGTTGCAGGATCAAATTCTGGCGAAGCAAGTTGGCATTTGCGGGTGCGCAAATGTGAGGGAACCGTGTCAGTAGATTTACTTGCACGTTAAAGATGCCCTTCGGGACCAATTTCCGTCAGCCCGGCGTCTCTACAAGCCGGAGTAGTTAAAAGAGACGTAAAACCAATATCAGTATTATTTTTTCTTTCTGGTTTCCCCTATTTGAAAAAAAACCTCATAGATTCACATCAATAAAAATAATAATAATAATGATATTTGTATTAAGTCCCTTTTAACTACTGAGATTTTTAGAGACGCCGGGGTGCCGGAATGTTGTCCCGAAAATGATCTTTAAAGTGCCTGTAAATATACTGACAAGACTCCCTCACATTTACGCACTCTCAAATGCCAACTAACTGCACCAGGATTCGATCCTGCCACCATGGCCACACAAGGCGAGAACGTTACCGCTTTTTTTTATTACCTCTTTACAGAATTACAGAATTTTCAGATATGATAAATACCATACTATTACATCACAAGAAAATCCAGATAGTGTCCATATTTATCGTACAATTGTCCACTTTCACTAAGCTTCCAACGCTCTTTCTGCAGGTGATACCTGAGATCCAGGAACGAGAAATGTTGATCATTGTCCATCACGAAGTGTACATATTGGCCCATTATCCACACAATGGCAGTCTGTGTAATTTGGGGGAAGGCGGTCACCGACAAACGAATCAACTTCCTGTCATCAAGGTCATCCGTGGGCACATTTAATAGTTGACATACTTTTCCCTTACACCACAGCCACGTGGAGGCAACTCGCGTGCATGATGTGAAGCGGTGTATCGCCGTATCAGTTTGACCGCATATAGTACACCATTGGTAAGCTTCAAGACGGATGGTATATCGCCGTAGAGCGGTTGGGATGAGATCGTTGAGGAAGATAAAAACCTGGGAGTGTACAGCAGAAGAAATGGTCATAGCCCCAAAATTTTTCCAAACAGTGGGCCAATGGACGTAGAGGGTGGTGGCCTCGATTCGCGGTTTGGAGTGTACCACTTGCCGCAACATGTTATAAATACTTTTCGTCGTTGGAACAGTCCCTGAAGGCATTTGGCGAACAGTTTCCAGAAGGTGCTGTTGATGGTCCCTAAACATCTACGGCAAAGCTCTATCACAACCACGGGCGGTGTTTCGAATATCTTTGTATAGCGCTTTCGTAAAAGTGTCATGTTGGGAAAGAATGGTGATATCGTTCTTGCAGAGGAGTGCACGGCATTTCATGCCATGAGCTGTTAGCCCTAGCCCGCCTTGCCGGGATGGGAGATACAACTGTTCCCGTTGTACTCGGAACAAAAATCCTTGCCATATAAACCAACCTGTATATTTTGCCAATTGGCTCTCAAACATTTTGGGAAGTGGGAAAAGTTGTGCGACATACCATATTTTAGAGAGCGCAAACACGTTGAGGACCATGACCCGTTGCACTATATTGAGGTTTCTTTGACCAAATTGGATCAGCACTCCCCTAACTTTGGCAATGACCTTGGTCCAGTTTGCTTGCACTGTGTCCAGAAGCGATTGCTTCCAGGTAATGCCAAGAATTTTCACCTCATTTACTATCCGGAACCAGGGCTGTAGGGTAATCACTGAGTTAGTATTGAGCGGAAGCAAAGCAGTTTTCTGGGGGTTCGATTGTGCTCCAGAGGCGATATGGTAGAGCTGAAGGACGCTATCGATGTGGGAGATGTCTCCATTATTGCGGATCAATATTGATACGTCATCAGCATAGGCGCACATGCCAAAAACATGTGTGGACAGTTTGTAACCCTGTAGCTTCACCTGGGTAGTCCGAATGAACGGTTCAAGGCCAATGACAAAAAGTAGCATGGAAAGGGGAGATCCTTGCCTAACTGATCGTTGTATTGGAATCAGAGGGGAAAGAAAACCGTTGACGAGCACTCGAGACGTAGCATTGCAATTTATCATACGAATGTAGTCAATAAGGATTTCAGGAAATTCAAAGTGTTGCAAGACCATGTACAAGTATTCATGACTGATGCGGTCGAAAGCTTTATCAAGATCTAAGGTGAGAAAACTCATTGGCTCAGTGGGGAGCATTTCGGCTTTTAGGTGTAGGTCCCGTAGTATCGCTAAGTTTGTTCACAGAGTTCTTCCAGGAATACTGCAACATTGTTCATCACCAATGATATCATGTAGAACAGTCTTCAATCGGCATGCAAGTACTTTGGTAAGGACTTTATAATCACTGCAGAGCAGAGTAACTGGTCGGAAGTCACCAACTGCCATGGGAGAGGATGTTTTTGGTATGAGGACTATGGTACCCTCGTGATGTGATTGACAAAGAGCACGACGTTGGAGAATGGTACGCAAGACATGACAAAATTCTTTGCCAATGAGAGGCCAGAAGTGTTTATACATTTCATATGGCACTCCATCAATGCCAGGTGAGCGGTTGTTTGGGAGGTGCTTAACCACAGAGTGAATCTCTTCATCCGTAATATCCGCGCTGAGCAGAGTTTTGTTGTCCGGAGATAGTTGGGTACTGCAAGATGAAAGCAATAGGGTCACCTGCTGTGGATCAATTGGATCCTTAGCGTAGAACCGTTGATGAAATAATGATATTTCACTACGTATAGCGTCAGGGGAGATGACGACACTTCCAGTACTGGTGCGGAGGCGGTGGATATATTTACGTTGCCGCTCACGTTGTCCTTTGGCGATATGGTATACACTTGCACTTTCGTCCGGGAGCACGGTACGATCTTTTAAAGCCACGTTTATATGAGCGAGCGTTCGTTGCTGTAGAGACAGGAGCTTGGTTTTAACTTCCCGAATCTGGTCATATATACGCTCCCCAGCATCAGATCTTTGCTGGAGTTGGCGAAGAACTCGATAGTAAAATTCAACTGTATCCCGTCTTTCCCGACCTCGTTTGTAGGATATGTTCTTAAAGACACGGCGGATCCCTGGTTTAACTAAAATATCCCACCAGTCTGCGCAGTCGCGAAATTTGCATTTTTGTTGGACCCTTTGAGTCCAGTGTTGTCTGAAAAAATCTTGGCATTCCTCCTCCAGTAACAGCGAGCAATTCAGTTTCCAATAACCTCTTCCTATGTGAAATATGGGATGGGGGTAAGAGATTGTGCATACGACTGCATGATGGTTAGTGAAACTGGCAGGTATCACTTCATATCGTCTAGGCTGGATAAGTTCCTGTGAAAAGTAGATGCGGTCAATTCGTGATGAGGAGTTGTGACTTATTCAGGTGTAATGGGGCAGGGGCACCCTTAAACTATCCACAGCATCAATGAGGTGTAGGGAGGTAAGAAGGGTCCTGAGAGCCGGGTTGACACCTTGGTTTGGACTAGTGGAATCCTCTGGGCGTTGAATACAATTGAAATCCCCTGCAAGAATAAGTTTTTCCTTAACGTCGTGCAGATGAGGCAGTATACTTTGTTGTAAGAACATTTTCCGTTCCACACGTTTATTGGACCCGGATGGGGCATATACATTTATCAGGGTGGTATTGTTTATGTGTCCAGATATTATGCGTCCTGATGGATGACATATCACACCTTCGAGTGGGATATCATGTCTTATGAGGAATCCGGTCCCTCTATTCGTAGTACCGGTATTGATGTATTGTTTGTAGAAGGCAGATATGGGCAAACAGGGTATAGGAACTTCTTGAATGAAGGCAATGTCAATGTCTGCATCTCGAAGGAATCTCTCCAACAGTTGAAATTTCAGAGGGCATTCTATTACATTGATATTCACAGTGGCCACAGTGAGAAATTGCGCCATTAAGAGAAGTATAAAAGCTGTGCTAGACATACTGGAAGGTGGACTCGAGAAAAAAAACAAAAAAAAAAAAAACAAACAAAAAAGACACAGGTGAGAAATATACTGGTGCACTATGTCAAATTAGGTTGAGATAGTTCCTTATGACTGCCATTCATAGGCCGGCTGTCAGCGTTTGAGAGCGTTCGTGGGTCCCTAGATGACGTAGAATGAAGATTTTGTTTCTTTTTCACAGCTGCGGGAACGTTTGTAAAGCCAGTTTGATTCTTCGGGGCTGGTACGGCAATCGAGGCATTTGTTTTAATCTTCTTAGATACGTTCTCGGATCCCCTATCAACCTGCTTAAGTGAGTCGGTAGGTACCAGAGAAGGTGGGGGCAGTGAAGACAAAATTTCTGTGGCAGCCTGTAGTGACGGCAGAGTCGGTTCTAAGGCTGCGATACAGGTTGCCGATAGCACAGGGGCACTCTGTGGCTCGCTGATCTGGTCAGGGCAAGGTACCAGTTCTGCGTCATGTGTGTCCGAGGCCACTTCTGGTGTTGTCCCAGCTGACTGATCAATAAGCATGTTTTCATGTGACGTTTGCTGTGTCACAACGTCCGAGTATTGGACACGTCGTTGTTGTGTAGGAGTTATACCGAGGGGAATCATTTTCTTTGGGCAGTTGATACGTAGATGTGTGTTAGCATTGCAAATTAAACAGGTCTGTTTCTGTCCATTATACGATATATAGCCAGAATGGCCACCAAAGTCTCAGTGGAGGGGATATCTTGTTTGATTTCCATAGTGACTGCACGTATTCCATTATACACCGGGAATTGATAAGCAGAAGACCATTGTTCTTTCCTGACGTCACTCACAGTGCCATATTTCGACAGGACGGATTTGAAAATTTCAGGGGGAACTTCGAGTGGGATATTAAATATACGCACTGTGGTAAAATCGGAATCCGCTGTGGAGAGCTTAACATTAGTCATTTCGCCTGAGTCATACTGAAATTTAATAGGATCTGCAAAAGTATTTAGCAATTTCTGATAAGTAGATATGCTGATTACCTTGATGTACATGGTTTTTTCTTGCGCATTTAACTGGATGGCTTCTACTTGGTCGACAGTCAACCGAAGGGTATCGCTAATCCAGCGGTGAATTTCTCCTGGTGTGGGGCCTGTCCCATTGGCAGCGTACGGTGTTTTTCCTCTGGTATCCGGACATGATTTTCAGCGGGCTTTTCTGGGTTTCTGGTTTTGTTGTCCTATCTGGAACACTACTTGAAAAAGTATTGTCCGAATGACACACGGAAGGTCAGTACACCCGTGGAACTATCGGAAGCACCGGTATTAGGAAACGTACACTCTTCCAATGCGGTCACACAGCGCGCACACACGTACCTCACTCGGCCACGACTAGTGACCAACTACTAACCGCTGAGCCACGCAGACAGTCAGATTACACTACTCAGGCGTTTAGCGGTACTAATGGATTTCTGCAAAATAACTCGAATATATTTTTTGCAGGCACTCTCTGTACCTGTGGGATCAAAACGCTGGTAACGATATTTCTGAGCTAAATAAATTGCAATAATTACAAACTCCAGCAAGATGCTGCTATTTTAGTTTCGTTATGAAATCATTTGTTCACGAACCAACGCTCAGATTCTCACTTGGCTTGGGATGTTAACAGCTAGAAATTCCCATGGAGAGAGCGTGTTGCTCGCGTGCGAGATGGAACTAACTGTTATGCGGATCTGATCCAATTCGCAACTGCGCTATCATATGATTTCAGCCGAGCTTCTAATTTGTGACTGGCTCGTTTCTCGGGTGAGGAATAGTAGTAAAGAGAGGGGGACAAGGAGAAATATGCAGCTTAATGACAGACCTTTGCACGTGATCAAGAGCTATTCACGCGAGCAAAATTTCTGGTCACTCTTAGTTAGGGCAAGTTGACTAGTCAAAACCGCATGACCAGTCTTTGTCGAGCCTGATCGAGCAACGCGAGTGGCGTCACTGTCAACTCCACCTTGAACGTGAGCACTCAGGTCGCCCGTGGGAACTACTGAATATTGATGATGATAATTGTTGTTAAAAGGGGCCTAACATCTAGGTTATCGGCCCCTAATGGTTTGGGTGATAGTGGAAATGAAAGATGATCAAATGAAACTTAAAACTAAAACTAACTACTGCCTTACAAACTGAAAATGAAAATCCACAGCCTGCTTCCAGTCTCCGACCGGGTCAGGCATGGAATGAATGAAGCCCCCATCTAGCGGCGAGGATATGAACTGTGCCGGCTGTCGAGGCCTGACGCACTCCTCTGGGCAATGATTAAATGAATGACAGATGAAATGAAATGATAGTGGAGAGTGTTGCTGGAATGAAATGTTGACAGGGAAAACCGGAGTACCCGGAGAAAAACCTGTCTGCCTCCGTTTTGTTCAGCACAGATCTCACATGGAGTGACCGGGATTTGAACCACGGACCCAGCGGTGAGAGGCCGGCGTGCTGCCGCCTAAGCCACGGAGGCTTCTGCCTTACAAACTAGAAGAGGAAATTGGAAACAAAAATGTGAAGCATGTAAATAAAAGACAGGAGGAAAGGAAATGCCCTCAACCCTCGAAGAATAAGAATTGAGGGAATTGGAAGGAAGGAGAGGCAAGAAAGGCAGCGAGAGAAGGGAAAGAGGAGAGGGTCCGCCCCCAAAGGCAATGGAAAATGCGGGGAAACTTGACCCAGCTCAGGAATCCCTCGCGGTCGCCAAATCCCGAACTCTCCAGCCGTAAGCCCTTGAGGATGTAGCACTATCGGGGGTGCACCAGAAGTGGTGAGGTTACACACACCCTACCTCCTTAAAGGCCTTCAGTAGAAGGCAGGATATATCATGAAAAGAAAATGAAGGCTGACCCCTCAAAGAACGAGGGTATCAGGAAAGATGAGAAATGGTTCAATTAAGGCCGGAAAGTGAAAGACTACCTAGGCCTCGGATACCCTAATACTGTCGGGGTCGGAAAAGGAAAAGAGTTGACCAACGGAGGTCGATAGGAAAGATGACAGAGAGCAGTCCGGCACAAGTAAGTGGAAGTAATGCCGAACTCAGCTAGGGCCCCGTGGTCGCCAACCCACGTCTCACTAGTCATGAGACCCTGGGGGACTGAATATCGAAGCCATCCTTGAACTTACAGGTCATTACTACTTGTATTCAAAACACTGGAATGAACACATCTTTGTTTTATGTTCCTGATATTACAAATAGCAATATGTCATGTTGGATATATCCTGCACCTGTGTGCAACTCATATGGTGAATGTATTGAGCACTATATAAATGAGTATAAGCAGTAATAATCAATTTTTCTCTTCCCACATTGTTGTAAAATACCCGGAGCATTGTATTTACAAACAGAGAAGTAATGACAGCCGCCAGTGCGTATAAGTCAATAGAATTGCATTCAAATGTTTAAATTGAACAGCCTAAGGCTAAATATTGATGGTGTATTATAGCAACAAAGTCGTTAAATTTAAAATGATTTGGAAACGTACCAAACCGTGCCATTTTACTCAAACACGAACGCCATAATCTGCCTCGAGGATGTCGTTGATTTAACAAAGGAAATTCCAATTTATCTTCCGATCGACGTTCGAACAGTGTATGTATGATTGCATAGCACCTAGTAAAATAATCTTCACCGGTCTTAGCCATTATCTATGTTTTAAATTACTCGTTATTTTGACCCTGGGTGAGGTGATATATAATTCCAAAGAGACAATATCGAACCGAGAGTTTACAGATGGAACGAAGTAAAACAGACATAAAGATACGGTCAAATGTTCAGGGGATAGGGAATCATTCATACATTCACGTAGGAGACATCCTCGGAAGTAAAAAAAGAGAATGAACGGATTTGGCAAAATCCAATTAGACTACTTCGAGTTCATTATCATCAGAGGAATTAATCCAGGAGCAGGATCTGCCGCACTCATTCCGCTTGGAGCGGAGGGAAGTTTATTGTTGCCTAAATAATCTGCTTATAGAAGCTTTTCAGTCGGTCAACACAAGTGTTGACTTAAGTCCTGTTGTTCGCATCGCTGGAACATAGGGCTTCAACGAAGCATCGCCATCGGACTCGGTTGCGTGCCATTGCCTTCACTTCTCCCCACGTTCTCCCCGCTTCTGCAGCTTCCCTCTCCACTGTCCTAAAGTGTCCGTACATTCCAAAATCCGATCTTCGTGGTCCATTTCATTCCAAAGGTTGTCAACTTGATGTCCGTCCGGCTTTTGCTTCTTGAAGTTTCTTTAACAATAAAGTTTAAGAGATGCAGGTTGTTAGCCCACAGTCCCCGAGTGCTTTAGTGGGGCTGCCACCTTATGGCCTAAGCACATGCCATTATAGCTAGATGGTCTGCTATGTCTCTCACAAATTCTTTACAGGGAGAGTTGAGACTGGTCTCCCTAACCCTCCTCCTTTCTTCGGGCTTGGGACCGGCAACGACACCTATGGAGCTACTCAATCCTCCCCATGGTTGCCGCAGGCAGAGTTTCAACACAAGTGTGCCCAGTTAGATTGGCCCCCCATTTGTGTGAGAAGTGTTTCATTAAGTGGATAAGTATTTCATGTATTTTATTTCAGACATTTGGAAATTAATTTTAAGTCCCCGCCCAATGTGACCGGATCTGTGACTGATTGGTTAGCATGCTAATCTTTGGACAGAAGGGTCCCGGGTTCGATTCCTGGCCAGGCCATGATTTTGATCTCGTATGGTTAATTCCCCTGGTTCTGAAACTGGGTGTGATATAAATACCGAAAATAAAGTAAATTGTTTTTTGTTGTTGTTTCATTTAAAGGCTTCGTGACATCGTGGTCATGCATCCCCATGTACTTGGGTGTGAATAGAATTTTGCCTGATAACCTGTTTTATGGTGGTGTCTGCAGTAGTGTATTTGTGATTCAGATGAGAATTGGAAACGTGGCAGCCGTGGCCGTAAGTTGGGAGCTCCCGGCATTTGCCTGGAGTAGAAATGTAACCGCGGAAAACTACTTCCAGGATGGCTGAGAAGGGAATCTTTATTGCAAACACTAGAATATTATACTATTGCGTTCAATACAGTGCGTATTGCTCTTGATGTTTGTTATGAAATTCAGAAACTCAAAATACTGTAACTTGTAGCAAGAGGATGCAAGAGATTACAATTTGAAATAAGGAAGCGTATAAACTTGAAGCCCCAGCCTTCATTGTGGAAGCCAGCTGAAAGTGCGGATGCGAGGGTAGAGGGAATTATAAACCAGGCGCTCCTGGGAGTTTGGCGTTTCCAAAATTGATCCGGGAATATTTCATTTAATGGACACCCAGTATAATTAACCCAGGTGGATATCGGATCGTATTTGCCAAGGGGTAGTTACAGTAATAACGCTATAGAGAAGAAAGCTAGGTTTATCCAATATAAGAATTATATTATATTATATTACATTATATTGCAGGAATCCCAACTGCAGCCTCAATTTTGACTCTTACTCAAGAATTTGGTAGAACGAAGCTAATCATCAGAATAAACCATCGCTCCATACGTCTCTGCATTACAGGAGGGAAGGTTGGATTCATGTCAATATTTAGTACAGTAGATGAATTTGGGATGAAGTGATTTGTAGTATTCATGCTAGAAGTAACAAGTAGTTCTGTGAAGAACTAAATAACCTATCTTCATACATCCTACTTAAGTTAATTGCCTATATCAGCATACGCAATAACCGACAGCAGTGGCTACGCTGGGTAAAGCACAGCGTTAGGTCATGGGGCCAAGCTCTCTGCTGACTCGGTAGACGCGTGGGTTCGAGCCCCACCGTCAGTCATCCTTCAAATGGTTTTCCGTGGTTTCCCATTTTCAACACCAGGCAAATGCTGGGACGGTACCTTCTGACAGACCACGGCTGCTTCCTTCAACATCCTTGCCCAGTTTCATCGATCTTCATCCATTCCGTCTCTCATCCCGACGCGCAGGTCGCCCACGGGCATCGACTAGAAAGACCTGTACTCTGTCTCTCAGGACGCCACACGACAAAAAAAACAAAACGCAATTTCAGTTTCATTGCTGTAATTGATTCCTAGTTATTGAGAACCATCTAAATAATTTGGATTGTCGCCATGTAAGATTTATATTATGTAGGCCATACAGTTATGTACAGTACTATTGGATGAAGATTATAGCATAGGTTTATTACTCAAACATCAATCGCATGATTAGCCTACGACACAAGAAATTAAAAATCGAGGTTATAAAAACAATTGAAATAAATTAGATGTCAGTGGATTACATTTTGTGTTAGAATTTACTGCACTAAGTTTCACTGCGCTCGCATGGTTAAACATCGAGAATCATCCTTTTAAATATTTAAACTTCGTGTCGCCGCCATGTTGGATTTGTGCACACCAGGTTATTGAAAGTCCTATAGGTGAACTTATGTTAATAGCCTGGATCAACACATAAAATTTCAGTTTGATTGCTGTCATAGATTAGTATATATTGAGAACCGTCTAAATAACCGGGTGAGTTAGCCGTGGTGGTTACGGCATGACTGATGGCAGTCGCTCACATCCGGGAGGCGAGGAGGTTCGAATCCCCCCGCCGGCAACTTTGAAGATGGTCTTCTGTGGTTTCCCATCTTCCTTCCAGGCAAATGCCGGGGTTGGTCCCTAACTATAGGCCACAGCCGCTACCTTCCAACTCCTCGTCCTTACATTCCAACTTCCCTCCTTCCCTCCCCAACGGTACTTGTAGCTCACCCATTGGGTGTCCGTCTCGAAGCAGCTACAAAACTGGCGAGCCGAACATGTCCTCGGACACTCCCGGCACTAAAAGCCATACGCTAAAAAAAAAAAAAAAAAAAAAAACACGTCTAAATATTTCGGATTGTCGTCATGTTGGATTGTTATATACGTAGGCCATAGAGTTATGTACTATTGAATGACGTATTTGCGTAGGTTCATTATTCAAACGTTGATTTCGATCGCATGATTAGGACACAAGAAATTAAAACTTACTTAAAATTTTTTCACAGCGCCACCTTGAGATTATGTAAACAATTTAACCAAATTAGAAGTCAGTGCATTACAATGTGTATAACCATTTGATGTACAATGTTTCACTGAGCTCGGATAGTTAAATCGCGAGAAAAGTCTATTCAAATGTTGACTTCGCTTGACCGCCATGCTCGTTCTGAACTTAATAGGTTCTTGAAAGTCACATAGGTGAACTTCTATTAGTGCCCTTTTACCGTACAGTATTTTATGGTGATATCTGTTACTGTTCCGGAGATATAGAATACCGATGAATTATATCGCACAGCCGCCATGCTGGATTGGTGAGACATAATAAATTTTGAGGGCACAGCCGGGGTCGGACGAATTAGTACTATGTCCTTAGTGTGACCGGAGTCACATAATCGACAAGTCCTGAAGAGTCGAGAGCACTGATTGAGAATCGAACGTGGAAGAACGGACGGAGCACGAAAGCATGCCGGTGATATATGAATCAGGAGGAGAAGTGTGAGAATAAAATTTGCGCTTTTATTACAAAATATTTATCTATGAAAAATTGCCTGAAATTATAAACATATTTTTGGGAGAATAATTAATAACTCCGATGGAAGAGGAAAAATGTACAAAAGTATGATACTGACTCAGGTAGAACTTAACATCTAGACAGTATGGCCGACTAAGTAGAAGGCCAGTGCCTTTACGATAGCTGCGCGGTACGGTATTAACAGCAGTCCGTCGAACGCAAATTTTGGAGCTCATAAAACGAACTTGACGCATTCAATGAGCGTGGAAAGTGAATCGGATGTGTGTCTTAGTGATAATAAGGCATAGTGAGCGTGCATTAGAGCTATTTTCAGCAGAAATCGAGTAATAAAATACCTCGAATATACATTTGTGTGAAGACGCCATTCTGTGCATTTTGTTTCATATGATAGTGAACCAGAAGTTGTGATAGGAAGGATACGGATCGTGTGAGATGTGAGAGGATAAGCATTAAAGACTGTAAAACTGTACATAATTTTCTTGAATTGTATTTTTGTGCAAGCGTGAGGAGTACACAGGGAGGAATATCACATCTTTACGTGTTTTGTTTGGTGCATGGTTGCACTAGAATATTGTGATATGCTTTATAGCATCAGTAGCGTCAGTGGGCAGAGATCATTATTAACTGCCACCAGTAGATGCAGTGAATTGCAAATCGTTTCAGTTATAAGCCTCAGTGTGAATAAATTATTATTTTTTGTTAAATTACGCGACATGGCATCGAACTGCAACTTCCTGTCTGACGAAATATTAAGTCACATGGTCAAGGAAACTGGAGAGATGATCGTTTAAATACCCATTATGGCGAGATGACCCAAGCTGCCATGGAATGCCACTCAATTGGAGAAATGTCTAGATCTAGGGACTATCACGAACCCCGGGCACCTACGACACGAATACGTGAACTTTGTCTCCTAATGCATTTCCAGCAATGGTTGTAATTCTGGTTATATTCAGATTAATTTTAGAAACCGTATTTAGCTTACCGTGACATTGTAGGTAGGGTGTTACACATGTTAATTTAGTGGCACAGAGGAGCTTTGGTTAAACTTGAGTTGAATTTGCACAGCAAGAAGGCGTGAAGTATTTGTATAAATAACAGAGTCTAGCATTCATAGACTGCGAACTGATCGCATTTCGTTGCGACAGGTATGAGTGTGATATGAATGAATGCTGTATGAAACCGGTCTGCTGGCTGAGTGTCAGGAACATTTAAATCATTTAATTTACATTGAGACGGTGTTATGAGTTGATACACTAATATCAGTATGGGAATCCAAATAAGCAGAGAGCTTAGACTAAGAGACAATGCACTTGTTATTTGACAAACGTAGCGCTCGGGTAATGAATAAAATCATGGAAAAATAATTAATGTCATGTTTGATAATTAGGATAGACGCATGTAGACGCATGATGGTGTGTGAATATTTTGCAGATAACAGGAATTCTAACCAGTGATATTGTGATTGGCCAAAGAAATTTGAATTGTAAAACTATATGTACACGTACTTGTATAAATGTAGCAATGAATTGTAAGAGTATTTTTGAGCACGACAGAGGTCGGTGCAAGGTTTATGCAGCCATATTGGTAACATTAAGGGGGCCAGAGACAGGATGCATGGCCAGCTGATTTGAATGGGCTCATGGTGGAGCTGATTAAGGGTGTTGAACACGCAAATGGGAAGTTGTGGATGTTTGAGAGTGAGCTTACAGCCACTTATTATTATATGCTTCGATAGTTGAGATAGCGAAATTAATAATAAATAAATGTATAATAAATACGGAATAAATAATATTTAAATAAAATCCGAGCCCTAATAATCATGCGACATTTTCAAGGATTAAACGTGAATTAAAATTGACCCTACACTCCGAACTAAATAATAACTGAGCTTAACCACTTATTTATAATTTTAAAATTTCGGTTTAACTTATTTCTGATCGCGAGTTCTATGCTTTAAGAATTTAAAAATTTTGACAGTACCCCGTTGTGAGACGAATCCGATGTCATAGACATTCGTGATTCTTTAGTGTGATACGGTTTCTATACCACGGCTAACACCATAATTTTCCTCCTGGAATAGATGACGACGTTCAGCAAACAGTTGTTCAACCCGTGTAGGTAGTGCTCTAATGAAGCAACCATAGGAGGCTGTATATTTGTGATTTTATCTTGTATTATATTATGAACGAATGACTGATTGTGTGTTCGATTTTTTGATATGTCACGGAATTCTACTATTTTTTAAATTTTGAGTTTTCCTTTCCAGTATTTTAAAGTTAATTTTCTCATATTAACTTCATTTTAGGATTAGCTAGGAAATGTAACGAAACGATAAATGTTGCATGAGACACCAACATAGCTTTGTTATACCTATTTGAGCAGATTATTAAATGTAATTTCAAATATTGTAGAAGATGGTGCTTTTCATTGCAAATAGGATCAGGTGTCATTGTTACTATTCTTAGTGGGAGTTGTATTTCATTAGGGATGTGTCATGTACTAGTTTGATTATTGATTTTCAGCCTACTTTTCACATTTTGCAAAAATGAGGAAAAAGTAGACTTATGAGATCGGGCAAATGTGTGTCTGTCTGTCTATCTGTCTGTCTGTCCTTCTGTCTGTCTGTCTGTCTGGCTGTGTGTGTGTCCCCCCTATCAACTCCTAAACGGCTGGAGCAATCGAAACAAAATTTGGTAGGAGTAACGATCTATACCGGAATATCTCACGGCCATATTTGAAAATGATGTCAGTGCTACTAACTGCTGAAAAATCGCAATTGAAATTTGAGCTCCATGTTGGATATCTTGGAAGGTATGAATGGGAGCTATTTCAAAATTGGCACACATATAGATAATAATATTGCAGTTTAATTTCCAGGAGGCCATATATGGCAGTATTGCCAAAATGATTATAAGCCTACTGATAGGTCCAATTTTTAAATGCATATAACATCTACACTATCAATTGGAATTCAACCAAATTTCGTATGTAGTATGTGTACATAACCAGATATGACTGAGCGTATTCTTAAGAACCACCAGTGCTGCCAACTGTTAATAAATGCTCTTAATTTCTTTTATCCAAATACCAATATATCAGAAAGTATACAAGCCGACAGCTTTAAGCTATGCACACGTATAGTACCTGGCATTCTATATTAATTTGGAGTAACGTATATACGTTAGTGCTACCAACATGATTCTAAGCCTGCTGAGAGGTACAACTTTAAATACATGTAACTTCCATACTATCATTTGAATTTCAACCAAATGTCGTATGTG
Source organism: Meconema thalassinum (assembly GCA_946902985.2). Taxonomy (NCBI): domain Eukaryota; kingdom Metazoa; phylum Arthropoda; class Insecta; order Orthoptera; family Tettigoniidae; genus Meconema; species Meconema thalassinum. Next base: position 1,101,700,657 of record OX336389.2, on the reverse strand, counting down.
CTATGTGTACCATAACAGATATGACTATGCGTATTCTTAAGAGCAACCAGGGCTGCCAACTGTTAATATGTGCTGTGTCTATTTTTGTTACCCTAATATAAATATACCAGAAAGTATGCAAGCCAATAGCTCTAAACTTTGCACACGTATAGTACCTGGCATTCTAGATGAATTTGGAGTAACTAATATACGTCAGTGCTGCCAACATGATTCTAAGCCTGCTGATAGGTCCAATTTTAAAATGTATGTAACTTCTATACTAACTAATGGATTTCATTCAAAATTGGCACAACAATAGATCATATTATTTCAGATTATTTCTGACCAATACATGCATAACACTGTTGCCAACATGATTTTACGCGCGCTGTTAAATCCAATGTTTAACTGCATGTAACGTCCATGCTATTCATTGGACTCCAACCAAATTTTGTATTCTGTACCTTAAGAGATGGAAATAAGAATATATTCAGTCAACAGGGCTGCCAACCATAGTGCTCTATTAGGCTACATTATGCCAGGTATACAGTATTTCGAACTAAATAGAAATGTCGATATTACCAACTTAATTTCAACATTATTCTATATAGATTCTTATAGATTAATCATTGGCATTAATCTTACATTTTAAGAAAAGTAGACTCTTTAGTTCGTCACGGAAATTCTTGTTTTTCTTGTAAGTAGGACTTCTACATGGGATATTTTGAAATTAGTTTGGGGGAATATATAGAATTAGCTCCATTATTGGAATAATTGTAGAGTAGGCTAGGGATCTGAATTTATGAATAAATTTGAAAAAAATATTTTATATAAGCCTGGATTATTCAGTAGATTTTCGTTTTCCCTGTGGATGTGTAATTTGGGGCTCTGTTTGAGTTAGGGCCTTTATCAATACCTCGGAAACGACCTGGGATGCAGTTTCTCGTGCTGAGCTAGTCTAAATACACATCCAAACCTCTTACCGTGTGATTTCTTTTGGGAAGGAGTGTCACAGTGGCTGATACGGTTCTCAGTCACCTGACACTTCGGACCAAACGGGCTCATTACAGAGTTTCATTGAAATCGCTCCAGCCATTTAGATTGTCTTAGGGACACACCCACACACAGGCACATGGACAAAAGGTGATTTCATAAATGAAAATCGACTAAAAATATAGCATCTTGTAGAACATTGACTAAAATAAGTACTACATGCAGTGTGCCATGTATCGATTATAGTTGAAAAATGGAATGTAATCGAGTAGTGTTGTGGTATCATTTAGGGGCTTTGCGACATCGTGGTCAGGGAGCCCCGAGTACTTAGGTGTGTATGTATGTATGTATGTATGTATGTATGTACAATAACCTGTGTTATTGTGATGTCTACGAGTATTTGTATTTTTAATTAAGGTAGGATTTGGGCAGGAAGCGGTCGTGCCCTTAAATTAGATACAATACCGGCATTTGCCTGGAGAAGAAGTGAGAAACCACGGAAAACCACTTACATTATGGCTGAGGAAGGAACCGAACCCGCCTTTTTTCAGATTTGCCTCTCGAGACCGAGTGTACCCCGTTCCAACCCTCAGACAAGAATTACATTTCTTGGCTGAGCCGGAAATCAAACCCAGGCCTCCACGGTGACAGCCAAGAGTGCTAGTCACTACGCAACGAATCAAGTAATGTACATTTTGTACAAAATCCAGTACCATGGGAAAGAAAAGCTGTAGGTATCCTAGTATTTTACACATTGTTGACCCTTATTATTTAAATTTCAGCGGGGTCGGTAATAAGATGGGATGAACTTTTCTGTGCGGATGGTTTTAAAAATTTCGGATGCCCTTCCTGGCACCAACCACACGAGAGAAATTAATGATAGATAGTATTATAAAATAATAAGTCGTTTTAACGAGCATAACATTGCATTATGACACTCCCATGTGGTCGTGCAAACAATTAGAAACATCCTTTCACGCATTGGAATTAATAATGACCCTTATTCTCTACGCATTTGACTTACCTATCTGTGTACCAACGTCACGTGGCTCAATTTTCCCAGTGCCTAATGCACTTGACGATAGCATGAGAGTGTGTCCCCATCCCATTTTTATTCTTATTCCAACGCAATTTAAAATTTTGTTCGCCCCATCAATCTTGTGAAAATCCATGGGCATAAAGAAACGTTGAGGCGTATGCCTTCAACAGTCTCTTAATTATAAGAGGGAATGTACCCAGTGGTTCCTTAGCACAGTTTCATCTTTCGCAAAGACTCTGTTGGTTTCTTGGTGCGATCAATACAATCGTTCCTTCCTTCCTCGCTTGCTTGCCTGCTTCCTTCCTTTCAACGTGGTGTGGTGACTCACCCTTCAGCGTCTAACACCTCGTTTCAATGTTGAGGAGTGGCATGTTAAATCCCTTACTCTGAATACACATTATAATACCATCCCTATTCAATTATCCCTCGGGAAGAAATAAAGGCTCAGCTATAACTACTTTGAAGCATTCTTTGCACATGAAATGGATATCCATTTCCTCCAAACAAATGAATCCATATCTTATCTTGGAATTTGTAACAATTGAACGAGCTTCCATCCGGTAAGTAAGGCTGACGTTCTAACTTGTCAACAACATAGAATGAGACAAGTGCACTCTCCCTTTCATTCAATGCGATGATGTAGTATAAAACGAACTGCTTTGACAAGAAATTCACGCACCACATTTTGCAATCCAACACGATATTTCTGGTGTGACCTCTCTCCAAAACATTGTAAGTTCCAAAACAAAATGTAAAAGAATATACATATTAAATAATTTTTAAAACATCGTCATATAAACTGCGAGTTTTAACTCTTCAGTCTGTCAACATAAATTTGCCCAATGACTGGGTGGGGTTACAATGCACATAGTTGATAAATAAGAAGTAAATTGTCCATCATAGTAGCGAGCATAACTAGGTGCATGCAATTTATTTTTCCAGGAGGGGTAGTTATTTATTATTTATGTGTTATATACATTGTAACCCCGCCCAGTTCATTGGGCAAATTCGTGTTGACCGACTGAAGATTTATAACTGACAGTTTGTATAGGCAACACTGAAATAATTGCTTCAAAACTTTATTTTTTGATACAGAAATAAATTTGTCGCTGTTTAGTTTTATCAGGGCCGATAACCTAGATGTTAGGCCCGTTATAACAACAATTATCATTATTATTATTATTATTATTATTATTATTATTATTATTATTATTATTATTATTATTTTCATAATCTACTATACAGGTGTATCTAGAATACTTTTAATGAACATCAGGAAGGTCTTCTCTAAAGGAATAGAAGGCAGAATGTCTAGGAAGAATCTCGTTTCGAAGAAATACGTGGTTGTAAAAGTGCATGAAACTTCTAATCCATATTAACACGACTTTGTGCTACCGTAATGGTCACGACAGCGAGCTTCTTACCAGTAGTGGGAAAGGAGTAAGCTACTGGAGGGAATGCGTGCACTGACTGTGACGAAACAGGCGTATGTGGTAGATGTTTGTTTTTCTTACAATTTCTTCACGAGTTGACCAATTAGTCAAATAAGATGTCTTACCACAGTCGATGGTTTCACTGGGTTTTATACATCAGTTCATAGCATCTGACTCATTCCTCTCAGACATTCGGCGTGCAGGGAACCTTACCAGCACCGGTAATTTCAAGATTAATAAAAATTGATGTCCAACCGTAGAGGTACACTTTGCGGTAGTACATTGCTTACCAGGCTTACTGTGAACATGTAATACAGCAGTTTGCATTTATATATATTTTGCTGTTGTTGTATCATTTATGGCCTTGTGACATCGTGATCATTTATCTTGTGTAGTTGGGTGAGTCTGGGAATTGCTTGATAACCTGGGTTATTGTGTGTTTTAATTGAGCCTAGTATTGAGAATGAGGCGACCATGGCCTTAATTTAGGTACTGTCCTGGCATTTTCCAGGATTAGAAATGGGAAGACATGGAAAACCATCCCTATAATGGCTGAGGTGGGATCTGTACCCACCTTATTGATACAGTCAAGAATTGAACCAGGACCTCTAGGGTGACAGACAACTCGAAGTGGTGTGTTTTCATATTCATTCATAGAACACATCTCTGTAAATTTGAAGCATGCTCTAAGGGAATGCATAGGACAATATGTGGTATTATGTTCTCGACAACAAGACATCTCTTCGCTCGGCTACGAATATAAATTAGTCTCAATGACCTTTTGATCCACATCTTCTGCTACTCATAAACAACTCATCCACTGACCAAAGTTCTTCACAGAAATTCCAGTAGTTTTCGGGTACTTATCTTTAAATTATGCTAATATTCGAATTAGAAATAGTTGAGTACTTCAAATGTTCGAATTATTTACCAACAAACGTATTCGGACGTCCACATTGATTAAGCATTCCAATTTTTGAATGCTTCGAACATTCTAACAATTAATTCGAATTTCAAACTTGCGAATATTTGAAGTAGTCGAATTAATCGAATATTCTTATGATATGTACACCCCTACTCCACACCAGGGGTGTTCAAAATTCGCCGCGATTAGCTAGAGACGGTGGATCTAATTCAGACAACTGGTGATTTATTTCAAATGACACCAACATCGCGCCAGACTTTGCATCATATATTGAAGGGTCCACCTCGTTGCGTAGTGGCTAGCATTCTTGGCGGTCACCGCGGAGACTTGGTTTTATTTCTCGGCTCTGCCAAGAAATTTAATTCTGGTCTGAGGGTTGGAACGGAGTACAGTCAGCCTCTTGAAGCAAAACTGAGAAGAGACGGGTTCGATTCATACCTCAGCCATCCATGGTTTCCCACTTCTACTCCAGGAAAATGCCGGGATAGTATTTAAATGAAGGCCACGGCCGCTTTCTACCCAAATCCTGCCTGAATTACAAATACACGCACAAGTACATACATCACAGTAACACAGCTTCCCAGAAAAAATCTACATACACCCATGTACATGGCTCTACACGACCACGATGACGCAAAGCCCCTAAGAGAATCAACAACAACATATATTGAAGGAATACATAAGTATGTGCAACATGTCATCTTTACCATTTGACGTACCTGCAAAACCGGCTAAGATATGTATGCCTTTGCCCAAACCAAGGCAGGTGGATGAGCTGAGGAGCATTGTTTTCATTCCTTGAAGCACCAGAGCTTGGAAGCGTGGGCAGTAATTCTAAAGTCTGTTCGCCGAGTCGAGATGGTGGAAGTAAACAGAGTTGTACACGTGATTGCAGAGCTGCCCGCAAGGGGTGCATAGAACTGTGCCTGTTGAACGTACGCCAACTTCAGTGATGTGTATAGCCTACATATGAAGCGGGCTGCCTTATCGGTTACATGCTACAGCGCGGTTTATTCATTGTTCGTTTATGTATTTATTTAAATAATTAATTGATAAGTTCTTAACTGCTTATGACAGGCAACAGTATACAGTACAGCACAGCACTAAGTGCAGCAAGTCTTGTCTTTTCTAGGGCTACGGCATGACTAATGATCACGGAGCTCCTTGGCTACCCCTGTCCGGCAGAGCCAATGACGTGAACTGGGCGTGTTTCCCTTTCCGGATAGCCAGGGGCACTGTCTCGAATCGGCGAATATACTTTAACTTCAAACGGCAACAACAAAGTCATTATAAGTGCCATCATTGCTAGTGCAAAGGCGACATTTTTACGATATTCTGCTATGTAAAAATGTTATACGTATGTCTGAGGGAGGGGGTGGGCAAAACATTCCTCTGTCTAGAGAAATATATTACAGGAACTAAAAAGTACTGGATATTGAGATCATGACAAATGTGATAACATACTGTAGTAAACATATTAAGTGGTAACTACTTAATATACTGCTTTCCCAGGTAGGCCAAACTACTAGAGAATTTTACAAATAAAATGCGACAAGTTGGATTATGATTGCTCTACAGTGGTAGTCTAAATAAATATCGATGGATATTTAATAAATTTACCACCCCTAAGTCAATAATAAGAAATTAATATACATTAATGAAATGACCATCTCAAGATACATTTAATGATATTTTCTGACTATTTTATAGGAATATACTGACGTGAGGGCTGGAACGGGGTGCACTCAGCCTGAGAGTGAGGCAGCGCCCCGGTCACGAAAACCAAGATTAACGGCCGAGGGGACCCGATGCGCTGACCACGTGGCACCCCAATATCTGCAGGTCAAATGGCTGGGCAGCGGTCGCTCGGTAGGCCTAGGCCCTTCATGGGCTGTAGTGCCAGGGTTATTATTATTATTATTATTATTATTATTATTATTATTATTATTATAGGAATATAGAAATACTAACTGATTAGATACATGTAATTTTCACATTTTTAGCCTACTTTTCACATTTTGCAAAAATGAGGAAAATGTAGACTTATGAGATCGGGCAAATGTGTGTCTGTCTGTCTGTCTGTCCTTCTGTCTGTCTGTCTGGCTGTGTGTGGGTCCCCCTATCAACTCCTAAACGGCTGCACCAATCAAAACAAAATTTGGTAGGAGTAAAGATCTATACCGGAATATCTCACGGCCATATTTGAAACTGATGTCAGTGCTACCAACTGCTGAAAAATCGCAATTGAAATTTGAGCTCCATGTTGGATATCTTGGAAAGTATGAATGGGAGCTATTTCAAAATTGGCACACGTATAGATAATAATATTGCAGTTTAATTTCCAGGAGGCCATACATGGCAGTGTTGCCAAAATGATTCTAAGCTTGCTGATAGGTCCAAATTTCAAATGCATATAAGTTCTACACTATCCATTGGATTTCAACCAAATTTCGCATGTGCTATGTGTACATAAACAGATATGACTGAGCATATTCTTAAGGGCCACCAGGGCTGCCAACTGTTAATAAATGCTCTCAATTTTTAAAATCCAAATACCCATATATCAGAAAGTATGCAAGCCAACAGCCCTAGACTTTGCACAGATATAGTACCTGACATTCTATATTAATTTGGAGAAATTTATATACGTCAGTGCTACCAACATGATTCTAAGCCTGCTGAGAGGTCCAAATTTAAAAACATGTAACTTCTATACTATCATCTGGATTTCAACCAAATTTCGTGTGTGCTATGTGTACCATAACATATATGACTATGCCGATTCTTAAGAGTAACCAGGGCTGCCAACTGTTAATAAATGCTGTCTCTGTTTTTGTTACCTTAATATTAATATATCAGAAAGTATGCAAGCCAATAGCTCTAAACTTTGCACACGTATAGTACCTGGCATTCTAGATTAATTTGGAGTAACTAACATAGGTCTACGCCAGTGCTGCCAACAAGATTCTAAGCCTGCTGATAGGTCCAATTTTAAATGCATGTAACTTCTATACTAACTAATGGATTTCATTCAAAATTGACACAGCAATAGATCATATTATTTCTGATTATTTCTGACCAATACATGCATGTCATTGTTGCCAACATGATTTTACGCGTGCTGTTAGATCCAATGTTTAACTACATGTAACGTCCATGCTATCCATTAGACTTCAACCAAAGTTTGTAATCTGTACCTTAGGGGATGGAACTAAGAATATATTCAGTCACCAGGGCTGCCAACTGTAGTTCTCTATTAGACTAGAATATTCCAAGTATACAGTATTTTGAACTAATTAGAAATTTCGATATTACCAACTTAATTTCGTTATTATTCTAGATAGATCCATATAGATTAATTATTGGCATGGATCTTACGTTTTAAGAAAAGTAGGCTCTTTAGTTCGTCACGGAACTTCTTGTTTTTATTAACATCAAATTACAGCCCACATTTCTTACAGATTTGTTTTAACTATTTTTTATAAAAAATTTCATTAAAAAAACAAGTAAATTATTAATAACAAAGCTTTGCTCGTAACTACAATAGTTTATTTTCGTTTTGACAACACCTCTGAAGACGGCCATAATATGACCAAAACTGGTGCATTTCATCAATTGATGTAGGCTATATTAATTTATTATTATTATTATTATTATTATTATTATTATCTTAGGTGTAATACATTTATTAAATAACCATTGGTATTCATTTAGATTAAATCGTCAATGAGGAAAGCTATGAGATATGCTTATGTTCATAGTTCATGCAGTGGTAGTTCTATTGTTATGCATGTCCGACAAAATGGCTAGACCTATGCACCTTTCTTGGTGAAATTACTAGTAAATTGTGTGTCGCATAACCTGAACAGGACATTCACCTAATTCTAATTACCTAATAGTACATTATGCAACGAGCCTATAATGGCTATAATTAAGACACGAGTATTTTTATAAAACGAGCGTATGCGAGTTTTATAATTTCCATACGAGTGTCTTAATTACCATTATAGGCGAGTTGCATACGACTGTTTATGTTCGACGATAATTATAACTTTATTATATGTTTTAACATAAATATGCGTAAATATCTGTTGACAGTCAGCCACTTGAATTTTGTGATCAGAGAGCGAGCGCTGTGTGTGATATCTCTGTCTTTCAAGATCTCTGAACGACCGACGCTTGCGCTCTGTGTTCTTGCAATGCCATATGCAGGCCATATGTTTACATCTGCCGTCCCTCACTAATATTGTCACCGGAGTCGTTTGAAGGCATGCGCTGTGTAGAAATTAGGGTTGGTGATATTAAGGTACAGTGCTATTTCTTGTCTCATATTCGCCAGTTTATTTACGCGAACATAATATGGACGGTGCGTATTCCATGTCGGTAATTTATTATAGTTCGATGTTGTGTTTATGTCCGACATGTTGGATTTTGAGCGCATGGGCGAAGGTATCGTTACCTAATTGGTCAATGAACGAGCTCTGATTGGCTGGAGAAACTGTATCGTAATGAAAAACAGTGTTATAATGACCATCATTATGATACAGTTTTCTGACACATAATAGTGAGGGTCGAACATAAAGGTATTTATATTTGCACGCGTATAACGTATCAAATATAAAGTCAGTCCTATAGCAGACAACCTACCATAAGAATAGCCTATGTTAATATATCTCTAGTATATGCTGTTTATTCTTCAGGCTGATACTGGGTCTGTATGCAGTCTACTGTACAAAGTTTTCTTTTACTATTTTGTTATTATTGCCATACTATTGTTTCTTTCAATGTTTAACTATTAATATTCATATTCGGAATGCTACATAAACGTGTTTTATAATATAATACAAATTTAACTCTTTGCTTATGATATGATACGTCATATCATGTGATCATAATTAACGTAATGCAGGGCCATCCAGACAGCGCTCCCCGAGCTCTAGCACTCCGGCCGCGCTCTAAGCCAGTGCTCCGAGCGCTTTGTTGGAAGGTAATTTCAGAAGTGGTGGGAGGAGCTTGGCTGGATGAGCGCGCTGAAGAGTTTGCAGTGGACATGACATGACCAAAAAAAAAAAAAGGAGTGGTGAAGCAGCAGTCATTAAATCAGAATGGGAAATTTCATTTTTCTGTACAATTTATAAAGGGCATGCCAAATGTTATAGTGTGCAACAGAGATGTAATGTGTTAAAAATAACACAATTTGTTGTTGAATTTTCCTCTCTAATGTGTTCACATTTCAGTTTGGAATAAATCACAATATTCTTTACTCAACACTTGGGTTCGTTTCTTGCACATTCCATACATCGGAGTACCATTCGATTTGTTTATGCGGTATATTTGTTATGGCAAAACAGCCCTATTAATATGTCAACAATCCCACAAGAGCCGTCGGCCGCACGACTGTACGTACGTATCTAGTCAGCGTGGTCCGTACATCGTCCGTCTCCTCGCTGCCACAGTGTAGTGGTGGTAGGGGAAGGAGCGCTAGTCTGACTGCCCAGTGCTCCCCGAGCGCGGCCGCGCTCCCAGAGCACAATGACTGGATGGCCCTGACGTAATGTATGGGGTTTTCTACCTCATTTTACACTACATTTATAAGCTTTAATCCTAATGCATGTAGGGCGCTATTCTAAAGGAGCTCTTAAGCTCTAAATGTAGCCGTGAATATAAAATCAATCAATCAACGTACTATGCAGCCAGCAGCATCACCCATTGCATGAACTTGGACTCCACGATCGTACTGAGGAGCTGCAGTTCAGAGATATACGAGGTTTGATCAACCCTGAGTGTGGGTTTTCCACGGGATTTTAGACATTGTCTCCAGGCTAAAGGGAGGGTCACATACTTCAATCCTTGTCACTAATAAATACAATTATACACACTAATACAGACATCACAGAAACACTTATTATCAGACATATACCAAACAGACAGGTGCACGGGAATTATTATTTAGATGTCCCAAGTTCCGAAGTGAAATAACAAATTACCTACTATCTCGATGCTTTAGTTTTACCAACGAATATAGGATTCGATAGCGCTGTCACTGGTTACTTACAAGATGCGTACGGTTCAAAATGATCCTCACTCTGATATCTTTCCACTCGATTGCTGCAGCTTAATCACACTCCAGCACCTCTTCCTACGTCAGCTGTCGTATGGAACTTTTTCGCTGTTACATTGATATCAATGTCGTTTCTCAGGACCAAAATTCCTTAAGAAATATTGTAAAATCGATAATGTGTATTTATATAGCTGATTTCAGAGTTTACTAAAGGTGCAGCTTAGCCATTCACATTAAGTCGCACGCCAAAACTGCTAAAGAGCGGGGAGGGTTGAAAGTCCGGATATCGAAGGCTTGAATCCGGCGTAGGAAGCAAACATCCTGGATGCCTTTTCTCCAATCTCAAACGTCATCATTAACCGATACTGACAGTGGCATATTCAGGCAATTTTTATTTTAATACTGGTCGTTAGGCCATTGAGGTCATCTTCCCCAATTTTCTGGTGTAGGTATCGTAAATTTCAGTGCAACAATCCTTTCCGGCTATAAATAGAGGAATAACGTAAAGTTTAGCCAATTTTGTTACTACCATCCAAGGGTATCCTCTGCCAAATACAATCGGATCGGGGCGTTTGCGCCACCTGAGTTCCCTTGTGAGTAAACCAAAAACGAGAATTAAAGTACATGAGAAATAATAAAGACATAAAATAACATAATCTGAAATAATGTGACCGTATTTAACAAGCTGAGCACTACTGAGTAGTGAAGGAAAAGCACGTACACTAAATAGACAATTGAAATATCCACTAAATTACAACAATAATGTTGTGTGGAGTTGTTGAGGCAGTCATCTCGATTGAAAGCGTTCAACTTGATGGTCATTAGCCCCGTATACTTGGGTTTGTTGCGGAATCTGATTGATAAGCAGAGTCGCTATGCTGTCTGTACCAGTGGCGTAACTAGGATTTGCTTCTGGAGGGGGATGAACTAATGAGCTATGAAGATCGTTTTACTAGGTCTACGATCGTTTTACTAGGTCTACACTCTTTACAGGACACAACTCCTTTTTTTTAAATTCAATTTAGGTTCTATGTCTTCTTTTGTTGTGTTTTCTGTTTTCATTTTGTGTTTGTTTATTCTTTTGTTCTTTTATTTTTTGTGTTTTTAAAATCATGCTTTTGTTTTTGATTTATTTTCGTTTTTACCTTATTTTTGTTTGTTTGTTTGTTTATGGTTTCGTATCTGATGTTTAATGCTTTGGCTTTTGTTTTTGAGTTTTAGTTTATTTGTGTTGTTGCTTTGTTTTTGGGGTTAATCTTGCTTTTGTTATTTTTTGATTTTGTTTTGTTGTTTTTGATTTTCTTTTCATTTTTTGTTTTGTTTTCTGCTCTGGTTTTGTTTTTGATTTGTTGCTTTTTGCATTGTACGTTTGGTTTTGTGTTTGTATTTCCTTTCGTTTTTGATTTCTTGTTTTTGCTTCATGCGTGTTAGGGGGTGGGAAAGATTGGAAAAAATGAGGCATAATCAACGAGATCAGAACTACACGTTTTCCTGCTTTATGTCGATAGCATTTGGTACGTTTTATTTGCACATATCGATATGCAAAAGCTCCACAATGAACAGTTTTTCTTATGCAAGTGTTCATTTTAAGTAACACGAAAAGTTTTACACGGGTAAAGCGAATTGTTCTCGAATGAGTAAGTATAAACGTACATAGTCCAATTGTTTGTCATCGATTCGAAAATTGGTTAAATTCAGAATAAACAATTCATCGAATTACGTATTTGTATTAAATATTTCAGGGTGGGGGGGGGGGGGTTGTCCCCCTGATCACTCCCGTAGTTACGCCGCTAGTCTGTGCTACTTAACAGCAATACAAAGTTGAATGACATTTCAGTTTTCCAGCGCAGGTCTTCGATTGTGCACAACAAATTCAGTGTTAAGTTAAGGTTTAAATACAAGATAGTTGTGAATAACTTGTAAATTTACATTTATAAACCTGTCTGAGTCGTTATTTGTTTCGTGGGGATTGGTTAATAGCGGTCATTATTCATTGATGAGAAGCCTCCGTGGCTTAGGCGGCAGCACGCCGGCATCTCACAGCTGGGTCCGTGGTTGAAATCCCGGTGACTCCATGTGAGATTTGTGCTGGACAAAGCGGGGGCAGACAGGTTTTTCTCCAGGTTCTCCGGTTTTCCCTGTCACAATTTCAGCAACACTCTCCAATATCATTTAATTTCATCTGTCATTCGTTTAATCATTCCCCAGGGGAGTGCAACAGGCTTCGGCAGCCGGCACAGTTCATATCCTCGCCGCTAGATGGGGGCTTCATTTATTCCATTCCCTGACCCGGTTGGTCGACTGGATTTTCATTTTTCATTCGTTGATGAATGGTAGGACATTGTGCCAACAAAGTTATATAAGAAGTCAATAGTTGTGATATTTTATCTTTGCATGTCATGAAGCTAACATTCCATCAGTCCATACATTATAGGATAATTCACAATATTACACAGATAAACCTGTTCCGTGGTGGAGGTGTGGATGGATTGTCTTCATACGTAGGAAGCCTGGAGTTCGATTCCTGGCTCCACCAGAACCTTGAAATCTGACGTGAGGACAGGAACGGGACACAACTGTATGTATGTCTTCCCGGCTTTGAATGAGGTCGGGGATGATATGGGATGAAAAACTATGTGGCGGATGGTTTTTACGACCGGATTCCCTTCCTGACGTCAACCTCATGAGAGGAGTTAATGAGAGATGAAATGAATGAAGATCACTAAACAGTACAAGGATGTGGAAGGAAGCGACCGTGGCCTGTCAGAAGGTACCGTCCCAGCATTCGCCTGGAGTTGAAATTGGGAAACCACGGAAAACCATTTCAAGGATGGCCAACGTTGGGGCTCGAACCCACGTCTAGCACCCACATCTAGCGAGTCTGCAGAGATCTTGGCCCCATGGCCTAGAGCTGCACGTTAGCGAGCGTAGCTACTGCTGTTGTAATTCCTTGAACAACTAAATAGTTTTTTTTTCGTATATTCCACCAATATTTTCCATTTAATAATATATGAACTTCGCATGGCTGTCATGTTGGTCATGTGCTTAGTAGGTTTTGAAAAACACATTGGTGAACTTACTATAGTATCATCTATTACCATACAAAAATCATATTGATGGCGTTAATAGTTTCGGAGATACTGACTGTAGGTAAAATATTTCGCGCGGCCGCCATGTTGGATTGGTGGCCTTTATTTGAACATGAAAGGCACTGCCGAGGTAGTAGTAAATCCTTACGAAGTTTCATTGAAATCGTTCGAGCTGCTTAGATCGGCTAAAAAATGCACTTCACTCTGAAGAAAGACAGTCGAATGAAGATGTGATGAGAAGTAAATGGCGCAAATGGTCTACACGCACTGAACAGGACTGCATGCAGTAATGTTGAGAGAGCACGTTAACTTCAGTTTGGGAAGTGTTATTATGTTACGAGCATTAACACTGAGGTTTCTCCTTCTCATCGCGTCACTTTGAGTAAATATTATAGCCACGCAACAAGCATACTTGTTAATGTAGTGGCTTCTCATTCACACCTCCTTCACGCAGTATGTTCTATCACACACCTGGTCAAATGCCGATAAGACACTTTGATTAATAATAATAATAATAATAATGGTGATATATATGGAATGATAATAATTTTAACAATTTTAAAATAAAAATAACAATAGTATTAAAATCGAAATATAATGTTTTTCAGTCGGTCAACACGAATTGTACCTAATTGTAATGGGTGATCTCCTGATCCTGAAAAAGGGAAACACCCATACGATTGGGGGCAATTCGTGTTATCCGATTTTAAGACATTAAATTTCGATTACTAAGACAACACTAAGTGGTTCCGTGAGGAACTAAATCACCTACTTTCATATATCCTACTGTTAATTGGATCTATCAACTTACACAATTTCAGTTTGATGGCTGTAATAGATTCGTAGATATCGAAAACCGTCTAAATATTTCAGATGGTCGCCATGTTGGAATTTTATATATGTAGAACATAGAGTTATGTACAATTGGATGAAGATTATTGCGTTGGTTTATTATTCAAACTTCAATCGCATGATCAGGACACAAGAAATGAAAATAATAATAATAATAATAATAATAATAATTAAATCACGAGAAAAATCTATTTAAATGTTTCAACTTCGCTTGGCCACCATGTTTGTTTTGTAGTTAACAGGTGAATGAAAGTCACGGGAATAAACATCTAGTAGAAACCTTTATCACCGTACAAAATTTCAGGGTGATATATGTTACTGTTGTGGATATATAGAAAGCCAGTGAAATATTTGGTGCGACCGCTATGTTGAATTGGTGAAACGTATTAAAATTTGAAAGGCACGGTCGAGGTCGGACAGGGTAATAGTATGCACTTACCGAGTTATATTGAAATCACTTTGGCCGTTTAGATTTTATTAGGGAAACCCACACACGGACAAAAGGTGATCTCATAAGCCTTTTGTCTTTAATGAAAATAGGCTGACGAATATTTTACACACCACATGAAAAGTACTTTGAGCAGTCGGGAGAGGTTCTAAATGGAAACGACCAGTAGAATTTGTGATAACTGGCTATTTAATTCTTCACAGAACTACTTGTTGCAATTGAAGAAATGATTTGGAAACTTGCTACCGGTAATTTAAAGTTAGGTCACATTCTAGCATTTGGCTGGGGTAGAAGTGGAAAACGACAGAGATTCATTTTCAGGATGGCTGAGGTTGGAATCGAATACACTTCAAATCAATTATTCTTGCGAGATTGAGTAATCTCCTTTCCAGCTGTCTGAAGCCAGATGAGTTAAAATGGACGTTAAATCGACAACTACATTATTGCTATTGTAATTGTTATTATTATTATTATATTTATTATTATTATTATTAATACATCCTCTGTCCCTTCTGTGGCAGATCACCAACTTACAAAGCAGGTCAAACAACCCAAAGTTCCTGAGCTTCATGTGTTGCGAATAAACTCGAGATTTGGGATCAACTCGGTTATAAATAAGAATGATTTGTGTCTAGATTTCTCTTGCATTTAAATTTGGCTGAAATATTTCAGCAAGTACACTACATTCTCCGGACATGTATAATTATAAAAATGTAAATCCAATAATTCCCGAGGGGCTTACAGGACGATGAGCAGGGGCTTCACGTCACAAGGGGAGACAAAACATCCAACATGGCATTTGCTGTTATTATGCAAGCATTTTGGATATGATGACTTCATTCATTTAATCCCTAGTCACTGGCAGCACTGCTTACATGTACGGAAATTATTTAATTCCTCTGAGTGTTTAAGCACCTGTTGTTAACTGTTTATTTACAGGTCATTGGAAATGAAACTGGGTCTAAAGTCCGTAAACTCGCGTAGCCTATTGGCCTGGGGCTAGTCTTCGAAATTAGCACCATATGGGTTACTTGAATGTCACTGAAACCGTTTTCAGTACTTAAAACCAGAATTAAATCTCTAAGCAGAGCATGCGGGGTAGCTTTAAACTAATCTAATCCCCACACCACAAACGTGCTCCGTAAACGCATCTATACCACTGGACTGATGCAAATATTCGGAACTCACACCAGTTACGTGACTAAAATGTCAACGATACCGTTCCATCCAGTTCCAAGCACCAGAAGTATAGTTCTTGGCAGATCTGATTTTCAAATTCAAGCCCCAGGGTGTAGTAGTCAATGCAACTAACCACTACACTACGAAGCTTACAACTAGGATATATTCATCTGGTATATCCGAATATAGACGTCTTGAAAATCATTCATTTTACTAAGTAATAGCTGCCTACACTAATGTGTGAATCTAAGTACCTTGGTTTAGTTATGCATGAAAAATTACACCTATTATACACTGACATGCCAAACCTCATGGTATAACCGGCTGATTAATACGTAGTCCAAAGAAGTGCTGTAACTCGACATGCCATGGACTCCACAAGTACACGGAAGGCGTCTGGAGAGATGTTGAGCATGCTGTTTAAATACCTGTCCAATTTCCTCAGGTATTTAATGTTGCAGGGTGATGGGTGTGAATGGCTCTTTCCACCAAGTTCCATAATTGCTTGATCAGGTTAACACTGGGGATACCTGCTGGCCACACCATTAGCTGGAACTCTCAAAAATGATCTTCGAATCATTCCTGCAATTCCAAGCATTTAATATCTTTTTGGAACATCCCATCGTTGTCAGGAAAACTGAGGTACATGCCTATCTGCATAAGGTTGCTAAGGAGAGTTTGTTTCGCGGTTACCATTGAGTTTTGCGAGTTCATGGCCAAGTGAACCCTATGCTATGCAAACACACTCAAGACTATTACGGAAATACCACTAGACAGCATGTTGCCTTGTTGAGAACTGAAATCCATGACATCTTTGGGTTTGCTCCGTAACCGAAAACTGCCGTCAGCACGAATCAAACTGTGTCGTGACTCATCAGACCAGGCCATATTATGTTTCCAGTCCTCCAGGGTCTTGTTAAATTAGGAACCCCACGAGCCCAACTGAGGTGCAGTTCCCAGTTTTGCTGTTAACAGGAGCGCTCTGCTTCCATTTTCCATGGAGGATATGGAACGTTATAGTTGCCTCACTTTCCTGGTTAACGTGCGGCTCGCCTTCGAAATCTAGCTGGGCGGATATGTTTACATTCCTTGGCACCTGGAGCCAAGGCTTTCCCAGCGTGAGGCACATCATTGTCAGATTTCCACCGTAGCCACTGAGGGCAAGCAGCGAGACTGGACAGAACTATGTGCAGATGTGCAACATTGGACACTGATACCTGTCGGAGACACAAGGTAGCCTCTACAGTAGGGCGGGACTTAGGAGTCCACGTGGAGTGATAGAGGTATCATGCTATTGGTCAACAACCGTCAGCTATTGGTCAGTAGCTAACAACGGTTATTGTCGGCGCGTGATACTGCCTTACGTTTGAGTCACCGCTCGTTTACCAGGCAAGTGAGGGAACTATACACAGATCTGCTAGCTGTATCTGACACCTTCTGCATTGAATATCCCTGTGATGTGAGCAAGTGTTCCTACTCTGTAAGCATGGACAATTGTACCCAACCATCGGCAGTCATGATCATCAAGTAAATTTCGATAGTTACTGCGATGTCCACGGTGATTCATTATGCCTTAAATTTCATATTCCCTGCACACTCATCTGAAATCAAATATCCGATCCTTCTATCACCAACAATCGTAGCCCAATTGAACTCTGATAACTCACGTCGCATCGTCTTGCCATGGGCATGTTGTTGTTGTTGTTGTTGTTAATTCATTTGAGGTATTTGGGACATTTTGGTCATCAGGCCCGTGTAGTTTTGTGTGTGTTGAATTTGTCTGATAACTTGTATTTATAATAATGTGATGACTGTAGGAGTGTGTGTAACTATATTAGGGAGAGAGATGAGGTAGGTGCCTCGGGACTTAAAGTAAGGTACTCGTCCGGCATTTCCCAGGTGAGAGTGTTGAAAAACACGGGGAGAATACACTCTCAGGATAGCAGCTGTCAGCGCGGGGTTTCGAGCCTATGCAGCTGCAGCTGCCCACGCGGCCGTGGGGCACGATTTAACAAGCACGACTACGCTGTGGGACCCTTGAGCATGTAGACAACAGTCAATCCAAATGACACTATCATAGCAGTAACTGGTGTAGGCCGTTCAACGTCATCTGCTGCAAGGCGCCACGAGTCATTTAACTACACGTTGCTATCAAACTTCTTTTTAGCCCAAATTAGATTCAAATCCAGGCAGAGGAGCGCTTGACGCACCGGTACCTGGCACAAAACACAGCCGCGGTCGGCTCGCGAAGCATGTAGTATGTCATTTCTGACAATGGGCAAGTCACTGGTGAGGTGTGGTTTGGTGCAGGTTCAATATGAGCACTGCCTAGGAGCCATCCTAGTTTACGCATCATCATCATCTTCATTTCCCCTTTCCCAGCTGACACTGGGTGGGGCAAATATGGTTCCTCTCCACTTGGTTCTGTCGTTCCACCATTCCTCTTCCGACACGGTGTTCCAATCCAGGTTCCGTTTACTAATGCCATTCTTCACCGAGTCCATCCAACGCATTCTTGGTCTTCCTGTCTTCCCTGTCATCCGTCGTTCCAGTGCTCGTCTTGGTAGCCTTATTTCATTCATCCGTTTGACATGTCCAAACCACCTCAATCTGTTTTGCTCCAGTTTGTCATTTAGTTTCTGTACTCCCAGATCTTTCTGTATATCTTCATTTCTCACTCTGTCTCTTCTCGTTTTCTGGACCATACTTCTCAGGAATCTCATCTCAGCTGCCTCTAATCTGCTCTCATCCCTCTTAGTCATTGTCCAAGTTTCTGCTGCATATGTCATTATAGGAACATAATATGCTTTGTACATAACTTCTTTAGCCTTAATTGGTATATCTTTGTTACATACTAGTCCCCGCACCTGTTGGTAGAAAGCACTCCCGAGTTTACGCATCCATATTTTAAATTATGTTGCGTGACTAGTCTATGTGTGCATGTCGTTTTATACCATCATACTATCATCAGATAAATACGAAGTTTACCTGTTTACAGACTCATGATGAATGCAGTACATTTTCATTCGTCTATTGGTACAGGCTAGAGTTAAATGTGGCTTATCACCGATGTCTCAATCTCAGTCGTGGTTGTGATTATATGGAAGCTACTGAGGTATGGATGGTGCTGAGTTGGTTGGTTAGTTCTTAAGTTTAGGGGCTGCGACAACGCGGTCATGTAGCCCCGTGTACTTTGGGTGTGTGTAGAATCTGTCTGATAACCGGTGTTAATTGTGATGACTGTATTAGTGTGTGTTATCTGTTTTTTAATTTAAGTACTGCAACTTAGAATTTTTCAAATAGTTTCTACTTTCTCCGCCAAGCGCCACCGTCAACGACTACTAGGCCAAGTTCAGAACTTAGCTACCAGATGCCACCGAAGTCGGCTCTTGGCAACGAACGTAGAAACCTAAGAGCGTTGTTTACATTCTTAACCTATCCAATTTAGCTTCACACAGGTGCAATTAGTGGAAGGTTCTTTAACATGCCATAAATCTATGACATGGGACCGCCGGCTTTACTTCCCCCTCCGAAGGAAGGCATACTGAGGGATTTTTAACGCTCTTAAAAATCCTACGGCTTCGGCCGGGTTTGAACCCGCTATCTTGGGCATAGAAGCTCAGCATGCTACCGACTACGCCACCGAAGCCGCCATAGTGCTGAGTAATGGCCTCTGGGAACAACTAATGCCTGTGCGTACTGTGAAAGATTCTACTGACAGGGTCACTGCTAACGTTCTGACTAACAATAAGTAAGGAAGGTAAAGGCAAACTACCTCACTCCTCATCTTGCCTAGTACACGTCATTCTTGTGCTGCTTTTAGGTTTTATGAGTATCTTCCGAACTAACCTGTGGCAGTATGTTTTGAGGATCCAACTAGAATTTGGGCTGACTACCCAACAGACAAACAGAAACGGATATTGACAAAATACCCGTGACAGTAATCACGTCGCAAGCTTGCCACGTTATACATTAGTAAATTCAAAGGTTTAATCACACAACCACATATACTGTAATAACTAAAAATATCGCAGCATTTACCCAAGTGCTATAGACTAGCATGTGAGGTTCCATGGTTAATTGGTTAGCGTGCTAGGCTTTGGCCCGAAGGGTCCTGGGTTCATGTCCTGGCCAGGTCATTAGGATTGTAATCTCCTGAGTTTAATTCCTCAGGCTCTGGGACTGGGTGTGTGTGACGTCTTAACGAAGGAAGGAACTCAAGGGAGGAAGATTGTAGTTTTACGTGACCGTGATCTTGTCATTATGAGCCACGGGACCTCCTTTTTACGTGGAATCCGAACCACAGGACATGGCATTTCACTTCAAAAATTTCACATGCATTGGCCGGGAAACGAACCCAGTCCACCACAACGCCCCTCGTCTTACCGATATAAATAGCGGAAAAGAAAGTGAAAACGCATAAACGAAAAAAAGTAGGGTAAAATATAACTGAAAAAATATAAGCAAAAAATAAAAATAATAAAATAACAAGAAGTTCCGTGAAGAACTATACAGCCTACTTTTCATGCCAATGATTATTCTACAGAATATGAACCTATCTAGAATAATGACGAAATTAAGTTGGTAATATCGAAATATCTAATTAGTTCAAAATATACCTGGTATAATGTAGCCTAATAGAGCACTACAGTTGGCAGCCCTGGTGACTGAATATATTCTTAGTTCCATCTCTTAAGGTACAGAATACAAAATTTGGTTGAAGTTCAATGGACGTTACATGCAGTTAGACACTGGATCTATCAGCACGCGTAAAAGCATGTTGCCAACAATGTCATGCGTGTGCTGGTCAGAAATAATCTGAAATATTATATCTTTTTGTGCCAATTTTGGATGAAATCCATTTGTTAGTATAGAAGTAACATGTATTTTAAAATTGGACATATCACCAGGCATAGAATCATGTTGGCAGCACTGCCTTGTATTAATTACTCCAAATTAATCTAGAATGTCTGGTGCTATACGTGTGCAAAGTATAGAGCTGTTGGCTTGCTTACTTTCTGATATATTGATATTAGGGTAAAAAAATATAGACAGCATTTATTAACAGTTGGCAGCCCTGATTGCTCTTAACGATACTTATAGTCATATCTGTTATGGTACACATAGCACATACGAAATTTGGTTGAAATCCAACTGATAGTATAGAAGTTACATGTATTTAAAAATTGGTACTATCAGCAGGCTTATAATCATGTTGGTAGAACTGACGTATATAAGTTACTCCAAATTAATCTAAAATGTCAGAATATACGTGTGCATAGTTTAAAGCTGTTGGCTTGCATACTTTCTGATATATTAATATTTGGATTTTAAAAAATAGAGAGAGCAATTATTAACAGTTGGCAGCTCTGGTGGCTCTTAAGAATACGCTCAGTCATATCTGTTTATGTACAGATATTACATACAAAATTTGGTTGAAATCCAATTGATAGTGTAGAAGTTATATG
Source organism: Meconema thalassinum (assembly GCA_946902985.2). Taxonomy (NCBI): domain Eukaryota; kingdom Metazoa; phylum Arthropoda; class Insecta; order Orthoptera; family Tettigoniidae; genus Meconema; species Meconema thalassinum. Next base: position 1,101,679,191 of record OX336389.2, on the reverse strand, counting down.
CATTTAAACATTGGACCTATCAGAAGCCTTAAAATTATTTTGGCAACACTGCCATTGTTGGCCTCCAGGAAATTAAACTGAAATAGTCTTATCTGCATGTGTGCCAATTTTGGAATAGCTCCCATGCATACCTTGCAAGATATCCAACTTTGACCTCAAATTTCTAGTGCGTTTTTTCAGCAGTTGGTAGCACTGACATCATTTTCATTTATGGACGTGAGATATTCCGGTGCACATCTTTATTCATACTAAATTTGGTTTTGATTGCTGCAGCCGTTTAGGAGTTGATAGGGGGACACACACACACAGCCAGCCAGACAGACAGACAGAAGGACAGACAGACAGACAGACAGACACACATTTTCCCGGATCGATCTCATAAGTCTACTTTTCCCTCATTTTTGCAAAATGTGAAAAGCAGGCTAAAAATAGCGTAGTTGTTTAGGCAAAGAAAAAACAGATTAAAACATATTCTTATAAAACGCTTCACGCGTTACAAGTTACAACATACGTAACTTATAATAATTTATATCACTGCGTTCACAGGTCCCACCAATAGTTTAACTGTCTGCTCGTTGCGTTGTGGCTAGCACTCTTGGCTGTCACCACAGAGGCCTGGGTTCAATTCCTGGCTCTACCAAGAAATTTAATTCTGGTCTGAGTGCTGGAACGGGCTACACTCAGCCTTATTAGGCAAATCTGAGAAGAGGAGGGTTGGATTCCCTCCTCGGCCATCCTTGAAGTGATTTTCCGTGGTTTTCCATTTCTACTCGAGGGGAATGCAGGGATGGTTCATAAGTTAAGGCTATAGTCGCCTCCTTCCCAATCCTCATCTGAATTACATCTACACACTAATACATCCATTACAATAACACAGGTTGTCATACAAATTACACGCACACCCAAGTACGCGGGGCTACTTGACCCTGATGTATCAGAGCCCCGAAATGAATCAATAACAACAAATTTCTGTACACCGTTTATTGCAGAACTGTGGTGTGAAAAACGTTGCACGTAATATTTTCTGAGTGTGCATGTCAATATCCAGGTGTTTATCGAGGCAGTTGAATCTCCCCGGCCAACACAACCACGGTGAAGGGAAATGAGTCTGCGCTCACCAGTCCCACCGCGCTGCTTTGCAAGGAGGTAAACCGACTCCATATCTTACTCCACATTGATGACTGGTAACTCCACGCTTGGAAATGAAAATCCACAGCCTGCTTCCAGTCTCCGACCGGGTCAGGAATGGAATGAATGAAGCCCCCCATCTAGCGGCGAGGTTATGAACTGTGCCGGCTGCCGAGGCCTGACGCACTCCTCTGGGGCAATGAGTAAATGAATGACAGATTAAATGATAGTGGAGAGTGTTGCTGGAATGAAATGTTGACACGGAAACGCGGAGTACCCGGAGAAAAAAACCTGTCTGCCTCCATTTGTCCAGCACAGATCTCACATGGAGTGACCGGGATTTGAACCACGGACCCAGCAGTAAAGGGCCGGCTTGCTGCCGCCTAAGCCACGGAGGCTACACATCTGAATGAAATAGGCAATCGAAAATTCTCCACACGAGAAATCATATGGGTTGATGACTTAGATTGTCCTAAGTCCCAAGTGAAGCAACAGCAACAACAATGAACCACACATCTAGCTCTCCAGGCAGCAAATCAATGATAAAAACATCCTATTATATTTTGGTCCGATTGCCGACTCAAAACCGGTTCAGCACTGAATGTAATTGTTGGTGTATTTGTAATTACCGGTAATTTTCGTTGTTTTCTCCTTTCCATCAAACGTAAAGGCCAAACTTTTTATTTTTTATTTTTTATTTTTTTATTTTTTATTTTTTAGCGTATGGCTTTTAATGCCGGGAGTGTCCGAGGACATGTTCGGCTCGCCAGTTTTTGTAGCCGCTTCGAGACAGACACCCAATGCAGACACCCAATGGGTGAGCTACTTGTACCGTTGGGGAGGAAAGTTGGAAAGGAAGGTCGAGGAGTTGGAAGGTAGTGGCTGTGGCCTATAGTTAGGGACCAACCCCTGCATTCGCCTGGAAGGAAGATGGGAAACCACAGAAGACCATCTTCAAGGTTGCCGGCGGGGGGATTCGAACCTCCTCACCTCCCGGATGTGGGCGACTGCCAGCAGTCATGCCGCAACGACCACGGCTAACTCACCCGGTGAAGGCCACACGAAACGTTTCTTACGAGGTTACGGAAAGATACCACGTGATAGCCTGATGCTTGTTCACCGGAAACTCAATAGCACAGGTTGTCAGGCAAATTACACGCACACCCTAGTGCACGGGGCTACTTGACCCTGATGTATCAGAGCCCCAAAATGAATCAACAACATATCCAGTCGATTAGATTGGCAGTTTGCCTTTTCTACCACTACGAGTGCTAGTGTGAGTCAATGCAACTCAACCATATCCGGTCGATTAGACAAGCAGTTTTCCTTTTTTTTTACCACTCAGAGCACTATTGCGAGTCAATGCAGTGTTTCACTTAAGCCCTTGTAACTTATTCCGGTGTGAAGACTTTTCAAACAAGTAGTTTCGTGAAGAACTAAATAGCCTATTTTCATATAGGCCTATCCTGTTTATGTTAATTGCCGCTATCAGCACACAAAATTTCAGTTTGTTTGATCTAATAGATTCGTAGATATTGAGAACATTCGAAATATTTCAGATGGTCGCCATACTTAATTTTTATATATGTAGGCCATAGAGTTATGTACTATTAGATGAAGATTATAGGGTAGGATTATTATTCAAACATCAATCGCATGATTATGACAAAATAAATTTGAAAAGCGAGATTTTGAAACTTCGCACAGCCTCCATCTTGAGGTTATGAAAACAACTGATATAAACTAGAAGTCAGTCGATTAAAATTTGTATAAGCATTTTTCGTACCGAGATTCACTGCGCTCAAATAGTTAAATTGCGAGAAACGTCTAATTAAATCATTGAATTTCGCGTCCCAGCCATGTTAGGTTTGTGCTCATCAGGTTATTGAAAGTCACATAGGTAAACTTATGTTATTAGCCTTTATATACAAGCAAAATTTCAGTTTCATTGCTGTCATAGATAAGTAGATATTGAGAACCGTCTAAATATTTCGGATGGTCGCCATATTGGATTCTTATATATTGTACCCTTTTGAACATAGGACCTTCAGGACAGGAATCTATTCTCGGGGGTGGTGCGTTCCTACTTGAAGCTAACAACTGTCCTGGGATGCATCATTTGGAAGATCAATAGGGCTGATTAAAAAATCATCACACACAGGATTCAAGCCAAAGGAAAACAACTTTATTAACACACTGGTAAAGAAATACAGAAATGATCGAAAGGAGCGAAGACCAAAAATATTAACTCAGGAAAATCAAAATTTAGAATAAGAAACTATTCAGAATTGAACCAATCTCCAAAACAACTTAACGAATTACAAATTTTGAACTAAATCCAAAAGAAATCAAGATAACGAAAAAAATATAAGAATCAATCCAAAAGATTTAAAAATAAATAAAAAATTGAAAAAATGTCAAAAACTCAAAAAAATGAATAATTGAATTCCAATTAAATTGATCAACCTCAATTAAATTAATTACATCTCAATTAATCAACCATAATTAAATTAATTACACTTTAATTAAATCAATCTCAATTAAATCAATTATCGATCCAAATAAATTAACCTTAATTAAATTAATTATCAATTCAAATCAATTAACCTCAATTAAATTAATCATCAATTCAAATAAATCAACCTTAATTAAATTAATCATCAATTCATATCACTCAGTGAATCAAATACTATTCAAATTAAATCAATTAACTTTAATTGAACTGTGAATCCCATCATTTATCAATAATCGATTATCAATCAATTAATCCAACCTCTCAATTAAACAAACAACTAATCATTGATCATATGCCAAGATGAAAATCAATCTGATGTGACCATAATTAATATTCACTGTAATACATTCCACACCTCTGAATTCAATATTCAAAAATACCATGGCATCTTGCCGTTGTGTGCCAATTAATTAATATAACAAACATTAAGCCATTTGCATATCCACCATTAATTTAGGGCTTCCATAATTATAATATTCATGAGGTAATCATTTTATATCATGATCTGGCAACATTGCCCATGTGATCCCCTTTGGTGGATTGACACTTTCACCAAATCAATAATACTCATGTATCCATTATTCACAACTACAAAATTCGCCCTTCAAATGAATATGAAATTTGGCACACTTATACCTTTGAGCCTTTAAGCATACATCAATGCGTACTTATTAATACCAACTGGCAAATTTACACTCATACGACCTCAATGAGATTTGAGTTTGAGATGTGCTACGCTGATACTTAAAATAAACAGAAAATACCTTAGAAATATGATCATCCAAGGATTGAACTCAGGACTCGTAACAAAATGATCCGGGTCCCGGATTCAATACCGTCTGTCAAAGTCTTATGGGCGTGTGCTTAACTATACCACATAAATACAACTCGAGATGCTTGCGAGTATCATGGCAAAAACATAAGCTTACTGTAAGGCAAGAAAATAAGGAAACCAAAATGAATACCAACTGTTTGCAGAAAATTTGCATATTCCAGATACACAAAAAAACATCCTATGCTCACCCAACGCACCGTGCGACTAAAATTAGACAACGGTGTGTGTATCTTGTCAACGATGCCTGTGACCCTGCCATAAATAACATAACACAAATATGTATTTACAAGTTTAAACGCTAACAGGAAAAATATATACACTCGTAGGCTTCGAAGCAAGGACTCTCACCTACCTTTTTCCGAGCATTGCACGTTCACAGACGCTTGCTACTATCTGAGAGAGCAATTAACTTCACGAATAGGAAAATTAATCACCAAACGAATCCCATTATAATAAAAGTCACCATTATTATTATTATTATTATTATTATTATTATTATTATTATTATTATTATTATTATTATTATTATTATTATTATTGCTATTAATGCTATTAATATGATTATCACCTTTAATTATTACCGCCGTAATGGAATCAACTATCCAAATGTTACTGGGTACCAGTACCCTAAAATAAATTCGGTCTTGAAATTCATGAATTATTATTATTATTATTATTATTATTAAGATCCATCTGGTTATTAATCTATTAGTCTAAAAGAACTATGGGGCAAGAAAACCTTGACAGAGCAGTTTAATGTGGAGAAGGAGGTCATTTCTTCTCCAGGTGGCAGCATACTGGAGCTAGAGAAAGCTAGAGTTACTAGAAGTAAAGCTACCGCCAGCGAAGAGGGTAGGGGTAAAAAATAACTAAACTGGAATATTGCTAGCGTAAATATAGAGGGTTTTTTAAATAAGAGAAGGAACGATGTAGTTTTGACCCTAATAGAAGATATGCAGATTGTAGGATTTGTTGAGAGTTGGCTCCCTGTAGGTTGCGAGGTTAAAATAGATGGCTTCAATATATATATACAAAACCTAAGATTAGGAAAGCTCGTACAGGTAGGTTTCCGGGGGGAATTGTTGTTTTAATTAAAGAAGAGGTGAGGGAATTATCAGAATTTATTAGTTCAGAACTGGAAGAAGTAGTGTGGGTAAAAGCAGATATTAGGGGGAGGGGGAAAGGAACGGTATGTTTCGTCTTTGTCTACAACCCTCCGGAGAATTCCCCGTATGCAAGAGAAAGCTTTTTCGATGAGTTAGCTATGGAAATAAACAGAATTCAAAATATATATGAAGAGGCAGAGATTGTGCTTTTAGGGGACTTCAATGCGAGGGTTGCAGACAGAAAGCCCCTTTACAGCAAGGGGGTTGCCGAGGCCGTATGTGGGGATAGGCACAGCAAAGACAAGGAATGTAATAAGAACGGAGAAAAGATTTTGGAACTATGTGGTGCAGAAGAGCTATATATATTAAATGGTGTATGTGTGGGGGATGAAGAAGGTAACCTGACGTATATAACAGAGACTGGAGGAAGTGTAATAGATTTAGCAATATGTTCCAGAGGAGCACTAGCCCTAATTAAGAGGTTCACTGTTGAAGAATGGGGGGAATCACACCACCTACCAATTGTCGTCAACATGCAGGGAGCGGTGACAAAATTAAAATCAAAAGGGAACCCACAAGTTAAAGCTATAGAGAGAAAAATAAATAGATTCAGATGGAGGGAGGAAAACTGCAGAGAGTTCCAGAACTACTTCCAGGGAGAAAATTTTGAGCTGATAAAGGTAGGGATAAGTTTAATGATCAGTAATGATGAAATTGAAGGGGTAATACGTATGATTGAGAATGCAATTATGATGGCCGGGCGGAAAATGCGCGTGAAGGCTAGAGGAAAATTAGGGAGAATTAAAGGATGGTACGATGAATCTTGTAGAAGGAAGAAAACCGAAGTTATTAGGGCACTGAAGTTATACAAGAGAGGAGGGGATGATACGATGAGAGTAGAATTTTGTCGTCTAAGGAAGGAATATAGGGAACTGCTCAGCAAAATGAAAGATGAATGGCAGGGTAAGGAAGCTACAGCACTAAATAAGGATTCTAAAGCTAACGACTGTAGCAAAGTGTGGAGCAGGATAAATTCTTACTGTAGGGGGAGCAGAAGTGATGGGGGGAGCTCTATTAGTGATGAAGTATGGATTGCATATTATGAGAATCTGTTAAATGCTGAATATAATTGGAGGAAGAGGGATGAGTTTGGCGTCCCGAGGGGGATGGAGGTCGTTCTGCCTATGCTGGACCAAGTCATATCGATAGAGGAAATTAAGGGAGTAATAGTAAAGAGTAAAGGAGGGAAGTCAGGTGCTATTTCGGGGATAACAAATGAATTTTGGCAAGAGTTGAGTAATAATAGGTTCATGATGGACAGCTTGGTAAAAATCTTTAATAAAATCTTTGAAGGAGGTAGATTTCCGAGGGCGTGGCAGGAAGGGATAATTTGTCCAATATATAAGAAGCGTGGGGACAAACTAGACCCAGGCAACTATAGAGGCATAACTTTGCTTGATAATTTGAGCAAAATGTACACCGGGGTCTTATCCAAGCGTTTAATAGCATGGGCAGAGGGCTGTTCGGTGTTCTCGAGACTCCAGACAGGGTTCAGAAAAGGGATGAGAACCAGTGACAATATAATGGTGGTTAAAACGGTGATGGACAAGTACATAAGAAGGAAAAGAGGCAAGCTGTATATCACAGCTATTGATTTGGAGAAGGCGTTTGATTCAGTGAGCAGGGGAGCTGTCATGGCTAAGCTGGGAAAAATCGGGGTGTCACATAAAATGATACGAGCAATTGAGAATGTGTATTCCGAAGTGAAATGTGCAATTAAAACTAAAGATGATGTAATTGTAGGAGAGATAACGTCTGATATAGGATTAAAACAGGGATGCAAATTATCCCCGGTGCTTTTCTTGCTATTTATCAACGATATTTTTGATTCAAAGGGCTTTGAGCAACGGTCCAACCCTTGCCTGGACAATTATGATATCCCGGGCCTAGCTTTTGCTGATGACATCCTTCTGCTTGCTCTAACACCCTATAATATGCAATATAGTATTGACGAGATTGTGAGATACTGTGAGGACTGGAACTTAAAAATTAACCCGAGTAAGACCAAAGTTATGGTCTGCAAAAAGGGAGTTAAACTGGCTAAGAATGAAAAGTGGGTCATGTATGGGTCTCAGTTAGAGACGGTGAAAAAACTTGAGTATCTAGGGACGATAATGGCGAGTAATGGTAAATGGACCGAACAAATTAAAAGGGCAAAATCGAAAGGGCTAGCGGCATTGGCGAATGTACTTGTTAGAGCGTAGGTTACCGAATCTTGACTACAAAGTGTATAAGAATGTGTTCAACGCATTCATCGTTTCAAGAGCACTCTATGGAGTGGAAGTATGGGGTTTAGAGGAAGGAACGAAAACCCTGGACAGTATTGTAAGTAGGTTCGCCAAGATAATTTTGGGGCTACCTAGTTGCACGGCGAATTGTGGAGCGAGAATGTTGTGTGAGGATGTAAGCATTAGACAACATATCATAAAAAGGGTCATAAAGTCTTGGATTCGTTTAAAAGCAGGTGGAGGGGGGGAACTGCTTAAGGTAGCCTACCTGCACCAAATGAAGCATCAGCAAGAGGGCTACTGGGTGGACGGGGTAAGAAGTGTACTGGAAAGATTAGGAATGGGTTATGTATGGGATAGGGACTTACAAAGAGAGGAAGGTAGGGTGTGTAAAAAAGTGTGCAGAAGGGTTAATGACGTAGAGTTGCAGGTGCTAAGGGAAGAGTGCACCAGTAGGAGAACCTTAACGGAGTTCTGCGAAATAAGGAACTTTATGAGCATAAAGCCTCAATGCCTAATGAAAAGAGAAATGAGAGGGATAATTTGGTGGTTAATGGGGGTGTATAAGAACAAAGCGTTGAGAGAAGTAGGAAAAGAGGACATTTGCCTGTTTTGTGGGAAGGTTATGGGTGCGGTGCACCTGATCAGGGAATGCAAGGAAATTAAAATGATAAGAGCAAAGTTTGTAGACAAAGCAGATCTAAACAGAATAGAAAATGAAAATGAGTATCACACTTTAATTAAATTACTAAAAAGGGAATGGGGGATAGCAGGTCAATTAGCAAAATATTTTAATACCATCAGGGCAATGTGGAATAAGAAAGCGTCGGATGAGATTCAGAACAAAGATGCATGTAAATTAAGCATTCAAGTACAGGAGATGGCTTCCTAAGCTATAAATCTTGTTAAAGCCTAGGAGAGCCTATCTGTATTAACTAGGTAGCCTATACGATACTACCGTACAGCCACATATTGCTGTCTGTAGATTTTTCCTGTGAGTTTGATGGTTTTTTTTCCTTACCACAAAACTTATCAGACTCTTACAGTCAGTAAGGGCTCGATAGGGAAATAAAAGTAATTCTTTCTGTGAGGTGTCTCCCATGGAGAACTGTCAAAAAATGAAGAACACTGTGTCCACATTTATGATTAAGAAAGATCTTTGTGCAGTTTCCATCAGAAAAGTTGCCCAGTGATATTGTGAATGAAGATAACTACTGCAAAACATTATTAAGTTTTGAAATAACAAGGAAGCTATGAAATGCCGAATGGACATTTGGTTTAATTATCTAACGCCACACTGTACATTTATGTTATCTATGTGTTTATTGTCTGTATGTCACGATATGACTCTCTGAGTTAAAGTGACAATTAACAAGTAGACTTGGTTTAAATAAATAAATAAATAAATAAATAGAGTTTTGCTATAGTAATTTGGCCACCTCTGTACTATATACAGAGGTAGCCGAATTGTTGTGGGAAATTCTGTTTCTTTTATTTATTTATTTATTATAATTGTTCTCAAAAAAAAATCTATTTGAATAAAATCATCGCGGCAATGCCAGGACACAAAAGGTTATTGGATTAAAGTACCCTTTACATAAGTTTATCCTCAACTCGATAACAGATTATTATTATTATTATAAGTAATACCTTCATAATAGACTTGGATCACAAGGTTAGTGTAATACAGTACCATATGTAAATCTTATCATGAATTAATCTTGGGAATGAATCTGAATATTATATGAGTTTTTCTCTGACTAGGAAATCAGCTGTCTACATGACCGTCAAACTTAGCCTCATTTGAACACAATGGATCCCGTTATGGAGAGGGGTAGGGAGTGTACGACCTTGGCGAGTGCCACCGCAGCTCAGACACTAAATGCTGCGGGCTCCCAAACTGCACTCCTAGTAAAGTACACAGGCATAATGGAAACACAAGGAGAAATGACCTCACCATCTAGATAGTCTTTGGTTCGACCTGAGTGGAACCTGGTCTTGGAGCAATATCACTATCGTGGTCCTATTTATCACACTAAACACCTGTAAGCATAGTTTAGTCTTACCTGTTTCACAGGGTATGCCCAATACACCTCACTTACCTTTCTTTCCCTTTTCAGTTGGCAGTCGAGTGACATATGGCTGTGTCACCTGCAACTTCTTATACCTTTTAAATACCATTATACCATTTTATTTATTCCTCGTTGAACCACCGGGGCCTCACGGAACCTCCCGGTATCACATTGGCATACATTCAACTATGTTCTCATTAACATACCACGTTGAAGCCGATGTTCAGATTGCTCCCCCAATACACTCAAATGGATACTCTAAATACTTCTCCCACTCAATACCACACTTACCTGCGTTAATCTAAGAGAAAGGACGCGTCAAATCATCCCTGACCCAGTTCAGAGTGCATCCGTATGAATAATTACCACCACATGTGTCGTAATAAGGGCATTGACATTAAACTTCCTCCCCTTCTTTCCATGCTTGATATTATTATTACTCTCGATATTGTTATTATTATCCCTACTTGACGTCATGCTTATTATTATTATTATTATTATTATCAATAACCTGCGTCATTAGTGCGTCTATAAATTTTACATTCTTTAAATCTCTCTCTCTCTTTCTCAATCTACGTGCCATTTGCTCTTTCCGGCCACTTCATCCTGGGGCTGAAATACATACAACATAATGGGGTGAACACATGCATCACTATCAATGTACAATTTGGCGCGGTTTGCGAACAAATATCATCGCTAAGCATCTCCTGAACTAAACAAATAGCGTTCCGTCGTCACGGATACACTTAACCTACCACAAATGATACTTAAACTAAAAAAATAATCTAATATTACACTAAGACGAATATCTATTCCTGTATCGAACTATAATAAACACGACCCATAAAACAATGACATAGATAATTAATGGGAATTAATACTCATCATATTTCCAACGTTGGCCGTCATCCTCTCCAGCAATAGATGTCAGCAACCCCTAGCCATGTGCCTTTCACACCATACCGGCACTACACATATTCATATTCAATGCACTACTCCACTGAGTGATTGATAATCATGGTTAGCACTAAATTTCACCTTATTCTTACAAAAAAATAACACTAATGGTACGGTGGTTGTACTCCAGTACCTTATCCAACACGCGTGCGTTACATCACAATGCACCTTTCACATAAAAATCGGGCTAGAATTACGCAACACTCGTTAGATCACGCGTTCTTCGGTTATTCCACTCTTCATACGCGCTGGACTGGCAACCTCGATGCGTTTTCTCTTCCCACTGTTAATTCACGGAACTGCCCTTGTTCCAGCGGCGAGGGTTTGAGTCTCGGGCGATCAACTGCGCACCACCCAACTTCTGCATCTGACAGTACTGTTTCTACAGCTGTACAAATTGTGTTACCTTGTAACACTGCAAGCTCTCCCTGCACACATATGATGCCTACTAAAGTTACTACTGCTTCTCTGAAATGTTCAACCTGCAGCCTTGAGTCGTACTGACCATTTACATACAACTGAGTGTCATTGTCTGTAGCGTGAAAACTGCATGACGACTGACTGTAAACTGACTTATCGCGAGTGCTTGTAACTGTTTGTCGAAAATGTGTCGAACTGCACAATAGCACATTGCGAACACCCTAACAGTCTCGAGCGGGTTCGCAAAACTATGCATCAACTAACATTCACTCGCGCACTAACTGCGTGACAACCAAACTGCGGAAGACTAACAACTCTCCGTGTGGACTGCTGAAAAACTAACTCCTCCCCGTGCGGTCTGCTGGAAAACTAACTCAGTGCACTGCGCAGGGGTGCAATATATCTAAAACATGCCGACTGAGCACCTGAAGATTGTTCCACATGCAAGAGCTCCGTACTCCAACACATCTATTTCAATACACTGTGTACACATTATTCGTGATAGTAAGGTCCGTCGAATCATAGGATTAACATCGATAATCGATCGTAATTTTAGGGGATATCAACACTGCGTCCTCCGGACTATTCATGGCGAAATAGACGCCATCCTCACTCTCACAACAAACTCTTCAACCCAGACAGATCCGCGGAAGGATCTCAGTTCTGGACCACTGATTTATACATTTCTTGATGACTTAATTATTCTGTTCATCTGCAAAAAATCTCAGGATTACTTCCGGCTTATTGTAGTCAATGGTTCGATCCTGGGTGCTGCCGTATCGTAGAAATAAATTACTTTCGCTACTTAGGGGCGTGGTGTAACCAGAATAAGACGTACAACAGAACTTTCCAGAACGTAATCTGATGCAAGCCCCTCCGAAAGTCCTTGAGCGTACACCTGCGTGGTAAATGCGCGTTATAGAAGTATGTTCTCGACTAGCCTTTGTCTGCGAGTTCCGTGCGACGTACCTTTGGTTCGTCACGTGGCCAGTTGCATGACTTGCCTTAATAACACTGCGGCAGGAGCTTAACATGATTAAAATGACGCAAAATCAGACTTCGTTTTCCCTGCAAATCGAGGCTCATTTAAACGCTGTTTTTTTAGCATTACTGAAAACCATGCGAACTTAGCCTATGACCGTAGGATAAGGGCGCAATATGTAGGCAATAGAGTCATTTACTGTTAGATGATTATTGCATAGGTTCATTATTCAACCGTTGAATTCGATCGCATGATTTGGACACCAAGAAATGAAAACTTAATTTTAAAATTCCGCACTGCCGCCATCTTGAGGTTATGTAAACAATTGAGCTAATATAGATGTCCGTGCATTGCAATAATTATAAACATTTGCTGTACCAAGTTTCACTGCGCTCGGATGAATAAATCGCGAGAAACGTCTATTTAAATGTTTCAACATCGCTAGGCCGCCATGTTTGTTTTGTACTTAACAGGTTTCTGAAATTTACATAGATTAAGTTCTAGATGTCCCTTTTATCACCATACAAACTTGTAGGGTGATATAGAATGCCGGTTAAATATTTCACACAGCTGCCATGTTCGATTGGTGAGACGTACTAAAATTTAAGGGGTGCGGTCGGGGTCGGACATGTTAGTACTACGTCCTTACCCAGTTTTATTGAAAGCACTCCAGCCGTTTGGATTTAATTAAGATGGGGGCACACACATACGCACACATACACACACACACGGACAAAAGGTGATCACATAAGCCTTTTTTTCATACAATAAAATTTTCATACATTAAAATAGGCTAAAAATAAGAAAAATGCCTGAGGGTATTGAACCAAGGAACACATTAAAGAAAGAATTATGTAAGCAAGTTAATTTCACATGGATTTAAATCAAAATGGAAACTACTAAAGAAACAAGCGATTTTAGGCTGTTTTTCCAGAACTGCATTTAGGCAGGAAGTGTATGTCTACCCCTTATTATTCCCGTTTTTTTCCAACGGGGTCGGGGATGAGATGCGATGGAAGTCTTTGTGGCGATGGTTTTTACGGTCGGATGCCCTTCCTGACGCCAACCTCATGAGAGGAGTTAATGAGAGATGAAATGAATGATGGTGAATGAAACTGGGCAAGGATGGGGAAGGAAGCGGCCGTGGCCTGTCAGATGGTACCGTCCCCGCATTTGCCTGGTGTTGAAAATGGGAAACCACGGAAAACCATTTCAAGGACGGCCGACGGTGGGGCTCGAACCCACGCGTCTACCGAGTCAGCAGAGAGCAGGAAGTGATTTTTCGAAATTTGGATGCTTGATAGAGCTCTCTAAGACTCCCAATTTGAAATCTTTCCGGGCCTTTAATCACTTCAACGTTGGTGACAATTGAGGAAATTGCTGAATTTTAAGTTCTTGATAAGGTTGAGACCCCTACTTAGTCTGCTAACGTAAGACATATTTTCAACATTAAAACAATGATCAAAAGATGAAACTCCAGAAACGAAGGGTGTTTCGAGCCACGTCTCGAAACGTATTCGGACCCGGATGAAACACTTGGGGCGAATAATTTGCCGGAACAAGAATCGCGCGCGCACAAACAATTAATCCACGTATGCATTTAAATTATATACATTTATTACAGTACTATACACACAACTATATACACAACATATTGATAATATTTCGTTATTGCGCTGCGAGGAGCTGCGGCTTGTGCGTGCTGCCAGTAAGTCACGGCTTGCCAGAGTGTGTCCTAAAGACCAGGTAGAGGGCTGGGGGTGGACAATAGAATGACACTGTGTTGCCAAGCATCACCATCACCACGTTGTCACGTCTTGTTCCCTCCCATAACACTGTTCACTTACTGTCTCCAACAAAGGGTGTGTTTCGATGATCTACTAATAATTTTCAATCTTCAGCTCAATGGGTGTAACTACGTCAGTGACATCCTGTATAATGGTGGTGGTCATTGTCGTTTAAAGAGGGCAGTACATATTACAGTAAATACATGTCCTTAGCATTCTGTATACATGCATTCTTTGACCACCTCGTGGTGTAGCAACTAGCGTTCTTCGCTGTCGCACCAGAGGTCCGGTTTCGATCCCCTGCTCTTCCAATAAATTTAATTCTGGTGTGAGAGCTGGATCGGGGTACACTGCGCCTCGTGGGACAAAACTGAGAAGAAGTGGGTTCGATTCCCATCTCAGCCATCCTAGAAGTGGTTTTCAGTGGTTTCCCACTCCCACTCCAGACAAAAGTTGGGATGGTTCCTAATTTAAGGCGATGGGTGCCTCCTTCCCAGTCCTTACCAAAATTACAATTACAAACACTGATACAGCCATCACAATAACACAGGTTATCAGAAAAATATTCCACCAACTGCCAGGTACACTGGGCTAAAAGACCATAATGTCCAAGCCCCTGAAATGAAACAACAACAACAACAATAACGAGATCTGGAACGGGGTACACTTAGCCTCGTGGGGCAAAACTGTGAATTGGTGGGTTCGACTTTGACCTCATCTGCCTTAGATGCAGTATTTGTGGTTTCCCACTCCCACTTCAGGCAAAAGCGGGGATGGCTCTTAATATAAGACCACGGCCGCTTCCTTCCCAATCCTCAACTAAATTACAGAAACACACACTACTACAAACACTACAGTAACACAGGCTATCAGGCAAACTCTACGTACACCCAAGTACACAGGGCTAAATGACCACAATCTCCAAGCCCCTCGAATTAAACAACAACAACATAAATATTCTTTAAGCCACAAGTACACTGTCACTTATTTAGGGAATGTTTTTGGAGTATGTAGATACTTGCGATAAGGAGTTTTATATTATGCTGAAGTAGTGTCACTCCATCAAAGCATTAAAATTGAAACGTGCTGATCGAGTAAAGAGCTTCCCACATGGAGGACGGAGGACTTCCAAGTCTACAGGTAACCATGCCACAAAGTTTCCGACGTAAGCTTTTAAATAATGTATGAGAAGCTTCTATTTTATTGTATGTGATGGAAACTTTTGGATGGAGGTAAGGCAGCCCTCACATGGATGCCAAGTATTGTGCAAACTCAAGAAGAACTCATACACTGAATTCCATATAGTGGTTGTGAAGATATAACAGTAACGTCGGAGCGGAAATAATGCACTTACGATGAATAGGCCTACATAACCTAAGCACGATTCATAGTACCGTACAATGCAAAAGCATGGGTACGTTATCTTTATTGTATAAATTGAAGTGTTAGAAGCCATTTTCTGTGTTGTCTAATTCTATTAAAGAAAGCTTTTCAGTCGGTCAACACAAATTATGCTCAATTATATTAGGCGGGAAACAAGTATTTTCATATTCTACAAACTAACATGCTTTTATGTACAATTACCTACTTAAATAACACTAACGTCAGAGCGGAAATAACCCACTTACGAGAAATAGATAGCCAGAGCACTTCGGTAGTTATTTGTACAAAAAAGTGTGTTAGTTTGTAGAGAATGTAAATACTTGTTTCCCGCCTAATGTAATTGGGCACAACCCCCAGGGGCTCACATCTAGTGGGACGTGGGCTGGCGACCACGGGGCACCAGCTGAGTCAAGCATTTCTTCCACTTACTTGTGTCGGGCTCCTCTTCGTCTTCTTTCCTGTCGACCTCACTTGGTCAACTCTTGTTCTCTTCCGACCCCAACGGTATTAGGGTATCTGAGGCCTAGGGAGTCTCTTCCTTTCCCGCCTTAATTGGCCCTTGTCTCATCTTTTCTGATACCCTCCTTCTGCGAGGAGTCAGCCTTCTTTTTCTTTTGATGTTATCTCCTGCCTTCTGCCCAAGGCACTTAAGGAGGTAGGGTGTCTGTAGCCCCACCACTTCTGGTGCACCCTGGATATTGCTACTCCCTCAGGGGCTCACGGCTGGTGAGTTCGGGAGTTGGCGACCCCGAGGGATTGCTGAGCTGGGTCCGGTCTTTCCTCTTTTATCCATTACCTCTGGGGCGGACCCTCTCCTCTTTCACTTTCCTATCTGCCTTTCATGGCTCTCCTTCCTTCCAAGTCCCTCAATCCGCATTCTTCGAAGGTTGAGGGCATTTCTTTTCCTCCTGTCCCTTATTTTCCTTATTCTCCTTTTGTTTTCCATTTCTTCTTCTATTATATAAGTTAGTAGTTAGTTTTAGTTATAGTTTACATTTCAATTTCATCTTCACGATCAACCAAACCATTAGGGGCCGATAACCTAGATGTTAGGCCGCTTAAAACAACAATTATCATCATCAACATCATCATTTAATTGGGCACAATTAATGTTGACCGACTGAAAACTTTTCTTTATTTTATTGTATAAACATACTTCCACGTAGTATAGCCTATGTATTGATTCTAAGTTCAATAATAATGACAATAGTAATAATATTAGTAATATATACCATTGTTGTTTTATAGGGAAGAGCCTATTGGTCATTCGTCCCAAACATCCTGTGAGAATGTATTCTTTGGGCTACAAATTGGCGATTAAACATTTGGGAGTGTGGAGTGATCTATTTTACTGTCGCAAATCGAAGTTCTATGTTTTTCAGTCGGTCTACAGGATTGTACCTAATTGTAATGGGTAGTTCCCTAATCCTGAAAAAAAAACCATGAGATTAATAAATACACTTGGATGATCAGTTTCGATCGTTAGGTGATCATCATCAGATTCTTTACACTTAGAATATTAAATCTATGTCCGCCAGTATGGTTGATAGCATTTACAATATAGTATACACTTGATTAGTTGCATTAGTTATTAAACTAGCCAAGATTTGTTAATTATATGTGATTTTTGTTGAGGTACTATTACAAATAAAAATTGACGGGCGTGGTAGCGCAGTTGTCTAGCTTTTGGCTTCGAACCAAGGTGGACCGGGTTTGATTCCCGGTCAATTCATGTGAGATCATTTAAGTGAAATGCCATGTCCTGTGTTTCAGATTCTACGTAAAGAGGAGGTCCCGTGGCTCATGATTAACGGTCACGTAAAACTAAGAACCTCCTTTAAAAATAAGTCACATATAACTAACCAATCATGATTAGTTGTGCTAGTTAAATTAATCTTTCGGATTAGCCCAGATATCTAAGCTCAATTATACGTCCAACGTTTGAATATAGTGGTAATTTAATCCAGTGTACTTCGATGTGTGTGTGGGGATACTATTTTAAGATAACCTGTGTTACTGTGGTGACTATATTAGTGTGTATTTGTAAGTTAGGTGAAGGTTGAAAAGGAGGTGGTCCTGACCTTACGATAGGAACTATTTCGCCATTTCCTTGGAGTAGGAGTGGGAAACTACGGAAAACTACTTCCAGGACGGCTGAGGTAGAAATCGAACCCTCCTCTTCTCAGTTTTACCTCATTGGGGTGAATGTACCCCGTTCCTGCCCTCAGACCAGAACTAAATTTCTTAGCAGAACTGGAATTCGAACCTGAGCCTTAGTGGTGACTGCCAAGAATGTTCGCTAATACGCAACGAGGCGGTGAAAACAGAAATATATAATCCAGTGAAGAATTATAAAGCCTATTTCCATATATCCTACTTATGTCATAGCCTCTACGAACATAAACAAATTCAGTTGGATTGGGGTAATAGATTCGTAGATACTGAGAACCATATGACTATTTCGGATGGTCGCCATGTTGGATTTTTATATTTGTAGGTCTTAGACTTATGTACTATTGCGTGAAGAAAATTCTGTAGGTGTAGTATTCAAACTTCAATCTCATCATTAGCGCACAGGAAACGAAATCGAGATATTAAAATTTCGCACAGCTGCTATGCTGTGGTTATGAAAACAATTAAAATAAATTAGATGCCAGTGGATTACAATTTGTACAAGCATTTATTGTACCAAGTTTCACTGCTTTCGGATGGTAAATCACGAGAAACGTCCATTTAAACATTTATATTTCGCGTCGCTGGCATGTTGGATTTGTGCTCACCAGGTCATTGAAAGTCACATAGGTAAACTTATGTTCATAGCCTCTATGAACATAAAAAGTTTCAGTTTGATTGCTGTAATAAATTCGTAGATATTGAGAACCGTCTAAATAATTCGGATGGTCGCCATGTTGGATTCTTATATATGTAGGCCAAGGAGACATGCAATATTAGATGACGATTACTGCCTAGATCCATTATTGAAAAGTTGACTTCGATCGCATTATAAGGACACAAGAAATAAGAACATAATTTTAAAATTTCGAACAGCCGTCATCTTGAGGCTATGTAAACAATTCAACTAAATTAGATGCCAGTGCATTACAATGTGTATTAACATTTGCTGTACCATATTTCAGAGTGCTCAGATGGTTAAATCGCGAGAAAAGTTTATTAAAATGTTTCAACTTCGCTTGGCTGCCATGTTCGTTTTGTACTTCACATGTTTATGAAAGTTACATAGATGAACTTGTAATAGTGCCTTTTATTACCGTACAACATTTCAGGGTGAGATCAGCTATAGGTTCGGAGATATACAGGATGATTCTTATTAACGTTTAAAACTCTCTGTAGCGACGTAGATGGCATTGAGACAAGTAATTTGATATAGGACACTTAGGGTCGCACGTGTCCGGAAATAACTTAAAAGTGATCCACAACTGTTAAACATATAACGTCATCAGGTGACGGCTCAGCTCTAGCGGCCTGGCCCGTGCTCCCTTACGCACACCAAGCAAGCGTTGAATATCCTATCACTCTGTTCCCGTGTCCTGCTTTCACTTGAATGTAGAAGAGAGAGAACAAAAAATCTGATGGATAGGCCGCGGATTTGAACCTCGAACCCCACGCGCCCAAGTCGCACACGCAGACTCGGAGCCAGAGTGATATGACATGCAACGTTTGCTTTGGATGCTTTGGTGTGAGTAAGAGAGCACGGGTCTGACCACTCGAGCGTAGCCGTCACCTGATGACGTCATATGTATAACGGTTGTGATTCACTTTTAAGGTATTTCCGAACACTTGCGACCCTAAGTGTCCTATATCAAATTACTTGTCTCAATGCCATCTACGTCCCTAAAGAGAGTTTTAAATCTTAATAAGAAACACCCTGTAGAATGCCGGTGAAATAGTTCTCACAGCCGCCATCTTCAGGTTATGTTAACATTTGAACGTAGATTCTACGGCATTACAATGCATATGAACATTTGCTGTACCAAGTTTCATTGCGTTTATATGGTTAAATCACGAGAAAAGTCTATTTAAAAATTTCTACTTCGCTTGGCCGCCATGTTCGTCTTGTATTTAACAGGTTTTTGAAATTCTCATTGGTGAACTTCTATTAGTGCCCTTTATCACCGTAAAAATGTTCGGGGTGATACCGATAATAGTGTCGGAGATATATAATGCCAGTTAAATATTTCACATAGCCGCCATGTTGATTGGTGGAACGTAATACAATTTCAAGGGTAAGGTCAGGGTTGGCCGATATGGTGCTATGATCTTACCGAGTTTCACTGAAATCGCTCTAGTCGTTTAGAAGTAATTAGAGGGGACACACACACATATACACACACACACACACACACACACACACGGACAAAAGGTGATCACATAAGCCTATTTTTTCATAAATGAAAATAGGCTAACAAGCATTGTTCATTGAATAGCAAGATGGACAATATTCACATGGCAGTGGCACATCACTCTGCAGTACAATATAAACCCTCCCGGAAGCGGTCAATTGCGATTCACAAATTAAATACGCATAATTTGTAATGACCACAACTGTGCAAATGCTGGTGTAGCTAACGAATGTCAATACAGATATGGTCTACTGTAAACACAATCGATTAGGCCGCCACTCGAATAATATATGTATACAGAAAGGTTTTCACTACGTAAATACGGCAAACTAGATATATATGCTTGATCACAATTCTCTACTTAAGTCTAGCAGTTTGACAAACACTACGTATGGCTGTTATCAAGGTTAATATTAGCTGCGTTTGTTGTTTTTACGTTGAGTACTACTCAATTGCTTTTTAACTATCCTCCATTTCGCCCTGCCTTCCCTACTTACTTCCTGCGTTCCTGCCATCCTTCCTCCCAGCCTTCTTTACTTACTTTATTATTTCCTTACTTCCTTCTCTCTTTCCTACTTCCTTCGTTCCTTCCTTCATTATTTCCTTACTTCCTTACTTCCATCCATCGATCCTCCCTGCCTTCCTTGCTTACTCACTTCTTTACTTCCTTCAATTCTTTCCTTAGTTCCTTCATTCATTCCATACTTACTCACTTCCTTACTTACTTTCTTTCTTTCTTTCTTTCTTTCTCTTTCTTTCTTTCTACAGTGAGTCCGGGAATGTTCTCCGCAGCGCCTACATGCGTCTGCGAGAGCTAGCTACAGCAGTTACGTTGGTAGCACGGCTGCCGCTTGCATCATCTCTACTTAGTATAACACAAAGTCCCCGTTTCTTGGATGTTACTAGTAAACTCAAGAACCACTGGATAGATTTAAATGCGGTTTTCACCATTCTGTAAAGGATATATCGAGTAAGATTTCTGTAGAAAATAATTTATTTATGATCAAAGGAAGCCGAGCAGTAACGATTTTGGTGGAATAGTCGATAAAAAAAACTGGCGTCCGAGCGCTTTGTAAGCTTACGCTGGGCAAACCGTTAAAAATATCTAAATACTATGAGTGTAAGAATTGTTCAGCGTGAATAGTTCCACAAAAAAGTCCGCAAGAGCATATGCCTATCTTCCATACATCGCCCACTATAAGGGAACAACTGAAGCTTGTCTCTTACAGCTTTATGTGCTGTCGACTTGGAGATTCCTGTTTGTTGAGCTAATTTTCGTGTTGATTTACTTGGGCTTCGCAGCATTATATCGGAGATTTCATAAAGTTTTTCGTCTGTTAAAAGCATAGGCCTGCCTGTTCCCGGTACATCGTGAACAGAGCCAGTCACACGAAATTTACTTACCAAATCCCGAATGGTATCACGGTTTGGACACTTTGAATTAGGAAACCGCGCCTGAAATCTTAATTTTACATTTTCTGTAAACCGATCGCCTTCGCAAAAAACCTATTCCACCAAAAAAAAAAAAAAAAAAAACACTCTCTTCAGTATTAAACATTACCGCCTGTATACTGTTGCACTCTTCCAATAATAATCTATCCGAACGCTCCCTGACTGCAATACACGCTGAAGACCTGCAGGCTCGCGCGCTTATCGCGACGCACATCGACAGCTCACATGGGGAAGTCCCGCTTTGAAGGACACAGTGCAGTGGAGCCAACTAAAACTCATGACTCAACCACTCACAGCTGCACGTACCTACTGTGGAGAACATTCTCGGGCGCCCTGTATCTTCGTAACTTCCTTACCTACTTCCTTCTTTCCCTATTCCTTGCTTCCTTTGGTCCTTACTTTTTTTTAGTTCCTTCCTTCATTCTTTTCTTCGCTCGTTCCTTCCTTACTTTCTTACTTCCCTTCTACCTTTCCTACTTCTTTTCCTCCTCTCTTCCTTCTTGCTTTCATTTTGTCTTGCTTTCTTTGTTTTCTTTCTTTCTTTCTTTCTTTCTTTCTTTTTAATCACCACCAATGTCTAGGATTAATATAATAAAGATGTTATTGATTTTACGTCCCTTTTAACAACTGTGGCTTTTAGAGATGCCGGGGTGCTGGAATTATGGCCCGAAGAGGAACTTAAACGTGCCAGTAAATCTACTGACACGGCTCCCTCACATTTGCGCACCCTCAAATGCCAACTGGCTGCGCCAGGATTCGATCCTGTAACCTTGAGCACAGCAAACAAGAACGTTAACGCTGAGCCACGCAGCCAGCGTGTCTAAGATTAGGTATAATGGCTTACCATTCATATAGTCTTGGTTTGATTCAAATCGTCGTTATTGAAGACATCATTCCTGATGTCAGAATTTGTGCGAGGTTCACTAGAGCCTCAAAAGTACATCTTCTAGGAAATGTGCTCGAATTTTTCTTCAAGTAGTCTAGAAAAATAATATATGCCGTTATCTCCCACTTCAGCTCGTATTTAATTTTAAGACTTCAGATACTTCCCTGTTAATCCGATACCCACAGTCTGAAAGATCATACCATGATACCCTAGTGCATATGGTTTATTATCTCAAATGAACCTCGTGGTGTGAATAGCATTCCTGCTATCCAGGAAGTTCAGGGCTCATTTCCGAGCTCTAGCAAGTCATTTTATTCTGGTGTGAGGGCTAGAACACGTTTCACACGGTCTGATGAGGTAGAACTGAGAAAGGGAGTGTTCAATTTCTACCTCAGCCATCCTAAAAGTGATTTTATTTGATATCAGATACAGGTTATCAGTTTCTACGCACAACCAAGTACATGGGACTACATGAGCATGATGTGTCAAAACCCCTAATCTCTACTTAAGTCAAAGGTCTGAAATGTCTCTGTCCTTTATTTTTCAGAGTAAAAGGTTTTTGTTACACAGTACATAATAGCCTAGCAAATATTGGACTGAACATTGTATTAAAACCTGAAATAGAAATAAATTCATCGTACGTTCGGTATACGTCACATTCGTTGTCAACTTCAACAGTCATACACTGGTTTTGTTTATCAAATATCGGAAATTAGAATTACCGCTCACTTCTTCATTACGTACATTTACGTACCAAGAATATTAATCGTTTACGTACTGTAACTGAAATAATATTTTGGAGTACTCTCCGATGAAGCCCAAAAAGACCGTGTACCATAATGATCAAATTTCATTCCTATTCACGTTTTACTTGCTGGTGTTCCTAAGTGATGACATGCGAATTACGAAAGAGTTCTTCATTTCTACGGCACAAAGCTACTAGAGTGCAATGTTTCATAGTTAGAGTAATAACCGGAAATAAATGTAGAAATGAACGGCTTACGTTCCGTGAAAGGTATTTTAGTACATGTGCAATTGAGTGAATTTTTCCTAGTGGGAATAAAACTTCCCTCTTCCTCATTAGGCAATTTAAAATAATAATTTCAATTACAATTTCAAATTATTTAATAAATACTATTAATTACATTTTGTGATGCCTCACAAATCTAACGGCAAATACAGCTGTGAGAAATATTAAGTATTATTTAAACCGGGTGAGTTAGCCGTGGTGGTTACGGCATGACAGATGGCAGTCACTCACATCCGGGAGGCGAGGAGGTTCGAATCTCCCCGCCGGCAACCTTGAAGATGGTCTTCTGTGGTTTCCCATCTTCCTTCCAGGCAAATGCCGGGGTTGGTCCCTAACTATAGGCCACAGCCGCTACCTTCCAACTCCTCGTCCTTACATTCCAACTTCCCTCCTTCCCTCCCCAGCGGTACTTGTAGCTCACCCATTGGGTGTCCGTCTCGAAGCAGCTACAAAACTGGCGAGCCGAACATGTCCTCGGACACTCCCGGCACTAAATGCCATACGCTAAAAAAAGTATTTTAATTATAATATAATTATAGAGATTGTATTTCAATACTAGAGAGCATGCAAAAGAGATGTTATTTTTAATTAATTTTTATATATTTTTAACATGTATTTTTTTATTTTTTTAAATTTATTTTTTATATAATTAAATTAATGAATTAGAGGTGATAACGAGAAAAATATTAATGTAAATAATATAAATCACAAATGGTTTCACTTTGTCAGAAAGTGATCTAAGTATACCTTAGTGATATAAGCTGTTATATCACTATAGTAATTATACTAATATGCTTATGATATAAATTAATGTTTATAAAGGTAATATTTTTTTTATGTTTGCTGTTCATGATAGTCAAACCAAGTGGTAGTTCAGTGAGTAGTGATGGCACAATAAAATTTAGTCCCTTGAAACCATAGCTATTTACACATAATTAGTTTACATATTTAGTACTTGTTATGGCTCTTGTGTTTACAGTAGGCTATGTTGTGAGAGACCTTATGCCTAAAACTTGCATCACGGTAGCAGAAAATCAGTACAGTTTGTTGATACAACTGTTTTATATCGAAATATAGGCCATAATGTTTTACAGTTGGTCAATAAGATTGTACCCAATTGTAAAGAATGGTTCCCTAAACCAGAAAAAATAAATAAATACACTTACTCTTTAACCAAATGAATTCATTAATCTCTTGTATTTTTTCAGGATTAGAGAACTACCCATTACTATTGGGTACAATCACGTTGAACGAATGAAAAACATTAAATATCGATTACTCAGTCAACACTGAACAAGTAGTTCCGTGAAGAAGTAAACAGCCTATTTCCATATATACTATTTCTGTTAATTGCCTCTATCAACATACAAAATTTCAGATTGATTGCTGTAATAGAATCGTAGATTTTGAGAAGCGTCATAATATTTTGGATGGGCACCATCTTGGATTTTTATATATATAGGCCATGGAGGTATGTACTTTACATGAAGATTATTGCGTAGGTGCATTATTCAAACTTCAATCACATGATTACAACAAAAGTAGTGAAAACGAGATTTCAAAATTTTGCACAGCCGCCAACTTGTGGTTATGAAAATAATTAAAATAAATTAGATGTCAGTGGAATGACATTTATATAAGCATTTACCGTACCAAGCTTCACTGCACTCGGATGGTTGAATCGCGAGAAACGTCCATTTAAATATTTGAATTTCGCATCGCCGCCATGTTGGATTTGTGCTCACCTGGTTATTGAAAGTCCCATAGGTAAACTTATGTTTATAGCCTTTACCAACATACAAAATTTCGGTTTGATTGCTGTAATAGATTCGTGGATATTTAGAGCCGTCTAAATATTTCAGATGGTTGCCATGTTGGATATTTGTATATGTGGGCCATGGTACTATGCACTATTAGATGACGATTACTGCGTAGGTTCATTATAGAAACGTTGACTTCGATCGCATTATTCGGACATAAGAAATCAAAACATAGCCTAATTTTAAAATTTCACACAGCGGCCATATCGAGGATATGTAAACAATTGAACTAAATTAGATATCAGTCCATTTAAATGTGTATAAACAATTGCAATACCATGTTTCACTGTGCTCGGTTTCTCAAATCGCGAGAAAAGTCTATTTAAATGTTTCAAATTCGCTTGACCGATATGTTCGTTTTGCACTTAACAGGTTTATGGAAGCCTAATAAGCAAACGACGTGTGGTGCCGTTTATTACCGTACAAAGTTTCAGGGTGATATTTGGTAATGGTTTCGGAGATATGGAATGCCGCTGAAATATTTCGCACAGCCGCCATATAGGATTGGTGAGACGTAATAAAACTTGAAGTGCTCGGTTGAGGTAGGGCAAAATAGTGGTATGATCTTACCGAGTTTCATTGAAATTTCTCAACCCATTTAGATTGTATTATTGGGACACACACAGACACGGTCAAAAGGTGATCTCATAAGCCTATTATTTCATAAATGAAAATAGGCTAGAAAGGACTTCAAACACCATAACGCTTTAATATTAAAATAAGGGATACAAGTGAAATATTTACTATAAAAATAATAATTACATAATAATAAGGGTAATACTAATAATACTACTACTAATAAAATAATACTAACAATAAAACTATCGATCTAATGCTTGCTTCATGGAAGCGTTCCACATATATTCTGCAATGTCTCCACACCCATTTTTGTCAGGGTAAAGAATTGTTACACAGTACATATAATTAACTTATATTGAACTGAACTTGCATTACGTCCGGAATAATAACTAAATCGTCGTACGTTTGGCGTACATCATATTTGATTTCATCGTCCTACACTGGTTTTGGTTTTCAAATATCAGGAATTTAATATACAGCTTTCCTCGAAATTTACTATAAGCCTAGCCATATTATTGTACATAGCTAACATAAAATTCAATTTCATATTCTGTATTTGTATTTGCTTCTAGAATGCACTGAAAAACACAAATTAAAATTATAATGAAAGGTTTTATGCCGTATGGGCTTCACATGAATTGTACACGTAAAATGGGGGAATGTCAACTGAAGGCAATCCAATTAACTACCACTGCCAATATGTAGTATTCTATGGACAGAAGACATGTCTAACACAGGGCAGGTGAATGTCTCGCAGAATGCGTACGTAGAGAAAGAGAAATATCACAGTTATTCTTGTGAAGCTAGATAAATACTGTACGGGACAACTGGTTATTATGAACCAATTATTCTTCAATTGATCGAACATTATGTCCTTTGTACATGGTGAAACGTTTAAACGTCATCCACTCGCATTTTGGAATGCATAACTTTGCCGTTTAAAAATAAAAATAAAAATGTTGTCAAACTTCTTCATCTATTCTCATTAGTCGTACGAAGTCTGCGAGTTGAAAATGAGACTGCCCCCGAGATTCGAACCTGAATCTCCTGCATTCCGTGCTGAATAGTTTCGGAATTAAGATTGGATGGTCCATGGTCGAGGAAAGCACAGTTTCAACTCGTAGAGGGGTCACCTGTAATACTCCCGATGAATACGCTGAGTAATTTCTATGTATGTATGTATGTATGTATGTATGTATGTATGTATGTATGATGATGATGAAGATAATTGTTGTTTTAAGGGGCCTAACATCTAGGTTATCGGCCCCTGTATGTATGTATGTATGTATGTATGTATGTATGTATGTATGTGTGTCGGAAGGAAGGATTGTTAATGTTATTGGTTTTACGACCCTTTTAGCTACTGCTGTAATTCAATTGACTGTAAATTTGAAGATGGACACCGTTCAAATTTCTAATAGGTATGTTTATTTAATAACACAAGCCCAATTGAGTTTCTGGAATATCATCTAGACAATCACGGGGGTACTTAATTTTACTGATAAAGAAAACGGTCAGTATCATGCATGAAAATAGGATTTAGTTTTTAACAGAGCTATATTTTTGCTATATCCCATGCATATTGGTTAATTTAGGTACCTCCAAACCATGGGAGTTTAAGGAGCACGAGGATGACAAACGGATGCGCTACCCAATGTATTATTCTTTCTAGCTACATTTGACCAGTGATTTTTTCTCTCTTGAGCTTGCGTAAAAATTCTCAAGTTATTTATAGTAAGAATGAGATTGTTCTATAATGAAGTTATTACAGGTCTCAATTTTGTTACTTTCTCAATACTGTTCTTGGTTACGATACCTCCATTGTGGGTTTCTGGCAGGACAATAGAGCAGGTAATACGCAAAAGAGAAGTTTTTGTAGGTTGATATATTTAAGGGGTTAACATCACTGAAGTGACTCAGAGGAAATCTGACATTCTACGAATCGGAGCGTGGAATGGTAGAAGGGTACTAGGCAGTGGAAGGTTAGAAAACTTAGATTGAGTTTGGATTTGGTTGGGATTAGTGAAATGCGCTGGCAGCGAAAACAGGATGATGATGATAATTGTTGTTTAAAGGGGCCTAACATCTAGGTTATCGGCCCCTAATGATCTGGGTGATAGCGAAAATGATAATGAAATGGAAACTAGAACGAAAATTAAGTGAGACGGAAAATAATTAAAAGGAACTCAGATTGAAACAACTCATAAAATGTTCTGACAAAAGGGAATTTAGAACGAAAAATGCACAAAAAGAATAGATGGAAAAATACCCACAAAATGTAGGCTAGGTGCAAAATTCGTACAAAATGCAATGTAGCGTCGAAATACTTACAAAATGCAACTGAAATTCAAAATACTTACATGATGCAAATGAGATCGAAAATACGTACAAAATGCAATTGAGGTTCTAAATACTTACAAAATGCGATTGAAATTGAAAATACACAATGCAATTCAGATTGAAAGATCCCAATTCCAATCCAAATTATTCACAAAGTGCAATGGAAATTCAAAATACTTACAAAATGCAATTGAAATTGAAAATGCTTACAAAATGCACGGTAGATTCAAACGACTCATGTGGATTGACAATACTTACAAAATGCAATTTAGATTGAATATACTTGACAAAATGTAATTTAGATTCAAAATACCCACAAAATGCATTTGAGAATCAAAATAGTTGCAAAATGCCCACCAAACAAAATGCAATTTAGATTTAAAATTCTTTCGAAATGCGGTTTTGGTTGAAAATACTTACAAAATGCAATTGAAATACAAAATACTCACAAAGGTCCCTCCCCCATATTGAAAGACTTACTAAAAGGCAATTTAGATTGCCAGTCTTTACAAAATGCAATTGAGGTTGAAAACAATCGCGAGATGTAATTTAGATCGAAAAAACTTACAAAATGCAACGTAGATTATAAATACCTACAAAAAATCGCTAAAAGGGAATTTAGATACACGGGGAACCAAGTAACAAAAACAATGCGGGAATCTTAAAGAGAAAAGGAAATATAATGAAAAGAGGAGAGGGGAGAAAGGAGAGGGTCCGCCCCAAAGGTAAGGGACAAAAGGGAAAAACGGACCCAGCTCAGGAATCCCCCGGGGTCGCCAACTCCCGAACTCACCAGCCGTGAGCCCCTAAGGGAGTAGCATTTTCTAGGGTGCACCAGAAGTGGTGGGGCTACATACACCCTGCCTCCTTAAGGGCCTTGAGCACAAGGCAGAAGGTAAAAGGAAAATAAAAAGAAGGCTGACCCCTCGCAGAAGGAGGGTATCAGAAAAGATGAGACAAGGGCCAATTAATTGCGGGAAAGGAAGAGACTCCCTAGGCCTCGGATACCCTAAGACTCTCGGGGTCGGAAGAAAACAAGAGTTGACCAAGTGAAGTCGACAGGAAAGAAGACGGAGAGGAGCCCGGCACAAGTAAGTGGAAGCAATGCCGGACTCAGCTGGGGGGCCCGTGGTCGCCAACCCACGTCCCACTAGATGTGAGCCCCTGGGGGGGGGGGGACGAGAACAGGACTTTTGGTCCGGAGACTATAGGGCCATTAGCACTAAACCAAACAACGGCTATGCGGGGGTAGGTCTCATATTAAGTAGGAAACTTGGACAGCGGGTGGAATATTATGAGCAATATAGTGAACGGATTATTGTAGTTATAGTCAATACATAACCTAACCGCACCACAGTGGTACAAGTCTATATGCCTAACATTCAAGCTGATGATGATGATGTTGAAAAGGTCTACGAAGAAACAGCTGAAATTCTGAGGTATGTCAGGGGTGATGAAAATGTTATAGTAATGGGAGATTGGAACGCTGAGGTTGGAAAAGGGAGAGAAGGGAAGATAATAGGAGATTTAGGATTAGGTGAAAGGAATGATCGAGGAAGCAGGTTGATGGAATTCTGCACCGAGCATGAATTGGTCATAGCCAACACCTTATTCAATAACCACAACAGAAGAATATACACATAAATGAGACCAGGAGATAAAGGGCGTTACCAAATCGACTTCATCATGTTCAAGCAGAGATTAGGAAACCAGATTTTGGATTGCAAAACATATCCCTGTGCTGACATAAACTCTGACCAAAATCTAGTTGTTATGAAATGTAGATTAAAGTTGAAGAAATTGAAAAAACCCAAAAACCAAAAAGGTGGCCAATAGACAGACTGAAAGAGAAGGATGTAAACGAAAGATTCAAGAGGAGTATAAAGAAAGGACTAATGAAAAACCCTAAACAAACTTCAATTGCAGACGAATGGATACTTTTGAAGAATTACATACCAACATCCGCAAAAGAAACCATTGGTGGGAAGGAAGGAAATAGTAGAAAACCGTGGATCACTCAGGCTATACAAGAATTAATGGATGAAAGGTGGAAACACAAGAATGTAAGAGATGAAAAGGGAAAAGCAGAATACAGACGTCTAAGAAATGAGGTTAACTAGAAGTGCAAGGAAGCGAAAGAAGAATGGCTGAAAGAGAAATGTGCAGGTATAGAAAATGGTGTGAAATTAGGAAAGGTAGATCCAGCTTATCGAAGGATTAAGAATACTTTTGGAGAAAGGAAGACTAAGTGCTGTAATATTAAGAACAGAGATGGAATGCCTCTAACAGATAGGGAATAAAAGCTTGAGAGATGGAAAGCTTACATGGAGTATTTGTATAAGGGAAAGGAGATTGAGATTAGTGTAAAAGAAGGGAAGAGGAAATTCATGAGGATGCGAAAGGAGATTTAATAATGAAATCAGGATTTGACAGAGCATTGGAAGACTTAAGCTGGAACACAGCACCAGGCATAGATGATATACCGATTGAGTTACTACGCTGCAGGTTATTTCACTTGGTGTGTAGGATTTATGAGACAGGAGAGGTACCGTCTGATTTTTTGGATAATGTTATCATCCCTATGCCGAAGAAAGTAGGAGCTGACAGATGTGAGGATTACCGTACAATCAGCTTGATTACTCATGCTTCAAAGATCCTGTCTAGAATAATTTACAAGAGGATGGAATGCCAGATAGAAGCAGAGTTGGGTAAGATCAGTTTGGTTTCAGGAGAAATGTAGGAACAAGGAAAGCTATTCTAAGAATTAGGCTGATTTTGGAAGGTAGAATAAGGAAATATAAGAGAACGTGTATGGCATTTGTAGGCTTAGAAAACGATTTTTATAACGTTGAATGGGCTAAATTGTTTGACACTTTGAAAACGATTTGAATAAAGTACAGGGATAGGAGGGTGATCTTCAATCTATACAGGAACCAGACAGCAGCCATTCGAGCTGAAGGACATCAGAGAGAAGCTAGTATTCAGAAAGGTGTATGGCAAGGCTGCAACTTATCACCCATACTTTTCAATCTTTACATTGAACAAACAATGAAGGAAATTGGAGAAAAAATTGAAGTGGGAGTGAAGATTCAAGGAGAAATAAATTCAACTCTGAGATTTGATGATGACATCGTCACCTAGGCTGACACGCCAGAGGATTTTAATGAGTTTTTGAATGGTGAGGACTCCGTCTTGAGGAAAGAATTCATAATGGAAATTAATAAATGTAAAACAAAAATATTGTATGAGGCCGAAATAAATCAGAAAACCTCTATGGGCATCAAATTGGCAGGTGAAAAGCTAAAGGAAGTTGGACACTTCTTTAACTTTGGAAGAAAAATAACCAGTGATGGACGAAGCAAATAGGAAATAAAATGTAGGTTGGCTCAGGCAAGTAAAGCATGTCCACAGAAAAGGAATCTGATGTCATGAAATAT
Source organism: Meconema thalassinum (assembly GCA_946902985.2). NCBI lineage: Eukaryota > Metazoa > Arthropoda > Insecta > Orthoptera > Tettigoniidae > Meconema > Meconema thalassinum. The sequence goes on along the minus strand of OX336389.2, from coordinate 1,101,647,813 downwards.
AGATTTAGGTATTAGGGAGTCATTTTTGAAAGCCTTTGTCTGGAGAGTGGCACTCTATGGAAGTGAAACTTGGACTATTGGTGAAGCAGAAAATAGGAGAATTGAAGCGTTTGAAATGTGGTGTTACAGGAGAAGGATGAAGATCAGATGGGTAGATAGGGTAACAAATGGAGAGGTATTAAGACGAGTGGGAGAGGAGAGATGTTTTTGGCTATTGCTAATTAAGAGAATAGCAGGCTTAGTTATGGAAGGAAGGTTCGAGGACAAGAGTAGAGGAGCGGTGACAGTTCTAACGCACGCGGCGTTGCTCTGGCGGTGTTCATGTTAAATAATTAATATTTGGTGAACCCATAGTCCGATTTTGACAAATGAGGTGTCGTTGAACTCGGGCTGACATCCTCTTTCCTATGGACCGAACGTTAAAATTTTTTAAAAAAAATGATAAATTTTGTTTTTGAAAATAGGCAATGGTTTAAAAACCAAACATGATAGAACGTTGTGCCGTGCTTTAAACGAATGGTCTTTATGTCCTTTATATTTCATAATAAAACTTCTTTTTTTTTTTTTTGAAACAAGTGTAATTTTGAAATTTGGAAACTAAAGAGTTTACAAAAAATTTGTTTGACATAGATGAATGGCCCTGACCCCCTCTATCCCAAAAATAAATTTCAAGTCTCTAGGACTAAAACTGGTAGTAGTGCTAGGTTGTAGGTTCTACTTCCCCCTACCTTCATATAAACATTGGGCGATATCTCCCGAACGCGTGGTCGGATTTTAACGAACGAGGTATTTTTGGCGTTGGGATGACGTTCTCTTGGCTAAGCATGTGTGTTGGTATTTTTTTTAAAATGTTTTGAAAAGTCTTGTTTTTTGGATTGGCACTATTTTGGAAACGGTGAATTGGAAAAAAAGTTTGTTTGACGTTAATGAAAGGTGGCTATGCCCTCTAGGAGGACAGCAAATTTCAAAGTTGTAGGAGGAAAAAAAAATGATAGCCTACTTTCTCGCGAACATTGGTGATCATTGGCGAACGGATGGTTGGATTTTAACAAATGAGGTGTCGTTGGACTCGAGTTGATGTCCTCTTTCCTATAGACCACTCTTTATATTTTTGAAAAATCTTTGAAAACCAAATATGATAGAATGTTATGCCATATTTGAAACGAATGGTCTCTATGACCTTTATTTGTTTATAATAATACTTTTTTATATTTTGAGATTTTGGAAACTAACACGTTGAAAAATAAGTTTGTTTGACATAAATGAAAGGTCCCTACCCCCTACCCCCTCTACCAGGAAAATAAATGTCAAGTCTCCAGGACAAAAAAAACTAGGCATTTAAAATATTTAAAAAAAAATAAAAGCGTGTTTGTAGACAAAGAGCCGGTAGCGCTGGGCGTGTGCTCCAACGAGGCTATGATTGAGCATGGTGAATACTGGAAATGGCTATTTCGACGAGGGCGATGTATGGCAAAACGAGGGACTTTTTTTTCGATATTTTTTCCTATGACGAATGAATGAAGGCGAATATTTTGAAATGTGACAAGCATGCTAAGAATTTTTACCCCTGAAGGGGATCTTTAACGTTTTAGTTAACGGTGATGAGCGAGATCGCTCTATGACACAACAGACGGTTGTAGGATATGACCAAGTGATTCTTAGACGTTGGCGATCTCGGTGACCGTGCCCGGAAGAAATGAATAGCTATTTTGGTGGGATGGCGGGGGCAGCTTATGACGGTTAGTTTTGTGACATTTCCTATGACGGATAGAGGCGAATATTTGAAAATGTGTTAAGTGTGCTAGGAATTGTTTTTACCCCTGAAGGGGATCTTTAACATGCTAGTAAACGGTGATAAGCGAGACTGCTGTCTGGCACAGTAAATGGTTTTAGAATATGGAAACCTATAACATTTGCTCGACCAAGTCATGTGGATGTACGCAAAGAGCCAAAACGGTACGGTCATTGGCCTGAAATGTTATAAACTAAATATTGAACTGGGTAAAGTCATGTGTTTTAGAATGAACGTATGTGGATAACATGATCATGTATTGAGGATGGCCGCTTGCTAGTAATTATTATTACAGTAACATGTTTAATAATAATAATAATAATAATAATAATAATAATAATAATAATAAGACACACATGTTTTGAATGCTAACACGCACATAGTCCAGCTCACTGGTGACTGAATATTGTACCTAGCCAGAGGGCTCGTGAGAGCTGTTGCTGGTGCTGACAAGGCAGGAATGTCTACGTCAGCAGGAAGTGTGATATCAGCTTACTTGCCTCGTGGTGGCAAGCAGGTGTGCTGTTTAAGCAGAGACCGCCATTTTGGTTCTGAGACAGTAGGACTACCGATGTATAAGAGGTAGCCATTTTGGTTCCTTATTAAAAACATGAAACTAGTATAAGGTACACGAATCTTATTCAGATTGAGGAATGTGAAGAGGCGTGGGAACACTTGCGAGAGAGAGACAGAGAACCATTCAAGGTCAAAACGCTGACAAAATACAACTTTTTCTGTTGCTAGGCTAACTGATAACGATTGCGTTAGCCATGCACTTGCCATTTTAGCACACCGACGTATACAGTAGAGCTGTGGAAGAAAAATCCTTTTATTTTTTGGTAAGTACCTATGAATGATTATTTTAATAAAGTCATTTTAATGAACCTTATGTTTGTAGTTATTGATTAGGTAATTATTGATTTTTAATTTATTTGTTTGCAGATAACCGGTATACCTTACATGTCTGAGATACAAGAAACCAGTTTACTTTTGAGCCCACTAGAAGGAAACAGCAACAAGCCACTGCAATTGAAGGTGGGATTATTTTTTTAAATAACTTTTTTCATTTTTTGTTTCATATTTTATTTTATGAAATGCATGTACTAACCTGAATTTAGGTATTTATAACGGTTTATTTTATTTATTTTTAGAAACTTGGAAAGAATAATAATGTTATTGGTTTACGTCCCTTTTAACTACTCTGGCTTTTAGAGACTCCGGGGTGCCGGAATTTTGCCCCGAAGGGGATCTTTAACGTGCCAGTAAATCTACTGACGCGGCTCCATCGCATTTGCGCACCCTCAAATGCCAGCTGACTGCGCCAGGATACGAACCTGCAACCTTGGGCCCAGCAAGCGAGAACGATACCGCTGAGCCACGCAGCCAGCCGAAAAACTTGGAAAGAAAAGCCTTACCGCCGTAACAGTCGCTGAAAACCCGAGACGCAGTCAAGTGCAACCATTGTTTTCAGGCAGTGAACTATTTAAAACTCAGGTAAGCCTAACATAAAATGATATTCCATGTTACCACTACTGAAAACTCGTAGACAAAAAATTCATTACCTGTACATGACTAGGACGATGATTGCTTTCTTGATTAATGACTATGTATTGGCAACCGGTACAAGACCATATTGGTTGTTTACCGGGAAAGTACAAGGCCATATTGGATTTTGTAAAAAACAAAAATTTTAATTTAACTGACATGTCGTTCCCTATAATAATAATAATAGTAATAAAATAATAATATAATATTAATAATAATATTAATATCGTATGGCCTCGGTGCCGGGTGCAAGCTTTGTTATTTGACACACAGAGGTTAGCTTGCATGTCGAATTTAATTGTTCCTTGACTATGAAAGTCAAGGAGGTTAGATGTTAGATATCTAATCTCTTTAAACTCTATAGCGCTTTCTAGTAGAAAAATGAGGAACTTTGTACCCTATGAACTCAACAAATATTCACAGGTTTGAACATGATAATCTGAACAAAATGACATGACATTATTACTTTTTGTTTATGTATTGGTTAAAGGGGAATATAAATGACTACAGCTTTATAAAAAGAAAATAAGTACATGGGTTACTGTTAGTGCCGACATACAGTTTATTATAATTTTTATGGTGTTTTGCTTTATTAATGCCAATTAACTTTAAAGTTTTATTTACAAGTATTGATTGATTGATTGTTTGATTGAGTGATTGGTTATTTTGTTTGCTTTTAGGTTACGTCATGCGCCATTAACGTAATGAACAGACAGTGAACAAGCATACATTGTGCTTTAAAGTACTCTGTGCAACGTTAATAACTTACAATTTATTTATTTATTTATTTAGCGTATGATGAATACAATATTATATACAATATATACAGTACAACTACCATCTCAAGTTCATAACTAAAGTTCCATGTTTAAAGTTGAGAGCCAAAGAAGGGCTTCGCTTGAGACACAGTGTAAGTCTTCTATAGAGCCTCTGTATGCGCGTAAAGACACTCGAATGTAATGTGGTCCACTGTATGTTCCTTTTCTCCACAGTCACATTGAGGTGATGCCTTCCATCCCCATTTGAAGAGAGTGGCTCCACATCTACCTTGGCCGGTCCTAATACGGTTTAGCGTCCTCCACTGTCGTCTGGGAAGGGAAAATCCATCAGGGCACTTGCAGGGGTTCTTAATGATGTGATGATTTGGTAACGAGGATTGCAGATGCCATTGTTCTTTCTAGGCGTCCGATATATTAAAGGAGGTGTCCTGTAGAATCATTGCAGTACGCCAAGAAGGGTGTCTGGATTTCAGTCGTTTGGTTGGAGAAGCTGCTATATCAGAATGAATAGGGAGGTGAGGATTGTTTTCTATTTTCTTTCATAAGTTAAGCAGTGACTGTGATCTTCTTAGGGATGGAGGTGGTATGTGGCTTAGGGTGGGAAGCCAGTGTGTGTTAGTAGGTCGGATGCACCCTGTAATGATACGCATTGCCTGGTTCAGCTGGGTGTCTACTAGACCAATGTGAGCACTGTTAAGCCAAGTTGAGCAACAATATTCAGCGACGGAATAAGAAAGTGCAAGAGCAGTGGATCTCAATACTTGAGCATTAACACCCCAGGATGTACCCGCCAGCTTTTAAAGGATGTTATTCCTGGTCTTGATCTTGGCTGACACATTGCAGAGGTGATTCTTGTAAGTCAACGACCTGTCCTGGGTGACTCCCAGGTATTTTGGGTTACTACATTATTGTAGATTCTCTCCTCGGAATGGTATGGTTGGTTTGTACCCAGAACTTCTATTCCGCAAGTGGAAGGTCGACACAACAGTGTCTGACGAAAGTAGCTGTCTAGGATCTTCTAGTCTGATGTAAGCATCGACTCAGGCTCATCGAAGCATTGGTGTTGGGCGACCAATGCGATGTTATCTGCATAGATGATTTGTTTTGATTTCGTTGCTGGGAGATCATATGAGTACAGGTTGAATAGTAGAGGGGCCAATACAGAGCCCTGAGGGAGTCCACCATTTATCCTATGTACTTTACTCCTGGAGTCTTCTGAAAATATCTGAAAGTACCTATTACTCAGCATGTTACTGAGTAATGTGGTGAGTTTCAGGCAAGGGATGATACTGATAAATTTAAGAAGGAGCTTATCTTGCCACACGGTGTCATATGCAGCTGTCAGATCTAAGAAAACACCCGTGCTGACCATTTTGTTCTCAAAGCCATTTTCAATATGGGTAACTAGTGCTAAAACCTGTTCATCACATCCACGTCCAGGTCTGAATCCAGCCTGCTCGACTGGAATATGCTGATTGATTGTCACTGAGATCCTGTTATGTATCAGCCTTTCCAGAAGCTTCATTGTGACACTGAGGAGTGCTATTGGCCGGTAACTCTCAACTTTTGTTGGGTCCTTAGATGTTTTTAATACAGCTACTATTTTTGTCTTCTTGAAGATTGAAGGTAGGTGACCTGTCTCTTGGATGATCGTGAAGAAGTTAGTAAGCAATTTGACAGCAGCTGGTCCAAGATGTAGAATGAACTCTGGGTATTTACCATCAGCACCTGCCGCTTTCCCAGGTTTTAAACTTTCTATGGCCTGCTTAATTTATGGTGGTTGAAATGGGACAGAGAATTCAGAGGATCGCAGAGCCAAACGTTTCTTTTCCTTGAAGAGTTGCTTTACGTGTCTTCTATGATGCTTTTCAACTGAAACCTTTGTGGTAGAGATCATATGCTTTGCCATGTCATTTAGACTGATGCTTGTTTTTGGTCTAATTTTGCTGTTGGATGTGTCCAATTTCCTGATCAGGCTCCAAGCTTCCCAGCTGGAGTGAGTGAAGTCTAGTGACTCAACAGTTTCTTGCCAAATTCTCTTCCTGTTTTCATCTAGGGATTGTAAAAGTTCAGAAGCCGTATTTGGATCACCATTGGCCTCAAATTCTTTGAAGAGCCTTTCACTCTCTTCGCTCCAGCTGGGGATGTATTGTTTACGATATCCTCTTGGGATACATCGTTTTGCTGCACTTTTAACTACACCGATGAATCTGCTGTAGTTGCTATGGATAGGTCTTATCCATCGCAGGTTGGAGTCAATCTGTTTAGAAAATTCATCCCAATTGGCTTTTTTAAAATTCCATCTCTGTTTCGGGCAGGAGTAAACAATAGGCACAAGCAATCCAGACTGGAGAATTATTGGTCTGTGCTGACTGTGAGGAAATTTGCTGAGCACTGTGCGTCGTATGTTGCTAAGTGGGTGTTGTGACTGCGTTACAAAACAGAGATCCGGGGTGTATTCTTTGTTCCATTGTGCAGAAGAGAAGGAAGCCTTATCCTTGGCATCATAGATAAGTTTAAGGTTTTCAGTTTCCATCCAGTCAGTAAGCTTTTCCCCATTTCTGTCGTTCTCCTTGTATCCCCATAGTGTGTGATGGCTGTTAAAGTCCCCTGCAATTATACTTGGATTTTGCAAAGTTGGAATTGGCGGAGATGGCCAGGGAGTTCCAGGAGGTTTATATACGTTGACTACTGTCAAATCACAGACTTTGATTGAGGTAGTAAATATTTCATTATCTTACAATAAGAAAAAGTTTTATTATAACACATGGCGTTAGAACCAAATACAACAAGTGAGCAAGTTGGTTTACCACGTGGGTTAAATTTAAAATCAGAACATGATCGTTGGTTAACATTGAATCCTGGCCTGTAGGCTTTTTGTCGACACATGAACTTGCAAAAGCCGTTTTTTTTTTACTTGAACCGAGAAGATGTGGTGCGCTATGTGTTTTGTCGTATTGAACTTTCACACTGGGAAGAAGGGGATGATCCCTTTAGAGACCATTTGCGATGGTCTCCTTGTTGTCCTTACATGCTTGGAAAACAAGTGGGTAACATACCCGTGTATCCATTTTACCGAACCACAAGACCATTGGCCGCTACTTGCGTTGCTGAATCACAAATAAATAATAATAATGATGTATTACCAGCCAACAACGGTAGTGTCGATATATGTGGTCCATATGCCATAGACAGTGTTGAATTGGCATGTGCCTTTGAAAAATTGGGAGTTTGCAAGACTATAGCACTAGCACACCCAGAGTACAGCTCTGTTGAAAAACGTTTAGAATCTTATAAAAATGTTTGGCCATTAATATTAAAACACCTTACCAAACAGGTAAGTGAAGCTGGATTTTTTTTATACTGGTGAAGGGGATAAAACAATATGTTTTTATTGTGGATTTGCTTTAAAGGATTGGCAAATGACTGATGACCCTTTTGTGCAACACGCTCGTTGGTTACCTAACTGTAAATACATGGTGTTGCTTAAAGGTCAGGAATTTGTGAACACTATTCGTAAAGAAAACGTGATTGCAGCACAAGACATAAAATTGCCTCTAGAGTTAGAACACGCGGAGCAAATACATGAGGATGAAAAAAAAAGACTTGTCTCACGAACAGATACAAAAGTGTGACCAACAATTATGTAAAATGTGTTATCAAGATGAACTAGGTGTTGTATTTTTGCCTTGTGGACACATGATAGCCTGTGTTAAGTATGCATTGGAACTCAACACTTGTGCTATATGCAGAAAAGCAGTATCTGCTACAGTTAAGGCATTTCTTGCATAAGTAGTATAATTTATTAGCAATGCATAGTGCAAAATCCCTAATTGCACAATATTATTAAAGCTGTTTTAGAGTGTAATAGATATGCTTTTCTTTTGTTTATAGACTACTACAATGAATGTTTTGAATGCTGTGGGTCAAGCATGTGGCTTAGAGACAAAGAAGCTCAGCGAATTGCCAACGCATATTCCATTCCGTATTATCAAGATTCGGAAATTGAAAACAGCATATGGTGATCGTGTACTTTGTGTATGTGAAAACTTTGAGACATTTCTGCCTACACGGTTTAATGATATGTCGGAGAGTGTTTTTGATGAAGTCAATAATACTGTGCAACCTGTACACTTAATTTATGAAGGTTTTAAAAACAATAGGTGCATGGTCCGTTTTAATTAAATGAAAAAAAAAACAAAGGTGAAATAATAATGGAAAATATAAGTAATGACAATGGACTGAAAGAAGAAAAAAAATGTGTATAGAATAATAATGTTTTGGTTTTTAGTATTGTCTTAAAAATATTGTCATGAAACAAAAAAAATGTATATAAAGTTTGTAAATAAATGCAAAATGATGTTACAATGTTGTTTTATTTTTATACAAAGTTAGAATATTTAACATTGCAGAGTATACATGATTATGACAATAGATGCACACTTAATACAAATCTTTCTCTCTTTACAATAGTCTGTTATTGTTTTTAAACACAAGGCTTGTTGTAGATCTTTTTATAGCAATGTCCATTCACTGTTGTTTTCAAAAACTGGGTAAGCCGCAATGGTTTTATAGGCATAAAAACCTTATTGTTATTACTATTTAGTCATTTTGATCCTCTTGCAATACTACGGTACCTTTTTGCATATCAAGAGCAGATGACCTAGTTGTTCCACTCCTTAAAACGACAACAACAACACTACCTCTTGCATAGTTTGTGATGTTGATGGCTCTTGTGGTGTGGAAGACGGATTAAACATAACTTTAATACAGGGGTTAAACGTTGCTCATTAAACAATCCACTATTTTGACTAGCAATATGGTTTTCTTGATTTTTTGTCGACGGCAACTGTGTTTCATGCAGTACACTACATTGATGATCACTGACACTTAAAACCTCACTATTTTTACTTTTTGGGTCACCACGACAATGCTTGGAACGTTGTTTTGAACAGCGCCAAATAACAGTTCCGTTTTTATTGGTTCGTTTCACAATATATGAATATCCTTTATAGTAAGCATAAGGTTTACCATACCTAGTTACTGATATTTCTATGTCAACTGTCAAGCATAGACTAAGCTCTAGTAAAGTCAACTTGGTAATAAGATTAATAGTTTAATGTGAGAGCAGATATGGATCCAAAGAGCTCAGGTAAAAGTGGAAGCAAATAAGCAAATATAAGAACAAAGAGTGGTCGCAAAGTGGTAGAGCCATTACACAATAATTTTAGCACGACGTAGCTCTTGTTCAATTTCTTTGATTTCCCAATCGTGACCGGTATGCCAAGTTTGTTGTAAAGCATGCAAGTGTCGAAGCCGTTGAATTAGCTTACTGGGTTTGTTCCAGTATACAAATTTAACAAATGAATTTTTAGGTGTAAACAAAGCATTACCATTATCATCATCATCATCATCATCATCATCATTATCATCATCATCATCATCATGACCATTATCACTATTACTACATGTAGTCCTTTCTGATCCTCTTGCAATACCACTTCATTTATAGTCTGCGTTGATTTTGATAGTGTTAAAGGTTTCTTGGACGTTGACAACTGTCTTAACATGACTTTCTGAGGACATGATAAGTCCTTTTGAACAAACACTGCACTATTTATAGCCGCAATACCGTTTTCTTGAACTTGCTTATTAGCATTTCGATAATTGTTTGTAAACAGCAACCGTGGTTCGTTTGGAGCACTACATTGATGAACACTCACACTTAAAACCTTTCCATTTTTACTTTTCAGATTGCCTCGACATTTTGTTGACCTCTCTTTTGAGCGTCGCCAGAATATTATTCCTTTCGCATTCTGACGATTATAGTTATAGGAGTAGCCTTGATAGAGTGCACGTTGCCTACCTTTGTTGGTTGTAGTAAGTTCCTTAGTAGTTACTGACCTGTCAGAACGATGTTCACAATACGAAGGTTACAACTGTTTTGCTGATGGCGTGACCTACCATAAGTTTATATATTGTTTTATGTGTTGGCTTTTGGTGTTGGCTTTTTGTGTTGGCTTATGTGTTGGCTTTTTGTGTTGGCTTCTTGTGTTGGCTTTTTGTGTTGGCTTTTTATTGACTTTTGTATTGGCTTATTTGACAAGTTATTTGTGTCAATGTATTTAGTGGATTTTTTTCTTGGTGTTGGAAAGTATTTGATAGAGAGGGAATATTTAAAGACTTAACCTCAGCTCACTAACCTAACCTAACCTAACCTAACTTCACCTAACCTAACCTAACCTAACCCAAATTTACCCAACCTTACTTCACCTAACCTAACCTAACCTAACCTAACTTCACCTAACCTAACCTTTCAACTCTCAGATGATAATTAAATTCTGGGCATAGTCGAGTTGGAACCCAAGACCTCAAGGGTAAAAACCAATTATTTTTGGTAGCTTATTTTGGTAGCTAATTTTCATGGCTAACCTAACTTCACCTAACCTAACCTCAGCTCACTTTGGATATCACTAGTAAGTGTTCATATCCTCCGCTAGGTGGTATGCTCGTTGTTCAGGTAGTGCTCATATTTACCGCTAGGTAGCGGAAACATACTTTGTGTGTTGCATGTGACTCTTGTGAAGTTTGACCGCGTTCATGACGTGCTTGTATAAGTTCTATATATAAACTAAATATACAATAAACCAATAAATGTTCAGAACTAACATGTATAGCCAGGTTTTGGGTATATAGGAGACCCTTAGTAAGAAAGGCTGTCTAACCCACTAGTCTACAGCCAGTCTCGTCATACGCAGTAAGCACCTGTTGGCAGTAAATCCTATACCACGTTGTTCATAACATGGCACTTAAACAGGCTCTAGATCAAGAAATAAAATTGGTAAAAAAATCAACGTATGCCTTTAGCAAAGGTCTTTGTTTAAACTTTAACACTAGATGATTTCAACTGTTGGCCGTAGTATTGCAAGAGGATCAAAATGACTAAATAGTAATAACAATATGGTTTTTATGCCTATAAAACCAATGCGGCTTCCCCAGTTTTTGAAAACAACAGTGAATGGACATTGCTATAAAAAGATCTACAACAAGCCTTGTGTTTAAAAACTATAACAGACTATTGTAAAGAGAGAAAGAGTTGTATTAAGTGTGCATCTATTGTCATTATCATGGATACTCTGCAATGTTAAATATTCTAACTTTGTATAAAATAAAACAACATTGTAACATCATTTTGCATTTATTTACAAACTTTATATGCATTTTTTTGTTTCATGATAATATTTTTTAAGACAATACTAAAAACTAAAACATTATTATTCTATACACATTTTTTTTCTTCTTTCAGTCCATTGTCATTACTTATATTTTCCATTATTATTTCACTTTTTTCATTTAATTAAAACGGACCATGCACCTATTGTTTTTAAAACCTTCATAAATTAAGTGTACAGGTTGCACAGCATTATTGACTTCATCAAAAACACTCTCCGACATACCATTAAACCGTGCAGGCAGAAATGTCTCAAAGTTTTCACATACACAAAGTACACGATCACCATATGCTGTTTTCAATTTCCGAATCTTGATAATGCGGAATGGAATATGCGTTGGCAATTCGCTGAGCTCCTTTGTCTCTAAGCCACATGCTTGACCCACAGCATTCAAAACATTCATCGTAGTAGTCTATAAACACAAGAAAAGCATATCTATTACACTCTAAAACAGCTTTAATAATATTGTGCAATTAGGGATTTTGCACTTTGCATTGCTAATAAATTATACTACTTATGCAAGAAATGCCCTAACTGTAGCAGATACTGCTTTTCTGCATATAGCACAAGTGATGAGTTCTAATGCACACTTGACACAGGCTATCATGTGTCCACAAGGCATAAATACAACACCTAGTTCATCTTGATAACAAATTTTACATAATTGTTGGTAACACTTTTGTATCTGTTCGTGAGACAAATTTTCTGTCAGCCTCATGTATTTGCCCCACGTGTTCTAACTCTAAAGGCACTTTTATGTCTTGTGCTGCAATCACGTTTTCTTTACGAATAGTGTTCACAAATTCCTGACCTTTTATCAACACCATGTATTTACAGATAGGTAACCAACGAGCGTGTTGCACAAAAGGGTCATCAGTCATTTGCCAATCCTTTAAAGCAAATCCACAATAAAAACATATTGTTTTATCCCCTTCACCAGTGTAAAAAAAATCCAGCTTCACTTACCTGTTTGGTAAGGTGTTTTAATATTAATGGCCAAACATTTTTATAAGATTCTAAACGTTTTTCAACAGAGCTGTACTCTGGGTGTGCTAGTGCTATAGTCTTGCAAACTCCCAATTTTTCAAAGGCACATGCCAATTCAACACTGTCTATGGCATATGGACCACATATATCGACACTACCGTTGTTGGCTGGTAATACATCATTATTATTATTTATTTGTGATTCAGCAACGCAAGTAGCGGCCAATGGTCTTGTGGTTCGGAAAAATGGATACACGGGTATGTTACCCACTTGTTTTCCAAGCATGTAAGGACAACAAGGAGACCATCGCATATGGTCTCTAAAGGGATCATCCCCTTCTTCCCAGTTTGAAAGTTCAATACAACAAAATACACAGCGCACCACATCTTCTCGGTACAAGTAAAACAAAACGGATTTTGCAAGTTCATGTGTCGACAAAAAGCCTACAGGCCAGGATTCAAATGTTAACCAATGATCATGTTCTGATTTTAAATTTAACCCACGTGGTAAACCAACTTGCTCACTTGTTTTATTTGGTACTAACGCCATGTGTTATAATAAAACTTTTTCTTATTGTAAATTATTAACGTTGCACAGAGTACTTTAAAGCACAATGTATGCTTGTTCACTGTCTGTTCATTACGTTAAAGGCGCATGACGACACCTAAAAGCAAACAAAATAACCAATCACTCAATCAATCAATCAATCAATCAATACTTGTAAAAAAAAAAATTAACATTAATTGGCATTGATATATCAAAACACCATAAAAATTATAATAAACTGTATGTCAGCACTAACAGTAACCCATGTACATATTTTCTTTTTATAACGCTGTAGTCATTTACATTCCCCTTTAACAATACATAAACAAAAAGATAATAATGTCATGTCATTTTGTTCAGATTATCATGTTCAAACCTGTGAATATTTGTTGAGTTCATAGTGTACAAAGTTCCTCATTTTTCTACTAGAAAGCGCTATAGAGTTTAAGGAGATTAGATATCTAACATCTAACCTCCTTGACTTGCATAGTCAAGGAAGAATTAAATTCGACATGCAAGCTACCCTCTGTGTGTCAAATAACAAAGCTTGCATCCGGCACCGAGGCCATACGATATCAATATTATTATTATTATTATTATTATTATTATTTTTATTATTATTATTATTATTATTATTATTATTATTAGTATTATTATTATTATAATAGGGAACGACATGTCAGTTAAATTAAAATTTTTGTTTTTTACAAAATCCAGTATGGCCTTGTACTTTCCCGGTAAACAACCAATATGGTCTTGTACCGGTTGCCAATGCATAGTCATTAATCAAGAAAGCAATCATCGTCCTAGTCATGTACAGGTAATTAATATTTTGTCGGCGAGTTTTCAGTAGTGGTAAAATGGAATAGCATTTTATGTAAGGCTTACCTGAGTTTTAAATATTTCACTGCCTGGAAAAAATGGTTGCACTTTACTGCGTCTCGGGTTTTCAGCGACTGCTACGGAGGTAAGGCTTTTCTTTCCATGCTTCTAAAAATAAATAAAATAAACCGTTATAAATACCTAAATTCAGGTTAGTACATGCATTTCATAAAATAAAATATGGAACAAAAATGAAACAAGTTAGTTTAAAAAAATAATCCCCACCTTCATTTGCAGTGGCTTGTTGCTGTTTCCTTCTAGTGGGCTCAAAAGTGAACTGGTTTCTTGTATCTCAGACATGTAAGGTATACCGGTTATCAGCAAACAAATACATTAAAATTCAATAATTACCTAATCAATAACTACAAATTTAAGGTTCATTAGCACGACATTATTAAAATAATCATTCATGGGTACTTACCAAAAAATAAACGGATTTTTCTTCCACAGCTCTACTGTATACTTCCGTGTGCTAAAATGGCAAGTGCATGACTAACGCAATCGTTATCAGTTATCCTAGCAACAGAAAAAGTTGTATTTTGTCAGCGTTTTGACCTTGAATGGTTCTCTGTCTCTCTCTCGCATGTGTTCCCACTTCTCTTCACATTCCTCAATCTGAATAAGATTCGTGTACCTGATACTAGTTTCATGTTTTTAATAAGGAACCAAAATGGCTACCTCTTATACATCGGTAGTCCTACTGTCTCAGAACCAAAATGGCGGTCTCTGCTTAAACAGCACACCTGCTAGCCACCACGAGGCAAGTAAGCTGATATCACACTTCCTGTTGACGTAGACATTCCTGCCTCGTCAGCACCAGCAACAGCTCTCACGAGCCCTCCGGCTAGGTACAATATTCAGTCACCAGTGAGCTGGACTGTGTGCGTGTTAGCATTCAAAACATGTGTGTGTGTCTTATTTTTATTATTATTATTATTGTTATTATTATTATTATTATTATTATTATTATACATTTTACTGTTATAATAATTACTAGCAAGCGGCCATCCTCAATACATGATCATGTTAACCACATACTTTCATCCTAAAACACATGACTTTACCCAGTTCAATATTTAGTTTATAACATTTCAGGCCAATGACCTTACCGTTTTGGCTCTTTGCGTACATGCACATGACTTGGTCGAGCAAATGTTATAGGTTTCCATATTCTAAAACCATTTACTGTGCCAGACAGCATTCTCGCTTATCACCGTTTACTAGCATGTTAAAGATCCCCTTCAGGGGTAAAAAAAATTCCTAGCACACTTAACACATTTTCAAATATTCGCCTCTATCCGTCATAGAAAATGTCACAAAACCAACTGTCATAAGCTGCCCCCGCCATCCCACCAAAATAACTATTCATTTCTTCCGGGCACGGTCACCGAGATCGCCAACGTCTAAGAATCACTTGGTCATATTCTACAACCGTCTGTTGTGTCAGAGAGCGATCTCGCTCGTCACCGTTAACTAAAACGTTAAAGACCCCCTTCATGGGTAAAAATTCTTTGCATGCTTGTCACATTTCAAAATATTCGCGTTCATTCATTCGTCATAGGAAAAAATATCGAAAAGCAATCCCTCGTTTTGCCATACATCGCCCCCGTCGAAATAGCCATTTCCAGTATTCACCATGCTCAGTCATAGACTCGTTGGAACACACGCCCAGCGCAACCGGCTCTCTGTCTACAAACACGCTTTTATTTTTTAAAAAATATTTTAAATGCCTAGTTTTTTTTGTCCTGGAGACTTGACATTTATTTTCCTGGTAGAGGGGGTAGGGACCTTTCATTTATGTCAAACAAACTTTTTTTTCAACGTGTTAGTTTCCAAAATAGTAAAAATTCAAAATTTAAGGGGTTTCAAAAATCTCAAAATATAAAAAAGTATTATTATAAACAAATAAAGGTCATAGAGACCATTCGTTTCAAATATGACATAACATTCTATCATATTTGGTTTTCAAAGATTTTTCAAAAATATAAAGAGTGGTCTATAGGAAAGAGGACATCATCTCGAGTCCAACGACACCTCATTTGTTAAAATCCAACCATCCGTTCGCCAATGATCACCAATGTTCGCGAGAAAGTAGGCTATCATTTTGTTTTTCCTCCTACACCTTTGAAATTTGCTGTCCTCCTAGAGGGCATAGCCACCTTTCATTAACGTCAAACAAACTTTTTTTTCCAATTCACCGTTTCCAAAATAGTGCCAATCCAAAAAACAAGACTTTTCAAAACATTTTAAAAAAATACCAACACACATGCTTAGCCAAGAGAACGTCATCCCAACGCCAAAAATACCTCGTTCGTTAAAATCCGACCACGCGTTCGGGAGATATCGCCCAAGGTTTATATGAAAGTAGGGAGGGGGGGGAAGTAGAACCTACAACCTAGCACTACTACCAGCTTTAGTCTTAGAGACTTGAAATTTATTTTGGGATAGAGGTGGTCAGGGCCATTCATTTATGTCAAACAAAATTTTTTGTAAACTCTTTAGTTTCCAAAATATAAAAATTTCAAAATTACACTTGTTTGAAAAAAAAATATAAAAAGAAGTTTTATTATAAAATATAAAGGACATAAATACCATTCGTTTTAAGCACGGCACAACGTTCTATCATGTTTGGTTTTTAAACTATTGCCTATTTTCAAAACAAAATTTATCAATTTTTTTTTGAAAAAATTAACGTGTGGTCCACAGGAAAGAGGTCGTCAGCCCGAATTCAACGACACCTCATTTGTCAAAATCGGACTATAGGTTCACCAGATATTAATTATTTAACATGAACACCGCCCGAGCAACGCCGAGTGCTTTAGAACTGTCACCACTCCCCTACTGACAAGAACTGTAGGGGTAGACCAAGGTTAGAATATGTTAAACAGATTGCCTCGGATGTAGGGTGTGGAAGCTATGTAGAGATGAAACGAATAGTTCAGGACAGGGAGGCATGGAGGGCTGCATCAAACCAGTGAAAAGCTGAAGACTCAAACAACAACAACAACAACAACAACTTAACATGGTAGTACAGTCTTGAACTGAATTGGTATTCAAGATAAATGCATGTTTGGTAATCTATATACAGTATATTCTATGGCAATGTAGACCGAATTAGGATGCTGGTCAATGCATGTGAGATTTTCAAGCTGAAATGTCGAGTTCAATTATAGTTATAATTCCAGATTAGAAAATGGTTCGGGGAATTACAATCGGGAAATTAACAGTCACGTAATACTACAAGATTACTTCCTTCCCCCTGACTGGCTGTGTGGTTCAGCGGCAACGTTCTCGCCTGCTGTTCCCTAGCTTGCAGGATCGAATTCTGGCGCAGCCAGTTGGCATTGTGTGCATGGGAGTATGTCCATTATACAAGGTGAAACTTAAAAGGTGATCAACTCGCATTTCGTAATGCAAAACTTCCCTAATTTCACGTTTATACTTTGAGAGCATTACGTACGAGTTTTACGTGATTTACTGGCACATTAAAAATCCCCTTCGGGGGCAAATTTCCGGCACCCCGGCGTTTCTAGAAGCCGCAGTAGTTAAGAGGGACGTAAGAACCAAAAACGGTATTGTATTATTATTAACATTTGCTACTGAACTCTGCTTCAGGGACAAATATATTATTGCATTCTCATAACTTAAAGTTCGGGGAAGCAGGTACAGTTTTGTGATTGTTTGACACGAATATCCTTTCTGCCTTGTCTTCTCCTTCCTTAATTAAATCACCGCCCATTTCCCTCTCAATTGATTTGTCTCTCTTGTAACAGAACATCCAATATTTATTCATCCTTGTCGTCTATGCTTTATAAATAACTTCGGTGATCTATCAGGCTCTCTCTGATGTGCGCTGGCCAGCCAATTGCCTCTCTACGCTTCCATCTATTATTTTTAATTGAAAACTGTGACGGTCTGACTGGATAGGCTATTTCACCTCCATCCTCTCTTGCAATCCATTTGTTGCTATAAAACTCGCTGCTGTTCACCAAAGCCTTGTTTTAATCTTTCATTCTCACGTCAAAGTGTTCACTGGAATACAGAGACCTTCCTAATAATAATCGCTCCTAGGGTGTCATCTTCTCAAATGTCCCTCTAATTTGATCTTCAATAATCTATAGTCAATGATATGCCAGATTTTCGTGTACGAGTTGCAGGATTCCCTGTATTGTGACAAATGCAATCTTTATCTTCGTTTCAGTGCGCTTCTGCTTCCGGACGATAAACCTAATCAGGGTAATTATCTCACCACCCTGTTCTGTGTTAAGCAAGGAAAGCACGAGAAAGTCAGGTTTCAGATTGGGTCCACGTTACACGAGTTTTGTTGCGCAACTGACATTATGAAATTCCTGCTAAAGTTTGACACAAATGAAAATCCACAGCCTGCTTCCAGTCTCCGACCGGGTCAGGAATGGAATGAATGAAGCCCCCATCTAGCGGCGAGGATATGAAGTGTGCCGGCTGCCGAAGCCTGTCGCACTCCTCTGGGGCAATGATTAAATGAATGACAGATGAAATGAAATGATAGTGGAGAGTGTTTCTGGAATGAAATTGTGACAGGGAAAACCGGAGTACTCGGAGAAAAACCTGTCTGCCTCCGTTTTGTCCAGCACAGATCTCATATGGAGTGACCGGGATTTGAACCACGGACCCAGCGGTGAGAGGCCGGCGTGCTGCCGCCTAAGCCACGGAGGCTCCAAAGTTTGACACAAAGAATGTTCTTATTCAACCAATAAAAACTAAAAAATAAATTATAACAATGAATTGTAACATCATTATATCCTTGTTCTGAAGGCTCTAGACTTTAATGTCATAAATAATCCAATAAGCCAGTCAGTCACTATTGTTTCAGCAGTTAATGATACTCTTACACTTCTTCCAAATGACCACCCCGTGGTGAAGTGGCTAGCACTCTTGTCTGTCACCCCTGTGGTTCAAGATGGATTCCCGGATCCACAAAGAAATATAATTTTGGTCTGAGGTTTGGAACAGGGTACACTCAGTCTCTTCAGGCAGAATTTAGAAGAAGTGGGATCAATTCCAACAGTGGCATAACTACGGAAGGGGACCAGGGGGATCAACGTCCACCCTCCCCCCAGAGCCAAATAATGAAAATACGTAATTCGATTAAATGTTTATTTTGAATAAAACCAATCTTTGGATTAATTATAAATTACTGGATTATGTAATTTTATACTTATTAATTAAAGAGCATTTCTCTCTTCTCGTGTAAATCTGTTAGTAATACCTAAATTTCTCACTTGCTTGACTAAAACTGTTCAATTTCGAGCCTTTACACAGTGATAGGTGTAAATAAAACGTGTCAAATGCTATCGAGATAAAAAAAACGTGTAGTGCATTCGTTGATGCAAGCTTGATGATGATGATGATGATGATAATTGTTGATTTAAGGGGCCTAACATCTAGGTTATCGGCCCCTAATGGTCAGGCTGATAGTGAAAATGACAATGAAGTGGAAACCAGAACGAAAATTAAGTGAGAAGGAAAATACTTACAAAAAGGAGCTCAGATTGAAACTACGCACAAAATGGAGAGCGGTAATACTTACAAAAGGGAATTTGGAACGAAAATACTCACAAAAGGAATAGATTGAAAAATTCCGCACAAAATGTAGGTTAGGTTCAAAATAAGTACAAAATGCAATGCAGAGTCGAAATACTCTACTTACAAAATGCAAGTGAAATTCAAAATACGTACAAAATGCAAATGAGATTGAAAATGCGTACAAAATGCAATTGAGATTCAAAATACTTACAAAATACAATTGAGATTCAAAATACACAATGCAATTTAGATTGAAAAACGCGCATTTCAAATTCCAAAATATCACAAAGTGCAATTGAAATTCAAAATACTTACAAAATGCAATTGAAATTGAAAATGCATGGTAGATTCAAACTACTCAATTGGATGGACAATACTTACAAAATGCAATTTACTTGAAAATACTTACAAAATGTAATTTAGATAACAAATACCCACAAAATGCAAATGAGAATCAAAATACTTGCAAAATTCCCACCATAAAAAATGCAATTTAGATTGAAAATACTTCCAAAAAGCGGTTTAGGTTGAAAATACAAAATGCAATTGAAATTCAAAATACTCACAAAAGTCCCATCTCCTATATTGAAAGACGTACTAAAATGCCATTTATATTGTCAATCCTTACAAAATGCTATTGAGTTTGAAAACACTCGCAAAATGCAATTTACTGTAGATCGAAAAGACTTACAAAATGCAACGTAGACTGAAAACACCTACAAAATGGAGTGTAGATGCAAAAAATCGCTAAATGGAATTTAGATAGATGGGGAGCCCATTAACAAAAAAAAAGTGCGGGAATCTTGGAGAGAAAAGGAAATATATTGAAAAGAAAACAAGAGGTCTGACCCCTCGAAGAAGGAGGGATCAGGAAAGATGAGACAAGGGCAAATTAAGGCGGGAAAGTGAAAGACTTCGTAGGTCTCGGATACCCTTATACCGTCGGGGTCGGAAAAGAACAAGAGTTGACCAAGGGAGGTCGACAGGAAAGAAGAAGGAGAGAAGCCCGGCACAAGTAAGTGGAAGCAATGCCGGACTCAGCTGGGGTCCCGTGGTCGCCAACCCACGTCCCAATAGACGTGAGCCCCTGGTTTTCCCAAGCCTATCCCCACCGTAAAAACAAGAACAAAATTAAAAAACGAGATAAAAATCAAATACAAAGCCAAAAATCAAAAAAATCAGAAATCAAAAGCCAAAGCCAAAGCAGAAAACAGCAAATACGAATATATAAACAAAAAAAACACACAAAGCAGAAACGATTAATAATAATATCAGCAAAAACAAAAAAATACACAAAGCAAAAAAATAATAATGGCAAATAACAAACAAAAACACAAAGGCAAAAAAATAAACACAGACAAAAACAAACCAAAACACAAAGCATAAACAAAAAATAAAACTGAGGAAAAAAGAAACAAAAACGCAAAGCAAAAACAAAAAAATATTAACAAAGGCAAAAACAAACAAAAGCACAAAGAAAAACGAAAAATTAAAACATACACAAAAACAAAACAAAAACACAATCCAAACACATGAAATGTAATCAAAGGCATAAACAAGAAAACACAAAGCAAGCAGCAAAATATTAACAAAGGCAAAATCAAATAAAAGCACAAAGTAAAACGAAACGTAAAGACAAATGCAAAAACCAAAAACAAAAAACACTAAGCGAAAACAAATAAATAAAACAAATGCATAAACAAAAAAGACAAAGCAAAAACAAAAAATAAGCAAAGGCAAAAACAAAAAAAATACAAAGCAAAACAAATAAAAAGCAAAGGCAAAATCAAACAAAAAACACAAAGCAAAAATATAAATAAAAACAAAAGCAAAAAGAAACAAAACCCATATAGCAAAGACAAACACAAAATCAAAACAAAAATCACTACCAAAAACAGCCGCATGGCTACACTTTAAACAAAAAGAGGAAACAAAACATAACAAATCATGTGAGAAAATATTCCTGTCCTATAATATGATATGTATAGACCTAACAAAAACGTTCTTCATAGCTCATTAGTTTAGATTTAATTCCGCTCATCCCCCTCCTGAAACAAATCCTGGTTACGCCACTGAATTCCCACCTCAACTATCCTAGAAGTGGTTACCCACTGTTTTCCACTTCTACTACAGACAAATTCCGGGATGGTACCGAACTTAAGGCCATGGTTGCCTCTTATAAAATCCTATCCCCTATTACAAATGTACACACTTGTTCAGCTGTCACAATGACACAGGTTATTAAACATACTCCATGAACACGAAATTGCAAAACACCTAAATGATTCAACAAACATCTTACACTAAACACTGGCATTTCTGCGACACCGAGAGCATCATATAGGCTACGTTAAATTCAAATCCCACCACGGGCAGGTGTCGTATTGTGAGCGGTTTTATCTGCATATGGTTTAACTACTCTCAGTCTATGAAGAGTTTGCATAGGTACCCTGATTGTACTGTATTCCCATGGCACATTTTCAGATCAAAATTGAGTTCACTACTGTAGTAAGCTGATGCACATTTCCAGTTCAATATTGCGTTCACTACTGCAGTAAGCACATTTTCAGATCAATATTGCGTTCACAACTGTATTGTTCACATTTCCAGATCAATATTGCGTTCAATACTGTAGTATGCACATTTCCAGATCAATATTGCATTCACTACTGTAGAATAAGCGCACAGTTATACGGACATAAAGGAAGCATTCACAAACACACACATTAAGCAAACTGAATATAAAACCTAGTGGTACATGGCCACTAAAATAATAATTTGAAAAAATATTTTTATTCTTTCTCGTCCGAAAATGTCAAACCGTGTGGAATAGTTGCCAAATGGAGTTCAGATCTTAGAGCTCTCTCAGTAGAACAGGTAAAACCAAATTATATGTAGTTGATTTTGATTAATTTTCAGGGGGCTTGGGCATCGTGGTCATTTCAGCCCTATATACTTACAGTAAGTGTTTGTCTATTTCTTCTCTAATAATAATCTGTGCTACTGTGATGATTGTGGTAGTGTGTGCATTTGTAATTGAGGAGAAGATTGGTAAGGTGGCGGCCATAGTCTTATGTTGGAAACCATCACAGCATTTGCCTGGATGGTAGTGGGAAGCCATGAAAACCCACTTCTAGTACTGCTGGTGGTGGGGGAGGTGGAGGAATTGAACCTACCTCTTCGCAGTTTTGCCTCAGTAGTCTGGGCACTCCTCATTCCAGCCCTTGGCTGAGCCGGGAATTGAACCCGGAACTCAGGGAGAATGCTAACCACGATACCACGAGGTAGTCAAAATAATAATAATAATACTGACTGTCCAATATTTGAGATACTATTGAAGTCATTATTGTTGAAATACTGTAGTTTCATATGATTGGCTTGGATATCGTGGTCATTTAGTCCAGTGTGCATGGGTGTGTATATAATTTGTCTGGTAACCTGTGTTCGTGTGGTGTGTGTGGTTTGTAATTCAGGTGAGGATTGGGAAGGAGGTGGCCGTGGCCTTCAGTTATGGACCATCCCAGAATTTTCTCGGAGTAAAAGTGGGAAACGATGCGAAACTACTTCCAGGATGTCTGAGATGGGAATCGTACCCATAGCTTCCAAGTATTTACCCCCAAGAGGCTGAGTATCCCGTTCCAGCACTCAGACCACAATTAAATTTCTTGGCAGGGCTAGGGATCGAACACAAGATGTCAATACTTACCGCAAGGCCAGAGCAGGTGGCAATCATAAGAACAGCACGCTCCACCCAGACGTACAGTAGATCTTGCAGTGCAATATTCTGCTCCGGACACATTTCAATTAATCTACCTTTCCAGTCGCTGCTGTAATTCAGTCTGTGAGTTAATAGTGTGGATAATATGCATTTCATCTTCGTTGGAATACATTGCCATACGAACATTACTCGGGAACTGCATTCAGCATTTAATCGCTTCATTACTGAACAAACAGTCAACATTCGCGCTCCAGTACTTGGTACATACAAGAGACATGCATTACTCCTCACGTGGAACAACAAGGTGCAAATATTTAATCCAACCTCATTTTGAGCCTATTTTCATCGTATGAAATGTAGACTTAGGAGATAACCTTTTGTCCTTGTGTGTGTGTCTAATACGTTTTGCTTGGCTGGCGCGATGTCAATGAAGATTAGAAGCGACTTCTAGCACCCGGTCCAACCTCAACTGTGTCTTTTGAAGTTAAATGAGTGTCAGCGTGAAATTTTTCACCCGTATTCAATATCTTGGAGCCTCCGTGGCTTAGGCGGCAGCACGACGGCCTCTCATCGCTGGGTCCGTGGTTCAAATCCCGGTCACTCCATGTGAGATTTGTGCTGGACAAAGCGGAGGCAGACAGGTTTTTCTTCGGGTACTCCGGTTTCCCCTGTCACAATTTCATTCCAACAACACTCTCCACTATCATTTCATCTCATCTGTCATTCATTTAATCATTTCCCCAGGGGAGTGCGACAGGCTTCGGCAGCCGGCACAGTTCATATCCTCGCCGCTAGATGGGGGCTTCATTCATTCCATTCCTGACCCGGTCGGAGACTGGAAGCAGGCTGTGGATTTTCATTCATTTCATCTCCCTATACAAGGTTGCTCATTTGTCCTGTGCAATCTACCTATTGAACCCTTTACCCTCTGATGGATAAATGATTCGATGTTTTATTTCTTCAATTAATAACTATTTCCACCAGCGTCATGAAAATAGCCAGACGGAGATGAGGAAATTTCAAGCATTTGTTGGAGACAATGGGGACATACCTGCAGCAGTTTGACAAAAGGCTAAATACTTAGGATTGTGAAAAGAAAGACCATAGCAATGTTTCAGAAGGACAGGTGGTGGCTACCTCAAAATAGAAAGGACGCGCAGTGAGACACGCTTATGGCATGTTCATTTTAATATTCGTGCCTAGAAAAAATATGATGCAGTAACGTGAGTGGCTGATGAAAATACTAGACACTCCTACGAGGCCAAGGTCTGATAAAAACCGCCAAGTTATTGAAAATGTGGAACCAATGGGAGATGAATGCTTACCAGCGCGGCAAGTCTAGCTTGGGCACGCGATGGCTAGCATTAACGCGGGAGATCGGCTAGACAACATCTCTACGATCGATTCTAGGATTAATGGGCATATTCTTGACCTGCGCAATTTTTCGAGTTCAGTGATATTTATTTCATTTCTGTACCACTATTATTTTGAGAAATTTTTATATAATTTCCCCCTCTATCAAATACCTAGGGCCGGTTCATTTATAAGTGGCATGAAGAGCCAAGACTTGGCTTATTATATTTTGTGTGTCGGAGGACACAGGCTGTTATACTTTTGTGTGTCGAGGACACAGGTTACTTTACATTTTGCGCGTCTAAGGACGTAGACACTTATACTTTTGCGTGTCATGTGGACACAGAAATTATTAATAAATGTGTTAAATTCAGTGATAGATAGTCACAGTACTATATTTTGTAGGGACAGTAGCATCGAAAATTCGCCAACAGACTGTTCCGGGGAAAGTAGTACCTGAAACGGCGAATTTAGTAGTCAGATATCGAGTGTATAATAATCTAACTTTTTGAATCAGCACGAGAGATGACATCGCTTATCCTGGAAGAAGTTTGGAACTATCAACACTCCGTCCAGGTGGCTGAGATGAGCTAAGAAGCATTCAGTTGGGAGATGGCATCTGATGTCCTTTGACGGGTGACTGGCCGAGGATGAGTACAAAATAATATTCTTATTATCTGATAAATTAACTTATGGTGTATGGGACATATTTTTGTAAATATTTTGCTTGTGTGATTAACGTAGTATATTTCGTTTTGGTCTGACACACCTTTTGCATGGAAACAGCTCGCATAAATGTTATTAGTAGAAGGTTCTTGTTTGTTTGTTGTTTTAACTAACGTAGCTATGTGGACGACCGTGTTTGCATATGTTACGCAATGCGGTTAAAGACGTCTCTCGGAGATATGTTGTGTTTCAGAAGTAGGACTGAATTAATATAATTATACAGTAGATTGGAGGGTAATTAATCCTTTTAAGGTTTATTATTGATCAGATTCAGTGAGATTATTGCCTTTGGAGCAATGTGATTTGTGACGAAGAGTAGTCAGCTCTATCGTAGTCTTTTTTTTAAAATAGTTTGTGAGCATCTATTCAGCCGACCTGTGTGAAAAACGTCATGTCATTCCCAGCAGTGTGAGTGTGTGTATTGTGTGGTCATTACAAGCGGGAATTTCAGCGTAGACTGATTTCTGTCAGCTTGGTGCCATGTCCATATTGTTACCTTGCGAGGGCAATTGTGGCTATTTTGATTAATGTCTGACCATATGTTGAGGTGGTTGAGATTTGTTGCTGTTGGTTCTTTGAGATAACGGCACAGCTGGTCAGTTATTTTTACACACTAGAGTTGGGACAATGACAAGTATTGAGGAAGGGGGAGCTGTTTCACAAGACGGACTGAAGGTTGCAAGCGAGGTCATTAGTGGGGAGTGCTTGTTGACTCCGTAATTAATTGAAATACAAAATTAAGAACTGATCAATGGTAAAAATTGTTTAAATACATGGGAGTTGCCTACGAATCACGATAATCTCCAAAGCGTTAGCTTAACGCGCAGTTTTGTTCATATAAAGTAATCTCAGCCGGTCAGGCTTTTGTTGTTGTTGGTTTAAGTCCATGTTTATATTCCATATCAGTGACCCGTGAAGTCACGTGCGATGCTGTCTTTTCCTTGTTTGTGTATTGAGCAATTGGCCGGAGTTGGCAGCTCATTTTGTCAAGTGCGTCATCGCGCTAATGGAGGGTCTCGAGGGAGATTTCTGTAAATAGTAGATTTTTAGTGTGTGTGTCAGCATTAAATTTTTAAGGGTTTTCATTAGTGTCATGTTCCATATCCGTAAACGTTGACTTACGAGATGATTGTTCGTAAGCATCGTGGCTGTTAACCCGCTGTAAACGAACAGTCATCCAAAGTACTCATTCCTCGTAGTTAGTCATTACGCGTACATAAAATCCAAATGCAAGTTAGTGGAACTAGGATCCACATTTTAATAAGGGGGAGATCCGTCTGACTCCTCAGCATTGATAGATATTCCTGTCATGGGAAAATTCAGGGAGGATTTTTATTATTGTTGTTTATATTATTTTGTATGCACTATTAGTCATTAAATCATGTTATTATTTTACATCTTGTCACCTTTCTTTCTTAATTATAGTTTTAATCCTATGACCCTTACCTCAGTAGAGCATGTTGTTTGGCGAACGTAAACATCACACTAGGAACTGAGCGCGACCCCTTGATCAAGATTCTTGCATATAAACACTGCTATTCTGAAGGGTTCACTATATGCTAAGTGTCCCGCATACACTACTGCTGTATGGGATGTCTAATAACAGATTTCCACAGGGGTCACACTGCATGCTGGCAGATAACGTCAGAATACGAAGGGATAAAAACCGAATGGCCACTCGCTACATTTTCCTTAGCGCTACTCGTCTAATGCACCCCAATGTGTTATGAAACCTCGCAATTGTGAGCGTAATAGGCCCATATGTGTTACAACACGACAATTGCTGGCAACATATTGGCAATGGCTGGGGTATTCAGCAACAACGAGTACACGGACATCGTACTGATCTAATGCTTTTCGTAATGCCGTCGAACTTCAAGGTTTCATAACGCATTGGACGACAGAACTGAGGAACATGTAGCTAGCGGCCGTCTGGTTGTTACCTCATGCCATTCTGACGTAACCTGTTCGCATTAAAGGATCAGTTATTAGACCCACGTTCATCATTAGTACCGTCCGGCTCCGTGGCTAAATGGTTAGCGTGCTAGGCTTTGGCCCACCGTGACCCAGATTTGATTCCTAGTCAGGCCATCAGGGATTTTAATCTCCTGAGGTTAATTCCCGTGGCTCGGGGACTGGGTGTATGTGCAGTCTTCATCATCACTTCATCCTTATTGCGACGCGCACGGGCGTCAAATAGAAAGACCTGCACTTGGCCTCTCAGGAGGCCACACGATCATTTATCATTAGTAAGTAGATGGGGGCCTAGTATATTACTACAATCAAACAAAGTTTCCAATGGTGGAAAGTGCCACTAAAGTAATTTAATGTATGTGATTATCAAAAACCTGATAGTAGGAAAATCAACATGGTGGCCATGCGAAGTTCAAATGTTTAAACTGTATTTTTTTTCTGGTGACTAAATCGGCCGAACACAGTAACATTTGAGACGGTAAATATTTTATAAATTATAATAAATTGGCATCTAATTTATGTAATTAATGATAAAATCAATTTGGCACTTTTTAAAACGGTAATATTTTTATTTCATGCCTATTCAAGCGATCGAATTGAAAGTTTGCACAATGAACCACGATAATAATATTTATTTATTGGAAAATAACTTCATGGCTTGCACTTGAACTAATCCGACATGACGACCGCGCAAAATATTTAACCAGTACTAATTATCTCCAAAACTATTGCTGCAATAAATTGGAAATTTATATGGTGATTGAAGAATATTAAGTAAGAACACATATAAGTTTCAAAAACCTGATAAGTTCAATCACAAAATTACGAACACCCGAATTTGAAATACACTGGCGGAAAAAAAATCCCAACACCAAAAATGGGTTGTGCTAGATTAACTAACGTTGGTGAGAAAGTTCATACATCTGACATATGACGTTGATTCAAATTTCCCGCAAATTGCATTAGCGTGGCGCTATTGGAGGTCCCATGACGTTCCACCATCAGGTTTGCTTTAAATACGGGCTGTACTGTGCCAAAGCGATAGTTACCTGTGAGATTAGACAGAGTGACAGTGAGTGGGCCAAGAATGCCTTTACGACGACGAACAGCTCACTGCGTTTCAACGAGGCCGTGTAAAAGGGCTACGTGAAGGTGGATTTTCCCTCCGTGCTATTGCAGAAAGACTTGGCAGGAATGTATCCACTGTGCATGCGTGCTGGCAGCAGTGGTCACGAGAAGGCACGGTCGCAAAAAGACCGGGCTCCGGACGTCCCCGTTCCACCACCGAGAGGGAGGACCGCCGTATTCGGCGTAGGGCTTTGGCGCATTTCACGGCGTCTGCTGAAGCAATTCCAGCGGGAGTTTGGCACCACAGTGACGCAACGAACTATTCGAAATCGTTTACTTGAAGGACAGCCCCGAGGCAGACGCCCTGCAGGGTGCATTCCACTCACCCCAACCCACCACCGTCTGCGACTTCAGTGGTGTCAAGCGAGAGCTCATTGGATGATGATAATGATAACTGTTGTTTTAAGGGGCCAAAGATCTAGGTGATCGGCCCCTAATGGTCTGGGTGATAGCGAAAATGACAATGAAATGAAAACCATAACAAAAACAATGTAGATTAAAAACAATTTACAAAAATTGAACTTAGATTGAAAAGACTCACAAAATGTGGAGAGGAAATGTTAAAAAAGGTAATTTATACGGAAAATATACTCACAAAAGCAATTTAGATTGAAAAAAGGCACAACATATAGTTAAAGTTCTAGGCCCTTACAAAATGAAATGTGGATTCAAAATACTCACAAAATGCGATTGCAATTCAGAATACTTACAAAATGTAACTTAATTTAGATTCAAAATATTCACAATATGTCAGCCCACGATTCAAAATACTTACGAAATGCAATTTAGATCGAAAATACTTACAACATGGAGTTTAGATCGAATATACTTACAAAATGCAATGTAGATTGAAGACACTCACAAAAGGTCATTTGGATGGAAAAGGACTTACAAAATGTAATTTAGATACACGGGGAGCCAATTCTCAAAACAGTCGTGAATCTTAAAGAGAAAAGGAAATATAATCAAAAGAAAAAGGAGGCTGATCCCTCGAAGAATGTGGGATCAGGAAAGATGAGAGAAGGGCCAATTAATGCGGGAAAGGAAGAGACTCCCTAGGCCTCGGATACCCTAATACAGTCAGGGTCGGAAATGAACAAGAGTTGACCAAGGAAGGTCGACAGGGAGGAAGAGGTGGAGGAGCCCGGCACAAGTAAGTGGAGGCAATGCCGGACTCAGCTGGGGTCCCGTGGCCGCCAACCCAGGGGGAGAACTCATTGGAGGATGGAGTGGAGGTCCGTTGTGTTTTTCGATGAAAACCGATTCTGCCTTGGTGCCAGTGATGGCCGTGTGTTGGTTAGAAGGAGGCTTGGTGAGCGCTTGCATTCCAATTGCCTGAGGCGTCGACTCACTGGACCTACACGGGGCGTTATGGTGTGGGAAGCAATTTCCTATGACAGCGGGAGCACCATCGTGGTTATCCCACGGACTCTGACTGCAGATGTGTACGTCCGTCTGTTGATTTGACCTGTTGTGCTTTCATTCATGAACAGCACTCCCGGGGGGTGTTTTCCAACAGAATAACGCACGCTCCTATGCAGCTGTTGTAACCCAACCTGCTCTACATTGTGTCGACATGCTGCCTTGGCCTGCTCGATCCCCCAATCTGTCCCCAATCGAGCACGTATGGGACATCATTGGACGACAAATCAAGCGTCATCTACAACCGGCCTTAACCGTCCCTGTATTGACCAACCAAGTGCAACAGGCATGGAACTCCATCCTACAAGCTGACATCAGTCACCTGTACGACACAATGCATGCACGTTTGCATGCCTGCATTCAACAGTCTGGCGATTATACCGGTTATTAATTGACCAACATGGCACTTTTGCAATGGCTTCTCCCGTGCGGACATTAACCTGTTGTCTTGTACCTTTAATTAATTAAATATGTTATCTCGGCAAACATATTGCCGAAATTTCCGTACTCTTCATTCCTTAATTCATGGTGTTGGGATATTTTTACCACCAGTGTATTTAAAATTATTTTTATCATGATCTTATGATCAAAAGCTCAGTGAAACACACATAGCAAATCTTAATTTAGAGTTATAAACGGGTCTTTACTTTTCAATTGTTTTCAAAAGTTCAAGATGGTGGTAGTCTATTGTAATATTTAGATTTTTTTTAAATTTCTATCCTATCTAGCGATGAAAGCTATGTTTCGTAGAATGAACCTCCATAATTAAATTAACCTACTGACATTGAATTCTCTAGCTCACATATCATAAATTATAGAAGCTGCGCTTTCAATTTCCTTAAAATGAACTTGTGCTACTCGTTACAGAAAGAGAAAGGTGAAATCATGATTAACCGACACTAAAAGATATGTATTATAACAAGTATTTTTGTATCGAAGTGATGGTGGTTGAGGTTGCTTTTTGAGGTGGAACATCGAGGACAATTGCTTAATTTTCTAGTGCAGTCATCGTACTTTAAATTATAGAAAATACGCACGTTGGTTTCTGAAAATGAACTACTCTTACTGATATTATATTGGACTGGCCTTTATGAAATTCGATGAACTAGTATCATTAAATAAATATTCTAGTATAAAATTATTAACGTAGTATTCATATTTTCATGATATAGCCTCATCGTGTGACTTAGAACGCATATTTTCCAGTGCTGAAAATGTGTTGATGCGAGTTATGTTGAGTACCAATGAAAGCTTTGAATTACGACAGGACAACCATAGGAGGACCATTTTTTTTCATTTTAAATTGCTATTTTCATGTTTATTGTGTAAAATGACAAGATGTTTAGGGATGAAGTTTGAAATTTTTGTTATTTTATTATCATAAAATAAGAATTATTTATAAATTAATATGACTGTAGAATATATGAAAATAGTGTACGGATAGCGTATAATGGTAGAAGTTGTATGTGAACGGATACTACATCGCAGAAATAACCAGCTAAGTTCTATAATCCATTTCCAAGTAACAAACACCAACATGACCATTAACTAACCATTACAGATTATCACACTAAGCAAGTAAACTTGAAGGTCAATAGCCGCTAACAGTATCATAACAAAATCACTTATAACTAACCATTACCAAATTATCGCTGAAGCCCACCATGCCACTGATTGACGCCAAAATTATACCCATTCTCACTTATGGGATTGAGGTAGTTTGGCACAAACTAAGCGTTGGAGATTTCCTAACACTTGATAAGGTCAAAGCAAGATATCTGAAGGCGGTGCTTGGAATTTCTAAATACACCCCTCAAGGCTGGTATACGAACTTGCTAGAGAGCTCTTTATATTAGAGGATTTGATATACAAGTTCTTGCTGCCATTTACGGACACCTGGAAGAGGTCAGTAGAAGACCGCACCTTATAAAGAGATGATATTTGGATGGAGTTTTACTCAACAGAGGCCATGACAAATAGAGCCGGACAGGAACGAACCAAGACTTACGACATTTTGTCAACTCACTAGCGGTGCTTGTCTACCACCACTTCATGTGCAAGACGAAATGCTTCCACGAGCCCAATCCGATGTGCATCTGTGAATTGTGTGACCTGAATTGTGAACGTTACCATGTGATTAACTGCACAAGCCGTGGAAATTCCTTCATTGACTTCTGCACTAACTGATCAATACACAGGATATTGTATCTTTTGTAATTTGCACAATTTGTGCGCATTTTTAATTAATAATAATAAAACTAACAAATCATGACAAGTTGCGCATGTTCACAAAAATCTTTTGTAACTAAGATATTGTATATATTGGAAATATGTTCACCCACATACTCGTAGACGTAGATTTAATAGCGTGAGTGTATAGGATCTCTTGATTGCTTGAGGATCAAAACTAAACATCCAATTGAATAATTTAATCTCATGTAAATTGTTCAGGTATAGGGAATGACACCCATCGTGTTATCCGACAGTAAAGCATTTACATTTCGTTTGCATTTCGTTTGGTCTGTATTAGTTTTCCATGGAACAAGTTGTTAATATATTTACTTTTTCATTCTAGGTGACTCACAAATTGCCTCGGGTATGTTGATTAGCTTTAATGAAAGAAACCAGAGATAGCAATATTCCCTGATAGCAGGATCTGCACGCAATACTGTATATTCTATTCAAATGCAACCTCTGTACTGGTTCTTTTGTTTCCTATTCTTGGTATTAGTTTAAAATTCAGAGCAGACAATGTGCAGGTGATTTCCGAACAGTTGTGTGTCGCGCCGCAGTAGAGACCTGGAAGTAAGGAAGCTCAATCAAGCAATCAATAGCCAATCAGGGCTCACAGAAGCGAGCAAACAAGTCAGCTTTTAGTTTCATCTCCTGATGATAAGTTAAAGGGAATATTACACACAAATGGCTTGGCTAAGAAGGTTAACGATCAGTAAATGTTCAAAATATTCTCAGAATTGACAACTGTGGTATTGTAAATTCAAATCAACGGAAGCAATGTGATTCTTGGAGAATGGCTGATGGTGAAATCCTGCTGACATACCTAAACTGTCAAACTCAGTATCTTATGCATGAATTGCTTACTTCAATGTTCTTTAATTTGCTTCTACCTCCTGGTGTAGCTGCAAGCACCTTAGCTGCCACCCCGGATGTCGGGGTTTGATTCCGGCTCAGCCAAAAGAATAATTCTGGTCTGAGGGCTGAAACGTGATTCACTCAGCCTCGTGAGGCATAATTTAGAACTGGTGGGTTCAATTCCAATCTCAGCCATTCTGGAAAATGTTTTCCGTGGTTTTCCACTTCCACTCCAGGTAGATTCAGGGATGGTTCTTAACTTAGGACCATGGCCACCTACTTCCCAGTCCTCACCTGCATTACGAATACATACCCCACTTCAGACACAACAATAACGCAGGTTATCAGATAACTTCTACTCACACCCAAGTACATGGGGCTAAGTGATTACGATGTCACAAAGCACCTAAATGAATTAAGAACGACAACCTATTTAGTTTACTCTGAAATACTGCCAATAATTACGGGATTTATCTCTAGGCATCAGTTCAGATAGGAGTATCAATACTGGACAAGTTTTCTCCTTACATTTGAAAGTATGAAGGCAAACATGTCCAGCATTTAATTTGTTTGTTTTTAATTCCTTCTCAGGGCTTACCGACATCGTGGTAATGTAGCCCCGTGTACTTGGGTACTTGTAGAATTTATCTCATAACCTGTGTCACTGTGATATCTGTACCAGTGTGTGTATTTGTAAATAAGGTAAGATATGGGCAGGAAGCGGCCGTGGAATTTAATTAGGTACCATTCCGGCATTTGCCTGGAATAGAAGTGGGAAACCACGGTAAATCACTTCCATAAAGGCTGAGGAAATCGAACCCGCCTCTTCTCAGTTTTTCCTCAAGAGGCTGAGTGTGCCCCGTTCCAACCGTCAAACCAGAATTAAATTCCTTAGCAAAGCCGGGAATCGAACGCGGGTCTCCACGGTGACAACCAATAATGCTAGGCACTACGTAACGAGGCGGACTGGAATTTATTTTGAACATCATTTGATCTGTATAGTTAGTTAACGCTTTGTTTGTGTCATGATTACCCAAATGCGAGGATAATAGCAGAATGGCTCAATTCATGGTGGTGGTGGTGGTTGTCTCTTCAAGGGCGAAACATCTAGGACGTAGGCTATGGCCCTACTAATATGGTTGAGAATGGAAGTGTATAGTACAGTATATTCCTACTAAGCCAACTACCAGTACTATCTCTACTTGGAATGAAATTAAGTCCCCGATTGATGCATGTTACGGGTAATCTCGAGAACCATTGGATGGATTTTGATGCGGTTTTCACCTTTCTGTAAAGGATATCTCGAGGAAGGTTTATGTAGAAAATAATTTATTTATGATGAAAGGAAGCAAAGCAGTAACGATTTCATTGAAAACGTCAAAAAGAAAACGTGGCTCCGTGTTATTGTTAAGATTACGCTGAGCAAACCGTCAAAAATATCTATATACTATGAGTGTAAAAAATTTTCAACACGAAAGTTCTACAAAAAAGTCCGGGATAGCAAATCTCTATCTGGCAAGCGAGCCTATCACCCCAGACACTGTAGTGTCGTGTCGAGTTAAGACTTCAGAGATTAGTGGATGTGTTTGGAGTTTTCCCCGGGAAGTGTATATCGGCTTTTCTTCATTTCACCTGTGTACTTTTCGTTCCGCAGATTTCACAGTCAAGTTTAGATTGGACGGAAGGGGGATTTGTGATTCCTGCACTTTGCCATTCTTAAATTACGTCTGACAAGAATTCGTTGCACATGCTATCTCCATGGTAATATAATTAATGGTCCAGTCAGTGATTTTAACCCATCACGCCGAGACGGAAATCGGATATAGGTCGTAGTGCATTGAAATCGAAAAAATACGCCTTTTAGGCTTACACTGGGTAAACCGTTAAAGATACCGGGCGAAACCGGGGCGGGTTGCTAGAGAGAGAAATAATTCACAAAGACAAAGGGAGTTATCCCCCAAGTTCCTGTGACACTGGAAAGAAATGTTCATGGCTTGTGGTCCGATAAAGAGAATTCTGCTATGAATTATGATTCTTCCATAAATTATATAAATGATTCTTCAGTTTCCGGGCAAAACTGGGGAGGGTTGCTTGTTACTACTAAGTACTGACTTACATCTAACTTAGATCGCAGACGAGGAAATTGGCAAAGAAAATCGAATAAAGGAATGATAAGACATAGAAATGAACTAGCACTAACCCTCCAAGAATTAGGATTGGGTGTCTGGTAAGGAAGAAGAGCAATGAAAGGCAGATGGGAAAGGGAGAGATGAGAGAGTCCGCCCCAAAGTAGTTGGGAATAGTGGGAAAATGGAGCCATTTCAGAAATCACTGCGAGTCTCACGACCCCTTGAGGGTGAACTATGCATGTTGGGACTGCACATACGCTGCCCATTGGGGCATCTTACAATCGATATGGGATACCGTGGAAAACGAAAGAAGGAAGAGGTTTGACCCCTCAAGACATGTCGACATCAGGAAAGAAAAGACAGGAAAAATTACAAAGGAGAAAAAAGACACCCCAGGCCTTGTATACCCTAATACTATAGGGGTCTGTCGTCAACCCACGTGCCACTACTTGTTAGCCCATGGGGGGGGGGGGGCACAATTTCTTCACTTCAACTCCGAGCTAGCTCCCTGGCATTGGCTTGGTTGGAAATGTCAACCCTAGGCTATACTCGCTTCGCCTTTTTTGTTCACATTTGAATTTCACATCCACTCACTTTGACTGGTCAGGCAATGACAACGATTAAGCTGTGGCTCTCGCTAGCTTTCTCTCCGTTCTCCAGCCCCGAACTGGTAAGACACGGATTACTTGTGCAATTCTGGTCTATGTGATCATGTTGAAGCTCAGTATTTGATTTTCCCAACACTAACTTACAATCTTTCAACAAATTTATTTTGTTGTAAGATACGCCTTGGTCATTAGCCCTGTGTACTTAGACGGGTGTTGGATTTGTATGATAACCTGTGTTCCTGCAGATACTGTAGTAGTATGTGTATAGCTATAATTATTGCGGTAAGTGATTACGGTAGCTTGAAGTCTGATGCCATCCCGACATATGCCTGGAGGTGTGTGGAACAACCCGGATAAAAGGAACACCAGGGATGGCAGCTATCAGCAACGAGATTCGAACCACGAATCCCCAGACCTACTGGATCCCCCTATCGGATTCATGAGAATTACATTTCTTGGTAGAGCCGGGAATCGAACCCGGGTCAACGTGGTGACAATTAAGATTGCTAGCCACTACACAACAAGGCGGACATTTTACAAATATCACATCAGTCTTAAAGGGTGCTTGTTGTAGCAATGAAGAACTCAGGCTTACAGTTTCGTTGTTCTAAACTGAGAAGTAAAAGCTTTCTTCTCCCAGATGCTCCGGTCCTTCGTCATTTTATTGCCACGTGAGGGTGAGGGGACCCAGGACGAGCAGGTCCTATGTTTAATAGCACTCGCAGCCGGAGCTAGTTGTCCGGCATGACATGCGATATACCACTGTGCCCTAATTCAGCAAGATATAGGACCTTTGTTTATCATCCTCCAGCACCGTTTATTGCTGCTTTGTGTCACACAGCAAGGAATTAAATTTGAAATATGAAATTGCAATCTTAAAATTTTTACTATTAACTAGAGTAAGTTTCAATTTGAAGTTACCTGTTTATTTTGAAGGAGAAGAAGAAGGAAGAGGTCCGCCTCATTGCGTAGTGACTAGCATTCTCTGCAGTCACCGCAGAAGTACGGGTTCGACTCCCGGCTCTGCCAAGACATTTCATTCTCGTCTAAGGGCTGGGACCAGGTTCACTCAGAAAAAACTGAGAAGCGACTGGTTTGATTCCTACCACAGCCATCATGGAAGTGGTTTTCCGTGGTTTTCCACTTCTTCTCCAGCCAAATGTCGGGATGAGTCCTAACGTAAGTTCACGGCTGCCATTTTCCAATCCTCATCTGAATTACAAATACACCTACCAACAAAACACACAAATTTTCTGACAAATTCCACACACACAAACACACCCAAGTACACGGGGCTACATGACTACGATGTCGCAAAGCCCCTAAATCAATCAAGAAAACTACAAAAGAAGAAACAAAACTCACATCACAGCCTTTCTTATTAAGTAAAGTACCACGTCTGCAAGTAGGAGATGGAAGTCCGGAGATCTAAGGTTCAAATATCTGCACTGAGATTAGCCTTCCTTAATGCATGTTTTCTTAAAGTTTCTATACATTTCCTCCAGGAAAATGCCGGTATGGCACCATATGTCAAGCCCTGGGACACCTACTCTAATTCTAGACCCAGTTACACATATTATAACACCCACCACAGAAATACAAACTATCAGACATATCAGGCGCTGGGAGGAGAAGGGCGAATATTGCTGATTCGCCCTGTCACCTCCCAGCTGAAAGGGCGACGATTGTACAGGGTGGGCACAAAGTCCCGTTACCCCTATACATTTCAGGAAATACATTGATTTTTTTAACATTTACTGTTTTAGATATAATCAATGGCTGATACTAGTGACTATAGCATTGAAGAACGCATTGTCACAAGCACTTGGGTTCATGAGAGACCAAGAACAGGGAAAACGTTGGAACAGGTGCGTAATGACTTTGAGCAGTGATTCGGACGACAGCCTCATCAAAAGACAACTCTTTGGTCGATATGGGTGCAACTTTAAGTCATGTTTCATGTGTTTGCGCAGAGTTGACCGGGGTATACCCAGTTCCGCGGATCGTTTACGAGTTGACTTCGTTGGTGATCTTTCCACTGACTCCGCGACTTCTCGGCATTGTTCCTCTCTTGTTGATGGTCGACCACTTCTTGGTTTGTCCTTCACGCTGCCTGTAGCGAACAGTTTCTTTTCCCAACGTAAAAGTGTTGTCTTTTGAGGAGGCTGTCGTCCGAATCGCTGCTCAAAGTCAGTACGCACCTGTTCCAACGTTTTCCCTGTTCTTGGTTTCTCTTGAACCCAATGCTTGTGACAATGCGTTCTTCAATGCTATAGTCACTACTATCAGCCATTGATTATATCTTAAATAGAAAATGTTAAAAAAATCAATGTATTTCCTGAAATGTATAGGGGTAACGGGACTTTGTGCCCAGGGTGTATGTAGTCTTATTGCACATCCGCCCTTTCTCCCCCCAGCTCCTGATATTCAACACGCATCGATGTACACGGGACTGATGACGTAGTTGTTGAAGCCCCTCAAAGAAATTAACAATAATTCTTCATAAAAGTATTGTTTTACCTTCTATTCCACTATATTTTCCCGCAGCACATTAACATTGCATAAATCCCAGGGAGGTCTGGGACTCATCGACGTTGAAAAGAAAGCTAGAACCTTATTCCTCAAACGACACCTGCAACTGCTTACAGGCTTCGGGACCGATGAGTCACATAACTTCCTACGGAGATGGTGTAGTCCCTATGACTGCTCGAACCCACCAGCTTATTATGATATCAATCATCATGCACCTCATGTCCGGTATCTGAGAGTTGAACTAAGCTACGTGCCACAAGACGTCATCAGGTCTATCTCAACGAAAAAGCTGTATCGTTCTATCATGGCACAACAGTATGTTGCCCCCAGAATTATGCAATCCGCATTGATTGTCAACTGGAATCGAGTCTGGAGGAATGTCTCCAATCGCATTCTTCCCAGCGCAGCGAAGGAAAGTTGGTATAAAGTAATCCATGACCTTATACCAACAAACAGCAGACTCCATCGCATTCACATGGTGGAGAACGCCTTATGCACTTCATGTTCCCATCAGGATACAATCCTGCACCGATTTACGCAGTGTGATCCGATTCGATCGACCTGGAACCGCTTCACCCGGGTCCTGAATAGCTTCATGAACTGTCCTACTACCTCCATCACTCCTGAATGGGTGATCCGACCAACATTTAGCCTTCAACCGCCCCAACTGAACAGTGCGGTAGTGTTACTCCTCGGTTGCTATGTGCACTGTGTGCTGAAAACTACGGGGCCATATACAGAACTCGAAGTGCTGTCCGAGGTAAGTGAATGTGTCCTCACGAGCCTTCGCTGTACTACAAGAACTCGCCGGCTGGGGGACTATGCCCAGCAGCTTACCCGCATCATGTGAGTGTTTTGTGCATTGTGATAGTGATTGAACATTGAACATTAAGTAGACTAGTATAACTGTGATAAACTCATCAATATCCATGATTGTTATTCATCTACCACCTCACAATCACCTATGTACCGTAAATATATGAAGACAATAAACAAGTTTCCCTAAAAAAAAAAGAAAAAAAACAACAACTAGGAGTATGAAATACGAGGTGCGTTCAATTGAAACCTGCTCGGAACACGCTAGATGATGTGTTGCTGCTTAAGGTTGGAAATACCATGCGCATGTGGAGTTTAATATATGATTCATGCCCTATGGTCGTATACTTGCTCTTTACTTTGTTTGTGGGCACGTGGCATTGCATCAAGTTAGCTAGTGCAATTGAGAACCCGTCCAAGTAAGAACAACAATTGGTAACAGCGTTGTCATTGAAATATTAGAAGCCATTTCTCAGTGTTGCTTAAGCGTAGACAGAATCATTATTTTGCAAATCGCAGTACGATTCCGTCTTAAGTGTTTTTCTGAAAGTGATTCGGATAATCAGCGATTCGGATAGTCGGAGTTTGGTTAGTTGGAGTTCTAGTGTAGGGGAAGACCGGGCAAAGTGAATAAACTAACTATATATGAGTGTATCTATGTAATTACGTACGACAATTACATGCAATTTACTGTAGTTGTTCATTGTTAACTTCCCATTTAATTGCTGTATAGAACAGAATCAATTGTGAAACTATTCTTAATTAGAATTCAGTATTAAATAATTATGTCAAATTATTCACTTTGCCCGTAATGTCGGGCAAAGTGAATATTCGTATGCGGGCAAAGTGAATAACAGAATGCATTGTTTAAGACATGGGAATATTAATACTAAGCAAGTGTACATTTGGCAGAAACTCAACATTGCATATAAATCGGATCCACTTTTGTTTTTCAATAGGTTTTATAAAACTAAAGCAACCGAGTTAATAGGATTTGTCCTACAATCCTCCAGAGCTTGCTTCATTGTTTCTTCGCACCAGCTGCCCTGATCACTGCTTCGTTTGAAATTGTAAACGATCTGTAAGCAAATATTACAATATTCTGATTATAATTGATATACTTCAGTACTTATTTCAGGGTATTTAACCCTCAACTGGTGACGTGGTTTCTGACAGACTTTGAGAGTTGAGATAATTGTACACCCCTAAGGACTCATTGCGAAACGAGAATTGTTTGCAATACCTTCTCATCTCTGTCTAAACATCTTCTTCAGCCTCATTTCGTCACCTTCAGTCTTATCGTTCCCTTCTCACGAGGTAGAAACATTCTTAAGTGGCTTCGTAGACACCACGTCACCAATTGTGTAACATTTTACCATGTGGGAACGCATAATCTTTGATAAGTATTCCTAACAAGATAAACATTATTAGTCACCATTAAGTAATTAGTGAACGAAGTATTCAACAACATTAACCCAAACGGGCAAAGTGAATAAATATCCACTTTGCCCAGCTGTGCGCCATTATGGAAATCGTGACTGATCGCTTAAGAGTAGTGTAGCAAGAAAACAAACAAAGTGTGTAAATAAGAGGGTTAAAAAACAACACTAAAACACAATGTAATCACTTTCAAAATAGTTATACCAATCTATGAATAATATTGTGTTTCTTACCTTGATAAAATTTTAAGAAATGCTATAAAAATCTGCAAACGCTTCTAGTCTCGCACTGTCAACCACTGTAGTCTTTGTACTACCGATTCTTATATCTCCAGTAAATGGCAGCGCTTCCTGCAGAAGGAACTCGGTGACATCTGTCGTGATTTTCCTTAACTTTTACATATTCGCTTTGCCCGGGTCATTCACTTTGTCCGGTCGTCCCCTACTCTTGCATATAGGCCTACGTGTTATATAAATATCCACTGCACGTAAATTAAGCCTGTAAATGATCAGGACCAGATGATGTTTGCTTGATGAACGAAACTAGTCATCCAATATAGCCCCCCATTTATGTGAGAAGTGTTTTATTAAATGTATAAATAATTCATGTAATTTATTTCAGGCACTAGGAAATTAATTTAACTCCCAACCCAATGTGATGATGATGATGATGATGATAATTGTTGTATTAAGGGGCCTAACATCTAGGTTATCGGCCCCTAATGGTTTGGGTGATCGTGAGGATGATAATGGAAAGTAAACTACAACTAAAACTAACTACTAACTTATATACTAGAAGAAGAAATGAAAAAAAAAAGAAGAATAAGGCTAATAAAGGACAAGAGGAAAAGAAATGCCCTCAACCCTCGAAGAATGTGGATTGAGGGAATTGGAAGGAAGGAGAGCCATAAAAGGCAGATAGTAAAGTGATAGAGGAGAGGGTCCGCCCCACAGGTAAACCAACCCTATGTAATTGGGCACATTCGTGATTACCGAGTGAAGAGTTTCTGATAGTAGAATAGAGATTTTAAAGGCAGGGGTTGCAAGCCAGTGAAGATTCACTGGAGAATGCTTGCTGTATACGGCGAAAAATGTTTGTTAAAGCCAACTGTTACGGATAGGTCACGAATGTTCCGCGATGGCTGTGAGCAAACGACGGATTTTCCGTATCCTGTGACTTGTAACTTTTTGGACCGTTGAATGGACTTCTATAATTGCAAATATTTCACTCCGACGTGAATGTTATGGATTGGTTCCAGCAGAAACAAAACAAAAATTCATCATGAAAGGCATTTGCCACCTACTCATATAATGAGATGCCTGTCCTAACCCCATGGGTGGCTTCTTATCAAAGATTGAAGACAGTAATGGGTAATTTTTTTTTCATTATTCTAACGTGTCGACTTTCCTTGATTATTACACTATTCATGTGCACATACGGGTAACATCAGTGGCTTAATTCTGATACCACGTAACCCACATTACATTAGAGAGGAAGGAAAACGCCATACGCTAAACTTATCGTTGCTGTGAGTGAAATTGTATGTTGTTAAATTCCATTTGTTTTCTAATGTGATGTGACCAACATCTAGACAGTTCCAAAGTCTAAATCAACTCAAGTCAATCTCCTTTTGTACTCCCATACAGGAACATGTTGTATTGATTTTATTGCATGAATACGTAATAATAATAATAATAATAATAATAAAACACTAGTTATAATAATTTGTAGCGATAGAAGCCATTTTTCAGTGTTGCCTAATGTTATTAAAGAAATCTTTTCAGTCGGTCAACACAAAGTGTGCCTAATTAGATAAAATTACATAAAAGTTTGTTAATTTGTAGGGTATGTAAATACTTGTTTCCCGCCTAATGTAATTGGGCTCAATGTGTGTGGACGGACTGAAAGGTTTTTACTAGTAATAATAATAGAAATAATATTTGTTTTATGTTTCATTAAACTACTGAAGCTTTTAGAAATGCAGAAATGCCAGCATTTTCCCCCAAGGGGATCTTTAACGAGCCAGTAAATCTACTGACATGATTCCCTCGCATTTGCGCACCATGAAAAGCAACTGACTGCGCTAGGATTTGATCCTGCAACCTTGAGTAACATGGTTACATACGGTCCACGCCAAGGTTTTCGGCCGCTCAGCTCCAGTTGCGCAGTCGTACAGAGAACAATCGGTAAACCTCAGGCATGTGCAATTCATACGTGAGTTTGCAGTTGTGCGGAAAGCAACTCGCGTATGAATTGCACATGCCTGAAGTTTACCGATTGTTCTCTGTACGACTGCGCAACTAGAGCTGACCGGCCAAAAACCGTTGCGTGAACTGTACTTGCTTGCTAATACACTACAATGTGCTTGAGGTTTATTTTCCTTTACGCACTAACATAATAAATGATTAATAATAATAATATAATTTGTTTTATATACCTTTCCATTTCTGCGGCTTATAGAGACGCCAGGGTGCCGGAATTTTGCCCCGAATGGGATCCTTAACGTGTCAATAAATCAACTGATACGGCTCACTCACATGGTCGCAACCTCAAATGACTGCGCCAGTATTCGATCCTCCAACCTTGAGCACAACAGGTGAGAACGTTATCGCTGAGCCACGCAGCCAGCCTATATGAAATGAACCGGACGTAGCGTAAATTATTGCATGGGGCCGTATGTTCACATCTTGCCACTTACAAAGAGGCAAAGCTTCATAAGAGACCCCGCTGTAGCAATATAGTTCAGGTAATTATACGAGCACCATAGTTTCTCAGGGAGGTGATTGTTGCCACCACCGTGGATGGATTTCCATTCCGACGGTTTGACAGTCGCCTGGTGTTACAACTCATTTTCTCATGCAATATAAATAGACTCGTCATCTGGAGCTGAAGATTAATTTAGCGGAATCTGTCAGAACTCCAAATAAACGAATGCCCAAGCCTTTCAATTTCATTCGATCGAGCATAAAAATTTCAGGGTAGCTGATAAATTGATCGCTCACAGACCTCATTAAAGGGAAATATTACTAAGAGGTAAGTACCCACCACCATAGCTCAATGCATTTTATCACACTTCACGTTTAAAAGCGTGTAACTGCACATTCTAGATTTGAGATCAAAATAGCGATGCTACCAGTAGCCATTCTGAGTGTCCATTAACAGCGAGGATATTTGTAAAGTACCGTACTTCAGAAAAATGCTGAGTTGATGAGTTATATTCAAATTCTAATGCTCCTTCTCCAATCATAGTGTAGAGCAGTTACACCGATCGCATCAAACAACACAATGACACAGGAAGATATTCCACAAGCACCAATATACATGCATCTGATGAACATATGCCAGGTTAGCCGGCGTATTCCTTGTGATGCCACATCTGTCTACATTCATTTGGGACTATATGTCGGGGTGATGCCGCAAGGCCCCTAAATGAATGAACAACAACAACATTCTACATTCTATGAGTGAATAGTTTTTAGCTAATGTATCACATAAATCAGTTCCATGAATCGGTATAAAACGTGCCAACATGTTGAAAAGGGGATCGATAATGAAATGTTGAAAAATTATTTGCCAGTATCAAACTATATACAGGGTGTAATTGATATACATGAAGTCCGTTACACATGCGATAGAAGAGACTCATTCTAAGATTCCCAGGTAAAAGATAAGTCACCTACCTTTAAATTGAAAATTAAACATTAAAAAGTGAATGTTTGTAGGATTTACAGAAACTCTTCAAGCAGAAGTTGCAAAAGAAGTCTGGGATGTTTGGGGTATGACGCGGAAGCCATTACGTAATCGGAGCATTGACCTTACCTGTTGAGGGGGGGGGGAGTTTATCTGCTAACATGAGGATAGCGGTACTAGGCTTGTAAAATCCCTACGTAAGCAAATTTGTGTTGCTGTTGTTGTTGTTGTTGTTGTTGTTATTGTTGATAACACACACACAAAGCTTTGGGATGTTAGGGCCGGTAGTATTGTGTAAGTCACTTTGTAAGTGTGAAAGTCATTGATTGATGTTGGTCTAAAGGATAAAATAATTTCGATAATCAGCCCTGCTGAGTCGTTGGCTTCCGGCGTCTGTTCAGAACTAGCATTAAAGACGGACGTAAATACATCATATTGCTGTTTTATTTGAGAGGCTTGGCCATTGTGG
Organism: Meconema thalassinum; assembly: GCA_946902985.2. Classification (NCBI taxonomy): domain Eukaryota; kingdom Metazoa; phylum Arthropoda; class Insecta; order Orthoptera; family Tettigoniidae; genus Meconema; species Meconema thalassinum. The sequence goes on along the minus strand of OX336389.2, from coordinate 1,101,603,390 downwards.
CCATTTATCCCCATGTAGTTGGGTGTGTGGAGAATTTGTCTAATAATCTGTGTTTCTGTGGTGGCTGTAGTCTAGTAGTATATATCGCTGTAATTATTAGAGTCGGAAATGGGACAGGTAGGGTACTATCTAGGTATATGCTTGGAGAGAGTGTGGAAAACTGGGAGTAAAACCACTTTGGATAGTCGTTGTCAGTGCCGGGATTCAGACCTCCAATCTCTCTCTTGTCATAATAATAATAATTTAATGATAGCGAGGCAGTGTAGCTCAGGTAGTAGAGTGCTCACCTTCTCGAGGGTTTGATCTACGCTCAGTCATGTAATAAATGAAGGTGAGTAAATACGACACGTCTAAGAAATTCTGTGAACACAAAATTCCGGCTAATTGACATCCCCGAAAAACATAAAAATAGTGTGGCTAAAACCCCATTATTGTTATCATCATCATTATTATTATTATTATACATATACAGTTGTTGTACGGTATTCACACAAAGTTTGACCATAAAGGTTCCTTTCATATATTTACCATTTCTTTAGGATTTCAATTTCCTAATGCAGGTGATGTACTATACCATATACCAATAAGTTATTTATGTTGTGTCATCAGCCATAAGACTACCTGAATCCTAAACAGATCTACCACCCATGTCATGCAGGCCACTCGCCATGATGGCATGAATGTGGTTGATAAGCTCCGTGTGTGTTTTTCGTTGCTATTGTAGGCGCAGCGAGGAGGTCAGTCACCTTCAGACTCGGGAGACACAGCCTTGGAGAGGAGGCGGACTTGGAGAAACCAGCTGTGTTGCGGTGGGGAATCCTGCTTATTTCCTTAACCAAAACATTGACAAACGATTTTTGTGATTTAATTTCACCTACACTAATTATGATACGACTGAATTTCATGAAAATGTTTGCTTATAATACCATCTTCTATTGCCAGTTAAAGGAGTACATGTATATCGATTGCACCCTGTAAAATTAGTATAGCTTCACTGGATTGTAAATAAAAAATTCATTGATCAGAATTCATAATAGCCTAATCCTGACTGTGAAATATACCATCGGGTGGTGAACAGAGGGAGTTAGTTAGTTAGTTATTGTTGTTTTAAGGGGCGGAACTACGAGGTCATCTGCGCCTGAACAGAGTGATAATAAAACTATAAAATAACCGCAAAACCTCCCACAAACTGCAAATGGCTTGTTAAATCGCAAGTTTTCAAGAATGTTGCATTAATGTTGCAATACAGAAGATTCATGTTTATTAGCTCGTAAACAGTTCAAGAAATATTAGTGCTCAAAGTTCAAAGTTTTTCACTAAATTGGAGAGTAATGTATGCTCTATCCCGAGTGCAAATAAACGTCGTGGTAGCAGAGACAGAGAAGGCCACATGCCAAGTAATATGGTTACTCATTTAAGAGCCGAGGCCTTATATATTTACAACCATATGTCTCTTGTAGCAACAGGTCTTGCTACAGTAAAGTGTTTTTTTCCCTCGTTAAAAGAAGTAGAAATACTTACGGATATGTGGTTGTTGAGAAGCTCTATTGCACAGAACAAGCTCTGCATGGCTGTATAGATTTATAGGCGAGAAAATCAGAACGAGATCACCAGATGAAATAATGTTTGAAGTCATGGAACTTCGTACTAATAAACCTGCAGAAGTTGCCATTTCAGATTTGCATGCATAGAGTATGCCTCCCAATTAGGTGCCATGTTAGGAGATTCCAACCTTTTAAAACAACCTATTTTAATAATTATGCAATTTTTTTCCATGAGGGAATGAGTCTTACCCTCTGAAATCAGTAAAACACCAGACAGGGCAATTCATTGACAAACAGCCCTTACCATAACATCACCTGCGACAAGGTCTCTTGTCAATGCAGAAATCTATTTTCAGATATCTGTTAGACACTTCTGGACGAACAGATAACTATCATAGAAACATATTACTATATACTGTAATAATGGCTTGGGTCATACGTTCCTTTAAATGCTAGAGCTTGATTCCCGCCGCAGCACTGGTATTTTGCCCCAAAGGGATTCTTCAATGCCCCATTTAAATCGATTGACAAGGGTCTCTCATATTTAAGCACCCTAGAATGCCAACTAACTGCTCCGGAATTCGAACCCTCAATCCTGGGCAGAGCACGTAAGAAATTTACCCTATTCAGTAGCAGTGTAAAATGTCGACTAACTATAAGGCATAACGGTGCAAGATATCCTGAGGACCTTCAATTTCATCATACTGTAGGTTATAATGCATACTTCCTAGTTAGATTTGCTGTTATTATCTAATTTGCGAGAGTAGACAGATGTTTCTGAGATTGTAGCTGAGGAATTCATTTTATAGGATCAGTCTAGGTTCTAATTCTTAATTAGTTGAATTTTGATTGTGTAGGCAACATACATAGGCTACATTCATTTTTCTCAAGCAACATTCTTAAATGATTAACTGGCACACTTTCCTTTAATGGAACAAATCCTCGTCCCATAATCTATTGATGGGTATTTTCTATGTTTACCCGATAAATGTAGAATAGCGTGTTGGGATGCTTGACGACCTAGAAGGATTGGAGATTGGTTGGCACATAATCACTGAAAATGTTTTGAATTTACGTATCACTACCTCACGCTATCACACCATTAACCCTGTCATTGGTTCCAGATCCCCTTTGTTGCTATAACCATCTCTCGGCTATTTTTATTTCTGTGGATAGTGAAATAATGGGACTATAAGGTCATAAAAGGTGACATATACTAAATGAAAGTCATAATCAGAAGAATTGTCTGAGATAATCGTGAAATTCTTTGGACATTTAATTAGCTCCAATTATAAAGAGCTTGCTTGATTTTCAATATTATTCGGTCATTTAATTACTTCCAATTCTGCTTCTGTCAAATGCACTTCATCGAGGATTTTCATTTGAGCTTATTTGTGATAAATCGTCTTTCTGTTTCGGTTAGATTACATACTATCCCATTTTGCGGCACAGATTGGACGCAATACTTGGTGTCAAATCATTTAATAATACCATCCGTGATGTAGCATTTTGATACTTTCGATTTAGCAATCAATTTGTAACAGAAAACATGGATATAATTGAGAAATATACGGTAGTGATTTCGATGATCAAACGTCCTATTTGCTCAGTCAAATAATAAGTGAGTGATGAAGTTTATTAATTTACTGAAACTCTCACAAATGAATTATTATTTTAAAAATTAACGTAGTTAACATTTAACACTAATTTACTGTTGTTGTTAATTGAGTTTAGGGGCTTGGGATATCTTGGTATTAAGCCCCGTGAAAATGTTAGTTAGTTGTTGGGGTTTTAAGGGGCAGAACATCCCCGTGTAGTTGGATGTGTGTTGAATTTATGTGATGATTGTAGTAGTGTGTGTTGCTGTAGTAGGGACAGGGTTTGGTAGGTGTCCCGGGACTTGAAATAAGGTACTATCCCGGAATTTGCCTGCAGGAAGCGTGGAAAAGCCCGGGGGAAAACCACTCTCAGGATAGCCCCTGTCAGCCCCGGGATTCGAATCTGACTTCAGACTTTCTTCATCTGCCCTCGCGATCATGGTGCAGGATTTGACTGGGGAAAAAATTTACGACTCCCTCTTATGCCTGACTTCTAATTGACGATTTATTAAAATTTAGTTGTATTATTTATCATTCCATATAGACAGAAATTATTGAAAACGGTGTGTGATCAAACACTAATGACGGTCGATAATTTCACATTAGCTAATGTTTCTTGATCCGCTCGGCTACACAGGAGAAGTATGGTTGACAACGTAGGGATGGAGATTCATGAAGTGTTCACCATCATAATATAGAGCTGAAACAATCCTTATGAGTGACCTGATATGACAAGTTACAGCTGATATATCCTGACAGTGGTAGTTGTTTTACCAGCAAGTAATAGCTTATAATGGACAACATGTAACTGCCAACTGCAATAACAACAAAGTTCTGTGTGGCGTCAACTCTATTCTTGAAAAGTGCTAAAGGGTTTCACCCACTCACCAGCATTACCATTTCCACTTTTGGTTATAGTACAGGATGTACTTAAATTTACACGTTGCAATAAGATCAAGAAGAACATTCTCTTAATGACAGACCAAGACATTATTGCAGATATCTAACCGGTGACAACCTCTTACGTTCTGCCACAATCCGTAACACCAGGGTACGTATTATGACTTCGGATCTTGAGGTCCTGGGTTCAACTCCCGGCTCTACCAAGAAATTTAAGTCTGGTCTGAGGAATGGAACGGAGTACAAAATGAGGCAAAAATGAGACGAGAGGAGCTGTCTTGGAAGTGTTTTTTCTTGGTTCCCCACTTCCACTCAAGGCAAATGCTTAGTTATCTAATCCAATCTAATGAAACAGCAACAGCATTAAAAGACGGGTTCGATGTGACGACCCTGAACGTCGTTGCACACAGTGTATGGGTACAGGCTATGTTGTTGTTGTTCCATTTATGGGCTTTGTTACATTGTGGTCGCGTAGGTCCGTATACGTGGGCGTGTAAAAAAAATGTCTGTTAACCTGTGCCACTGTGATGTCTGTTCTAGTGTGTGCATTTGTGGTAGGATTTGGGAAGCAGTCGTGGCCTTAGGTTAGGTACCACCAAGGCATTTTCCTGTGGTAGAAATGTGAAACCACGTAAAACTACTTCCAGGATGGCTGAGGTTGGAATCGAACTCGCTTCTTATCATTTCTGCCGCACGGGGCTGAGTGTAGCCCGTTCCAACCCTCGGCCAATAATTGAAATTCTAGGCAAAGCCAGGAATCGAATCCGGGCCTCCGCGGTGGCTGTCAATAATGCTAACCACTACGCTACGTGGCTGTATGGGAAAATGATAGAGGAGACGCGAAATTCATTCGATCTTTTTGGGGTTTGAAGCACAAGGATTTGTTAATCTTATGTAATTTTTTTCAGGATTAGGGTATTACCCAACTCTTTTGGGTACATTCGTGTTGACCGACTGAAAAGCACCAAACTTTTGTCATTCGATCTTGTCACGTATGTAGTATTGACATGGTATGTTATGATTGGAACTTGTCATTGAAATGGTGTGCTTCCGGGCATGAGATTCGTGTGCAAATGTAATTGACAGGGTCCCCTCCACAGCCCCTAGAAATGTATGATAGGAATTTCGATACGCTATTAATATTGTTGTTAATTGTCCACATGAGACACGGTCTACCTTATTATAAAAGGGCAAGCGTACTAGCCGAGTAACTTCTCAAGCTTTACCCCCTTGAGCTTAGCTGCAATTCACGGGATTCTCTTTGTCCATTCACTCAGTATTGTAGAAGCCCCTGAATTCGATGTGTATTAACCCAAGAAATCTCATGAATGAGGGAGCCCATCCTAGAATTAGGTCGTCCATCCAGAGCATCTTGCCGCGAACAACGACTTACTGAGCTCCATTTCTTTTAGAGCAAAGTCTCGGTTTTTCATTTGCTTGAGCGAGGTTCCTTCTTTTTTTATCATGAAAGTAACCGATGTGCTGAAAATATTGCGCGTTAGCCAGTTTCATTTTATTTTCTCGTTCTTTTCTTTCATTCTTTATTTCTGTTCTCCACTTCAAATTGCCTGGTTAGAGAGGCCACCCGTTCATGGGGTAAAGTTGAAATGCACGTTTTGCTTCGCGACATATCTAATCACTTGGCTCCAGATTTTAATCTCCAAGTGCAGGGTATAGATTCAGCCGTCAAAGTTCTTTGGCACTACAATTAATATTCTGCTATTAAAACCGCAAGTGGTATTGGACTTGCAACGAGGACGGAGAGAAGGAATCGTTTCGTATTTTCAACCGGAAAATACACTCCGGGGAGACTTATGGACGCGAGGAAGGTTCTGAAATAAATTAACTGATCTATAATGGATTTAATTAGTTCCATGAAATATTGTCATTGGAGGTTTGGAATCGCAGTGCACCAGCTAATAGTCCCTCAGCATCATGGTGCGAGGCTCATCCAACCCACATTTGCATGATTCCTGTTGTTGTTGTTGTTGTTGTTGTTGGTGGTGGTGGTGGTGGTGGTGGTGTTGTTGTTGTTAGGGAATCTAATGTAAATTTTAGAAAAAAATCTTCAGAGTTGCCCTCGTATTCCAAGAAAATAATTTTTGTAGTCGGTCAACACGTTGATGTGTTCAATTTAGTTGGGTGGGGAATGAAACCTTTCTACTGTTAGTTGTAACTCTTCAATCGGTAAACACGAATTTGCTCAAAGACTGGACAGAGTACAATGTACATAATATATATGAATAATGAGTAAATAGCACGCCTCGAAAAAATACATGTAGACTATAAGTTATGATCACTACTATAATGGAGCAATTATAATTATAAAAGTGATCATAACTAATACATGTATTATTACCAAGAGTGTTATTTACTTATTATACATATATTTTATACAATGTACCCTGTCCATTCTTTGAGCAATTTCGTGTTTACCGACTGAAGAGTTACAACTGTCAGGTTGTATAGGAAACACTGAAAAAAAAATGGTTTCAAAACATTTCATTAAAACCTATCTACTGAAGCCTAACAACCTGGTGAAAATTAAATTGATTAATTATCCACATTTTACACACTTCTCGAAAAGAGAGGGGGGTTAAATAAATGGCATGTTTCGTTTGTGATGCGGAGGTTATCAGATTCTGTTCACATAAGGCCGTTTGGTAAAACTTGAGGGGACCAAATCCTGGAGGAAATCAAAACTTAAATCAATGAAGTTAACCAAAATACCATTGGTAAAGAGGAAAGCAAAATCTGAAACAGATGTAGTAATAGATGATTACTCCTCCGCTTTTTAGATCACGACATGTATAGATAAAATTCCAGTTGAGTCCGCCAATTTACGCGTGAATTATTGACAAATCAGACGAATTCCTCTAACTCAACACGGAATGATCGAATATCTATCAAATTTGGTACATATTTAGATCGTAGGCTTTCGCAGCTGGTGTCTAGTTTATCATCTAGGCTTGCAGGATTGAGCCGCGTCGAGTATCTGTGATTGTTTCCCGACGTTTCGGCTGTCATTGCAGCAGTCTTAATCATGGGTAGGTACGAGTTGGTGTCCGTACTCAAACTGACGGTTATTGCCAGCGAGAGGTGCCTGCTTGCCCTGCATTGACGTCACGCTGCTCCCTGATTGGTCCAAGCCCCCGCCAGTCGCGCGCTAGGAGAACTTTCCAAGTGTTGCTAAGTTTGAAACCATCTTCGCGAATGAAATTATTGGGATTCTTCACGACCTTTATTGCCTCTCTACTAACTTGTTTTAATATCCAGGAATTTTAGCAACAGTTTAGGCCTTATGAAATTCGATGGCATGTCTCGTGACGTCATCATGTTCAGCTATTGCAGATCTGTAGTTTGTATGTTTTGTGTTTCGAATGTGCTCTGAAATTCTAATGGAAACGCGTCTTTTTGTTTGCCCTATGTACACCTGTTCACAGGAGCAAGGCACTTTCTAAAATCTTGCGTCCTGGTTTGGCTGCTATATCTCGGCTGATTTACCCACCACTTGCGTCAGCTTCTTTATTGGATGCATCACCGTTGTCACATTGTATTTCCTTAGCAACCTGGCGATTCGATCTGTCAACCCCTGTACATGCGGCAGAAAGACTTTATGGTAGGGTCTATTTTCGTTCTTTTTGTTAGTTCTTCGGCTTTGTTCTACATTCCGTGTGGCCCTATTTATCTGTCCTTTGCTGTAACCATTAGCTAGGAGCGTGTATCAAACTCGTTTCTTGTCATAATTTACGCTATCCTTATCGCTATCGTGGCTGGCTCTGGTGAGGAGTTTAGGCCTTATGAAATTCGATGGCATGTCTCGTGACGTCATCATGTTCAGCTATTGCTGATCTGTAGTTTGTAGTTTCCTTCTGCGACGGATGATGACTTGAGTAGCATGTACTGTAGGTACCGATCTGTGTGAGTATTGTCCCTTTATACCCTGTGTCCAAGCGTGGTATCTGTTCGTTTATAAAGCAGAACGTCTAAGAAGGCCAGCTGAAAATAATCTTTTACTTCCATTGTAAAGTTGATCCTCGGATGTCTGGAGCACATGAAGTCTACAAAGTCCTGAAGTGTGGTGCATTCATGTTCCCCTATAAAAAATAAGTCGTCTTCGTATCTGAAACAACCCTTAGGCATCAATGGGTTCTCCTTTATCGCGAATGCGTACGTGAGTAGGCGCTTTATCGCATGTGAGATTTTGAAATTGGAATGCCATGTCCAGTGGTTGGGATTCCAGGTGAAATGGAGGTCCTGTGGCTCATGACCTCTATAAAACTACAAACGTCCTTTTATGTGGATATATACCCCGCATAACATTTTCGTAAGGTTCATTTTCTTATGTTCTACTGTAGAGGAAAACAACCATGCGTGAATTGCTATGTTGGACTGTATATTCAGGTAAGTCCATGGGGTGTGGCGTCTTACGGAATAGAATGCTAGAGAGCAATATTGTCACATAGCAGATTTTGCAAGGGCAGTGTCGGTATGTCATTGTTATTAATACGTGGTATAAATGGTATTCGGTATTTTATGTGGTTACTTAACTGCGGTATAATTTTCGCAGAGAGTACACTAGTGTAAACAACAATTCTTACATGCTTCCACCCAAAGGATGAAGCACTGCAGCCTTAATAAAAACGTCAATGCGATGTTATTATATAATTTTAATATTAATTAACATGTTGTCGAAAGTTGCATTTGTACGATTCGATCATGGTTTCGCAGATGAAGTATCGTAGTGGTTTCCAATTCCACAAATTAATGTTCACTCTGAGTTTTGTAGGACTGAGGTATCTTCTAATTTAAAGGAAGCCGAGAAAGTTAAGCGTTAAATACGTAGGTAATTTTGAGATTTAAAAGGCTTGAAATCTGTTTTTACAAAATAAGTTGTGTTGTAATTTGATATATTTACTGAGCATTGAAGGACCTCATAGCGGTTCTCAACTCATCTCACAAGGTTGGAGTTGGAGCTTAAATCCAAAATAAATATGTTGCACAAGACAAGATGATTTTTAATTACGGCATAACTGCCGTCCACCCAGATACTTTCATGGCATCCTGCCATGGGTTGGAAGGACATTAATATGATGCCTAACCTCGAGTATTATTTGTTTTCTGTGACACTTAGGTAATCTGCTTGACGCTAGTCAAAATACAGTTAGCTGTGACAGCAGCTAATTAGTGTGTCTAAGATATAAGACATAATTACACCACCATAGCGGAGTGGGTGGTGCATCGACAATGAGTTAATAGCCTAATGCAAGAAATGACTAATCGAAATATTGAACGACGGACAGACGAGGAAAATCTATATTGCTCTGCATAATGCGTAGTTAGCATTAATCAATAGTAAGGCTGAGGTCTACCATGGCGCTCTTTGACGCCAGAATTGTCCCAATACTCACCTATGGGATTGAGGTCACATGGGAAAAACTAGGAGTCGGAGATTATCGAGAAGGTCAAAGTTCGTCATCTGAATGCGGTGCGTGGTGTATCTAAATACAATCGCTCAAGGCTGGTATACACACTCGCTGGTGAGCCCTTTCCCTTAGATGACCTTTGACGCAAACATTGCTACCACCAGCGGACTCTTGGAGGAGGTAAATAGAAGAATGAGCGCTCAAAAGAGAAGATATCAGGATGGAGTTCTACACGACAGAAGCCATGACAAATAGAAGCTGGACTGAAGCTAACCAAGATCTCAGTCATTTCGTAAACTCAATGTCTGTACATGACTACCAACACAAGTTGTGCAAGAAGAAAGGTTACCATGACCCCAACCTGATGTGCGACTGTGAGTTCTGCGAACAAAAATGTGACAGATGTCATGTGATTCACTGCGAAAAAAATAAACCGTGGGAAATCAATTACAGGCCTTGCACAAATTGAAGAATGGATCTGTTCCTATATCCTTTATCTATACAAGTTGCACAATTTGTGCGCGTTCGTAATTATCAAAAATTGTTTCAAATTCTGAATATCGTTTAGAAAGAATGTCGAATTGCAGCAAAATTGAATTTCGTGCTAAGACTAGGAAATTACTCGTGCGAATTTTTGTCATGATGAAGATGTTCTATTCACTTTGTTCCTTAAACGTTCCAAACCATCTTCTTCGAGACATTTCCATAGCCACTTTTAAGAATCTATAGTTATTTTATGGAATCACTTGTATCGCACCAGGCAAGAACAGCACACATTTATAGTAATAATCGCTATTGTTTTTCGTAAATGGTCTGTTCTTTCTATTTTGCTGATGTGGCATTCTTAACTTGTTAAAATCAAAAACAATATTGTGTAATATATTTTGCCCTTGTGGCAGCCCTCGAATGAGGGAAGTATTTGAAAATGAGCAGCGTCATTATGCCCAACGAATAAATGTAATAATTCACCATGGCCTTATCTAAAAGTACCGAAAGTGACCATGAGAGTATTTGTGAATTGTCAGTGCAAATTCTCTAATTAAATATTTAAGTACCATTCCTCTAAGGAACTCACAGGTTTGAAGGCTGGTCAAAAATTCCAGCAAATGAGAATATAAGGTTTCTATTTGATGTATTACAGGTAAAGCTAGGATACTGAATACTACATGGGTTGGTTTTTAGTTTTGGCACCAATGCTTCAGTGCAAAGTTGCAACAATGTTGGGCGCTGCCACTTTTACCGACGGTTGCTGCCCTGCATCCCCTCCCTCAGAACACATGACCTCGCCCGTCCTCACCACCGTCGTGCGCAGTCACGCCCAGGGGGTGTCAACCAGATAGGGATCATTTGGCACCATCGGTGTAGTAGCACGTGCCAGTCGTATGGAGCGCTGTATATCGTGTATATCGTGTTGCCAACATATGCATGATACAACGTTGTAATTAAATTGCAAACATATCACTATATTTAGTCAATAAATATACACATAATTCCTAATTGACATTTCCTTGCAATTATCTTGCTCACAGACGATAATTACGGCACTTATCATTAAATAAACATTATTTTTGTCGGTTGGCGGCATTGCCTTCCCACACACTACTTCTGTTCTGTTCAAACATGGCGGTGTATTTACATTTCCTGTACATTACAGCAATATTTCTTCCCCAGAGTTTTCGATTGATTTCGCCTTAAATAGGGGCCGATAACGTAGATGTTAGGCCCCTTACAGCAACAATTATCAATATCAATCACCTTAAATACATGTGTTTCTTGATGTTCTGTGAAAAAGAAGTGCCGTAATCTTGGCGTTTTCAATTGGATGTAACCTGTAAACCAGTACCGGTATTTCCATTTCTGTTGTAAGTACCGATAATGCATTATGTATTATTAAATTGATTTCTTAAGAGAGTGCTGATATTATCGATAGGATTCTTATGAGAGCCATGCATTATTATTTGTGGACTTCCGTAGTCGTAGAAAGCTAGATTTAATGACTTTTTCCTAATTTAATTTTTTTTTGTTAGATTTTGTATTTCATGTTTTCTGTACCTCATTCTGTATATTTTGTATGTAGGTTATGGGAAAACATCACTCAGAATCTTGTGTTCTTGGCTGCAAAAGTAGAGGTTGGAGATACGCTCCTTTCATCGCTTCTCAGTCGATGACTCAAGGTATGTATCAATAATTAGGCTATTCTGTAATTATTTAGTCAGATTCCTTTGATGGCACTTTTTAAATTAAATTTAAAGTGATGATCCTCACGTCCTACATGGAGTAATCGCCACTGGGAGGGAGTATGGAACAACAACGCTCAGGACAGCTTCTGTCAGTGCGGGGAATCAAATCTCCAACCTCCAGAGTTGCTGCAGCCCCCCATTGGGGGCGCTATGCTCCCAGTTTATATCTTGGTTTAGAGTTCCCACATTTCTATACTCACGGCAGTGTCCACATGAAAACTCCACAAACAATACGATCTTGAAAAGGAAGCGTGCTAAAGCTTGAAAATGTGACGCATCTTGTTCTGCCCCTCGCTCTGAGCACTATACCGCTGTTGTGTGTTCAGAAACAGTCAGCAATGCTGTGATCATCCTACAGTCACCTCTCAGCTGTAACTGTTTAAAAAGAAAATTAATTGTTTTGTAAAATAGTCTTTGGGACTACCTTGCCCGCCCTCTCGATAACCTCTGTCTCGCTGTCACTGGCAGTACTTGTAACTACTGTAGTTATACATCTCAGCCCTAGATGGGTGAAGTGTGACCTTCACCGCCCGGAGTAGAATGCACTGTTTTATTAATTCATTCATTAATTTTGTACACTTGAATTAATCGAACAGCATGTGGGCTGTAACATGTAGGCCTACAATGACTACGATGCGACTAACATAACCTAATCAATTTGTAAGTGACTTGAAGTGTTCGAAACTTGTAATTACTGTCTAATTAGGTCTACTCACTCGGCCAATCTGAAAACTGCCATGTTTTAAGTTTTTTTTTTTTTAGTAAGATCTCTTGATCCAAAACCTGACTTAATGAAGCTAGTTATTTTGATAATAATAAATTTATTAAAGCACAAAATATGCAGTATGAAATTACAACTAGTTTGAACAGAACTGAGACAGAGATAACCTCCTCTGCCCACACCACATCACGTGGTATCGATTACATCTTCTACCACATAGGGCACATACACAATTTAAGTCTGGCTGATGAAATCTTCTGTTACGGTATTACACACTTTGAAGTGGAAACCATGTACCGAGAATCTCGTTACCAGGTGCCTCAGCTCGTAGGAGCTCTCTGTCCAGTCCCGTGATGTCATCGCATCAGTCGCGTAAAATTCTTGCCAGATGCTATCTTTCTTAGACTTCATTTCCTGAACTAGTGTCTCAAAACCATGTGTTGTTGGCAAAAGCATCTGCAGTCTCAGTTCTTCAACAAAGGGAAGCTCACTTGAGAGTTCATAAACCAAACGAGAAAGAGTAAATCGGAAGAGGCATAAGACATGTGGTTCAATTTTGTTTTTTGTGTGGGGTGAGGTATACCTCCCACCTACACCCACTCCCCAAATATCAAGCTGGAGGAATTTTGGGTATTAGTGACCCATGTGGACTCACATGTGGATTAGTTACATTAATCATAGGCTTAAAATTTTAGTTATTTATTGAAAGGTGAGGGTGGCAGTCCTATGGGTTGGATCAATCATAGATGTCCATTACATTAATAAATAGCTTCTGTGTTTTACTAAAATAAAGGTAGCGCTAAATGAACATAGAACGAGCGATAACATTCTCTATAATAGATGAATTAGCCAAAATACCTTATGAAACGATGAGAAATAAATCAAGGAGCGATGTTTTAATAGATGTTTCCTCCTCTGCCGTCAGTGACCCATCCAGCCATCCCAAATAGGATCACAGCATATAGGCTATAGGCTAGCGAAAATTACAGCTGTGGGTGCCATTGTTCAAATCAATCATCTTCAAAACAGTACCATAACAGTACTGCCAAACAAAGAAGTGCCCAGTTTAGTCTCTAGTGCGCAGCACTCGGTTCACTGCTCTTAATTAGGCTAGTGTGTGCAATATTTTCACTTCTCTGTAATGATTTTTTCCCCCATGGCTGAAATGAGTTATTTTTGTTATATGCTCTGTAATTATTATGCAGTATATCGCTCCGCTGTAATAAATATGTATTAATTTTTTCGTACAACATTGGTTTTGATAATGGTTACAGCCTAACGCATCCCGATGAACTTCTTTTTTTGATCAACAGTGATTTTGTATCCCAGTTCTTTTTATCAACAGTGATTTGGTATCTCGCATGTTGGCAGCAATGTGTGCGCCTTGGTGCGTGCTGCTAGAGTGAGCGTTGATGACAGTTGAACGAGATGCAAGCGCTGTCGAAACATGGCAGCCGTTTTTAAAATATCAATAAATAGAAAAACATATTTACGTACTTTAGCACATCATGAGGTTTGGTAGTGATCAGGGTTCCTAATTTTAATATGTAATATCGCCCAGAAGATGAAACAAGGACACAAGGTATGTAAAAGTTACATTCATGTCTGCTGCAAGTATAATCCGCATTCCACTTACATTCAGAATTAAGGTAGCACTGAATGAAAGTAGAACGAGCGATAACATTCTCTATAAGGGGCCGATTATATTCTTGGTAATTAGTGTCGATGATTTTCTGTAACAGCGAGATGGATACAAGACAAATATAATTGGTTTATTGTATGCCAAAGTAATGGTTGATATAGGCTAGCTAGTATATTTATTCCCACATGTTACTTTACCTAGGTATTAATTCTGAATGAAAGTAGAACGCAGCTTATACACTTGCATCAGACATGAATGCGACTTTTACATACCTTGTCTCCTTGTTTCATCTTCTGGGCGATATTACGTAGGCCTATTGAAATTAGGAACCCTGGTCACTACTGCACATCATATATGTGCTAAAGTACGGGGCGCCAGGAAATGTTCTCTGCAGATGCGAGAGGTTGCGTCATCAGTTTAGTTCGCAGCACGGTGTCCCTGATAGGGCGAAGGCCACGTGTGTGGGCTGTGAGCTGTCGAAATCGTCAGTGCGTATAGTTAGATTATTGGAAGAGTGCAACAGTATGTTATGAATGGCTGGGTGAGTATAAAGTTTACTGTTTGTTATGATACAAGCGACAGCCGTGCTACCAACGTAACTGGTGACTTAATCTCTCGCAGCAGCTTGTAGGCACTGCGGACAACATTCCCTGGCGCCCAGTATGTAAATATGTGTTTCTATATTTTGCTCTTTTAAAAACGGCTGCCATGTTCCGACAGCACTTGCATTTCATTCAACTGTCAACAAAGTCCACTCTAGCGGCACACACTGAGGCGCACAAATTGTTGCCAACATGTGGGATACAAAATCACTGTTGATAATAAAAAGTGGCATACAAAATCACTGTTGATAAAATAATCATTGATCTGGACGCGTTAGGCTGTAACCATTCTCAAAAACCATTGGAATGGACGAAACGAAGGTTAGAATGGTCAGGTGTTGGCGAGGTTGGTAGTACTGTTTTGATGATAGTTGATGTGAACAATGGCAGCCACAGCTGTAATTTTGCCTATATAAGTCGTGATTCTTTTTGGGATGGTTGGGTGGGTCACAGAGAGCGGAGGAGGAAACATCTATTTAAACTTCATTCCCTGATTTATTTCTCGTCGTTTCATAAGGTATTTTGGCTAATTTATGTACTATAGAGAATGTTATAGGTGTATTATCCAGAGTTGGGATCTGACAGTTCGGCGGAGAACTGTTGAACTAAAGGCAGCGGTGCCACGAATGCTGCTGTCCACCACGCGCATACTTCCATCCTCCAGCTCTTTTCCTCATGCTCATAATATCATTAGCACCGTTATTACATTTATTACTTTTTTATTCAGATGGTTTTCAAAATCTTAAACAAACCAATGCTTAAATCTGTTCGGTGCAAACTGTAAAACAAAATATTAGCCCGTCAAATTGAGGAGAGACCTAAATTATTGTAATGAATAGCAATAACAATATTACGAATACTATCATAAAGCAAAAATGATCAAAGCGAAACGACAACACGTGATTGTTTCCGTGATTTTTAGTTATTTATATTTCCTGTAGAATAAGTTTCAAGTCACAAGTAACACACAATTGTATTACAAAATATAGGCTCATTGTGTAGACTATTAAGTCACCCTTTAGAAGACAGAAGCTAATCACAGTAGTCTTACTAATTACAAGAGCAGAGGCGGTAGCCTACGTTCCTGCGCGCGACTGAATGGAATTAATGGTTCGCCTGATGCTCAGAACTGACACTAACACTGCTACATACATAAATAACGGTCTCTAATGAATCATAAGTACCGTATAAATATAAGTATAAAGTATAAATAAGTATAACTCAAACAATTATAACTCATTAAAACAACAGATTATGAAACGCAGCAAGGTGAGTGTGCACTGGAGGCAACCAAACAAGCGACTGATCGGCGACAAGCAAGTGGTGAAATAGCATCATTCAAATTGGCAGCGCTGTATAGTTTCCATGGCAACAAGCCATGCGGGCGATCTAGTCGTCAGCTGTTTTTGCCCAGTGGTGCTGAATTGTCAGATTCCAACTCTGGAAAATACACCTATAGGTAGTGAGTTATTGTTCTTTCAAGGGGCGGAACTACGAGGTCATCTGCCCCTTATGGAGAATGTTATCACTCGTGCTACTTTCATTCAGTGCTACCATAATACCACCTTGTGGTGTGGTAGCTGCCACTCCTAAGGTCCTGGCTAGTTTCCAAGTAATTTAATTCTGGTCTGAGGGTTGGAACGACTCACAATCAGCTTCGTGAGCCAGAACTGAGAAGAGGTAGGTTCGATTCTCACCTTGGCCATCCAAGAAGTGGTTTTCCGTGGTTTCCCCACTTCCACTCCAGGCTAACGCTGGGATTGATCCTAACTTAAGGCAATGGTTGCCTCCTTTCCACTCGTCACCTGAATTACAAAAAGTAGGCTATACTGCTCGGGTTCATTTTCCATGTTCTGTGAACTTGCGGGGTGAGGAGAAAGAACAGGGGAGGGTCAGGCGAGAAGAGAAGGGCCTGTCAACTGCCCGCCGTGATATCTGGTATTCCTTTCTATTCCAATAATGCTAACTTAGGGCTGTTGCTCAAAACACTGTGGTGTTACGAATGAGTGAGTGAGCCACCGACCAATGTATTTGGTTCTGTACTATGCACGGACCAAGGAACCTCATCACTCGTCAACACCACTGCGATGCACATTTCTCTCAGGTTCACGCAGCTTAGACCCGAGCAGTACACACTACTACAGGTACTACAATAACACAGATTATCATACAAATCCTACATACTTCCAAATACATGGGGCTAAATGAATTAATATCAACAACACAATGATTCTACAATAAGTGATTCTTTTAAAATGTAGTTATAGTAGGTGCAGTGCAACTATACACATATCAGCAAATTCAAGTTCTCCATTTGAAGCATTACATATTTTATTAAGTTTATTGCTTCAACATACAAACTTGCATGTGTTGTAGGAATTTGCTGTTCATCAGTGTTAGCCATGGCATAAAGGAGGGAAGAGGTTCATTATCCTGTGCTATAGCCTACTGTTATGCCTTGGCAAGAAAGAAGAAAGGAACATGCCTCAACACGTACTTTTAGGAGGACCAGATTTGATTTCTGTATTTTTGCTAAGTGTGATCTTGGCTCTCCCTGTTATTTTTCTTCGTTGACAACTTTTTAAATAAAACGATGATTTCTAGCAGTATTGAGGTTTTTCTTGTTTTTCATTGAAAGTCCTATTTCTCCTTTCCCCTTCACAGGATGTCATAGAATTTACTGTATTAGTGTGCGATGATTTTTTTTGATGTACTTACTGTATTTCACCCTGTAAAAATTGGTGAACTGGATATATTTTAAAAGGGAATATGAAATGAACTACTGTATATACATTTTGTAATATCCAATTATTTTTCTGAAATTTCAGTCTCCCAATGAATTTGGCACTAAGTGCACTAACAATTTTAGTGTGATCTGGTTACACCACCTGTTTACTTAGCATTCTCTCTTAACATTTTACTGTTATTGTTAACAGCATCAAGCATTTTAAGATATGAATATTCTCCCTTCCCAGTACTTTTCCTTTGCAGTTTATTCTAATAACTGATTGGTTATAGGCCTAATTAGGCCTAATGTGGTTAATTGGAAGGGACCCTATTTTTAAGGTGAGCAGTAATATGCTGCAGGCCTTTTAGTAGCCTAATTCTTGTCACCAATGCAATATGCTCCAATTGCAACTGAAAGAAATGTAAACATGTAAATTATTGATGAGGTCATGTCCTAAAATAGGGGCAGATGACGTCGTAGTTCCGCCCTTTAAACAACAATAACTAACTAACATGTCCTAAATGCTGTGATTGTTCATTTCAGAGTTCAGGAATTCACAATTTCCCACTTAGGTATTATTAAAAAAAAAAATGTTATTGGTATTTTGATTGTGATTTATTTCTTGTTGATCATATGATTATCTCCTCACTTAAAAACGTGCTATAAGTATTGGGAAGATGGTGATTTTCGGAACATTGAAGTGGATAGAGAATTTAGGACGAGAATATTTAGTGGAACGAGGGGAAGGGTTGGGGTAGGCTACCCGCACGGCCGTGCTACACGTCAACTAGTACCACGGCCAAACACCAGACAGCGCTGAAGTCTTAGGTGCCAAGAATTAGCATGGCTGTCGGCTATCTGTAGTAGTAGGTAATCTGTGGTCACGCCTGTTAGATGAGTAGTGTGAGACCAGCGCTCGCGAAAGACAGTCGCAATGTTTTCCAAGCAGGAGCAGAGAACGTGGATAAAAATTCAGTGTGTTGGGGGTCGCAGTGCTAAACAGTGTCACCGAGGATTGCAGGAAGCGTGCGGTGCAGCTGCGTTACCGTTCAGAACGGTAGCAAGATGGGTTGCAGCCTTTCGAGATGGGCGCGAACGTGTGGAGCACATGCCTCGATCTGGTCACCCACCAGTAAGTGATGACAATGTACAGATGGTGTCCGCGTTAGTAGAGGTGGATCGGAACGTAACGATTCGTCAATTAGAGCAAGATACCGGACTGGCGCATTCAACTGTCCTCCACATCCTGAAGCACTTACTGAAAATGAGGAAGATTGCGTCCAAATGGGTTCCGCATGACTTAACAGACATGCACAAATGGCTACGATATGACGCCTGTCATATGCATTTGCAGCGTTATGAGCGCGAAGGAGAGGCCTTCTTACGGCGTATCATAACCATTGACGAGACGTGGGCCAGATCTTATAAGCCACAATTAAAACGCCAAATTGAACGAGTAGCACCACGGATCACCACGGAAACAAACAGTTCGACCAACCCCCACCAATGTGAAGGTTATGTTGATTCTTGCCTATGATTGGGATGGTGTGATCATTCACTATACTGTTCCCCGAGGGCAAACCGTTAATGCGGCGTACTATTGTTCGTTTCTGCAAGACCATCTCTGAGGAGCTCTGAGAAGGAAACGGCGCCACCACATGGTTACACCGCCCATCGTTCTGCATGACAATGCTAGGGCACACACAGCAGGCGTTGTGTCGGCATTGTTGGATCGCTGGGGCTGGGATGTCCTCTATCACCCCTTATATTCTCCCAACATCAGTCCCTGCGACTATGATCTCATCCCGAAGATGAAGATGACAATGCGCGGGGAGCGCTTCCGCACCATTGAAGACGTTAAGCAGGCTGCCGAGCGCTCTCTTCGTACCATCAATAGATTGGGCAGTGCCAACGGGATCCAACGACTTCCGCATCGCTGGGAACACGTTGTACGCAACGGTGGGGACTACATCGAGGGACTGTGAGACTTGGAACCATCTAAGTGAGTTATTAATCCAGTTATAACTAAGGTGCCAAAACTAAAAAACCAACCCATGTATATAACACAGTGAAACATACATTTTCAGATAACTGTTCATGGTTCACTATGCACTGGAGCCACTGTCTAATTTTTTTGTGAAGTTTCAAATTATTATATCCCTATCATGATATATTTTATCTACAAATTCATATTCTAATGCTGGATTTTACAAAAGTTAGTTATATTCAGGAATGTGAATACTCTTTTTACTAACGCACTGCTGAACATTATTTTGGAAAGTTTACAATATTGCTATTCTAACCTTCCTCTCTACGAGAATTCTTCATTCTTCTCTTTATGAAAAATATATTTTACTGTAGTATTTTACATTTGGAATTTCCCCAGTATAATCACATCTGTTTCAGCAATAATAATACTTGCGTAGTGGATCGGAGGTAATATGAGGTGTTGCAATACTACACATGTAAACAATTATCGATATTGTGTTCCAAATAGTACGAATAACTCCATTTTTAAATTAATGTTTTTTAGTCGGTCAACACGATTGTACCCAATTGTAATGAGTGGTTCCATAATCCTGAAAAAATACAAGAGATTAATAAATACACATGGATGATCAGTTTCGATCGTCAAGCGATCATCATCAGATCCTTAACACTTAAGCTGTAAAATCTACGTGTATGTCCATAAGTATGGGTTTTAATATTTATAATACGTACACTTATTTAGTTACAGTAAATTCGATGCCATGTTGTTTTGTGTTTTTCAGGATTAGGGAAAGTCACATATTTGTCCTTACTTAGCAGTTCTAACACTATACAAAATTTCAGTTTCATTGCTTAAATAGTTTCGGAGATATTGAGAACCGGTTAAACATATCGCATAGGTGCCATGTTGGGTTGTTTTATATATATGCTCTTGAATTATATGCCAGCAGATTGATATTATAATTGTGGCACATTAAACGAATCTACATTTCTACCGCTTGTTTAGGACGCGAGAAATATTAAAGTGTTATTAAAAATTGGCACAGCCGCCATTTTGGAGTTCTCATAGAAATTGAATTAAAATACACGTCAATGTAGTAAGCCTACTACGAAGATTTATTGTGCTAAATGTCACCACCCTCGGATAACAAAATAACGAGCAAAATCCATATAGATATTTAAATTTCGCGGCACCACCATGTTGGATTTATGTTCATCAGGTTATTGAAAAGGCCCATAGGTGACTTATGTTAATAGCCTCTATCAACATACTCAATGTCAGTTTGATTGCTGCAATTGATTCGCAGATATTGAGAACCGTCTAGATTTCATCTTGTATAAGCATTTTTCGTACCAAGCTTCACTGCGCTCAGTTGATTAAATCTCGAGAAAATGCCATTTTAATATTTTAACCTCACCTGGCCGCCATGTTGGTTTTGTACATACCACGTCTTTAAGCGTCGCATAATTGAACTTCCCTCAGTATTCTCTATGACCATACAAAAGTCCAGGGTGATACCAGTAATAGGTTCGGAGATATAGAATGGATGTGAAATATTTCGCACAGCCGCCATGTTTGATTGGTGAACCGTATTTAAATTTGATTTACATTTACATTAAAATCGCTCCATCAATTTACATTTAATTAGGTGGACACACACATACGCCCACACACACACATGGACAGAAGGTGATCTCATAAGCCTATTTTTTCATTTGATGGTCATAGGAGCACATTCACAGCGAGCCCCTCATATTCACAGTTTCATGTTATATTTAACCCCCACGATATCCAAGTCCATCCAATGAATCAACAAGAACAATATCTAAGAGCAAACCATACTTTTATTTTTCACAATGCAAATAAACAAGTACGTGTGCATACCTACGCCTAGCCACTTAAAAGGAGCATGAAAGTTGAAGAATGGCACTTCCAACTCACGATGTTCACATAGTTCCTTAAAGTTCACAGAAATATCTATTTTAGTATTGGGTGATAATATTTCACCTTGCTATTGAAATATATACTTGCCGGCTGTGTGGCTCAGCGGTAACGTTCTCGCTTGCTGTACCTAAGTTTGCTTGACCGAATCCTGGCGCAGTCAGCTGGCATTTGAGGGTGCGCAAATGCGAGGGAGCTGTATCAGTTGATTTACTGGCACGTTAATGTTCCCCTTCGGGGCAATATTCCGGCACCCCGGCGTCTCTAAAATCCACAGCAGTTTAAAGGGACGTAAGACCCATAACATTATGATGAAATATATATTTTAAAATCCCCACGAAGCTTTAAAACTGCAGTAAAAATATAAATGTTGTTGCAACGTTCGTAACTAGAATTTTGGCAGTCAGCTTGGTGGTATCTTGGAATTGTTCGGGAATTCAAATTTTCATATTGAGGTTATGTGCCTCAACATGAAACGTAGACTGAACCGCGCATCCTGCTTCGCTAACAGAAGCGCTTGGTAGTACTACTTTATGGCAGGCAATCGTTGGACAACTGATAATTTAATGTATTAAAAATTTACTCATATTTATAACTATTCAACGTAGTTCCTTTTTTAATACGGAGTTTATAAGCACTGCCATTGTCTCTAATGTAATGATTCATGTATTTTATTGACCACATCGTGGTGCAGTGGCTAGCATTCTTGGCTTTCACCTCTGAATCCGAAGTTCGATATCTGGCTCTACCTAGGAATGTAATTTAGATCTGATGGGCTGGAACAGAGTACACTCAGCCTCATGAGACAAAACTAACGTGAAGTGGGTTAGATTCCCACTCAGTCATTCCAAAAGTGGTATTCAGTATTTTCCCAATTCTATTCCGGAGAAGTGCCAGGAAGGTTCCTAACTTACGGTCATGGCTTCCTTCTCTCATTAATTACAACACAATAAATCAGATTATTAGACAAATCCATCCCACACCCAAGTACACGTGGCTAAAATGACCAGGCTCCTAAATAATACACAATAAAAACAACGACATGCATTTTATTAATTTATTCGAACATTAATTGAGATAGCATCGGATTGCCGTTCTTAAGATCTATATTTGTTTTTATTAAACACATAAGTGTATTATAAGAAGTTAAATCGCAAGAATTGTACAAATTACAGGCACCCTTACACACATTAGTAGAGGAAAAGGAATGATACAGATTGTCTGAAAGGATTCACACACCTGGTACTGGAAAAATTAAAGGTTTATTGCTACAATATAAAAGGGAAGTTCTGAAAATTAATTTTCATCATTTTTGTTATCCCAGTGACCTTTATTGCCAAACTGACATATACCATGGCATCATGAACTCGGTGCACCGCAGTGCAATGGATTGTGGCACAGCTTTCTCCGGAGTCAGGTTTCCTGGTACCCATCTTGCAGACACTTTTTTTTTACCCGAAACATCGTGGTGAATATGATGGGTCCAGGCCTGGTCAAAACACAGTGTGGACGCCACGTCTGACACTGTTATGCGCCTGTCTACCAACACCATTTCCTGTACTCGAGCAATGTTGCTTACATTCGTGGATGTGGAGGGACGCCCATTTAGATCTTCATCCTCCACATTCTGCCGACCTTCACTGAAAATGCAACAGCAGCGAACGATCGAATGGTATTGGGCCATTCTGCTGCTACTCTCTCTTCGTCTGCAATATGCGCATGCGTCATTCCCCCTCCCTGACGTTCCTTCCGACGTTGAACCAGCCACGGGTGTGGCGGTTCTTTGTGTTACCTGATGTACCATCTGCTCGTGCAAAAAAAAAAAAAAAAACGAAACTTACTTTCGGAACTACCCTTGTAGTAATCCCTAAACCAAAGTACTGGCGATAAATTACATGCATTAAAAGTGTAATCTGCAATGCTTTCGAAATATTGTAATTACCTTCATATGTTGAAATCAATAAATAAGGGACACGAGCAACTAGTGGGTTGCAGTCGACGAGGGGCATTATTTCACCTTAAGGAAACATTGAACGTACAGTGGCAATTGTTCAGAGGATTGTTTTACTTTTTACTGTTATAGTCTAAGTTCACAAACATATCATTTTTATATTTATTTTGAAAAAGTACAATGCAGAAAAGAAACGAAATTTATTGCTTTCCAGACGATCAACACGATTGTACCCAATTTTATTGAGTGTTTCCCTAATCCTGAAAATCGTTTCCATGAGATTAATAAATGTAAGTGTATTGTCATGATATTATTTGTATTTATTAATGTCATTTTATTTTTCTGGATTACAATTTTGCGTACAATCGTGTTGACCGACTGAAAAGCATTACATTTCGATTACTAAGACAGCACTGAAAAATGACTTCCATTACGATAATGCACAAAATAAACATGAATACAAAGCGTAAAGGAGAAAACCCTCAGTGAGCAGTTCTCCTCCATCAAGGGAGATTTCGACATGTAGAAAAAAATGTTAACCTTAATGTTGTATTTTATGACTAAAACATTAAATTCTTAATCCACATGAATTGTTGGATCTAATAGAGGCAATTTTAAATAACTGTGATTTGCCATCAGTTCCCGAGACTGAAATTCACCATAACGTTTCATCATGAAAGCACTACTGCACTGCAAATAGGATGGAGAATTGTAGGAAAATACGAGCTTAATACGTACTGGTTTATTCACACAATGTAGCCTCTTCAAATGCTAATTTCTGTGCTATATTTAGTAATTAGGTAGCGTCGATTACGGCGAGAAGATGTATGTTTGCAATTAAATCCACCGAGAGCTCACAAAAAAATGATGAATATTATATCTAAAAAGGTTGAGGCCAAGTGCTTGAAGCCGAGAGGTGAACGGAGTTGCTAACGAGTAAATCACACCCCTTCCTTGGGGACCAGGAGCTTTGCGAGGAGAAATCTTGTTAAGCGTCCCGTGAGATTACATCCGTACAACATCGGGAGAAAAAATCGCCAAAATATGAGAGCGAGCTAATGCTTTTCATAATACATTACTTCGATAATATAGGGTGTGATTTTACACCGTACTGTGAGAGGCTGGAATGTGAAGGAACGAGAAACACAAGGCAATACAGTAGGATAATTAAATTACGTTAGAAAAAGAGCTCTCGTGCCGTGAACGTAGCTAATGAATAAATCAACCGAGCTAATGTATTAGCCATTTCAATATGTAACTCGACATCAACCCCACGGTTAAGATTCGTGCCAATTCTATTGAAATCGATCTAGCTTTATCTGTTGTTGTTGTTGTTGTTAATTCTGTAAGGACTTCTCACCAAGGTGGACTGGTTTCCATTCCCGGTCAATGCATTTGAGATTTTCGAAGTGAAAAGCCATGTTCTGTGGTTCGGATTCCACGTTAAAAGGAGGTCCCGTGGCTAATAATCACATGATTCATGGTCGCGTAAAACTACAATCTTCCTTCATTCTTTAGAGACTTTGCGACATCGTGGTCATGTAGCCCCGTGTACTAGGGTATGTGCAGAATTTGTCTGAATACCTCTGGCACTGTGATTAGTGTGTTTGTTTTTAATTGAGGTAGGACATGGGTAGGAAACGGCTGTGGCTTTGCGTTAGGTACCATCCCAGCATTTGTCCGGACTAGAGGTGGAAAACCACGGAAAACCACTTCCATAATGGCTGAGGTAGGAATCGATCCCGCCTCTTCTCAGTTTTTGCCTCACGTGGCTGAGTGTACCCCGTTCCAGTCCCCAGACCAGAAATACGTCTATTGGCAGAACCGGGAATCGAACCCGGATCTCCATGGTGACAGCGAAGAATGTTAGCCACTACGCAACGTGGCGGACTGCTTTATCTGTAAAGTATAGCCTAAATACGAGGGCGGTTGAAAAGAAAGACAGTTGTAAATAACAAAACAAATTGACCAAATGTTATGCGGAAATAGGCTGTTGATTCATTAGGTGATTTGCGACATCATGGTTACGTAGCCTCGTGTACTTAGTAGTGTGTAGAAGTTGTCCAAAACTAGAGGTGGAAAACCACGGAAAACCACTTCCATAATGGCTGAGGTAGGAATCGATCCCGCCTCTTCTCAGTTTTTGCCTCACGTGGCTGATGTCTATGCTAGTGTGTGTACTTGTAATGGAGGTAGGATTTGGGTAGCAAGCGACCGTGTCCTTATGTTAGATATCATCCCGGCATTTTCCTGGAGTAGAAATGTGGAAATCACGGAAACACCACTTCCAGGATTATTGGGGTAGGAGTCACACCCTTCTCTACTCAGGTTTGCCTCACGAGGCTGAGTGTATCCTTTTCTAGCCCTCAGACCAGAATCAAAGTTCTTGGCAGAGCCCAGAATCGAACCCGGACCTCCGGGGCGACAGAAAAATATACATGCCGCTACTCTAGAATGTGGACGATACTACCCTACCAGCGAACTGTTACCAGTGGCGGAAATCGGAACTAATGCGCTCCTCCCAGCCACACGCCTGCGATAGACATGCAGTCGTCGCCAGGCAAACCACATCGCATGCCATTTGTGTGCATGATTCATGCTGGGTCGTGCGCTATGCGGTGTGTTCTCATAAGGTTCTTATTGTATGACTGTACATGCATTCCCCTCTTGCCCTGCCTCCGCTCGCTGCAGCCATAACGAGGCGGGATGACGTAATATATACACTACAGGCCCGCTCCACGTCTAGCGGTAACAATTCCCAGGTAGGGTAGTACCAGTAATAAACTGAGCAATAATAAAAGTAATAAAAGTAAACAAACAGATAAGTGTTCAGTTAACCGAGATGTTTTGTACTGTTAAATTTCTTGGGATCCTAGAGGGATGGATTTGATTTGCAATTCACTAGTCTTCTTCTTATAGGAAGTCTGCATTATGATGGAGAATCTGATTGGCTAATTGTTTATTGGCAATAAATACAAGGAAGACCATGGGTCTTTGGTGGGCTGGAAGCAATTTCTTTTGTTCCAGTGGAATTCTCTCTGTCGGTGGCGTTGAATGTTCGTCAGGCAGAATCAATGACAACGCCTGTTTATTACCCCATACGTGGTCTGGAGAAATGAAGCGAGAAGAAGAAAAAGAAGTTTACGAGTCCTCATGGAAAATGCTTCTAGCAAGCAATATACTGCAGTTAAGCATATGGAAAACACAACATTAAAACCGCGCATAAAACTTGTCACGAGTCGTTATTTTAACAACCTGAGAGGATAGCAGTAACTGTTTATTTCACTGTCTTCTCTAAGTTTTCGTTATTCTTGCGACTGCGTGCCCATTTCACGAGTCGACCATCCAGCTCAGTGATGTACAGAAATATACCATTGATAAATTTTGCTTTAAGAGCAAGCATAGACTTAGCGCATCAAGCTGGATTCCTAGTGCACAGATCTAATACACTGACTGACCATATTGTAGAGCGCTGCATTTCTTTTGCGTCAGGAATAGATATTAAATCAAATTCTACCTATATTCAGCTGTTTTAATTGCATTTGTACTGGAAAATGTCACTCATGCTGAGATCTTTCAGATAGACCTGAACAGTCAATACTGTAACTTTCAGACGGTCTATACAATATAATTCCAATTACTGCAATTTTTTTTCGCTATCATTTTACCCTCCAGGGTTGGCTTTTCCCACGGACTAAGCGAGGGATCCCATCTCTACCGCCTCTGAGGGCAGTGTCCTGGAGCTTGACACTCTCTGAGTCAGGGATAAAACTGGGGTGTGTGACCAGCACTACGCCCAGGCGGCCTCACTTGCAAAGCGAACAGGGGGCCTGATGAAGGGATAGAAAGAGTGGGACGGTTAGGCAAGGAAGTGGGAAGGCGGCGGCTGGGGCCTTACAGTAGGAACCATCCCGGCATTTGCCCGAAGAAGAAGTGGGAAACCACGGAAAACCTCTTCGAGGATGGCTGAGGTGGGAATCGAACCTCCTCTACTCATTTGGGCCACCCGAGGCTGAGTAGATCCCGTTCCAATCCTCATCCTCATCCAAATTTCGTGGCAGAGCCGGGAATCGAACCCAGGACCTCCGGGGTGGCAGCTAACCATTCTGACCACTACGCTACAGAGGCGACTCAATTACTGCAATATGCGAAACAAAAATCTGAAAGAAAAAAAATCATTAAGTTATACAGACTAGGATACCGGTTGAATCAGCTGCCCGAAATAATATAGTTTTATGCATCCCAACTAACGCGTGTTGTCAGGAAGGTCGATATTTCTCTGCTTGCATCTCGTATGGTACTAATGTACTGCAAGCATGATGATGTTAATGATATTATTGGGTTTACGTCCCTTTTAGAGACGCCGGGGTGCCTGAATTTTGCCCCGAAGGGGATCTTTAACGTGCCAGTAAATCTACTGACACGGCTCCCTCGCATTTGCGCACCCTCAAATGCCACCTGACTGCGCCAGGATACGAAACTGTAAACTTGGACCCAGCAAGTGAGAACGTTACCGCTGAGCCACGCAGCCAGCCAACACTGCAAGCATATCCCGCAAACGATAATGGACCCTATTGTTTCTCCCTCGTGATACTCTGTAGTCACATCGAGGAGAAAATAATCGTATTCAGTATCGTTTGCAGCATATGCTTGCAGTGCATTAGGTCCATACGGTATGCATGCCGAGAAATATCGACCTTCCTGATAACAACGCGATAGTTTGGCTACATCAAATAATATTATTGGGCCGCTGATTCACTGGGTATTTGTTATGGACTAGAGAAGGAGAAAACTACGGGATGACATGTTTCGCTCGTCAAGCGAACATCATCAGATTCGGTCACTAAGGATAAATTTAGGTATAGTGGAAAAGTGTACACCAGTATTTAAAGTTATTCAGTAGCCTTAGTGGTCTTAACAGCGTTAATGGCGCACAAGGAATTAATTAAACTCACTTTGGTTTAAACCACAATATGCGATCTTATTAGTAGCTTTTGACGTCCTAGGCACGCATTTTGGTTTTGTGTAGAATATCTCTTATAACATTTTTTTGTCGTTCATGTATTTATGTACTTGCTATAGGATTGGATGCGGACGTGGTCTCAAGTTGGGTACTCTTCAGGTACTTGGCAGGAGCAGAAATGGGAAACCACAGATGACCGCATTTAGGTGGTTAAGTTGAAAATCGAACTCACATTGCCTCAATTTAACCATAGGATATTGTGTATTCCCAGTTCAAAACCTCACCGGGGAACATTACAAATATACATCTCAGGACCTCTCGATTCACGTCGCAATGTTCCTTTGACGGACCTGTGTTCAATTTCTTAGCAGAGCCAAAATTCGAATCTAAGACCTTTGGGACTACAGTCCCAAAACGTACCACTAGGCAACGGATGTGCCCTCAGAAGTGTTCTGAGATCTGTACGAGAGTAGAAATCTGGGCTAGATGATAACAATTAACTAGCCATTGCTCCATTTTCTTAATAGATCAATGGCAATGGTTAGGTAGGTTTCTTCCAGATTTCTGGCACACAATTCTCACTTTTACTTTGCAGAATCATTCATGGCACGCCAGAATAACATTCGTAAGCTTACTATTTTGCACTGCACTTGGTGAGGTATTTATTTTTAGGCTGCCCTCCTCTGAACTAGGCTTAGCTGCGTAGGTGATCGATCAGCTCTTTTCTTTACGTTTTCTTCGTTTTAAATTAATTTCGATATATCTTTCACGAAAAAGTCAGAAACATCCAGTAACCGAGCCAGGGAAATAACAGTAACAATGGGATATTCAAATCTCTACGGCCCAGCTGGGAACTGATCTCGGAACTCTTCGGGCCAAAGTCTAGCATGCTAACCAAAAGCCACGAATCCAGACGTATTCAGACTCTTTCTGACAGATAGTTTCTGTACTATTCAACATATTGAACACTACAAATCCTGAAGTCCAAAGAAAATATGGTAGACCCATAGTTATGTAGCCCTGTTCCAAACCCAGGCTACGACATTGCGATTGTAATTATACACACATCAAAAAAAGTTTTGCATCACCTCGGTTCCCAGATCTCCGGCATATAGACGTTGACTGTGTATATTGTATCCAAGATACAGTCCCTTTGACTGTTCATAGATGTCACTAAAACTGCTCAAAGATGTAAACAACCATGCATGAGCAGGGCCTATTAGACGGAGGGGGTACGACAGCCGATCAGTTCCAGTCATTCCACCAGGACGAAGGTACGCTGCTCATGTTGTCTGTAGTTCTACCATGCCTAGAAGGTCAATACCGCAGTTCGATCGCGTCCGCATTGTTACTTTGTGTCAAGAAGGGCTCTCAACAAGGGAAGTTTCCAGGCGTCTCAGAGTGAACCAAAGCGATGTTGTTCGGACATGGAGGAGGTACAGAGATACAGGAACTGTCGATGACAGGCCTCGCTCAGGCCGCCCAAGGGCTACTACTGTAGTGGATGACCGCTACTTACGGATTGCCGCTCGGAGGAACCCTGACAGCAATGCCACCATGTTGAATAATGCGTTTCGTTCAGCCACAGGACGTCGTGTTTCAACTCAAACTGTGCGCAATAGGCTGCATGATGCGCAACTTCACTCCCGACGTCCATGGCGAGGTCCAGCTTTGCAACCCCGACACCATGCAGCGCGGTACAGATGGGCCCAACAACATGCTGAATGGACCCCACGGAATTGGCATCACGTTCTCTTCACCGATGAGTGTCGCATATGCCTTCAACCAGACAATCGTCGGAGACGTGTTTGGAGGCACCCTGGTCAGGCTGAACGTCTTAGACACACTGTCCAGCGAGTGCAGCAAGGTGGTGGTTCCCTGATGTTTTGGGGTGGCATTATGTGGGGTCGACGTACGCCACTGGTGGTCATGGAAGGCTCCGAAACGGCTTTACGATACCTGAATGACATCCTCCGACCCATAGTGCAACCATATCGGCAGAATATTGGAGAGGCATTTGTCTTCATGGACGACAATTCTCGACCTCATCGTGCACATCTTGTGAATGCGTTCCTTCAAGATAACGACATCGCTCGACTACAGTGGCCAGCATGTTCGCCAGACATGAACCCTATCGAACATGCCTGGGATATGTTGAAAAGGGATGTTTATGGACGTCTTGACCCACCAACCACTCTGAGAGATTTACGCCGAATTGTCGTTGAGGAGTGGGACAATTTGGACCAACAGTGTCTTGATGAACTTGTGGATAGTATGCCACGGCGAATACAGGCATGCATCAATGCAAGAGGACGTGCTACTGGGTATTAGAGGTAGTGGTGTGTACTGCAATCTGGACCACAAATGCTGAAAGTCTAGCTGTATGATGGTACAACATGCAATGTGTGGGTCTCATGAGCAATAAAACGAGCTGAAATGTTGTTTGTGTTGATCTCTATTCCCTTTGTATTTAACGGTTCCGGAACTCTTGGAACCGAGGTGATGCAAAACTTTTTTTGATGTGTGTAATATTAGGTTTGGAGCTTGGCTCTTTCAGCCCCGTGAGGACAGCTGGGAAGATATAGAGGTTTATATCCTTATCGTGGTCATCCTAAAAGTAAACGAAGTAATGTTCCTTGACTACTCTTTAAAATCCAAGCTAATATTGGGTTGGCACCCAACTTAGAGGCAGCCGCTTTTAGCTCGAGTGGACGTCATTGGCTACCATTCCTGAAATCCTGGGTTCAATTGCCAGCTCTACAAAGAAATGTACATCTGGTCTGAGGGTTGAAATTGAATTAGTTCAACTTCATAAGTCAAAACTGGAAAGATTTCGGTTCGTTTCTCACCTCTCCGCTATCTTAGGAGTGATTTCCACGGTTTTCCGCTACTATTCAGGCACATATCAGTATGGTAGCCTGCCTTACGCAAGGCTAATGCCGAATTATTTCAAATTATTTCAGGAATAAGAAAAACACACACATATACTGATAACACAAGAAAATTAAAATGAAAATCTACAGCCTGCTTCCAGTCGACCAACCGGGTCAGGGGATGGAATGAATGAAGCCCCCATCTAGAGGCGAGGATATGAACTGTGCCGGCTGCCGAAGCCTGTCGCACTTTCCTGGGGCAATGATTAAATGAATGACAGATGAAATGAAATGAGGTGGAGAGTGTTGCTGGAATGAAATTTGTGACAGGGAAAACCGGAGTACCCGGAGAAAAACTTGTCTACCTCCACTTTGTCCAGCACAAATCTCACATGGAGTGACCGGGATTTGAACCACGGTCCCAGCGGTGAGAGGCCGGTGTGCTGCCGCCTAAGCCACGGAGGCTTCACTGATAACACAAGAATGGGTTGCAAACAGTTCCAAGCACACACAGGACCACAATGTTGCAAGCACCATTGCAAGCAAAACCATCTCCTTCCCAACCCTAAATCTGGTTGTAACCACACTCACTAAAGTTTGTTCGCCGAGTCGAGACAGTGGAAGTAAACACAGCTGTGCGCGTGATTGCAGGGGTGCGCAGAGTTGTGCCCGTTGAACATACGCCGACTTCAGTGCTGTCTATAGCTTACACGTGAAGCTTAAGTTACCGTTTGCATTGTACAGTGTGATTTCTATTTTTGTTGAGAGCTATGATTTTATTGCTTATTGTTAGTTTATGTATTTAATTAAGTAATAATGTAATTAGTTCTAAACTGCTTAGTATATGCAAGAATTAATTTTGATCGTATGTCCACGGGTTTTATACAGTCGATATTTCGTTGTAGACGCAATATCAAGCTCTACTGACTCAACAGGACTAATAACACCCGTACTGTCTTCTGCTGTGGGACCATGGGAACTTGATGTCATTATAGAAGAAACTGAAGACCACCTAGCTATGAATGTTAACCATGCTAACAGCAACAGCTGGTCTACTGAAAACCGTATCTATCGCAATATACTGTATTAGATTACCGAGAGGGTAATGAAATGTTTCGCATTTATTTTATGATTCCTGTGTACTGTAGTTTGCCATGTATTGACAATATTCGTTACTATATAGTAGAAAGAAAGTAACTGTAAATTGTTAACCGGGGCCGCAGTACAGACTTGTCTTTTCTACGTATACGGCATGATAAACTATCTGGAATCATCTTGTCTAGCCCTGTCCGACTGAGCCGACCACGTGAACTGAGCGTGTTTCCCTGTCCGGGCAGTCAAGTGATCACGTGTAAGTATTTACCAGCACTGTCTCGACTCAGCGAATAGACTTTAGTAGAGGAACGACGAAGTTGAACACACCACCACATAGGTCCAAGTGTATGGGGCATTGACCGCATTATCCAAATCCTCTCAATAAAACCAAAACCAAAATCATGTTTCCTAACAATGTTAATTGAACACCTCCAAAGCTTCATGGGAAAAGATGAGGCCATGACTTGATCAGCGCTAGATGCTTCTTCTCTCGGAACTCGAGACCAAATTAGTTGCAGTTTGCTGACTGTGCCAATAGAGGAAGGAGGCTCGAAGAGAACCGCGCACACATGCTAAACTTTAGCACGATTCTGCCTCAGTGCAAGTGGCAATAAATTCCTTTATATGTCGTATAGTGCGGTGCAGTGGGGCCAGAAGCAGGGCGTCTCGCGGGGCCTGAAGCCAGGCGTAGGTTCCCTACCATCCCTCATTTGGGAGAGAGGCACAAAATATGTCTGTCTGCCTAACGAGCGTTTTGTGCGAACAGCCTAAAGTTAGAAACTCAAATACAGAGAGAAATATTATCATCAAATGTATATCCTACTTTTATGATTTTTACTGCTCTTTTGTCTCACAATCAGCATCTGTAAAATTGAGTATATTTGTAACTGGAAAACAGGATTTGGAAGGAGGCAACCATGGCTTTAAGGTGAGTTGGCTTATAATCCTGGAATTTACAGTAAGTTGAGTTGGCCTATAGGTCAGATACCATATACTGTAAAACCATTTCTAATGATTGAGGTAGGGCTCAAAACCAGCTTTCCTCATTTCGTCCTCACGAGGTTGAGAATACTCCGTTAGAGCTCCACAGACCAGAACATAATTTCCAGCCAGAGGCAGGAATCAACGCTGGTACCTCAGGAATCACAGCCAATAACGCTAAACACTACACCACGAGGCGGAGAAAATAAATAATTGGTTGCTGAAAATTATGCTTTATAGCTTCCATTCGTCTGCAGGTCGAATCCTTATACTGCTAGGAGCATTCTGTGAACTGTAGCTTTCTACATACTGTATATTCTACACTCACAGTAGTGGAGTAGTGACAATTCTGCGCCACTCCAGAACATACATGCCCTTACTACTAAGCCTCAGCCATGTAATATTTGTCGATATCTCGCGAACCCATGGTCCGAATTTGACAAATGAGGTGTCGTTGGACTCGGGTTGACGCGCTCTTTCCAATGGACCACTCATTTTAACCCCTAAATAAAACCTTCCCCTATTAGGGGGGAAATTGTAATTTTTTTTAGTGAAAGTCTTTTTCAAATGCGACATATATAAGGTGCGCTGCTAAAATGAACTTAAACGTTGTTGCTCATATAGCGCATGCGTTTTGCTGAATGCCGCTATGGAATAACATTTTTGTTTTTATTTTGTACGCATGCGCGTTTGGGATTTCTGTAAGAGGGCGAGCTATTTGAAAAAAAAAAAAGATTTATAAGAAGGGGTTTTGGTGGTGAGGAGAGAGCCAGATAGTCGCCTACTTTCCTACGAAGTTTGCCGATATCTCTCAAACGCAAGGTCGGATTTGGACGTGTGACGTGTCAACTCGCTTGTCTCGAAGCTCTATATATGTTATTAATAGGTTAAAGTTTTGAGAATGAGGGAAACAGGCTTTTTGGGGGTAAAACCATGATTTTAGACTTTTTACGATATTTCACGAATGCATGGTCGGATTTGGTCCTATGACATGTCAAATGGCTTGTCTCAAAACCCTCTTTATTTTGGTAATAGGTTAAAGTTTTTGAGAATGAGGGAAACAGAATTTTTTGGTGTAAGACTGTGATTTTAGACTTTCTGTTATATCTCACAAACCAATAACGCCAGAGATGTATACGAGGGGTCGTAGGACTCGGGGTGACGCCCCTCCCCTCTCCTCCTTTCGAATATAGTATTTATGTTTAAAAAAAAATGCGAAAGGGTCTAACGACACTTTTGTTGAAAACATTTTAGTTTTTAAAACTTTTTTTAATCTGTCTAAAATGTTCATGAAGAGTGGTTGTAGATAGAAAGAGACGATACCACTGGGCACGTGTTTCAACGAGGCTATTACTGGCCACGGTGGTGATATACCAATACAGTATTCGCTATTTCGATGAGACGGCGGGTCGAGGGTTCGTTTTCCGATTTTTCCTATGATGGAATTCCTAATTCCTAAACCCCCTGAAGGGGGTCTTTAACGTGTAATCGATTATGAGTGACATGACAAATGATAATTCCTTGATCAGATGAAGCTGGTTTTAGATAGAACAAACAGAACTTGGTTATATGTTGCTTGAAGTGAGTATAGAAAACAAACTTGCTGGGGCAGACTGACAGGATGTGGATGTTATTTGAGCTTATTGGAATGCATTGACTTGACTTGACAACAGGGCAATGAAAAAAAGCACAGAGATGCTGAGGACACTTGAAGGTCAAACGATATGGCAACCATGGTGGGAGGGGGAAGCGAGGATGATGTCGCCGATCATGTTCAATGTTCAATGGATGAATTTATATTTTGCGAAGCATTGTTCGGAGAGGGTCATGTGACGACTTGTTTTAAGGTATTTTTTTTCTGATCTTTCCTATGGTGGACTCATTGATTGAAATAATCCAAAACTGCTAGGACATGGCCTTGAGATTTTAAAAACTGATAATGGGATTTTGACATACAAGGTCCCCCCCCCCAGAACTTGACATGATGTCATTCTTTTTATGGCTTATGAATTCCCCCCAAAAAGACCCAAAACAACAAGATCATGGACTTTTGCTTTTCTTAATATATTGCAAACCCATAATGTTAGATGTTTACTGTGAGTAACGAAACCTAGCTAGGTAAAGAAAGAATTATTGTAGGCTACATGTATGGTGACTGACACGTCTCTGACCATTGGAACTTGTTTTCAGATCTGACTGTAGTACATAGGGAGTAGAGGTAGTAGGCATGGCTTGACAAACGGTGTACACAAAATTCAATTTATCGATTCAAGAATTAAGAGTAGACTATCATTAATTAATTGGTTAAAGAGTGTAGCTAAAAATAAAAAAATGGTGACTACATTAAACTAAACTGAACCAAGTCGAATCAAACTCAACTGAACCAAACCAAGCCTAAAGCAAACCAAACCTAATCAAGAACTAGCCAAGGGGTTAAGTGTAAAACTTGTGGGGGAATGCAGTCATTGGCAATGTCCAAAGGAAGGGATAACGCTCTACCTTTGGAGGGTAAGGTAAAGCTAGCGCATGGTGCAAATGCATATTCCCAAGTACATGAACCACACACACACGCAACTATCCTATGCTGTTTTTATGAGTTGACTGTTAAAACTTACTCAGTGGTTACTGAGCAAGATGGTCGCTACACACAACAAGCTTTAAATATTTGAGGCTATTAATCTATACACACACACACACACACACACACACACTCGCTTGTTCTAAACTAAACTGTCTTGCTGGCAGTGCTCACACAGTAGGCAAATGACAGAAATGCTTGGCTAACAGAAATACAATCATTTTCGGTTGTCTAATGTTACCAGCTAACCATTACGTGCTATAGTGGTGAGCACATGTGCCTCTTGCACTGGAGATCGTAACTCGATTTCTAGCTCTAAGGCCTAGAACGAATCAAACTAAGAAAGAAAGGTATGGTGACTCGGTGGTTAAACTGTTAGCCTCTCACTAAGGTAGAGCAGGGTTTGATTTTATGTTAATATACATGTCATAAACAAACAAACAAACAAACAAACAAACAAAAAGCAGAGATAATGTTTAAAACTGATTACACTTGTCTCTTTTCAAATTATTACTTAGATTACAAATACAAAGGTGGACTGGGATTGATATACAGTTAATGCTGCCTATCGCATACTAGCCTATAAGAAAGCCAAACAAGCAAAATGCGTAGGTAGAGCAGTGGTAAAATCGCTATGTGTAGAGAACTACCTAACGGTTTTATGAACTGGCAATGGTATGTCGCATAAACAGTGCAGGATTCAATCCGGCAACCATAATTTTTATCTTGTGGAACAGAGAAAACATATATATAGAGAGAGAGATATAGAAAGCTTGTGTATGTATGGGTAGCATTGATTGTTTGACCAGAGGAAATACGGTGAGGTAGGGTGGGGAGAGGGGGAATTAACACTTATATATGAATGGTAAATAGTATTTTTGTGTTTTTCAATAGTTTTGTTTTTCAAATACAGTGGTAGATAGCCGTTATTTTGTAAAACATTCTTACTTGCAGTAGTAATAAGCCTCTACGGTTCCGCTAACACACATAGACAGACTGTACAATTGCCATGGTCAAGCACTCACATTAAGATCATTTACAAAAAAATAAAATGAAAATTAAAAAAAATTGTTTTGGAAATATCGTTTTTCAACAGACACAAAATAAATAAAAAATGTGTGAACAGCAAAATGGAAAATCCATGTTTCCATATAGACAACATTTAAAAACCTTAAACGAACATTTAAAATATATATATATGGGAAATTGACAAATGTGTAAATATGAAAAAGGAAAATCCATGTTTCCATATCATGAAATTGAAAAAATATCAAACTGTCATTTAAAAAAATGCAAATGGAAAATTGACAAATTGCAATGTGTGAAATGTGAAATTGAACAAATGGCTATCATTATTTAAAAAAATTAAAAAAACACAGTGCCTTATGGTTGAGGTGTGAATCAAACCCCCTCTACTTATTTCGGAACACCCGAGACTGGGTATACTTGTTTTAATCCTCATACCACTTTTATAATTTTGTGTTAAAGCTAGGAAACGAACCCAAGAGCTTGTAGGGGGAGACCAAGGTTAGAATATGTTAAACAGATAGTCTTAATTGTAGGGTGTGGTAGCTATATAGAAATGACACGATTAGCTCGGGACAGGGGCATTGAGATCTGCAGCAAACCAGTCAAACGACTAAAGACTCAAACAACAACATGTAAGCTCACCAAAATAATGTTGTGTAACGGTAAATGTTAGTCAACGAACAGTAATGCATTACTAAAACCCATGACACGATACCTAAGAGCTTTTCTAAAGTTATTTTAAAATGCCTTTAACCCTATATTAAACACCCAGTTCACAATATCCATAACTGCAATGTAATGGTAAAACAAAACAAAATCTATATTTCAAAACAAGCAAGTGGTTTAGTCAATGTATACTGGGAAAAGTTTTGTAAACACTCAAGTCGTATGTTCCCCCGCACGCACTCACCTTTGGCGTGTGCGCCTGCTTCGCGAAAGGCGTGTGCGTGCGGGTGAACATACGATTACGTCAGCAAAACATGAACTCACTTATCTGTTGTATGAGTATCACTTTAGTAGTGGCATCAAGCAGCAAAAGACGTTTACTTACACAATCCATCATTATGGTAAGCTCTTTTTCTTATCATTATGAAAAGCTCTTAGGGTAAAATGTTATATATAGTGGTTCTGGTCACTTATAGCTAAACTGTATTAGACATGATTTTTTTGTTTCTTTACTGGCTACTACAATAAATATTCTCAATGCTATGGGGCAGAACTGCGGATTTGAGAGAAAAAGGTCACTCGATCATTGGTACTTGATAGTTTCACACATGAACAAAAAATCCAACATATCGGACAAGTTTAGACTTGCTTTAAGACTGGCTATGACGTC
The DNA here is from genome assembly GCA_946902985.2 of Meconema thalassinum. Lineage (NCBI taxonomy): Eukaryota > Metazoa > Arthropoda > Insecta > Orthoptera > Tettigoniidae > Meconema > Meconema thalassinum. Next base: position 1,101,565,252 of record OX336389.2, on the reverse strand, counting down.
ATAAATGAATGGAACAAATACATTATATAACAAAAACTAACACCAAAATAAGCTACCAACATAAGGCATTAACATAAGCCACCAACATAAGCCACCAACATAAGCCACCAACATAAGCCGTCAACATAAGCCATCAACATAAGCCACCAACATAAGCCATCAACATAAGCCACCAACATAAGCGACCAACATAAGCCACCAACATAAGCCAACAACAAAAGCCACCAATATAAGCCACCAAAATAAGCCACCAACATAAGCCATCAACATAAGCCACCAATATAAGCCACCAACATAAGCCATCAACATAAGCCACCAACATAAGCCACCAACATAAGCCACCAACATAAGCCATCAACATAAGCCACCAACATAAGCCATCAACATAAGCCACCAACATAAGCCACCAACATAAGCCACCAACATAAGCCACCAATATAAGCCACCAATATAAGCCATCAACATAAGCCATCAACATATGCCACCAACATAAGCCATCAACATAAGCCACCAATATAAGCCACCAACATAAGACATCAACATAAGCCACCAACATAAGCCACCAACATCTTCCTATATAAAACGTCAACACAAAATCACACTTTCACCAGAATTGTTCTGACCTTTCTAGTAGGTAGATCAACTTTACAAGTTAGTTACTACTATGGAATATACTATAACCAATAAAGGCAAACCACGTGCACTGTATCATGGCTACTCCTATAACTATAAGCGGCAAAATGTGAATGGAATCATATTTTGGCAGTGCTCAAAACAAAGGACAACAAAATGTTTAGGTCATCTAAAAAGTAAGAATGGTAAGGTCTTAAGTGTGGGTAATCATCAATGTAGTGTACCAGATAAAACACTGTTGCTGTCAACAAAATATCATGAAAATGCTAAAAAGCAAGTTCAAGAAAATAATATTGCTGCTCAAGATAGTACATTGTTTGTTGAAAAGCAATTATCATCTCCTCAAAAAGTCATGTTAGGACAGTTGTCAACGTTCAAAAAACCCTTAACACTATCAAAAGCAACACAGACTCTTCAAGAGGTCCCTTTTGAAAAGGAAAAAATGGAATTGGATAGCTCTAGTGATGTTGAGGATGATGATGATGATGATAATTATGATGTTGGTGACAATGACTATAATAATTATGATGATAATATTTATAATGATGATGATGATAATGATGAAAAAGAAGAGGATGAGGGTTTAATGTCTATAAAACCATTGCGGCTTCCCCAGTTTTTAAGAACAAGAGTACCTGGAGAATGTTATAAAAGGATCTACAACAAGCGTTGTGTTTAAAATCTATATCAAACAATGATAAAAAGATAAAAAGTTGTATTCAGTGTGTAACTATTGTAAAAAAAACTAAATGAATAAAAATATTGTATGGGTATTGGCTGTTTTTCTTAATTGCTATCCCCATGTCCCACTATTAATGCAATTGTTAACCATCAACAGTCTCTGACTATGTTCATAAAGAGAGTGCCTTAAACAATACACTCTGTCTATGGTTTGTGTAGCAAGTATCATAATAATTCAGTGTGGACAAGCCATGTTAAGGCAATAGTTATGTCAGGTAAAGGATTCGAACCCTTGCTTCCTTGTACAGGATATCTGATCTTAAGTCAAACACCTTAAACACTCGGCCAACCTGACAGTTACTAATTTAATTAGTCTTGTGGACTTGAGTGTTTACAAAACTTTTCCCAGTATACATTGACTAAACCACTTTCTTCTTTTGAAATATAGATTTTTTTTTGTTTTACCATAACATTGCAGTTATGAATATTGTGAACTGGGTGTTTAATATAGGGTTAAAGGCATTTTAAAATAACTTTAGAAAAGCTCTTAGGTATCGTGTCATGGGTTTTAGTAATGCATTACTGTTCGTTGACTAACATTTATCGTTACACAACATAATTTTGGTGAGCTTACATGTTGTTGTTTGAGTCTTTAGTCGTTTGACTGGTTTGCTGCAGATCTCAATGCCCCTGTCCCGAGCTAATCGTTTCATTTCTATATAGCTATCACACCCTACAATTAAGACTATCTGTTTAACATATTCTAACCTTGGTCTCCCCCTACAAGCTCTTGGGTTCAATTCCTAGCTTTAACACAAAATTTTAAAAGTGGTATGAGGATTAAAACAAGTATACTCAGTCTCGGGTGGTCCAAAATAAGTAGAGAGGGTTTGATTCACACCTCAACCATAAGGCACTATGTTTTTTTTATTTTTTTTTAAATAATGATAGCCATTTGTTCAATTTCACATTTCACACATTGCAATTTGTCAATTTTCCATTTGCATTTTTTAAAATGACAGTTTGATGTTTTTTCAATTTCATGATATGGAAACATGGATTTTCCTTTTTCATATTTACACAATTGTCAATTTCCCATTTATATATATATATATATTATTATTTTTTAAATGTTTGTTTAAGGTTTTTAAATTTCGTCTATATGGAAACATGGATTTTCCATTTTGCTGTTTACACATTTTTTATTTATTTTGTGTCTGTTGAAAAACGATATTTCCAAAACAAGGTTTTTTTATTTTTCATTTTATGTTTTTGTAAATGATCTTAATGTGAGTGCTTGACCATGGCAATAGTACAGTCTGTCTATGTGTGTTAGCGGAACCGTAGAGGCTTATTACTACTGCAAGTAAGAATGTTTTACAAAATAACGGCCCTCTACCACTGTATTTGAAAAACAAAACTATGGAAAAAAACAAAAATACTATTTACCATTCATATATAAGTGTTAATTCACCCTCTCCCCACCCTACCTCACCGTATTTCCTCTGGTCAAACAATCAATGCTACCCATACATACACAAGCTTTCTATATCTCTCTCTCTATATATATATATGTTTTCTCTGTTCCACAAGATAAAAATTATGGTTGCTGGATTGAATCCTGCACTGTTTATGCGATATACCATTGCCAGTTCATAAAACCGTTAGGTAGTTCTCTACACATAGCGATTTTACCACTGCTCTACCTACGCCTTTTGCTTGTTTGGCTTTCTTACAGGCTAGTATGCGATAGGTAGCATTAACTGTATATCAAACCCAGTCCACCTTTGTATTTGTAATCTAAGTAATAATTTGAAAAGAGACAAGTGTAATCAGTTTTAAACATTATCTCTGCTTTTTTGTTTGTTTGTTTGTTTGTTTGTTTATGACATGTATATTAACCTAAAATCAAACCCTAGTCTACCTTAGTGAAAGGCTAACAGTTTAACAACTGCGTCACCATACCTTTCTTTCTTAGTTTGATTCGTTCTAGGCCTTAGAGCTAGAAATCGAGTTACGATCTCCAGTGCAAGAGGCACATGTGCTCACCACTATAGCACGTAATGGTTAGCTGGTAACATTAGACAACCGAAAATGATTGTATTTCTGTTAGCCAAGCATTTCTGTCATTTGCCTACTGTGTGAGCACTGCCAGCAAGACAGTTTAGTTTAGAACAAGCGAGTGTGTGTGTGTGTGTGTGTGTATAGATTAATAGCCTCAAATATTTAAAGCTTGTTGTGTGTAGCGACCATCTTGCTCAGTAACCACTGAGTAAGTTTTAACAGTCAACTCATAAAAACAGCATAGGATAGTTGCGTGTGTGTGTGGTTCATGAACTTGGGAATATGCATTAGCACCATGCGCTAGCTTTACCTTACCCTCTAAAGGTAGAGCGTTATCCCTTCCTTTGGACATTGCCAATGACTGCATTCCCCCACAAGTTTTACACTTAAGCCCTTAGCTTGTTCTTGATTAGGTTTGGTTTGCTTTAGGCTTGGTTTGGTTCAGTTGGGTTTGATTCGACTTGGTTCAGTTTAGTTTAATGTAGTCACCATTTTTATTTTTAGCTACACTCTTTAACCAATTAATTAATGATAGTCTACTCTTAATTCTTGAATCGATAAATTGAATTTTGTGTACACCGTTTGTCAAGCCATGCCTACTACCTATACTCCCTATGTACTACAGTCAGATCTGAAAACAAGTTCCAATGGTCAGAGACGTGTCAGTCACCATACATGTAGCCTACAATAATTCTTTCTTTACCTAGCTAGGTTTCGTTACTCACAGTAAACATCTAACATTATGGGTTTGCAATATATTAAGAAAAGCAAAAGTCCATGATCTTGTTGTTTTGGGTCTTTTTGGGGGAAATTCATAAGCCATAAAAAGAATGACATCATGTCAATTTCTGGGGGGGACCTTGTATGTCAAAATCTCATTATCAGTTTTTATAATCTCAAGGCCATGTCCTAGCAGTTTTGGATTATTTCAATCAATGAGTCCACCATAGGAAAGATCAGAAAAATAAATACCTTAAAACAAGTCGTCACATGACCCTCTCCGAACAATGCTTCGCAAAATATAAATTCATCCATTGAACATTGAACATGATCGGCGACATCATCCTCGCTTCCCCCTCCCACCATGGTTGCCATATCGTTTGACCTTCAAGTATCCTCAGCATCTCTGTGCTTTTTTTCATTGCCCTGTTGTCAAGTCAAGTCAATGCATTCCAATAAGCTCAAATAACATCCACATCCTGTCAGTCTGCCCCAGCAAATTTGTTTTCTATACTCACTTCAAGCAACATATAACCAAGTTCTGTTTGTTCTATCTAAAGCCAGCTTCATCTGATCAAGGAATTATCATTTGTCATGTCACTCATAATCGTTTACACGTTAAAGACCCCCTTCAGGGGGTTTAGGAATTAGGAATTCCATCATAGGAAAAATCGGAAAACGAACCCTCGACCCGCCGTCTCATCGAAATAGCGAATACTGTATTGGTATATCACCACCGTGGCCAGTAATAGCCTCGTTGAAACACGTGCCCAGTGGTATCGTCTCTTTCTATCTACAACCACTCTTCATGAACATTTTAGACAGATTAAAAAAAGTTTTAAAAACTAAAATGTTTTCAACAAAAGTGTCGTTAGACCCTTTCGCATTTTTTAAAAACATAAATACTATATTCGAAAGGGGAGAGGGGAGGGGCGTCACCCCGTGTCCTACGACCCCTCGTATACGTCTCTGGCGTTATTGGTTTGTGAGATATAACAGAAAGTCTAAAATCACAGTCTTACACCAAAAAATTCTGTTTCCCTCATTCTCAAAAACTTTAACCTATTACCAATTAAGGAGAGTTTTGAGACAAGCCATTTGACATGTCATAGGACCAAATCCGACCATGCATTCGTGAAATATCGTAAAAAGTCTAAAATCATGGTTTTACCCCCAAAAAACCTGTTTCCCTCATTCTCAAAACTTTAACCTATTAATAACATATATAAGGCTTCGAAACAAGCGATTTGACACGTCACACGTCCAAATCCACCTTGCATTCGTGAGATATCGGAAAAGTCTAAAATCATGGTTTTACCCCCAAAAAGCCTGTTTCCCTCATTCTCAAAACTTTAACCTACAGTATTAATAACATATGTAGGGCTTCGAGACAAGCGATTTGACACGTCACACGTCCAAATCCGACCTTGCGTTTGAGAGATATCGGCAAACTTCGTAGGAAAGTAGGCGACTATCTGGCTCTCTCCTCACCACCAAAACCCCTTCTTATAAATCTTTTTTTTTTCAAAGAGCTCGCCCTCTTACAGAAATCCCAAGTGCGCATGCGTACAAAACAAAAACAAAAATGTTATTCCATAACGGCATCCAGCAAAACGCATGCGCTATATGAGCAACAAGGTTTATGTTCATTTTAGCAGCGCACCTTATACATGTCGCGTTTGAAAAGAGACTTTCACAAAAAAAATACAATTTCACCCCCTAGTAGGGGTATGTTTTATTTAGGGGTTGCAATGAGTGGTCCATTGGAAAGAGGGCGCAACCCGAGTCCAACGATACCTCATTTGTCAAAATCGGACCCTGGGTTCGCGAGATATCGACAAATATTACATGGCTGAGGCTTAGTAGTAAGGGCATGTATGTTCTGGAGTGGCGCAGAACTGTCACTACTCCACTACTACTCACACCATGGAAACTAAGATATTATTCATTTTTAGACCATGTCCTGGAGTATCTTTACCAAATCAAAAGCCAAATAATTAAATAAGATGCACTGGTGATAGCATCGCATGAATTTTACGGTTTATAACTCCTTCTCTCCTAACTCATGAATGCCATTATTGGCTTAATTTTTGTCATGAATGAATGATTTGTCCCTATTTTTTCCATGTTCGACTCCGTAGCTGATTTGATATCTTATCAGGCTTTGGCCTGAAGGATTCCAGGTTACGTTCCCGGCCGGGACGTAGGGGAATAAATACTCTGGGTTGGAACTGGGAATTAATGACCTCTAACCTCATAATTCCGAACTCATCATCACACTCTGGTCATCCACGGACGGCAACTAAAAAATCTATACATGGCCTTCCTTGCCATTATTATTATTAATGTTAGCATTATCATTTTTATAATTATTATTATACATATTCATAAATTCCTCATTTTACAATAGTACAATGACTGAAAATACGGACTAATGTCAAGCACTTTCAGAGTTCATTCTTCATTTAGGAATCGTTGCACTATATGGCAAGTGTCCAAGATGACCAACTTTTGGATCTGTCCCAGCTTGTGAGCCATTCCTAGAGCCTGTAGTTGGTCCATAAGTCCTGAAGGTACAAATCCAGTTGCAGACAGAATGAGTCGCCGGATGTACACCTGCTTTAGCTTCCACATTTCTTTTACTTCAATGGCCAGTTCGGTGTAATTGTTGACCTTTTGGGCATAGGCTGTTGAAAGGTTGTGGTTGAGTGGTACGGATATATCGATTATCACAGCTCCTTTCTTCTGTCGATCAAGAAGTAGAATACTTATTTTTATTATTATTTGTATTATTATTATATTTATTATCATTATATCGTTGCCATTAGTACTGACATCACTGGACTTAGGAGTAAAGTGACGTATTAGAGAATTGGATTATTTCGATTCCTGGTCATATTGTTTCCTACTATAGAACTCAGCCAAGGAAAATGCTGTGGGGGAGATTCGTCCCACAAGTTCACAAGCTCCCTTGGTAAGTCTTATGTTAGGAAGGGTCGTGTGATCCACATAAGGCGTCGTCATGGGTTATGTTGTTAGAAACCCCAAAACGGCAAGGCGTTACTATAATGAGGCAAGGTGAGGTGTGGGCTAATTTGCAATTGCTTTTCCCACCAAGCGAGTGCTACAACTCTAATAAAACATCCTCATGCACTAGCTGTGTCCAGCACAAGTCGTATCTCATTACCTTCCATAATATCTCAACCATAAATGTGTCCGAGACATCGGTGAAACGTCACATTTTGTTCCAGCTTGTGCCAACATAAAAATGACAAAATATAATGCACCCTTTAATAGATGGCAACATACCCACTGCTTTAGAAATCTCAGTATACAGGGTGAACAAAAAATGCTGCACTTGGAGGTCGGCATGCGGTTCCTCGTCGAAATTCACGACAAAAGTTTATGTTGCAAAACCTAGTCCCGCCAATAGGTTTAACAGAAATGCGTGTTAGGAAACGAGGCTCTGGCAACGCTGTAACTGCATGCAGCGTGGCCAAAAGCAGGTTGCAGGAACTCGGCAGTCTGCCGGAGCTTTCTCTGAGCCATGACGAATGAAAGAAAAAGTGAGAAGACTCCTCAAGTTCAAGCGCGCCCCGCCAGTCAGCGCTGGAGGGGGCAAGTTCCACGCTTCCGGGGTCAGCTGGTCTTAGGGATGCTGCTAAGGGAAACGAATTACTTTGTAACTAATACTCTTTTAAAAAGTAATTAGCAATTACAATTAAAATAGCACGGCAGGGCTCAATGGAAAATATGATTCACGGAAATAAGTACTACGGTCTTCATTACATGTTACGGAAAGCACAGATTCCTGGAGTATACAGACACAGATAAAAAAAAACATAATCCCCAGCATTTTAAAACAAGCACTCATAAACTATTTAAAGTAAAACTCTACTTACCAATTCATTTTGTCGGCTGCTGGACTTTCGAAAGCTTGCGTGAAGACTTGGTGGATGTTTGAGATTGCAAATCTAAGCGGATTTCCTTCGTTCTGAAGAAAAATGGGCACTTTATATAATGATAAACAAGTCTGGGGATAATATCCATGACATGCTAAAGACAACAGCCAGCTCCTGAAGGATCAACTGAAATTGTTTCTATGGAATCGATACAATCAAAAAATATTTCGCTCCACATCGATTTTGAGTTTAATTTTCCGGTAATTACTTCCTCGGCCTGAAAAAGAATGTCACATACACTTCTCGAAGGACGTGTTAGAAACACTTCATTGTTCATTGAACCGTAGTCCTTTATTTCGGTAAGAATTGAAAATTTACTTAGATTATTGTCACGTAGAGAATGAGCACAGGGCGAACACTTAATAAATTTAGAAGAGTGCTTAACAACATAGCCAGCCAAATGGTACACTAAACACTTATCAATCGAAGTTTTTCGAACTGCGCTGTCAAATTCAGGTACAGAGCTTTCCCAGTTTTCGATAATTACTGCATCTCGAACCACAATTTTTTTCTTAATGGAAGTTTCCACTGATTCCTTCACTGTCTTGTTATTTACTTACACATTCCGGGCTAATATACGCATCTGATTAACGCACGAGGTCAATATCTGCTCCCGTTTAGGTTCACAATTTCCACCAACATTTAAAGCCTATTTTATAGGGACGTATATTCATTGAAGTAGATGCAAATGAAGGAAACCTATTGCCGATGGATGATCATCTGAAATGAAAGACCGGATAATTCCGAAGTGCCGTTCCAAGGGAAGGGTGAGCTTTCCTGTCAACACATACTTATAACCTTTCTCCCAAAGCCATTCACACATCTCCAAAGTACTCTGTAGGGTTACTACTAGTGATTCCAAGGTTCTATTGGAGGCACAGGTGTTATTGGTAGATCTCACGGTCTGAAGAAAATTAACAACAGCTGTATGAGAAGGTGAACCTTTACGAAGAGCCTGAGACGGAATGAATGCATTTAGTGCATCAGCAACAACATTTATATCTCTGTTAAGAGTCTCAGAGTCCTCACTACCTTGTAATCCTACCAGTCCCATTTCTCGATAAAATTTAATACCTTTGGCAAAACTGTCACTGAAAAGTTGGAATGCAAGTCTAGCATTCATTCTCTGGAAAGATGATGGGTTTAAATGAGCAACTGTCAGCTTGGGGCATGCTCTAAGCCCAGCATACCCTGAAAGATCTTCTTTGAACAGTTCCCTATTGAACCCTTTACCCTCTGATGGATAAATGATTCGATGTTTTATTTCTTCAATTAATAAATATTTCCACCAGCATCATGAAAATAGCCAGACGGAGATGAGGAAATATTCAAGCATTGGTTGGAGACAATGAGGAAATACCTGCAGCAGTTTGACAAAAGGCTAAATACTTAGGATTGTGAAAAGAAAGACCTAGCAATGATTCAGAAGGACAGGTGGTGGCCACCTCAAAATAGAAGCGACGCGCAGTGAGACACGCTTCTGGTATGTTCATTGTAATATTCGCGCCTAGAAAAAAATATGATGCAGTAACGTGAGTGGCTGAAGAAAATACTAGACACTCCTACTAGGCCAAGGTCTGATAAAAACCGCCAAGTTACAGAAAATATGGAACCAATGGGAGAAGAATGCTTACCAGCGCGGCAAGGCTAGCTTGGGCACGCTATGGCTAGCATTAACGCGGGAGATCGGCTAGACAACATCTCTACGATCGATTCTAGAATTAATGGGCATATTCATGACCTGCGCTATTTTTCGAGTTCAATGATATTTATTTCATTCCTGTACCACTATTATTTTGAGAAATTTTTGTATAATTTCCCCCACTATCAAGACCTAGGGCCGGTTCATTTATAAGTGGCGTGAAGAGCCAAGACATTGTTATTACTTTTGTACGTCTGAGGACGTAGGCCTCATTACATTTGTTCGTCTGAGGACGGAAGCTATTACCTTTGTACGTCTGAGGACGTAGGGCTATTACTTTTGTACGTCTGAGGACGTAGGGCGTATTACTTTTGTTCGTCTGAGGACGGAAGCACTTATACTTTTGCGTGTCATCAAGGACACATAAATTATTAATAAATGTGTTAAATTCAGTGTTAGATAGTCACAGTACTATATTTTGTAGGGGCAGTACCTTCGATAATTCGCCAACGAACAGTTCCGGGGAAAGTAGTACCTGAAACGGCGAATTTAGTAGTCAGATATCAAGTGTATAATACCGACAGCAGTGGCTCAGCTGACTAAAGCGCAGCGTTTTCATGGGAGCAAGCTCTCTGATGACTCGGTAGACGCGTGGGTTCGAACCCCACCGTCGGCCGTCCTTGAAATGGTTTTCCGTGGTCTCCCATTTTCAACACCAGGCAAATGCTGGGACGGTACCTTCTGATAGGCCACGGCCGATTCCTTCCACATCCTTGCCCAGTTTCATTCATCTTCATCCGTTCCATCTCTCATCCCGACGCACATGTCGCCCACGGGCGTCGAATAGAAAGACCTGCACTTGGCCTCTGATGTGGCCACACGAAAAAAAAAAGTGTATAATAATTTAACTTTTTGAATCAGCACGAGAGATGACATCGCTTACCATGGAAGGAGCCTGGAACTATCAACACTCCGTCAAGATGGTTGAAATGAGATAAGAAGCATCCAGTTGGGAGATGGCTGCTGATGTTCTTTGACGGGTGACTTGCCGAGGATGAGTACAGAATAATATTCTTATTATCTGATAGATTAACTTATGGTATATGGGACATATTTTTGTAAATAATTTGCTTGTGTGATTAACGTAGTATATTTAGTTTTGGTCTGACACACCTTTTGCATGGAAACAGCTCGCATATGTTATTAGTGGAAGGTTCTTGTTTTTGTTTGATGTTTTAACTAACGTAGCTATGTGGACGACCGTGTTTGCATATGTTACGCAATGCGGTTAAAAACGTCTCTCGGAGATATGTTGTGTTTCAGAAGTAGGACTGAAGTAATATAATTATACAGTAGATTGGAGGGTAATTAAAATTGTTTAAGGTTTATTATTGATCAGATTCAGTGAGATTATTGCCTTTGGAGCAATGTGATTTTTGACGAAGAGCAGTCAGCTCTATCGTAGGTTTTAATATTTTTTAAACAGTTTGCGAGCACCTATTCAGCCGACCTGTGTGAAAAACGTGATGTCATTCCCAGTGTGTGTGTGTGTGTGTGTGTATTTGTGGTCATTACAAGCGGGAATTTCAGCGTAGACTGATTTCTGTCAGCTTGGTGCCAGGTCCATATTGTAACCTTGCGAGGGCAATTGTGGATATTTTGATTAATGTCTGACCATTTGTTGAGGTGGTTGAGATTTGCTGCTGTTGATTCTTTGAGATAACGGCACAGCTGGTCAGTTATTTTTACACACTGGAGTTGGGACGATGACAGGTATTGAGGAAAGGGGGAGATGTTTCACAAGACGGACTGAAGGTTGCTAGCGAGGTCATTAGTGGAGAGTGCTTGTGGCACCGTAATTACTTGAAATACAGAATTAAGAACTGATCAATGATAAAAATTGTTTAAATAAATGGGAGTTGCCTTCGAATCACGATAATCTCCGAAGCGTTAGCTTAACATGCAGTTTTGTTCATATAAAGTAATATCAGCTGGTCAGGCTTTTGTTGTTGTTGGTTTAGTCCATGTTTATATTCCATTCAGTGACCCGTGAAGTCACGTGCTATGCTGTATTTCCTTGCTTGTGTATTGAGCAATTGGCCGGTGTTGGCAGCTCATTGTCAAGTGCGTCATCGCGCTAAATGAGGGTCTCGAGAGAGATACCTGTAAATAGTAGATTTTAGTGTGTGTGTCAGCATTACATTTTTAAGGGTTTTTATTAGTGTCATGTTCCATATCCGTAAACGTTGATTTACGAGATGATTGTTCGTGAGCATCATGGCTGTTAACCCGTTGTAAACGAACATTCATCCAAAGTACTCATTCCTCGTAGTTAGTCATTACGCGTACATAAAATCCAAATTGCAAGTTAGTGGAACCAGGATCAACATTTTAATAAAGGGGAGATCCGTCTGACTCCTCAGCATTGATAGATATTAATGTCATGGGAAAATTCAAGGATTTTTTTATTATTGTTGTTTATATTCTTTTTATGCACTATTAGTCATTAAATCATGTTATTATTTTACATCTTGTCACCTTTCTTTCTTTCTTAATTATAGTTTTAATCCTATGACCCTTACCTCAGTAGAGCATGTTGTTTGGCGAACTTAAACATCACATAGGAACTGAGCGCGACCCCTTGATTAAGATTTCTTACATATAAACACTGCTATTCTGGAGGGTTCATAGGAGGTAAACTGGCGCGGCCAAGCGTGGGGCGATTCACTGTTGTGTAACGGCAAAGATTTTGCACATGTCAATGTAAGCGTAGTTGGGTTTTCAAACTGACGCAACAATGAAGGTGTAATTTTGTTGCTGGTTCGCTGCTGGAACACATTTAAGTGGCGTATTGAGTAAAACTGACATGCCGCAAGTGCAGGCAGATATGACAGTATTTTAATCACCGGGAAGTGATATTTTATTAAAAGTAATTGAGGCGAAGGTAATACCGCCAAATGTGTGAAATACAAAATTAAAATCATGAGTTTGTAATGTAAAATACGGTTCACGTTTTTTTTGTCTTTTAAATTAAAGTAAAATTAATATACGTGATACCGGGCGCCCAATGATTAAAGTTAAAACTAGATTTGTTTAGAAAGTCAAACTCATGAAAATGTTATGAGGCTGGTAGCCTTAAATGACAATTAATACTTTGTTAATTAGTCAGTGTTAATATCAGATCAGGATAACAATTTAATGACTAAATATGTGTTTGGGTTTAAATTAAATTGAGTAAAATTAGAACCACTCAGAGATTCAATCGACTAGTGGGATTAAATGTAAAATAAATGAACTGAGTTGGGTAAAGGAATTAAATGTGCATTGGATTGTATGTGTGTGTCAAAGGGCATTGCTTTATGCCATTTCCCTAATGTCTCATATAAAGTATATAAGATGGCAACGGTGGAACATATTCAAGAAATCATTGAGAATGCGGCTAGGAGAACACAGGAATTGTTGGACACTAAATTGGCGAAACAAAGTGAATCAATAAACACTAAACTATCAGGACAAAGTGAATCATTAAACACTAGTATGTTAGAACAAAGTGAGGCATTAAACGCGAAGTTATCTGAACAAATAAACAACACTATGTTAGAACAAAGTGAGTCTATAAACAAATTGTCTGAACAGAGTGAATCGCTAAAAACTAAACTAGCTGAACAAAGTGAAGCAATAAACAATACTATGTTAGAACAAAGTGAGTCTATAAACAAATTATCTGAACAAAGTGAATCATTGCGGACACAATTAAATAACAGTAGGATTGAACAAAAAGAATATCAGGCGGAACAAGCTAGATTACTAAAAAATGAAATCAATGACACTATAAATTCGCAGTTAGAGGCGCAGAATGTTAAAAACACGAACCAATTAGCTTCGTTAACCGCAGAGATGAAGGAGCACACTAATCAACAGATGGTATTACTGGCCCTAGATGTTAGTAAAAACAATGAAAAACAATTAGATCAGATTAAGAAAATGGAAAGTATTTTTGATCAAAAACTTAGCATTCTGGATGAAACGGTGTTAGCTAAATTAGAGCAAATTGAACTAGCGTGCACTATGAATACAAGCGAGGTCAAGATAGCTCAGGATAAGTTAGAAGGACGATTTATGGAAATGGAAAAGAGCGGCAAAGTCATTCAACAACAATTATCAGCGGTAGATGAAAATATATCCGGCATAATTAAAGATATGGATCGTCTCGAAATAAAATCAGCGGAGCAATGGAAAAGCCTAGAAGCGGATCAGACTCAATTAAAGAGTACCATCGACGAAAATAGCGCGAGATTGGAAGATAGGCTGAGCCAGATAGAAAGCAATCAGGATGACACTAAAAGCCAGATTGAAGAGAAAGTAAGCACGATTAAGGAGCAAATAAGGAAAGATTGGCGAAAAATGAATATCGATTCTAAAGAGGAAAGATCATCCATCCTAAAACAGTAGGCGAAAATCATACTCGTATTCAAGCATTAGAGCAAGAAATTAAGAGTAAACTTAAAGAGCAAACAGACAGGTTCATTAAAGCCGAACTGAGGTCGTTAGAACAATCCTCGATATTTAAAACGGGAACATTGAAAGACAAGCAGGAAGACTCAAATAGCCCCGGGGAGGAAAGCACAGCAGGGAGTCAAGCTCAGACGGAGAGCCCATTAACAGCAAACACGGAAGGGTTTCGCAAGAATATTGAAAGGAGTTCCACGCCACAAGACGGTCATCAGCCCACACAACTTATCCAAGTAATTCGCTCGAACGATTATAAACCGCAGAAATACACGGAGAATTCAGGGGTGACACCTAAAGCTTTTATTAAAGAAGTTGAAGATCATTACAATGACACTGGGGTACCTGAAGCACGTAGATTGAGGATGATGGAGAGATTTTTATCAGGAAATGTCCTTACATGGTTTTTAAGCTTCAAATATACATTTGGAACCATGTCAGATTTTAAATTAGCGTTTCTGCGCAAGTACTGGTCGCCAGCAATACAACAGAGTCTAAGGATGGAACTTTACTCTAGAAAATACCAAACCACCCAGCAAACGAAATACTCAGATTTCTTTAACATGCAAATGCAAAAATTTCGCGACCTTGATTACCCTTTAAATGAAGCGGATCTGGTGATGACAATAGCGCGGAAATTACCAGTCAACGTGCAACAAGTACTAGTCGCAGCGAACGTTAGTACGGCCTTACATTCAGAGCAGATATTACGCCAGATAGATGAGACTACATCTCATAATCATTATAGAGGAGGAAGACAGCTGGAGTTAGTCAATACGACAGAGGTCATAAAACCAAAGCAGACAAACACTAAAACGCAGGGTACTAATACAAGCACGTCCACACCTAGGCGAAACCAGGAAGAAGGAGAAAACAGACCATACCAGCGTAACGAGAATAACTATAACAATAGGTCATATCAAGGCAACAATAGATATCAACAGAGAGGATATCAGCAATGGCGTGAAAATCGAAGGAATGACAGGCCTTATGGAAGATACGGTGATTACAATGCTAATCAAAGATGGAAAGGAAGGAGAGATCAAAATCAAGGAGAGGCGCGTAATTATCGAAATGACTGGGATGATAGGCACGCTCAATCACAAAATTACCTAGAGGAATTACACGCTAGTCAAGGTGGAGAGCTAGGAAGATGGGAAAAAGCCATTGGGAACATGAAGAATCCAGACACACATACTGAGGAAGCTGGAAGTCTACTGAGACAAGAGGAATATCAAGGGCATGGGCGACAAAAGGATGATGGGAGTCGCACCGGAGCTAAAAAAAAATGCTAAATTTGGATAAAGAAGACAGTCTACAAACGCAACAGTCGGAAGTTGAAGATGGATGGATAGTAGCGAGCATACAAGAATGGATTGCTTTGCCAGAAGACTGCCTGGAGGAGACGGTGAAACCACGGAACGATGAAATTAGGCAGTTACCCATTATTTACGCGAGGATTGGTGGAATTAATATAAGATGTTTATTGGATACGGGGTTGCAGATCAGTCTGGTATCGGAGGCCATGGTTCGAGAGTTGGGACGGAGTCAGAATATTCATGTAATTCCCGTACCACAGCTCAAAGTGAGGGGTGTTATACCTGAACGCACCGTCACTTGTAAACGTCAGGCATACTTAAGAGCTGAACATATTGGAACACACTTTTGGGCAAAAATTCATTATCATGGCAAAGATGAATTTCAATATAATTCTTGGTGCAAATTTTATTTGTGACTATCAAGCAGTGATAGATTTGCACAAGAATACAGTCAGTTTTAGAGAGTACGATCAGCTGATGAACGTGGGATTGCATATGGATGAAATCACTATCGGAAGAGATGTAAATTCTTGGGCATTGGAAGCAATATCGGAAGAGACGGAAGAGGAGATACGAAAGGCAGAAGATAACATCATAGAAGGAGCTGTTGTGGAACTAGATGAGGAGAGTGAATCCCAGGAGATATGGTCTTTATTAACGGAAGGAGACGACAGTGAGGCATAATTTGAAGAGTTACTACAGGAGCGGCTCAATGACATTCAACTTGGGGGTGAACACAGAAAACAATTGGAAGAGATTTTAAGGAAGCACAAAACAGTATTTGATACAGTACCTGGGAAAATATTAAATTTCAAATATTCAATGCAAGTCGAGGATTGGTCGCCTTTCAAAAGCAGATTGTACCCAATTCCTGAAAAATATCGTTGTCAAGTTAAGGTCATTATAGATGAGATGTTACAAGCTGGAGTGATAAGGAAGACACCTACACCTTATCTAAATGCGATGTTGGCAGTCACAAAACCAAATGGATCTATTAGACTTTGTTTAGATGCCAGAAATCTCAACATGAGACTCATTTTTCCTGAGTATGACAGAGCGCCAATTATCAGAGACGTACTAAAAGCTTTAAAAACAAAAGCATTTATTCATCAGTTGACCTGACGAGCTCGTTCCACCATATTGAATTGGATGAGAAGTCACAGCTTCTAACTGGCTTCTTATTCGATAACCAAACGTTTTGCTTCGTCCGAATGCCCTTTGGAGTCAAAACAGCGGGCTGTGCTTTAATACGAGCCCTGGACCGGAATCTAACCGAGGAAGTTAAGGAGATGACGGTACGCTACATTGATGACATTCTGCTGGCATCCGACAACATTGAAACTCACATGGAAAATTTAGATAAAGTATTAGGCAACCTGAATGCATCAAATTTCAAAGTAAACCTGAAGAAATCGCATTTCTTCAAGAGCGAGATCTTATATTTGGGTCACATCATCGACAAGGAGGGGGTGAAGCCAAATCCAGCTAAGATCGAAGCGATAAAGAATTTCCCTACACCAACGAGAGTCAAGCACATTCGGGCTTTCTTAGGCGTAACGGGATTCTTTAAGGAAACTGTCCAGGTTACACGGAGACTGTAGCTCCAATGCAGGAAATGCTAAATAATAATAATAAATGGTTATGGAATGCGGAGTGTGAGAAGGCGTTCCAAGCAACAAAACAGCTATTGGAAAACTACATTAAGTTAGGATATCCAGATTTCAAGCACAAATTTATAATCCAAGCGGATGCTTCACTAATTGGTATAGGTGCTATGCTCTACCAAGAAGATCCAGCTAACCTGCAACATAAAACATATTTGGCATTTGTCAGCCGAAAATTGCGTAAGCACGAGCGCAATTATACTGTAACGGAACTAGAATTGTTGGCCATACTTCATGCGCTTCAACAATGGAAAAGAATAATTTATGGCTACCCCATTGTTGTCAGGACTGATCACAAGGCATTAACATTCTTGTTTAAGACGTCGATGGCAAGCGAACGTGTGACACGTTGGTCTATATATATATTCAGCAGTTTAGCATTGAGATTGAACATTGCCCAGGGAAGATGAACGTGATTCCGGATGCACTCAGCAGGAACCCAGAGCCTGATAATGAAGAAACAGCGATGGTACAACACTTGGAGTTAACACCGAAGGACCGGGAATTCTTGGAGGAGTTACGAGAGATACAGCGAGAACAGGAAGCGGAACCATGGATGATGCTATTAATTCAATACTTCAGAAAGCAACTACCTACAGGAACACCTGCATTTCGAGAAGCGAAAGCCAAAGAAGGAAGATATGTTTATGTCAACAATTTGCTGCACAAATGGATGGATAATGACCACACCAAGTTACGCATATTAGTACCTGCATCATTACAGCGAGGGCTGACATGGCATACTCACGAAAGTTACGGACGCGTCGGATTAGACAAGTGCGAAGCGACAATAGGAGAGACATTTTCATGGCCACGTATGAGAACAAATATATGTGACGTCATTACGACTTGTGATCCTTGTCAGAGAACAAAGCCCAATAACTATTTAATGAGGCAGTATCCTAGACCATTGCTACCTCAGAAACCCTGCGAGCTACTGGCCCTAGACTGTTTCGGTCCAATTCCGAAAGGAAGGCGAGGTTGCCGTCACTTGCTAGTGTGCATTGATGTATTTTCTAAGTTTTGTCGTATTATGCCCCATTCAGAAAACTACATCGAAACAAGTACTCAGTCGTATTCGAAATAGAGTTATTCCAATCCTTGGAAAACCAGAATTTATATTGTCAGATCATGGCAGTTATTTCACAAGCGCCGAATTCAAGAAAGATATGGAGGACATGGGTATAAAGCACGTTTTAAGCAGTATCCGACATGCCCAAGCTAATCCAAGTGAGAGAGCAATAAAATGTGTAACATCATACTTGAGAATCTTCATTCCAAATGAACATCACAAATGGGTGGATAAAATTAAGGATGTAGAGACATGCATGAATTCCACCAGGCACGAGTCAACAGGACAGATCCCTATGGTCCTACACAAAAACGAGTATCCAGTGAGAACGTGGAAAAGCATCATTAACTGCCCACAAGATCCCATGATAACACCTGACCTGCGAATTGAGAGAACGAGAGCCTACATGAGAAAACAAGCAGACCGCAGATTACGGCGAGTAAGAAATAAGAGGTTTCACAGTGATCTTGAAATCAACCAGCTCGTTTTGGTGAAACGACCCGCTACATCGGATCCAGAGAAAAAGATCTTCAGCAAATTCAGCGAAAAGTTCATAGGACCCTATACTATCGTAAGAAACCTTGGAAATAATGCATACAGAGTGAAAGAGTTGAGCACAGGAACAATGTCGGTCTACAACGCAGCCAACTTAAAAAAAGTATCGAAGAAGTGAACCATGAGAGCGCCGAAATAATGATGCAGTTTAAATATATGGACGTCCAATATCAACCAAGTGAACGGGGAGCAGTTGAGTACGGCACGTGAAGAAGGAAGTGGAATTGGTGTTGACAAACATTAACGAGACGAGCAGAGTGTTGCCTAAGGCACCAGCGCGTCATGCAAGCAGTTGGAGGGGCGAGGTCCAAGCAGGAAAATAAAACGAGTAAATGCCATTCAAGACAGGAGCGGCTAGTCCGAGTAATAGAAAAGGGGTGATTCTAAAATAAACAAATTGGCCTACGGAAATCTTTTTAAAATTATCGACTTTCTCCGAAGTTCGAAATTTTGTGAGTGGGGGAGTTCTGAACCCTTTACCCTCTGATGGATAAATGATTCGATGTTTTATTTCTTCAATTAATAAATATTTCCACCAGCATCATGAAAATAGCCAGACGGAGATGAGGAAATATTCAAGCATTGGTTGGAGACAATGAGGAAATACCTGCAGCAGTTTGACAAAAGGCTAAATACTTAGGATTGTGAAAAGAAAGACCTAGCAATGATTCAGAAGGACAGGTGGTGGCCACCTCAAAATAGAAGCGACGCGCAGTGAGACACGCTTCTGGTATGTTCATTGTAATATTCGCGCCTAGAAAAAATATGATGCAGTAACGTGAGTGGCTGATGAAAATACTAGACACTCCTACTAGGCCAAGGTCTGATAAAAACCGCCAAGTTACAGAAAATATGGAACCAATGGGAGAAGAATGCTTACCAGCGCGGCAAGGCTAGCTTGGGCACGCTATGGCTAGCATTAACGCGGGAGATCGGCTAGACAACATCTCTACGATCGATTCTAGGATTAATGGGCATATTCTTGACCTGCGCTATTTTTCGAGTTCAATGATATTTATTTCATTCCTGTACCACTATTATTTTGAGAAATTTTTGTATAATTTCCCCCACTATCAAGACCTAGGGCCGGTTCATTTATAAGTGGCGTGAAGAGCCAAGACATTGTTATTACTTTTGTACGTCTGAGGACGTAGGCCTCATTACATTTGTTCGTCTGAGGACGGAAGCTATTACCTTTGTACGTCTGAGGACGTAGGGCTATTACTTTTGTACGTCTGAGGACGTAGGGCGTATTACTTTTGTTCGTCTGAGGACGGAAGCACTTATACTTTTGCGTGTCATCAAGGACACAGAAATTATTAATAAATGTGTTAAATTCAGTGTTAGATAGTCACAGTACTATATTTTGTAGGGGCAGTATCTTCGATAATTCGCCAACGAACAGTTCCGGGGAAAGTAGTACCTGAAACGGCGAATTTAGTAGTCAGATATCAAGTGTATAATAATTTAACTTTTTGAATCAGCACGAGAGATGACATCGCTTACCATGGAAGGAGCCTGGAACTATCAACACTCCGTCAAGATGGTTGAAATGAGATAAGAAGCATCCAGTTGGGAGATGGCTGCTGATGTTCTTTGACGGGTGACTTGCCGAGGATGAGTACAGAATAGTATTCTTATTATCTGATAGATTAACTTATGGTATATGGGACATATTTTTGTAAATAATTTGCTCGTGTGATTAACGTAGTATATTTAGTTTTGGTCTGACACACCTTTTGCATGGAAACAGCTCGCATATGTTATTAGTGGAAGGTTCTTGTTTTTGTTTGATGTTTTAACTAACGTAGCTATGTGGACGACCGTGTTTGCATACGTTACACAATGCGGTTAAAAACGTCTCTCGGAGATATGTTGTGTTTCAGAAGTAGGACTGAAGTAATATAATTATACAGTAGATTGGAGGGTAATTATTTTTTTTTAGGTTTATTATTGATCAGATTCTGTGTGATTATTGCCTTTGGAGCAATGTGATTTGTGACGAAGAGCAGTCAGCTCTATCGTAGGTTTTAATATTTTTTAAACAGTTTGCGAGCACCTATTCAGCCGACCTGTGTGAAAAACGTGATGTCATTCCCAGTGTGTGTGTGTGTGTGTGTGTGTATTTGTGGTCATTACAAGCGGGAATTTCAGCGTAGACTGATTTCTGTCAGCTTGGTGCCAGGTCCATATTGTAACCTTGCGAGGGCAATTGTGGATATTTTGATTAATGTCTGACCATTTGTTGAGGTGGTTGAGATTTGCTGCTGTTGATTCTTTGAGATAACGGCACAGCTGGTCAGTTATTTTTACACACTGGAGTTGGGACGATGACAAGTATTGAGAAAAGGGGGAGATGTTTCACAAGACGGACTAAAGGTTGCTAGCGAGGTCATTAGTGGAGAGTGCTTGTGGCACCGTAATTACTTGAAATACAGAATTAAGAACTGATCAATGATAAAAATTGTTTAAATAAATGGGAGTTGCCTACGAATCACGATAATCTCCGAAGCGTTAGCTTAACATGCAGTTTTGTTCATATAAAGTAATATCAGCTGGTCAGGCTTTTGTTGTTGTTGGTTTAGTCCATGTTTATATTCCATTCAGTGACCCGTGAAGTCACGTGCTATGCTGTATTTCCTTGCTTGTGTATTGAGCAATTGGCCGGAGTTGGCAGCTCATTGTCAAGTGCGTCATCGCGCTAAATGAGGGTCTCGAGAGAGATACCTGTAAATAGTAGATTTTAGTGTGTGTGTCAGCATTACATTTTTAAGGGTTTTTATTAGGGTCATGTTCCATATCCGTAAACGTTGATTTACGAGATGATTGTTCGTGAGCATCATGGCTGTTAACCCGTTGTAAACGAACAGTCATCCAAAGTACTCATTCCTCGTAGTTAGTCATTACGCGTACATAAAATCCAATTTGCAAGTTAGTGGAACCAGGATCCACATTTTAATAAAGGGGAGATCCGACTGACTCCTCAGCATTGATAGATATTAATGTCATGGGAAAATTCAAGGATTTTTTTATTATTGTTGTTTATATTCTTTTTATGCACTATTAGTCATTAAATCATGTTATTATTTTACGTCTTGTCACCTTTCTTTCTTAATTATAGTTTTAATCCTATGACCCTTACCTCAGTAGAGCTTGTTGTTTGGCGAACGTAAACATCACATAGGAACTGAGCGCGACCCCTTGATTAAGATTTCTTACATATAAACACTGCTATTCTGAAGGGTTCACTATAAAAATGAAATTTAATAATTTTGTCATTATAGTGAAGTTCTACTTTATCATGAAAGTGGTTTCTTATGCATTTCAATACATGAACGAAGTCGGAGAAAGCCCAGATCTTTCTCGTAACATCTGCAGGATTAAGGATGTGAGGTTTTAGAGAGCTTGTCTTGCCACTAACTCCTAACGATCTCCAGGCCTTTTTATTTGTCTGACTACCATCACAAGTAAAGCCAACCACCCTCGCCCCAGCCTCTTCTAACTGCAAAATCACCTGTATTAGAATTTTTGCGAGAATGTCCCCTGGAGTAGCATTTCTGCTTGCATAAACAGCAACTGGCTGCACCCAATTATGCATGAATAGTACGAACATAAACACTAGAGCGTGATTTGCAAGTACGTTCTTCTGGAGGTCAGGTGTGTGTTCACCTAAATCAACTAATCCATCTACTTTATGAGAAAAACTATTAAACTGGATTTCTTCCATTAGCTTCACTTCATCGAAAATTATAACACCGTAACGTCAATTTTCATTCCTTTCTTCCTTAAAATAGTCTGAAATAGCGTTTATACTATGCGTATTAACTCCTTAAGGGCACTTACGTCCTTACCAAAGTTTTCTCAAGTGACTTTCTGAGGGCAGAGGCAAGAGATTATGTCGCTGACAATGACGAAATCCTTTCGGTGATTTTATTCTCAACAATAAACTCTCTAAAATGAATTCATTGCTGTACCTCATACCATTGGGAGATTTTACCTGGCATTTCTTGAGGATAGTGTCTATTATCATCTTTTCCTTCTTGCTAAGGTGTTTGTTATCTTTGTAATTAAATGCCTGTGAATTTCGAACCTGCTTCTCCAGCAAATTAATTCTCGATTTTGCTGAGTTGAGGCAGGATCTAACGCGAATTAAATTACTGTTAGCATTCTTTAGGCGCCTTTTGGCAATATTATAGTCTTTTCAGAATCGGTAAGTACACTAGAATGACCCAAATTCTTATCAACATTAGACTGAACTTTTAATGCCTCATTCGTTGCTTCACTCCCATCTTCAAACTTCTTTCTTCTCTTCCTGGTGGTATCGAGATTCTTTTTCCTGTTGGGAGCTTTACGGGACTTATTCTCACTTGACAGGTACTTCAGTAAATTAGGGAAAATATGAGGCACTGATACAGGACGTAACTTCCACCTCACACGATATATTTTCACTTCTTCACCATTCACTATAAAATTATCTGATTTTACCATCAAATCATCAGAGAAATGAATTTGACAAATTCTACTACTACGCGTTAACTTCGTATCCTTTCGTGGAATAGCTCTGTCCCTTTTTTCAAATTGATTTGTATCCTTCGGTGGTGAAAAAAAAATCGTATATCGTCAACTACTCGACCATACCCTGACTTACAGCCAGGTACAAAACAGTAAGGTATGTTGAACTATTAAATGAACGAAGCCACATAAGAAATATGTTTTAAGTACACAAAACGCTGATGTACACAAGACACAATGAACTGAATTTAAGAACTGAAAGCCAATAAATTTCAATTTAATTCACACAAATATCTCACACAGTAACTTCTCGCGCACTTTCTATGACCCGGCTCGACGGAAAAACAGAGCACGTGTTGGATATAATCGCTTGCAGTACTTGTAGCGGCGGTACCAGAAACTACCGTGCTAAAATGGCGGAGTCCTCAAACTAGGTCCTTCTATTCGTCATGTCTGTACATTCCGATACACTGCGGGATGTGACAGTGTAGCCAGCTTCTCGTTTTCATACTTGTGTTTTCAAACAGCACCCGATCCGATTTTGCTATCGAAACTTTTGTCTTGCAATTGGATGAGGAATCGCATGCCGACCTCCAAGTGCGGCATTTTTTGTTCACCCTGTATATTTAATACATATGTCAACAATTCTTCATTTGAAAAATACTGCAGTTAGTTGCTATAGGTGAAGGCATTCAAATTTATATGAGAAGTGCTTTATTAAGTACATAAGAAATGGAATCGAATGGGACTGCAATTTCTTCTCGTTAATTCTAGGTTTCCGGTTAATGGAGATAGGTCTGAGCTAAGATAATTAACACAAGGACATCCATATAATAGACATACTGAGAGAAAATAAAATGGTATACCTATCTTATTCAATGTTATCTCTACATAGTAAAAAAACTAAGTCCCGGATTCTAGGATGTAATGGGTTATCTCGAGAACCACTGGATGGATTTTTGTGCGGGTTTCACCATTCTGTAAAGGATTTGTCAAGAAAAGTTTCATTTATGACTGAAGGAAGCCGAGCAATAACGATTTCAGTGAATCTAGTCGAGGAAAAACCTGCCGTCCGTGCGCCTTTTAAGCTTACGCTGGGTAAATCATAAAAGTACCTATATACCAGAGTGTTAGAATTGTTTAGCATGAAAAGTTCTACAAAAAAGTCCACCCACTATAAGTGATTTTACGTTTTCATTTCTTGCAACAATCTCCATTCTGTGGAAATTTAAATTACTAGCTTCAGAGTTAGACTCGCGCGCTAGCTCGTTAACTATCACGCCAGCTTCGGCAATCATCAAACTGTCGAGTCATGTCGAGTTAAGTCTTCAGAGAAGAGTACATGTGTTTGGAGTTTCGCTGTTTACCTCGTTTTTTATGAATTGCGTCTGGGACCAGCCGTCCGTGCGCCTTTTAAACTACGCTTGGTAAACCGTTAAAGGTACCGGGTGAAGCCAGGATAGATTGCTAGTATTTACATATATCTGCCCCGAATTAAAGCAGTACAATACATATAACCAACAAATCTCGACTGTACCTCATCCACGGAATCTGTGGAGTCACATGGAGGAAGTGAAAGGAGAATGAGATGGGCGGAGCTTGGCATCCCAGCCATTGCGAGAGTTGAGTGAAGCCAAGGTCATGCCAGCCTCCTGCGCTAATTATTCAGTGGGATCACGCTTCATTGGACAAGTCAGCCATGTCACTCATATGCGCAGACTACGTGTTTTCACACTGGCACATCGCAGAGAGATTGGACGGGGTATAGTTGTGATAGTTTAATTATTATTGAAACTAAATAAGAGTATATATTGTAAATACCACCCATACTTGTAGACATATATTTAATAGCCTAAGTGTAAAGTATCTGATGATTGATTGCTTGACGATCGAAACTGGTCTTCCTAGTGAATTTATTAATCTTATGTAATTTTGTTTTAGGATTTAGGAATCAGCCATTATAATTGGGCACAATCGTGTTGACCTACTGTAAATCATTGAATTTCTATAACTAAGGCATTACTGAAAATGGCTTCCAACACAATAATAGTATTGTATCACTTCTACTCTCGTGATAAGATGAAGCTCAACTCTTGCTTTCGAAACCATAATGACTGCTGCCTAACAATCTAAGTAATGTAAGTTGTGAAGTGCTCAGTTAAATGCTGAATTCTAAGCTGATGGACAAGGGCCGAGACAAAGACAGGCATTTGTTATTTGACAGTTCGTTAAGGCGAGCATTGGGAAAGACTTGGGGTACAGAAAAGAAGCAATTAGCCGTACACTTTGACGTGTAGGTTGGAGAACAAAATAAGGAAGACCAATAGGCGCATTCCTTGTCAGCTATAGAATCAACTGATATAGCAGACAAGGTAGACATTCAGAGGGTGCCTGCAAATTTTTTAATAGTGCATTCAGGAACTTGGAAATTTTCCATTAAAATGCGTATTTTTGTTTCCGTCGTCCGTGTAACTCAGTATCCGTGCAATGGAGCGAATTCAACACGTTTATCTTCCCTAAGTTCACGAGACAGTGAAATGTATCCATATAAAACAAGTTTCCTTTTATTAACGGGTATGTATTTAGGCTATTTCAGGCACTAGGGCCATTGTTAGACTTCGCCTAATCTAATTGGGTACACACGTGTTGACCGACTGAACAGCGTATCTACTAATAGATAACTAGGCATCACTGGAACAATGGTTCCTTTAATTAATAAATAGAGTAGTTACTTCCATTCTGAATTTTAATTTGATCAACTTCTGTCACACAGACCCTATTTAATGTTTATTTAACTCAAAATACAACAATGTGGCCTAAACTCTGTCACACATCGCCCACCAGAGGAGCTTTCTGGGAACAATGTTCATGTAATTTAGCTCAACGAGAGTTGTGTGCATTGACCCTGGGATATTGTTTCGATTCAATGACGCTAAGTTTTTAAATCTGGCAAAATATATCCTGGTAAAGCTATAGCTAAGTAGTAACTTTGAAAACTTTCATCATCGCAACCCAGTTGTGATTCCAGGTGACTTCACTCAACTTGGCTTCTTGTAGAACAGCTCCAAGCCCTCGTAATTTGAATTCCTTCCCTAAGAGTTTGTTCCGCTCACCTGGGACCTTCAATCTCGATAAAGGAGCCCAAGACCAAATATCGTTATTAAGTAATTGCTATTCTGAGTGAACATTAGAGACATAAGCCCACTCGAAGAACAGAGGAAAATCGAGAATTTCCATTTAATCATGTGCAGCTATTCCTCTCTTCCCACATGCACAAAATGATAGAATTCCTTTCAGATCTTTTCATCAAGGAAGATACGTTTAAATACTGAATAACGTTTACTTTAGGGGGCCTATATATCTTGATTTTGAAGTAATAGACACACTAATACTGATACCACAATTATAGGTTATCGGTCAAAGTGTACACACTCCTTAATACCCGGGGCTTAAATGTCCATTATGTTGAAGATTCTAAACGAATCAACAACAATTTTTTTAGCCACGTGTTAAAGAAATGGTTGGGTGGAAGTGTGAATGTAAAGTACTGGTCATTAAGGCGTCATTGATGCATACTTATTTGCAATATTACATTTTGATGTTTAGAAATGTACTTAGTGTTCATTAACTACAAATTCTTTATTCCACGTTCCGACTTTGAATTTGTGAGGTCGCACACTTTATGAATATCGTGTCGACCAACTTTTTTTTAGCGTATGGCTTTTAGTGCCGGGAGTGTCCGAGGAACATGTTCGGCTCGCCAGTTTTGTAGCTGCTTCGAGACGGACACCCAATGGGTGAGCTACAAGTACCGATGGGGAGGAAAGTGGGAATGGAAGGTCGAGGAGTTGGAAGGTAGCGGCTGTGGCCAATAGTTAGGGACCAACCCCGGCATTTGCCTGGAAGGAAGATGGGAAACCACAGAAGACCATCTTCAAGGTTGCCGGCGGGGGGATTCGAACCTCCTCGCCTTCCGGATATGAGCGACTGCCAGCAGTCATGCCGTAACGACCACGGCTAACTCACCCGGTGTGTCGACCAACTAAAAAGCATTAATTTCGATTACGAATATAGCTCAGTTTTATACGTGGGTAACGTTTTTACACCAGTCTGTTTGAGATTCGTATGGGATGTTCCTCTTCAAAGGAGCAAATTAGGGTCTGGAATTTGCCTTGGAAGAGTGAGGAATTTGCACCCCTCAGGATGATCAGTGTAGTTCTGATTGAAAGAAATGGAATCCTAGCCTCATTTACGAATACACAATCTACTGCAGACATTACAATAACACAAACAAAATTTGAGGTGTAAACTAAACAGACGCAGGATTGACGCTGAAAATTATGAAGTTTCTGTTAGAAACGAATTGACTCTTTGCTGTGTGGCTGATGTGCACAGAAGAGTGGTGGGATTAGAAGCTCGGAACGAAAGGAGGAGAAGCAAGTCAGCGCAGCGGCATGTTATTGCCTAGCCTGACAAGCCTTGAATGGGATCACAAAGCTGTGCGTTTGGTCTCAGCACCAACGCGGGTGTTTAGACTCGGTTGCTCAGCTCATGCATTGGAGCAAGGATCGGCTAAACAAATGCTGACAATTTTTTCCCTCCTTCAACAAAACACCAAGGTTTGAAAGAAATTAATCCAGACTATTTGAAATTATTAATGTGAACTACAAATTCAACAACAAAAAAAGAGGCTTGCGTTTAAAAGAACATGTTACTGCTTATGTTCTACTGTAGGTTCGTTTAACTAAAATAATTTAATTCAACAGACAAATGTATGACAGAAACTCAGGAACTCTTACACTTCTCTCAGATTTTTCTTCGCATATTTAGCCCATTTTCAACATTTAGACTATAGGATTATATTATCACCATTTGCCCATCCGTCTGTGTGTGTAAGTTTGCATCCCCAATAGAGTAAATTATGATTGGCTAGTTCCCTTAATCAGTTCCCTGGCAGGTGGACAGTGTGTGTATTGTGGTAGAAATAACAAGTAGTTCCGTGAATAACTAAATAGCCTCTATCCATATAGCCTACTGGCCTTACTTAGGACACGAGAAATGAAAACGAGATTTAAAACTAAAACCGAGCCGCCATTTTAAAGTTCTCATAAAATTCCATTTAATTGGACGGTAGTAAAAATAATAAGGCTTGTATTAAGATACACCGTGTTAAGTTTCACAGCGCTGGGATGAAAAGACGCGAGAAAAATCCATTAGAATATTTAAATTTCGCGTCGCCGCCATGTTGGTTTTGTGCTAAGAAGGTTATTGAATGATCCATAGATGAACGTATGTTAATAGCCTCTATCAACATACAAAATTTCAGTTTGATTGCTGAAATAGATTCGGAGATAATGAGAACCATCTAAATATTTCGGATGGTCACCATGTTGGATTATAATATGTGCAGGCCTACACATATTCGCACAGCCGCCATCCTAATGCTATGTAAACAATTGAACAATATTAGATCTCATTGCATTACAATGTGTATAATTGTTATTCTGGGTATAAAGTCTCCATTTGCTTACTACTATTACTACTATCACCACATTTTATGGTCTTGGAGTACGTATTGAGACTCATAATCCAAAGGTCCTGGGTTCGATTTTTATCCCTACCAAGAAACTTAATCCTTGTCTGCAGTTTGGAACGGAGTACTCTCAGCCTCATAAGGTAAAACTGAGAATATATGGGTTTTGGTCCCACCTAGAAGTAATTTTCAGTGTTTTCCCACTTCTAATCCAGGCAAATGCCGGTATGGGCCCAATCTCAAAGCCAGAGCCACTTTCTTCCAAAACTTACCTTCAATTACAAATACACACTGCTGTATCCGTCATGCCGACGCAGAGTATCAGACAGATTGCACACATGCCAAAGTATACGTAGCTAATATTACCACGATGACTCCAAGCCTCGAAATTAATTAACAATAACTACTATAACTGATATCATTAATAATAACATAACGATGAAGAAGGAAGTACATTATTTAGACTGGGTGCGCTTAGAGCTTACTCTTAACAAGAACGAAAACTGGCCTTTAACAGTTGAAGATGTCCGGAATACAATACCATACACCATATTAGGTTCTTCTAGACTTGGCAGTACACATACTGTATGTTAAATGGCTCGATGAACACAAAGATTAAGGAATTTGAGGGTGGGAACGCCAAGTATCATAGCCTAAGAGATAACGAGTAGACCTACACATAGGAAATTCCTTCTCGTTTAGTGCAGGAAATGGCGAGAGAAACAGCAACGAACTGGACCGGACATCACTCAAGCAGTTAAGTTCACAATCCTCTCCAATCTGACCATTTAAACACATTCGCAAAATCACACTAAGCAAGCAAACTGGAAGATCAATCACCACTTTTCGTATCTTAACAACAACAAAAAAGAACAAATTTCGAATAATAGTAATAATCTTACTACTATTGCAACTAAATAATTGTATATTGTACCCGATACCTAGTTTAGGTTATCGGCTACGCCAGCAGACATTAAGCCGTAGTTGAGGTTTTGAGAAGAGTTAGGAAAAGATAGCGCACCGATCGAGTCAAGAAGAATGTCAAGATGACGTAGGAGGTCTAGAATCAAGGAGGCACTGACATCTGTAAGAAGATGGAATTATGGATAGAGATGTGAAGCTTTATTGAGATATGTATGGAATATGGTATTTAAACATCTTAGAAGAGGATATATAACATGCATTATATGTGGAAATAATTGTAAGGAAGTCAGATAACCCTTAAGTTATTTTATAACGGAATAGCCGAGATGATGTGGGTTCGAGACTATGATCGTGACGCGAGAGCACTGTGGTGGGGGACTACACCACGTGTCTGCGCCAGGCAGATAAGTGAGAAGACAGGGCCAGCACATTCAGTGGAGCTCTGTCAGTCGAGCAAGTAGGGTCGAGCTCTGTAGCGCAAGCCAGACGCACGGTGAAGGTCGCGTAGCATACCGAAACTGTCACGGCAGAGTGTAGGCGACAGTTTCAGCATCGCCGAGCAGCGAACGCCAAGCAGGTCATTGATCCAGGCGGACTTGCCGAGCAAGCAATCACAGACGGCCGGGATATGTTAGAACAGCACTGCAAGTAGTTGGAGACTTTATTACAAGCTACATTTCAACGCAGTTTGAACACAGTTCTTCTGAAGAATAACTTTATGACTATGCTTTTCGATAACGCATTCAAAGTTACTTTAACAATTTCAAGCAACGGAATGTTGTTAGCATAGGCACTGATGAACATTAGATCGTGCATTAATGAAATTTATTTCTTATGCAGTTTCATGAATTACCTAATACAGACAACTACAGGGTGTTTAGTAAACTTGGACACTCTCAAGTAAAATTGTATTTTACGAAAGTGAGATTTAGCAGTTGTTGGAGATTGATCTTTCAATACTCAAACTGAACATTTAATGGAACAGTGGCGTAACTTAGAAGAGGAGTAGGGGGTCCGCTGTTTCCATGAACTTTTTCGAGAGGAGTTGGACAATATCCGCTATGGGTAATCCGAAGTTCAACATGTCAGAGTAGACGCAGATAGAGACAAGATGGCACCGCAGAGCGATGGATTCGATTCCTGACGAGAGGAGTCCACCAGCTGATTCACTTGGGATTTCGAATGCAATCGTCATTTCATGGATGGAATGATATTCACGCCGATCTTTCGAGAAATTCATTATGTAGGGAAAATCGACGATCTTGGAAATTTAATAACAGCTGATTATGAAAGGTACTGTAAGTGTTATAACTACCTGATACGATTATTTTCATGAATACTGGGCACACATGTATATTTTTCTAATAGGAGTGATACGAGTATTAAGACATGGTTTGACTTTATATACTTCGAATTTGCTAGAATATGGAGTGACCATATGATATGGCAGGCATCATTATACGAAATTCTCACCATTGGTTGGCTTTATTAAGCAGATGTTTGGTCTTTTAGACATTTTTCCAGCTAGGATATTTTTCATGAATAGTTTTTTTGTGTAACGAGTATTTCGAACTCGTGATCTGCAATTGATTATCTAAAATTATTCGTCAGTTCATTGCATACTAGCGAGTGTGTATTATTCATCAGTAGGGATTTTTTCCATTGGATTGTTTGGATATATTAAGAAGTTATTCACTTTAGTCAATGAACATCGCTTTTATATGACAACTAGAAACTTGTTGATTCCTATCTGGTACATTCACTCATATAGTCTACGAGATGGGGTCTTTCGTATTTATACGATTGTATGGTGGTACTCATCTTACTCATCGTTCAGGGCACTATCATCCAAGTCGACGGGGCGAGGTCTTTCGTATTTATACGATTGTACGGTGGTTACACATCTTACTCGCCATTGAGGGACTCATTTTTATCATCCGAGTGTACACGAGATTGTAAGTGAATCAAACAAGGAACTACTAGTCACATATCAGTCGAAATTTTGTTAAATAAAGTAACGATAAATGTCAGCAGGATTGCATTTAGTAATTCTTGTTTGCCAATCCAATATTTTGTTGCTATACTCTTTTGAGAGTAATTTCAGTTTAACAGCTATTACAGCTGATGCTTTTGATGAGTTTTATAATTGTGTTTGATACCTTTGAGAAGGATTTAAAGTAATTGAATCTTGTAAGATTAATCATTAATGGTCAGATTTATTTTAAGGCAGATCAGTATTGCAGATTTTGATATGAGAGATTATAGCACATTGGTGTTTTTCTGTGATGTGAATTATAAAAATTGTAAGAGAATTTATGCTATTTGAAAGCAGATCTTAAATTACTGAGGTAATATATTTTTCCAATTGTTTAAGAAGTTGTCTAGATGTGATCAGAATAATTACAGTTATTGGAGATTGTGTGCGTTGATAATTTGAAGCCAGTTATATATTTTTTGTAGATCATGCAACATGGTTAAGTGGAGTTTGTGGTAGGCATTTTGTGGAAGTTGCCATGTGATAGTTGCAACGTTGCTAATATATTTTGAAGCAGACATGAGGTCGTCGTACCCAGTCTAGCGTAATTGTTGAGATTCATGCTGTATGTGCTGAATATTTATGGAGTTTTGTGGAGTAATTGTTGTATTCAAATGTGATATTTGAAGTATTGAGGAAATGTAATGTCGTTGTGGATAGTTAGATCCAACGTGATGTCGTGGAGGCAATAATATTTTTTGGCATGATAAATTAAATACGAGATATAACTTGGAAGTAATAAAACTGTAAGACAACGTTCTATGAACCATATTAAACAATTTGTTAGGAAATTAAACAAATAAATGAAGTTGATAATACAAGATTTTCTGAAAATAATAATTAATGAAATAATAATCTGAGATTTAAGCATATTAACGATCTGACCTAATGAAATTAAAATCAGAATGACTAGATGAAATAATGAAAATCTAAATAACCAGATGATTGAAATTTAAATAATTTTATAAATTAAATTTTGAAATAAATCGATGAATTAAATAAATGGATGAATTAAAGATTGAATAATTAAACTGATTGAAATAAATTAATAGACGATTGTAATGATGATGAATAACTGAATTAGAAGGTGATAATTAATTAAAGAAGCTGATGATTAATGAATTTATATGGAATTAAATAAATTTATTTGAGATATAATTTGAGGAATTGCAACTTGAGTTGAGAATTTAAATGATTAATGGTGATGAATTAATGATTCTGACAGGAATATGTAGAATTTTGAAGTGAGAATTAATGTGAGAAATATTTAATTTTGATGATGACGATAACGATGACCAATGAGCCATGAATTTTCTGTAGTTCACAGATAAGAGATTGTTAATGACAATGTAAATAGTGTAAATTAATTATTTGATGTTTAGGAGCATTTGACTAACATGTTCAACATTTAAATTATGCCATGCAAGCCATAAATTACGTGATGTTTAATATAGGTGATTATAATATGTGTATGTTTAGACAGATTAATAACTTTTTTAAATCCACATTTATGATGTTAAATTAAAGAGAAATTAGGTCTCAGGTTTCACAAATGTCAGTGACGAAAGACATAGTGCTACAGTGATCCTGAGAACCCAAGAGAACTTTAGAGATTTTTCTTGTTATGTGGATGGAAATAATTTTGGATTAGAAAAGAGATGGTTCGATTTTTGGACAATGACAATTTAACTTTGGCATTCGACCATACTCTTAGGTAGGAGTTATATTTAAAATGTCTGTCTGACTATCAAAGTGAAATAAATTTGTTTTTATCTTAGTTGTGATCTGATGATGGTGTGATGTTCCTTTTTCTTTCCTTGTCTTGAGTAAGGCTTATCCGGAAAGGAAGTGGTTTGCTAGGAATTCAGTTGATGGCGCCCATTTATATTTGCATTATTTTTATTAAACTTAAGCCCGTAACGACCCTAGAGATACTTTGTCTCGTGATACCCACTGCTTTTTCGAGAACTCAGCTGAATTTCCGACACATTCCTTATTTGACTAGAGGTTCATTTAACTCCGCTCTGTCCCGGAACTCCAGGAATGCGATGTTATAGCAGATGGGTCATCGCATCCCCAGGACGAACGGGTACAATATATTGTATATATTGTAAATAATGTAGTTGTTGAGGATCTGATGATGTTCGCTTGATGATCGAAACTGGTCATCTAAGTGTATAGGCCTATATACATGTAAATCTGATGTATTTTTTATCAGGATAAGGGACACACCCATTACAATTGGGAACAATCGTGTTGGCTGATTGAAAAACATCAAATTTCTATAACAAGCCAGGTATAGGGAATGTAACTCTGAGAGCAATCGGAGCAGAATTCAATTCCAACAACTACCATATAAGGGAAGAAGAAGGATTGAGGTATAGGGAATGTAACTCTGGGAGCAATCGGAGCAGAATTCAATTCCAACAACTACCATATAAGGGAAGAAGAAGGATTGAGGTATAGGGAATGTAACTCTGAGAGCAATCGGAGCAGAATTCAATTCTAACAACTACCATATAAGGGAAGAAGAAGGATTGAGGAAAAGAGTTAGGAGCGAAAGAACAAGATTAGGTACAAAGGGACAGACCCCAGTAACACATGTTCATTTACAGAAACAGTTGAAAAAAACAAGTGGTAACAATAAAAAGGTAAACCGAAAAATCTAATGGTTTTGAGAATCGCTGAGTGATTCTGGCAAAACGTTGCAGAGAGAGGGGGAGCTCGTAGCTCATTTACAAATATTGTTTATAGTTGTGATCACAATTATGATCAAGCTTAAAGTTTATAGAAGTAATAATTTTATAATGTTACTTGAACAGCATGCTAAATCCGAACGATAATTGAAGCAAAGCACCCCTGATGCCTCAAAACCTTTATGGAATAACGAGACCAAAATAAAACAATAACAACAGATTCCATGGCACAGATTACTTGTGGCATAGAATGGCCAAAAGCTCGATATTTGTACCATCTCAGAGTTACAATGTGTACCCATCTATCATAAAATGGTAGAGAGTAAAACGAAGAAATCTGGAAACAGTCACAGGTCAGATGATGTGAAGATTAAGTATAGAATTCTTGCTTTGCTATTGATTACAGAACTAGAATTGTCAAGAAGGTGCGCGTTTCAATTCTCAACGGGCGTGGAATTTCCAGTATTAGTGAGACCATTACCAATTCATTACCCACGAACGTGAATCGCTTGACCCGTGCAATGTATGCGATACAGACCGAGCTGTCCACCTGCAGATGTAACACAAGCCCCCCAATGAAGAATTCATTAACGCTTCGGTCCAGCAATCTTGTTGGTGGCATTCCAATTACTGTGGGCCTTGTAAATCGCTGCCACTCACCTGAGGGACTGTATGAGCTGTCAGGAACATTTAACATCAAAACTTGGCTTTAAAACCATCCTATATAATACGAAGTGATCAGTTATGCTTTACTCCGCGCGCACTGTCTTATTCCTATGGGCTATTGCATGTATGTTTGCCGCATGCAGGTCGAGGTCAGTAGCCGTGCCGTAGACAATACAACAGTAACCCAAACAAATTTAAGGAGCGTTTTACCTGCCAAGTGTTGAAATAGCCCACCTTCATTCTCCACATATTTTGCATCTGTTTAGGATATTATTCATCAGTCGCTGTAGTTCCTTACAGTGAGAAACGGTATACGACGAATTTTAGTTGAAGCTCTCGGTCAGAGTTCTATATGATTTTTACTGTCAAATTTCACAGTCTGGTAAAACCCTGTTCATTATTTTTCTAACTTACGGTATGTCTGTAAATTACAAAGAGTTCTATGTTTGCAAATACAGCCCATCAATATAGTACATCTGGCTTTACCTTTCCGTTCCAATATCATCAAATATTCACCAATATTTAATCCCTTCGTCTACATTGTGTTATTATTCTTATACTGAACAAACAGTGATATTGTTATGAACATATAGACTTATCTTGAAGGAAATGTTTTTAAAATAGGAAAGAATAAGAGCGCCAATTATCCCAATAAAACACATGGCATTCATCTTCTCTACATTTACAATTTCTATATGATTAACCTACCATCTTGCAGGAAACTACCCTCAAGCTCTTAAGACATGCCATCTATCCACACCTCCTCGATTGTCATACGAAGCTAACGAGGGGACGACACAATGCATGCATGGGCCACCGATTCGAACCATCTTTAGTACACGTGTAGAGAATGACCAGACGTATACCACGTGCAAGTAGTAAGGTGCGATTCTCAGGCATTTCCGAGATATTAATTATTCGCAATTGCAGTGCGCCTTCCACGTACGTTGTACGTTAGCAAAGGACAACGAGCGCGTGGTGCAGCGGTGGGATTCGATCCAGCGATCTCGCGCTTTCAATGCAGGGCTCTTACGACTGCACCACGCGCTTTTCGGCTCCTTGCTAGTGTACAACGCACATGGATGCCGCACTGCAATTGCAAACAATTGATTTCTCGGAAACGGCAGAGAAGCGCACCTTAGTACTGTACTTGCACCTGGTATACGCCTGGTCATATCCTACACGTGTAGCCTACTAAAGATGGTTCGAATCGGTGGTCCATGCATCGTATCCTCCCCTCGTGGGAGGAATATGCCATGCTCAACAATAAGCTTAGGAAAAGCACGGTATGAAGATAAAAGTTCCCAATCCAGACAATAACAAGAGTGTATATTTCCACTCAAGTTTAATAAACTTTCAAGTTATGGTTGTGTGTTTGAGTCTTCAGTCTTTCGACTGGTTTGATGCAGTGATCCATGCTTCCCTGTCCTGAGCAAATCGTTTCATCTCCACATAGTTACCACACCCTCTATCCGAGGCTATCTGTTTAACATTTTCTAACCTTGGTTTGCCCCTAAAGTTCTTATCCTTGACCCTTCCTTCTATAACAATGTTTGCTATTCCTGGGTGTCTTAGTAAGTGTCCAACCAACCTATCTCTTCTCTTTATTTGCAGTCACCAGAAACATTTCTCCTCCCCCACTCGTCTTAATACCTCTTCGTTCATAACACTATCTACCCATCTGATGTTCATCATTCTCCGGTAACACCACCCCAAACGCTTCAATACTCCTCTTTTCTTCTGCTCCTACAGTCCAAGTTTCACTTCCATACATTGCCATGCTCCAGGCCTTCAGTAGTGACTTCCTAATACCTAAATCTATATTCGATCTCAACAGATTCCTTTTCTGTAGAAATGCTTTCATTGCCTGTGCTACCCTACTTTTTATATCCTCTTTGTTTCGTCCATCACTGGTTATTTCGCTTCCTAAGTATCATAAGTCACCTACTTCCCTTAGCTTTTCACCTGCTCATTCGACATCCATAGGTTTCTGATTTCTTTCGACTGCATTCCAATATTTCATTTTTACATTTATTAATTTTCATCATGAATTGTTCCCTCAAGACATTTAAAGACATTTAAAAACTCATCCAAATCATCAGCTAAGAAGACGATGCCATCAGCAAATCTCAGAGTTACAATTATTTCTCCTTGAATCTTTACACCTAATTT
This sequence comes from Meconema thalassinum, assembly GCA_946902985.2. Taxonomy (NCBI): domain Eukaryota; kingdom Metazoa; phylum Arthropoda; class Insecta; order Orthoptera; family Tettigoniidae; genus Meconema; species Meconema thalassinum. The sequence continues at coordinate 1,101,527,893 of OX336389.2, read as the reverse complement.
GATTTTTTCTCCAATTTCGTTCATTGCTTGATCAATATATGCATTGAAAAGTATGGGTAACAAAAGTTTCTCTCTCATGTCCTTCCGCTCGAATAACTGCTGTCTGGTTTCAGTACAGATTGTAGAGCACCCTCCTATCCTTGTATTGTATTCCAATCTCTCTATATATAATTATATAAGAATGAAAGTTCGTCTGTTTTTTCGTAATTTCTACGGAAATTTGCGTTATTTACGCGTTTCAGTCTATTTTATGACGGATGCGCGCGAAAATATTTTTTTTGTTTGTCTGTCTGTATGTCTGTCTGTTTGCCTGTGGACAATTTTGTTCCCTTATAACTCGAGAATGGCTGGGTGGATCGACGTCAAATTTGGTACAGATATTCTTCAGAGGCACGACACTAATCATTGATGTAACTCTTCTTTGTACCTCTCATAAAAGGGGGCCTACCCCCTTAAAATACTTGCTGAAATAGGCGTAGAAGGGCGAGACAAAGCTCATTTTAGCCCCTCAATGTGAGAAACGAAACTTGGGGGCCCTAAACAGCCATAAAGGGTCCCCGAAAACTACATTTTAAGGCTCTAAAACCAAGAGTTTCTGAAATATTCCCCAAAAAATTATTTCATTTAATAGACTAATGTAGGAATCCAAGCCAGTGACCATGACAACAGTGTCTCAAAAAGTAACATCCAACTTTCCATCTCTTTCTGCAAGAAGTAATGCCACTCCACTTATTAAATTTCTGTGAAAGTTTCCAAATGGCTATAAGGTTATCACGGAACCAACAAAAACTGTAAAATTTATCAATGCGCTTAAGGAGGTCAAGGGGTACCCTAGATTTTGCCACAAGACTTAAACGTGCGATATGTCGTACAGAAGGTCTATTATATCTTCAAACAGCAACATTATTTTCCAAAATTCCTGAATTGAATAGTTTATTTTTTATTTTATTTTTTTGCTTTTAGGAATTTGGGCCATTGGAGGCTAAAAGACCTGAATTTTCATGCACCACAAGCCTTTATAATTTATTAAAGGGGTCTTCCTCTGGATGCGGGCTTGACACAACAGTGAGGGTCAGTTTTTATGTGACGTGTATTGCGTTTCGTCTACGAGGTTTTCAATGTTATTTTCACGTCAGGAAGTACACGTTTGGTAAATTAGTTTCAGAGTATATTTCAACTAATCATTTATCTTTGTCGACAAACAGGTTCCAAGCCCCTAACTATTGCAAAAGTAGCTCAATTGATTACGTCTGGTTATTAATACCGAAGACCGTTCGAAGAATGGGTACTTCTGCTGGTCGTTTTATAAATGTCAAATAACCTACTCCAATCAACGTTATCAAAAGCCTTTTCTAAGTCTAAAAATGCCTTATTCCAGCTTCCAAAATCAGCCTAAGACTTACAGTTATTACAGCTTCCCTTGTTCCTACGTTTCTCCTGAGGCGAAACTGGTCTTCGCCCAACTCTCTGTCTATCTGTCTTTCAATCCTCTTGTAAATTATTGTAGTCAGGATCATTGAAGCATGAGTGATCAAGCTGATTGTACGGTATTCTTCACATCTGTCAGCTCCTGTTTTCTTCGGTATAGGGATGATTACATTCTCCTTGATATCACAGGGTACCTCACCTGTCTCATAAATCCTACACACCAAGTGAAATAACCTGATCAGACCTTTATCACCTATGCCGCTTAGCAACTCAATCGGTATAGCATTTTTTGTTCCGGCCTGAGTCTTCCAATGCTCTGTCAAATTCTGATCTCAATAGTAAATCTACTTTCTCGTCCTCATAAATTTCCTCTTCCCTTTACATAATATGATTCTCAATTTCTTTTCCCTTATACAAACACTCTACGTACACGTTTCTTCTCTCAACATATTCTTCCCTACCTGTAAAGAGGTTTTCCATCTGAGTCCTTAATACTACAGCACTTAGTCTTCCTTTTCCCAAAAGTATTCTTAATCCTTCGATATGTTGAATCTACCGTTCCTAATTTCAGACAATTTTCTACACTTGCACATCAACCAATCTTCTTTTGCTTCCTTGCACTTCTTGTTAACCTCATTTCTGTATTCTGCTTTCCCCCTTTCATGTCTTTCATTCTTGTGCTTCCGTCTCTCATCCATTAATTCTAGTATATCCTTCGTGATCCACGGATTTCTACCTATTCTTTCTTTCCTACCAATGTTTTCTTCTGCGGATTTTGTTATTTCATTCTTCAAATGTGTCAATTCCTCCAACATTGTAGCTTGTTCCGGGATTTTCATTCGTCCTTCCTTTATAATTGTCTTGAATCGTTTGTTCACATCCTTCTCTTTCAGTCTGTCTATTGCCCACCCTGTTAGATTTTGACTTTTCTTCAATTTCTTCAACTTAATTCTCCATTTCATAACAATCAGATTGTTATGGCATTGCCTAATATCACCAAATGCCCTTTTCGGTGAATTATTTCAAGGTATTTGAATGTATTTAGAAACTATATTAACATCCAGATTAAAAACCATAATTCCCATTTGTTAAGTGAGATGCTGGCGTATCATAAAGGAACGAACGATAATGTATATGTTGCTATGATTCTTAGTATTGGGAATGACATATTTTTCTCATTTTGTAAAAAATAATTTGCCTTAAATATACATCGTTCACCATGAATTATTGTTGCAGTGAAGCGGTCTGAAATAACGAATATTAATGAAGTGATTTTAAACATCATGGTGTTTGAAAGTATTTTTCAGTGTTGCCTTAGTTTTCGAAACCAATTTTAATGGGTGGTTCCCTAATTCTGAAATACGATGTAAAGGAGATAAATAAATAATAATAAATAATAAATAGTATTTATAAATATCATGTAATCAAGTTGATCGACTGAAAAGAATTAATTCTTGATTTTAAACCTTTAAATATAGAGTTAGAAATCTAATTCTATTTATTGACACGTCAAAAAATACACATTATGGGGTGTGAAGCCATATTTCAGTGTTGCCTTAGTAAACAAAAGTTTGGTGCTTTCGTCAACGAATACATTTATCATGGAAAACATAAGCAGGGGATTTAAAAGCAATGTATGATATCATCTTCCAACCAGATTCCTAAACATACCACTTCAAGTGGGAATTCTGTTGGAATGGTAACACTGCTTAGCATTGTATTATCCTTTTATGTGCAGATAACTAAAAAAGTGATGCATTTCGTGCATAACAACAAAGTTGACTTCGGCTATATCGATGCGTTTTGTAACACTGCGAATTGTTCTCACTGATTGTGTCAGTCACTCCAAACTACCTGCATCAGGATCATAATTGTAGTGTCAAATGGATGTTTATATTAATTTTATTCTTCTTTTATTGTATTTAACTGCCCTCTGAATAAAGAGAGCTGCATAAAGAGGCTTTGTAAACTCAGTTGGCTGTACAAGAGCAACAAGCATGAACCCCAGTAGAGCGGATGGTCAGCTGTAGGATACAAAATTCGTGCCGTTCATAATAGCTAAGGTTCAAATCCTGACGTTGAGGTATTTTATATTTCCGAATGAATGCACCACGATGATGTCAGGCATTAATAAGATAGCCGAGTTTGGAAGAGAAAACTTTGATGCTCAATGCTTCACATTATTCAAACATGGCACATCATTTATGGGTGCCTAGAAAGCGAGTGTCGGCCAATATTAGTATACGTGATGCTGCCAATAGGGGAACGCTGGCAGGTCATCATCACCCATTAGAACTGGTGTGAACAGGAAGTCAACCTGGGGTATTCTGATAACATATTATACTCGTATTTTGAGAAGTTATTTTGTAACTTACAAGTGTTTTCTATCTTTCTATTCACATATTCAATGATCAGCAATTCACGTAAATTCAAACATATACAGTATCTATGTCACGTTATCAGTATACAAGTTTCATCTCAAATAGTAGTGCTGTGTTTTCAGTATTAGTTCGATACATGTATTGTCCTACCCTTCTACGTTTTAGGGGCCTGGGTAAGTCCTTTTCACCTTTAAGGATTCCTCCACATAACATGAGATCATGAAGAGTCCTCAAAAATATATTTAGAGTATTCTTTTTAATTTCAAATACTATTCATGGATTTAATAGTAACTTTAATTTCCCAGAAAAGAACTTTTATTCTCAAGTATTTCTATTAACATAGGTACCCAAATTGGAGAACCATCTCGATTACATTTATTTATTTCTTGTACTGTAATTTATTTAAACTACGATCTCCTGGTTGATATCCAACGATCTCTACCGTACTGTGCCCGTTTAGACCGGAGTCCGCACGACCACATATGCATTTTACCAATAATCAGTCAGCACGAGAGTCAAAATATCCCGGAGCGCCAGATGGGTTAAAGCTAATCGCAAAAACGACATCAAATGAAAAAAATGCTTTACTGATTTTTGGCTCAATGCAACAATAAGGATAGAAGGAGATTCAACTGGGCATAACACATCATGTAAAATTATTTCATTTTATTTTGAATTTAAAATTTACTGCAAAAATGCTCAAAGCAGCATCCTTCACGTGTGGCGACCCACACTCCTATTTACACAATGTACAGAATTTTCCAAACACATTTGACAATTATCTTTGGAAACACAAGTCTGATTATTAGTCCTGTAGACTGTGTTCCAAAATTATATTCATTTATTTGTGATTAAATCCACTTCAAATTTAATTGTCTCTACTGGAAATATCGTACTTCACTGTTTGAATTTTTTACATAATATTAACACTCGTAGAATAAATGTTCATAGAATTTTTAACTTTCACTTATTTTTCCAGTTTCAAAAAAATATTGTCAAAAAATATTATTATTTCAGAATCAACACAAATTATTTACACATATTAATAACATCTGAAAAGTATTTGACCTTGAGCATAGCATCGAAGAACTGTGCGAAGCACAACAAAATTAATTGTTCTTCCGACATTAAACATTTCGAGAAGTGAATCGATTATGAACTTCAAGTTCCTAACAAAATATATGATTTCTGAATCATCAACTTGATCAATAAATTGTTGAACCATTCAACTATTTGATTTTCCACTTGGAATCATTATTATGAAAAATATTTATATTCATGGCCATTTTAGTAACTTTCACAACTTGCAATTCTTCGACAGAATGCGGAAATAAGAATTGTAGCTTCATAATAAATTCATTTAGTTCATGGCACTAGGATTGAAAATATCCTTCAAATTATTCGTGGTTATAGAATTATTTTTAATTGGCAGTGGCCCATTCTATCATTTGTGTAAGAACACAATATTACAACAACAACGGCAAAGGTCTTCCTCTGAAGAAGAATAAACTACTATCATGACAAATCCGGGTTCTAGCAAAATCAAAGTCTTAATGGGATCCGTAAACAAGGTTGAAATAAGAACTGATGGTTTTTAAGAAATAACCTTCGGGTCATTCATACGACGAAATGTGTAGTTCCAATACTCCTACTATAAACCTGGGCCATCGAACCTGCTATTTGATGCTCGAAAAATCTCCTCATTCCTGCGACTTAAACATGCGCACCTGGGAATGGCATTTCAACTACTCCACACACATAAATTTTCTTCCCAAAATTTATACAATAAATCAAGCCTCTGCTTGTTATCAACACTGGAAGATTAATAAACTCACAAGTTTATTTTATTTTACCATTCAGTTCAACCCGTGAAGTTACCATACTTATGATACTCTTTATTTCACTTTCGAGTGTGTATTTACGTCATGATTTTATATAAATACAAAAATATCCTATTTGATACAAATATCATTTGCTTCCCGTTTCATGCCTCTCCGTGTTATCTGAAAAATATACTTTGCTCATTGCAAATATTAACTGTTCAACCAGAACTGAAATGTTGGTTGAATGCGGGCTTGCGCTAACCACTCTCCTTCGGAAAATCTCCTGTTCCAAACTAGAAATGATTAAACTACTTCATAGGCTCTCTCTCAATACATATGATTATTAGAAAATATAAGATCCAAGAATTATTTAGAAGAATTATAAAAATTATTATTATTATTATTATTATTATTAGTGGATTATTATTATTATTATTATTATTAGTTATATTATTTTAAATATATTTAATTATTATCTCATTATGTGAGAATCCACATGTTCGAACCTTCGAATATGGAAAAAATATCCATTCCTCAACAAAAAAATAATTTAACTTTTACAGTTACATCGGCTGATTACCGTGATTTCCCAAAAATATGAAATATTCAAATAAATCTTCGTTATGCTCGGTCATCGATCCTAAACTGTTCTGAGTGCTGAAAATACTCAGAATAACTCTAATATGTCTTGCGTAAATCATTGCAAGATTTAAATACGAAGAAAAATAAATGTGTTGGTCATCTGCCGAAAAATAGTTTGTTCCAATTAGCTAGGCATAATATAATTCAAATGTGGCTTACATTTCTTGATGGTCTTGAAGCGTAGCGAACCTGGTCTGTATCAGATTTATCCATAAACATGCCCTATCGGACAAGCACGTATAATCCTTGTATCGGCCGCCATTATATACCCACAATCCGTCTAACAAGACATAGTGGTAATATCTCTTGACGTTTGAAGTAACTGTTGATCCATTTCAATATTGGCTTCTGTTAAAGCCATAACAGTTTGCTTAAATGGGGTCAGATCTAAGTGATCTATTCTCAGATATGTCAGTTGTAACATAACTCACGGTAATCTTTTCAGTACAAGAAAACACTGACAGTCTAACCAATTAACGGCTGTTCTGAAGATCGTTCCCTGGGCATGGCTTCACACCATCTACCATGCGCGAAGCAACATGTAGTTTCCCTGCGTTGGCTAATGAACAACACCGTGATAGACTGGTCTTCAATGTACTGATAGATCGAAGTGGTTATTAAGTTACAAATATGAAAACTGACTGAATTGGACTTAAATATCCAAGTATTAGGTTATTACTGGACTGTGAAAAAGTACTAATTCTAGACAAAGTCTAGCATATGTCCATGTGAAAATAAAAATATTTCACCGGTGTCTGTAGAAAAATATCAATCATCTTAGTGATCCTCCCTGCCGGAAACTTACTAAGTTCCACTCGTAGCGCAGCACTTTTGTGACTATCACAACTTTGAAAATAACTTCTGCGTAGATCCGGCAACCATGTGCCTTGGCTCAGCGTAGTAGCACCTTGCTAGGAAAGTGCTTGTGTCGAAGTGAGCTATTGATACCTGAGCCTGCCGGCTTTTATTCAAAACTGTCAGGGTCACGCGTCATCACGCTGAAATCTAGAAATCCACATATCTCTGGTATCCCTGGTCCGATTTACTTTATACTAAGTGCATTCTCTTTCATTTGGCCGTGCCAGTAATCTGATCCAAGTCTCAAGTCTCTACTCCATGGCTAACTATTTAATCAATAAATAGCCTCGACCTCTGCTATTACTCGCTACGTCACTTGACATGCTCTTAGCGGTATATTCTTTCCAATTGCTTCTGGAAGCAATGTAGCGCGATATTCAAATATCTCAACTTTCAAAAGCGGCTGTAGCCTTTCCCTTGATATCTAGGTGTCTGAATCTTGGAATACCCATTCCTAGAGTTGGGCACAGTACGTTAACACTGACACGCTATGAAGTGTCTCTAACTTCATGAATTTAACAATACTGGTAATTTTTCCACCATTTCCTTGTACTTTTTATGTTATTCTGATATGAGGACACTGTATGTCGCTTATCGTCAGGAGCGTCTCGCTTAACAATGTGAGAGTTGCTTCAATTTTTGTTGAGGCTGTACCATCTCACCCAAGGATGATGATACCAAAACATGACCTTTAAACTTTTCGTGGTTCAATTTTTGATGATCAACCGAGCGAATAATGGTGTAATCCTAGTGCTGTGATTTTATCTCCAGCGAGATCTGCCTTATTCTTTTACTAGCAGTAAGGGAGTGATTGGATTATAACGGCACAAGGGAAGAAGCAGTAAAATGGGTCAGAAAATCAAGATTTATGACTGCTGGCAATGTATACTCAGTAATACTGTGTCTTAACTTCCACGTCCCATTCCGTGAGCAGAGTAAGAGTTAATATCTCCATAAAAACTCCCTCATCTGGTGTTCACCGCTTAAGTTGAACCTAATTATCTCTCTCAAGTCCTGTAACAAGATGAAATTCAGATCTGTTGAGAAACTGCCATTAGTCAATCTGAAACCTTTAATTACCATACTTACATTTAGCAGTGTTAGTCTCAGAAGTTAGGATGTACTCGTAGATTTGGGCACACACCATAAGTTTATTATATATACAAGAAGAGAAAAGGTACAAAAATTTACACTGCGTGCCAATCAAGTTAGATAAATTCCCGTGGAATCTTACAGTACATGGTACCAGAGCTTCTAAGAAAACATGGTACCTCTATCTCCACGCCCAATATTTAATATACTCACTCATTTCATCTCTCAGTAAGTTTTGTGGTGGCTTTTGCGTCGTGACGGGCATCCGGCATTAAATATCATTCGCCACATAGCAATCATACTAACACCATTAAAACGAGTTGTGGGTTGAAATATATTACATTCAAAATTGTTTATGACGTCGCTGTAGTTTTAACATTGCATATCCTATTGACCCGTATTGTTAGGTTTGCGTGATGGAGTTAACGCAGCTTTGAAGAATGGAACTGGAATGAGATTTCTGAAATCTACGCGAAGGCCACTATCAAAAGTTTCACTGCCAATCTCGGGACTTAAATCATGGATAACCGAATACTGCAATTTCCAGGCCTCAGCGCACCCGTGGGAGATTAAATAATGTTGATATATATGATTCATGTCATAATACTGTAAAAAGAGTTAATCACTTTAAAACTGAAGTACCTGTGTTCATTCCAGAAGTGCTGCAGATGATGGCGAATAGACATTAAGTATTGGAAGTAATAAGGAAAATTAAATCCAGGTCAGTAAGTTGGCCGAGCTTCACCAGACCTGGGGCTTGTTAATATGGTTAACTCAATCAAAACCTATTGAAAGGAGGTCAGCATGACCGTCTACGGCTTGTTGTAGTCACAGAGATTGCCTAACATTCCTCCCAGCATGGGCCCTGTTACTTGTAAATATTGGGTGGTGGGGGGATGGTGCTGCTTCACGTACATTATCTGCTATGAAAGGTCGTGAATTACTAGTAATGCTTATAGGCTGCATGCATTGCGTAGATCAATTGTAATCCATCTTTCTAGAGAACTTGCTTCGATGGAAAATGACACTATAGGGCTATATAGCTTATGTTACAGAAATATTGGAAAACTCAAAATGATTTGATAATTTAACCCTAGCTGTACCAACGGGAGGAGGGTATTTTATGCCCAACATTTCGATTTTTTTAAATCTTTCAGTGAAATATATGTATCCTATGCATCCTGAAAGAGAAGTAATTGTCCATAATTAACTTTGTCATTGTACCATTCATTTGCTTTATTAATTATTTTATCATCTGTAAAAGCTAATAGCACTTTTTGTTAGTGGGAAAAATCCCCCCCGTTGGTAGTTCACTCCAAAGGACAGAAATACAAAAAAGTGAACAAAACAACTTTAATCTGTGCTTCTTGCAAGAGATACACGTGTGGAAAGCATAGCAACAAGACATTCATTTGTGCAAAGTGCAATGATGATTCAGAAGGAAGTGATGAGTGAAGAAATCGATGAACTGAACATTATTGCTTAATGTAAAAAAATCCATGAGGCATACAAAGCAGACAAATTTGTGTATGAATATGATTTAATCTAAATTACTCTTGTTGTTTGTGGTCCATATGATAAAGCTATAATATCAAATAGAACAAATTAGTTCGGTGGTCACAAAACACCCTCCCCCCGTCGGCAGTTTGCGTTTCAAAAAATGGCTTGGTACTGCTAGGGTTAATTTCTACTTAGTATAAAACGAAGTCCCCGATTCTTGGATGTTACGGGTAAACTCGAGAACCACTGCATGGATTTTGATGCGGTTTTCACCATTCTGTAAAGGATATCTCGAGGATGATTCCTTGAAAAAATAATTTATTTATGATCAAAGGAAGCCGAGCAGTAACGATTTCAGTGGAAAAGTCGAAAAAAAACCTGGCGTCCGAGCGCTTTGTAAGCTTACGCTGGGTTAACCGTTAAAAATATCTAAATACTATGAGTGTAAGAATTGTTCAGCATGAAAGGTTCTACAAAAAAGTCCACGAGAGCATATGTCTATCTTCAATACATCGCCCACTATAAGTGTTTTTACGTTTTAATTTCTTCCAACCATGTCTATTCAACTACTGAGGCGACAGTTTACGAGCTAGCTATGATCGAGTCTATCACCCCAGTTACAGCTTAGCTAGCGGACGAGCTTATTGTCCCAGATACAACCAGCAACAAACTGTCGAGTCGTGTTGAGTTAAAAACTTAAGAGAAGAGTGGTTGTGTTAGGAGTTTCCCTGGAAGTGCAACTCGGGTTTTCTTCATTTCGCCTGTGAAACACAGTCAAGTTAAGGTTGGACGGAAGGGGGATTTGAGTTTCATTCACCTCGCCATTCCCTGGAAGTGCAACTCTCATTTCGCCTGTGAACTTTTCGTTCCGCAAAATTCACAGCCAATTTAAGATTGGACGGACGGGGGATTATACCATATTAAATTATACTGATTGACGTATAATCCCTGCTTAGTATAAAACAAAGTCCCCGATACTTGGATGTCAGGGGTAATCTAGAGAACCACTGAATGGATTTTGATGCGGTTTTCACCATTCTGTAAAGGATATCTCGAGAAAGGTTTCTGTAGAAAATAATTTATTTGTGACCAAAGTAAGTCAAGCACTAACGATTTCAGTGAAAAGGCCGAAAAATAACTGTCGTCCGTGTGCTTTTTAAGCTTACGCTGGGCAAACCGTTAACAATATCTGTATACTGTTACGTGCCACCCCCCTAGTGGCACTTTTGTTAACTGGCAGGTAGGTGTATTCCGGCTTCCCGCCATACAGCCAGCCAGGGAGCACCTACGTCACTGGGCAGGCATCTAGTCTCCACGCGCGGCATTCCCTGTGTAATCATTGTCTGTTTATGAGTGGTATTGTTATTGTTTATAGTATACGAAACGTATTTACTGGAGAAGTTAAGGTACCAGGTCATACTTTATTTAATTTCCGTATTATTTCACTTGCGTTTATGGTGAAATGAGTAAAAATAAATCTAATTGTGCCGTTGCACAATGCAATATTATTGCTTACAAGACTCAAAACGTAGTTTACCATCGTTTCCCCAAAAACCTGGAATTTCAACGTAAGTGGGTATCGCGTTGCAAGCGAGCGGGCTTCATAAATGTGCTCAATGCACGAATATGTTCAGTACATTTCCTTCCCGAGGACTACGGGCGGGATTTGAAAAATGAATTATTGGGTCTGCCCTTAAGGAAGATATTGAAATCAGATGCTGTTCCATCTCAAAAATTACCCAACTGGCATGGAGATAAAATTGAATGTCCTGTAGCAGGGGCCAGCAATACAGGAGATAAGGTACGATATAATTTATTATTGATGTTAAACACAGTCTTATTTACAGTCTTCGTTACCGTACTTCTATGTTTTCCTTTTTTATTAGGCCTACATCATTGGGCACGTTTGAGAGTTTTAAAATGGCATTACTTTTTATAATTAATCTACGAATTGAAGTTAAAGTGGTAGTGCAACTTCACGTTTGTGCAGTAGGAGTAGTGTCTTGACATTCCATTACCTATTGTTCTGTAGGGACGGGGAAATACAGTATATTAGGTGCGGATCTGTTGTAATGAACTTTCAGATGTAAGTAGCGTTAGAGCATTGAAGAAAATCACCTTTAAATAAGAGCATTATTGATGAAAGCTGTCAATTCATGAGTACATATCTTGCATGAACTGTTGTTCTAAAGTTCTTTCTCTCTATAGGTTGTAACAGATCGGGAACTCCGCTGTGACACAAGATCAGTGCGGAAGAGGGTTCTAACAACATTGTATTCGTCATCCCCAAAGAAAAGAAAACTGGATAAGGAAACCAACACAGACGTAATCACCGACCCTGTCCTATTAATGAAAGAGCAAGAAATTAAAGAATTATTGAAAGAAATAGAGTTCTTGAAGAGGAAAAATGCTGCCCTGGTGAAAAAGAATGCTATCCTGGTGCAGAAGAATGCTGCTTTCAAGAAAGTTAAACTTAAAGGACATGTGGTATCCTACAGAAGATCACATTGGAGCATAAAGCAAGTGATAGACAAAGAAGTAAAAGGTATTTTGTTGCAATGCTTTACATCTGGCCAAGTTCGCTGTTTACTGAGAATGAAAAAAACGCGTTAGATGGGGTCCTAGAGACATCGCGAATGCTCTCACTTTAAGAGCTCTTTCTCCCAAGGCCTATGCGTACTTGAGGAAAAGGAAGTCCCCATTGCCTTGCCGCTCAACTCTCCAAAAATGGGCAAGAGAGTTCAAGTGTAGACCGGGCATTTTAACCGAAGTTCTTAGTTTAATTAAAGCTAGGTCAGAAACTTTCAAACCTTTCTAAGCACTGGCTGTTCTAAGTTTCGATGAAATGAACATCGACGTTCGCGTGAGTTACGATTCGTCTGATGATGTGATACTTGGGCCTCATAAGAACGTTCAGGTGGCGATGATTCGCAGCTTATTTTCGCCATGGAAACAACCTGTGTACTATGACTTTGTTGTCACGATGACGAGCACACTGTTACAATCCATAATCCGGGAGGTAGAAGGAGCTGGAGTGCGTGTTGTGGCTGTCACTTGTGATATGGGGGGTAAAAATGCGAAGGTGTGGAAAGAACTGGGGGTATCCTCTAGCAAGACGTATTTCTACAACCCAGTAGACAGTAATAAGAAAGTGAGTTTTTTTTGTGACGTCCCTCACTTGTTAAAACTTCTTCGAAATCACTTCCTAGATGAAGGAATTACTCTACCCGACGGAACAACTGTCACGAAAAAATTGATGGAAGATCTCCTGGAACATCAGAGAGGTGATCTAAAAATCACACACCATATTTCTCAATCCCACCTGACTGTTAGTGGACGTACTCGACAAAATGTAAGAATGGCTGCACAGCTCTTTTCCCGCCTCACTGCCCAAGCTGTGAAGTACATTCTAAACCAAGATCAGGAAGGAATTATTATTGAATTAATTAACGATGTATTTGATGTACTGTGCCCAACTCTAGGAATGGGTATTCCAAGATTCAGACACCTAGATATCAAGGGAAAGGCTACAGCCGCTTTTGAAAGTTGAGATATTTGAATATCGCGCTCTATTACTTCTAGAAGGGAATGGAAATTTTATGCAGCCAAGAGCATGTCAAGTGACGTAGCGAGTAGTAGCAGAGGTCGAGACTATTTGTTGATTAAATAGTTAGCCATGGAGTAGAGACTTGAGACTTGGATCCGATTACTGGAACGGCCAAATGAAAGAGAATGCACTTTGTATCAAGTGAATCGGACCAGGGACACCAGAGATATGAGGATTTCCAGATTTCAGCGTGATGCAGCGTGGACCTGACCGTTTTGAATAAAAGCCGGCCGGCCCAAGCAACATTAGCTCACTTCGAACCAAGCTCTTGCATGACAAGGTGCTGCCACGTTGAGCCAAGGCACATGGTTGCCGGATCTACGCAGAAGATATCTTTAAATTGTGATAGTCACAAAAGTGCTGCGATACATGTGGAACATAGTAAGTTTCCGGCAGAGAGAATCACTAAGGTGATTATTATTTTTCTACGGACACGGGTGAAATACTTTATTTCTATATGGACATATGCTAGACTTTGTCTAGAAAGTACTTTGTCACAGTCCAGTAATAATAATTCAATACTTGGATATTTTAATCCAATTAGTCAGTTTCATAAATTGTAACTTGATAACCACTCCGATCTTTCAGTATATTGAAGGCCAGTCTATCACGGTGTTGTTCATTAGCCGACGAAGGGAAACTATATGTTGCTTCGCGCATGATAGATGGTGATAAGCCATGCCCAGGGAACGATCTTCAGAACAGCCGTTGATTGATTTAGACTGTCAGTGTTTTCTTGTACTGAAAAGATTACCGTGAGTTATGTTACAACTGACATATTTGAGAATAGATCACTTGGATCTGACCCCATTTAAGCGAACTGCTATGGATTTAATTGAAGCCAATATTAAAATGGATCAGCAGTTACTTCAAACTTCAAGAAATATTTCCACTATGTCGTGTTAGACAGATTGTGGGTATATAATGGCGGCCGATACAAGGATTAGACGTGCGTGTCCGATAGGGCATGTATCTGGATAAATCTGGTACAGACCAGGTTCACTACGCTTCAAGACCAATGAGAAATGTAAGCCACATTTTGACTTTATATTATGCCTAGCTAATTGGAACAAACTCATTTTCGGCAGATGACCAACACATTTTTTTTTCTTCGTATTTAAATCTTGCAATGATTTGCGCAAGACATATTAGGGTTATTCTGAGTATTTTCAGCACTCAGAACAGTTTAGGATCGATGACCGAGCATAACGAGCATTTATTTGAATGTTTCATATTTTTTTGATAATCACGGTAATCAGCCGAGGTAACTGTAAAAGTTAATGATTATTTTTGTTGAGAAATGGATATTTTATCCATATTCGAAGAATCGAACATGTGGATTCTCACATAGTGAAATAATAATTAAACATATTTACAATAATATAACTAATAATAATAATAATCCACTAATAATAATAATAATGATTTTCATAACTTTTCTAAATAATTCTTGGATCTTATATTTTCTAATAATCACATTCATTGAGAGAGAGCCTATGAAGTAGTTTAATCATTTCTAGTTTGGAACAGGTGATTTTCCGAAGGAGAGTGGTTAGCGCAAGCCCGCATTCAACCAACATTACAGTTCTGGTTGAACAGTTAATATTTGCAATGAGCAAAGTATATTTTTCAGATAACACGGAGAGGCATGAAACGGGAAGCAAATGATATTTGTATCAATTAGGATATTTTTGTATTTATAAAAAATCATGACGTAAATACTGTACCCGTTCGTCCTGGGGATGCGATGACCCATCTGCTATAACATCGCATTCCTGGAGTTCCGGGACAGAGCGGAGTTAAATGAACCTCTAGTCAAATAAGGAATGTGTCGGGAATTCAGCTGAGTTATCGAAAAAGCAGTGGGTATCACGAGACAAAGTATCTCTAGGGTCGTTACGGGCTTACGTTTAATAGAAATAAAACAAATATAAATGGGCGCCATCAACTGAATTCCTAACAAACCACTTCCTTTCCGGATAAGCCTTACTCAAAACAAGGAAAGAAAAAGGAACATCACACCATCATCAGATCACAACTAAGATAAAAACAAATTTATTTTACTTTGATAGTCAGACAGACATTTTAAATATAATTCCTACCTAAGAGTATGGTCGAATGCAAAGTTAAATTGTCATTGTCCATAAATCGAACCATCTCTTTTCTAATCCAAAATTAATTTTATCCACATAACAAGAAAATTTTATAAAGTTCTCTTGGGTTCTCAGGATCACTGTAGCACTATGTCTTTCGTCACTGACATTTGTGAAACCTGAGACCTAATTTCTCTTTAATTTAACATCAATGTGGATTTAATAAAGTTATTAATCTGTCTAAACATACACATATAATAATCACACATATTAAATATCACGTAAATTATTGTTTGCATGGTATAATTTGAATGTTGAACATGTTAATCAAATGTTCCTAAACATTGAATAATTAATTTACACTATTTACATCGTCATTAACAATCACTTATCTGTGAATTACAGAAAATTCATAGCTTATTGAAAATCATTATCGTCATCATCAAAATTAAATATTTCTCACATTAATTCTCACTTCAAAATTCTACATGCTCCTGTCATAATCCTAAATTCATCACCATTACATAATTTAAATTCTCAATTCAAGTTGCAATTCCTTCAAATTACATCTCAATTAAATTTATTTAATTCCATGTAAATTCATTAATCATCAGCTTCTTTAATTAATTATCACCTTCTAATTCAGTTATTCATCATCATTACAATCGTCTATTAATTTATTTCAATCAGTTTATTTATCCAATCTTTAATTCATCCATTTATTTTATTCATCGATTTATTTCAAAATTTAATTTATCAACTTATTTAAATTTCAATCATCTGGTTATTTAGTTTTTCATTATTTCATCTAGTCATTCTGATTTTTATTTCATTAGGTCAGATCGTTAATATGCTTAAATCTCAGATTATTATTTCATTAATTATTATTTTCAGAAAATCTTGTATTATCAACTTTATTTATTTGTTTAATTTCCTAACAAATTGTTTAGTATGGTTTATAGAACGTTGTCTTACAGTTTTATCACTTCCAAGTTATATCTCGTATTTAATTTATCATGCCAAAAAATATTATTGTCTCCACGACATCACGTTGGATCAAACTATCCACAACGACATTACATTTCTTCAATACTTCAAATATCACATTTGAATACAAGAATTATTCCACAAAAACTCCATAAATATTCAGCACATACAGCATGAATCTCAACAATTACGCTAGACTGGGTACGACGACCTCATGTCTGCTTCAAAATACATTATCAACGTTGCAACTATCACATGGCAACTTCCACAAAATGCCTATCACAAACTTCACTTAACCATGTTGCATGATCTACAAAAAATATATAACTGGCTTCAAATTATCAACGCACACAATCTCCAATAACTGTAATTACTCTGATCACATCTAGACAACTTCTTAAACAATTGGAAAAATATTACTTCAGTAATTTAAGATCTGCTTTCAAATAGCATAAATTCTCTTACAATTTTTATAACTCACATCACAGAAAAACACCAATGTGCTATAATCTCTCACATCAAAATCTGCAATACTGATCTGCCTTAAAATAAATCTTGACCATTAATGATTAATATTATAAGATTCAATTACTTTAAATCCTTCTCAAAGGTATCAAACACAATTATAAAAATCATCAAAGCATCAGCTGTAACAGCTGTTAAACTGAAATTACTCTCAAAAAGTATAGCAACAAAATATTGGATTGGCAAACAAGAATTACTAAATGCAATTCTGTTGACATTTATCGTTACTTTATTTAACAAAATTTCGACTGATATGTGACTAGTAGTTCCTTGTTTAATTCACTTACATCTCGTATACACTCGGATGATAAAAATGAGTCCCTCAATGGCGAGTAAGATGTGTAACCACCGAACAGTCGTATAAATACGAAAGACCTCGCCCCGTCGACTTGGATGATAGTTCCCTGAACGATGGGTAAGGTGAGTAACCACCATACAATCGTATAAATACGAAGGACCCCACCTCGTAGACTATATGAGTGAATGTATCAGATAGGAATCAACAAGTTTCTAGTTGTCATATAAAAGCGATGTTCATTCACTAAAGTGAATAACTTCTTAATATCTCCAAACAATCCAATGGAAAAATCCCTACTGATGAATAATACACACTCGCTAGTATGCAATGAACTGACGAAGTAATTTTAGATAATCAATTGCAGATCACGAGTTCGAAATACTCGTTACATAAAAAAAACTATTCATGAAAAATATCCTAGCTGGAAAAATGTCTAAAAGACCAAACATCTGCTTAATAAAGTCAATCAATGGTGAGAATTTCGTATAATGATGCCTGCCATATCATATGGTCACTCCATATTCTAGCAAATTCGAAGTATATAAAGTCAAACCATGTCTTAATAATCAAATCACTCCTATTAGAAAAATATACATGTGTGCCCAGTATTCATGAAAATAATCGTATCAGGTAGACATAACTCTTACAGTACCTTTCATAATCAGCTGTAATAAATTTCCAAGATCGTCGATTTTCCCTACATAAAGAATTTCTCGAAAGATCGGCGTGAATATCATTTCATCCATGAAATGACGATTGCCTTCGAAATCCCACGTGAATCAGCTGGTGGACTCCTCTCGTCAGGAATCGAATCCATCGCTCTGCGGTGCCATCTTGTCTCTATTTGCGTCTACTCGGACATGTTGAACTCCGGATTACCCATAGCGGATATTGTCCAACTCCTTCTCGAAAAAGTTCATGGAAACAGCGGACCCCCTACTCCTCTTCTAAGATACGCCACTGTTCCGTTAAATGTTCAGTTTGAGTATTGTAAGTTCAATCTCAAATGACTGCTATGTTCCACTTCCGTAAAAATAAAATTTTACTTGAGAGTGTTCAAGATTACGAAACACCCTGTATTTGTCTGTATTAGGTAATTCATGAAAACTGCATAAGATAAAAATCTTATTAATGCACGATCTAATGTTCATCTGTGCCTATGCTAACAACATTCCGTATAATTGAAATAGTTAAAGTCGCTTTGAATGTGTTATAGAACAGCATAGTTATAAGGTTATTCGTAAAAGCAATGTTCAAACTGTGTTGAAATGAAGCTTGAAATAAAGTATTCAACTGCTTGCAGTGCGGTTCTGACATATCCCGGCCGTCTGTAATTGCTTCCTCGGCCAGCCCGCCTGGATCAATGACCCGCTCGGCCTTCGCTGCTCGGCGATGCAGGAACTGTCGCCTACACTCTGGCACTGACAGTTTCTGTATGATACGTGACCTTCACTGTCCGTCTCGCTGCGCTATAGAGCTGCTCTTACCTGCTCGTCTAACTGAGCCCAACTGGCTGTGCTGACACTGTCTTCATGCTTATGTGTTCGGCACAGGCACGTGGCGTATTCCCCCACCACTGTGCTCTCACGTCATGATCATAGTCTCGAACCCAGTATCATCTCGGCTATTCCGTTATAAAATAACTTACTTCCATAAAATTATTTCCACATATACTGCATGTTATATATCCTCTTCTAAGATGATTAATTGCTATAATCCCATAAATATCTCAATAAAGCTTCACATCTCTATCCATAATTCCATCTTCTCACAGATTTCAATGCCTCCTTGATCCTTGACCTCCTACGTCATCTTGGCATTCTTCTTGACGCGATCGGCGCGCTATCTTTTCTTAATTCTTCCTAAAACCTCAACTACAGCTTAATGTCTGCTGGCGTAGCCGATAGCCTAAACTAGGTATCGGGTACATCTCTCCCGTACATCTCCTTTTTTTTATCAGGATTGAGAAAAAAAATACACTCTCAGGCATTCTATATATAATACATGTACACGATAGCTCTACAATTCCCTTACTCAGCATGATGGTTCTTTCTGACTCTCAATAATGATGATTGACTTCCAATGATTAACATCTTGATTCCGTGTTATTCTGACGTTTATTTCTTCTTTCTTCACTCGTGCTTGTTCGATTGACATCTCTCACTGTCTCTTCGAGTGGTGCACTAGGCTGTCTATCTTCTTGCCTCGACCTCTCATGTCCACGATTATCCCGTCTGTCGTTAGGATCGTCTCTTCGGCCATCCTGCCTGTCGTTCCCATTATACTGTTGACCTTGGCTCCAGTTATTCCTGCCCCGATATCTATTGTTATATCGATTCCTGTCTTGATATCTGGAATTCTGGTTATAATTCCTATATCGGCTATCTCTCGCTTCTTGATCGTATGGCCTCTCATATGGTCCTCTATATCGATCATTTCCTCGAGCGTTACGGATGTTTCCTCGATTCCCTTCGCTCCGTCGGTTTTCCCAGGAATCCCTTCTGTCCGTTTGAGCTGCATTGTCTACGACTACCGCATTCACTTCTTGCGTGTTTCTGTTGTCGTTTCTGTTACTTCTAGGCGTAACCTGTGCGCTTGTATAGTCCAATCGCCGCAAAATGTCGTCATAGTGCTCCAGTGTATTGGCTCCCGACGCTATCAGTGATCGCTGTACCTCAATCGGTAACTGTCTCGCTATAGCTTGCAAAAGCTCTTCTTCTGGCAATGGAGGAATAAGGAACTGTAATTTAGCCAGCTGTGACGTGAAATAGTTGGCGTAATGCGTCGGATGTGACGTAGAATAGCGTTTTGAGTACATCTCCGCTCTTACGTTAAGTTGATCCTCGGCACTCCAGAATCTCCTCAAGAAAGCCATGGCAAATTGCTCCATGTTCGCAAAATTGCTTCTGAACGCTCTAAACCACGTAAGTGCAGATCCATCTAAGGCGCGTTCGACTATCCTTAGCTCTCTTTCTTTGGCTACCCTGTGTTCCGCCATATAGTCTCGAATATCTCGCAGAAATTCGACTGGTGTGACTCCTGTATTTCCCGAAAACTTTCTCGGTTTGTCATCCAGGTTCCTAATAATGGTGACTGGACCTGAGTATCGTTCGCTTGGACCCAACGTACTCCTATTCGAACTTGGATTATCCTGAGGGGTTGAACTAGCCCTTTCGAATGTCACATTCGGTTGCATTTGACGGTCTTCTCCCATGCTCGCTTCTTGATTCGTCATACTGCGGTCTATCGCTGTCTGATTTATCAATGTTTCCCCTGATGTTATATTCTGACTGGTGAAACTGTTAAACATGGATTCTAGTTTAGTCATCCTGTCTTCTGCTAATTTCTCCACGGTCTTGACCTGAGTTTTCAGTTCATCTAACGATGTAACATCCTGCGTTTTGTTACTCTCGTCTAAGTCGATTCTTAACTTGTTAATTTTTCCTTCGCACGTGTTCTTTACTGACGCGACTTGTTCTTTTAACAGATCAACATCTGTTCTAAATAGAGTTGAATCTATCTTCATCGCTTCCTTGTTTTCCGTAAACCTCGCTTCTAAGTTTGCCATACCTGCGATTAATTTTTCATCTAACCCTTCACGTTTCTCTTTTGCTTCGGCATCGACCTCACTATACCGTTCTTCCACGATTGCACCGACTCTATTTTTAAATAAAGCTAAGTTTTCATTAACCTTTTGCTCTATATCGTCGTCTATCTTCCTAATATCTTTCTGCAATTGATTTTCTAACGATTTTAAATTAGAATTGACCTCTCCTAAGACTTCCTCTTTAATGGTCCCAATTACTGTCTTTAAATCTTTAATTTCGTTACCTAGATTCGTTTCTAGACCTTTAATCTTAGTCTCGAAGGATACTTCGGTAGACCAATCTTGAATTTTTCCTACATCTGCCACTAAACCATCGATGTCGAATCTCAACTTCGATACATCTGATTTAATGTCTTTCTGTATGGACATAACGTCTGTTCTTAAAGTAAAAATATTTTCTTCTCCTCTACTTTCTAAGTCAATAATATTTTTTCTTAATATTTGAACATTTTCCTCTCCTTTCATGTTTACTGCAATTATGTCTAATTGTAAAGTCTTTAGCATCTCATTATTCTTTAACGTTAAACTATTCTCTAATCTAGTTAACTTATTTTCTAATTCAGTGTTAGTTTCTTCACTACGAGACTGTAATTTCTCTTCCAATGACTTAAAATTATCTTTCAAGTTAGCTTCACTAGCTTTTAAATGACTTTCAGTATTTGACTGTAATCTTTCTTCTAATGACTTAAAATTGTCTTTCAAGTTAGCTTCACTATTTGACTGTAGCCTAGACTCTAATGATTTTAAATTCTCTTCAGTACTAGTCTGCAATGATTTTAAATTTTCTTCATTACTAGTTTGTAATGCTTGTACATTCTCTTTACATTTAGCTTCTAATCTAGCTTCTGAATTATTAATTTGTTCTTTAACTTCCGTTTCCATCTTAGAAATAGTTTCTGCAATACCAGACATACCCGTCTGTAACTCTCCTAACATCTTAGCTAAATCTTCCGGCAACATAATTATATTTTCAATATAGGGTTTATATATAGAGACGTTAGACAACAACACATCACAATGTCTCAATTCCTGCATTCACTTGGGTATAGGAAAAAATATCTTATAACTAACATGATATTATACTAATACGATTAACATGAACACTGGATTGGGCACACAAGTACATTGTCTGACTAAGTTTAATAAATTTTGTAACACACTTAAATGAACTTGAGATCAATCTCTCCGTAATCTAAATCTGATGTGATTCCATAGAATAAACAAAATCGAAAAGCCCCACTAGTTGGATAAAGCCAATTCTCCCTCTCTCTCTGAACCCGTTCGTCCTGGGGATGCGATGACCCATCTGCTATAACATCGCATTCCTGGAGTTCCGGGACAGAGCGGAGTTAAATGAACCTCTAGTCAAATAAGGAATGTGTCGGAAATTCAGCTGAGTTATCGAAAAAGCAGTGGGTATCACGAGACAAAGTATCTCTAGGGCCGTTACGGGCTTAAGTTTAATAGAAATAAAGCAAATATAAATGGGCGCCATCAACTGAATTCCTAGCAAACCACTTCCTTTCCGGATAAGCCTTACTCAAAACAAGGAAAGAAAAAGGAACATCACACCATCATCAGATCACAACTAAGATAAAAACAAATTTATTTTACTTTGATAGTCAGACAGACATTTTAAATATAATTCCTACCTAAGAGTATGGTCGAATGCAAAGTTAAATTGTCATTGTCCATAAATCGAACCATCTCTTTTCTAATCCAAAATTAATTTTATCCACATAACAAGAAAATTTTATAAAGTTCTCTTGGGTTCTCAGGATCACTGTAGCACTATGTCTTTCGTCACTGACATTTGTGAAACCTGAGACCTAATTTCTCTTTAATTTAACATCAATGTGGATTTAATAAAGTTATTAATCTGTCTAAACATACACATATAATAATCACACATATTAAATATCACGTAAATTATGGTTTGCATGGTATAATTTGAATGTTGAACATGTTAATCAAATGTTCCTAAACATTGAATAATTAATTTACACTATTTACATCGTCATTAACAATCACTTATCTGTGAATTACAGAAAATTCATAGCTTATTGAAAATCATTATTGTTTTAGATCCCTTATTTGGGGGTGGTAGGACCTAAAACGGAAGAGTTACTGTATTGATTTTGAATGGAGTGTCTAAAAGGGGGTAGCTGCCTTTGGAGGGGCAAGCTGACCAGTGTGGAGTGTTGTTTAGCGTTAGGAACTAGGGGGCGCTCCTATAAAGACTGTAAATGTGGTTTAAGGGATGTAGCCTTAGCACGCGGGTCGATGTACTAGTCGCCCAGCCGGCTACTTATTATATAATCACCTTGCTAGTGTCAGCGGTTCGGCACGCGCTTCACTTGAGCACGCGAGCCGCTGTGAGGAATACAATGACGTCTGAGTTGGCGTTATTACTACGGTGTGTCACGTCCGACTGTGACGGGAGTAAGGAAGGACGTGGGGACGTGAAGAAGAGTGTAGATCAGTAATGCAAGTGTAAGAGACTGACCAAGTGTTTATTGGTCAGCAATGAGTAACTGTTAGTCCCTTTTAAGGGATCTTGTGATGTTATAATGTGAGTACAAACTGTGGGTGTTAGGTTACAAAAGTAGGATTCTGAACACTGACTGACTGACTCACCTCGGTTGACACTGTCGTTAGCCTCCGGCTGTCTCGTCGAAGCACTGATGATGGAGAGATCCTCGTGACCCACTTAAGGCACCTTTTATACCTTTAGCCTCTGTTCTGTCAGCGCGTTGTGGCATAGTTGAACCAGTTTGTAGTATGTCGCTGTGTGTCATAATTACGCAAGGGTTGAGCTGCTTTATGGAGTAGCCAGCTGCCCTTATAGTATTGATGGATATTGGGTAGGCTTTTAAAGGGTTGCCTTTTATGAGATTTAGACAGATGATGGGGGGGATGATCTCTAAGGGGTGCATACCCCTTGGGTATTGTACAAGCCTCTTCCTCCATTTGGTCGCGTCCTCGCGACCGGGAAGGGCACTTGGGGTTGGGATGTTGTCGTAGTAGTTTTTGAATCCCCCTCGTCTCTTCTGGTGGTGGCGTCGTAAGCGTCGTCGTATGGAACGGGTGTCGTCGTGCAGAAGTGTAGGTGTGCGGTCAGCCCGTGTTCAGAGGGGAGGGTTATGGGGTGTACATAGATATATATGTATATAAATTTTACATTGCATGGTGAAATGTGCATTAACATTGTTGAATAAAGAAAATAATTGCTATTGAGGCACAATCGCCATTGCCGTTGTCGGCATAAAAAAGAAAAAAAACATGGTTATACATGGTTACATAGTTGTGCAGGGAGGAAAAACCCAGGGCCGAACGGATGATTGCGTCGTCCGCCCTATCTTGGGGAAAAAGTGCTCCCTGCAATAAAGAAGATAGGAGAGAATAGAAAAAAATGGGTGTTCCAGGGTATAATTTAAAGGAAATATTTAAAATGTATTTATTGGTGTGGGATAAAACGGAACACCCTGACAAATGGGGAAGTTAGAAGAGAGAAAAATGAAAGAAAACAATTCACAGACATTGGTTACGTGTTACCTTAGCAAACGAAACAAAACAAAACAAAAATATAGACATCGTGTACACGTGAACTTGATAAACAGACAAAAATATATATAGTGTTTAATGTATTATGTTGCGATGCTGACATTTAGGAATTTCCATTGGAATAATTGCCCGTGGGCGCATGAATATGTATGTAGTTTACTCTTTAAAATTATGAACTACAATGACCTTATGTCTACTTAAGCGCGCTAAACCCTTATAATTCTAGTTTTTGTTTGGATCCTCGCGTGCACGCTACCTGTTTGTACGTACGCTTGCCGTATCACGGCTGATCCTATACGGCCACCTCTTGGCACGGTTGAGTGGTCGTACCGCTTGCAGTGTATTCTTAATACCTAGTCTGTGAAGCATCCTCTGTGGGTGAATGCTTGCACACTTGGCCATGAGGGTCGCCGCCACATGCCGGTTGCGCCCTCATCGCCGTAAGCTGCGTCGCATTTTGACGCTTCAAGTGTTTTTGTTTTATGCAGATCTGCCAGCAAGCCTGATGCCCCACAGGCATCATTCCCGCTGTGCAGATTATTGACGTGTAGCTGTAAAAAAAAATGTAGTGAGTGTGTAAGTGAGAATGAATGTTAAATGGAGGTTAGTATGCACAGGTATAATACTACAATAAGGGGGCATTAAATAGCATGTTGCTGCTGTCTGGCAGCAAAATCATAATTACACGTGTCATATTCTAGGTGACAATGCCTGCAAAAAAAAATGGAGAGGTTAACAAAACATTGAAATTCCCTATTCCATATGCCGCTTCCTGTGGCAGCGTTGCCACAGTCTGAAGCCCCTTTTTACCTGTGAAAAGAATGGCATGGTTATTATTACTCGATATATGGCCGGGCTTACCCTATATGGTGCCGTGACGTCATTTCCTAATGTGTTGTAGTATTGGGCTTACCCTGGCAACGAATTTGGGCCGCCAGGCGCCGAAATTTTACCTCAATATATGTATTAAAAAAAATTGTCTTAAATGTAAGACTATGCTACATTATAATAACTTATCATGAGTTATCTAACTTATTGATAAAATTACTTAACTGTAAAACTATTCTGTATTTACATGCCGAGTGGACCTTATTCTAGAGCCGAAATGTGCTGTGCTATTATTAGCAACAGCTGTCAGTAAATTTGCTTACATCTAAGTGACCTTAACATGGCACTATGACTTAAGTACTAAGATTTAGATGGAGGCTGGCCGCTTGATTTCTCTCGCGGGGGCGCCCTTGTAGTACATTGTCGGGACCGGAACCCAACAATGCCTCGTAGTCCCCTCCGTTTTAATACTATTGTCGACATCTATTCTAGGTCTTAATACTAGTACTAACCTATTCGCAGGTGCTTACGGTGCCACTAAGCTAACCGTTTCGCCCGCTGTAACTTTCGTGTTCATAACCGGGTGCTGTTCCTATTCGACGTAGGTGAGCCGCCCACTTGGCTCCTGTGAGGGGCGCGCGATGCCCCTCTCTGAATGCCCTCTGACTGCCCGATGCGTCGTCATTTATGTGGGCATTGGACAGTGTGGTCCAATGGCATAATATCCTCCGGGAAGAAAGCGTCCGGGGAGTCCTCTTTGCCTGTGTCGGCCGCAATATTTGTATTCATATGTCCTCCGGGAAGTGAGCGTCCGGGGAGTCCTCTTCGCCTTAATCGGCATTGCTGGGTTGGCCCACTGAACCCTTTTGAGTGCCCGCTATGCTACTCATTTAAGAACTCTGGCGACCCGTTGTCGTCCATTTACGTGGGCGCAGGACCGAATGAGCGCGTACATTCCATATATATATATTCATATTTCATTCTGCATTATTGATTACCGTCGTGGTCTTCACCTTCACCTCGCGGGGTAAGGACTTGTCGGATCTAGGATTGGTCCTGCTGAACCCTTGGATCCTGCTTCACTCCTGACGAATAGGAGTCTGACTCCCCGCCATGGAAGTCCTACTTACGTAAATTTAACTAACAGTCTAGTCATAATATGGTCGTCTCTAGGGATAGCTCCCGAGGCCGGCGCGGAGTGAGCTATTTCTCCCGCCATTCTCAGAAAGTCTCCCTGCAGGTTTTGGCTTCGACGACCGTGGCTCAAAGTGGGTTTAGCATCCCTTCCTCCCAGGGGCGGTTTATGCGCACCTAGGATTCCAGAGCTTGCCCGACCAGGCCGCGAATGCTTTGACCTTACGTGGTTCGTCTATTTGGTCTAGTCGTCAGTAATTTGATGAGCCGACTGGGGTAAGGGTCCACATCGCCTTCCCCAGCTCTGCTCCTAGTGTTGTGCTTTTGACCTTTGGCTAACGCCGGTATCATCAGCCAGGGTGTTTCAGATTCCCTTTTTTTTTTTTTTTTTTAAATATAGGTGTAACCTGTGTAAAAAGTGTCAAATGTAAAATACTTCCAGTGTGGTGGGCTGGTAAAACCTCTACATACGTAGACTACTTTAGGCTACCTGTGCTATATCAGCTTCTCCAGCGATAATGCTCTTTTTTAACCTTGATGGAGGTGTTAGTAGGGTCTGTGGCGTCAGGTACCCTGTTATTGTGATCTGGGGGTAGTTATCTGTAGAGTGGGTTAAAGCAGGG
Source organism: Meconema thalassinum (assembly GCA_946902985.2). Lineage (NCBI taxonomy): Eukaryota > Metazoa > Arthropoda > Insecta > Orthoptera > Tettigoniidae > Meconema > Meconema thalassinum. The sequence continues at coordinate 1,101,500,903 of OX336389.2, read as the reverse complement.
TAGGAGGAGGTTGCGCACTTCCGAATTCCACGTTAGTGGCGGCCCGGAACCGGTTTTTGTGCTGGGATGCTCCTACAGTGAGTGGAACGGGGCAGGTAATTCCCGGGGTTTGCAAAAAATAAAATAAAAATCCATGCCGGTCTGATATCAATATCCCCTGGTGAATGGATGGGATATACATGCATGCGTCTGGATATGAGGCGTTTGCACTCATGTATGGATAGGTGTAGGTTGAGGCATAATACTAATATATTTCCCTCTCATGCGGGATGATTTAAATTTAAAAAAAATGGTTAGTATTTATTACTTATGGCCTCATCTCTCATATGGAGATGTGCATTACGCTTAGTTGGTGTTTGCCGACGCACCCCTCTCATTCAGGTGATAGCGGTGGGGCTCAAGGCGTAGCATGCCCTTTCTGTAAACACATGAAGTTTACCAACCCTTATGTATACTTTGTAGTGTAGTGTAGCTGTGCTGGTCGTGTTCATGTGTCTGCGTTGTTTATGTTTGGACGTGAAAAGGTTATGGGAAGGGAGTAGAGTGGGACGCTGTTAGCATGTTCTCTTGTCATCCTCCCTTGGTCCATGTTGGTTTTCTATCCGCGCTTTGGGATAGCGAAGCTTCACGACCTACTCTGGTCCGTTATAGGGCTAAGTCCTAGTCGCCTGGAATGATTTGTTTCGGGACTAGGGTCGCAAAAAGAAGTTGTTAAGGGGAGGTCCCGTGTCCTCAAAGTCCCTATGTTCGCCCCTGATTGGTGAGCGCGTTTGTGTGTGTGTGTGTGACTACGCTCCGCTACACCACGCGGACGCCTGGTCTGCTGTAGGGCCAAGTCCTACTGTGTATATTGTGTATGGGTAGGAAGCGCCCGTGGCCTGCCAACGTCTTTACGAACGTGCTACTCTGGGCCTGCGACAAGTTTTGGTCTGTGACGTCTGCTTGTTGATAAATGCTTTCGCAGTGTTGAAAAATGTATAGTGTTATGATTGTTCTGCATTTGTTTATTCATGGTCACTGCCACTACACAATCGCGTTTTGTCATCGACAGTGTTGCAAAGTGGCTAAGTCTGCAAGTCATCAGTTTGTGTGTGTAACTTCAGGCCGGGATTTTATGTAGGTTAACCCTTGTTGCGTGTTTTTCTGCACGTATGCCAGTGTGGTCATTGTGTTAAATTCCTGGCGGCCCGATGTGGTAATCCGCCCTGCTACTATTGCCGTTGTGTGGCCATTATTCCGTAAGACCGTTGTCTTACGAAATTTATATGTCTTTGTCTGGAAAGTCCATTTTCCCTGTCAAGTGTATTTCTGGAATTTTATGCCTGTCATTTGGCCGCAGGAATGTAGTATTATCTGTCTAAGCCGTTATATGGGCCAATTTTGGTGTGATTGGAAGGCCGTCTGCTTGTTTTTCCCTGGCGTGCAATTTTCTCTGGGGTTCGAACCCGTGTTCTATGTAATTCTCTGTGTTATATGTCTGCGTTGTTCATGTTCTGCGGGCATTCTGTCTGTATTTTGTTTGTGTTTCTCGTACCGAAAATACCGTTGTTTAGTTAGTTTTCGGTACGAGGTTTTTGTGTGTGGACATGGGTTCGAAGCCGGTTGTCTGTAAAGATTTGGTGGCCATTTCTGTGCCGCCTACACTATGGCAAATGGGCTGTGTGTTTTTCTATGCGCAACCCCTAGTATACCTTCCTGCGAGGAGTTTGCTTATTTTTGCCCTCTCCTCGTAGTGTAAATTTTGAAGATATAGGGTTCTTAGGTTGGCTATGAATGATTCCGTGCAGTGTGCTTTGGGAACTGTCGTCTGTAAGGCTCGCAGTTTATCACTGAGGTCTGCTTTACTGCTGAGTATGAGGGTGTCGGGTTGCAATGTCTTGCGCGCTCGCTTGTTTACTTGTTTCGATAACGCTGTGTATCCGAACATGTGTTCTTAATCAGCCTGCTTTCTGTTAGTGCTCTTCGCATTATAAAAAGGCAAGAGGGGAATTTTGTGGTTTAACGTGACCATTTCTGGAGATCATGTGCCACGGGATTTCCGTTCTACTTGGAATCCAAACCACAGGCCATGGCATTTCACTTCGGAAATCTCATATGCATTGGCCGTCTGCAAAAGAACCTTCCATTGACTACACTTGTGTCCCCGAGTGTTGTGTTATGTATACCTATGTATAAAATATATATATAGTTTATTTGGCCATTTTTCTTTCTTGGGCTAAATGTGTGAAACAAAAAAAAAATATTTATGCCCCGCTCTGAATTAAGAGAGCACATTGAAAGAAAATAATAGTAGGTGGCGTTAGTCTCTAAAAATTATGTCGTGAGCACTATGTTTTTGAAAAAAAATGGTGATTGGGACCTGAGTGTAGTATTTACCCTTTTGGTAACGTGAGTACTACCGTAATCTGGTTACGTCTCAGGGGAATCTACCGACACTGTCTAGTACACCTTAGGAAGGCCATTGCCAAACGTAACTGATACCCTTGTATCCACGTCACGAGCAAAGCCAGTGCACTGTGGGAGTCAAACCTGCCTATCAAAGTAATTGTAACTCACCAAAATGACAGTGTCTCATCCCGGTGTGCAATTGGGCTTTTTAGTTGGTTAAAGCACACCTCCCAAAATTTTTTTTTTTTTTTTTTTTTTGAAACTAGTTTGAGATTCTTAATTCTTGCCATGCTTACGGTTTTCGCCCGCAACAAGAGAATCTGTCAAACTGTGGAACCATAACGTAGAACGTCTAGTCATTTCTACTTAGAAAGACTCCCTTAAGCTCTATGCTGTGATTTTATGCCTAAGTTGTGTTCAAAATATCTCTTTCCGGCCTTAAGCCTGATGGGCTTTCACTTGGCTTAGTGATGGCCTAATAGAAAGATGCCATGGTTCCCAAAAAAAAAACACAGAAGGATTTAAAATTACTCACTTCTAATTTGGCCATGTTGCCCTGTATATACATAAAATACGAGAAAGAAAAAAAAAATGCGCAGTTTATGTTTACTATGTAATTGTCGGTCTATTTTCTGATATCTCCCGCGTGAAAGAACTTGTGTGGCCATTTATGATGGGGGAAGTGATGTTATTTTATTTCTTTGGCCTTGGTGGAAGTCGTTATCGTCTTTCGAGCTTCAGTGCTCAGAAAGGTGAAGGGTTTTGCCCTGTTACGATATTATAGGCCTCTGAAATCCATTGAGGTGTTTCTTTGCTGTTTTCCGGCGGAATTTCTAGCAAAGTAAGCCTTGCCCTACTTCCACCGTAGCGCGTGTTTCTAGGTCTAAGTGTACCTGTATTTAAGGGCGTTATTGCGCTTGGCGCTATCTTAGCAGATTTTGCGGGAGTGTATGTATGTTTGACTGCGAGGTTTTGTGGGGTGGGTAATAATACCTTTCCTAATCCCCGTGTATTGTATGGTAATGCCTGTTTAATCTGTATGTGCGTGTACCGTGCATCCTGAGGGACTAATGCCGGTGTTCGCCTCCGTTCTGGCAAATTTGCCCTTTGAACTGGCGGTGAGGGCCGCTTAAGTGCCTGTTTTTGTCCTGCCAATGTGGTGTCGTGTAGCCTGTCCGCTTTCTGGCCCGTGGCCACGGCAGACTCCTGCCACTGTGTTAGCCTATCTGTGTGAGTGTATGTAGGCTTTATATGTGGTAGGTCAGGCTCTACGTCGTCAGCCCATGACGAGGTTACCTCCTGTTGTCCCTCTGTCGTATTATGTGTGATTGAAGGTCCTGGCTTCAACTCCCTCTCGTTCATCCGGTCCGAGGGGATTGTTCTAGGCTCTTCCCCTCGGCTTGGCAAAATTGCCTTCCGATCCGGAGCTGGAGGACGTGTGTCTGTGTAGGATGTATTCTTTAGTATGTTGGGGCCTAACCTGGCCGTCTCCTGGACTGTGGCCACGGCGAACTCCTGCCACTGCGTGGCAGTACTTGTCGAGAGGGACATCCTCGCAAATTGTCGAGTTAGCGTATCTACGCTTATGTCCTCTCTCGGCTGGGCTGGTGGCCCTACCATGAACTCAAAAATGGCCTTGTTGGTTTGGAGTTCACGGTATTCGTCCCAAATTTGGGTGTACTGCCTATTGAGGCATATGGCCTGTTTGCAAGTGCTTATGTGCGCATCTTAATCGCGCTGTCCTACCCTCTGACGGAGTGTATGGCTGTTTGCCCTGTATTGTCCCGATTTTCTGTTTTGAGTGTCCGTATTTGTGTTTGCCTGATCTGTATGTGCCTTTGGCATCTAGCCAATAATGCTACTAATATTGGCATACCCCTATTACCTTCATGGCTTGCAATCTCTTCATGAGGTGCCATTCTGCCTGAAGTGTATGGGCCTAAAGTAACAATAGAGAGAAAAAAAAATCTGTGCGTGTTTGCCAGTGTATTCCTATATCTCTCTGGTTCTGTATGGGGCTAGGGGGTTGGTTTATCAAGCCTTTCCCTTGTGTAGCTAGTTTAGAGCACCAAAAAAAAATATGGTGCTTTCTGTCTGGGGGAAAAATTTTTTCACTATCTGCTTGGCTTTTTGCGGTTCAGAGGGGGTCGTTTTGACTACGAGGGCTCGTTGGTTGAGTCCTGTTACTGCGCGTAGTACCCCGCCTCCACCATCTGTTTTAGATCCCTTATTTGGGGGTGGTAGGACCTAAAACGGAAGAGTTACTGTATTGATTTTGAATGGAGTGTCTAAAAGGGGGTAGCTGCCTTTGGAGGGGCAAGCTGACCAGTGTGGAGTGTTGTTTAGCGTTAGGAACTAGGGGGCGCTCCTATAAAGACTGTAAATGTGGTTTAAGGGATGTAGCCTTAGCACGCGGGTCGATGTACTAGTCGCCCAGCCGGCTACTTATTATATAATCACCTTGCTAGTGTCAGCGGTTCGGCACGCGCTTCACTTGAGCACGCGAGCCGCTGTGAGGAATACAATGACGTCTGAGTTGGCGTTATTACTACGGTGTGTCACGTCCGACTGTGACGGGAGTAAGGAAGGACGTGGGGACGTGAAGAAGAGTGTAGATCAGTAATGCAAGTGTAAGAGACTGACCAAGTGTTTATTGGTCAGCAATGAGTAACTGTTAGTCCCTTTTAAGGGATCTTGTGATGTTATAATGTGAGTACAAACTGTGGGTGTTAGGTTACAAAAGTAGGATTCTGAACACTGACTGACTGACTCACCTCGGTTGACACTGTCGTTAGCCTCCGGCTGTCTCGTCGAAGCACTGATGATGGAGAGATCCTCGTGACCCACTTAAGGCACCTTTTATACCTTTAGCCTCTGTTCTGTCAGCGCGTTGTGGCATAGTTGAACCAGTTTGTAGTATGTCGCTGTGTGTCATAATTACGCAAGGGTTGAGCTGCTTTATGGAGTAGCCAGCTGCCCTTATAGTATTGATGGATATTGGGTAGGCTTTTAAAGGGTTGCCTTTTATGAGATTTAGACAGATGATGGGGGGGATGATCTCTAAGGGGTGCATACCCCTTGGGTATTGTACATTATCGTCATCATCAAAATTAAATATTTCTCACATTAATTCTCACTTCAAAATTCTACATGCTCCTGTCAGAATCCTTAATTCATAACCATTATATCATTTAAATTCTCAATTCAAGTTGCAATTCCTTCAAATTATATCTCAATTAAATTTATTTAATTCCATGTAAATTCATTAATCATCAGCTTCTTTAATTAATTATCACCTTCTAATTCAGTTATTCATCATCATTACAATCGTCTATTAATTTATTTCAATCAGTTTATTTATCCAATCTTTAATTCATCCATTTATTTTATTCATCGATTTATTTCAAAATTTAATTTATCAACTTATTTAAATTTCAATCATCTGGTTATTTAGTTTTTCATTATTTCATCTAGTCATTCTGATTTTTATTTCATTAGGTCAGATCGTTAATATGCTTAAATCTCAGATTATTATTTCATTAATTATTATTTTCAGAAAATCTTGTATTATCAACTTTATTTATTTGTTTAATTTCCTAACAAATTGTTTAATATGGTTTATAGAACGTTGTCTTACAGTTTTATCACTTCCAAGTTATATCTCGTATTTAATTTATCATGCCAAAAAATATTATTGTCTCCACGACATCACGTTGGATCAAACTATCCACAACGACATTACATTTCTTCAATACTTCAAATATCACATTTGAATACAAGAATTATTCCACAAAAACTCCATAAATATTCAGCACATACAGCATGAATCTCAACAATTACGCTAGACTGGGTACGACGACCTCATGTCTGCTTCAAAATACATTATCAACGTTGCAACTATCACATGGCAACTTCCACAAAATGCCTATCACAAACTTCACTTAACCATGTTGCATGATCTACAAAAAATATATAACTGGCTTCAAATTATCAACGCACACAATCTCCAATAACTGTAATTACTCTGATCACATCTAGACAACTTCTTAAACAATTGGAAAAATATTACTTCAGTAATTTAAGATCTGCTTTCAAATAGCATAAATTCTCTTACAATTTTTATAACTCACATCACAGAAAAACACCAATGTGCTATAATCTCTCACATCAAAATCTGCAATACTGATCTGCCTTAAAATAAATCTTGACCATTAATGATTAATCTTATAAGATTCAATTACTTTAAATCCTTCTCAAAGGTATCAAACACAATTATAAAAATCATCAAAGCATCAGCTGTAACAGCTGTTAAACTGAAATTACTCTCAAAAAGTATAGCAACAAAATATTGGATTGGCAAACAAGAATTACTAAATGCAATTCTGTTGACATTTATCGTTACTTTATTTAACAAAATTTCGACTGATATGTGACTAGTAGTTCCTTGTTTAATTCACTTACATCTCGTATACACTCGGATGATAAAAATAAGTCCCTCAATGGCGAGTAAGATGTGTAACCACCGTACAGTCGTATAAATACGAAAGACCTCGCCCCGTCGACTTGGATGATAGTTCCCTGAACGATGGGTAGGGTGAGTAACCACCATACAATCGTATAAATACGAAGGACCCCACCTCGTTGACTATATGAGTGAATGTATCAGATAGGAATCAACAAGTTTCTAGTTGTCATATAAAAGCGATGTTCATTCACTAAAGTGAATAACTTCTTAATATCTCCAAACAATCCAATGGAAAAAAATCCCTACTGATGAATAATACACACTCGCTAGTATGCAATGAACTGACGAAGTAATTTTAGATAATCAATTGCAGATCACGAGTTCGAAATACTCGTTACATAAAAAAAAACTATTCATGAAAAATATCCTAGCTGGAAAAATGTCTAAAAGACCAAACATCTGCTTAATAAAGTCAATCAATGGTGAGAATTTCGTATAATGATGCCTGCCATATCATATGGTCACTCCATATTCTAGCAAATTCGAAGTATATAAAGTCAAACCATGTCTTAATAATCAAATCACTCCTATTAGAAAAATATACATGTGTGCCCAGTATTCATGAAAATAATCGTATCAGGTAGACATAACTCTTACAGTACCTTTCATAATCAGCTGTAATAAATTTCCAAGATCGTCGATTTTCCCTACATAAAGAATTTCTCGAAAGATCGGCGTGAATATCATTTCATCCATGAAATGACGATTGCCTTCGAAATCCCACGTGAATCAGCTGGTGTACTCCTCTCGTCAGGAATCGAATCCATCGCTCTGCGGTGCCATCTTGTCTCTATTTGCGTCTACTCGGACATGTTGAACTCCGGATTACCCATAGCGGATAATGTCCAACTCCTTCTCGAAAAAGTTCATGGAAACAGCGGACCCCCTACTCCTCTTCTAAGATACGCCACTGTTCCGTTAAATGTTCAGTTTGAGTATTGTAAGTTCAATCTCAAATGACTGCTATGTTCCACTTCCGTAAAAATAAAATTTTACTTGAGAGTGTTCAAGATTACGAAACACCCTGTATTTGTCTGTATTAGGTAATTCATGAAAACTGCATAAGATAAAAATCTTATTAATGCACGATCTAATGTTCATCTGTGCCTATGCTAACAACATTCCGTATAATTGAAATAGTTAAAGTCGCTTTGAATGTGTTATAGAACAGCATAGTTATAAGGTTATTCGTAAAAGCAATGTTCAAACTGTGTTGAAATGAAGCTTGAAATAAAGTATTCAACTGCTTGCAGTGCGGTTCTGACATATCCCGGCCGTCTGTAATTGCTTCCTCGGCCAGCCCGCCTGGATCAATGACCCGCTCGGCCTTCGCTGCTCGGCGATGCAGGAACTGTCGCCTACACTCTGGCACTGACAGTTTCTGTATGATACGTGACCTTCACTGTCCGTCTCGCTGCGCTATAGAGCTGCTCTTTCCTGCTCGTCTAACTGAGCCCAACTGGCTGTGCTGACACTGTCTTCATGCTTATGTGTTCGGCACAGGCACGTGGCGTATTCCCCCACCACTGTGCTCTCACGTCATGATCATAGTCTCGAACCCAGTATCATCTCGGCTATTCCGTTATAAAATAACTTACTTCCATAATATTATTTCCACATATACTGCATGTTATATATCCTCTTCTAAGATGATTAATTGCTATAATCCCATAAATATCTCAATAAAGCTTCACATCTCTATCCATAATTCCATCTTCTCACAGATTTCAATGCCTCCTTGATCCTTGACCTCCTACGTCATCTTGGCATTCTTCTTGACGCGATCGGCGCGCTATCTTTTCTTAATTCTTCCTAAAACCTCAACTACAGCTTAATGTCTGCTGGCGTAGCCGATAGCCTAAACTAGGTATCGGGTACAATACACATTCGAAAGTGAAATAAAGATTATCATAAGTATGGTAACTTCACGGGTTGAACTGAATGGTAAAATAAAATAAACTTGTAAGTTTATAAATCTTCCAGTGTTGATAACAAGCAGAGGCTTGATTTATTGTATAAATTTTGGGAAGAAAATTTATGTGTGTGGAGTAGTTGAAATGCCATTCCCAGGTGCGCATGTTTAAGTCGCAGGAATGAGGAGGTTTTTATTTGAGCATCAATCAAATAGCAGGTTCGATGACTCAGTGTTAAAGAAGGAGTATTGGAACTACACATTGCGTCGTATGAATGACCCAAAGGTTATTTCTTAAAAACCATCAGTTCTTATTTCAACCTTGTTTACGGATTCCATTAATACTTTGATTTTGCTAGAACCCGGATTTGTCATGATAGTATTTTATTCTTCTTCAGAGGAAGACCTTTGCCGTTGTTGTTGGAATATTGTATTCTTATAAAAATAATAGAATGGGCCACTGCCAATTAAAAATAATTCTATAACCACGAATAATTTGAAGGATGTTTTCAATCCTAGTGTCATGAACTAAATGAATTTATTATGAAGCTACAATTCTTATTTCCGCATTCTGTCGAAGAATTGCAAGTTGGGAAAGTTACTAAAATGGCCACAAATATAAATATTTTTCTTAATAATGATTCCAAGTGGAGAATCGAATAATTGAATGGTCCAACAATTTATTGATCAAGTTGATGATTCAGAAATCATATATTTTGTTAGGAACTTGAAGTTCATAATCGAGTCACTTCTCGAAACGTTTAATGTCAGAAGAACAATTAATTTTGTTTTGCTTCGCACAGTTCTTCGATGCTATGCTCAATGGTCAAATACTTTTCAGATGCTGTTATTAATATGTGTACATAATTTGTGTTGATTCAGAGATAATAATATTTTTTGAATATATTTTTTTTGAAACTGGAAAAATAAGTGAAAGTTAAAAATTCTATGAACTATTATTCTACGAGTGTTAATATTATGTAAAAATTCAACCAGTGAACTACAATATTTCCAGTAAAGACAATTAAATTTGAACTGGATTTAACCATAAATAATGGATATAATTTTGGAACACAGTCTACAGGACTGATAATCAGACTTGTGTCTCCAAAGATAATTGTCCAATGTGTTGGAAAATTTCTGTACATTTGTGTAAATAGTAATGTGGGTCGCCACACGTGAATGATGCTGGTTTGAGTATTTTATTTTGCAGTCAATTTTAAATTCAGAATAAAATGAGATAATTTTACATGATGTGTTATGCCCAGTTGAATCTCCTTCTATCCTTATTGTTGCATTGAGCCAAAAATCAGTAAAGCATTTTTTTCATTTGATGTCGTTTTTGCGATTAGCTTTAACCCATCTGGCGCCCCGGGATATTTTGACTCTCGTGCTGACTGATTCTTGGTAAAATGCATATGTGGTCGTGCGGACTCCGGTCTAAACGGGCACAGTACTAAATTCTAGATTCCCCAAGGATGAGAAGGCTCCCCTTAGAAGTGGTTATGGACTGAATCGCATAAGCCAGGAGAACACTTTAAGAAGGTTCCTAGACATTTGTTCAGGCATGCGTCTAGGGAAGAGAAGCGGCCTTCTTCAATTTCAGAAGGGGTTCTTAATATCAATAAACTCTCTTTTTGGACTTTTTCTAGATCTCAAAAGCATTGGTGTGACCTATATTTTGACCTCCAGACCAAACCAAGATTGCCTCGAAAATTTCTTTTCTCGTCTTCGTGGCCTTGGTGTATTCTATAATAACCTTACACCTTTCAATGTAAAGAACCGAATGCGCCTCCTAATATTAACAGGGAATGCGAACGAGATACCTTTGTCCGGTGGTGTCTCTGTTGCTGAGGATGGAAGTCAAACTGGTTGCTCTTCTGACTGCATAGTAGAAGAAACAGCAGAAGATTTCGAGAAGTTCCTCTCAAGTGAACTGTGCATCTCAGTGATAGGCACCTCATCCCATGTACTTCGTGAGTATTCAGGCGATGGAAGTGAAGAACAATTGCTTCAAGATATCAACCTCGACCATGGCAATTCAACATGTCTCAATAAGGATGTGACTCACGATGCCTTAAAATACATCGCAGGTTTTATTGCTTTCAAATGCAAAAACATTGACAGTTCTTTAGGAAATGTAGCTGAAACATGTCCTATTGTTGAAAAAGTAACTGCTGAACACGACCGGAACACTATCATTTCTAAAGGAGGGCTCACTTCTCCAACACCAGAATGGATGATTGCGATAACGCAGTTAGAAGTAATTTTCGCTTCCTTCCACGGGCAGCAATATTCTAAGTCCAACAAGGTGATGGAAACCCTAACATCTATCATACAGACTAAATTTCCTGAAATCAACAGGAAAATTATTGCCTTGTATGTGCGAACAAGGACTTTTATTCGCATAAGGCACTTGAACAAAACGTCGAAGTTGGAGATAATGAAGAAAAATGCAGCAAGGAAGAACCTGCTCTGGATGGCATCATCTTCAGGACTGAAGGTTTTGACGTTCAGCCACGTTATAACTTAAGTTGTTAGTCTTTTTTGATTAACGTCTGTTTAGTAAGTTTGGAATGAAACGAATTGATTGTATAAATATTAGCCCAGTACTGTTTGTACGAGAAGCATGGAAAATGTAAACATTATTCACAGTCCAACAATTAAGATAATTACATTACATACGGTAAAACAGTAAGTTACATGATAAAAGAAATGATTTAGGTCAGACTTTTCAATACACTAAAATTGGTACAGTTACATGGACAATTAGGCCTACAATTGATTCATTTGAAAGGCTTGGACATCGTGGTGATTTAGCCCCGTGTATGCTACTAATGTGTTTGCAGAATTTGTCTGATAATCTGTTTTACTGTGGTGTCTGATATAGTCTGATATAATATAGTCCATATATTTGCAATTCAGGTGAGGATTGGGAAGGAGGTGGTCGCGGCCTGAAGTAGACGTGAGAAACCACGGAAAACGATTTCCGGTATGGCTGAGGTGGAGCCGATCCCTCCTCTTCACAGTTTTGCCTCACGAGGCTCAGTGTACCCCGTTGCAGCCCACATACATGAATTAAATTTCTTGTCAGAGCAGAGAATCGAGCCCGGACCTCCAGAGTGACAGGTAAGAATGCTAGCCGCTTCACCAGGAAGTATATGAAATAAATTACGAAACACAAGGGTACGGAATATCTCTGATTAACTTTTGTGGAGGTGTACATATTGAAAGGGTAACAGAAGCGCACATAGTATTATTATAATATTGTTTAGTTAAAATGATAATGATGTGTGGCTTCCGTAGAGCCCTGGTGTAGGACTCCCAGGCTGACAGCCGTAGGCAGCCAGTGCGTTACATATTGAACATGCATAATTAAAGTTTACTGCAAGGCTGGCAGCAAATATAACGTAGTTTATTGCCAGTTTATCTGCCTGATTGTTATTCAATGTCTTTCTATCGAAAGCAAAAGATTTAAAATACAATACAGTCCATCGGTGTTGTCCTTTAATGCGGACAGAAGTAAAATAAGAGTGAAACAGTATTCATATTTCTGTGGGTAACTCAACGATAGAGAGCGTTCTGCCTGCCTGACTGCGTCACGGAGCGCTGACCAATGTCAGCGCATACCCCGGAATGGCTTACCTATTGAGTATTCTAAGTACCTTGGTTAACTGGATTACGGTGGGAAAGCACAACACAGATTGTTCCTTTAAATGAAATAATTAACTTTATTGCGGCCAGAAAGATACTCCACTCAACAGCAAATACAAGCAATTAGAGCCTTACTCCAGTTTCCTCAAGTCTCTTCCTTATGAAGAGCTCTTGCCCCCTTTCACTTGTCAACAAACCACATAAGTTAATCCGTCCTAATGAGTCAGGTGGCCTTGACAGAAACTACCTGCACCTCTTCCTCATGTACACAAACTACAGTTACTTACGATAACTTGCTACACGCTGCTTCGCTGTTCACAAGCTGGGAAACAATGTCACTGGATTTCGTAACTCGCACGGCACTTCGCCTCAATACGTCTGTAGCTCAGTGAAATCATACTCGCTCAAAACACAGGCAGTCCCCTGTATGCTTCTCACTCCCTCGCTGTCAAGAGAATCGCTTTCACTAAGGGTTTCGCAAGTCACCACACTTCTGTCGCTCAGGATAAACGCTCGCACTAGCTCGAAAAACACAACAACAACTGCTTGACAGGTCCCTCTGTATATATAGCAGGCCGGTGACTCAATAAATGCTTCTAGACCCATCCAGGGTTCACGGCTTCTCGAGGTTTCCTTCACTGGCTGAGTCACGAATATTCTGGACCATCCCTTTGTCCTAGTAGTCCTGTTGCATAAGGCGCACGCAATACACTGAGGCAGAGCAGCCCAGCCCTGGGGCAGTTGCGACTCATGCGGCGAGCGATGAAACTAACTCACAGCCGTAACACCACCCTCTTCCTAAAAGGCTGATCGTCCCGATCAATCATTGGTCCGTCTGTGTCCCTCCGTAGGCTGCCAGGTGATCTCGATGTACGATCTTCATATTCGCCCTCGGGCTCCGCTGGATCCTGTAGACGACATCGTTGATCCGTTTCACGACTCGGTACGGCCCCTCCCAGGACTTCCGCAGTACGGGTGACAGGCCTTTCTTCCGTAATGGGTTGAAGAGCCAGACCAGGTCGTCCTCGTGGAATCCGCTGGCATCCGTCTGTTGGTCGTATCGGGTCTTCATTTGGTCGGTCTCGATCCGCAGTTTCCTCCTCGCGAACGCGTGCACGTCCTCCAGTTGGTCGACCAGTTCTTGACAATACTGGCTTACCGGGACCGGATCATTCCCAGGTCGGCCGAAGGGAAGATCGGCAGGTAGACGGAACTCCCTCCCAAACATGGCCCGGGCTGGTGTGCACCCGGTGGCTTCATGCAAGGCGGCGCGGTAGGCCAGGAGAAATAGTGGAAGATGTTTGTCCCAATCCCTCTGGTGCTCGCTGACGACTATTCGGAGATGGTTCTCGATAGTGTGATTGAATCGCTCTACCATCCCGTCGGACTGAGGGTGTAGCGGCGTTGTCCTTGTCTACCGGATTCCCAGCAGCTGGCATAGGTTCTGGGGTAGGCCAGAATAGGCGCTGTGCACAGAGCCTGCTTGAGTTGTTTGAAGGCACTGTGGCATTCTGCTGTCAATGTGAAGAGTTGGTCCTTCTCAGTCAGTCGATGCAGTGGTTTGGCGATGTCGGCGAATCCTCTCACAAAGCGACGGTAATAAGTGCGGAGTCCCAGGAAGCTTCGTAGTTGGGACTTGTCCTTCGGAACTGGCCACTCCCTCACAGCTGTGGTCTTTTCTGGGTCGGTGTGCACCCCCTTCCTCGGAGACAATATGCCCAAGGTACTGGACCTGCTTCTGGAAGAGCTGACACTTCTTGGGGCTCAACTTCAGCTGGGCAGCCCGTAGCTTCATCAAGATCTCCTTCAGGTTGCTGTAGTGCTCCTCGAAGCTTTTTCCCAGAACGATGACGTCGTCTAGGTAGATCAGGCAGGTCTTCCAGTGTAGTCCCCTCAGAATGGACTCCATTGGCCTTTCGAAGGTCGCATGGGCGTTGCACAGACCGAATGGCATGACGGTGAACTGCCAGAGCCCGCTGCCCACAGAGAACGCCGTTTTCTCGCGGTCCTTAGGGTGGACCTCCACCTGCCAGTAGCCACACTTCAAATCCAAGGTGGAGAACCATCTTGATCCTGATATGGTGTCCAGCGTGTCGTCGATCCGGGGTAGAGGGTAGCTGTCCTTCTTCGTGACGTCGTTCACCCGCCTGTAATCCACGCAGAACCTGGTGGAACCGTCCTTCTTCTTCACAAGCACGACCGGAGAACTCCAAGGACTATGTGATGGCTCGATCACCCCTTGATCCTTCATCTCTTCTACCATCCGGTCGACTTCGGCTTGCTTGGCGAGCGGGACACGTTGGAATGGGGCCCTAATTGGTGCGCTGTCCCCAACTTCGATTCTGTGCTGGACCAAGCTTGTCCTGCCGAAGTCTTTGCTCCCCACGGAGAAGATGTCCTGGAATTCGCGTCGCAGGTCCTGAAGTTGGCGTGATTGTTCCTCGTCTAAATGGTCCTGGGATCCTTGGTACAGCTTCTGTAGTTCTTCTGGCAGTGCGCGTCTTCTTCGGTTGTCCGTCTGCAGGTGTCCGTCCGTCGTATCTGTGATGTGGGCAATCCAGGTAACGGGCTCGCAGACTCCTAGGTTGGTGTCCCGGTGAACCGTAATGTCGTAGTCGTTCAGGTTGGACAGGTGGACGTACGGCCAAGACGTCGTGTTGATGAGGGTCTTGGCAACTAGCAAACCTTTTGTCTGGTTGTCCTCATATTTGGCTCGATGACAGCCGCCACTCCCTCAGCAGTTCCGTCGACAATTACGGCGACGCTGACCTCCGTCCTGGCGGGAACGATGACGTCCTCACTCAGCCTTACTCGTCGTGCGGTGACGGCCTCGTGCGCTGGTTGCAAAGCAAGTTCCTCACCTCCGAAGTGCAGAGTGTTGGTACTCAGGTCCAAGATGATGTTGTTCTGGTCCAGGAAGTCCAGTCCGATGATCACTTCGTTTGATACGTCAGCTACAAGCACTGGATGCTTCACCGCCCGTCGACCAATGACGAGCTCCAGTGATGCTTCGCCATGTACCGGTGCGGTCACTTCGGTCGCGGTTATTAGCTGGAGGTTCCTTTGTGTGGGTTGAACTCTCCACTTCGGGATCACGGTGGGATTGACGATGGTCCTCGACGCTCCCATGTCGATCAGCATGGGCCAGCTCACTCCGTTGACGACTCCGTCGACCATCAGGCTGTTATTGTCCCTCCGTAACTTCGTCACACGCACTTGGACTGCCGGGGCTTGACGACTGTCACAAGCCAACCTTTGCCCCCCATGGCTGGCTAATACTCGTTTCCCTGGGCCGCGCGGTTTTCAGACGACTGATTTCCCGTCGGATACCCTCGGTGGCGGTGATCACCGCAGTCCTTGCTCAGGTGGCCTTTCTTACCACAGGCCCAGCAGGTCGGTAGACCTCTTCCGGGCCGCCTCTCCGGTTGTCTTCCGGCTGTGTCGTTGCTGGTAGTGGCGCGACTATCGAAGAAACGGCTTAGCGCCTCCATCAATTCGTCGGCCAGGGGCTTGGTCTCGTTGGTTTTTGCTGGTTCGTCGACGTCCACTTGACGCACCCGCGCGTGCATTCTAGATGCCTGTTTTGCCGTCTCGAACTCAAGTGCGTGGCTCAGCGCATCTGCCAGGGTCTCATTGCGCGCGAGTCGCAGCGCCTGTTGAGTGTCCGAGTCCCGTAGCCCGTCGGTGAAGGTCTGCGTCGCAATCTGTTCCAGAAAGTCGGCCGGCGCTGTTGGATAGGCGAGCCTTACGAGGCGTGCGATGTCCATCTCGAACTCCTGCAGGGTTTCCGCGTTCTTCTGTACCCGGGTACGGAGCTGCATCTGGTAGGCCTGCTGAAGATGGCTATCTCCATATCGGGACTCCATATGGGCGATCAGTGAAGCGTAGTCCTGGGATCCAGTCGGGATGGCCTGAAGGACGTTAAGGGCGTCACCTCTCAGCGCTAAAATGAGAGCTGTAGCCTTTTCTGTGTTGTTCCAGTTATTTATGGAACAGGCCGCCTCGAACTGAAGTAAGTAGGTGCTCCAGGGGACCTTTCCGTCGAAGGTGGGGGGCGTCACTCTGCTATGTCCCATTCCTGATATTCCCGGTGTAAGGGTGGGCGGGCGTTGGCGCAGCTCGGCAACTTACTCTTGTAGAGCGTTGAATTTCTCTTCCAACCCCGTCAGTGGGCGTTGGCGCAGCTCGGCAACTTCCTTTTGTAAGGCGTTGAATTTCTCCTCCACCCCCATCAGCGGGCATTGGCGCAGCTCGGCAACTTCCACTTGTAAGGCGTCGAACTTCTTTTCCACTGCCGAGACTTCCTCATGCAGACCCAGTTCTAATTTCTTCAGGTCCTGTGTCAACTTATTCTGACAGTCTTCCATCTTCTTCTGGCCGTCCTCTATCCTCTTCAGGTCCTCCGCTAGCTTATTTTGACCGTCTTCCATCCTCTTCTGGCCGTCTTCTAGTTTGGCAGTTAGGTCCTCGGCTAACTTCTTCTGGCCGTCCCCCATCTTCTTCTGGCCGTCTTCCATCTTCTTCAGGTCATCCTTCAGGTCCTTGGCTAATTTCTTCTGGCCGTCCTCCATCTTCTTCTGGCCGTCCTCCATCTTCTTCTGGCCGTCTTCCATCTTGGCTTCCATGCCACTTAACCTTTCTAGCAATGCTGCAAATTGCGCTTCCATTTTAGATGTTTGTCTTGTAAAGGGCATGCACTCACAGGAAAATTAAAATTAAAAAAAATGACCTGCTCGGGTTTTGAAACCAGGACCGTCAGGTGTTGTGCTAGTGTTTGAGTTCATAATCCGGCTTCTGACACCAGTTGTTACGTGCCACCCCCCTAGTGGCACTTTTGTTAACTGGATTACGGTGGCTTGAAGCACAACACAGATTGTTCCTTTAAATGAAATAATTAACTTTATTGCGGCTAGAAAGATACTCCACTCAACAGCAAATACAAGCAATTAGAGCCTTACTCCAGTTTCCTCAAGTCTCTTCCTTATGGAGAGCTCTTGCCCCCTTTCACTTGTCAACAAACCACAGAAGTTAATCCATCCTAATGAGTCTGGTGGCCTTGACAGAAACTACCTGCACCTCTTTCTCATGTACACAAACTACAGTTACTTACGATAACTTGCTACACGCTGCTTCGCTGTTCACAAGCTGGGAAACAATGTCACTGGATTTCGTAACTCGCACGGCACTTCGCCACAATACGTCTGTCGCTCAGTGAAATCACACTCGCTCAAAACACAGGCAGTCCCCTGTATGCTTCTCACTCCCTCGCTGTCAAGAGAATCGGCTTCACTAAGGGTTTCGTAAGTCACCACACTTCTGTCGCTCAGAATAAACGCTCGCACTAGCTCGAAAAACACAACAACAACTGCTTGACAGGTCGCTCTGTATATATAGCAGGCCGGAGACTCAATAAATGATTCTAGACCCATCCAGGGTTCACGGCTTCTCGAGGTTTCCTTCACTGGCTGAGTCACGAATATTCTGGACCATCCCTTTGTCCTAGTAGTCCTGTTGCATAAGGCGCACGCAATACACTGAGGCAGAGCAACCCAGCCCTGGGGCAGTTGTGACTCATGCGGCGAGCGTTGAAGCAAATTCACAGTCGTAACAATACTATGTGTGTAAGAATTGTTCAGCATGAAAAGTTCTACAAATAGCCCGGGAGAGCATATCTCTATCTTCAATACATCGCCTACTATAAGTGTTTTTACGTTTTCATTTCTTCCAACAATCTCCATTCAATTACTGAGTCGACAGTTTACGAGCTAGCTAGGGGCGAGTCTATCACCCCAGTTACAACTTAGCTAGCGGACGAGCTTATTGCCCCAGATACAACCAGCAGCAAACTGTCGAGTCGTGTTCAGTTAAAAAACTTTAGAGAAGAGTGGTTGTGTTTGGAGTTTCCCTGGAAGTGCAACTCAGCTTTTCTTCATTTCATCTGTGAGCTTTTCGTTCCGCTAAATTCACAGTCAAGTTAAGATTAGACGGAAGGGGGATTTGTGTTTCATGCAGCTCGCCATTCTTAATTTACGTCTGACAAGAATTTGTTGCATATGCATCTCCATGATAATATAATTAATAGTCCAGTCAGTGATTTTAACCCATCATGCCGAGACGTAAAACGGATATCGGTCGTTGTTCATTGACATTGGAAAAAAGCGCTTATCACGCAATTCATTCATAACTGTGCCCGGGCGAAGCCGGGTCAGGTTGTTAGTGTACTTTTATAGCATTCCGTTAGAATTATGCTACGTCTGCTTATGTCATAGTTGAACGCAGTGGAGTCTTGATCTATCGTGGATAACTAAATCTCCTGCTTCACACAATTGACTGGACAACAGGCACGCATACATATAATATATATATATATTCAAAGAAAGAAAGAAAGAAAGAAAGAAAGAATAAAGAAAGAAGAAAGAAAGAACCATAGAACCATTTCAATTACATTTAATTTTAATATATTATCTTTCGGTTTAGACCACGTCAAAATTATAGAATATGCATTGTTGCCAATATTTCCCATTCTAAGTCGTGTATATCAATGACTATGCTGGAAGGAGACCAAAGTTCAGCTCATTAACTTCGCTGAGGATGACCAGTTTCCATATTCTTGGAGAACAGATCCATTCAACATTTCTGTGCAAGACGTCTAAGTAATCAGGTTGCGATGGAATACATTATTTGCGGATGAACTAAGACATAACTGTCAACAAATGACGGCACAATGTCATGATCAAGACAGACATAATTATGGTAACGGTGTAGATCCTTTTCTGAGAATTCCTCACATAATTTCTACCGTCGCAATCTGGTTATTGTGATGCCATGCACGGGACCGTAATTGGTATTGTTCTCGAAGAATTTTGAAACTGTTCACCCTCAGTAAAGTTACTAAACCCAGCTTCGTGTCGATCTCGTAAGGTCATTTGGAATGCTCTTCAGATCATGGAAAATGTCTGACAATGCAAATTAAATAATTTTGACGTGGCCTATCCCTAGAGAAACAAGTAGTTTCGTGAAGATCTATATAGCCTATTTTCATATATCCTAATGTGTATAGCCTCTATCAACATACACATTTTCAGTTTGATTGTTGTAATAGATTCCTAGATATTGATAACCGTCTAAATATTTCAGATGGTCACCATGTTGGATTTCTATATATAGACCATAGAGTTATGTGTTATTACATGAAGATTATTGTGTAGGTGTATTATTCAAACTTCAATTGCATGATTAGGTCACAAGAAGTAAAACTGAGATTTTAAAATTTCGCACAGCCGGTATCTTGTGGTTATTAAAATAATTGAAATGAATTAGATGCCTGTGGATTTAAACTCATATAAGCATATACCGTACAACGTTTCACAGCGCTAGGATGGTTAAATCGCGAGACACGTCCATTGAATATTTAATTTCGGCGTCATCGCCGTGTTGAATTTGTGCTCACCAGGTAACTGAATATCCCATAGGTGAACTTACGTTTATAGCCTCTATCAACAAACAGAAATTCAGTTTGATTGCTGTCATAGATTAATATATATTGAGAACCGTCTAAATATATCGGATTGTCGCCATGTTGGATATTAATATATGTAGGCCGTAGAGTTATGTAATATAAGATGAGGATTATTGTGTAGGTTCATTATCAAACGTTGACTTCGATCGCATGATTAGGACGCAAGAAATAAAAACTTAATTTTAAAATTGCGCATAGCCGTCATCTTGAGGATATGTGAAAAATTGAACAAAATTAGATGTCAGTGCATTGCAATCTGTACATTCATTTGCTGTACTAATTTCCACTGCGTTCGGATCAATAAATCGCGAGAAAGGTCTATTTAAATGTTTCAAATGCTTTGTAGCGAACAGTTTTTTTTTCAAAGTCCAATAGGTAAACTTTTAGTGGTGCATTTTATCACCGTAAAAAATTTCAGGGTGATATGAGTAACGGTTCCAGAGATATAGAATGCCGGTGAAATATTTCGCACAGCCGCCATGTTGGATTGGAGAGACGTAATAAAATTTGAAAGGCACGGTTGGGGTCGGCCAATATAGTACTATGACCTTATCGAGTTTTATTGAAATCGCTTCAGCCATTTAGAATGTATTAGGGGACACACACACACGGACGCACATAGATACACACATACATACACACACACACACACACACGAAGAAATGGTGATCTCTTAAGCCTATTTTTAGCCTACTTTCGATTTTTGCAAAAAATGAAAGTAGACTTATGAGATCAAAACAGGGCCTAAAACTGTGTGTCTGTCTGCTTGTCTGTGAGTGTGTATGTGTGTGTACTCTGCATGTCTGCCCCCACCCCCTATCAATTCAAACACGGGGGAAACCGAATTGAACGAAATTTGGTACAGAGGTAGCACTAGCAGAGGGCACTTCAGTGTCATGTTTTATATCGCCGCCATCTTGACGGAAACGTAATCGCTGCCACCCAAATGTGCAAAGCTTAAATCAAGTTACGACTAACCTAATCATCTGATCTCTACTAAATTTCTCAACAACATACAGTAGTGTGGGAAGCGTCTTTTGACCGAACTACAAGGTCATCAACCCACTAGTTTGCAGATGGCGGCCTTGTATGTGTGCAAATCGATTCCCCTATCAATTCAAACACGGTGAAACCGGATTGAATGGCATTTGGTACAGAGGTAGCACTAGCAAAGGACACCTGAGCGACATGTTTTATATCACCGCCATCTTGACGGAGACGTAATGGCAGCCACCCAAATGTTCAAAGCTTAAATCAAATTACGACTTCCCTAATCATCTGATCTATACCAAATTTCGCAACAACATACAATTATGTGGGACCCGTCTTTTGACCAAACTACAAGGTTATCAGCCTTATAGTTTGCAGATGGTGGCCAGCATGTGTGCAAATCGATTCCCCCTATTAATTCAAACACGTTGAAACCGAATTAAACCAAATCTGGTACAGAAATAGCACTAGCAAAGGACACCTCAGCGACATGTTTTATATCGCCGCCATCTTGACGGAAACGTAATGGCGGCCACCCAAATGTTCAAAGCTCAAATCAAATTACGACTAACCTAAGCATCCGATCTCCACCAAATTTTGCAACAATAAACCTTATGTGGGAAGTGTCTTTTAACCAAACTACAAGGTCATCAGCGAAATAGTTTCAGGATGGTGGATGTATGAATCATGCAAGTATTATAGCCCAACCATAACTTACGATTATACAAGGCCTGGACTCAACAATTCAGCTTATCGCACATAGGATGGTTTAATCAGTCCTCAAAGCGGTGATCGGTAGGATATTAGCATATTATAATACAATAAATATAATCGTAGAAGTGACTAACAGGCCAGGATTTTCGAGCCATATCTTTGTGGGCCCGTGCCATCCCGTTGTCAAAATGGCCGCTATTTTTTCTCGTAAATACATTTATTTGCGTAACTTACTATGTTTATATCCTTTTAAGAATGTACTGAACAAAATAATACATATTTATTATCAAATGGTTTATGGAAACGCCAGAAAACGCTAATGAAATCGTTGATTTCAACACAAAATATGATACAGTTATACTAAACCAGTTGTTTATCAAGTATTATCGTGGCACATCCGTGGCGTAATGATAGCAACTTGGGCTCATAGTCTGGGGGTTCGTTGGTCACATCCCTGCAGGTTCAAATTTCATTACTTAGTTGTTTTTTTTTTTGGTATTTATTGATTAATAACTACTCACACGTTATAATGTGAAGCATAGGAGTGCGTATTTGCAATCGAAAATATTATACGAGGCACGTCCAGAAAGTAAGTTCCGTTTGGTATTAAAATTAAATTGTGTACAGATACAGAAAAAATATTTATTGCACAATATTCTACACCTCTTAAACTACTTTTCCACATAACTGCCGAACTTTTGCAGGCATTTGTCATAGCGTGGCACAAGTTTTTGGATACCTTCTTCATAGAAGTTTGCCGCCGACCGTAAACGAGAGTGAAGACTCCCCTGTAAGATATCCTACCGTTTGGCCACCACTGTTAGGCAAATTGCGTATGAGGTCAGGAAAACTCCTAAACATACGCAGTTCTCCTGGTAAGCACGCAATTTACCTAACAATGGTTGCCAAACGGTAGGATATCTTACAGGGGAGTCTTCACTCTCGTTTACGGTCGGCGGCAAACTTCTATGAAGAAGGTATCCAAAACCTTGTGCCACGCTATGACAAATGCCTGCAAAAGTTCGGCAGTTATGTGGAAAAGTAGTTTAAGAGGTGTAGAATGTTGTGCAATAAATATTTTTTCTGTATCTGTACACAATTTAATTTTATTATCAAACGGAACTTACTTTCTGGACGTGCCTCGTATATATACCTATAACACCACCTATTTCAACACTCGAATACAGCGATTAATATTCGTTGACCTTGATCCACGGTAGAGACTATTGTTGTTTTTGTTGTTGATTCTTTGGGGGTTTTGCGGCATCACTATCTTGAAACCCCAGTTACTTGGGTGTGTTTAGAAGTTATCTAATAACCTGTGTCACTGTGATGTGTGTAGGCTTACTAGTGTGTGTACTTTTATATGAGGAAAGATTTGAGTAGGAAGGTGTTGTTGTTGTTTCATTTGAGATGCATAGACATCATGGTCATTTAGCCCCGTGTACTTGGGTGAGTGTTGAATTTTGTCTGATAGCCTTTGTTATTGTGATGGCTGTATTAGTGAGTGTGTATATATAATTAAGGTGAGGATTCAATCCATCAAAAATAATATCCGCATAGCACGTTGTATTTCAACAAGCTACTACAATCAACATTCATTTATAATTACTCCTTGAAAACGGATATATGTCTTTACTGAACAACTTGATTCATAAATGAAAATATGCTAAAAATACGTAGATAAAGATAGCTTTGAAGCCATTTTTCAGAACATTGATAGTAAGAGCAGTAGCTACGTGTTGTTTCGCATGAAGGTAAAAGCAAGTTGTTCCGTGTAGAACTATACAGCCTATTTTCATGTATCCTACATACATTCATTGCCTCTATCAACATAAATATTTTCAGACGATTGCTGTAATAGATTCGTAGATATTGAGAGCCGTCTAAATATTTTGGATGGTCACCGTGTTGGATTTTATATATAGGCCTTCGAGTTATGTAGGCTTAGTATTACAAGATGATTATTATGTAGGTGTTTTGTTCAAACTTCAATCGCATGATTAGGACACAAGAATTAAAGACGAGATTTTAGAATTTTGCTCAGCCGCCATCTTGTAGTTACGAGCATAATTTAAATAAATTAGATTCCTGTGGATTAAAATTTATATAAGCATATACCATTCCAAGTTTCACTGCGCTCGGATGGTTAAATCGCGAGAAACGTCCATTTGAATATTTAAATTTCGCGGCGCCACCAAGTTGGATTTGTGCTCACCAGGTTATTGAACGTCCCATAGGCGAAGTTATGTTTATAGCCTCTATACACATACAAAATTTCAGTTTGATTGTTGTCATAGATTAATGGATATTAAGAACCATCTAAATATTTCGGATGGAAGGAAAGGAAGGAAGCTTGTAGTTTAACGTGACCATTAATCTCGCGATCATAAGCCCCGGGACCTCCGATTTACGTGGAATTTGAACCAAGGGACATGGCATTTCACTTCGAAAATCTCACATACATTGACCGGGAATCGAATCCGGTCCACTTTGGTGAGAGGCATACAGCTTGACCGCTGCGCCACCACGCCCCAATTTTGGATGGACGCCATGTTGTATTTTAATATATGTAGGCCCTAGAGTTATGTACTATTAGATGAGGATTATTGCGTACGTTCATTATTCAAACGTTGATTTCGATCGCATGATTAAAAGAACAAACAATAAAAGATTAATTTTTAAATTTCTTACAGCCACCATCTTGAGGTTATGTGATCAATTGAACTAAATTAGATGTAAGTGCATTGCAGTTGGTACACTGTACCAAGTTTCACTGCGTTCAGATGGTTAAAGCGCGAGAAAAGTCTATTTAAATGTTTCAAATTCGCTTGGCCACCATGTTCGTTTTTTAGTTAACAGGTTCTTGAAGGTCACATTGATGTACGTCTCGTAGTGACTTTTATCACCGTACAAAATTTCAGGGTGATATGAGTAATAGTTTCTGAGATTCATTAATATCGTGAGGTATGTGTGCCCCCTTAACACCCCTTGACTTTGTCAACCTGGGCACTCATTTAACGTCGTGATTCTTAGAACTATCAACCTGTCGCCTCATCACCACTAACACCTTCCCTCTCATTCCTGACCTTCACTTCAGTAGAGTTTCCACAACAATGGAAATGGCACATGTGTAATTATTGCAGGTGAATTCTTGGAAACCCAGGCTGGTTGACAAAAGTCAACCGTTTGCCCGGTCATGTAAGTCAAATGTAAATTTTCAAAATTTCCTTTTCCTCTGCAAATTGGAAGACTTTCTCAAACGCGAATGGAACTCCGTTTATTTGTGAAAAAATCGTAATAAAGATGACTTCAATGAGCCAGAAAGACAACGTGTAAGTACGAAAAAGGGACGATTCGTTCCAAGTGGTTCATTGGCTAATAGTATAACAATAATTAAGTGTCATTTTTGTAATAATTTTGTATGCGAGAAACATTCAAAGAACACAACAATATGTATTAGATGTGACAGTGACGATATGGACTAATCCAGTGAGGATTCATCATGAGGTGATGAAGTCTAAATGATTCCTTGCTCAGGCAATAAAGTTTACTATTTATCCAGTCTAATTTTCCTATGATTACTGAATATTTTACTGTAAAATGGTGTAAATATTACAATAAAACCATAACTTTTATTTTAATATTGGTGTGCCACTCATTTTAGGCAGGTGAACTATGAATTTCCGTTTTAGAATCTAGTTACCGCTTATCAATTTATTTTAAGTACATTATTAATCATTGCTAATGAGTATGTATTATTTCATTTGCAGAATAACATTAAAATAATAGAGAAAATCACTTTAAATTATATTTCTATGTGATTGGAAGCCTATCAATGACTGAAAACTAAACAAGGTCAACCGTGCGCCGGACAACGTGACTCAAATAGGTGTGCTCGGTTTGGGGTCAAAAAGAACAGAACTTGGACTGTGGGACCTATGGATAGTGCAAATATTGATGTTTACTTTTGTAGATGGTAGTAAATTCACGTTGCAATAACACACACGAGGGTAAATATTGTAGACATCACATACATCATATGTCAATAAAAATCATTATTATATATACATTCGTCCGTGAAGTCACCACTAGCTGCCCTTTTAAATTAATATTTATTACGTGTTATGTTGTGTTGCATTACATTAGGTTGTGATAGGTTAATTATTAACAATGAAATATCGTTATTCGCCTTTCGCGTGTGAATCATCCGAAACAGACTATTTCGGTACCAACATCAATTCAATGTCTGAGTAAGATATTTCAACCTGTTTAAGTCTTAATCAAGTAATTTAAAATAATTTCTCACATTTCTAAAATGACTCTATGGTGTCACTTTTCTTCACTTCGCATTATCACACACTTCATGGAGTGAGGTAACATATTAAACGTGTTTTTGTTTTGTGTATATCGCTATGATCCCAGCCATCGGGGGAGCAATCCAGCTCAATCCAATGCCGGGCCCAAGCCCGAACAAATGGGGAGGGTGAATGTCTGGCTAGGAGTCTCGGTGGGGTCGCCAATACCGAGAAGGTGACTCTTACAAGTACCGGGAAATGCCCAAGTTTGTAGCATAGCCTACCTACGCAACCAGAAAATTCTACCTGGCATATAGAGGGGTGGGGTAAGGGCGAGTGCCTGGCGCCTTAAGACGAGATGGCTAAGGTATGGTAACCCTGGCAGAAGAGTCCCTAGTCCTCCAGGTTGGGGGTTGGGTGTTGGGCGTTGGGCCAACAACCCTACCCTAATAATGTATGAACGTTACTGAAACACATACGGGAGAAAACTGGACGGATATCTCGTTATCGACCTTTGGTTTGAAAGCTATGAACTGGAATCCACTAGGAAAAAATCGAACGGGGAGACCAAGAAGAACCTGAAGAAGAACCGTTGATTCTGAGGTGGCAGCCGTGGGGAGGTGCTGGACAAACATCAAGGGAACAGCAGCGAGAAGTGTCAGTAGGAGAACTCTAGTGTGTGCCATATGCTCCACATCGGAGTAAGAAAAATTAAGTCAAGTAGGCTGTCATATTCCTGTGCTTTATTATTCTCGCTTCCATGGGTTTGGTAATTACGTCTGATGAATCCCTCCATGGCGGATGTTTATTTCTTTATGGCTTGATGCATTTCCTGATGTCAACTTCTTCGAAGGAAATGAGTGAAGATGAATTAAACTGGCAAGGAATTGGAAGGAAGCGTGCCTGATGTATTAGGATGTACCGTCCCAGCATTTGCCAGGAGTTGAAAATTCGGAACTAGGAAAAACCATTTCGAAAGACAGCCGACAGTGTTCAAGCCCATTTCCCTGGTCATATAGCCTTGCGCGTTACGGCACTTAGGTACAACTCCTCGTTACGTTAACATTTTAAACAGCATAATCAAGTGAATATTGCCGAGCAAAACTCTTGTGCTAGCAAATCTGTAATGTGTCTTCGTTTTCACATAGTTACATAGACCTACTTCCTAATTATTATTATTATTATTATTATTATAACATTAATCCAACGTTTAGTTAGTCCACTAAATTAATAAACCGCCTGAAGGCCGCTCTTTGACTGTCATGTTAATAACACAAGTGTTTTTTAGAAATGTAATTACATGTTTAATTTAATTAATACGATAATATTTACCTGTTTACTGTGAAATATGATCAATGTACTCTACGTTCCCACAAGAACTTCACATAGGTTTGGATGAATTCGAACGATTTCTCATTAAGAACTAGGATTTTTATGTGAGGCCAGCCACCCCGTATTTCCTCCAGAAATGGGAGAGGAAATACGTTTAAAAAAGTCAATCTTTTATTCGTTTTAACAATGTTCATTGTGCATTGGTCGATGATAGGCTATTATTGTCTCTTAGAATGCTAATAATATGTTCAAACATATATTTACAAATTATATGAAAATATGTAATGGGAAAATTTAATGAAATCACTTAAGAACAGATCCGTGGAGATCAAATCTAACTCTATTTCCATACGTTGTGAAGATCCACCTACTTCAGAATCCTACCTTCATCTCAGTCAAGTTAACGCGTGGTTAACTCAATCACTTACTGAGCCAACACACTCGCTGCGTATAGTATACGTAGCGTGTTTTACTAGGGTATACCCATACCATTTACCTAATTTAACTCTGTAAGGGGAAGTGTTGATACGTCCGGATCTATTCTGGCAATCCCAATGCGCCCCACTCACGAAAATATTCGCATAAACACCAGGCACGGAAGACATGGGAATGGTTCAAATCTACTATGGATCGTATAAAACATGCAAAGGTTTGCGTTCAAAGAGGAACATAAAATTCCATACCACAAGTCTTAGGTGGTAGTACGTTCCTACTATTATCCAGGCTAAGATAAACAATACAGAAGTATTGGCGGTCCTCGAGGGTTAAATATTGTCTGGGGATGTTAACATTATTATGGATTATAACTCTTCGGGAACTTCAGCATAAAAGAGCAGGCACATATTATTCTTCAGCGGGAACTCACCATTATCCAGGCAAAGAAAGCTTCGCTATGATTATGACAAACTGAATGATAAACATAAACAAATATTAAATTAAAGTATTACGTAAATCAGCAAGGTATTAAAGTGGAAAGTATTTTAATTGCTTGTTGCACTTGAGCGTGCAAATTATCTCATCCTGTGCAGTGTAAGTTTAGTCTTCCCCCACCAAAAAGAAACTCATGCATGAATATGTATGTTCCTAATGAAGAAATTAATTCAAGAATGTATCTCTGGATTTAAAGTAGCAGCTATTGAGGCATATATAAGTGCGATAACCTGATTACTTTAGAAGTAAACTTTATTTAAAAAATACATTGACATGAGTTCTAGTGCATGGGGACATTCGTACCTTTAATATATCTGACATATATTCTGGCTCAAGAAGACTAATTCGTCTCTATTACTCCTCAGTTCATTCCTCTATATGCGTACGCAATCCGACACGTACCATTTGCTGACAGGATCTGTAGATTTGAATGGATCGATTGCGGACCAACGTTAGTTTCTTGGCTAACCTGAGGTTAGTCGAATCTCCGGAATTTATTCGCGGTAAGATATTGAAGTAGTCAAGCAAGGTGTAGACAGGATGGATCATTCGTAAATGTATGATAAACAAATTATTTTACTTGAGTAGGCAATAAAATGCAAGAAATCCAAATAAATGAAAGTCAACATAAGTTATCTGTAACCCCATGTAGGCTGTGCTGCATAACGCCTGTAATACACGCCACCCACTAAACACTAAGGTGGTGAAAAAGTAAAAATTGATATGTTGCGGAATGTATCGTCATTAGTGACGAATTAAATTATGTGAAGGAGATACCGACGGTCGTGTTTGAGTCTGTTATTCTCGTGGTGAATGCTGCAATTAATTATTTGTTTGTGTTGACATTTCTCCCCAATTGTTAGTGTGATTATCTGGGGAGCCATCACATATTATAGACGGTGACCGCAGGCGCAGTTTCAAGGAATATACACAAAACAGCCATATGCGTAAGTCAACCTGTATCCAATTGTATTTACTCTCATGACACGTCTTTCAATAGGTATTTTCCAGCTGTATGCGGCTTGATATCAAACGGCAATGACATTTTGGGAATATCTCCGCCAGGTAGCCATTCATTCTAAATGTGCAGTTGCAACATCTGAGGAACTATGTGCTGGAGGATACCATATGGTGGCTCGCTGCCACATTTGCCGAGTAGGCATCTCGTCTCTAGGCTATAATTGGCTTTTTTGGGGACTTATCCCGCCATGGACATGTACTACTTATTCACTTAACTTCACCCTATTTCTCACCGAGTTTGTTCGCACAGGTAAAGTTCCATTCTCTCCCAAAATCTGACTATTGGTGGATCTTTTTTATTTGTCAGCGAGTGTACGTACTTACACACAGAAGTATGTAAGAATGTATTGTTTGGTAAACTCTTGATGCAAATTAAGATATGAATGTAAAACTCCAAAAATTCTCAGGAAATGAAATATGTACCCCAAATTACCTTTGTCCTACCCAAGACAATTTTTGAACTTTTGAATTGTGTTTTACAGTTGTCAAAATAATAAGAGATGCAGGTAGATATTATTTAACTGGATAAATGACCACGATGGCGTAATCCCTAACAATAGTACTTATTTCATATTCTCTTTGGAAGGGCAAAAATAATTTGGGGATCAACGACCTTCACTAATGAATTTTCTGCAATCCTACTAACGATTATGCAACGTGTTTAGCAAGATCGTGGAATTCACGTTTGTGATTCTCCTTTGTAGGATTTATTTCTTCTAGTTTGCACTATACTGTACAGTATACGCATATAGCAAAATCACTACTGGTCTAGTCTATTTTGTGAAACATATTTGCCCTTTTATCGTCCATTGCTGCTAAATAGTTAGCGTTTGTTTGTTCTTTTACAGTAATAACGTGGCATAGCCTATGTCTATAATGGACCCTTGGATTTAATTTTGTATGGCAGAAACTATTTCCAAATGAAAAGGTTTTTTCAATATGATGCTATGAGAACTTAAGTCTGAAATGAAGTACCGGTATATCTTCTTCTTCCTGGCGTTGTTCCCAATTATTTTGGGGTCTGCCACTCTGCACCTCGCTCTCCATTTGTTGCGGTTTGCTGCATCTGTAGGACGAAGACCTACGATGCGCATATCGTCGTGTAGGGAATCCATCCAACGCCTTTTTGGTCGTCCTGGAGGTCTTTGTCCATCAGGCTCGAGAGCAAGTGACTTGCTTACAATGGACTCTGTATTTGCTCGGGCTACATGCCCGTACCAACGCAACCGAGTCTCCCTCATTTGGGCTGGAATAGGGGCAATTCCAAGAGTATTGCGGACGTCTTCGTTCTTAATATGATCCAGCCATGTAATTCCCAAGGACCATCTTAGCATCCGCATTTCCATTGAGTGCAAAGCTTGTTCATGTTTCTTTGTATTAGGCCAGCATTCAGCTCCATACAAAGCAACAGGGCGGACGACTGTTACATAGATCTTAGTTTTGAGCCGCAAAGGGATCTTGCGGTCACAGAGAACGCCTGTGACCTGGCGCCACTTCATCCATGCAGCATTCACTCTTGCACGGGCATCCGAGACTGTGTCACCATCAGGTCTCACAACGGAGCCAAGGTATCGGAGATGTGAAGCTTTTGGTAGTGGGGTGCCATCTACTATGATGGTCCCATCTGCCCGGGAACCACATTCAAGGTACTCAGTCTTAGTGAGGTTGAGCCATACTCCAAATTCACAGAGCCTCGCATTCCAGAGGTTGACCAATTGCTCTAGATCATTACGGGTCTCGCTTGCAAGCATGACATCATCGGCGTACAGGAATGTCCATGGTGGTTGCCTCTGCAAATCGGCAGTCACTGAATCCATGCATAAGATAAACAAGAGAGAAACAAGATAAACCGGTATATAAGAACACAAAAAAATCCGGGACCGTTCTAAGAAAACAGCCCACAATTTTGCGTATATATTATTAAATTAACCACTTATCTTTTCTTAGTTACGTGCTCATTATGAAGCTCAATAGATCGCCAAGAACTGGAAACAGTGCTCCCAGAGTACTTGATCGGCCCAAACTGCCAAGAAGTTAAGAGACGTTGCAGTAACACCTACAGCACACGCTACCAACCAGGTGTCCGGCTCCATGGCTTACTGGTTAGCATACTAGGCTTTGGCCCAAAAGGTCCCGGGTTCGATTTCCAGACGGACCAAGGGGATTTTAACAACCTGAATTTAATTACCCTGACTCGGGGAATGGGTGTTTGTGACGTCTTTAAGAACGAAATACAGAATATGTACTGGTAACTAGAAAAGAGAGTCGCCTCCGTAGCGTAGCGGTCAGCATGGTTAGCTGCCGCCCCGGAGGTCCTGGGTTCGATTCCCGACTCTGCAACGAAATTTGAATTTGAAAAGTGGTATGAGGACTGGAACGGGGTCTACTCAACCTCGGGTGGTCCAAATGAGTAGAGGGGGTTCGATTCCCTCCTCAGCCATGCTCGAAGTGGTTTTCCGTGGTTTCCCACTTCGTCTTCGGGCAAATGCCGGGATAGTACCTCCTGTAAGGCCACGTCCGCCTCCTTTCCTCTTCCTAGCCTATCCATCCCCATCTTCCATCCCTTCCCATCCCTCATAAGGCCCCTGTTCACTTTGCAGGTGAGGCCGCCTGGGCGAAGTGCTGATCACACCTCCCCAGTTGTATCCAACCCGCCCAGATGTTCCAAGCTCCAGGACACTGCCCATAGAGGCGGTAGTG
The DNA here is from genome assembly GCA_946902985.2 of Meconema thalassinum. Taxonomy (NCBI): domain Eukaryota; kingdom Metazoa; phylum Arthropoda; class Insecta; order Orthoptera; family Tettigoniidae; genus Meconema; species Meconema thalassinum. The sequence continues at coordinate 1,101,468,921 of OX336389.2, read as the reverse complement.
GTGAGTTCCCTCGCTGAGTCCGTGGGAACCACCAACCTAGAGGGTAAATTGAGTAAATAAATAAAATTAAAAAAAACTAGAAAAGAGTAATTTAAAAAAAAGCAGCACATCTGAAAGTGCACCTAACTACGCTTGCCCCTCTCTGCCTCGCTACACTCCTTTGAAACTCAAGACCCATATTTATCCATGCTGCTCGTGCGTGCATGGAACATTCCTAAGGTGTTCAATGGGTCGCACTACCTCAAAGGGTCAGAAAAGATTCGGTGAAATACGAAAGCTTGATAAATAGTTGAGTGATATTCTTTCTGAGTAAAATGAAATGTAATCATTTCTAAATATTAGCCTACTCGTACATAGTCTTCCTGGCATCTATCCCTAGTACTTCAAGAGATATCACTGGGACTGTCGGATGGGTAAGACGGGGGATATCGAAAGTGAATTTCACGCCAAACAGTGCTAGAGCTAGGTGCTAGCTTAATCAAGTAGAATGCTATATTGTGTGCCACTGACTCCCCAAACTCAATGTCAGTGTTTGAACGCGTTAGACAGTCGATTGCGCGTAGTAACACACCGACCATTAACCAGCTCAGTAGATTTGTAAATACATTAAGGGTGTTTGAAATCGCCTATCCCGCCCATGTTAATTTTTGCAACCCCGTGTTCTCTTTTTGAAGAAACTAAGTAACACACAATTATCAATCTCCTCACACATATTTATCAGTACCTCTTGTTTGTGTAAAGAACAGAACATTTGGTGTTAAAAGTTATAATTTTTTGTTAAACATGTTTATCATGCAAAAAAATCCTATACAATTTCCAGATCCGTTGAAATTATTACACTCAAGACACAAATTCCCGCCTTCTTAAAAGTAATTTCAGGATGGCTGTCCATGATAGGGAATTTTTGTATCAGCATGTTAGTAAAATTTGCAATAAATGATTCCATCATATTTATGGCTTTATCCAAGATGTCAATTCTGTTTTGACCTTTGGCTCATTTTATTTGGTGGGCTAGGCACTCACTGCTCTGTGAGTGAAAGCAACTGCTGGAATTTTGCTACAGACAACAATGAAAATGTGACATTATGGCCATTGTTGGTGGAATGTTATTAAGGAGTTTCTGGGGAAGTTTAGATATCTCTCTCCGTTAATTATCAAAATGTTATTATGGAATTCATTAAATCAGTCGCTTCCTTCCATCATCCAGGGCTGCGTACAGTAAAATCTGATTGATTTCTAATATTGGGGAGAGGAAGGGACATTTCCCCAGGTAATTGCGCAGTTGTTAGGGCTCAGCTGAAAGACAGAAGATTTAGTGTAAATAAGTTCCCGATTTAAATAATTCCTTTCGAAATACAATTAAACGATTTATTAACAACAAGAGTTTAGTGCTTTTCAGTCCGTCAACACGAATGTACCTAAAAGAGATGGGTTATGCCCTAATCCTGAAATAAATTACATGAGATTAATAAAACACTAGGATGACCAGTTTCGATCGTCAAGCGATCATCATCAGATCCATTACACTTAGGCTACAAAATCTATGTTTGAAATACAGGTGAAAATATTTACAATATGTACAATTATTTAGTTGCAGTATTGGTACTGCAACTGTCAGTGTATGCTAAATGCAGTATATATGTTAGGTGAAATGCTAAATGGTGATAGCTATCCGGAGATTGTACTTTAGAGAGATTATATGGTTGTAAACTATGGTTAAACTATAAAATTTTTGGCTAACTACTTATCTGATTGTCTTCCGTATTACAGCTACTCGCAGTTTTCGTGAACACTGGAACTCGCTGTGCGGTCGACTGCGGTGGTTATCTTAACGACTGGTTTTTCCCCTGCCTCCTCCCCCCTGTCCCTGCGTGCTGTGGGGAGTGATAGCGATGTGTTTATGTGAGGTGTTGCCAACCTAGATAAGATGTATGTTATTGAATGAGGTGGGTCCACAACTATTAAAGACCGTGGATTGGCCCTCGCCACGCGTGGAGCATAACCCATTCGAACTAAGCGTTGACGGTCTTATGAGGACGTCCCGGCACCTTTAATACTGCCACGAATATGGGCCTTGGTTTATTGCAGAAGCAAAGTATAACGTACACCTGATCCAGTAACATTTACCTATTAAAACCCCCTAATTTCCCCCCTTTTTATCTAGCTTGGCTGTGTCGCTAAATTGTGTTTTGTTTCCGACAGGGTGTGTTTTTAGTAGCGTGAAGAGGGGTGAGCTCTCCATGAACGTGTGTTCATTTAGATTGTTGGGATTGTTTCGTTTGGCTAGGTGTATCTCGATTGCTTCCTTTATGTCAAGAGCTCTGCCTTTCGATTCGTGATGGATTATTTTAAGGTCCGACTCTATGTTGGTAAAGCTGTGCCCTGCGTCACACATATGTTCGCACACGGCTGAATGTGTTCCGTATCTTATCGCATTCCTATGTTCATTATAACGTGTGTCTACTCGCCTTCCACTCTGCCCGATGTAATTAGCTTGACAATCGGTGTCTTGGCACGTTATAGAATATACCCCTGACCTTGAATACGGGTCACGTTTATTTAGATTACTATTTAGGAGGTGCCTAGCGGTTGTGTTTTTCGTCGTGAAAGCTATCTTTATGCCTTGTTTTTTGAATAGGTCAGTGATTTTATATGTATTCGCATTCACATAGTTGAAACGCGCAAATTTTTTCTCATTACTGTCCGGTTTGGGAATCGTTTTATCTTTATTTTTATGTTTGGCTATAATTTGATTTATTTTGCTTGGCGAAAAGTTGTTTTCCTTTGCTATTTGCATAATAGTTCTTATTTCCTTATTATAGTTGTCTTTTGACATGGGTATGTTTAAAGCTCTGTGCACCATTGAATTGAAACCCGCTAGTTTGTGCGTACTGGGGTGATTAGACTGATTGTCGATTGCATGCGAGGTTTGTGTTGCTTTCCGGAATATGGAATATGAAAGGTCGTTGTCTTTATGCATTTAGCATACACTGACAGTTGCAGTACCAATACTGCAACTAAATAATTGTACATATTGTAAATATTTTCACCTGTATTTCAAACATAGATTTTGTAGCCTAAGTGTAATGGATCTGATGATGATCGCTTGACGATCGAAACTGGTCATCCTAGTGTTTTATTAATCTCATGTAATTTATTTCAGGATTAGGGCATAACCCATCTCTTTTGGGTACATTCGTGTTGACCGACTGAAAAGCACTAAACTCTTGTTTACTAAGGCAACACTGAAAATATGGCTTCAAACACCACAATGATTTATTAACAATTTCATCCCGAGAGGAATAGAATTAAAGCGTATGGATTTAACGTCATTCCCACCGGAGTGGAATTCAATTTATCCTTCAGAGTTTCATTCCGAGGAGGATATAATTAAATTTTTCGGATTTAATTTTATTCTCTTTAGAACAAAATCGAATGTTTCATTGAGCATTTCATTCCGAGAGGAATAAAATGCAATGCAATGGATTTAATTTCACCCCCAGCGGAATTTAATTGCTTTTCATTCCAAGATTTATTCTGAGAGCAATAGAATTCAATATTTCATTCCCTATTAATTCCTTGTCTGAGTAAATTTATATGTTTCACTTCAAGTTTAAATCTACGCCGGAATAGTATTGAATTGGTTGTCTGTATTTAATTATTTATTTATTTATTTATTTATTTAATTCCTGCTTTGGAGTGAAATATAATAGTACATTATGCAACGAGCCTATAAAGGCAATAATTAAGACACGAGCATGTTTATAACGCGAGCGTAAGCGAGTTTTATAATTTCCATACGAGTGTCTTAATTACCATGATAGGCGAGTTGCATACGACTGTTTATGTTCGACGATAATTATAACTTTATTATATGTTTTAACATAAATATTCATAAATATCTGTTGAGAGTCAGCCACTTGAATTTAGTGATCGGAGTGCGAGCGCTGGGTATGATATCACTGTCTTTCAAGCTCTCTGAGCGACCGACGCATGCGCTCTGTGTGCTTGCAATGCCATATTATGCAGGCTATATGTTTACATCTGCCGTCCCTCACTAATATTGTCACCGGACTCGTTTGAAGACAATGCGCTGTGTAGAAATTAGAGTTGGTGATATTAAGGTACAGTGCTATTTCTTGTCTCATATTCGCCAGTTTATTTACGCGAACATATGGACGGTGCGTATTCCATGTCGGTAATTTATATAGAAATATGTTGTGTTTATGTCCGACATGTTGGATTTTGAGTGCATGCGCGAAGGTCCTTACCTAATTGGTCAATGAATGAGCTCTGATTGGCTTTAGAAACTGTATCGTAATGAAAACAGTGTTATAATGAGCCTCATTATGATACAGTTTTCTGACACATAATGTTTACATTTCGACATCGTCGAACATAAAATATCGTTCACTTTATCATTCCTGATTTACTGTATTTTGAAACTCTTTACCAATTCTCCAGAATTATTTCCACGTATATTTATTAAATTCACGTAGTCTAATAAATCAAAAATCATGAACAAACTGGAAGCAGTTCACTGGCTGATGGTAGTATTGGGGTAGTGGGCCTGCTACTCACCTTGAGGCCGCGGGTTCAATTCCTGGCTCTGTCAGGAATTTAAAAAACTGTCGTGAGGCTTTACCCTCGCGAGAACAACTGAATGGCTGTCTTACAGTGAGTCAGGACCCCGGTCTGGAAAACCAAAGCCGAGGGGACCAGATGCGCTGTCAAGGCGTCACCCCGCAATCTGTAAGCCATCTGTAAGCAGTGATCCCTTGGTAGGCAGAAGCCCTTCATGGTTTGTGGTGCTACGGTTTGTTTTGTTCACCAGTTGGAACAGAACTTTGGATTTAATTTGGGAAAGCAATTTTAAAGACCCGCCAGTTCAGTTGACGGTAACACCTTAGTTATTTGCAGTTGACAGGCTTTGTGTTGTGAGAGGTGTTGGTGTTACATAAAGAGTGCCAAGGACTAGGTGCGAAAATTACTGGCCATGGCACGAAAATTATCATAAATTCCAGAGCAGATATTATTACATTGTTCTCCTAGGGTTGTGACCTTCACCGCCTTGTAAATATAATTAGAAATAAGACGTGGTTTTCAGAAGATATCCGTTTTATTTCTCGGCCTTGTAAATTGTGAAACCAACACATTATCCATATTCACATTCATAGTGTTCATTTGAGTGTTGAAATGAAAATCCAGTACGGTGACCATATGGAGGATTAAAATAATTGATTGCTTCAACACTTAAACAGCAGTGAAATTGGCAGTGGCATGAGTAAAACTATATCGTGTCCTGTTCTGGAAATTAGCCATCGAAGACAGTTTCCTTCCCACGATACCTACTTTTATAGAAGAGTAAATAATTGGCAGAGAAAGTCACAGCCTTCTTCGTGAAATATAAATGCCTGAAAAAGTAATGATAACTTAATGACTAGTGACAGGCGTATCACTCAACCCTAATTCATGATAATTTTTAACAGTCTATGAAGTATAAATATCCCCGTATCCCTGACAACGAAATATATTGCGCGATTAAAACTAGCCTATCCTGGCCGCGTGATATGATACGTATTTTCTGAAAATTTCAATTATTTCGGTGAGGCCGTTTAGATGCCAATCCCAAAACTAATATACAAATACACCAATAAACAAACAAACTTACAGACAGAAATTTTATGTAGGGAGATATGCCATATAATAATATTTTGTTATTTCCGCAGTTGTTTTATAACAGTGAATGAATAATTCCGACTCATTAGTCATTGAGTGAGAAATATGGCAGTTATTGTTGACTAACGTAAGATTTACTCTTGGATTTGAGAAATCTAGTCAATATGTTCTTGTAATTGAGTGGTTTTACTAATTTACATGATAGAAGTAAAATAATATCCTAAATAGAATGGGATTAAGGGAACCGGCACGTGTGAATCTACTGTATAGAAAAATTTAGCTTCCGATGTTTAGTTAGATATCTCAGAAACTAAAATAGATATGTCCTTGAATGTTCTTTTGGTACATTCATAGCACATTCATAATTATTTGGGTAGAATTTGAAGCTTCTATGTTGAATATTTTGTGTCAGAGAGAGCATTAAAAACCAATCTTAAAGAAATATACCGTTAAATATTCCCTTAACTTATGTCCCTTTTTCTGAGAAAATACTCAAACCAGACCCAACAAACTTTGCATGCATAGTATTTAAACCATTTTTGAGCTACTGAAGTAAACGTATTGTCCTATTTTTTACAGGAATTGTTTTTTTTTTTTACATCCTAGTTGAAAACTGAATTTTTCTGTAAAATTGTCAGTGATTTTCAAGCTGCGATCCATGAACTAATCAAAATAACTGAATAAATGTACTTCTACTAGTAGATCTATATAGGGTCTTAGAGACTACCAGTTTCAAATACATTGATCAGATAGTTTCTGAGAAAATGTTACATTTTTTTTTTTTTTAAATATGACTTACGGAAAACACAAAAAAGAATGTTTGACTAGTAGCTACAGTATAGCCTTAAAACTTTATGTTTAAACCCAATTTTATTAAATCAAGTATCACTTTAGCACAATAATTGATACACCAAATTCTTCAGGAAAGATGGGAGATTTTTGTAAGCTAAAAAGAAAGTTGGCAATTTTGAGCCTATCACACGTCCCGGTTACCAGATACAGAATAAATAACAACATAGTCCACTTGATTTCTCATGATCGCCACGGTACAGCAATCTGTTGTTAAGATGTTATTGCGGTAGCATTCCAATTTAAAAGGGATGTACGAAAACCATACGTTGGGTACGAGCAGATGAAGGTATACTGGAACATTATTGATTAGATGAAGCCTCATCATGAGAGCCCAGTTGTGTACTGGAAACATCTATTATTTTGTATTAGAAAAATAAACCGAATGTGTAATTGGAATCAGGAACATAGGGTAGTTCAGGGAAGTATTATTGTTTTTAGTAGTTAATGTGCCACACATGCGCTGCGGTTCACAAACAATGCCTCATCTACTTCCGGATTATTCTGAAGGTGACCTAAATAATTAAAAAAGGAAAACGCTCCACCCAGTACATAAAAACACAATTGTGGATGGTTTTGTGTGGTGTGGCGATAGTATTGAGCGTCGCGCCGTGTGCAGTCGTGTTGATTTTGGATGAATACGATTACGACCTGCTGGTTCACGTAGCAGCAATGCTGTTTTTTTTTCGAACGCAAACAAATAAACTTAGTCTATATTACTTGCCTAATGGACTGAGAGCCATTGCTGGTAAATAGTTCAGGAAATGAAAGTGAGTGTGGCGTTGAATTCGCCTGTTGGATATTAATAACGACACAAAATATTGGCACCAATATAACTGTGGTTCAACAACAGTAAATGGAATGCAAAACATTAAAGTAAGTCGATTAATATAATAAGTGGACATAAATAGAATTATGTGTGAAGTTTCCCTATTACGCCAGTATTGACAGGATACAGTTCAAACATTCTTGTCCTTTCAGGGATCGATGTAGACCTTAGGGAACTTAAGATAAATTGGTATATTGGCTTTCACGGCCAGTGAATGAAGACTCAGCCATTTTTCTAGGTTTGTGCCGAGTCTTGTGTGGGGTTTCGCCTAGGACACCGAGCTGGCTCATCAGCGGGCTCTTAGTGTCCCCGCCCGGACCCCCCCCCCCCACAGGAGTAGCGAACTGCGCGCTACCTCCCTTTGGAAGCCCTTATAGGGAGGTTAAGGCTGCTTGAGCTTTTAGTTCTCGCAGTAAAGTGGTGCAGTTGCACTCTATATAAAGGGAGGTAGCGCGCAGTTCGCTACTCCTGTGGGGGTTCTGGTGGGGACACCAAGAGCCCGCTGATGAGCCAGCTTGGTGTCCTAGGCGAAACCCCACACAAGACACGGCACAAATATAGAAAAATTGCTGAGTTTTAAGATCAATTGTTCAATCTACAATAAATTACAATTTAGCGGATATATTCTGGATATTATCTCATAGGCGGTGGAGAAAATAATTGTGCTATTGAAAAATGTTTGCTTTTCACAAGACTCGCTTTAAGGTGGATGTGTCGATTAATGATAATTGATGATGATAGTTGTTGCTTTAAGGGGTCTAACAACTAGGTTATCGGCCTGTAAAGATTTGAGTGATAATGAAAATTGATAATGAAATAAAAACTAAAACTAACTACTGGTTTGCAACTAAACTACGTAGTGGAGGAAGGAAATGACAAAGAAAGAGAGAGCTAAAGATCCTCCGCTACACTGAGGAAAAACGAATCATGTGTATGTTTTCCAGAACTAAATGATGAATATCTGTTAACCTTTCTAACAAGCTCTCTAACACGTCTATATTACCGGTGTGCACGTGTTTGCAAGACTCGTAATTTGCATGCGGATAGGTCTGTAAATCAGATTCTTTACAACATTGTTCACTCACAAAATTAGCTATTTTGCATTGATATTGCGGGGACAAGTACAAATCCAGAATAAAACTCGTCTAATACGTTCAGTGGACGACATGTTCACACTGAGGAAGTTACTCTGCAACTGTGCAATGAAGATTCGAGGTTTTATACTGCAACTAATACCTGATGGCAGCCGGCCCCGTGCTGTTGGGGTAGCACGCCTGCCTCTCAACCGGAGGCACCGGGTTCTATTCCCGGCTCCGTCAGGGATTTTAAAACTGGCGTGAGGGTTGGAACGGGGTGCACTCAGCCTCGTGAGGACAATTGAGTAGCAGCCAGACAGTCAGGCAGAGCCCCGATCACTAAAACCAAGATAAACGGCTGAGGGGACCCGATGCGCTGATCACGCGTCACCCCAATATCTGCAGGCCAAATGGCTGGGCAGCGGTCGTTTGGTTGGCCTAGGCCCTTCATGGGCTGTATAGTGCCAGGGGTTGACTCCGTATTTGAATAATGTTTCAATTTTAAACAATTGTGTTTATTTTAATCTTCGGCTTAAAATTCAAGGCAGATTAATGTAAAATGCTTAATTTCATATAATGACCTGGGTCACCGCCTCAATGTCCATGGGTTTGGGTTATAAACTCATGATAATCTGTATGATTTTGGTAGCCCTATATGTGATGTTTAATTGTGACTGGGGAAAAGGCGGCCGCTACATTATGTACTCGTACCAATCCGGAATTTACCTGGTGTAGAACTGTAATACACAGACAGAGATTTCTTCTATCGCATCCTCAATTTGTACTCCAAGGCTGGATGTATCCATTTATAACCCACAGGGCAGGATAACGTACCTTGGCAGAGCAAGGTATCGAACCAAGGATCTTTAGTACAGGATTCTCAATATATCCCCTAGACCATGAAGTAATCATCTTGATCCGGCTGTTGCTCCACTGCACATAACGAGTGCAGTATTTGATTTTAAACTGTTTTAACCTTAGGTTTCTTCTACAAGTCTGAGAACTCGTACAACTAATTCTCACAATCAGTAGCTCTGTCTGGAGCCACAAGTCCCATTCTAATGGTCGGACTTTGGAAAGAGGATTCTAATGGCTCTCTCCACTGCTAATGCCCCTAGAGTTAATCCCTGCTTTTATTCGTGCTCGATCAAAGTCTTTCAAACGATTGCCGTTAAATGACGGAGTACACAATGGCCCGGGGAAAACTGCTCTCCTTATTGTCTCCTTCAATATGTAGCCGATCAGCTATTACGTTATTCACTAATACAACGCCGTCTATAGAACGTAACTCGGGAATTAAAGAAAATAAATGTTTAAACTATAGCCATCATCATCATCACAAGGGCGTAGCCTATATACATTTTTTCGGGGGGGGGGGGGGGGGGGCTGGCTATCCTGGAAAATTTTGAGTAATCTCAGGGGATTGTCACCGCAAAATACCCAGAAATATCAACCAATATCTTAGAGCGTATAACTTTGTGTAATTATTTTAGTTAATATTCAAAGTTTATATAGCCTACAATTACTGGCAATACAAAAAAAGATGTAGAATACAACACAACACACAAATAAAATTTTATGCTTAATGCATTTTCTATTATGATCTATGGAGTATGAATGGTAAAAATCTAAATTTTTGTCAATTTACTAAGCAGAAAGGTAAAAAGTTTTTTTATGAGTTGATAATTTATTTCTCTAAAGTACCGTACTGTGCTATTCACAGTTTCTCCTCACAAGGCTGAGTGAACCCCGTTACAGCCCTCAGACTAGAATTAAAATTTCTTGGCAGAGTCGGGAATCGAATTCGTACGGTACCTCTGGGGCGGCAGCTAAAAATGCTAGCCACTACACCACGGGTTAGTCTAATTTCAATCTTAATATTGTTTATAACTTAGCCAATAAATTAAATTAGGGTACAACCAAATTTACAATTACATTATGCTCTTACCAAAACAAAAATTTCTTAATTTTTATTGGCTTTTTCTGGGGAGGGGGGAGGGGAGTGGGGGAGGGGAGGGGGGGCTGGAACTCCCTCAGCACCCCCCTTATACACGCCCCTGCATTATCATCACTGACTATCACCACAACCATAACTACGACTGTGGTTGTCAGTAATAGGAAAAGTAGTGCGCTGTGTGGTCCTAGGGGCAGACCGAGAGCATTCGCAGTTCATGGTGACTCAGACACTAGTTTGGGTGTTCCGCCTCATTCCACAGTGACAATAATCTTGGCAGTCACCGCGAAGGCCCGCAATTCCTCTCCCTGCCAAGAAAGAATTTTAGGAGGAATGTCAAATGTTTCTAACATACAGATATAGTTATGCATTTTTACGAATTATTGTCAACTCCTATTAAGCATATTTTAAACTCAACTCTCGTTTATTAAGATGCCTTCTTTTACCGTTGTTGTTGTTGTTGTTGTTGTTGTAGATAATTCATGTAGGGGCTTGCTATATACTGTTCAATCAGCCCCATGTTCTTGGGTACATGGAGGATATACCTTATAACCTTTGTTATTATGGTATCTGTTAGTAATGTGTGCATTTGTAATTCAGACTAGGATTGAGAAGGAGGTGGCCTTGGCCATAAGTTAGGATCCATCTCGTCATTTTCCTGGAGTAGAAGTGGAAAACCACGGAAAACCACATCCAGGGTAGCTCAGTAGGGCCTACAGGCTTTTCAGTACTGCCTCACGAGGCTGAGTACAGCCCGTTCCAACCTTCAGATCAGAATTCAATTTCTTGCCAGAGGTGTTGATCGAACGAAGCACCTTAGGGACCGTAGTCTCAATACGTACCCCAAGAGCACAGTAGGTGGCGCCATCAGACAACAAACACGTTTTAATACATGATTTCCGTTTCCTACTCATACTAAACCACACACAATTCTAGTTCACAAGGCCAAATATTCCACACCCAACAATAATATTTGGACCAGCATATTGGAAGACGTTCTCGAAGACTAAATATTCCTGGTTTGTAATTTTACTGGAGAAGCAGAATGTTCTGTACAGCGCCAAAAATGTGTTATTTTTGTCCAAACAAATTAGACGAAAGTTGTCAGAAGGAAGATATTTCAGTAGTTAGTTCATGTGCAGTCAACATTACTACACAAAATACTCACGCTATTAGGTTAGTGCATAAGAATATCCCAACGTGTACTCATCAATTAGGTGTGACTCATGGGCTGGTAACGCCAATACTCACCTAGAACAAAAGGAGAAAACATCATTAATATTTTACCTTGAATAAAATCATCAGTCAATATGTTGATCGTACTGAAATTCAATCTACAGAATAACACTTACTAAAATATGTTGCAAAACAAAAGTTTGATGCTTTTCAGTGGGTTAACACGATTATACCCAAATGAGATGGGTTATTTCCTAATTATGAAAACAATTACATGCGATTATTATGCATATTTATTATTAATGTTTACAAAGGCAACACTGAAATATGGCTTCAAACACCATATTAATATACGTTGCTAAGTCACGTAAGTTAGAATTTCATTACCTCCATTTAGTTCTTCAAGACCGATCACCGACATCCAGTCATATTTCTATATAGAGGAGACTTTGCTAACTCCGTTGTACGGCTTGAAATATACTTTTTATGCAGATTTACTCCGGAGCAAAAAACGAGTTCATCTCACCAGTTGTGTTAGCCAACTAATTAATTTACCTTGACCATGAGTTACGAAACGAGAAATGCTACTGCCTGGTGGTAAGATCGTGAAAGCCTGCACCGGTATTGTATTTAAGTTTGTGAAGAAGCCTATTTATAAAATCTCTTGTATTTCGATGGTGCAGTAGTAGTAGTAGTAGTAATGAAGTATATTATTAGACTTATCATATTGCGAATTTAGACAAGGTACCACTGATATACCGGTAGCCCTAATAGACTACTCCTCCATAAAATGTAACTAAATTCATATTTCTTTTAAAGTAATAGATTTAAGTATTAGATGATTTAGGCAACCCATGCTAGATGAAATTTTCGGAATTGAATTTATGTCATAAATATGTAGTAATTGAATTTTGATAAAAATTCTCTTAAACGCCTTCCCTTAATTTGTCATGTTTACCATCAAACCTTATTGCGGAATTTGCCGAGTCTCCCTTACAGTTCCACATATCAATTCACCTAATGTTATTCTCCCCTACACTGTAATCTAAGGAAGCAACGCTGCTTTGGACTAAATTTATAATTACCACAGAACGTTGGTGACCCTTTTAATGGAGCAGGAAGGAATTTAACAACTTTCCGACTTACGAAGTAACGTTCTGAACATGCATGGTGGTCCCCAAATAATAAAAATAACACTAGACTAATAATAATAATAGTTACGGTGTTTCAATACATTTTTCAGTGTAGCCTTAGTAAACGAAGTTTGATGTTTTTCTTTCGGTCATTACGATTGTACCCAATCCTAAAAAAAAATGCATGAGTACATGAGCGTATGTATTAATCTCATGTAAATTATCTTCACGATTAGGGTATAACCCACTACAATTGAGTACAATCGTGTTGGCTGACTGAAAAACATCAAACTTCGAATAATTATATTATTAATAATGACAATAAATCCAATTTATTAGACTCGTTACTAGTTATGTAGTATACAGTTAGTAATATATCTGTCCTAGTAGATAGTGAAATCCGTCATTTCATGAAAATCCTAGGCACTTAATGAAGAGCCGGCATATGATGTAAAAAGGTACCGTTGCACTATCTGACGCGTGATGTTATGAAATGACCAAATTTCGCCGTCACATAGTGTAATTCATTTTGTACATCATCTGACGGGAAATCCAGCCCGTCACTTCATGAAGTAGCGGCAGTGGTGATCACGTGTGAGGGAAGTGTGATTTCCAAGAATTAATCGGATACAAATGTGGACACTAAAGGGCTGTTATTTCCTCAGAACGTGAACACTGTAACATATGGTACAAATGTCTAATGGTCTGGACCTCATTTATCCCCTAATTCCCTCCGCAGCATCTTGGCCTTGCGCCTAGAAGGAATATTACGGTATGTTGCCGTACTGTGAACGGAAGAAGAAAGTCGTTCATATCCATTTTGTTTTTAAAACATGAGGGATAGATAGCCGATAGTATAATATGACGTGGTTTCGCTGTTCCACCCCTTAAAACAACAATAACTCACTCTGTTACGGACGCGCAATAAAGAGATATTGTACAGTTGAGGTCTCGGGGTATGGTGTTAGCTTCCGAATCACTACGTGGCGAGTTCGAACTCCACTGACTGAATAATTTTTTGCCAAGTAACTATTTCAGTATTTTTTTTACTTCAATCTGCACATTAGGTAGATTTCATTAGAAAGCTAACTATTTTAACATAGTTCAGTTGTTGACTTGTTTTATAGTTGTTATTTTATTGTATATTTATTTTAAGGGCTAGGGACATCTTGGTCATCAGCCCAGTGAATTTGGGTGGATGTTTTCTGATAACCTGTGTTTGCGTGATGACTAAAGTAGTGTGTGTAGTTGTAATGGGTAAAAAATTTGGGAAGGTATCCCGAGACTTGAAATAAAGTACCCTTTCGGCATTTGCCGAGAGGGTGTGTGGGAAGACCTGGGGGGAAAATGCCACAGTCAGCGACTTGATTCGAACCAGCAGAGCCTATACAGTACTCGTTAAGTAGACTTATGAAATCAACTATGGTTACCAGGGATAGGAATTTAATTATGGTCTGAGGGTTGAATCGGGGTACACTCAGCTTCGGGAGGCAAAACTGAGAAGAGGTGGGTTCCTACCTTAGCCATACTGGAAGTGGTTTTCCGTAGTTTCCCCCTATTCTCCAGGCAAATGCCAGGTTGGTTCCTAACTTAAGCCGCGGCCGCCTCCTTCCCAATCTTAACCTGAACTACAAATACACACACTACTGGGTCAGATGACCTCGTAGTTCCGCCCCTTGAAACCTCAATAACGAATTAACTAACACACACTACTACAAATACCCCAATAACACATTATCAGACAGATTCTACACACTCCCAAGTATTGAACCCGAGGCGGTTATGCTGACTGGAATCGAACGTGGTTCCCAGAGACTGTGATCTCAGTATAAAGGTTCCACCAGGGAACGAACCAGAGATCTGTAGAGGCAGTTTCATGGTAAAAACCCCTCGAAAGAAGTGTATATTTAATCACTGGTGTGATTTTGGTGCAATGACATTATTTATTAAAATAATGCAGGGAAAAATGAGCAGATTACAGCATTATTAGACTACTTGGTGTAGGCTATACGAGGCTTGAAGCACGGAGAGGACAGAGTTGACATTTTACAAATTAGCCCAGGATTGTGGGAGGGCCCCAGTGGAGCCATGTCCATCTCTGTGACCCCATTCTGTCGTCTGGAGCAGGGTGGAGGCCTGAATAATGACCCAGTTATTCCCCGACGGAGAATAGATTTGAGGAGGGGGAGGAGAGATGCCCAGGAAAATCATTGATTACTCGTGATTGGAGTAACGAATTGAGTTGAGAGTTGCTCACAGGTGAATCTTTTGGCAGGAGGCTAATTTTAGAGCCTTTTACCTGCGAAATTGGGGCATATTTAAGGAAGTGCGGAAGGACTGTAAAACTGCCATTGTTCGCGGATAGATTTGAGAATGTTGCCGGGGAATACCCGTAAGATAGCGTCCCACGCTATGGAGAAAGGAATTAATATTAATTAATTGGACGAGCGATTCCTTTGCACGCAGATAGTTTTGGGATCTGTGAAGAAAGAGGAACCCAATGATCATGGTTTGGAGACCAGAATCATGCTGGGAGAGGAGCCAAGATTACGCGGGAAGATTTCGCCCTACTTTCCGTGGGAATCCGATATAAGGGAGTAGACCCTTGGAGGAGCTCTCACTCTCTCTCAGTCAAGCTCAGTCTCAGCTCAGGTCAAGCTCAGTCTCTCTCAGTTCAAGCTCAGTCTACGCGCAGTTCACGTGAAGTTTACGCCCAGTTACAGCCAGTTACAGTCGAGCAAGTTGCAGTCTTACGCAGTCTTCACGCTCAGTTTACGTCAGAAGTTACCCAGTTGTAGCTCAGTTGCAGTAAGTTGCAATCAGTATCCAGCAAGTACGAGGGCAGTACGAAACAGTATGTAGGCAGTCTACGGCAGTCTTCAAGTAAGTTATGAGCAGTCTTCAAGTGAAACTTCAGTCAGTTACAGCCAGTTTGAAGCAAGTTTGTCAAGGCGGAACGCATGGCGGTCACACTCATAATAGACGCCGAACAAAGACTGGTACATGTAAATGAAGCATTTAATAAGCTTGTATGAATAATAGTCGTGCTATAGGCATACTCAGCAGTACGAACTATGGCGTGTTCAGTTACGAAGCACCGTGAAGACTAATGGCAGAACTATTGTAAATAATTATTTGTGTAAAGTATTGGACAGTGTGAAGCGCAATGTGTAAAGTATTGACTGATCGTATATGTGTAATTACGATGGAATGCGCTAATGAAGCTCTACGAAGCGTTTGGTAATGTCATGAGAGTACCAGATGATAACACTCAGGACGGGAGCTAGCATATTTATGCAACGCAGGACGCTTACCGTAGGAGTAGGAAATATAAAAACTGTTGGTGAATTCCGAGAGCAAGTAAACCAGACTTTCGATCAGGAGTTGATAGGAGCACGGGAGATGCCGTCGACACCTGCAATTTCGATCTTTGCTAGGGAATTTCAGCATTGAAAAGTGTATGAAGTGACGTGTGTCAAGTGTACAGCATATGTAAAATATCCTTTAAAGTAGTGATTAGATAAGTGTTTCACATGTGTGGGAGCGATAGCTTCCTGAGAGTTATGCAACGTGTCGTGTTGTTGATGAAAATTATGTGTTATAAAATGTTTGTATTCAAGATGAATATGTCGCGTTAAACCTGCAAATGGCGGGCGAAATGGAGAAATATGATTGGTCGGAGCCACCATAAGACGCCTATAGAAATGTAAGTACCCCACAAGTTATGATTATGTAGAAATATGGGCCACTGCATGTTGTGATTCCGTAAAGATGCCAGTAAAAATCAGTTTAGGAGGGAGATCCTCCATGTTTAATCATTATTGTGTTGATTTTTATAGAGTTGAGATGTTAATTTGCATCATTAAGTGGAGTAATTATTCCCACTATGAATTAAGAATGGCAATCAGTTATGTAAATGTGACGAACGCGATTGTTCGGATTTTAAGACGTTTAGCTATGTCGGATTTTTGGTAATTTATGTGAGAATAATAATAAAGTAATGATTTTGGTCATTTATGTCAGTGAGATTAACGGTAATAATAATAATGAATATTAAAAGTATGAATGAACACATCAGGAAACACATAAATGTTGTAAGCGAGCATTAGTTACGCTAATTGCAAGACTTATCAATCTAAGCAGTAAGATGATACAGTAAGATTACATTACAGTAATTAAGGAAAGAAGTTTTATATCAGAATATTGCATATATTCAATAATGATGCCAGTAATGAAAGAGCTTTTAGTGAATTGAATTTGCAGCTTATATGAGAAGCTTATAGAGTAATTGATAGATTTCTCTTAATAATATAGGTCGGAGGTCGTAGCATTGAGTAAGGGGCCAGGTGGTCTATTCTACGTATGAAATCTCCTATGTCATGGGCATAAGTGGAGATATAATTTATGCCAGAGTTGTAGTGTGCACCCTAGCTCTGAGGAAGGATATGAAAGTGTTCCGGGTTGGAATCCTGTGATAGAGACGAGGAAAACGAGGACACCTCGAAACTCTATGGTCTCCCGAGAACTTATTGATGAGTTATTCCGCTCGTGGTAGCGAAACTCATGGCGACAGCCTGGACTGAGCGCCTATATTTTACTTGAGACATCGGTCACCCGTCAGACTAATGCATTACGAATCCCGAACCTTCATGTTGAATGGACCCGTGTGAGGCCAGTAATTATTATATCCTCTGTGTAGGAGTAATTAAAAAAAAGCTCATTCAATACCTGTTTGCATAATAGTCACTTAAGATCCTTTGGGATATGTGTGTCGTTCAGACAACCGTATTTGTCTTGTAAATCTTTACTGCTTAGAAAGGAAAGCATTCAAACCTTTAAGGAGGGTCGAGGTAATTGGTGGAACACCCATCCCACTTTCTATTGTGTACCGACTCCTCTAGCCGAGGGTCTGCAGGCGGGCACTCGAGCCGTCAAGGCAAGTTGAAAGGGACAGATTTTAGACCCTGGTAAATGACATATAATGAAAGATTGTTATGTTGAGTAATGTAGCCATGTGGTTTAGGAACACATGGATAATTATAGATCATCCTGATGGTTCATTATGTTAGCTATCTGACGAATAGTTAGACGATGTATTTGTACTGTCACTGAAACCAAGTTATGAAGTTGGTTACTAGATGCCAAAGGCGACGAGCGCAAGGTAGTCTAATTGTACCATCCGACACAAGCTATAACGTAACGTTTTATGTAGGAATCACATACAGCATGCAGTGGAACCATATAAATAGAGGAAGTGGAGGGGTGGCTTACATAATTATGGAGTTGCACGTTGATTGCGGTGCAACGTCCGAATAGGTAAATGCATGCAAGCATTTGTTTGGTGAGAAGAGAAAAATCAAAACACACACGGCACACATAATTGTTAAAAATAAAGAGGTTTAAGGAATAATTAATTTGTGATATTAAAGAAGTCACATTGTATGACTGTTATATCAATGTACAGTTGGTTTTGAAGTCGTAGGTGCATCAGCGCACCAGAATATCTTTATGAAGTTCACATAAGGGTACAGCTTTATGGTTTAATATGACTTTATTATGATTTTATTTTTGTTTGTTTGTGGATTGTGGAAGTAAATTTTTGTTTGCTTTGTTTTTATGGTTTTGGGATTGTTTTTGTGTTTGAAGCCATGATTTTATTTACTGAATTAAAGTTTTAGAATAGAGTTGTGTCTTATCATTTTAGAGTTGATACCTTATAGCCTCAAATCCAAAATATGCACTGCTCATTTGGGGGAACGGCACGCGCCTGAGACCTGATGCTAGCTGGAGGCAGATGCATATTTACCATCGAGATTACTCACATGGGTAGATGGGATTTGATGTCCTATATTGTGATTCGAGCTATAGGTACGACTAAAGTCGGTCAGATCTAGTGCACACAACTCTATTAAAGTAAGAATTAACGAAGTAGGGAATGACCGCTCCTATCCCTAGATAAGTTCCGATACGTACATATAAATTTTGATAGATGTATAAGTAATACTCCTTTGTAGTAATCATATAATTTATCATGGCCCAAGCAACGTGGAGCGGTATTAATTCATTATGGAACCGCCTGCGTCAGTGCAATATGAGCAATCTTGGCATTGCACATGCATGGCATACATGACGATTATATCATCTAATTTATCATGGCGCCCAGGTACGTGGAGCTTATGGGATTTAGGGAAAACCCATAGATTTTTTATGGTATTTCATGGGGAAAACCATAGTAATTGTTTTTGCCTCAAACTGTGTTTGAGTGATTTTTGAATTCAGTAGGCTTTTTATGTAACGCAGAATCTCTCTATTGAGAAGAGAATTGCCCAAGGGTACGAGCGCTACATACCCGATCCACAATCTACCATAATATTATCAGGTTTTGTACGACTTCACAATATGTGTGCAGTGTTTGATGTTTCTCTTCGAAACGTATCCACATATTTTTCCAGGAAGCCTGCCTGCATATTTAAGTGTGTTATTGTAAAATGTCAGGTACGCAGGAGATCTTGCAAGTTATTGCAGGATTGAAACAGCATTTTGATGCTGCTAACGAGCAGAATAAACTGGAAGCTAAGGCTTTCCAGGATAGCATAAACACTCGTTTAGATGCCAATCAGGAGGCAATTAATGCAACTCAGGTTGAAATAAACAACCGTTTAGATGCATATAAAGCTGAATTGAGTAGTCGGTAGATGCCAATCAGGTTGCAATGAATAATAACCAGATTGAATTAAACAATAAGTTAGGTCAAATGCAAGAGGTAATTAAGACCGAAGTAACAGAGACTGTTGTAAGCATTGTATCGGAAATGCAGGTTAAAACTGATAAACGTTTCGAGGCTATAGAAGCCAAACTTGAGGGTAATTTACAAGCGTGTAAGCATGCTCAGGAGGAAACCAACAGTAGATTAGATGCGTTGTCTAACGACATTAAGGATATTCAAATCCAAAATGAGGTGAATCTCGAACGCCAAGCGAAACAGTTCGCAGAGTTTACAAGAACGGTAGACCAGAGATTAGAGGAGAACGACTCCAAATGGGACCAGAAATTGAAAAGCTATGCTAGAGCAATTAACGGTGACCTCAAGAAACAGGACCAGAATATATTAGGTCAATGCCAGGAAATAGGCGAAATTAAGGCTATCGCTAATGAAAGTAAGGAGCTGGTAAGCAACGTGAAAAGTCAGATGGGCAAAGTTCATCAAGAACTGGACCAAGTTCAGAGTGACATTGTCATAGTTAACAAAAGGCAAGAGAAGAATAGAGGTGAGATCACCAAGGTCCGGAATGAATTGTCTAAAGTCAATGGACACATTCAAGATGAAATTAAAGGGTTGAGAGAAGAACTCGAAATAAGAGAAGGCCAGAAAACAGAGGCAAGCGACAAGACCCTTGCTCAAATTAAAGAAGATGTAGAGGATGAAATATCCCATATCAAACAAAGTCTGAAAAAAGACAAGGTGAAAATATTTCAAGTAGCCGAGGAAAACCGAGATAGACTTACAAGAATAGAGAAAGAAGTCATTACTCGTTTAGAAAGAGCAGAGATGCGCTACAATCAAATGGAGACTAGGATAATAGCACAGGAGGAAACGCTTCTGAAAGATCCTAAGTCAAGTGAAGGCAGCATGGAGGATATGAGGAAAACAAGGTGGGCAGACTTAGAAACCCAACCTATGAGCAGGAATGCTACAGTCCTTATATGACGCCAGGTGTACCAATTGCGGCATCGACGCCACATGAAAATGCTATGCACACCCAGGTGATAAACGTCATTAGGGCAAGCGAAGAAAAACCAAGGAAATTTTCAGGTAGCCACTGTAGTATGACACCAAAATATTGGTTAAAGGAAGTGACTGAATATCTAAATGATGCACGAATACCGCAGGAGCGTAGGCTACGTGCTATAGAGAAATTAACAGAGGGGGAGTGCGCATTATGGTTTCGCAGCTTCCGTTACACTTTCGATACTGTTGAGGAGTTTCGTGAGGCATTCTTGAAAAGATATTGGGACGCCGTGACTCAACAGAATTTACGGTTGGATTTATATGCAAAGAAATACAGTACCAATAATCCAACAAAGTACGCAGAATTCTTCATATCGCAGATGTGTCGCTTTAAAGAGCTGGATCAAAAACCGAGCGAACTGGAGCTATGTATTGCTATCGCCAAACAGCTTCCATACGAGATCCAAAGGCTACTAATCTCGGCTAATGCGAAAACTGCTATGGAAATGGAGACAGTTCTAAGGCAACTGGACCTCACCACAAGCAAATACAATGCGTCAGAGTCGAACCGTGAAACAAATCCACGTGACCAACACACAGACTGACCAAACAGCAAGCTCCAAGGAACAACAAAGCTACGAGCACAGAAACATTAGATTCCTATGGACGGCAATGGGAACAGGAACCCAGAAGATGGCAGTCAAAGTACAAAGGGAATGCTAATAAAGGAGGAAGAGGTCGAAGCTCGTGGAATAAGCAGAATAACAGGGGAAAACCGTACCATAACAATGGAGGTAACAATGGCCAAGAAGGCAACAATAGAAATTGGAAACACCAAGAAAGAAGAAGCAACTTCGATGACGAGGTAGAAGAACGATATCATGCTTCTTTTGCGATACCTCGAAGAGAGGGGAGAATGAGCCCCAGAAACAACAAGTCCGCTGGCTAGAAGTCATGCAGAACAGGACATCGCCAGACAGATATGGAGATGGAGCTAAGAGTTTGGAACTACAGCGCAGCGAACAGGAGAGAAGAAACTCCAAGGGGGCGGGCGCTGAAGAAATAAAAACGCCAAAAATAGAAGAGTTTGAGACTGATGGATGGATGTCTATTAACATCATCAATTGGATAGCCAAACCAGAAGAGCTAATTGAGGATACAGGAGGATCACAGGTCATGGTCCAAGAGAGAATTGCCTATTATAATTGTAAGAGTGGCAAGGATTAAAAATCAGAAGTCTGCTAGACACAGGGTCAACAGTGAGCCTTATGACACAAGCTTTATATAATGAAATAGCCCGGAGAGAGAACATTTTGAAAATACCGATTTCTAGTGTCAAAAATTAAAGGGGTAATTCCAGACCGAACAATGATATGTAAATACCAGGTATTCCTAGATTTACAGATAGGAGGCTCTATTTTCTCACAGAGTTTTTCTGTTAGTAAACAAATTGCCTTATAACCTACTTATCGGGGCAGAGTTTATAAGGGAATACAGAGTGATAATCGACCTAGCACCAGGACAGGGTTATGTTCCATGTGAATGAAGAAGCTGAAGGCTTGGAGGTCGCACTCAATGAGATTGAACCAGGATCAAGTGAACAAGTATGGCATACATACAGAGATGTGGCTGAGGAAGGAGTGTTAGCTATTGAGCAGTTAGAAGAAGAGCTTAAAACACTAGCCACAGACTTGGAAAAAAGATCTGGAACCCAAACTGGAAGAAATATATTTCGGAAAAAGCTAGAAGAAGCGAAAATTGGGCTAAAGGAGAAGGAAAATTTAAAGCAGTTATTACTGGAACAGAAGGAAGTCTTTGATTCGAGACCTGGTCGGATAAAGAACTTCACTTATGCTTTTCAAGTCAGTGATTGGACACCATTTAGGCAGAAACCCTACCCTATAGCTGAAAAGCATTATGCTAAAGTGAAAGAGGCAATTCAGGAGATGTTGGAGGCCGGTGTTATTGAGAAGACACCTACGCCTTATGTAAGTCCATTGGTAATTGTACCAAAGACAGACGGATCTGTCAGAGTCTGCCTGGACCTGAGACGCTTAAATTTGAGAGTTATTCCGGAATTTGACCAAGTGCCACCTATTAAAGAGATCCTCAGGAAGTTTAAAGGGAAAACCATATTCACAAATTTGGATATCACATCCAGTTTCCATCATCTTGAATTAGAGAAGAAAACTAGTCTGTTGACAGGATTTATGTTTGATCAACATACATTCACATTTTTAAGGCTACCTTTTGGGTTGAAAACAGCTGGTTCAGCCCTGATAAGAGCGTTAGATCGCAATCTATCAGATGAGGTTAAAGGAAGTACCATCAGATATGTAGACGACATTCTACTCACATCAGAATCTCTGGAGGAGCACATGAGAGACCTGAAGAAGTTGCTAGATGACCTTCGAGAAGCTAACTTTAAGGTTAATATCAAGAAATCGCACTTCTGTCAGAGGGAAGTTAAATTCCTAGGGCATGTTATTGATGCCAATGGAGTGAAGCCTAACCCAGATAAATTGGAAGTAATTCGAAATTTCCCTCGACCCACGAAAGTAAAGCACGTCCGACAGTATTTGGGAGTAATTGGATTCTTTTCGAACCACTGCCCAAACTATACTGCGACAGTATCACCCCTGCAGGACCTATTGAAGAAAGGCGGCAGATGGAATTGGACGGAGCAATGTCAGGAAGCATTCGTGAGGTCAAAACAAATGCTTTTGGAATATGTGAAGCTGGGATACCCGGATTATACCCAGAAGTTCATCATACAGACGGATGCATCACTTATTGGGATTGGAGCGATGCTATTCCAGGAAAATGTTGACCAGCCTGAGAAGAAAGTTTTTATCGCCTTTATAAGCAGGAGACTGAAAGCCCATGAGAAAAACTACACGATCACAGAGATAGAGTTGCTCGCGATTTTGTACGCGTTGCAATCATGGCATAAACTCGTGTATGGCTTCCGAATAGTCCTCAGAACAGACCATAAAGCTTTAACATTTTTGTTAAAAACAGACTTGTCTAGCCAGAGATTGACAAGATGGTCCCTGTATATCCAGCAATTTAATGTGGAAATAGAATACTGTCCAGGGAAAGAGAATGTAATACCGGACATATTAAGTCGTTACCCTAGAGAAGAGGAAGCGCTAGCGGTCCAGATTGAGAATCGAGATCAGAAGACGTTGGATGACTTAAGGAATCTTACCAACCTACAACGCGAAGACCCATGGTTGAAGATGATGATCGATTACTTTGAGGGACGCTTAGCAAGGGCAACTGCGGTATACAGAGAGGCGGAGGCATTGGCAACAGATTATATATGGTATAATCAGATATTACACAAGTGGGACGATGTAGATCATACACGTCAAAGGATTGTAATTCCTGCATCTTTGCAGAGGAGATTGGTATGGCTAGCCCACAGAGCATTTGGACATCCCGGTATAGATAAAATTTGTGCTCTGTTGAAGGAAGCATTTACTTGGCCAAAATTGAGAGAAACGGTGAGAAATGCTATTAGGACATGTGATCTATGCCAGAGGGTAAAGCCAAATCCCTTTTTAATGAGGCAACGACCTATCCCGTTGTTACCGGAGAAGCCTAGGCAGCTATTGAGTATAGACAACTTTGGACCATTGCCTAGAGCACGTAGAGGCAATAGACACATTTTTGTAGCCATGGATGTATTTTCGAAAATGGTGGTGTTATGCCCCATACAAAAGACAAGTTCAAAACAGGTCTTGAAGCGCCTGAAAGAGAGAGTTATTCCGATTCTTGGGAAGCCGGATAACATTCTCTCGGACCACGGAAGTTGCTTTACAAGTGCAGAATTTCGTCGAGAACTGGAAACTCTAGGAATTAGGCAGATTTTATCTACCATTCGCCATCCTGAGGCAAGTCCAGTGGAGAGAGTAATGAGAGAGATCCAGAAGTACATGAAGATCTACTGCTCTGAAGCGAATTGGCGTTGGATTGAATTTCTAGAAGTAATTGAATACTGTATAAATAATACTGTACATGAGGCGACAGGTCAGGTTCCCGTGACTCTACATCTGGATCAAAGACCGGAGAGACCGTGGACTGGTGTTATTCCATTGCCAGTAGATGCACAGCCAGGTAGAGAATTGAGGATCCAACGAACCTTTGAATATCTCAAAGCACAGGCGGAGAGACGTCAGAGAAGAAATCGTGCGAAGAGGTATCATAGACCGCTTCTCGTGGGAGAGAAGGTGTTAATTAAGAAACCCGCCAGTTCAGATCCAGAGGCACGCAAGTATAAAAAGTTCAATTTTGCTTATCACGGCCCGTTCGAGGTGATAAGAGACCTCCAGAACAATGCATACAGGTTAAGGCATCTAGAAAATGGAAACGAGGTCGTTATGAACGTAGCCAACTTAAAAGTTTATTACTCGCCAGAAGAATTCGACGAACAAGAAGAAGTATTGGTAACACACACCCAACTCAACGTGGAGAGCGGAGTCAGCCAAGCAGTCAGACCTGAAAGTTGGAACGGCAAGATGGGACGAGAAGCGGACAGTTTACCCAGTGTAAGCGAAGAGCAAAAAGGATGCCAGTGTCTGCGAGAATTCTATGAAGAAATGGTCAGAGTGGCGAGAGAGGTTGAGGCAAAAAAACGCGACCCTCCGCATGGAGAATGAACAGCTTAGGAAGAAGGCCGAGTGTGGAAGGGGGAACAGTACTAACCTACTCGCAGCCAGACGAGGTGAAGGACCCCAGATGTAAACACAGACAGTGGTAGACAGTCAGCTGGTTACTTATATAAGCCACTTGCAATTGACTTTTATAAGTTTCGCAAGAGGAATATGAACCCGAGGCGGTTATGCTGACTGGAATCGAACGTGGTTCCCAGAGACTGTGATCTCAGTATAAAGGTTCCACCAGGGAACGAACCAGAGATCTGTAGAGGCAGTTTCATGGTAAAAACCCCTCGAAAGAAGTGTATATTTAATCACTGGTGTGATTTTGGTGCAATGACATTATTTATTAAAATAATGCAGGGAAAAATGAGCAGATTACAGCATTATTAGACTACTTGGTGTAGGCTATACGAGGCTTGAAGCACGGAGAGGACAGAGTTGACATTTTACAAATTAGCCCAGGATTGTGGGAGGGCCCCAGTGGAGCCATGTCCATCTCTGTGACCCCATTCTGTCGTCTGGAGCAGGGTGGAGGCCTGAATAATGACCCAGTTATTCCCCGACGGAGAATAGATTTGAGGAGGGGGAGGAGAGATGCCCAGGAAAATCATTGATTACTCGTGATTGGAGTAACGAATTGAGTTGAGAGTTGCTCACAGGTGAATCTTTTGGCAGGAGGCTAATTTTAGAGCCTTTTACCTGCGAAATTGGGGCATATTTAAGGAAGTGCGGAAGGACTGTAAAACTGCCATTGTTCGCGGATAGATTTGAGAATGTTGCCGGGGAATACCCGTAAGATAGCGTCCCACGCTATGGAGAAAGGAATTAATATTAATTAATTGGACGAGCGATTCCTTTGCACGCAGATAGTTTTGGGATCTGTGAAGAAAGAGGAACCCAATGATCATGGTTTGGAGACCAGAATCATGCTGGGAGAGGAGCCAAGATTACGCGGGAAGATTTCGCCCTACTTTCCGTGGGAATCCGATATAAGGGAGTAGACCCTTGGAGGAGCTCTCACTCTCTCTCAGTCAAGCTCAGTCTCAGCTCAGGTCAAGCTCAGTCTCTCTCAGTTCAAGCTCAGTCTACGCGCAGTTCACGTGAAGTTTACGCCCAGTTACAGCCAGTTACAGTCGAGCAAGTTGCAGTCTTACGCAGTCTTCACGCTCAGTTTACGTCAGAAGTTACCCAGTTGTAGCTCAGTTGCAGTAAGTTGCAATCAGTATCCAGCAAGTACGAGGGCAGTACGAAACAGTATGTAGGCAGTCTACGGCAGTCTTCAAGTAAGTTATGAGCAGTCTTCAAGTGAAACTTCAGTCAGTTACAGCCAGTTTGAAGCAAGTTTGTCAAGGCGGAACGCATGGCGGTCACACTCATAATAGACGCCGAACAAAGACTGGTACATGTAAATGAAGCATTTAATAAGCTTGTATGAATAATAGTCGTGCTATAGGCACACTCAGCAGTACGAACTATGGCGTGTTCAGTTACGAAGCACCGTGAAGACTAATGGCAGAACTATTGTAAATAATTATTTGTGTAAAGTATTGGACAGTGTGAAGCGCAATGTGTAAAGTATTGACTGATCGTATATGTGTAATTACGATGGAATGCGCTAATGAAGCTCTACGAAGCGTTTGGTAATGTCATGAGAGTACCAGATGATAACACTCAGGACGGGAGCTAGCATATTTATGCAACGCAGGACGCTTACCGTAGGAGTAGGAAATATAAAAACTGTTGGTGAATTCCGAGAGCAAGTAAACCAGACTTTCGATCAGGAGTTGATAGGAGCACGGGAGATGCCGTCGACACCTGCAATTTCGATCTTTGCTAGGGAATTTCAGCATTGAAAAGTGTATGAAGTGACGTGTGTCAAGTGTACAGCATATGTAAAATATCCTTTAAAGTAGTGATTAGATAAGTGTTTCACATGTGTGGGAGCGATAGCTTCCTGAGAGTTATGCAACGTGTCGTGTTGTTGATGAAAATTATGTGTTATAAAATGTTTGTATTCAAGATGAATATGTCGCGTTAAACCTGCAAATGGCGGGCGAAATGGAGAAATATGATTGGTCGGAGCCACCATAAGACGCCTATAGAAATGTAAGTACCCCACAAGTTATGATTATGTAGAAATATGGGCCACTGCATGTTGTGATTCCGTAAAGATGCCAGTAAAAATCAGTTTAGGAGGGAGATCCTCCATGTTTAATCATTATTGTGTTGATTTTTATAGAGTTGAGATGTTAATTTGCATCATTAAGTGGAGTAATTATTCCCACTATGAATTAAGAATGGCAATCAGTTATGTAAATGTGACGAACGCGATTGTTCGGATTTTAAGACGTTTAGCTATGTCGGATTTTTGGTAATTTATGTGAGAATAATAATAAAGTAATGATTTTGGTCATTTATGTCAGTGAGATTAACGGTAATAATAATAATGAATATTAAAAGTATGAATGAACACATCAGGAAACACATAAATGTTGTAAACGAGCATTAGTTACGCTAATTGCAAGACTTATCAATCTAAGCAGTAAGATGATACAGTAAGATTACATTACAGTAATTAAGGAAAGAAGTTTTATATCAGAATATTGCATATATTCAATAATGATGCCAGTAATGAAAGAGCTTTTAGTGAATTGAATTTGCAGCTTATATGAGAAGCTTATAGAGTAATTGATAGATTTCTCTTAATAATATAGGTCGGAGGTCGTAGCATTGAGTAAGGGGCCAGGTGGTCTATTCTACGTATGAAATCTCCTATGTCATGGGCATAAGTGGAGATATAATTTATGCCAGAGTTGTAGTGTGCACCCTAGCTCTGAGGAAGGATATGAAAGTGTTCCGGGTTGGAATCCTGTGATAGAGACGAGGAAAACGAGGACACCTCGAAACTCTATGGTCTCCCGAGAACTTATTGATGAGTTATTCCGCTCGTGGTAGCGAAACTCATGGCGACAGCCTGGACTGAGCGCCTATATTTTACTTGAGACATCGGTCACCCGTCAGACTAATGCATTACGAATCCCGAACCTTCATGTTGAATGGACCCGTGTGAGGCCAGTAATTATTATATCCTCTGTGTAGGAGTAATTAAAAAAAAGCTCATTCAATACCTGTTTGCATAATAGTCACTTAAGATCCTTTGGGATATGTGTGTCGTTCAGACAACCGTATTTGTCTTGTAAATCTTTACTGCTTAGAAAGGAAAGCATTCAAACCTTTAAGGAGGGTCGAGGTAATTGGTGGAACACCCATCCCACTTTCTATTGTGTACCGACTCCTCTAGCCGAGGGTCTGCAGGCGGGCACTCGAGCCGTCAAGGCAAGTTGAAAGGGACAGATTTTAGACCCTGGTAAATGACATATAATGAAAGATTGTTATGTTGAGTAATGTAGCCATGTGGTTTAGGAACACATGGATAATTATAGATCATCCTGATGGTTCATTATGTTAGCTATCTGACGAATAGTTAGACGATGTATTTGTACTGTCACTGAAACCAAGTTATGAAGTTGGTTACTAGATGCCAAAGGCGACGAGCGCAAGGTAGTCTAATTGTACCATCCGACACAAGCTATAACGTAACGTTTTATGTAGGAATCACATACAGCATGCAGTGGAACCATATAAATAGAGGAAGTGGAGGGGTGGCTTACATAATTATGGAGTTGCACGTTGATTGCGGTGCAACGTCCGAATAGGTAAATGCATGCAAGCATTTGTTTGGTGAGAAGAGAAAAATCAAAACACACACGGCACACATAATTGTTAAAAATAAAGAGGTTTAAGGAATAATTAATTTGTGATATTAAAGAAGTCACATTGTATGACTGTTATATCAATGTACAGTTGGTTTTGAAGTCGTAGGTGCATCAGCGCACCAGAATATCTTTATGAAGTTCACATAAGGGTACAGCATTATGGTTTAATATGACTTTATTATGATTTTATTTTTGTTTGTTTGTGGATTGTGGAAGTAAATTTTTGTTTGCTTTGTTTTTATGGTTTTGGGATTGTTTTTGTGTTTGAAGCCATGATTTTATTTACTGAATTAAAGTTTTAGAATAGAGTTGTGTCTTATCATTTTAGAGTTGATACCTTATAGCCTCAAATCCAAAATATGCACTGCTCATTTGGGGGAACGGCACGCGCCTGAGACCTGATGCTAGCTGGAGGCAGATGCATATTTACCATCGAGATTACTCACATGGGTAGATGGGATTTGATGTCCTATATTGTGATTCGAGCTATAGGTACGACTAAAGTCGGTCAGATCTAGTGCACACAACTCTATTAAAGTAAGAATTAACGAAGTAGGGAATGACCGCTCCTATCCCTAGATAAGTTCCGATACGTACATATAAATTTTGATAGATGTATAAGTAATACTCCTTTGTAGTAATCATATAATTTATCATGGCCCAAGCAACGTGGAGCGGTATTAATTCATTATGGAACCGCCTGCGTCAGTGCAATATGAGCAATCTTGGCATTGCACATGCATGGCATACATGACGATTATATCATCTAATTTATCATGGCGCCCAGGTACGTGGAGCTTATGGGATTTAGGGAAAACCCATAGATTTTTTATGGTATTTCATGGGGAAAACCATAGTAATTGTTTTTGCCTCAAACTGTGTTTGAGTGATTTTTGAATTCAGTAGGCTTTTTATGTAACGCAGAATCTCTCTATTGAGAAGAGAATTGCCCAAGGGTACGAGCGCTACATACCCGATCCACAATCTACCATAATATTATCAGGTTTTGTACGACTTCACAATATGTGTGCAGTGTTTGATGTTTCTCTTCGAAACGTATCCACATATTTTTCCAGGAAGCCTGCCTGCATATTTAAGTGTGTTATTGTAAAATGTCAGGTACGCAGGAGATCTTGCAAGTTATTGCAGGATTGAAACAGCATTTTGATGCTGCTAACGAGCAGAATAAACTGGAAGCTAAGGCTTTCCAGGATAGCATAAACACTCGTTTAGATGCCAATCAGGAGGCAATTAATGCAACTCAGGTTGAAATAAACAACCGTTTAGATGCATATAAAGCTGAATTGAGTAGTCGGTAGATGCCAATCAGGTTGCAATGAATAATAACCAGATTGAATTAAACAATAAGTTAGGTCAAATGCAAGAGGTAATTAAGACCGAAGTAACAGAGACTGTTGTAAGCATTGTATCGGAAATGCAGGTTAAAACTGATAAACGTTTCGAGGCTATAGAAGCCAAACTTGAGGGTAATTTACAAGCGTGTAAGCATGCTCAGGAGGAAACCAACAGTAGATTAGATGCGTTGTCTAACGACATTAAGGATATTCAAATCCAAAATGAGGTGAATCTCGAACGCCAAGCGAAACAGTTCGCAGAGTTTACAAGAACGGTAGACCAGAGATTAGAGGAGAACGACTCCAAATGGGACCAGAAATTGAAAAGCTATGCTAGAGCAATTAACGGTGACCTCAAGAAACAGGACCAGAATATATTAGGTCAATGCCAGGAAATAGGCGATATTAAGGCTATCGCTAATGAAAGTAAGGAGCTGGTAAGCAACGTGAAAAGTCAGATGGGCAAAGTTCATCAAGAACTGGACCAAGTTCAGAGTGACATTGTCATAGTTAACAAAAGGCAAGAGGAGAATAGAGGTGAGATCACCAAGGTCCGGAATGAATTGTCTAAAGTCAATGGACACATTCAAGATGAAATTAAAGGGTTGAGAGAAGAACTCGAAATAAGAGAAGGCCAGAAAACAGAGGCAAGCGACAAGACCCTTGCTCAAATTAAAGAAGATGTAGAGGATGAAATATCCCATATCAAACAAAGTCTGAAAAAAGACAAGGTGAAAATATTTCAAGTAGCCGAGGAAAACCGAGATAGACTTACAAGAATAGAGAAAGAAGTCATTACTCGTTTAGAAAGAGCAGAGATGCGCTACAATCAAATGGAGACTAGGATAATAGCACAGGAGGAAACGCTTCTGAAAGATCCTAAGTCAAGTGAAGGCAGCATGGAGGATATGAGGAAAACAAGGTGGGCAGACTTAGAAACCCAACCTATGAGCAGGAATGCTACAGGCTCAGGGGAAAGTCCTTATATGACGCCAGGTGTACCAATTGCGGCATCGACGCCACATGAAAATGCTATGCACACCCAGGTGATAAACGTCATTAGGGCAAGCGAAGAAAAACCAAGGAAATTTTCAGGTAGCCACTGTAGTATGACACCAAAATATTGGTTAAAGGAAGTGACTGAATATCTAAATGATGCACGAATACCGCAGGAGCGTAGGCTACGTGCTATAGAGAAATTAACAGAGGGGGAGTGCGCATTATGGTTTCGCAGCTTCCGTTACACTTTCGATACTGTTGAGGAGTTTCGTGAGGCATTCTTGAAAAGATATTGGGACGCCGCGACTCAACAGAATTTACGGTTGGATTTATATGCAAAGAAATACAGTACCAATAATCCAACAAAGTACGCAGAATTCTTCATATCGCAGATGTGTCGCTTTAAAGAGCTGGATCAAAAACCGAGCGAACTGGAGCTATGTATTGCTATCGCCAAACAGCTTCCATACGAGATCCAAAGGCTACTAATCTCGGCTAATGCGAAAACTGCTATGGAAATGGAGACAGTTCTAAGGCAACTGGACCTCACCACAGCAAATACAATGCGTCAGAGTCGAACCGTGAAACAAATCCACGTGACCAACACACAGACTGACCAACAGCAAGCTCCAAGGAACAACAAAGCTACGAGCACAGAAACATTAGATTCCTATGGACGGCAATGGGAACAGGAACCCAGAAGATGGCAGTCAAAGTACAAAGGGAATGCTAATAAAGGAGGAAGAGGTCGAAGCTCGTGGAATAAGCAGAATAACAGGGGAAAACCGTACCATAACAATGGAGGTAACAATGGCCAAGAAGGCAACAATAGAAATTGGAAACACCAAGAAAGAAGAAGCAACTTCGATGACGAGGTAGAAGAACGATATCATGCTTCTTTGCGATACCTCGAAGAGAGGGGAGATGAGCCCCAGAAACAACAAGTCCGCTGGCTAGAAGTCATGCAGAACAGGACATCGCCAGACAGATATGGAGATGGAGCTAAGAGTTTGGAACTACAGCGCAGCGAACAGGAGAGAAGAAACTCCAAGGGGGCGGGCGCTGAAGAAAAAAACGCCAAAATTAGAAGAGTTTGAGACTGATGGATGGAAGTCTATTAACATCATCAATTGGATAGCCAAACCAGAAGAGCTAATTGAGGATACAGGAGGATCACAGGTCATGGTCAAGAGAGAATTGCCTATTATAATTGTAAGAGTGGCAGGATTAAAAATCAGAAGTCTGCTAGACTCAGGGTCAACAGTGAGCCTTATGACACAAGCTTTATATAATGAAATAGCCCGGAGAGAGAACATTTTGAAAATACCGATTTCTAGTGTCAAAATTAAAGGGGTAATTCCAGACCGAACAATGATATGTAAATACCAGGTATTCCTAGATTTACAGATAGGAGGCTCTATTTTCTCACAGAGTTTTCTGTTAGTAAACAAATTGCCTTATAACCTACTTATCGGGGCAGAGTTTATAAGGGAATACAGAGTGATAATCGACCTAGCACAGGACAGGGTTATGTTCCATGTGAATGAAGAAGCTGAAGGCTTGGAGGTCGCACTCAATGAGATTGAACCAGGATCAAGTGAACAAGTATGGCATACATACAGAGATGTGGCTGAGGAAGGAGTGTTAGCTATTGAGCAGTTAGAAGAAGAGCTTAAAACACTAGCCACAGACTTGGAAAAAGATCTGGAACCCAAACTGGAAGAATATATTTCGGAAAAGCTAGAAGAAGCGAAAATTGGGCTAAAGGAGAAGGAAAATTTAAAGCAGTTATTACTGGAACAGAAGGAAGTCTTTGATTCGAGACCTGGTCGGATAAAGAACTTCACTTATGCTTTTCAAGTCAGTGATTGGACACCATTTAGGCAGAAACCCTACCCTATAGCTGAAAAGCATTATGCTAAAGTGAAAGAGGCAATTCAGGAGATGTTGGAGGCCGGTGTTATTGAGAAGACACCTACGCCTTATGTAAGTCCATTGGTAATTGTACCAAAGACAGACGGATCTGTCAGAGTCTGCCTGGACCTGAGACGCTTAAATTTGAGAGTTATTCCGGAATTTGACCAAGTGCCACCTATTAAAGAGATCCTCAGGAAGTTTAAAGGGAAAACCATATTCACAAATTTGGATATCACATCCAGTTTCCATCATCTTGAATTAGAGAAGAAAACTAGTCTGTTGACAGGATTTATGTTTGATCAACATACATTCACATTTTTAAGGCTACCTTTTGGGTTGAAAACAGCTGGTTCAGCCCTGATAAGAGCGTTAGATCGCAATCTATCAGATGAGGTTAAAGGAAGTACCATCAGATATGTAGACGACATTCTACTCACATCAGAATCTCTGGAGGAGCACATGAGAGACCTGAAGAAGTTGCTAGATGACCTTCGAGAAGCTAACTTTAAGGTTAATATCAAGAAATCGCACTTCTGTCAGAGGGAAGTTAAATTCCTAGGGCATGTTATTGATGCCAATGGAGTGAAGCCTAACCCAGATAAATTGGAAGTAATTCGAAATTTCCCTCGACCCACGAAAGTAAAGCACGTCCGACAGTATTTGGGAGTAATTGGATTCTTTTCGAACCACTGCCCAAACTATACTGCGACAGTATCACCCCTGCAGGACCTATTGAAGAAAGGCGGCAGATGGAATTGGACGGAGCAATGTCAGGAAGCATTCGTGAGGTCAAAACAAATGCTTTTGGAATATGTGAAGCTGGGATACCCGGATTATACCCAGAAGTTCATCATACAGACGGATGCATCACTTATTGGGATTGGAGCGATGCTATTCCAGGAAAATGTTGACCAGCCTGAGAAGAAAGTTTTTATCGCCTTTATAAGCAGGAGACTGAAAGCCCATGAGAAAAACTACACGATCACAGAGATAGAGTTGCTCGCGATTTTGTACGCGTTGCAATCATGGCATAAACTCGTGTATGGCTTCCGAATAGTCCTCAGAACAGACCATAAAGCTTTAACATTTTTGTTAAAAACAGACTTGTCTAGCCAGAGATTGACAAGATGGTCCCTGTATATCCAGCAATTTAATGTGGAAATAGAATACTGTCCAGGGAAAGAGAATGTAATACCGGACATATTAAGTCGTTACCCTAGAGAAGAGGAAGCGCTAGCGGTCCAGATTGAGAATCGAGATCAGAAGACGTTGGATGACTTAAGGAATCTTACCAACCTACAACGCGAAGACCCATGGTTGAAGATGATGATCGATTACTTTGAGGGACGCTTAGCAAGGGCAACTGCGGTATACAGAGAGGCGGAGGCATTGGCAACAGATTATATATGGTATAATCAGATATTACACAAGTGGGACGATGTAGATCATACACGTCAAAGGATTGTAATTCCTGCATCTTTGCAGAGGAGATTGGTATGGCTAGCCCACAGAGCATTTGGACATCCCGGTATAGATAAAATTTGTGC
This sequence comes from Meconema thalassinum, assembly GCA_946902985.2. Lineage (NCBI taxonomy): Eukaryota > Metazoa > Arthropoda > Insecta > Orthoptera > Tettigoniidae > Meconema > Meconema thalassinum. The sequence goes on along the minus strand of OX336389.2, from coordinate 1,101,434,238 downwards.
TCTGTTGAAGGAAGCATTTACTTGGCCAAAATTGAGAGAAACGGTGAGAAATGCTATTAGGACATGTGATCTATGCCAGAGGGTAAAGCCAAATCCCTTTTTAATGAGGCAACGACCTATCCCGTTGTTACCGGAGAAGCCTAGGCAGCTATTGAGTATAGACAACTTTGGACCATTGCCTAGAGCACGTAGAGGCAATAGACACATTTTTGTAGCCATGGATGTATTTTCGAAAATGGTGGTGTTATGCCCCATACAAAAGACAAGTTCAAAACAGGTCTTGAAGCGCCTGAAAGAGAGAGTTATTCCGATTCTTGGGAAGCCGGATAACATTCTCTCGGACCACGGAAGTTGCTTTACAAGTGCAGAATTTCGTCGAGAACTGGAAACTCTAGGAATTAGGCAGATTTTATCTACCATTCGCCATCCTGAGGCAAGTCCAGTGGAGAGAGTAATGAGAGAGATCCAGAAGTACATGAAGATCTACTGCTCTGAAGCGAATTGGCGTTGGATTGAATTTCTAGAAGTAATTGAATACTGTATAAATAATACTGTACATGAGGCGACAGGTCAGGTTCCCGTGACTCTACATCTGGATCAAAGACCGGAGAGACCGTGGACTGGTGTTATTCCATTGCCAGTAGATGCACAGCCAGGTAGAGAATTGAGGATCCAACGAACCTTTGAATATCTCAAAGCACAGGCGGAGAGACGTCAGAGAAGAAATCGTGCGAAGAGGTATCATAGACCGCTTCTCGTGGGAGAGAAGGTGTTAATTAAGAAACCCGCCAGTTCAGATCCAGAGGCACGCAAGTATAAAAAGTTCAATTTTGCTTATCACGGCCCGTTCGAGGTGATAAGAGACCTCCAGAACAATGCATACAGGTTAAGGCATCTAGAAAATGGAAACGAGGTCGTTATGAACGTAGCCAACTTAAAAGTTTATTACTCGCCAGAAGAATTCGACGAACAAGAAGAAGTATTGGTAACACACACCCAACTCAACGTGGAGAGCGGAGTCAGCCAAGCAGTCAGACCTGAAAGTTGGAACGGCAAGATGGGACGAGAAGCGGACAGTTTACCCAGTGTAAGCGAAGAGCAAAAAGGATGCCAGTGTCTGCGAGAATTCTATGAAGAAATGGTCAGAGTGGCGAGAGAGGTTGAGGCAAAAAAACGCGACCCTCCGCATGGAGAATGAACAGCTTAGGAAGAAGGCCGAGTGTGGAAGGGGGAACAGTACTAACCTACTCGCAGCCAGACGAGGTGAAGGACCCCAGATGTAAACACAGACAGTGGTAGACAGTCAGCTGGTTACTTATATAAGCCACTTGCAATTGACTTTTATAAGTTTCGCAAGAGGAATATGAACCCGAGGCGGTTATGCTGACTGGAATCGAACGTGGTTCCCAGAGACTGTGATCTCAGTATAAAGGTTCCACCAGGGAACGAACCAGAGATCTGTAGAGGCAGTTTCATGGTAAAAACCCCTCGAAAGAAGTGTATATTTAATCACTGGTGTGATTTTGGTGCAATGACATTATTTATTAAAATAATGCAGGGAAAAATGAGCAGATTACAGCATTATTAGACTACTTGGTGTAGGCTATACGAGGCTTGAAGCACGGAGAGGACAGAGTTGACATTTTACAAATTAGCCCAGGATTGTGGGAGGGCCCCAGTGGAGCCATGTCCATCTCTGTGACCCCATTCTGTCGTCTGGAGCAGGGTGGAGGCCTGAATAATGACCCAGTTATTCCCCGACGGAGAATAGATTTGAGGAGGGGGAGGAGAGATGCCCAGGAAAATCATTGATTACTCGTGATTGGAGTAACGAATTGAGTTGAGAGTTGCTCACAGGTGAATCTTTTGGCAGGAGGCTAATTTTAGAGCCTTTTACCTGCGAAATTGGGGCATATTTAAGGAAGTGCGGAAGGACTGTAAAACTGCCATTGTTCGCGGATAGATTTGAGAATGTTGCCGGGGAATACCCGTAAGATAGCGTCCCACGCTATGGAGAAAGGAATTAATATTAATTAATTGGACGAGCGATTCCTTTGCACGCAGATAGTTTTGGGATCTGTGAAGAAAGAGGAACCCAATGATCATGGTTTGGAGACCAGAATCATGCTGGGAGAGGAGCCAAGATTACGCGGGAAGATTTCGCCCTACTTTCCGTGGGAATCCGATATAAGGGAGTAGACCCTTGGAGGAGCTCTCACTCTCTCTCAGTCAAGCTCAGTCTCAGCTCAGGTCAAGCTCAGTCTCTCTCAGTTCAAGCTCAGTCTACGCGCAGTTCACGTGAAGTTTACGCCCAGTTACAGCCAGTTACAGTCGAGCAAGTTGCAGTCTTACGCAGTCTTCACGCTCAGTTTACGTCAGAAGTTACCCAGTTGTAGCTCAGTTGCAGTAAGTTGCAATCAGTATCCAGCAAGTACGAGGGCAGTACGAAACAGTATGTAGGCAGTCTACGGCAGTCTTCAAGTAAGTTATGAGCAGTCTTCAAGTGAAACTTCAGTCAGTTACAGCCAGTTTGAAGCAAGTTTGTCAAGGCGGAACGCATGGCGGTCACACTCATAATAGACGCCGAACAAAGACTGGTACATGTAAATGAAGCATTTAATAAGCTTGTATGAATAATAGTCGTGCTATAGGCACACTCAGCAGTACGAACTATGGCGTGTTCAGTTACGAAGCACCGTGAAGACTAATGGCAGAACTATTGTAAATAATTATTTGTGTAAAGTATTGGACAGTGTGAAGCGCAATGTGTAAAGTATTGACTGATCGTATATGTGTAATTACGATGGAATGCGCTAATGAAGCTCTACGAAGCGTTTGGTAATGTCATGAGAGTACCAGATGATAACACTCAGGACGGGAGCTAGCATATTTATGCAACGCAGGACGCTTACCGTAGGAGTAGGAAATATAAAAACTGTTGGTGAATTCCGAGAGCAAGTAAACCAGACTTTCGATCAGGAGTTGATAGGAGCACGGGAGATGCCGTCGACACCTGCAATTTCGATCTTTGCTAGGGAATTTCAGCATTGAAAAGTGTATGAAGTGACGTGTGTCAAGTGTACAGCATATGTAAAATATCCTTTAAAGTAGTGATTAGATAAGTGTTTCACATGTGTGGGAGCGATAGCTTCCTGAGAGTTATGCAACGTGTCGTGTTGTTGATGAAAATTATGTGTTATAAAATGTTTGTATTCAAGATGAATATGTCGCGTTAAACCTGCAAATGGCGGGCGAAATGGAGAAATATGATTGGTCGGAGCCACCATAAGACGCCTATAGAAATGTAAGTACCCCACAAGTTATGATTATGTAGAAATATGGGCCACTGCATGTTGTGATTCCGTAAAGATGCCAGTAAAAATCAGTTTAGGAGGGAGATCCTCCATGTTTAATCATTATTGTGTTGATTTTTATAGAGTTGAGATGTTAATTTGCATCATTAAGTGGAGTAATTATTCCCACTATGAATTAAGAATGGCAATCAGTTATGTAAATGTGACGAACGCGATTGTTCGGATTTTAAGACGTTTAGCTATGTCGGATTTTTGGTAATTTATGTGAGAATAATAATAAAGTAATGATTTTGGTCATTTATGTCAGTGAGATTAACGGTAATAATAATAATGAATATTAAAAGTATGAATGAACACATCAGGAAACACATAAATGTTGTAAGCGAGCATTAGTTACGCTAATTGCAAGACTTATCAATCTAAGCAGTAAGATGATACAGTAAGATTACATTACAGTAATTAAGGAAAGAAGTTTTATATCAGAATATTGCATATATTCAATAATGATGCCAGTAATGAAAGAGCTTTTAGTGAATTGAATTTGCAGCTTATATGAGAAGCTTATAGAGTAATTGATAGATTTCTCTTAATAATATAGGTCGGAGGTCGTAGCATTGAGTAAGGGGCCAGGTGGTCTATTCTACGTATGAAATCTCCTATGTCATGGGCATAAGTGGAGATATAATTTATGCCAGAGTTGTAGTGTGCACCCTAGCTCTGAGGAAGGATATGAAAGTGTTCCGGGTTGGAATCCTGTGATAGAGACGAGGAAAACGAGGACACCTCGAAACTCTATGGTCTCCCGAGAACTTATTGATGAGTTATTCCGCTCGTGGTAGCGAAACTCATGGCGACAGCCTGGACTGAGCGCCTATATTTTACTTGAGACATCGGTCACCCGTCAGACTAATGCATTACGAATCCCGAACCTTCATGTTGAATGGACCCGTGTGAGGCCAGTAATTATTATATCCTCTGTGTAGGAGTAATTAAAAAAAAGCTCATTCAATACCTGTTTGCATAATAGTCACTTAAGATCCTTTGGGATATGTGTGTCGTTCAGACAACCGTATTTGTCTTGTAAATCTTTACTGCTTAGAAAGGAAAGCATTCAAACCTTTAAGGAGGGTCGAGGTAATTGGTGGAACACCCATCCCACTTTCTATTGTGTACCGACTCCTCTAGCCGAGGGTCTGCAGGCGGGCACTCGAGCCGTCAAGGCAAGTTGAAAGGGACAGATTTTAGACCCTGGTAAATGACATATAATGAAAGATTGTTATGTTGAGTAATGTAGCCATGTGGTTTAGGAACACATGGATAATTATAGATCATCCTGATGGTTCATTATGTTAGCTATCTGACGAATAGTTAGACGATGTATTTGTACTGTCACTGAAACCAAGTTATGAAGTTGGTTACTAGATGCCAAAGGCGACGAGCGCAAGGTAGTCTAATTGTACCATCCGACACAAGCTATAACGTAACGTTTTATGTAGGAATCACATACAGCATGCAGTGGAACCATATAAATAGAGGAAGTGGAGGGGTGGCTTACATAATTATGGAGTTGCACGTTGATTGCGGTGCAACGTCCGAATAGGTAAATGCATGCAAGCATTTGTTTGGTGAGAAGAGAAAAATCAAAACACACACGGCACACATAATTGTTAAAAATAAAGAGGTTTAAGGAATAATTAATTTGTGATATTAAAGAAGTCACATTGTATGACTGTTATATCAATGTACAGTTGGTTTTGAAGTCGTAGGTGCATCAGCGCACCAGAATATCTTTATGAAGTTCACATAAGGGTACAGCTTTATGGTTTAATATGACTTTATTATGATTTTATTTTTGTTTGTTTGTGGATTGTGGAAGTAAATTTTTGTTTGCTTTGTTTTTATGGTTTTGGGATTGTTTTTGTGTTTGAAGCCATGATTTTATTTACTGAATTAAAGTTTTAGAATAGAGTTGTGTCTTATCATTTTAGAGTTGATACCTTATAGCCTCAAATCCAAAATATGCACTGCTCATTTGGGGGAACGGCACGCGCCTGAGACCTGATGCTAGCTGGAGGCAGATGCATATTTACCATCGAGATTACTCACATGGGTAGATGGGATTTGATGTCCTATATTGTGATTCGAGCTATAGGTACGACTAAAGTCGGTCAGATCTAGTGCACACAACTCTATTAAAGTAAGAATTAACGAAGTAGGGAATGACCGCTCCTATCCCTAGATAAGTTCCGATACGTACATATAAATTTTGATAGATGTATAAGTAATACTCCTTTGTAGTAATCATATAATTTATCATGGCCCAAGCAACGTGGAGCGGTATTAATTCATTATGGAACCGCCTGCGTCAGTGCAATATGAGCAATCTTGGCATTGCACATGCATGGCATACATGACGATTATATCATCTATTTTATCATGGCGCCCAGGTACGTGGAGCTTATGGGATTTAGGGAAAACCCATAGATTTTTTATGGTATTTCATGGGGAAAACCATAGTAATTGTTTTTGCCTCAAACTGTGTTTGAGTGATTTTTGAATTCAGTAGGCTTTTTATGTAACGCAGAATCTCTCTATTGAGAAGAGAATTGCCCAAGGGTACGAGCGCTACATACCCGATCCACAATCTACCATAATATTATCAGGTTTTGTACGACTTCACAATATGTGTGCAGTGTTTGATGTTTCTCTTCGAAACGTATCCACATATTTTTCCAGGAAGCCTGCCTGCATATTTAAGTGTGTTATTGTAAAATGTCAGGTACGCAGGAGATCTTGCAAGTTATTGCAGGATTGAAACAGCATTTTGATGCTGCTAACGAGCAGAATAAACTGGAAGCTAAGGCTTTCCAGGATAGCATAAACACTCGTTTAGATGCCAATCAGGAGGCAATTAATGCAACTCAGGTTGAAATAAACAACCGTTTAGATGCATATAAAGCTGAATTGAGTAGTCGGTAGATGCCAATCAGGTTGCAATGAATAATAACCAGATTGAATTAAACAATAAGTTAGGTCAAATGCAAGAGGTAATTAAGACCGAAGTAACAGAGACTGTTGTAAGCATTGTATCGGAAATGCAGGTTAAAACTGATAAACGTTTCGAGGCTATAGAAGCCAAACTTGAGGGTAATTTACAAGCGTGTAAGCATGCTCAGGAGGAAACCAACAGTAGATTAGATGCGTTGTCTAACGACATTAAGGATATTCAAATCCAAAATGAGGTGAATCTCGAACGCCAAGCGAAACAGTTCGCAGAGTTTACAAGAACGGTAGACCAGAGATTAGAGGAGAACGACTCCAAATGGGACCAGAAATTGAAAAGCTATGCTAGAGCAATTAACGGTGACCTCAAGAAACAGGACCAGAATATATTAGGTCAATGCCAGGAAATAGGCGAAATTAAGGCTATCGCTAATGAAAGTAAGGAGCTGGTAAGCAACGTGAAAAGTCAGATGGGCAAAGTTCATCAAGAACTGGACCAAGTTCAGAGTGACATTGTCATAGTTAACAAAAGGCAAGAGGAGAATAGAGGTGAGATCACCAAGGTCCGGAATGAATTGTCTAAAGTCAATGGACACATTCAAGATGAAATTAAAGGGTTGAGAGAAGAACTCGAAATAAGAGAAGGCCAGAAAACAGAGGCAAGCGACAAGACCCTTGCTCAAATTAAAGAAGATGTAGAGGATGAAATATCCCATATCAAACAAAGTCTGAAAAAAGACAAGGTGAAAATATTTCAAGTAGCCGAGGAAAACCGAGATAGACTTACAAGAATAGAGAAAGAAGTCATTACTCGTTTAGAAAGAGCAGAGATGCGCTACAATCAAATGGAGACTAGGATAATAGCACAGGAGGAAACGCTTCTGAAAGATCCTAAGTCAAGTGAAGGCAGCATGGAGGATATGAGGAAAACAAGGTGGGCAGACTTAGAAACCCAACCTATGAGCAGGAATGCTACAGGCTCAGGGGAAAGTCCTTATATGACGCCAGGTGTACCAATTGCGGCATCGACGCCATATGAAAATGCTATGCACACCCAGGTGATAAACGTCATTAGGGCAAGCGAAGAAAAACCAAGGAAATTTTCAGGTAGCCACTGTAGTATGACACCAAAATATTGGTTAAAGGAAGTGACTGAATATCTAAATGATGCACGAATACCGCAGGAGCGTAGGCTACGTGCTATAGAGAAATTAACAGAGGGGGAGTGCGCATTATGGTTTCGCAGCTTCCGTTACACTTTCGATACTGTTGAGGAGTTTCGTGAGGCATTCTTGAAAAGATATTGGGACGCCGCGACTCAACAGAATTTACGGTTGGATTTATATGCAAAGAAATACAGTACCAATAATCCAACAAAGTACGCAGAATTCTTCATATCGCAGATGTGTCGCTTTAAAGAGCTGGATCAAAAACCGAGCGAACTGGAGCTATGTATTGCTATCGCCAAACAGCTTCCATACGAGATCCAAAGGCTACTAATCTCGGCTAATGCGAAAACTGCTATGGAAATGGAGACAGTTCTAAGGCAACTGGACCTCACCACAGCAAATACAATGCGTCAGAGTCGAACCGTGAAACAAATCCACGTGACCAACACACAGACTGACCAACAGCAAGCTCCAAGGAACAACAAAGCTACGAGCACAGAAACATTAGATTCCTATGGACGGCAATGGGAACAGGAACCCAGAAGATGGCAGTCAAAGTACAAAGGGAATGCTAATAAAGGAGGAAGAGGTCGAAGCTCGTGGAATAAGCAGAATAACAGGGGAAAACCGTACCATAACAATGGAGGTAACAATGGCCAAGAAGGCAACAATAGAAATTGGAAACACCAAGAAAGAAGAAGCAACTTCGATGACGAGGTAGAAGAACGATATCATGCTTCTTTGCGATACCTCGAAGAGAGGGGAGATGAGCCCCAGAAACAACAAGTCCGCTGGCTAGAAGTCATGCAGAACAGGACATCGCCAGACAGATATGGAGATGGAGCTAAGAGTTTGGAACTACAGCGCAGCGAACAGGAGAGAAGAAACTCCAAGGGGGCGGGCGCTGAAGAAAAAAACGCCAAAATTAGAAGAGTTTGAGACTGATGGATGGAAGTCTATTAACATCATCAATTGGATAGCCAAACCAGAAGAGCTAATTGAGGATACAGGAGGATCACAGGTCATGGTCAAGAGAGAATTGCCTATTATAATTGTAAGAGTGGCAGGATTAAAAATCAGAAGTCTGCTAGACACAGGGTCAACAGTGAGCCTTATGACACAAGCTTTATATAATGAAATAGCCCGGAGAGAGAACATTTTGAAAATACCGATTTCTAGTGTCAAAATTAAAGGGGTAATTCCAGACCGAACAATGATATGTAAATACCAGGTATTCCTAGATTTACAGATAGGAGGCTCTATTTTCTCACAGAGTTTTCTGTTAGTAAACAAATTGCCTTATAACCTACTTATCGGGGCAGAGTTTATAAGGGAATACAGAGTGATAATCGACCTAGCACAGGACAGGGTTATGTTCCATGTGAATGAAGAAGCTGAAGGCTTGGAGGTCGCACTCAATGAGATTGAACCAGGATCAAGTGAACAAGTATGGCATACATACAGAGATGTGGCTGAGGAAGGAGTGTTAGCTATTGAGCAGTTAGAAGAAGAGCTTAAAACACTAGCCACAGACTTGGAAAAAGATCTGGAACCCAAACTGGAAGAATATATTTCGGAAAAGCTAGAAGAAGCGAAAATTGGGCTAAAGGAGAAGGAAAATTTAAAGCAGTTATTACTGGAACAGAAGGAAGTCTTTGATTCGAGACCTGGTCGGATAAAGAACTTCACTTATGCTTTTCAAGTCAGTGATTGGACACCATTTAGGCAGAAACCCTACCCTATAGCTGAAAAGCATTATGCTAAAGTGAAAGAGGCAATTCAGGAGATGTTGGAGGCCGGTGTTATTGAGAAGACACCTACGCCTTATGTAAGTCCATTGGTAATTGTACCAAAGACAGACGGATCTGTCAGAGTCTGCCTGGACCTGAGACGCTTAAATTTGAGAGTTATTCCGGAATTTGACCAAGTGCCACCTATTAAAGAGATCCTCAGGAAGTTTAAAGGGAAAACCATATTCACAAATTTGGATATCACATCCAGTTTCCATCATCTTGAATTAGAGAAGAAAACTAGTCTGTTGACAGGATTTATGTTTGATCAACATACATTCACATTTTTAAGGCTACCTTTTGGGTTGAAAACAGCTGGTTCAGCCCTGATAAGAGCGTTAGATCGCAATCTATCAGATGAGGTTAAAGGAAGTACCATCAGATATGTAGACGACATTCTACTCACATCAGAATCTCTGGAGGAGCACATGAGAGACCTGAAGAAGTTGCTAGATGACCTTCGAGAAGCTAACTTTAAGGTTAATATCAAGAAATCGCACTTCTGTCAGAGGGAAGTTAAATTCCTAGGGCATGTTATTGATGCCAATGGAGTGAAGCCTAACCCAGATAAATTGGAAGTAATTCGAAATTTCCCTCGACCCACGAAAGTAAAGCACGTCCGACAGTATTTGGGAGTAATTGGATTCTTTTCGAACCACTGCCCAAACTATACTGCGACAGTATCACCCCTGCAGGACCTATTGAAGAAAGGCGGCAGATGGAATTGGACGGAGCAATGTCAGGAAGCATTCGTGAGGTCAAAACAAATGCTTTTGGAATATGTGAAGCTGGGATACCCGGATTATACCCAGAAGTTCATCATACAGACGGATGCATCACTTATTGGGATTGGAGCGATGCTATTCCAGGAAAATGTTGACCAGCCTGAGAAGAAAGTTTTTATCGCCTTTATAAGCAGGAGACTGAAAGCCCATGAGAAAAACTACACGATCACAGAGATAGAGTTGCTCGCGATTTTGTACGCGTTGCAATCATGGCATAAACTCGTGTATGGCTTCCGAATAGTCCTCAGAACAGACCATAAAGCTTTAACATTTTTGTTAAAAACAGACTTGTCTAGCCAGAGATTGACAAGATGGTCCCTGTATATCCAGCAATTTAATGTGGAAATAGAATACTGTCCAGGGAAAGAGAATGTAATACCGGACATATTAAGTCGTTACCCTAGAGAAGAGGAAGCGCTAGCGGTCCAGATTGAGAATCGAGATCAGAAGACGTTGGATGACTTAAGGAATCTTACCAACCTACAACGCGAAGACCCATGGTTGAAGATGATGATCGATTACTTTGAGGGACGCTTAGCAAGGGCAACTGCGGTATACAGAGAGGCGGAGGCATTGGCAACAGATTATATATGGTATAATCAGATATTACACAAGTGGGACGATGTAGATCATACACGTCAAAGGATTGTAATTCCTGCATCTTTGCAGAGGAGATTGGTATGGCTAGCCCACAGAGCATTTGGACATCCCGGTATAGATAAAATTTGTGCTCTGTTGAAGGAAGCATTTACTTGGCCAAAATTGAGAGAAACGGTGAGAAATGCTATTAGGACATGTGATCTATGCCAGAGGGTAAAGCCAAATCCCTTTTTAATGAGGCAACGACCTATCCCGTTGTTACCGGAGAAGCCTAGGCAGCTATTGAGTATAGACAACTTTGGACCATTGCCTAGAGCACGTAGAGGCAATAGACACATTTTTGTAGCCATGGATGTATTTTCGAAAATGGTGGTGTTATGCCCCATACAAAAGACAAGTTCAAAACAGGTCTTGAAGCGCCTGAAAGAGAGAGTTATTCCGATTCTTGGGAAGCCGGATAACATTCTCTCGGACCACGGAAGTTGCTTTACAAGTGCAGAATTTCGTCGAGAACTGGAAACTCTAGGAATTAGGCAGATTTTATCTACCATTCGCCATCCTGAGGCAAGTCCAGTGGAGAGAGTAATGAGAGAGATCCAGAAGTACATGAAGATCTACTGCTCTGAAGCGAATTGGCGTTGGATTGAATTTCTAGAAGTAATTGAATACTGTATAAATAATACTGTACATGAGGCGACAGGTCAGGTTCCCGTGACTCTACATCTGGATCAAAGACCGGAGAGACCGTGGACTGGTGTTATTCCATTGCCAGTAGATGCACAGCCAGGTAGAGAATTGAGGATCCAACGAACCTTTGAATATCTCAAAGCACAGGCGGAGAGACGTCAGAGAAGAAATCGTGCGAAGAGGTATCATAGACCGCTTCTCGTGGGAGAGAAGGTGTTAATTAAGAAACCCGCCAGTTCAGATCCAGAGGCACGCAAGTATAAAAAGTTCAATTTTGCTTATCACGGCCCGTTCGAGGTGATAAGAGACCTCCAGAACAATGCATACAGGTTAAGGCATCTAGAAAATGGAAACGAGGTCGTTATGAACGTAGCCAACTTAAAAGTTTATTACTCGCCAGAAGAATTCGACGAACAAGAAGAAGTATTGGTAACACACACCCAACTCAACGTGGAGAGCGGAGTCAGCCAAGCAGTCAGACCTGAAAGTTGGAACGGCAAGATGGGACGAGAAGCGGACAGTTTACCCAGTGTAAGCGAAGAGCAAAAAGGATGCCAGTGTCTGCGAGAATTCTATGAAGAAATGGTCAGAGTGGCGAGAGAGGTTGAGGCAAAAAAACGCGACCCTCCGCATGGAGAATGAACAGCTTAGGAAGAAGGCCGAGTGTGGAAGGGGGAACAGTACTAACCTACTCGCAGCCAGACGAGGTGAAGGACCCCAGATGTAAACACAGACAGTGGTAGACAGTCAGCTGGTTACTTATATAAGCCACTTGCAATTGACTTTTATAAGTTTCGCAAGAGGAATATGAACCCGAGGCGGTTATGCTGACTGGAATCGAACGTGGTTCCCAGAGACTGTGATCTCAGTATAAAGGTTCCACCAGGGAACGAACCAGAGATCTGTAGAGGCAGTTTCATGGTAAAAACCCCTCGAAAGAAGTGTATATTTAATCACTGGTGTGATTTTGGTGCAATGACATTATTTATTAAAATAATGCAGGGAAAAATGAGCAGATTACAGCATTATTAGACTACTTGGTGTAGGCTATACGAGGCTTGAAGCACGGAGAGGACAGAGTTGACATTTTACAAATTAGCCCAGGATTGTGGGAGGGCCCCAGTGGAGCCATGTCCATCTCTGTGACCCCATTCTGTCGTCTGGAGCAGGGTGGAGGCCTGAATAATGACCCAGTTATTCCCCGACGGAGAATAGATTTGAGGAGGGGGAGGAGAGATGCCCAGGAAAATCATTGATTACTCGTGATTGGAGTAACGAATTGAGTTGAGAGTTGCTCACAGGTGAATCTTTTGGCAGGAGGCTAATTTTAGAGCCTTTTACCTGCGAAATTGGGGCATATTTAAGGAAGTGCGGAAGGACTGTAAAACTGCCATTGTTCGCGGATAGATTTGAGAATGTTGCCGGGGAATACCCGTAAGATAGCGTCCCACGCTATGGAGAAAGGAATTAATATTAATTAATTGGACGAGCGATTCCTTTGCACGCAGATAGTTTTGGGATCTGTGAAGAAAGAGGAACCCAATGATCATGGTTTGGAGACCAGAATCATGCTGGGAGAGGAGCCAAGATTACGCGGGAAGATTTCGCCCTACTTTCCGTGGGAATCCGATATAAGGGAGTAGACCCTTGGAGGAGCTCTCACTCTCTCTCAGTCAAGCTCAGTCTCAGCTCAGGTCAAGCTCAGTCTCTCTCAGTTCAAGCTCAGTCTACGCGCAGTTCACGTGAAGTTTACGCCCAGTTACAGCCAGTTACAGTCGAGCAAGTTGCAGTCTTACGCAGTCTTCACGCTCAGTTTACGTCAGAAGTTACCCAGTTGTAGCTCAGTTGCAGTAAGTTGCAATCAGTATCCAGCAAGTACGAGGGCAGTACGAAACAGTATGTAGGCAGTCTACGGCAGTCTTCAAGTAAGTTATGAGCAGTCTTCAAGTGAAACTTCAGTCAGTTACAGCCAGTTTGAAGCAAGTTTGTCAAGGCGGAACGCATGGCGGTCACACTCATAATAGACGCCGAACAAAGACTGGTACATGTAAATGAAGCATTTAATAAGCTTGTATGAATAATAGTCGTGCTATAGGCACACTCAGCAGTACGAACTATGGCGTGTTCAGTTACGAAGCACCGTGAAGACTAATGGCAGAACTATTGTAAATAATTATTTGTGTAAAGTATTGGACAGTGTGAAGCGCAATGTGTAAAGTATTGACTGATCGTATATGTGTAATTACGATGGAATGCGCTAATGAAGCTCTACGAAGCGTTTGGTAATGTCATGAGAGTACCAGATGATAACACTCAGGACGGGAGCTAGCATATTTATGCAACGCAGGACGCTTACCGTAGGAGTAGGAAATATAAAAACTGTTGGTGAATTCCGAGAGCAAGTAAACCAGACTTTCGATCAGGAGTTGATAGGAGCACGGGAGATGCCGTCGACACCTGCAATTTCGATCTTTGCTAGGGAATTTCAGCATTGAAAAGTGTATAAAGTGACGTGTGTCAAGTGTACAGCATATGTAAAATATCTTTTAAAGTAGTGATTAGATAAGTGTTTCACATGTGTGGGAGCGATAGCTTCCTGAGAGTTATGCAACGTGTCGTGTTGTTGATGAAAATTATGTGTTATAAAATGTGTGTATTCAAGATGAATATGTCGCGTTAAACCTGCAAATGGCGGGCGAAATGGAGAAATATGATTGGTCGGAGCCACCATAAGACGCCTATAGAAATGTAAGTACCCCACAAGTTATGATTATGTAGAAATATGGGCCACTGCATGTTGTGATTCCGTAAAGATGCCAGTAAAAATCAGTTTAGGAGGGAGATCCTCCATGTTTAATCATTATTGTGTTGATTTTTATAGAGTTGAGATGTTAATTTGCATCATTAAGTGGAGTAATTATTCCCACTATGAATTAAGAATGGCAATCAGTTATGTAAATGTGACGAACGCGATTGTTCGGATTTTAAGACGTTTAGCTATGTCGGATTTTTGGTAATTTATGTGAGAATAATAATAAAGTAATGATTTTGGTCATTTATGTCAGTGAGATTAACGGTAATAATAATAATGAATATTAAAAGTATGAATGAACACATCAGGAAACACATAAATGTTGTAAGCGAGCATTAGTTACGCTAATTGCAAGACTTATCAATCTAAGCAGTAAGATGATACAGTAAGATTACATTACAGTAATTAAGGAAAGAAGTTTTATATCAGAATATTGCATATATTCAATAATGATGCCAGTAATGAAAGAGCTTTTAGTGAATTGAATTTGCAGCTTATATGAGAAGCTTATAGAGTAATTGATAGATTTCTCTTAATAATATAGGTCGGAGGTCGTAGCATTGAGTAAGGGGCCAGGTGGTCTATTCTACGTATGAAATCTCCTATGTCATGGGCATAAGTGGAGATATAATTTATGCCAGAGTTGTAGTGTGCACCCTAGCTCTGAGGAAGGATATGAAAGTGTTCCGGGTTGGAATCCTGTGATAGAGACGAGGAAAACGAGGACACCTCGAAACTCTATGGTCTCCCGAGAACTTATTGATGAGTTATTCCGCTCGTGGTAGCGAAACTCATGGCGACAGCCTGGACTGAGCGCCTATATTTTACTTGAGACATCGGTCACTCGTCAGACTAATGCATTACGAACCCCGAACCTTCATGTTGAATGGACCCGTGTGAGGCCAGTAATTATTATATCCTCTGTGTAGGAGTAATTAAAAAAAAGCTCATTCAATACCTGTTTGCATAATAGTCACTTAAGATCCTTTGGGATATGTGTGTCGTTCAGACAACCGTATTTGTCTTGTAAATCTTTACTGCTTAGAAAGGAAAGCATTCAAACCTTTAAGGAGGGTCGAGGTAATTGGTGGAACACCCATCCCACTTTCTATTGTGTACCGACTCCTCTAGCCGAGGGTCTGCAGGCGGGCACTCGAGCCGTCAAGGCAAGTTGAAAGGGACAGATTTTAGACCCTGGTAAATGACATATAATGAAAGATTGTTATGTTGAGTAATGTAGCCATGTGGTTTAGGAACACATGGATAATTATAGATCATCCTGATGGTTCATTATGTTAGCTATCTGACGAATAGTTAGACGATGTATTTGTACTGTCACTGAAACCAAGTTATGAAGTTGGTTACTAGATGCCAAAGGCGACGAGCGCAAGGTAGTCTAATTGTACCATCCGACACAAGCTATAACGTAACGTTTTATGTAGGAATCACATACAGCATGCAGTGGAACCATATAAATAGAGGAAGTGGAGGGGTAGCTTACATAATTATGGAGTTGCACGTTGATTGCGGTGCAACGTCCGAATAGGTAAATGCATGCAAGCATTTGTTTGGTGAGAAGAGAAAAATCAAAACACACACGGCACACATAATTGTTAAAAATAAAGAGGTTTAAGGAATAATTAATTTGTGATATTAAAGAAGTCACATTGTATGACTGTTATATCAATGTACAGTTGGTTTTGAAGTCGTAGGTGCATCAGCGCACCAGAATATCTTTATGAAGTTCACATAAGGGTACAGCTTTATGGTTTAATATGACTTTATTATGATTTTATTTTTGTTTGTTTGTGGATTGTGGAAGTAAATTTTTGTTTGCTTTGTTTTTATGGTTTTGGGATTGTTTTTGTGTTTGAAGCCATGATTTTATTTACTGAATTAAAGTTTTAGAATAGAGTTGTGCCTTATCATTGTAGAGTTGATACCTTATAGCCTCAAATCCAAAATATGCACTGCTCATTTGGGGGAACGGCACGCGCCTGAGACCTGATGCTAGCTGGAGGCAGATGCATATTTACCATCGAGATTACTCACATGGGTACAGTATACAGGGCTGAATGACCACGATGTCGAAGTACCTCAAATGAAGAAACAACGTCATACTTCGTCTATTCCTCTTGTCTCTCAGCGCGAGACAAGAAGTAAGAAGGACATACACAAAAGCCTTACATTTGGTTGATTTAGCGGAGGGTTCACCTTGGAGAAAATCTCGAATATCAGCCTATTTATTATAGACAGAAATATTTGAAAGACTAATTCTGCTTTCTTCTTCATTACCCCTCAGGGGTCACATCTTGTGGGACGTGGGTTGGCGACCACGGGACCCCAGCTGAGTCCGGCATTGCTTCCACTTACTTGTGTCAAGCTCCTCTCCGTCTTCTTTCCTGTCGACCTCCCTTGGTCAACTCTTGTTCTTTTCCGACCCCAACGGTATTAGGGTATCCGAGGCCTCGGGAGTCTCTTCCTTTCCCGCCTTAATTGACCCTTGCCTTATCTTTTCTGATACCCTCCTTCTGTGAGGGGACAGCTTTTTTTTCTTTCCATGTTATCTCCTGCCTTTTGCACAAGGCCCTCAAGGAGGCAGGGTGTGTGTAGCCTCACCATTTCTGGTTCACCCTGGATATTGCTACACCCTCAGGGGCTCACGGTTGGTGAGTTCGGGAGTTGGCAACCCCGAAGGATTCCTGAGCTAGGTCCGGTTATTCCCCTTTTATCCATTACCTCTGGCGCGGACCCTCTCCTCTTTCACTCTCCTGTCTGCCTTTCATGGCTCTCCTTCCTTCCAAGTCCCTCAATCCGCATTCTTCGAGGGTTGAGGGCATTTCTTTTCATCCTGTCCTTTATTTGCCTTATTCTCCTTTTGTTTTCCATTTCTTCTTCTAGTATATAAGTTAGTAGTTAGTTTTAGTTATAGTTTACATTTCATTATCATCTTCATGATCACCCAACCATTAGGGGCCGATAACCTAGATGTTAGGCCCCTTAAAACAACAATTATCATCATCATCATCATTATCATCATCATCATCATCATCATCATCTTTTTTCTTCTTCTTCCTCTTCATTGTGTGTATCTTACCTGTTATCGTTCCAGTTTTGTTGTTAATTCATTTGGGGGACTTGGGACACCTCGGTCATCAGACCCGTGTGATTGGGTGTGAATTGAACTTGTATTTGATGACTGTAGGGGTGGATGGAACTGCATTAGGAGCAGGGCAGGGTAGGCGCCCCGGGACTTGAATTAAGGTACTATCCCGGCATTTGGGTGAAGGGAGTGTTGAAAAGCCACGGGGAGAAACCACACTCTGGATAGCCGATGTCATCGGCGGGTTTTGCACCTACGATCTCCCGACTTGCTGCAGCTAAACAATTTCTATGTGGCAGGTGGTTTCAAGGCCAAATGCCCTTTCTGATGCCAAGCTAATGAAAAGTTAATGAGAGATTGATTGACAATGGACCAAGAGATGGAGTGAAGCGATCTGTGGCCTATTAGAAGGTACCGTCCCAGCATTTGCCTTAGAGTTTAAAATGGGAAACATCATTTTATTGACCGTTGTATGTGGGGTTTGAACCACTCGACAAGTCCGTATATAGCTTGGTTTCATAGACTAGAACGGCGTTCTGAACCTGTTTGAGAGTGTGACCACCACCATCATGCAATACCAAGTACCCGAGCATCATTAAATAAAAAATGATGATAATAATAATAATAATAATAATAATAATGCAGCAAGCATGCGCCTCTCTTTCCTTTTCCTGTCTCTCTCTCCCTTTGAAGTGCTGAAATATCTAGTGATTCACCGCTCACCAATCATGCTGCAACTGCTTGCGTGACTCGTGCAAATAAGATCGTTTACGTATGTACAGTCGAGTCGAATCAGCATCTTTCGCGTTACTCTTAAAGCAGGGATGTACAATTATGATTACTGATGATTAAAGTATAATATTTTACAAGATATTTTTTTGTGTGCTCGCGAGCCTTTTTTTTTTGCAACAATGGACCCTAATGTGAGAAGCGTCTTTTGCTAAAACGCCCCCCCCCCCCCTCTCCCCCTCCTGCCCCCCCCCCACTCCCTTATGAAGCTGTTGCTATTTTTAACCCAGCAGAAATCCCTCTACAAATATATTACAGTAAACTATGCAATCGAAGTATTCTAATTTATGCAATTATTTATTTATATAACAGTATTATGGTGCACAGACATAAGCCAATTACGTTTTTTCTTGACATAGCCTATCAAGTTGAATAATACAAATTGCATCAATGAAAGAAGGAGAGAAAAACAATACACAATTGAAGAACAAAAAGAAAAACTACAAAAGAAATTATGAAAGTAGTCTATGCATTACAGATTACAAAAAATACCGTACAAATGAAAAATGTAAAAATAAAAAAACTTCTACAAAACAGAGAGATAGAGAGTAAAGAGTAACCGGTATTCCACGATTAGATTTAGGTTTTTATGTGAAAATTATTTTCAAAAACCATAATAAACACGCATTAATTTATTTCTTGGAATAGAACAAAATTAATGTACGGCTTCATTGCGTCAGTCTTTTAATGAAGTGCTGAATCAACAAACAACGTATCTTCATGAAATGCCTCGGCTGATAATGTAAAATCATTTCTTACACTATCTACCTACTTCGATCCGTCACTTCATGACGAAACGCGTCAACTTGTGCAAATATCCCTTTTTACATCATATGCCGGCTTTTCATGAAGTGCCTAGGATCTTCATGAAATGACGGATTTCACTATCTGACTACGAGATATCCATTGATTCTGACAGAAACATCACCAGCCTACAGATTATACATGAGACATATACAGTATACACAACATGTACTGTACGTGTTTCAATACGAACGTGCATGCAGAGAGAATATAAAATGAACATTGTTTGTCACATTGATATTCTTTCTTTTATATGTACTCGATGAAATTGCTATATAATACAATACCTAGTTTGAACATAATAAAATGTGATAAATAGAAATATCGAAGAATAAACATTAATGAACACAGTGCCCTCTATCAAAATATGAATAAGAAGAAATAGCATAATAGAAGTATAATGTAGTGAGATTATTACTATCATAGATAATAGTGATAGAGATTTTTAAAACGGTGTAGTCAGCTATGATATATTTGTTATACTTAATTAGCCTACTGATGTTTAGCTAGTTAGTACTGTATAAGGGATGCGACCTAGAGCTGGTAGTTTGCTGTTCGTATTAGACAACCCAGTTAGTACTGCCCCCGTAAATTGAATTATTTAGGGACAAAATGAGAGTATTTTCCGTCCCCATGATAAAATTTAACTAGCAAATATAATTTCTGGATGTGTGACACAAGAGGGTCGTGTTACAAGCTCGACACTGTGGGAGAGCCCGATCACGTGATAGATTGCACAATGGACGCTTCTAGAAGGCTATTCTTAGCATAGCAACAGCGAGTTTGGAAATTAACATTATAAATATTGTTATAAATTATGCTATTGGATCCCAGACCAGAGCCAATGAGGAGAGGTCTTATTGAAGACGGGATCAACTTTAATTACACAACATGATGAAATTATGCATTTAGGCCCTTAGAAGAAGATTTTCTCATTTGGTAATGAAGAGAAAATTAAGAGAAATTATGTCTGATACTTTAAAAACCACAGATCGGCTAATCTACGCAGTAATAAGCATTAGTAATCTACGCGCTAAAATTATGGTGGGAGATTGATATGGCCGCCAAAAATTCGACTTGGAGGGGGAGATCCATGGATCGAGGTTCTTATTCCAGCAGACTTTGAAGAGTGAGGAAGTGATTTTCCTGGGTTAACGGAGATCCCAAAGCTTAGTCCGAGTGCGACGATTGTCGACTTGTGAAGACGCGAGGATAGCTAGGTGGAGCGTTAGAGAACACCGCACTTCCATTCTGTGTGAAGTTGCGAGGAACATTGTATTGATTATATCTCTTATAATATTGAGATTGGAAGTTAAATAAGTGAACATTTATCAAGAACAGGTCGCCTACTATATATTGTGGAAAGTCGAGCGCTTAAATATTCACCGTTTCGACAATATCAGCCTGTCCAGTTACATTTCCAAATGTGTTGGAAACAGAGCTGAAGATCATTATAAATTGCAACGTGAAGTTGGCAAACGCAGTTCAAGTGAACAGTGGTGGAGAACTTTTAGTATTGGCGCAACACATAAACATTAACAGAATGACTATTATTATTCTTCAAATATTATCATTCAACTTAATTAATATTGCTGATATGATGGACTAAACAGTCATGCGCCAGGGACATATTCAATAGCAGAAGTGAAGATACAACAATGGAGCTTCGTTAGACAACGTATTCTTGAATACAGACGTAGTGTACAGTCCATCTTGTGCATTTTCGTCAGTCTACGAATACTAATTTAACATCAATTAGCAATGGAAACGTTTCATTCACCATTTATATGAATATTTCCATAATTATATTCCAATGATGAAGCTGATACATATTTACGACGGAGAATGGACACTTTACAGAAGAGATTTGTCAAGATGCTAGGGAAATGTAACCCAGCAACCCAGAAGAATTTGCCAGAAGGATGTCTTTCGAGCCCAGGCGAATGTTGGTAAATTCCAGGGAGAGACGTTTCTTATCTCGGAGGTCGCAGATCCAAGGTTCGAATGCAGATCCATATCAGTGTCTTGTACTGAGGAAACATCTAAAGTATTGTGGCAATACTTACATTGATCTTCAAGTTTTCGTCTAAATAAGGTATTAGTGTATCTCAATTGTTATATAGAGCTTGATTAGTTACATTCTGAGCAGCAATCTTATTCCATATGTTCGGCGATTTTATTACATATTTTTTTGTTTCCACATTTTTTGTATTTCAGTGCTTTTATGTATTTTACACTTCAGATGTGTGTTGAGATTTTTATGCTGCAAGATTATTTAGAAGATGATTGCATTTCATCCATTTTTCAATTTTATTCTACGGATCAGTTGTGGAACTGACATTAAAAATTTTGTTTGAGGAACCATATTGCCTCATAGGAGACTAGTCGTTTCGACTCTCGAATTTTAATAATTTCATTTAATCAAGTATTCTGACATTGTGTCATAGCTTCAAATTAAATTCTTATTAAATTTAATTTGAGCACTTTAATGTAACAACATATTACTTCAAGAAAAGAAGAAATATCGAATGATATTGTTATATCATTATTGTACATAAACTATCGACGATCTAAGAAATACTAGTCGTTTGATAAGAACGAAGTCTTAATTCCTATGGACATTCTTTGTGTAGAGTGGAAAAACTTAAATACATTGACAAACCTTTCTTATTATCTGTAAAGCTAAGAGCTTTGTTCTTTTAATATGTTAGAGGAAATACCTTTTGATAGAAGATTATTCAAATCTTTGGCTAGGAATTCAAAGCTAGTTTATCCCGGTCAGGATTGAATTCCATCTGACACTATAAATAACGTGTGTGTTATTTTATCCTATTTGTGTAACATCAAGTCATTTTGTGGACCTGGTATTACAACGATAAACAATTTATAGCTAGACAAGTGAGATGAAACAGGAGTATTACTTTTATTACATGTATTTGCGACAGACGAGTTAACAGTTAATTATCTTGTATGGAGTAAACTTTAGGAGGTTAATCACGACTGTCTAATATCGTTCATTACAATTGGAAGTTTCGTTTGAAGAACTTACGTATGTATAATTGTAGTCCAGTAATCATGTGCAATGATACTGAGGGTCATGCCATTGTTGGAGAGAAATTCCTACATAAGATATGTTAATAACAATTAATCCCTTTTGATTATTGTTTAACATAGTAGATGATAATTGTTTATGCCATATACGAGGCACGTCCAGAAAGTAAGCTCCGTTTGGTAACTAAATTAAATTGTGTACAGATACAGAAAAAATATTTATTGCACAACATTCTACACCTCTTAAACTACCTTTTCACATAACTGCCGAACTTTTGCAGGCATTTGTCATAGCGTGGCACAAGTTTTTGGATACCTCTTCATAGAAGTTTGCCGCCGACCCGTAAACGAGAGTGAAGACTCCCCTTAAGATATCCTACTGTTTGGTCACTACTGTTAGGCAAATTGCGTGCTTACCAGGAGAACTGCGTATGTTTAGGAGTTCTCCTGACCACATACGCAATTTGCCTAACAGTGATGGCCAAACAGTAGGATATCTTAAGGGGAGTCTTCACTCTCGTTTACGGGTCGGCGGCAAACTTCTATGAAGAGGTATCCAAAAACTTGTGCCACGCTATGACAAATGCCTGCAAAAGTTCGGCAGTTATGTGAAAAGGTAGTTTAAGAGGTGTAGAATGTTGTGCAATAAATATTTTTTCTGTATCTGTACACAATTTAATTTAATTACCAAACGGAGCTTACTTTCTGGACGTGCCTCGTATATTGTTATATGAGGTTTTGTAGAGCTATGGAGTGCTCAGTCGAGGGAATTCCGCATTTTTAGGAAGTCATTGTTGTTCTTTGATTAAAAAAATGCCTTGTATCATGATAAGAGCCGTTGTATACAAGTAGTCCAGTTCTTATGAATTAACGATTTAGCTGTGTTAACAGGAGGGTTTCAGCGGAAAAGCAACATGAGAAAGATTGTCTACTCACGTCTATAATAGTATTATTAAATTTTTATTAAACCCGAATTTATGTAATTAAGTACAGTTCACCTTAATCAGTCGACTGTATTATACTGATATGATAAATGAAACCTATATAAGACGAGGTGTACGCAGTATATTAAAACTACAGAACGTTAAAGAAAGAGTGGTTATGTGAAAAACCAGTGTATATATTTAGTTAAGAATTATATCGTAACCGAGAAGTTAGAATCTCGAAAGTGTCGCGTTAGCAACACTAGATAATGGATATTATGATAAACATATTACATGTAAAATAATTTTGTGGAAATGATTTAATTAGTTAAACAATTTAATAGGATTTATCAATCAATTGTTTTGGAATAGAGTGTGTTTATGAGCGGTTGTTTTGGGAATGAATGATTGTTTACTGTTAAGAGCATATGTGGAACCGAATTGGTCTAGAACAATCCGGAGTGCGAATGAAAGAGTGTATAATTTTTTTTAGAATGATTGGTTAAGAAACAGGGCAGTTATATGAACTTTTGTAAGATCTAAATGTTAATTTTTTCGTGTTTTCTAAATGCACACATGCAGCCTCTCTGGGCTAGCAAGCATGATTCACCGTTAGCTCTGGGGAGCGATGACATAATATTTAAGCAGGTGTAGACTCACAGCCTTCTGTTTATTGTATAAACCAGTTTTGAGTACGGCATGGTGCCGATATTTCATTGATAAAACCAAGTTTCTGCACGTGCGTTCTGCAAACGCAGACTTGTGAATGAAACCATGTGTATGGAATGCCATTCAGAGGCTTCACTAAACGTTTTTATTTCTACGCTGTGTAGGCCTATATCAAGCCAAGATTTATACTCATAATTTTAATACAGCATTGTATTAAGATGTAGAATTGAAAGGAGGTGTGAATGTGTGCGTGTTTTTAATTTTAATGTTAATTGTTAAATTCATTTGTTGTTATTTTGTTTATAGTAGATTAGTTTACCTTTTTGTTAATACATTTGTTCAGATTGTTTTCCATTGTTGTTGGAGTGATTCATTTTAAATATAAGGAGCAGAGTATTGTGGATATAGTATAGGCGAAGCTGAAGTCCCAGTCCCCGAGGTAAGTAAAGGTGAGTGCCCCGTGTAGTTGGTTGTTGATCAACAATATTCTTGTAACTGCTGTCTGTAAATCCCTAAAGACCATGTTGGAAGCGATTTCTAATGTTGTATATGCCGGAGCAGTTAGAAATAGGCAATCCAGCGGGGACAATGGATATTCCAACAGGATCCTTTCCGGATTATCGGGTACAGTAGGAATGGCGCCTTATAAACTTTGGGGCTACGAAATTAGCTTCGTAGTGTCTCTAAAGGAAATTGGTTTGAACATTTCTATTGAAAGAAATAATTACCAGACTCGTGGGATGTCTTATCCAATTTCGGATGGATGTGGGTGTAATTATATAGGCTTAATTTAAATTAATATTAGGAAGGTTACACTAAGATAAAGATCAGATCTTAGAAACCTGAGAGAGGTGTAATAGGTAGACAGTTTCGAAAAACGACCTACGATCTGATATCTATTTTATTTTACCGGTACATGACGATTGCTAAGGTCATGTGTAAAACTAAAGCTAACTTGTTTTGATGATTGTAATAGTAGAATTTTCTTTGTGGTAGTATATTTAAAGTGAATCACGGGAGAACAAACATTTTGAGTGAGTTTATTCAACATAGGGTGTACTTTAAGTTAATGCTAAGGAAATTTTAAGTTACTTTTAGACATTAAGGTGCTCAAAAATATATATGTAATAGGACGTTGCTCAGATGTTGTTATTTTGCTCTGTTGCTGTTTATGTCTCTATAGCATTATATAATATTGCAATGGCAAGTGAGGATGTGAAGAAAATGTTAGAGGAGATGCAGATGAAGCTGCAAGAAAGTATGCAGCAGAGTTTAAATGTTGTTGAAGGTAAGATAAAGGATAATTTATCTGCGAGTATGGTAGATATGCAAGGCAAATTTCAGGAAGCCAAGCAGGACCTTGAACAGCTGAAGCGGGAACGAAAGGAGGACCTTAACACAGTGGTTGTCAAAGTTGTTGATTCTCTTTCAGATAAAGTTGCAGAAAGTGTTAAAGAGAGTTTCAAAACTGAAATTCAGGAAGTTCAGACTTCTTTAGAGGGTTTGCATACTAGTGCCTCTAAAATGGTTGCAAATGTCACGCGATTACAGGCCAGCTCGAAGCAGATACAGGACGATGTAAGTGGTGTACGAACAGAGGTCGGTACTGTCCAGAGTAAAGTCGATACAGTCCAAGTAGATGTATCCACTGTCCGATCCAAAGTAGACTCAGTACAAGCAGATGTGTCTAATGTACAGTCCGATATTGGTAATGTTAGGTCAGATGTATCCAATGTCCAAGCTAAAGTAGATACAGTCCAAACCGATGTCACTAATGTTCAGGTTGACATAAATAACATGCAGTCAGATGTCACTAATGTACAGTCTGACATAGGTAAACTACAGACAGAAGTTAATACGGTATTTGTAGATGTATCAAAAGTCCAAGTGGACATCAATAAGATTAGACAAGAGGTAGAGGCGTCTAAAGAATTATGTACACAGAATATAACTGCTTTAACGACACTTTTTGTTAACGATGCAATAAAAACTACAGCTTCTCTGGTCGAATTAAAAGGTAACGTAGAAACTTTACGAACACAGGTTATCGACCATAATAGAATTCTTAAGGCAGATATTGAGGAGGACATAGCTGAAATGTTAAAAGCTAATGTAGTTGTATGGAAAGACGAATGGAACAAATCTAGTGGGGAACATGTTAAGCAAATACAAGATAATATAGAAAAGAAATTAGCCAGTACCCAAGTAGAAATTAATAGAGAGGTTATTGAAGTAAGAACAGATTTAGGTAAGAGGATTGATACGCTCACTGAAAAACAAGTAGAGGATAGAACTCAATCTAGTCAGGATGTGCTAGCTTTGAAAGAATCGTTAGAGAGTAAAACTAAAACGATAGTGGAACGATTAAACAAGGTTGTCACTAACGTTAATACCATGAGTGTGGAGAAGACTAATGAACTAGAAGAATTATCCAAGAAGTTACAAAATCTTAAACTAGGAGATGTTGCCAAGCTTGAGACGTATAAGGAAGATTTAAAGACCGAAATAGGACAACAGTTGAAGAAGATTATCGCTGAGATAGAAGAAAAGGAAAGGGAGAAGACAGATCTTGATGATTCAAGGAATCAGACTAGAAGAAATAGCCTAGAAGTGGAAGAAAGGGAAATCAGGCCGGAAGAAAGATTATTCAGGTTTACGGAAGGTTTAGAGGAGAGGAGTAAAGAGCCCGAAAGTTACAATAGAGATTTTCGACAAAACCTTCAGGATTCATATCCGAAGAACGTGACGGTCATAAGAAACTTTGAAGACAAACCGCGTACGTTCAGCAACTTAGATAGTTTCACACAGATAGAGTATATTAGAAATCTCAAAGATTACTTTATCGAAGCGCATATTCCAAGAGAGAGGGAAATGAAGATCGTAGAACGCTTTTTATCAGATGGGCCACTTGAATGGTTCATAGCCTTCAGATATACCTTCATGAACGTCGATGAATTCGCAGAAACACTAATAAAGCGTTTTTGGTCTATTGAAGAACAAAACTCCCCACGCGCAGAAGTATACTCACGAAAATACTCAGGAACTCTTCCTACACGCTACGCAGACTTCTTCACGAGTCAGTTAGCCAGGCTCAGATTTCTTCAACCCCCGTTACCTACAGCTCAGTTGATAGACGCGATAGCCAGGATGCTCCCTGTTTAAGTCAGACGTCTAATTATCTCGTCAGGGATCAACGATCTAGCAAGCATGGACGAATTGCTCAGAAAACTCGATTACACGAGCCCTATGCCAAACGTTGTTGCGAAGAACCAAAGGCAAGAATACAAAGACATTAACACAGTATATCTTGACCAAACACAACAGACAGACGATCCGAAAGAACCAGAAAAGGGAAATATTGGTCCTGAAAGGAATAATTATTTCAGGGATCGTAGACCAGAACCCAGATATAGGAGATTCCGTAGAGGTCGGCCATACCAGCAACAGCAAGGATGTAATAACGATAATAGCAATGGCAACCGTAGAAGTGGTTATTATCACAACAATAATAACTACCGATATAACAATAACGGTTATAACAGAAATAATTATAGGAATAACCAGAACTATAATCGTAACAGAAACTCCCAAGATGAAATAATGACGAAGGAGAAGTATGATGAACGTCATAAGGTAGGACAAGAATATCTTAAAGATTTAAGAGACAAGGAAAATGGGAATGGTGATAAAAGGGATTTGAGTGTCAATTCCAAACCAGGCACCAGAAAGGAGAAGGTAATGGAAATGGTTCTCATAGACGATATGGAGGGACCATTTCGTTGACCAAAAGAAGTAGAAGAGAGAAGAGGATATGCTGCTACACAGAACCAAGAAAAGAAGAAGAAGAAGACATTGAGAACCAAGAAAAGAAGAAGAAGAAGACGTTGAAGAAGAGAAGAATAAAAGAAGAGGAATGGGTCAGATGAAGATAACTGCAGTAAAACCAAGAAGAAAGACCGCTCAGCATAACTAATGCTTATGAGAATAACTGTTATGAGTTGTTTGATGATGAAAACAACGTTATTCTAGGAAAATTCAACGCTAAAAATTTGAAGAAGTATCATAAGAAAATAGGCTAAAATAATTCAATATACGAGTTCAAGTGACATATCAAAAGTCTTGAATTAGTATGATTAAACACAATTTGCAACTGTTTTTAACTTGAGATGACGGAGGAATTCACCCGTAAATTGAATTATTTAGGGACAAAATGAGAGTATTTTCCGTCCCCATGATAAAATTTAACTAGCAAATATAATTTCTGGAAGTGTGACACAAGAGGGTCGTGTTACAATCTCGACACTGTGGGAGAGCCCGATCACGTGATAGTTTGCACAATGGACGCTTCTAGAAGGCTATTCTTAGCATAGCAACAGCGAGTTTGAAAATTAATATTATAAATATTGTTATAAATTATGCTATTGGATCCCAGACCAGAGCCAATGAGGAGAGGTCTTATTGAAGACGGGATCAACTTTAATTACACAACATGATGAATTTATGCATTTAGGCCCTTAGAAGAAGATTTTCTTATTTGGTAATGAAGAGAATATTAAGAGAAATTATGTCTGATACTTTAAAAACCACAGATCGGCTAATCTACGCAGTAATAAGCATTAGTAATCTACGCGCTAAAATTATGGTGGGAGATTGATATGGCCGCCAAAATTCGACTTGGAGGGGGAGATCCAAGGATCGAGGTTCTTATTCCAGCAGACTTTGAAGAGTGAGGAAGTGATTTTCCTGGGTTAACGGAGATCCCAAAGCTTAGTCCGAGTGCGACGATTGTCGACTTGTGAAGACGCGAGGATAGCTAGGTGGAGCGTTAGAGAACACCGCAATTCCATTCTATGTGAAGATGTGAGGAACATAGTATTGATTATGTCTCTTATGATATTGAGATTGGAAGTTAAATAAGTGAACATTTATCAAGAACAGGTCGCCTACTATATATTGTGGAAAGTCGAGCGCTTAAATATTCACCGTTTCGACAATATCAGCCTGTCCAGTTACATTTCCAAATGTGTTGGAAACAGAGCTGAAGATCATTATAAATTGCAAGGTGAAGTTGGCAAACGCAGTTCAAGTGAACAGTGGCGGACAACTTTTAGTATTGGCGCAACACATAAACAATAACAGAATGACTATTATTCTTCTTCAAACATTATCAATCAACTTAATTAATATTGTTGATATGATGGACTAAACAGTCATGCGCCAGGGACATATTCAATAGCAGAAGTGAAGATACAACAATGGAGCTTCGTTAGACAACGTATTCTTGAATACAGACGTAGTGCACAGTCCATCTTTTGCATTTTCGTCAGTCTACGAATACTAATATAACATCAATTAGCAATGACCGGGTGAGTTAGCCGTGGTCGTTACGGCATGACTAATGGCAGTCGCTCACATCCGGGAGGTGAGGAGGTTCAAATCCCCCCGCCGGCAACCTTGAAGATGGTCTTCTGTGGTTTCCCATCTTCCTTCCAGGCAAATGCCGGGTTTGGTCCCTAACTATAGGCCACAGCCGCTACCTTCCAACTCCTCGCCCTTCCCTTCCAACTTTCCTCCCCAACGGTACTTGTAGCTCACCCATTGGGTGTCCGTCACGAAGCAGCTACAAAACTGGCGAGTCGAACATGTCCTCGGACACTCCCGGCACTAAAAGCCATACGCTAAAAAAATAGCAATGGAAACGTTTCATTCACCATTTATATGAATATTTCCATAATTATATTCCAATGATGAAGCTGATACATATTTACGACGGAGAATGGAGACTTTACAGAAGAGATTTGTCAAGATGCTAGGGAAATGTAACCCAGCAACCCAGAAGAATTTGCCAGAAGGATGCCTTTCGAGCCCAGGCGAATGTTGGTGAATTCCAGAGAGAGACGTTTCTTATCTCTGAGGTCGCAGATCCAAGGTTCGAATGCAGATCCATATCAGTGTCTTGTACTGAGGAAACATCTTAAGTTTTGTGGCAATACTTACATTGATCTTCAAGTTTTCGTCTAAATAAGGTATTAGTGTATCTCAATTGTTATATAGAGCTTGATTAGTGACATTCTGAGCTGCAATCTTATTCCATATGTTCGGCGATTTTAATACATATTTCTACGTTTCCACATTTCATGCATTTCAGTGCTTTTATGAATTTTACACTTCAGATGTGTGTTGAGATTTTTATGCTGCAAGATTATTTAGAAGATGATTGCATTTCAACTATTTTTCAATTTTATTCTACGGATCAGTTGTGGAACTGACATTAAAAATTTTGTTTGAGGAACCATATTGCCTCATAGGAGACTAGTCGTTTCGACTCTCGAATTTTAATAATTTCATTTAAACAAGTTTTCTGACATTGTGTCATAGCTTCAAATTAAATTCTTATTAAATTTAATTTGAGCACTTTAATGTAACAACATATTACTTCAGGAAAAGAAGAAATATCGAATGATATTGTTATATCATTATTGTACATAAACTATCGACGATCTAAGAAATACTAGTCGTTTGATAAGACCGAACTCTTAATTCCTATGGACATTCTTTGTGTAGAGTGGAAAAACATTAAGACATTGACAAACCTTTCTTATTATCTGTAAAGCTAAGAGCTTTGTTCTTTTAATATGTTAGAGGAAATAACTTTTGATATAAGATTATTCAAATCCTTGGCTAGGAATTCAAAGCTAGTTTACCCTGGTCAGGATTGAATTCTATCTGACACTATAAATAACGTGTGTGTTATTTTATCCTATTTGTGTATCATCAAGTCATTTTGTGGACATGATATTACAACGATAAACAATTTATAGCTAGACAAGTGAGATGAAACAGGAGTATTATTTTTATTACATGTATTTGCGACAGACGAGTTAACAGTTAATTATCATGTTGTGGAGTAAACTTTAGGAGGTTAATCACGACTGTCTAATATCGTTCATTACAATTGGAAGTTTCGTTTGAAGAACTTACGTATGTATAATTGTAGTCCAGTAATCATGTGCAATGATACTGAGGGTCATGCCATTGTTTGAGAGAAATTCGTACATAAGATATGTTAATAACAATTAATCACTTTTGATAATTGTTTAACATACTAGATGATAATTGTTTATGCCATATATATTGTTATATGAGGTTTTGTAGAGCTATGGAGTGCTCAGGCGAGGGAATTCCGCATTTTTAGGAAGTCATTGTTGTTCATTGATAAAGAAAATGCCTTGTATCATGATAAGAGCCGTTGTATACAAGTAGTCCAGTTCTTATGAATTAACGATTTAGCTGTGTTAACAGGAGGGTTTCAGCGGAAAAGCAACATGAGAAAGATTGTCTACTCACGTCTATAATACTATTATTAAATTTTTATTAAACCCGAATTTATGTAATTAAGTACAGTTCACCTTAATCAGTCGACTGTATTATACCGATATGATAAATGAAACCTATATAAGACGAGGTGTACGCAGTATATTAAAACTACAGAACGTTAAAGAAAGAGTGGTTATGTGAAAAACCAGTGTATATATTTAGTTAAGAATTATATCGTAACCGAGAAGTTAGAATCTCGAAAGCGTTGCGTCAGCAACACTAGATAATGGATATTAAGATAAACATATTACATGTAAATAATTTTGTGGAAATGATTTAATTAGTTAAACAATTTAATAGGATTTATCAATCAATTGTTTTGGAATAGAGTGTGTTTATGAGCGGATGGTTTGGGAATAAATGATTGTTTATTGTTAAGAGCATATGTGGAACCGTATTGGTCTAGAACAATCCGGAGTGCGAATGAAAGAGTGTATAAAAATTTTTAGAATGATTGGTTAAGAAACAGGGCAGTTATATGAACTTTTGTAAGATCTAAATGTTATTTTTTACGTGTTTTATAAATGCACACATGCAGCCTCTCTGGACTAGCAAGCATGATTCACCGTTAGCTCTGGGGAGCGATGACATAATATTTAAGCTGGTGTAGACTCACAGCCTTCTGTTTATTGTATAAACCAGTTTTGAGTACGGCATGGTGCCGATATTTCATTGATAAAACCAAGTTTCTGCACGTGCGTTCTGCAAACGCAGACTTGTGAATGAAACCATGTGTATGGAATGCCATTCAGAGGCTTCACTAAACGTTTTTAATTCTACGCTGTGTAGGCCTATATCAAGCCAAGATTTATACTCATAATTTTTAATACAGCATTGTAGTAAGATGTAGAATTGAAAGGAGGTGTGAATGAGTGCGTGTTTTTAATTTTAATGTTAATTGTTAAATTCATTTGTTGTTATTTTGTTTATAGTAGATTAGTTTACCTTTTTGTTAATACATTTGTTCAGATTGTTTTCCATTGTTGTTGGAGTGATTCATTTTAAATATAAGGAGCAGAGTATTGTGGATATAGTGTAGGCGAAGCTGAAGTCCCAGTCCCCGAGGTAAGTAAAGGTGAGTGCCCCGTGTAGTTGATTGTTGATCCACAATATTCTTGTAACTGCTGTCTGTAAATCCCTAAAGACCATGTTGGAAGCGATTTCTAATGTATTATATGCCGGAGCAGTTAGAAATAGGCAATCCAGCGGGGGCAATGGATATTCCATCAGGATCCTTTCCAGATTATCTGGTACAGTACCTCATTAAGTAACGATAAGATGGTGTAATAAAGCCCTCTGAAACCATAGCTACTTTAAGCCTATTTTCATTTATGACAAAAAAATAGGCTTATGAGATCATCTTCGATCCGTGTGTGTTTATGTGTGTGCGTCCGTGTGTGTGTCCCCCAAAATAACTTCTAAACGGCTGGAGCGATTTCTATGAAACTCGGTAAGGTCATAGTACTAATTTGGCTGACCCCGACCGTCTCCTTGAAATAATATTACGTCTCACCAATCCAACATGGCGGCTGTGCGAAATATTTCACCGGCATTCTGTATCTCCGAAACTGTTACACATATCACCCAGAAATTTTGTACGGTGATACAGGGCGCTACTAGACTTTCACCTTGGTCACTTTCAAAAAACTGTTAACTACAAAATGAATATGACAGCAAAGCGAAGTTGAAACATTTAAATAGACTTTTCTCGCGATTTAACCAACCGAACGCAGTGAAACTTTGTACAACAAATGACTATAAAAATTGCAATGCCATGACATCTAATTTGATTCAATTGTTTACATAACCTCAAGAAAGTGGCTGTGCGAAATTTTAAAATTAAGTTTCTATTTCATGTGTTCTAATCATGCTATCGAAATCAATGTTTGAATAATGAACGTACACTATAATCCTCATCTAATAGTAAATAACTGTATGGCCTACATATATTGAAATCCAACATGGCGACCATCCAAAATATTTAGACGGTTCTCAACATCTATTAATCTATGACAACAATCAAATTGAAATTCTGTATGTGCATAGAGGCTATTAACATAAGTGCACCTAATCTGGTGAGCACTAATATAACAACGCAGCGACGCGGAATTTAAATATTCAAATGGACGTTTCTCGCGATTTAACCATCTGAGCGCTGTGAAACGTGGTACGGTATATGCTTATATACATTTTAATCCAGTAGCATCCAATTCTATTAAAATGTTTTCATAACCACAACATGGCGGCTGAGCGAATTTTAAAATCTCGCTCTTATTTCTTGTGTCCTAATCATGCGAATAAAGTTTGAATAAAACACGTACACAATAATCTTCATGTAACAGTACATAACTCTAAGGTCTATACAGTACATAAAAATTCAACATGGTGACCATCCGAAATATTTAGATGGTTCTCAATATCTACGAATCTAT
This sequence comes from Meconema thalassinum, assembly GCA_946902985.2. Taxonomy (NCBI): domain Eukaryota; kingdom Metazoa; phylum Arthropoda; class Insecta; order Orthoptera; family Tettigoniidae; genus Meconema; species Meconema thalassinum. The sequence continues at coordinate 1,101,400,930 of OX336389.2, read as the reverse complement.
TACAGCAATCAAACTGAAAATTTGTATGTCGATAGATGCAATTAATATAAGTAGAATATTTGAAAATTGGCTATTCATTTCTTCACGGAACTATTTTTTACAGAGCGGTTTTACATGATTAGTACTTGTTATGGCTATAGGGTGAATGTCGTGTGAGTCTTTCTTACCGAACTTTGCGACATGGTAGTGATTCAGTGCAGCCATTTGAAACAACTTTTAAATATTACAGTATGCTAAGTAAGTTGACTATTTGAAGAGATTATATTGGTCATCTTGCTGAGTATTATAGTTTTGTTTGTAAATTTCAAATTGTTCATTGGTGGTAATTCCTTTGTATTTATGTGCTGAAGTGCTATTAATTTAAGTGTTACATTTGCAATCTTCAGGCATGGTCTTGGAACGGCATGGTAAGTTGTTCTGTAACAGTTGGTAGTTTTATTGCGTGAGGTGAATCAGTCTGATGTGCATTAACATACTTTGTTTGTACTTACGCACACATTATTGCCACGGTAGATTTTTAAGGTGTATGCCTCTCACCAAGGCGGTCCGGGTTCGATTCCCGGTCAATGCATGTGAGATTTTCGAAGTGAAATGCCATGTCCTGTGGTTCGGATTCCACGTAAAAAGGAGGTCCCGTGGCTCATGATCTCGAGATTAACGGTCACGTTAAACTACAAGCTTGCTTTTTTTAGATTTTTAAGGTTGTTGAAATTCTCTTGAAGCGTAGTAAAATATATCATAGGGTCATTGTCCATAGTAATTATAATAGCGTCGGCTGTACAAATAAATATTTAACTACATTTCAAGGTTTCGTACCAGTCGTTTACAAATAGGTTATCTAGTGTAAGTGAGATAATATTACCTTGAGAGATACCATGTTTTCCTTGTGATGAACACTAATAGAGACATTTCCTTATTTTTGAAATACTTCCAAATAGTTAATGAGGTGTGCCTATGTCTAGTAACTAACCAAAGAATTTGTTCTTGTTTATCGTGACAGATGCTTAAGAAAAGCATCATACTACACTTGTTCTTATTCAGAGTATTATTTATTATACTGATAAATCCAGTCAAATGTAGTTGAGTACTCTTCCCATCCTAATACCACTTAGATGTTCCTTTAAAATATAATATTTATTTAGGACATTGCTTAGTCATTTTTCAATAATTCTGTCTAAGATTGATTGTATGCATTTGGATCTCTAGTTACCAAAGTTATCACCATTCGGATTTATAGGTTTAATAATTGAGTATTTTAGATAGGGGTTATTACAAATAATCTGTTCATAAAGTGTGCTTAGTTATGTACAGTTGTTTGAGAGCAGCTTAATATCGATCAATCGTATATCGCCCGCACCGGATGATTTGTTTAGTATTAATAAATTAATCATTATCTCTATTTGAGATTCATACGTTTCAAGTAATATGAAAAGAATTAATTGACATATTCACTAACACATTTCGTCAAAATATGTGATAACACCTGCACAACACCTGTACGGAAACGGAACATACATCGCTCGGGCAGCTAAGTGCACAATCCCCAATTACCAGACCATTTCATAACATTCACCTAATCACACTAAGCAAACAACTTTGGAAGTCAATCACCAATATCAATATCTCTTCAAAATATCACATATATTGACAAGTTGTGCTAGTAGAATCACTACTGCAACTAAATAAGTGTATATATTTAAATACGCATACTTATAAACATAGATTTAATAGCTTAAGTGTATAGGAACTGATAATGATCGTTGGACGATCGAAACTGGTCAGTCAAATGTATTTATCATTCTCATGCATTATCTTTTTTAAGATTAGGGAAATACCCTTTAAAATTTGGTACAATAGTGTTGACCGACTGAAAAAAACCATTCAATTTCGATTACTAAGCCAACGCTGAACAAGAAGTTCCGTGAAGAACTATACAGCCTACTTTTCATGCCAATGATTATTCTACAGTATATGAACCTATCTAGAATAATGACGAAATTAAGTTGGTAATATCGAAATATCTAATTAGTTCAAAATATACCTGGTATAATGTAGCCTAATAGAGCACTACAGTTGGCAGCCCTGGTGACTGAATATATTCTTAGTTCCACCTCTTAAGGTACAGAATACAAAATTTGGTTGAAGTCCAATGGACGTTACATGCAGTTAGACACTGGATCTATCAGCACGCGTAAAAGCATGTTGCCAACAATACCATGCGTGTGCTGGTCAGAAATAATCTGAATTATTATGATATCTTGTTGTGCCAATTTTGGATGAAATCCATTTGTTAGTATAGAAGTTACATGTATTTTAAAATTGGACATATCAGCAGGCATATAATCATGTTGGCAGCACTGCCTTGTATTAATTACTCCAAATTAATCTAGAATGTCAGGTGCTATACGTCTGCAAAGTATAGAGCTGTTGGCTTGCATACTTTCTGATATATTGATATTAGGGTAAAAAGAATATAGACAGCATTTATTAACAGTTGGCAGCCCTGATTGCTCTTAACAATACTTATAGTCATATCTGTTATGGTACACATATCACATACGAAATTTGGTTGAAATCCAACTGATAGTATAGAAGTTACATGTATTTAAAAATTGGTACTATCAGCAGGCTTATAATCATGTTGGTAGAACTGACGTATATAAGTTACTCCAAATTAATCTAAAATGTCAGAATATACGTGTGCATATGATAGTTTAAAGCTGTTGGCTTGCATACTTTCTGATATATTGGTATTTGGATAAAGAAAAATAGAGAGAGCAATTATTAACAGTTGGCAGCCCTGGTGGCTCTTAAGAATACCCTCAGTCATATCTGTTTATGTACAGATATTACATACAAAATTTGGTTGAAATCCAATTGATAGTGTAGAAGTTATATGCATTTAAACATTGGACTTATCAGAAGGCTTAAAATTATTTTGGCAACACTGTTATGGTTAGCCTCCTGGAAATTAAACTGAAGTAGTATTATCTACATGTGTGCCAATTTTGGAATAGCTCCCATGCATACCTTGCAAGATATCCAACATGGAGCTCAAATTTCTAGTGCGTTTTTTCAGCAGTTGGTAGCACTGACATCATTTTCAAATATGGATGTGAGCTATTCCGGTGCACATCTTTACTCATACTAAATTTGGTTTTGATTGCTGCAGCCGTTTAGGAGTTGATAGGGGGGGGGACACACACACAGCCAGACAGACAGAAGGACAGACAGACAGACAGACAGACAGAAGGACAGACAGACAGACACACATTTTCCCGGATCGATCTCATAAGTCTACTTTTTCCTCATTTTTGCAAAATGTGAAAAGTAGGCTAAAAATGGCTTCAAATACAATAATAATATATGAAAGTGTGCTTATGAGTTATTTTCGGCAATGGTTTAATACACAATGTCCCTTTCATTCCTTGATATTTGCAGCATGATTCGCCGAAATAATTCCCATAGGTGCTGTCTCACTCAGTCACACAGTGTTGCTCGCAATTCACACGATTCTCTTTCTCCTCCATTTATTTGCACTGTTATAAAGGCGCACTCATTATCAGGCTAAGCTCCCTGGTCTTTGGAGGAGGAGAATGTTCGGCACTGACACATCTGGGGCGAGGAGACTGGGGAAGTAGAAGAAGGTTGTACTGTTCATCCACTGGATATAAGATGGTAGAGTTTTATTAGTTTCTACCTCAAAGTATCTACAAACGAAAGAGATTTTTCTCTCATGACAAATATCAACACAAACAAAATTTATTGCTTTGTGAAATGAGAGTGGAGAAGGAGGATGTTTGCAACCACCCCCGGTCTAATACTCAGAAACATCTGCAATGTATTTGTAAATGAAACATCGCTCAGAGTTTATACCAACATCGCTAAATGGGAACGAAAACCTGCTGGGTTCTGCATACTGTATAAGAGATAAAACAAAGTACCACGAGTGTTTACTGAGACTAGTAGTTGCGAATATTTCAAGAGTATACCAATAATGAATGCAGAAGGGGTATTTTATGAACCAATACGTTGGATTAGACTGATCCTATTGGAGCTAATGTCGATGTTCGGGGGAAGGCCAACATGTAAACAAAACTGGTTGCATGAAAACAAAACGGCAGTCATCTTCAATCGGGTGGCGGCCATGATGGGCTATCAGGGTTGCCATTCTGTGAGTGTGAAATATCCATAAATTTCCCCTCATTTTTTTAATCCTCTAGATTTGAGTTTTGGCACCAAATGGTCTATACGGTAAGCAAAACGCTTTACCGTGGTGACTAAGTGCTGGTCATTTTGAATATTTACGGGGGATATTAATGTGAGAGTACCATCCAGCCATTTCTCCCTTCTATTTGTCCCAGCAATCATTTATGCTACCCTCATATATGTTGCCTCTTACTTATACATCAATAATCCTGAATCTTGCCAACTCTCACTTCTATAGAGCAAGGTCGGTTTAATTACTGAGCGATGTAGGGAGAGTTTCGACGCTACACTAACTTCTTTCTTACAAAATACTGCATATTGAAACTGAAAACTCACTTAGTTGGTTTTCCTACTCCCTGACTATTTATTTTTCCATACTACTATCCTGTGAGAATACACAGTCTAAGTATCTAAAAAGATACACCTGCTCCAATTTATTTCCTCGTATCGGGTACCGGTATTCTATTTTGTTGTGTTTCTTCTCTGCCGACATAACCTTCGGTTTTAAAATGCTGATATTCATGGCAGGTTCCTTACATTTCTGTTTAAGTTCTAACACGTTGGTTTGCGAGATTTCGACGGTGTCTGAAATTCCAACCACGTTATCGTAATAAGCCAGACTGCTTACCTAGTTTCCATCTAAATGATTAGATTCTGACAGTTGTGAAAGCTTACAGCCTTTCTCCACTCCTGTATCAACTTTGAACCAAGCACTCACCCTACGATCAACTCTCACTTTAGCCTGATTATCAACATAAAATACTTTTCATTGACTCCGGCAGCCTTCTCTCGATACCTCGTAGCCTACACAGCAGAGGAATTACATTTAATAATTCAACTCTACAGGGATGTGCTGGCCCAACGGTTAAGCTGTTTGCCTCTCACCATGGTAGACCGCGTTCGATTCCCGTTCAAATCATGTGAGATTTTCGAAGTGAAATGCTATGTCCTGTGGTTCAAATTCCACGTAAAAGTGAGATCCTCTGGCTGATGAGCGTGAGATCAACGGTCACGTAAAGCAACAAGCCCCCTTTCGACTCTACAACTCTATAGTATAACTAAATTCAATAAATCACTCCTTTTCACAGCTTCACGGGTCTTTAATACATTCAATCTCACTAATATTCAATCTCGGTTAACGCTACCCAACACATCAAATACCTCGTTGCATTGTACCGACAATTTCCGAAGGACATAAACATGCTAGGTAGGAATTAAACAGAATTCTTGCCAGAATCATTAATCTCGATCAGCTAGTACGCCTAAAATAATCAACACAAATGTTTGAATGGCTTAGGGCCGTTTCCACCAACGCCAATTATCTCTTAATTCATCATTAAAGGTTGTTTGACTTTGCACGAGCATTCCATCAAACAGAAACGCTCGTTAACTTACCACTAACGAGGAATTACGTTAAATGGCCAAATCTCAAAACTCAACTCTCTAAAGCATCGATAAAGGGGAGGGAAACAGCCGTACTCTACCTCGTGTATCCCTCAATGGCGGTTTGTTTCCAAGTTTCACACGACATTTCTTCCATTTGAATATAAAATATGGTTATGACAATGAAATTATAAAATATCATACATGTTTAATACGAAGAAAGAAGAACACGGAAATAATAAAAAAAAACATATCCAAAGTGGGATTCGAAATTCTTCCAGCTCTGCATAATAAACGCGGAGTTTGCAACGCAACCGCTTACGCTACGGAGACAATGGAGGGAGAGTGTCCTACTTAGCTAATAAAACACAACAGCCAGTTCTTCTAAATACTTCGTTCATATCATTTTAAGCCTTTGCCACGAATGAGGTCTTCTGTATTTTCCTTTCATTATAATTTTTATATATATATATTTTTATTAATGCAGCCAATGGCCATGTACTTTTCTTTTCGGGACGGGTCAGGGAAGGGATATTGGAAGGAAATTGGCCGTGCACCTATTGAAAGGAACCGTCCCAGCATTTGCCTGGTGGTGAAAATGGGAAACCACGAAAGCAATTTTCAGGACGGCCGAAGCGGGATTCAAACCCACGCTCTCCCGATGCCAGCGAGGCACGAGGTAGCGCGTTTTATGTTCCATAAAATCTCAAGGAAGCATCGCTAACAATGATGAATGTACACGCTTCTTGATCAGTCCGCCATGTTTCTCCAGGATGAAACTGAGTCTAAGCATGCGCAAGAGCCGTAAGGGGCATTTAAGCAATTAGGAACCCAAATGGTCTCGTGAAATGCATCAATGATCATCTCGCATTATCTCTCGTATTGAAGTTAAATGGGAATTAACTAACTAGTCGTTAGTAAAGAATTGGTGAAAACGGTCCTAAGTACTTTAAATATAGAAATTGAAATACATATACTACTTGTAGATTCAAAGAAATTTACTCTAGTCTATAAGCAATTTCAGAATTGAGACATTGAATTTTTAACGGCATGAATCCAACTATCTGTCAATGATTGCCATTCAGCTCGGGATTGGTTGACTTTTCGCTAACATAATATAATATGAAAATTCGTCAATATCATTAAGATCTTGTAACTGGTAACTCAAAATATTGATGGAAAACACTGACACGATCAGTTACTACCCAGATCAACAAAGAAAAAGCTTTGTAGGTCCTAATTGAAACACAATGAGGAATAATTTTAGCCGCTAATTTCTTGTTTCTAGGCATTGCACCCACTGTTGGGATTCTACTTCGTCCATTGTGTACTTCACGTAGCTCTGTCAGCACCATTGAAATGCTGATTCAAAATTCACAGCTACTTCCACACGTCACTCCGTAGATAAAAGAGACTCTGCATGAAAAATAACTGAGAATTCTGTTTCAATACATGGTAGAGCTGGTAACTGGGACGCTCTTAAACCGTAATTATCACCGTGGCTCCAATAGCACCATTAGCAATCACTGGCTATTGTCTCCGAGGCAGGCATTGGCTCTTGTGTCTCTATCGTGTAAATGAGGTTATATCCAACTGTAGGATTTTCGAACGCTGTATTACAGCACGATTAACATCAAAACTCATGAAATAAGGTCGTAAATCATAACCATGGAAGATGTCCTCTGTCTGAGCTGGATAACGGCTCGCGAGTTCAATGGTTTACTTGTTGTTTCTATTTGGGCTTGCACATCGTCGTCATTTTCACCCCCTGTACTTCGGGTCTGAGAACAATTTTTCTGATAACCTGGGTGGTTTTGGGGATTTCTGTAGTAGTTTGTGTATATGTTACTAGGTGAGTTTTATGAAGGAGGCGGCCGTGGCCTTCAATAACAACCATCCCGTCATTTACCTGGAGTAGAATTGTGAATCAAGAAAAATTACTTACCGGATGGCTGGTAGAGGGGAGAATCAGAGCCCATCTCATCTCAAATCTGCCTCACGAGGTTTAGTGTACCCCGTTCCAGCCCTTGGGCCAGAATTATATTGCTTGACAAAGGCGCGAATCAAACCTGGACCTCAGGTGTGATAGCCAAAAAGGCTAGCCATTGCGCCACGAGGTGCTTTAGAACGGTTTACCTGGCACGCTGATCTACATTATAGACATATAAATAGAGTAAACGGGGAACTAGAGTAGTGTTGGCCAAGATCGTTGCTCACGTGAAGAGCACTTGCGCTTATGCCGTCACATTGGTAGCAATACAGTCTTCGTTTGATCAACGAGGAAGCGGGAAAGAAATATACCAGTCCGCTCAAGATGTGGAGTGCAGGAGGCCGGGTTACTCGCGCGGCTTGGTTTGTTCAATTTCCGTACCAATGCAATACACAAATGATGATTTATAACTATTACAATAAATATAATAGACTTATGAATTATTGTTACTGACTACCGTTAGGCTCGTGTGGTTGGGAGTGTTACCTCCGCATCATACGCTCGTTGTGTACTAATTTGTTTTCTATTTATTTTGCGTTTTTTATTCCTTGTTAACCATTTTATATAATGTTCTCCAGCCTTGTCGTTATACTAAAATAAAAAATAACACAGAAATTTACGTTACTGGGCCAGTTTTCTGGTGAAGAAAAAATGAAGAAAATATTCAGTTTTATTTCCCATTTTCTGGGTATTTGTTTCCCACAGTATTGATAAAATAATATCTTAATACTGAGCAATTTAATTTCACAAATGCAAATTCCACCTGTCATTGTAAATGCACGGACTAGCGTAAGGTGGATGTTTAAATGTCTTCCATGGTGAACAGCAAGAATATTTTCAAAGGATCTCGTACACCATAAAAATTCGCATAATTACAATTACTTCGTCAAAATGAGAGAGTTCACCCGCACCATAGGGCTGCAATTGCAGTGTTGGTCCTTGTAACGGTGAGTGACATCATATACAAATATCTCCTTGTTTCATATTTGGTGAAACGCCCAAATTGCGAGCGGTTTCCTAACAGAAGATTGCCGGCCACCAATATGTTCCGAAATCTTGAATGACGACTGCGTTCTACTAAGGCACTTGAAAGGGTACTTCTTGTTAGAGATGCTCCTACAACATCTAGCCCAAATGAGGAGACTGCTTTGGTTACTGTTCAGAATAATCCTCATATGAATACACGGACAGTTGGACAACAGACCAACATCTCTAGGTCGTCTGTTATGTATATTTTGCATAACAATAATCTTCACCCGTACCATTTGCAGTTACACATTCAACTCCATGAACGTGATTTCGATATTGGATTAAAAGTGGTAATTACGCATTGTGACCAATGATGCAGTCATTTTCTTCAAGAATCCTGTTTTCAGATGAATCGCATCAATACAATGGCACAGCGAATCGGCACAATACACACTATTGGAGCGTGGAGAATCCTCATTGGATAAGGCAGGATGCATTTCATGTGCAATGGGGAGTAAAGGATTGGTGTACGATCTTGGGCAAGTACCTAATCGGACCATGTTTCTTCGACGGCCATCTGATAGAATTTCCATACCTTCATCTTCTTCTTTAACATCTCTCCCATAGTTGCTGGAGAACTTGCCACTGTGTGATCGATCACGAATGTAGTTTCAACAGGAAGGGGTCCCATCTAATGGATCAGAAGTCGTTTGGAACCATCTTCATCCATCGTATGATAATAAATTTATAGAAAAAGGGGGGCCCGTTACCTGGTCCGGAAAATGACTCGATCTTTCCCCACTTGACTGAAAGATCCTGATCACTTTTGGCAACTGATTGCCGACGCATTCCAAGCCATTACACCTCAAATGTTACGTTTTTGTTGATTCATTTAAGGGCTCTGCGAAATAATGGCCATGTACAGTAACTACGTTTACTTGGGTGTGTCTGTGAGTGTGGGGTTTGTCTTACTATCTGAGTTATTGTGATGCTGTATTAGTTCGTGTATTTTTATTTGAGACGATGATCGGGAAATGCGGCTGCCGGCCATCATGGTGTTTCCCTAGAGAAGAAGTGGCAAATCATGGAAAACCACTTCTAGGATGGCTGAGGTGGGAATCGAACCCGCCTCTTCTCAGTTTTGCCTCACGAAGCTGAGTGTAACCCGTTCCAGTCTTCAAACCAAAATTAAATTTCTTATCAGAGCCGGGAATCGAAACCGGGCCTCCGCGGTGATAACCAAGAGTGCTAGCCACTACGCAACGAGGCGGACTTGGCAAAGGCAAACATCAAAAATGCCATGAGAGGGAAAAGTATAAAATCTTTGGTACGATCACAGTGATCTTAATTCTGTTTAGATAAGCACTTGTCCTCCAGCTTTCATGAGAATTAGCGTTATAGAGATTCATGTTGCCTAAGCAATTTAATTGAGTTTTCCCATTTTCAATAAGCACGATCTTATGCTGCCCGCCTCTCGGCCCTTCTGTTGGTATGTGCTGTAATGAATGGCCTCAAAGCACTCTCCTCCTCGCCTCGCGTTTTCATCACTGGCTTTTCTCCGCATCGCAATATTTCAATCTCTCATTCGTACATTTCACATATTTTGCTCTTTCATTTTCGCTCCATGCGGTGTGTTGTGAGTACTACTAATGAGACACAAATTTCCTCGCTACGTTTTTTTCTGCACATAGAAGTATCGTATGGATTAAGGACGAACCAAACCTTGTTATGACAGATGAGCTCAACTAACACGTGGTATTGGATTAATACTATTTTAGAATAAATATAAAGACAAATTTAAAATATGCACCAAATAGGAACCCGAACAAACGGTGAGAGATTCTGAACCATTTCCATAAAGTAAGATAAGAAATATCAACATTTTATGTAGGAACGGGGACATACGAAGCAGGTGTTGGCGATTGCCTCTTTAAGAAAAATAAACATCTAGGCTGTACTGATTTAGGAGATAAAGCAAATGAATATTTATTGAAAATTACAACGAAAACTTACTACTGACTTACAAATAATTTACACACTCAATGAAGAAGAAGATTGAATAAATAAATAACCAAAATAAATGACAGCAAACAGAAATGCTCTTAACCCCCGAGGAATGAGAATTAAGGGACTTTTATGAAAATAATTAACTTAGTTATTAGCTACTAGCAGGTACCCGCGGCTTCGCACGCGATGAAGACAATGGGGATGATGCATTATTGCTGATATTTCCTCTATTCTATTACAGCAATCTCGGCTGGGTGGGTCTATTTCAATTCGGAAAATTGTGATGCGTACAGAATATTAGTACGAGCCGCAAAATGGGAATTCCATAGAGTTCAAAAAGTCTGCAGGGTACGATGTTACCTTATGTGAATAGATTTTAAAATAACGTTTTTGGTTTTGGCATGTTTTGCTGAGACATAACGATTTTGTTGTCTGGGATACTCGTGAGCACACCACATACAGTTGCCCATGTGAATAAAATGGTTTTGTTTCCATATACACCTGCTGCTGTTAATTGTGTCATTGCGTTTTGTTAATAGCAATTGCGAATATTGTTTGAAGAGGGAACTGCACTCTTGCACACTGGAATGGAAAATATATCGGAATATGGGGAATTAGAAGGGAGTAATTTTCCCTCAGTTATAGATGTTTTGAAAGTTAACCTGTCGCTATTAATAGACCTATTTTAAAATATCTCTCTCCTTGGTCGCTGCCTCTTCCAGTGTTACATCTGAAACAACCCTTTTGCCTCACATGCCTCACGAAGTATTGAAAATTCCTGATTATTGTGTTTTTAGAGTTCTTTGAAAGAGTTTGCCCTCGCACATGGTGTAGATGCAATGTCAAAGGAAAACATTCCATGTTACGAAAATTGACCGTGTAACCTGTAACGAAAGTTTCTACAGATTTAACACCAGGCCAATTCTGAACAACAGTTCCTTGAACTCAGATTCGACAATATTTTATTGTATCGTTCCATGTGTAATATCACTGTACCTCAACATACAGAAGAGTACTTTGAAAATCATGTCTTGTGTACATTTTGGAAAAGTGGTGAGGTTGGATTTTTTTCGGGTGGATACTCGCTCATGGAAATAATTTTCAGTAAAATAGGCTGGTTCACAATTCTGTAAGTGCACACTGAGGTATATGACAGTGTTACGGAAACGCTAATAGCCACCACACAGCTTCGTTGCTACTTACATAACGACCAGATTGATATGTACTTACTATACGGGATTTGTGAGCCCTGTGTTTATGAAATTGAACGAAGCTTGATCGCTACCTTTATTTATTTATATTTATTCAGATCTACAGTATTTTAATAGCAGAAGTAACTGTTCATGGCCTGGATGATTAAGACAAATTGAAAAATAGACCTAAATAAATGAACTTTCTAACTTTGTAATGTGGGAACCATTTTATTGATTCATATTCATATTCTTTTTTCTTTCTTTCTTTCTTTCTTTCTTTCTTTACCTACATGATTGTTCGTAATTTCAAGTTCATAAACATTATTTGTACTGTATGCAATGAGAATTTTTATGGAGTTTAATTGAACTGCCGCTAGGTAGTGCCATAAATGTGAAGCTTATTGAATGCATGTCTTTAGGTAGTTAGTTATTGTTGTTTTAAGGGGCGGAACTACGAGGTCACCTGCCCCTAATGCACGTCTTTGATCTGACAATTGGCATGTATTACAAATATCTAAATTGGAATAGGCCTATGTCATCGACGGATAATGAAGCAATTACGCATGGGAAATTTAAGTTCAATAGCTGCTGCGTGTGTTGCATGATTGAACCTTACATAATCAGCAATTGCATACTTTTGATATTAACGTTAATCAAGTGATCCTGCTGCTACATGATCGCGTTGTCGCAGCCCCTATAATGAGAAGGAACCAAGTGGTCCTGTGACAGACACTTTACGGTAATGCTATCCTCTTGTGGTCCAGCCAACAGCGCGACATCAAAGAAATCCACCATATATTTAAGAGATTGGGAAAGGTAATAGAACTCATATTGCTCGCAGGAAACGATTTTACTTCACTGAAAATAGTTCAACGCGACCTAGTTGTGAATTACACAATGTTTCAGGAAAGGAAGTACTTGCAGGACCATTTTTTACTTTCTTAGCATGGAAGCTATAGCCTATAAATGTTTGATGTGCATGAATATTCAGAAATTTAATTTAATACGTCTCTGTAAACAACGTTTCGAGACTTGTTATTCTCTGCGTAGGCCTATATGTCGAGATTTCTGGCTCTCGATACACGTGAGCAGGCAACGTAGAGCTGTCCGTGCGAGAAATACGGGGTGCCCAGAAGAATACCTGCCACTTTTAACATTTGTCCTTGACTCTTATTTATAGTGATCGAGAAGGCCACTTCAAGGGAAACTGCAAGCGTTTGAACTTGAAAGGGAAGTTAGTTGGGATAATAAGTATTCGAGGTATCAGTACCGTTTCTCCTTTGGCACCTCCGGTGATGCTTGTGGCCTGCACGATGTTTCTTTGCAGCTCCTTGATGCGTCACCTGGTGCCATTACACAATCTTGGTGCATCGAGGTTACGCATGAGGATGACAGGCACACTCACCACAGCTCGAACTTGTGGGGCGGAACCCCCGACAGCTCTATTGAGTTTAGAAACTCGACAGGGTATGTAGTTGCATCGTCACTCGTCATAACTGTATCGATTGACGTGTACATGGTCACCTCACCAGGTACTTGATCAAGATTTTTTTAAATTGATGTTTCCGACTGATTCGTTCTTAGGCGCCATTATTGCTCTTTCACATAACCACTACTTGTTCGTTGGTTCCTTAATTAAGGGGCTGCGACAACGTGGTCATGTTGCCCCGTGTACCTTGGGTGTGTGTAGAATCTGTCTGATAACCGGTGTTAATTGTGATGGCTGTATTAGTGTGTGTTATCTGTTTAAAGCCAAGTAAGGACTGCAGCAAATAATTTCAAGTATGTAGTGCCTACGTTTGCTACCAAAGGCTACCGTCCATGACATCTAGCTTGCGGACATGCCTGCTAGATGGCATCGCAGTCAGCACCTGGCGGCGAACGTTGGAACTAATAGAGCGTTATCAATTCTAACGTACAAATTTTGGCTTCACAGAGTGTAGTTGGTGGAAGGTTCTCTTTCATGCCATAAATCTATGACATGGGAATGCCGGCTTTACATCCCATCCGAAGGTATACTGAGGGATTTTTAACGCTCTTGAAAATCCGAAGACTTCAGCCGGGTTTGAACCTGCGATCTTGGGCATAGAAGCTCAACACCACTCCTTGTTGCTCAAGGTTTGTTGTAACCGCGTAAAATCCTCATTAACTAGGTTATCTTCCGAGTTTACAACATTGCAGAAGTGGCTTTCAACTATCATTAGCCTGTTCGGTTAAATGGTGTTGATTTGTGCCAATGGGCTTAAATTTAGGGAATGGCGAGGGCTGTCCGAAATTCCAAGTGAACAGTGTTACTCGCAGGAATCCACAGGGTAAGTAGGCTACGTAAAATTTGGTTCAGATTGGTGAAACGGTGTACATTTGTGCCAAAGGGCCTAAATGTAGGGAATGCAGCGGGCTGTCCGAAATTCGAAGTGGACAGTGTTACTCTTCGGGTTCCGAAGTGCAAGTACGTTAATTTTGGTTCAGATCGGTGAAACTGTGTAGATTTGTGTCAAAGGGCCTAACTACGAACATTGAGCTTTATTTATATGGATGAAAGGCAGGCTACATTTTAATCCATGGTATAGGCATGTTTAGTCTTAAATTATTAAAATTGAAGACAGTCGCTGCACGCTCTTTTCAGTGTAATACATTTATCACTAACGCAACTCACGCTTCTTATACTCCCCGTCTACCAAGTTTCGCCTTAATTGTGCAATGACACTTCCAGTTTTTATAATTTTCATAATACGTCCTGCTACCAACCTGATTTCAATGGAATCATTGGTATTTTGCTTTGGGTATACGAAGTGATCTATAAGGTTCTATTATATTACTAGATTGTTATCGGAGACGGATATACATACAGTACAGTACACACCTGCACACAAGCACACGGATATTTTGCTCATGTAGATCTCTTATGTCTACTTCAATTTTTAGCCTATTTTCATTTATGAAAAAAAAAGTAGGCCTATGAGATCTTCTTTTGTGTGTGTGTGTGTGTGTGTGTGTGTGTGCGAATGTGTGTGTGTGCGTCCCCTAATAAAATCTAAACGGCTGGAGCGATTTGAATGAAACTCAGTAAGAATATAGGCTAGTAATATTTTTGCCGACCCCAACCGTGTCCTTTAAATTTGAATACGTGTCACCAATACAACATGGCAGCCGCGCGAAATATTTAACAGGCATTCTCTATATCCGAAACTACTACGGATATCAACCTGAACATTCGTCGGGTGATAGAGAATACTATTTTACGATCAGATATGTGACGCTCAAAACATGTGTAGTGCAAAACTAACATGGCGGCCAAGCAAATTCAAAATATTTAAATTAAATTTTTCGAGATTTATTCAACCGAGCGCAATACAACTTGGTACGATAAATGTCTATAGAAGGTTTAAACTGCTGGCATCAAATTCAAATTAATTTGGTTCTTAAAAGCAAGATGGCGGCTGTGCAAAATTTAAAAATTAAGTTTTCATTTTTTGTGTCTTAATCGTGCGATCGAGGTGAACGTTTGAAAAATGAACCTAGGCAATTATTTTTATCTAATGGTAAATAACTCTATGGTCTACAAATAGAAAAATCCACCATGGCGATCATCCGAAATAGTTAGACGGTTCTCAAAATCTACGAATCTATAACAGCAACCAAACTGACATATTGTATTTTGATAGAGACTTTTAACATACGTTCACCTATGGGCCTATCAATAACCTAATACCGACAGTCGTGGCTACGCTGGCTAAAGCACAGCGTTAGGCCATGGGACCAAGCTCTCTGCTGACTCGGTAGACGCGCGGGTTCGAGCCCCACCGTTGGCCGTCCTTGAAATAGTTTTCCGTGGTTTCCCCATTTTCAACACCAGGCAAATGCTGGGATGGAACCATCTGACCGGCCACGGCCGCTTCCTTCCACATCCATACCCAGTTTCAGTCATATTCATCTCCCATCCCGACGCGGAGGTCGCCCACGGGCGTCAACTTGAAATGCCTGCTCTCGGCCTCTCAGGAGGCCACACGTCAAAAAAAAACCTGATGAAGACAAATCCAACGTGGCCGCAACGCGAAATTTAAATATTCTAATCGATTCTTCACGTTACTTTATTGCCCGGGTACAGTGACACTTAGCACGGTAAATCTTCATATATTGTTGTCTATTTTAATTCAATTTCTATAAGAACTTCATAATGGCGGCTGTGCAAACTTTTTAAAAACTCGTTTATATTTCTAGTGTCCTAAATAAGCGATAAAAATGTAGGTTGGTAAAATGAGCCATGATTATAATATTCATCTGCTGGCATAAAATTCTATAGCATATGTATAAAACAATCCAATATGGCGTCCATACAATACATTTCGCCGTTTCTTAATATCTCCGTAACTATTTATGAATTCAAACTGAAATTCTATATGGAATTAGAGGAGTGTTAGGTTAGGACTAATATGTGACTTTCCTTAATCATGAAAAACACAGAACATCATGGCGGCGAAGTGATTTTCAAATGTTCCAAATAACTTTCGTGGCGATCTAATCATTCGAGTGCAATGAATTCATCATAGTGGTGCTTTATTAACAGCTTAGTATAGAGACATCTACTGAAGATGTTCATTTTTGTTTTCATTATTCAAGAAGCATCAGTTCGATATTTTAAACCTTGCATTTTTTATTTCTCATACCTTAGTGAGGCGTTTGAATAGATGAATCGTATGCTGGGCTATATCAATCCTTATCTAATGGCACGTAATTCTGTAGCTTATAATAATATAATGATAATTAAAAAGGACATTAAATTATCTTATAAGAAATATATCCATAATATTGAACAAAACATTAGCAGGGACTAAAAGAAATTTTGGACGTTTATTAAAAACAAGAAAAAATAGGAACACATGCGACACTTTTAAATATAATAATGAAAAATTGGACAGGGGTGATTCCGTTGTTGAAGGTTTCGCGACATATTTCAAATCAGTGTATGACTCTCAGTCAGCCCAATACAAAGTCGCAGCCTGCAATTCGAATACTCCCAACACCCTTCACATAAAACTTGTCTCAAAGGAAGAGGTAGAAATGGCATTTAAAATATTAAAACCTAAGTCGTCGGCTGGTCCTGATAATATTCCACCGTATGTAGTTAAGGGATGTGCTGAAAGTCTCAGGGACCCGTTACACTTTATATTTAACGTAGCCATACAAACTTGTACGTTCCCTGACGCCTGGAAAATCACTCGCGTCTGCCCTATACTAAAATCGGGAGATCCATCACTAATTAATAACTACCGTCCTATATCTATTTTATCTGCAGTAGCCAAGGTATTTGAATTCATATTACACGGAAGAATATCAGTATTTCTCAGACCACTCGTAACAGATAACCAACATTGTTTCCTATCCAGGAAATCTACAGTGACGAATGCAACTAATTTTACTCAAATTATATCTAAAGAGTTAGATAAAGGAGGGCAAATGGATGTCATACTTACAGATTTCGAGAAAGCTTTCGACACAATAAATCACGATATCCTTCTTAAAAAATTATGTATTTTGGGATTCTCCCACCCATTACTCAAATTATTCATCTTCTACCTCAGAGACAGGAAACAATTTGTTTTGTTCCAGAAAATTGTCTCAAAGGAATACATAGTTCATTCCGGAATAACCCAAGGCTCGAACCTTGGACCTTTGATTTTTCTAGCAATGATCGATGATTTGCCCCGATGTATACTGCAATCAAATAGTATTTTATATGCAGATGACTTCAAAATTTTTAAATCAATTTCTTCCATTAATGACTGCACTCTACTACAAAATGACTTAAATAATATACACAAATGGAGTATAGAAAATAAATTATACTCAAACGTACCGAAGTGTGTTGTCATGACCGTTACACGTAAGAAGAACCCAATCACATTTGTTTATGGAATTGGACCTAAGTCATTGAAAACAGTAAGCGAGAAGAAGGATCTAGGGATTCTGTTTGACCGAGAGCTTGCTTTCACTTGTAATGTGCAAAAGACGGTCGGGGATGCTTACCGCATGTTAGGATTTATAATAAGAAACACTAAGCCATTCATTAGGACCAGTACCTGCATGAACCTTTATACTGCCATGGTGAGATCCAAGCTCGAGTACGCCAGCCAAGTATGGAGTCCCTGGCAGAAAACATGCATTAAGTCCATTGAGCAAGTTCAAAAGAAATTCCTCAGATATTTACACCTCAAAATAACGGGCAATTGCGCACACATGGTAACCTACGGTGAACTTTCGTTTTATTTCGGAGTCTCGAAGGCAAGTGAATGATATGAAATTCCTTTATAAAGTCATTAACTGTCAAATTGATAACTCATTTTTCCTATCGCTCCTAAATTTCAACATCCCTCGCTTAACTACAAGATCAACCATAACATTCAAAAATGATATAACCAATACAACTTCACATAACAATTCACCTGTATGGAGGCTTTGCAGTATTTACAACGATGCGGTTCGTGTAAACTGGAAACTAGATTTCTGTCTCTCAATCAGACCGTTCTTGGAAATTATAATCCAGTCACTCTAATTCATAATTGAAATAAAATTATCACACAGAACAGAATCAACAATGTATATATGTGGATAGGCCTGTTCCCTAGTTATTAATGTTACCTTTTAGTTTATTATGTAATAATTTCAAAACCTGATTTTATATTTGGCATTAGATCAAATTTAGATTTAGTTTTTATATTATCTTTTTACTACTATGCATTTTGATATGTGTGAACTTCCTAGTTTTTTTTACATTCAGATATTAATACTTAATGCAGACATATCAGAAAATGTATCTTACTGTGTAGGTGCACTATTATTGGGGCGCACACTGAACCCTGTTGTGAACCATCAACAAACAAATAAATAAATAAACCCCTGGTACTACAGCCCATGGGGGCCTAGGCCTACCAAGCGACCGCTGCCCAGCCATTTGGCCTGCAGATATTGGGGTGACGCGTGGTCAGCGCGTAGGGTCCCCTCAGCCGTTAATCTTGGTTTTTGTGATCGGGGCGCTGCCTCACTGTCAGACAGCTACTCAATTATTCTCACGAGGCTGAGTGCACCCCATTCCAGCCCCCACGCCAGTTTCTAAAATCCCTGACGGAGTCGGGAATCGAACCCGGGGCATCCGGGTAAGAGGCAGGCACGCTACCCCAACACCACGGGGCCGGCAATTCTGTAGCTTACATTTCGTAAATTTAAGAAGCCTTGCATTTGGCTTTTCTAATAATTTATTCTCGGTTATAGAAAGATGCCATCCCGCAGTAGGAGTATTAATCACCGATGTTGAAAACTATATAGGCCTACTCGTGTTCTAGGACATAACATCTCATTGTAATGGTGGTGATGGAGACATAGGTCGTGAACCAAAAGCTATTTATTGTATCACATGGAAAATCCTTGCAATAGGCAGGAGAATTTTCATGAAAAAGATCAGTGGGATATGTGAATATAGATTATTTACATCTTGACTGAACTACTTGTTTAAAATTTGGATAATCAGTCATAAAACATGCCGTTAATATAAGACAGGCATCGATTAATTATATTTAAGCCAATATAGAAAATTGCCTTTTTGTTTGCATCTGTCTTATATCCCTCGAAGATTGGATTATTGTATTAATTGATATTAACACACAGTATTTTAAGTTATTAATAATATAGCTGCAATTAATATTACGCAAAGAAAGCGTGTCCAAAGAATGACAGGTTCACAGACATATCACTCTCGATATTTTAGTTTACATGCAAGCCAATACAATGAATAATTTCTTATATTAAAAAAAAAAAAACATCACAGACTCCGAAACGAAACAGCCAGGGCAGCTTGCCGTCTCATTCTCGGAAGCTTGGACAGTCAGCGCATCAGCTTGGCGTGCTGGTGCTCAAATTACGAACAAATTAAGCGTGGTGAGACGATCCGATAACCTGCGTGCTCGAGGGATATAAACAAGCTCTTCGGTTCATACTGAGTTCATACAGCCTTGTAATCACGTCATTCGGTTTGACAGACACTAGTAGATGGTAATTATCAATATGCCTTTAAGGGACGTTTTTTCACATTCATTTTTGGCGGAACCATAATGGACGACTAGACCAGTACCGCCCTATGACGTCACGCTATCACGTGACTTTGTTTACAAACCGATGTTGTGGGCCGCCATGAGTAGCTTGTGTGATTTGTAGTTATGAATTACGCTTAAATATTCGTTGTTTTATACATTATAGAATAATGGTTCAATATTGTGCAGTTCCCCAGTGCAAAAACAGATGTGGCAGCTACAAAGTAACGGTTACTTCCTTGGCATTGGTCGTATTTTGAGCAAATAGTGGTCTCTCAGAATTCGTCGTGCTGAAAGGAAATCACACATAGCCCACATGAGAGTATGTTTAGCGCATTTCTTATATTTATATCACAAGCCAGTATTGCCTGGAAGGAAATTTTTAAGTGATGATGCTGTGCCAAATTTATTTCCCGCTTTTTTCCCTTAAAATTGAAGCCGCCACGTCCTAAGCTGGCATATAAATTAGGCCTAGATGTAAGACGGTATTATTCACGCTGTCTTTGTTAAACGCTTGGTATGATATTATGTTAAAATAATAGGCTAGTATAGAAATAAACTAACGAGATTAATTTCTGATTTTTAACTAATTATCTTCCTAATGATGAATACTGTGTCAGTGCAGTGTCTACAACAAGCCATAATTCAGAGTAAAATAAGTGCAATTCGCAGCTGTAGGCATAGCCTAAGATAATATTTCTAGTTATTCTAACTCTAACATATTGAAAACTCTAAGGAAAAATAGGGATATTTTAGATGAGGATTATGAGCTTAGTTACTTTCACATACAGGTAGGCCTACGGCAGTTCTGGAGGATTACCTTGGGCGTTATCTTTAGTTAACATTTTTGAAATTCATTGGCTTCAGGTAACCCTTTCTTTCAAAATATCTGATTTTCCATACAAGTCGTTTTTATTTAAAAAAAGATATACCGGTTGAGTTGCTTTAATATCAGTTTATAAATTAGACATACCTACAAAGGTTTTATAAACTTGGCAATTAACAGGCTAAAAATAATTAAAAGAGGAAGATTGGTGTATAGGCCTATCAGTTATGTGGCCCTAAATCCAGGTCGTCAGTTAAAAACTGAGGATGAAATATATCTATATGTAGACCTAGGCCTACTGTAAATAGGCAAACCAGTATGATTTATAAAGCAGCTTACAAAATGATTCTGTACAGTTCTACACTCTTATTTCCTTGTAAAAAGACATCACATGGAATTAGGCCTAGGTTCCTATTAACCTCTACTGCAGTAAATTGGGACAGATAGCCTTGCTGTTCCGCCCCTTAAAACAACAATAACTAACTAGCAGCAGTAAATTGAGACAAAAATTAAAATTTACAGCTTTATTTTAAGAACCCTACTTGTATGTCTGTGGAATTTGGAAAATTGACAGATTTAAGAATTCTCCTCTTCCTGTTAGGTTTCATCACCGGTTCTGGATCTATGCACTTTCCCCTAGGTTTAGCCGATAGCCTACCATTTCTGCTCAACAGATATGCAGGATATTTTAGCAGGAATGACAGTGGCTCCAGTACAGCGAAGATGAGGTAAAACAATCCCATTAGATGAATGCATTTCCTTAGCTAAAAATGTGGGTTAATGTCTTCCCAGACAGCCAATTCCTATTGAATTGGAAATATTCACGAAAAAATCACCCAGCTTTGCACGAACAGTACGACCTAAGAACGTTGAACTCGTCGTTCTCTTCATACCCTTGAAAATAAAGTGGCTTTTGTTGTTGTTGTTGTTGTTGTTGTTGTTGTTGTTGTTGTTGTTGTTGTAGTTTCATTTGAGGGCCTTGGACATCGTGATCATTTGGCCCCAAGTACTTGAACGAGTGTGGGATGATTGTTTGATAACCTTTGTTATTGTGGTATGTGTAGTAGTGTGTGAATTTATAATTCAGGTGAGATATGGGAAGGAAACGGCCGTTGCCTCTTAGTTAGGAACCATCCCGGTATTTGACATGAGTGGGAAACCACGGAACACCACTTACAGGATTACTGAGGTGGAAATCGAACCCACCGCTTCTCAGTTTTGCCGCACGAGGCTTAGTGTAGCCTACTCCATTCCAGCCCTCAGACCAGAATTAAATGTCTTGACAGAGACGGGAATCTAACCCAGACCTCCGGGGTGACAGCTAACAAAGCTAGCCGTCACACCACGAATAAAGTACGGTATTCTAGGAGATTTCCCTCAGTCTAGCAAAACAGACAGCCTTAAAAGTCATTAGATAACCTTGATAGGCACACCAAACATCTTCAATAATTCACGTATGCACATATTAGCCTATAGCATTCTTTCATTAGCCTTTGAGAACCATCATCATCTACAGAATTTTGTAGCACATTTCAAACTAAACGTTTTGAGGTTCTCCAACGACTTGGACCGTGTCAGCTGCTTTAGAAATAAAGTTTCATTTCGCACAATGAAACTGTCACATCTACGAACACGGTGCCGTAACTATAAGAACATAAACCGGTTCCGTTAATTTCATGCACTACATTTTACAACGCTTTTCATTACGCCTATATTGGAGGTATATTTAATACGAATTACGATAATATATACGTTTTACTAATCGCAAATCTTTGACACTTCAACTCGGTAAATAACATTCAGGCACAACATAACGCGCTTCCACTCGTCTCTCGCCCACAAGACCACCTGCGCACTCTGTGAGACACTTCAGGAACCTCAAAGCCACGCCACAAGAAAAGTCGTCCATTATCAATCTGGTATTTTCACAACTTCTGTACCATTTGTGCGATTGTTCCATATATACGTCACTCTTTCAATATGGACAAATAATGTGTAATCATTTTATAAATACCAGTCAAATATAGTGCTCTATTTCGATAACTAAGCACAATGGATATTATTGCTGAGCTCCAATAACACCTTGCTTTTTCGCTTATTGTCGTATTCTGGATTACAAACGATCAGTGTTCATTGATTCCTTCAAAGAAGTGGGAATATTTTTGCCATAAGACGTACATATTTAAAAGTGTCAGGCTGTGATGATGTCCAGAACTGAACGCCGCCATGATAAGTGGTTGAAGGAAGTCGGGGACCCTTGACTGTTGCTCAAACCAATGCATTTTTATGGATAATCCAACCTATATGACCCACGAATGGCTGATTACCTTGCTAGCTTTAGAATCTTGGCATTATTTGGGATACTATTCAAAGAGGTTAGAAAACAATGACTACAGAACTGATTGTAACTTGGTTCCAGAACTTTGAAGTCAATGGCATCTATGCTATCCATGGCCTTTTGGCAGCTTACCCTAAAACGGCGAGTTTTAATTCTGTACGCCATACTTGCGCTAAGAGTAACCCTGGTAGTAAGTTAATAGTTTTCCAACCTCCGTGGACTTTTTTATATGCTTCCATTGCCAACACATTTTGTCGTCATTTGTTAACAAACACAGTAGCGTGGATCGTATCTTTCAATGTGCATTATTAATGATAAATAGTGAGCTAAATTGTGGGAAGTGTTTTAATAAGTGCATAAATAATTCTTATAATATATTTCAGTCACTAGAAAATTATCATTTGTAGCTTTACAGTCGGTCAACACGATCGTGCCCAATGGATGGGCGGGGTACTAGATATAAATAATGTTAACACCCTCCTGGAAAAAATACACGTATTAATGAAATTATCACAAATGATGGGGTAATTTAGGATTACGCGTTTCGACCCTCAAGTGCCCATCATCAGATCCTGATCACTGTGTAGCGGTCAACGTATACACTAAAATAATTAATTTATTTATGTAATTAATTCGCTAGTACAGTACTGGATTAGTTTGTCTTGGGTATACCATTATGATTCATGGTTGAATCTCGTTATATGTTATGTTTGTTTTGTCTTTACGGTTTTATGAATTATGTAATTAAAAATGTTTAAAATATGTATATGCACGTGTGTATAAATAAAAACACAATGTATTAGTAAGACAATAAACAAATATGAAACGAGCATGCACTAATACTATATGCAGTGTACTTACTTCGACTTGTAAAGTCTCACGGTGTTGAACTTCACGATTGGCTTGTTACTAGACAACACTGAAAAATAATGGCTTCGAAATCTCTACTAGAATAATAAATGTACATCCCGCCCACTCAATAAGGTTCTATGATTATTGGTAAAACATACCAAAGTGAAATGGCCCTGGGCTATCCTGATCTCTTCGTAAATTAAACAAAAACATGCAATATTAGGCCCACAAGGAAGAGCGCAAGTTACAATGCATGTTTTATTTACGTCCATTAACGCTCTCCTGGTAAGCTAGAGTATTTTGATAAGAAGGCTTTGCCTGGACAATAAGAAGCTTACTGTGCCTCGCGTATTATAATGTAAGGACAGGGATTATATCTCAGAAAAGGTAAAACAGTCACCTGTAAGTGTGTTGATAGCAAGAGCGGATTTACACTAATATACGGTAGACTAATAACATGAGCACACGCTGCAGTTTACTAATGTGGCAGTTTCCTAAAGTGTCAGTCTCTTGATCGCAAGTTTGAGGCTACAATTTTCCGCCGGAAAAGTGGGATTTCTGAAGGGCGGTAAAAATATATTTCACTCTGAGTCACGCACGTTCGGGCCGTAGAAGTCATCTTACATCGCAATTTGCGCATTACAATACAGAATTAAACCTTTGTTGGAAACGTGTAGGTCAGATAGCCACATGACTTAATTCAGTTTTAATACGAGTACCTATATACATTCATTCCTTTTATTAAAGACAGTTCTGCCTTCAGCGTCCAGCCTATTCATCATGCCTCTGTAAGCGAAAGAGTCGCCTCCATGATCCCCCTATTAGTAGTTAACAGTATGGCCTCCTCTGCTTTTAAACTTCTCACCTTGAAACCCCATGAACACTGAACATAACCATCGCCTCTTAGGTCTACATCTGCTACGCTCCTCGGCAATTCTCAACCCATGACTTCACTATCTGAGTCCGCTCATACGAACAGCCTCATGTAACGTGTTCATTTCCAAATTATCAGTTTATCTCAACATTTTGAATACCCTTCTGCCATTGCTCCCATCCATTTGTCCCAGAAATCATTCATACCACTCTCGTATAAATAACCTCAAGCTCGTGTATGAGATATCCTGAATCGACCCAGCTCTCACTCCCATACAGCAATGTCTGTCTAAATACTGAGCGATGCAGAGAGAAGTTCGTCGCTACGCTAACTTATATCTCGGGAAATACGGCTGTATCAACATCTTACCAACTAATGGACTTGCATTTTTATTGACCGAGGACATAACACCTCTGTTGGTTAGAGGTGGTTCGTACTCTCAAACGAGGGTAGCGCACATAACACTTTTGAGAGAACATACGCCCATAATAGTCCATGTTGCCTGTACCATGAGTGGACAAGGAAACCAATGTCACTCAATTGGTTTAATTGTGGCGGGTATTTAGTAATCGTTTCTCTGCGGTTTTACCGGGCTGTGATCGTGCAGTGGTCAAGCTGCTTGCCTCGCACCAAGGCTGGTTGGGTTCGATTCCCGGTTGTTGCTTATGGGAATTCCGAGGTGAAATGTCACGTCTGGTGGCTCCGATTCCACGTAAACAGGAGGTCCCGTGGTTTATTATTGAGAATTTAATGGTCACGTAATAGTACATGCACTCTTACTATTCCTTCCGATGTTCCTAAAGTAAAGGCGGACCGGGTTCGATTCCCGGTCACTGCATGTGAGATTTTCGATTTGAAATGCCATGTCCTGTGGTTCGGATTCCACGTAAAACGGAGGTCCCGTGGCTTATGATCGTGAGATTAACTGTCACGTTAAACTACAAGCTTCCTTCGTTCCTAAAGTAGATTACTTAAACTCAATAATTTCACGGATGCTTTAAAGACATTAGCATGAACACTTCAAATTCCTAACAATCCAGCGAATATTATTAAGGCCTTAATCGAATGTGCGACCAAATATATCTATTCTAGTCCAAAAGTTCGTTGTGGTTACGAACACCATCCTGTAGCTATCATCCAGTTGCTGCCCTATACTGTAGGCCTAGACTACTTATATTCCTCAACACTGCTAAGCTCATTTCATTGTTCATTGTTCATAAAACATTTTGACAAACAATGATTCTTACAACTCAGCAATTCTTCTAGGTTTGTGCCGTGCCTTGTGTGGAGTTTCACCTAGGACACCAAGCTGGCTCATCAGCGGGCTCTTGGTGTCCCCGCCTGGAACCCCACAGGAGTTAATGAAAATATACACTGAGCGAGTATTTCGAGTATGTTTAACACTGGTACGCGTTACTCGCACCTAACAAATCACGCTTCCAATAACAACTATTATGTAAGATTGATATTACTGAACACTGCAAGAGACCACCGCACTCATACACAATTATAACTCGCAGGCGTCAAAACAACTTTGGAAGCCAAGTGTTGAGGCAGGGATAGATAAAGAGAATTCTCAAACTTGACGTTATAATATAATATAAATTCACTTACAGAACATAGCCTACGTTCATAATGTTACGTTTCTGTCTCAATAACGAGCGCAATATTCAGAGGGATGTAACGTACATTATTTTGGTGGAAAATTGCTGAGGGTTGGTAAATATGCTATCTATGAACTTGTCTGCCCTCTACCGGTTCTTCTT
Source organism: Meconema thalassinum (assembly GCA_946902985.2). NCBI lineage: Eukaryota > Metazoa > Arthropoda > Insecta > Orthoptera > Tettigoniidae > Meconema > Meconema thalassinum. The sequence continues at coordinate 1,101,374,439 of OX336389.2, read as the reverse complement.
GCTACCGGTACACTTTAACCGCACCTAGATGTCTCGTCACAGCATGCGTGTGCCCCAATCTAGGAAACTCCCATAGCCCCTCTGTCACCTCGCCCCGCTGAAGAGCAAGGGATGAGGTTAAAGAGCTAGGAAAAGGAAGCAAGTGGCAACACTATGTTGACCACATCAGACATGTGCCCAGCACCTCGTTGTGGCAGGTTCCTACTGTTGGGGAAAGTGAACAGCAAGGAGATAGAACTGCTTGGTCGTGACATAAGTGCCATTACCACGGAAGGACTATCAAGAAGACTACGACCCAAGAAGAATGTTCAATGGTGTGGCACGTGACCGTGTGACCCTGTTCTAAAACCGCCTCTGCTGTTGGTGCTTTAACCCAGAACAACCCTTACCTAATCTAACTAGCGTAGTGTGAGCCAAATTACCATTATAAATTTCCCTCCTTTAATTTTAATCTAGGGCTAGCAACGTAAGTAATTTCTCTTGCATCTTTAGTTAATTATCATGGATAGGAATTGCACAGCGGACATTCATCAATTATTTTAAATAGCTTATCCTCCCAGCTTGGCTTCACCCACGGACTCTTCGAGGGATCATTCCTGTACCATCGCAAAGACAGTGTCTTGGAGCTGAACTCACTTTGAAGGAGATACAACTGGGGATGGTGACAGGCCAATCACCCTGGTTACCACTAAGTAGGGTCTAATTAAGGAAGGGCTAGGGAAGGGATTTTGGAAGGAAGTCGGCCGTAGACCTGTTCAAAGGAGCCGTCCTGGCATTTGCCCGGTGGTGAATATGGAAGAACCTCGAAAACCATTTCCAGGACAGACGAGGTGGAATTCAAACCCAAGCTCTCCCGATGCCAGCTAGGTACGAGGTAGCGGGTTAGCGACCTCGGCCACCGTGGACAGTCACACATTTAATATTTCTAAATAATATGCAACGTGTGTTTATGGTTCTTGGCGTTGTAAAAATACAGTTTTCTTCAACTAGAGTTTCTGAGGCAACCAAAACTGAATTTACAGTCTTCAAAACAGCAGCAATTCACAAAAAGCCTGAGGCCATAGCAATATTGCACTAGATTGATTGCCACTAATTACGTTATAAAATCCCGCTAATCTAATGGAAGGTTAATTTAAAAAGTCAGCCACAGGTTGCTCAATAGTGTTGCGGTTTGCATACTAGGTGGCAGTGCAAGCAGAGAGTTCAATATAAAGAATAGATCATCCAGGCGGCTCGAACCTAAAATACAGTATATACAAGTAGCAGAGATAATACGGTTGTTTACTATTATTATTATTACTAGCTTATTATTAGCTTATTATTAGATTATTTAATTAATACAACACTACTTAGATTCAAGACATTTCGATAAGATCATGCTTGTTGTTGTTGTTGTTGTTGTTGTTGTTGTTGTTAGTTCAAATTTAGGGGCTTGCGGCATCTGGGTCAACAGCCCCGCGTAGTTGTGTGTATTTTGAACTTGTTTGATAACCTGTACTTATTTCGTGACTGTAGTTATGCGTGTAAATGAATTAGGGACAGGGATGGGGAAGGTGTCCCGGGACATGAAATAAGGTACTATCCCGGTATTTGCTTGAGAGATTGTGGATAAATCCGAGGAAATCCCACACTCAGTATAGCCCCTGTCAGCGCCGAGATTCGAACCTACGATCTTCGGACTAGCTGCAGCTTCCTACGTGGTCGTGGTGCACGATACAACGATCGTATTATTAAATATTTCCCATATTGTTAGTTATTAGAACATTCCTTATGGAATACCCATGTCCCACCAATTCTGCATTGAAAAGGATGCAGCTTTAAATTGCTGTTCGTTTTTATATTTGGAGCTACACGAGATCATTATTCCGTTGCTCATCTTACCGCTGGTTTTGAAATGAACATGACTACATCCTTCTTGATGAAGGGTTTTCATAAGGTCATCTTTCCACTGAATTTTTAGGGTTGGAGCTCGCTTTATATAACAATTAATAATAAATAACCACTGGCACTACAGCCTACGAAGGGCCTAGGCCTACCAATCGACCGCTGCACACCCATTTGGCCTGCCGATATTGGGGTGACGCGTGGTCAGCGTATCGGGTCCCCTCGGTCGTTAATCTTCGTTTTCGTGATCGGGGCGCTGCCTCACTGTCAAACACCTACTCAATTGTCCTCACGTGGCTGAGTGCACCCATTTCCAGCCTATACGCCAGTTTCTAAAATCCCTGACGGAGCCTTGAATCGAACTCGGGGCCTCCTCCGGTTGAGAGGCAGGCACGCTACCCAAACACCACTGAGTCGGCAGCTCACTTTATATAACTAACTGAACCATAAAACAATGATCAGCTCCTGTAGTTGTTTCCACACATACTTGAGCATGAAAACTTCCTCCTCTTCTCGTTGATTAATTTTCGGAGATTTGCGACATTGTGATCATATGATCCCGTGCACTTGGGGGCGAGTGGAATCTGCCTACCTGTGTCATTGGAATACCTGTGGTAGTGTGCGTATTTTAAATTGAGACTAGGATTTGGAAGGAGATGGCTTTGGCTCTTGGTTACGAACAATCCTTTTCTTTGCCAGAAGTAGAAATGGAAAACCACGGAAAAATTTCTCTAAGACAGCCGATATTAGGAACGAACCCATCCCATCTCAGTTTTACCACACGGGGCTGAGGTATACCCCATTCCAGCCTTCAGCCCAGAATTAAATTTCTTGGCAGAGCCAGGAATCGAACCCAGGACCTTTAAAAATGAAGTATCAATTTGAACGCCGTGACCACAGAAAGTATCGAATTCCGAGGAGCAACTCGTTATTAACAACATATCCCGTGCCCTCCCATGACCTTTGGCCACTAAGTGTAAATTTAAACCTCGACTCTTGTGATCAGGATCTGATGATGACAGCTTTGCGGTCGAAACGCGTAATCCTAAATTTTTCATTATTTAATAGTGATTATTGCTAATACATGTAATTTATTCTAGAAGTGTTTATTTTATAAAGTAGTCTAAAAACATTGTACCCCTACTCAGTTATACTGGGCAAATTTGTGTAGCCTAAACTGGCAGAAGAGTGTGATTAATGGTTGGTTCCTCAGTTTAGGGTCTGCTACAACGCGGTCATGTAGCCCCGTGTACTTTGGGAGCGTGTACAATCTGTCTGATAATCGGTGTTAATTGTGATGATTGTATTAGTGTGTGTTATCTGTAATTCAGGTAAGGACTGCAGACGATCAATTTCAAGTAGTTCTACTTTTGCTACCAAATGCTACCGTCAACGACACCTAGCTGCGATCATGGCTACTAGATGCCACCGCAACTGGCACCTGGCGGAGAACGTTGGAAATTAATAGATCGTAAATAAAATCTTACCTACAAATTTAGCTTCACACAATTGAAGTTGGAGGAAGGTTCTTTTACTGTACATGCCATAAATCTATGACCTGGGTCAGCTGGCTTTACTTCCCCTCCGAAGGTTGGCATACTGAGGGATTTTTGACGCTCTTAAAACATCCGACGACTTCGGCTGGGTTTGAACCCGTGATCTTGGCCATACTACCAACTACACCACCGAAGTCGCTAAATGTGATTAATGAAATGTCGAAATGTAATGAATTTGTGTTCACATTAGGCTAGTCTGATCTGACAAATTAAGTACTCAGAGCTATTAAGATGACGCTCATTCTTTGAGTGGTTGGACTGATTTGTATGCAGTATTGCCCCACTGGCGGAAGGAAACTGCGTGTTTCGGTGCTAGAACGTGCCATTGATCCGAGGTACCTAGTTACTTGTCCTTGTTTGCCCAGCCATGAGAGTGTCAACATCAAGAGCTATTGAATGAGTATTCTATTATAGCGAAGGTCCCCATACCCCTGCACCTCATTCAATACTAAAGATACACAAGGCTAGAGGATCTCGGTCTACACTGCCAAACAATGGTTATTCAATCCACCATCAACAAGCCGGCTAGTACGGTGTGCTTCAGGTTCGACCGTGGCTTAGTGCAAATGCGTTTGCGTTGTACCTGGAATGTATATTACTGTACACTAATTGAGTAGGGAACTTTATGCTCAAGCACAGCAGCTGCATTTAATCGAACGTAAACACATTTTGGTCTTGAAATATGCGGTGACATAAAATAGGTTATCGCTGTGGAAACTAGGTCAACATGACTGAAACTGCAAATGTACTTGAAATGCGTGTGTTTTATCAATTAAATCTACCCAGAGGATCATCACGGGTCGAATTGGAAATAAATTATCGCCGTTATGTTCGTTCAGGTTACACAAGCTGCTTGATCTAAAATCACATCCTTGGAGGAAGAGTAAAGTTTCTTAGAAAATCGTTTCACTCCTTTACACAAACCATTATCTACTTTAATTGTCTTGTCCCATAAGTGAAATTAAATGATCTCTATCATGAGAGACGTCGGGTGATTATCCTGTGCCCGTTAAATCGCCCACAACGACCTGCAGCAATTCTGGAGATCGGGGGTCGAATCCCAGTGCTAGCAGTAGCTATCCTGAGTGTGGTCTTTTCCCGGGTTTTTCCACACTTCGTCCAGTCAAATAGTACCTTATTTCAAGTCCGGGGCACCTCCCCCATATCCGATCCTGTAACACACTCTAACACACACCCAAGTACAGGGGGATGATGTACAAGGTGTCCGAAGATCCTAAGACGAATTAACACTATGTATCCTGCAGTAACTTTTAAGAAAGATTCAACACGCACCCGATTATATGGGGCTACTTAACCACGGTGTCACAAAGCCCTTAAATGAATCAACTACAACATTTCTTTGAAGAGGAATACCTCTTGTTGTAGATACTATGATTATTAGCTGTTCCATGGAACTCCGGGTTAGATTGTCGGCTATGACATGTGATTTAGTTTTACTCTGAGGGCTGAAGCGGGGTACACTCAACCTTTCGAGGCAGAACTGAGAAAATGTGGGTTCTAGTCTTACGTCAGCCATCATAGAAAATGTTTTCCTTGGTCTCCCACTTCTATCCCAGGCAAAGGCCGAAATTGTATCCAACTTAACTCCACGGTCACCTCCTTCCCAAATCTAGTTTCAATTACAAATAAATACACTACTACAGACACGAAAATAACACAGGTTATCATACAATTCCCTTTACACATTTTAATACACGGGGCTGAATGACCACGATGTCGTATGTCCCTAAATATTACAACATTAGCTATCTGACGATATTTGAAGTTGAGTTATTTCATTGATTAGTTAAATAGACACTGTTCTTCGGCTATATAGGCCTACGTCCTGTGACGTCCATTTTAAAAACAAAACATCCTTCTTGTTGCCAGTAAAATATCAGATTTACAGTTTAATATTTGAACAATAAAAGGAGAGGCATCAGATATATCTGTTTTGATATATATTTTAAGGATATTTATTTACGGGGACTGTGCAACAAACGCAAAATATCGTATTTCTAATAACACCAAGGTCTGAACATCCAACGCTAGGTGCAGTGGAGTGCAGGGAGCTGACGGCCGTCGGGAGACTAGCTTAAGTATCGTGTTTAAAAGCCTTTTAAATCATGCCTCCAAAGTCTTCACTTACAATATTTTGAAGAGAGTTAATGTCACCTTCAGTCACCCACAAACACAGAAGCGCTAGTCACCCAGAGATGTCACGTTTCGTCCGTCTTGTTGCGTAGTGGCTAGCATTCTTGGCTTTCACCGCGGAGGCCCGGGTTCTATTCCCGACTCTTCCAAGAAATATAATTCTGGTCTGAGGGCTCGAACGGGGTACACTCAGCCTCTTGAGGCAAATCTGAGAAGAGGTGGGCTCGATTCCAATCTCATCCATCCTGGACGTGGTTTTCCGTGGTTTCCTCACTTGTACTCTACGCAAATGCCGGGATGGTACCTAACATAAGGCCACGGCTGTTTCCTACCTAAATCATCCCTCAATTACAATTACGCACACCAGGACAGACATCACAGTGACACAGATAAAGACAAATTCTACACACACCCAAGTACACGAGCCTACATGACACGATGTCGCAAAGCCCCTAAATAATTAACATCAATAAACGTTAACTTTATAGATATTATAAAGAGGCCACTCCTTTTTATTATTATTATTCTTAATAATAATATTATTAATATTATAATTATTATTATTTGAAGGATCTATTTGTAACCATCTTATTACATGGATCTTTGTAAATCCAAGCTATTAACAATACTACTCGTATTTCACCACAGGCACCCTCTCCTCAATTATGTTTGCCAAGGGGTTCAATAAGTAATGTTACAACTATCTTACATTTCAGTGGACAAATTCGTAATTAGCGTAATGATTGTGTGATTTATGGGGTAGGGAGAGGCTCACATCTGCTAACCTCTGTACATTTGGAGCTTCCTCTCTTATTGACTGTTGAGCAACCTGGAGGCATTTTTAAAGGAAAATTGCACCTACTGTGCAATTTGATTTTTCAAAACAATATATAAATTCTACAGAGCTGGTAACAATCCAACTCTCCGTACAATTCGGCTAGAATTATCTTAGCCTGTGTTCCCACCTCTGTAAGTAAAGCTCCACATAGAAATAGTTTGTTGAGATAAAGTTGCGGAATATGGAACTATGAACATTCAGGATAAATTACACAAATTACACGATTTTTGAGTCTGGGATCTTTATGTCTGATTTTGATTTCTCATGCCTAACTAATGAAATGAACAAAAATAGTTTTACCTAATTAAGTTTGGTTTTGGATGTACCACAAGGAAAGTTCAAATTTCAAGGAAATTCTCTATTTTTATGAGTCCAAACGAAAAAAAAACTTAATGTATATATGCATAACGTTTATGTACAAACCATAGTTACCATTATAATCTAGAAATCAAAGAACGACACAAACAAGCTTTAAAAATTTATATCTTTGGTACTTCTTCCGTGTGGGTACGAACTTCCTCGTACTGTTTAGCCCATCATATTCTCATTATTGTCCTTAATAACGTTGCTCAATGTCCATCACGTCTCGGTGAAAACGTTCCCCTTGCTCTTTTGAATATGCCCCCAATTCATCTTTAAATTATTCCAAGTGAGCATGTAACATGTGTTATTTAAGCGACATTTTGCAACCCTTGAGTTTAAAATTCTCAAGTATAGTGGATATGCGATCTTTGTAATTCTCAGCTTACTTATTTCCAAAGAAGCCATGGATCACTGCTGTAAGCTGTACCATGGCTGTTTTTCGTGGCTGTTGAGTAGTTATGATAATTCCTCACTGGCCATTAGTTGCTTTATTTGAGGACCGACGAAAATGCCAGCTTAAATTTTAGCTTCTGACAGTTTAGGAAAACAATCTTTAGATATCCCCTCTCTTACGAGGTCAAAGCCGTTACCCCTTAAACAGTCTGCTAAAACTTTAAATATGTATGTATCATTGCATTAAGTACAAATAAAATCTTCATTAATTAAGAATGGCATTTTTGGTTACTGTTCGATGTAATTAGAATATATGCATTACAAAATAGACTCAACACAAAATGTTTTGTTTGTTTACTTGTGTTATTTATACACTTAATAAACCATTCCTCATAAAAATGGAATGGCTACTTTCGTTCGGCGAGTGAACATCATCAGATCCTGCACACTTAGGCTTAATTTAGGTTCGATGGATATATATATATATATATATATATATATATATATATATATATATATATATATATATACACGGTATAACACTTATGTGCAAGAGTATTTACAATTATAAAGCCAAAGAAATGTTCAATAAAACAATGTAACGAGTCGGATGTTTTAACCAAGAATTTTTTATTTCGTTATGTATTATACTTTGTCCATTAGAAATAATAATAATTATTAGAATAATAATACTAGTTGGACATCCCTTTTATTTTTGATGTTTTTAGGGACGCCGGGGTGCCGTAATTTTGTCCCCAAGGGGATCTCTAACGTGCCAGTAAATCTACCATCACGGTTCCCTCGCATTTGCACTCCCTCGAATGCCAACTGCCTGCGTTAGGAATTGATCCTGCAACCTAGGGAACAGCAGGCGAGAACGTCTTTCTAGGTTGGCAGGTGTGAGTAGATAAGTGTGATTCCCCACCCAATTTAATTAGGCACATTAATTTGTCTCCCATTTGGGCACATAACTAGTGCGAGCAAAGCTCTGTTTTAAGACCATTTTCTCGAAAGTCAATTCTTGCATTCTCTGTTAACTCATTGTCTTCAATAATTCTTCGTTGGTGTCATTTTCATTGGCGTATCATCAACAATGACTGTGTTTGTCGAATATGGACTATGCGTGTAGACTATTAATTTGTACTGACATAATTAAATTCACTTCCTATTAATAACATCCATACGCCATGCCTTGGCATGCACTGTCATTTTATATTCTATACCAAATTACAACAATTAAGTATGTATCATGTGGAGATTAAAATTTGCCATTATACATTTTTTTGGAATTATAATGGAAAATAAATTATTCAGACCTACCAAAATAAGCATTATAATGTTTAGCGATTACATTCTGTTCTGATTGTAGGCTATGAACGTTCATTTGCTATCTTTTGCGGTCTATAAGTAGGTCTACGTATTGAGAATCCAAGCCCAAAAGTCCCGGGTCCGATTACCAGCTCTGAAAAAAGTAAATGTTCTCTGATTTATGGAACAATGTTCGTTAAGTCTCCAAAAGACAACTGGAAAATGTCGGTTGAGTTCTGAGTTTGTTGCTTGATCTGAGGGGCTTGAACATCAAGGTTATTTAGCTCCGTACACTTGGGTTTGTGTAGAGTTTTTCGGTGTTATTGTAGTGTCTCTACTATTGTGAACATTTGTTATTAAGGTGAGGATTGGGAGGAGGTTTCCGTGGCCTTAAGTTATGAACCATCCTTGTATTTGTCTGAAATAGGAGTGGGAAACCACGGAAAACCACTCCCAGGATTACTGAGGTAGGAATCGAACCCTCCTCCTCCCAGTTTTATCTCACGAGGCTGAGTTTACCCCGTCTTAGCCCTAACCACTACCCCACTTTGAGGACGGCTTAATTTCTTAACTGTATGAGGTTTTCTAGTTTTCTAATTTTACTTCCGCAAAAGGTCGGTAGCGTGAAATAAGGGTCGATACCTTTCCGATCCTCATACACGAGTAGCCTATAAGTACTAGTATTGACACCACATCACTACTGGTTACCACGCACATTTTGCATTCACTCAAGTGTAAAGGATTCATGGCCATGGTGCCCCTAGCCCCAAAAATGGAACAAATGATTAAAGGGAATAATGACATTATCAACACCCACCTATATGCAAATAGAAACATGAAAATCCACAGCCTGCTTCCAGTCGACTGACTGGGTCAGGGAATGGAATAAATGAAGCCCCCATCAATCGGCGGGGATATGAACTGTGCCGGCTGCCGAAGCTTCTCGCACTCCCCTGGGGCATTGATTAAATGAATGACACATGAAATGAAATTATAGTGGAAAGTGTTGCTGGAATGAAATTGTGACAGGGAAAACCGGAGTACCCGGAGAAATGCCTGTCTGCCTCCGCTTTGTCCAGCACAAATCTCACATGGAGTGACCGGGATTTGAACCACGGATAATTCGGTGAGAGACCGGCGTGCTGCCGCCTAAGCCACGGAGGCTCTATATAAGCATATAGAACTGTGTGAAATTCCTTTTATTCTTTGATTGTCAATTCCCTAGTCAGCTCCCCTCGTGGAGTTGCGGCTAACATTTTTGGCTATCACCGCGGAGGTCGGCTCTGCCAAGGAATTGATTCTGGTCAGAGGCCTAGAACGGGGTACGCTCTTCCTCATGAGGCGGAACTGATATGAGTTTGGTTCGATTCCCACCCCAACCATCCTAGAAATTGATTTCCGTAGTTTCCCATTCCTACTTCATGCTAATACCGGGATGGTAGCTAAACGTAGGTCATGGCCACCTCCTACCTCAACCCTAGCCTCAATTAGAAATGCACACTGTATTACAGCCACCACAATGGCTTAAGTTATAAGCCATGTTCCACCCAATACCCCAGGGGATCACATCTAGTGGGACGTGTGTTGGCGACCACGGGGCCCCAGCTGAGTCTGGCATTGTTTCCATTTACTTGTGCCGGCCTCCTCTCTGTCTTCTTTCCTGTCGACCTCACTTGGTCAACTCTTGTTCTCTTCCGACCTCGACGGTATTAGGGTATCCGAGGCCTAGGGAGTCTCTTCCTTTCCCGCCTTGATTGGCCCTTGTCTCACCTTTTCTGATTCCCTCCCTCTGCGAGGGGTCAGCCTTCTTTTTCTTTTCATGTTATCTCCTGCCTTCCCTCAAGGAGGCAGGGTGTATGTAGCCCCACAACATTTGGTGCACTCTAGATAATGCTACACTCTCAGGGGCTCACGGCTGGTGAGTTCGGGTGTTGGCGACCCCGAGAGATTCCTGAGCTGGGCCGGGTTTCCCCCTTTTGTCCCTTACCTGTGGGACGGACCCTCTCCTCTTTCACTTTCCTATCTGACTTTCATGGCTCTCCTTCCTTCCAAGTCCCTCAATCCGCATACTTCGAGGGTTGAGGGCATTTCTTTTCCTCCTGTCCTTTATTTGCCTTATTCTCCTTTCGTTTTTCCATTTCTTCTTCTAGTATGTAGGTTCGTAGTTAGTTTTAAGTTTGCATTTCATTTTCATCTTCACGATCACCCAAACCACCAGGGACCGATAACCTAGATGTTAGGCCCCTTAAAACAACAATTATCATCATCATCATCATCATCATCATCATTCCACCCAAACATAAGTACGAGGATGTCGCAAGGGACCTGAATGAAACAAAACAGAAACCCCAAAGAGGATACAGGAATTGAACCCTCTTGGCGTCTGCTTCATGATACTGTACCATATATTCACAGCTATTAGAGACGAACTCTCTTATTGCTCCCTAAGGCAATTCTCTAGCTCAGCCAATGTGCTAAAGTCTTGTAAAGCTGAGGTTAGATTTTATTGTTAGTAAGGTTCTTGAGAACGAGTAATGAAGTCAATGTGTCAGTACACGTTACCAGCTGACAAAAGAACTGTGCGAGTGCAGCTCAGGTATCGTTTACCTCTGACACTAGCATACAGGTCACGTCTTGAACTTCCGGACTAGAATACTGTAATATTACTCACAGCACACTCTTTCCAGTCACATTCCCGTGAATTCCAAGTCAGCGCCGTGCATTACTGAGAGAGGATTACGTAGAAGACGGCCTGGAGAAAATATTAGACGGGAAATTGGTATAGAAAACACTAGATTCACTTCGATGGGAATCGTAAATGTTGAGAAGTGAGTTGTGACCATTTGACTTCGATATAAATCTATAATTACAGACAGCCTGTGACTGGCTCCTCTAATTCATTCCTCATATCTGCCAACACTGATTGAATTAGTGTGCTCTTTCCTAAAGTGTATGGTTATCCATCTTTCTCTTTTCACTGGTCCTTCCCATGTCTAACAAAACAGAATCATTCTTCGAGAAGCGAAATTCATTCTTTGCCATCAATAAACCTGACTACCGCCTTGTAGTACCACGCAATCCTAGCATATGAAATTCATGCATTTGGACATAAATCTCCAGCTCAACTGTCCTCTGGCCAGCTCAGGGCTGCTATGTTTTGTGTGAGCAGGCTAGCTGCCTTGTATATTTTCTGTTTGAGACTAGTGAGAAGTCATCAATTAGAGCATATCAATCCACCTGGTAAGACAAGGCAAGCAGATGGTAGGGAGTACATGGATCCAAGCATTAAGCTGTTAGAGGGCACTCCCGCTAAAGGGCACAGGCTGGAGACCTATGCGTTCGGCCATTAAACTGCGTACTTCTCCTTCACATTTTTGAATATAAACCTTGTTGATTTCAGCAACCCCCTTTCATTTCCTCAGCGAATGAGCATGGGAAATAGGAAATTTTCCATAGTTGAAGAATATTTTTTAATCTTCATACATGTTGTTGTTTGAGTCTTCAGTCTATTGACTGGTTTGATGCAGCCCTCCATGCCTCCCTGTCCTGAGCTAATCATTTTGTCTCTACATAGCTACCACACCCTACGTCGGAGGCAATCCGTTTAACATATTCTAACCCTGGTCTACCCCTCCAGTTCTTGTCCTCGACGCTTCCTTCCATAACTAAGCTTGCTATTCCTGAGTGTCTTAGTAAGTGTCCTACCAACCTATCTCTTTTCTTCATTTGCAGTCGATAGAAACAACTCTCCTCTCCCACTAGTCTAATACCTCTTCGTTTGTCACCCTATCTACCCATCTGATCTTCATCATTCTCCTGTAGCACCACATTTCAAATGCTTCAATTCTCCTCTCTTCTGCTGCACCAATAGTCCATGTTTCACTTCCATAGAGCGCCACGCTCCAGACAAAGGCTTTCAAAAATGACTTCCTAATACCTAAATCTATATTCGAAGTCAACAGATTCCTTTTTTGTAGAAAGACTTTCCTTGCTTGAGCCAACCTACTTTTTATATCCTCTTAGCTTCGTCCATCACTGGTTATTTTGCTTCCTAAGTAACAGAAGTCTCCTACTTCCATCAGCTTTTCACCAGCCAATTTGATGTCCATAGGGGTTTCTGATTTATTTCGGCTGCATTCCAGTATTTTTGTTTTACATTTATTAATTTTCATCATGTATTCATTCCGTAAGACGGAGTCCATACCATTCAAAAACCCATTCAAATCCTCAGGCGTTTCGGCCAAGATGACGATGTCATCAGCAAATCTCAGAGTTGAAATTATTTCTCCTTGAATCTTCACTCCCACTTAAAATTTTTCTCCAATTTCCTTCATTGCTTGTTCAATGTAGAGATTGAAAAGTATGGGTGATAAGTTGCAGCCTTGCCTTACACCTTTCTGAATACCATCTTCTCTCTTATGTCCTTCAGCTCGAATGACTGCTGTATGGTTTCTGTATATAATGTATATCACCCTCCTATCCCTGTACTTTATTCATACATCCCTTTTATTTATCCATCCCCACTTGATCATTATTGGTGGTTTTGTGAATTTCTAAAAACATGTTTTCATTTCTTGTATCCTAATCAAGCCATCAGTTTGAATGTCTGTATAATGAATCGCAATAATAATATTTGTCTACATTTAGACCAATCCAATATGGTGGCCACGTGAAACATTTGACCAGTCCTCAATACCTTCGAAACCATTTAAACAATTAAATTGAGATTTCCCACGGTGAAAGAGGACTATTAAGTACACACGGTGACTTATTAAGACAAACTGTCTACACGAGGGATCCCTTATTGTAAGATACTGTATCTCATTATTGATTTTTCAAAACACTGTAATTATATTAGACACCAATAATACAGTAAGCGGTAAATAAAGATATACTATGCTAGGTCGCACATAATTTCACGTTGATTTCTGTTATTGTTTTGGAGATATTGAGAATCATTAAACAATTCTGCGGCTGCTATGCTGGATTGGTGACACTTATTGAGCTTATAGAGGCAATATCAGGAAGGGACGGGATGGAAGTAAGTCCTTACCAAGTTCAATTGAAATCCCTCTAACCAATGAGATTTGGTAGGGGGACAGACTAACAATAAGCACACACACGAACAAAAGCTGTTTTCATGGGGGCTCATTTCATGTGATGAAATTAGACCAACACATGGAAGTCGTGTTGGAGCGATGAAATTAAAAGTATAAAAATAGATTTGAATTAACGAAGCATTTCCAGAAATCCTACAAACATAAAAACTTAGTCACCTTCAGTTGTAGAATTGGGATTTTCACATTCACATTGATGATGACAAATGAAGGATATCATCTATTCGATTGTGTATTGCACTAATAGTTCATGCCTTTAGATAAAAGGTACAGAAAATACCACACTCATGCAGGACTCAAACCCATAAGCTCCGGTTTTGTGTGCCGTTGCTCTACCACTGAGCTAATACTGTGCCCTTTTAGCAAGAAATATGCCAATCACAGTATACCAGCGTAGCTCAATTCGGAATTTTCGGGGCAGCGGTAAGTTCCCCCACTCTGTGACTCACATATTTTGGATTAATTAGAGGATACACTTGCAAAAATAACAACAAAATCAACTCCTATTTTAACACATTTAATTAATAAAATTAATGGCGCTACAAACACTTTAACAATTTAATTACTGACCCATAATCATCTACTTGTTCCAAATGAACAAGGAATCACAAATATAATAAAACAAATATTGTATTTAAACATATGGTTTCCACATAAACCAACAATTCCTACTTAGTCTTACTTCCATAAAGCATCAACTGTAAGTTTTATATAACTCCGAGCTCTTTTGGCTCCATGCTTTACATAATAATGGTGTCATTCTTGTACACCTCAAATACTACTTTCATATTTTCTTAATTCTCAAAACAAATGTATAATTACATTTAAAATCTTATGTTAATTATCTAACTCAATATTTTGGGCATGTTCACACATTCAGCTGTTATCATCTCTCTTTATTTTCACAAATATATTAAGGTAATCAGGAAATCACTTGTGTACTCCAGAGCGTGAAGATACTTGACACAGTCAAAAAAACTATAGTTACTCCCGAAACTTAGTTGCCTTCAATTAACTCGTGGAATCCTACTTCCATACATCATTACAATAGGGATTGTTATTTATCTCTTATGTCTTATAAGACCATTATCACATAAGAAACTACGATCTGAACAGACAAACGAAAATATCAATCTACAAGGACCTCGGTTTGACGCCCGGGTCGTTAACAACTTTAAACACTCACGGTGTCTTTACTACATCTTACGAGACGGTTCGGCCCCCCTTACTCTAAGAGAGCCAGGCCATTAACTCGGGCGCGATTTATGACACGGAGGGTGACGGGCGACTCTCTGCCTAACCCACGTTAGCAGCTCCTTTCCAAGGCTTTCAAAACAAACCTTCACATTATACTCAGTCCTGGGGAGAGACCGGGCTTTTACTGTTCTGTATCCATTCAAACAAATATTCTTTGGTTCATAGACCACTTTCGTAACCTTGGCATTTATTAATTATGAGAGGGTCCTCATTGATTGGGGAAGATTAATACACATTCGACAACGAAGAATTAAGGGGCTTTTATCATAAGAGGATTCTGAGTTCGAATCTCTTCACATGCCTCGGGAACCATTCCCTTATAAAGGACTTATACAAGACGCGATTTAAAGTCGGCCGTGGCCTACATGACATACGCTCAATAATACCATACATTAGCCCCCTTTTAATACATACACAATGCCTCGTGATACTACGTCACAAATAGAGGACTTATACAATTATCAATTCACTACAATCAACTACCCTCCATAAGTAATTTACCAAGTATTTTAACTTCTACGCTTTCCTAGCGTGACATTTTAATATTATTTGCGCTCCTTTGCGCTATGCATTATTTTAAGCCGAAATGTCTTCCCAAGAACTGATAAATCTCATTAGTAACAATTCATATTATTTTTAATTCTTATATTAATCTTTTCCGTTGCCGATAAATCGCTCCCTTTTAAAGCATTCCCTTGAACATCATATCTTACACATACATTAAGGCTTTAACGCTCTTATGTTCACATCAATTTATTTGATCTTTATTTAATATTTCCATACTTAGTTATTAGTATTATCTTTATTCTTTACACAAGCTCAAAAGCTATTTCTTTCATATCTCAACTTTACTTTATTTAAATATCTTTCATGATAATTACTGATATTTCGCTTGCTCTTATGACATTCGTTAAATACATTAACATTTTATTCACATATTTCCTCTACGGGATTTATTCTTTACATAATTATTTATAATTTCTCAAATTTCTATTATTGTTCAGACCGCGTTCTTGTTTATTCAGTATTTATTTCTTAAAACACATCCCTTTTACTCAAAAACTCCGGTGGATTTGTACACAACCATTTCCTGAAACCAAAATAGAATGAAATTCAGTACTCACATGTTTTTAAGATCGTCCCATGATCTTTATTCTTGTGCGGTGTTTCATTTTGGACCCACTTTGAACTTTTACTCCATATTAAAGGAATTCATCTTATGTACAAACACTTCTTGACATATATTTAAGACACTTAACATTGACGACATTTTTATACACTGATGTGTCCCTTTAGAACACATAATAAACACTCAAAAAATATTAATTTAACACACAATCTTGATAAATTTACACTTCACAATTCTTGATCACTAGGCCGTATTTCTGAGCCTATCACACGTGACCTCTTAATTTCCCGTTTCCAAGGGTGAAATTTATTCAATGTCGGCTTCCTATCCTGCAGAATACGAAAGTCTCGAAACATCTACTGTTCCCTGGAATCCAAATTCTTCTACTCCTATCCTGGATGACCGGCTATTTATCTAGCTTGAACGGCTTCTTTGTAGATCTGGCTTATCGATCCTAGCGAAAGTCTATTCGGATCGAGGTCTCCTCAATGACCTATAGATTTAGTTTATAGCATCTAGTACTTCTCGAGTCTAGTACTTTTAGAATATTCGCCTGCTTTTTTGGAGATAATGTTTATAGTCTCCGTGCTTCTTTATTTGATCGGTTCTAGCACTCCTACGTTTCTGATATACGTTCCGAACCTTATTCTGTTCTTCCCTTTTTGGGTTCTTTAATTTAGATAACAGTTTATCTTTCTGGTACGGTACTTCCGTACGTTATGATATATTCGTTCGTCTATTTAACGACCTATCGCCTTTAAGTCCGACGTTCGCAGCCTGCTCTGACTTTATCTTACGAACTTTCACTATAACTTGTATACAGTCGGGCCTAAATCCTGTAACTAGGATTTTCCTAATTTTTTCAACACGGCGATACTTTAAATTTCTTCTTTACCACTCCTTATGGAGGCAAGCAAGTTGTTAATACTGCGACGCCTATGGCTATCGGATATTACTTCTGCGGTGTAACACAGCGTTTCTCCCCTCAAGGAGTACTAGTAACTGTCTTCGATGTGACGCAGAGTTACGCCCCACACGGCTGTCTGGATACTGATGTGCTGCGATGTAGTCTTACGCCCCTCACGGACTGTCGGAATGACTGCATGCGTAGTAACACCCTCACGGGTTGTCAGAATAACTGCATTCGGTGTTTGATGTAACACAGTGACGTGCCCTCAGGCCGTTTGAAACTGCATTTACTGTTGATGCTCCAGCGTCACGTCCCCCTGGACGGACTTGTACTGCGTGATGCGTGATTACGCCCCTCACGGGCTGTCGGAACTGCATGATTGGCTTGGTGAGGCCAGAAGCTTTATACTATTTCACTACAAAAAGATAAGACTCTAGTCCTTTCTGTGGCCAATTTCTAAAATAATGGTGGCACAAATATAAAAATTATACCTTCCGAAAGCTCGTCTTCTCAATGTCAAATAATCTCATTGCACCTAAGAATCGATCGTGCAATTCGGAGATATTAATTAATTTCTCGTCCTCAATTGTGTGGGTGTTGCATTTCTTTTGCTTTCTCCCCTCCACACAGGCCTTGGTAATTCCCCGATGACGTCGTCTTGCGTTTGCAGTTTTCTCCTGCGCAATTATTAAATGGTTTCTCTTTACTAAAAAATCTCTCATTCAAAATGATTCACTGTACTGTACTTGTTTACTCATTATTATACTTGTAAACGGGTTAAATTTAATTATTCCTCTTCTGGCGCATAAGCGGTGTTGTCAATTTCCAGCAACGTAAGGTCGATTTCCGAGTCAGGCTTCCTTGTTTAATCTTGGGAAATTTCCACTCGGTTATTAATACTCATGACTCGCTCCCTTCTGAATGTCGAGAGGGATGATCTCATCTCACGAATACCTGGTCCTCGCCTCTTGCACCATATTAGGCTAGCATCTTAGCTGGATCTTTCTTTAAGTTACCTTAGAAAGTATACGTTTCTTTCATTTTTTCCCCAAATGCATGGATTCGCCCTCATTGGACCCTATGGCACATGGGTTCATCTCACCCTTCCTTAGGATAAATAAATTTTCGAAAAATTTTTTGAGGAAATTTATTTTAATTAATTTTATCTTTCTTTTTCCGTCGAATCCATCATAACGTCGTCCGTATTTACTGTTGCTTTATTTCCTTAAAGTTCCTTCCACTAATTGTGTAGGTTGGGTATGCTCTGTCTTTACCCTTTCTTTCTCCTTTATTACATTGAAATTTTCTTTTTCAATAAAATCAATTATCTATTTAAAGTTCCTTTCCTCTCTGGTCTGTGTTTAGGTTGGGTCTTCAAAAGTTCCCTTTCATTCATTCATTCCCCTAGTGGTCGACTACACTTCAGGGTCATAAATTTCTTGTCACGTTCGGTGTTTACAACTCTCCCCTCGTCTGGCGTGCACTTCTCCAAACTCGAGTCAACAGTTGGTTTCCTTTCTTCTTTTCTCAAGACGGACTTCTAGTCGGTCTGTTCTCTATTCATTTTATATTTTCAACTTAATGACTTTCTGTTAATTACCTTGCGGGTGCAATTAGCTTTACCCGTAACTTAATTCATTACAGTTCTCAGACTTCAAGTCTGTTACACTTCATTTGATTTCTTTAAGAGCTCAGTCTGACCTCACCTGACTCTTTCTGGTTTTCTTCCCCCTTCCTCATCTCTCTTTGAGATGGTATTTCAAACACATATTATTATTCCCTTTATTCTTCGACGGTTGCAAATGGCATAACCCGTCGGCTTATGATGGAATAATCCTTTTCCTTCACCTCTTATCGAGATGGCATTTCCAAAGAGTAATTCTTTTTTCGACTCTTCCAATTCTTTAGGTCTTTCAGATCTCCTTTTTTTCTCTTCTTTTTATCGCTCCCTTTCTTTTTACGGAGCTTCCAGCTGAAATATGCCTGGGCATCCTCTTCCTCCAAGGCATCGTATGTTATTCCACCTCCTTTCATTGTTCCCATGGGGTATCCATTTCCTGGTACACCAACTACCAATTTCGGTCTTCCTCTTTCTTGATTTTCTTCAGAGACTTCTCCTCTCATTTTTTCATTGTTTCCAACAATCTCATCTTTTTCTTTTAGGTTTTCTTGGCTCTTATTGGCATTTGTTTCCCTTTCTCTGTTCTTTTGTTGCCAGTCCTGGTATTTAATCAGCATTCAAGGATCTGAGCTTTCAATTTTGGTCCTTCTAATGCCGTTTTATCTTCTTGATCCTCCTGAATGTCTTCTAGGTTTTCTTTTTCTATTTCCTTCGTCAAGTCTTGAACCTCTGTTTCCATCGGTGCTTCGTTGACATTTTCTATTTTTGTTTCATCTAATTTCTCTGTTTCTTCAGGAATTATCATTTCCGTTTCTTCGACTATCAATTCCTTTGTTATCTCCTGTTCCGAGATTACTTCTTGCTCTTCCAGCTCGACCTTTTCATCAAAATGAGTCTCTTCAGTTTGCAGCTCGATCTCATTTCGGCTGTCCTCCTGTTCTGGAGTTACGATTTCTTCCTGAATTTCCATTGGTTTCTCTGGAAGGATCTCCAAAGTTTCCTCAGTTTCCACTGGAGTCATTATAATTTCTATTTCTTGTTTTTCTTCTTTAATATCAATTTTGGGCTCCTCTGGCACCGTGATTTCTTTTTCTTCGTTAATTGTAGCTGGCTTTTCCTCTTGGGCAACTATTTCATTTATGACCGGGATAGCCATTTCTTTTGCTTTGAGGTCCTCTGCTAATATGTATTCATCATATTGCTTCTGGGCGGCCTCTAATATCTCTGTATATTCTGGAATCTTGACTTTCCTCAATTCAGCTATCTCCTGAATGCTTATTATTCCAGATTCGTCATACATGCTCATTCTGAAACAGTGCATTTTTTCCCGTTCTTTTGTTATCCAATCTTTCTGTTCCTGAACGTAATTTCTTCGGTCGTGCTCTTTGTAAGGGATCTTCCACCCAATCTTATTCCATTCATCTCTTAGTTTTCCTAGTTGCTCCCTTATATCACTTACTTCCTCACTAAATATATTTATCTGTTCCCACGGAGCTATTTCTATTTTTCCTTCCTTCTCCATACGTTCTGCAAATTTCTTCTTTGTTTCTCTTAACGACTCCTTCACATTGGGGATTTCTTTGTACAATTCCTCTAATTCCTGTTTAGGCATTGCGCACCATTTTTTGCTTGCTCTCTTACGAAGTTCATAGATCTTCTTTGTTTCCCCGGAAATACTTTCTCTTTGTTCCTCAATTCCTTCTTTTATTCTTAATTCACGACCTTTTAAGTTCCAAAGTTCATCCCTCATCTTATCATACTCCTTATCCATCTCCCTAGTTATCTCCACGAATTCTTTCACTTCGTCCCAAGTCGCCATTTCTACCTTTTCCTGATCCTGAACGCAAAAACTATCGTTCTTTTTCCCTTCGTTTTCTGAGCCTACCTGAACCTGCATTGCTACGTGAGACTTTGAATTATCTTCATCATTATCCTTATCTGTATTAATTACATTTTCCCTTGGAATTGGTTTACAATTTTCTTTTTCCATTTTGAGCTCTAAAGGCTCAACATTTACCCTTTTGTCTGCAGACATGTTACCTTCTCTTCGTGTAACTATGTCTCCAGGTGCACGCATGCTTTCTACAGAAACCTTTACAATTTCATTATTTGGGTAATCTTTCTCACCTGTAGTTTTACCTTTTTCTGGGCTCTCGGCCCTTACATTTTCAGAGAGCCTCCGCCTCTCTTCATTTAACAACATCATATTAGAATACAGTGGGCCCCTAATGCCACCACACTAGTACATGCTTGAGAGATGATACTCTGAATCAGTGTGTCCCCATTTCTTCAAAAATTTACTTTGGTACGGGTATTCACTTACAACGTACCCTTTTGATACTTTTATTCAATTTCATAAACCTTTATGGAAGTATTTAAAATTCAAAATTTCGAAAAACCATTTTTTTTTCAAAAAATGAAAATTTTGATTTTTCGAGAAAACTCGGGTTTTCCCTAGGAAAACTCAGCCCTGCGTACTGGGCGCCATGATTGATGTTTGCTAGGGGGGGGGGTAATATAATTCAGGGCTGCTCGGTATGAGTTTCCAGGGACCCATGCGGTCAGTTAATATTTTATGTTGTAGCTACTCCTATCATTACTTTACTTTACATGATATGACCGTCTTAAGTGTTCCTCTAGTTATTAATCCAGCACATTACTTATATGCCCCCATGTGCCCTTTTAGCAAGAAATATGCCAATCACAGTATACCAGCGTAGCTCAATTCGGAATTTTCGGGGCAGCGGTAAGTTCCCCCACTCTGTGACTCACATATTTTGGATTAATTAGAGGATACACTTGCAAAAATAACAACAAAATCAACTCCTATTTTAACACATTTAATTAATAAAATTAATGGCGCTACAAACACTTTAACAATTTAATTACTGACCCATAATCATCTACTTGTTCCAAATGAACAAGGAATCACAAATATAATAAAACAAATATTGTATTTAAACATATGGTTTCCACATAAACCAACAATTCCTACTTAGTCTTACTTCCATAAAGCATCAACTGTAAGTTTTATATAACTCCGAGCTCTTTTGGCTCCATGCTTTACATAATAATGGTGTCATTCTTGTACACCTCAAATACTACTTTCATATTTTCTTAATTCTCAAAACAAATGTATAATTACATTTAAAATCTTATGTTAATTATCTAACTCAATATTTTGGGCATGTTCACACATTCAGCTGTTATCATCTCTCTTTATTTTCACAAATATATTAAGGTAATCAGGAAATCACTTGTGTACTCCAGAGCGTGAAGATACTTGACACAGTCAAAAAAAACTATAGTTACTCCCGAAACTTAGTTGCCTTCAATTAACTCGTGGAATCCTACTTCCATACATCATTACAATAGGGATTGTTATTTATCTCTTATGTCTTATAAGACCATTATCACATAAGAAACTACGATCTGAACAGGCAAACGAAAATATCAATCTACAAGGACCTCGGTTCGACGCCCGGGTCGTTAACAACTTTAAACACTCACGGTGTCTTTACTACATCTTACGAGACGGTTCGGCCCCCCTTACTCTAAGAGAGCCAGGCCATTAACTCGGGCGCGATTTATGACACGGAGGGTGACGGGCGACTCTCTGTCTAACCCACGTTAGCAGCTCCTTTCCAAGGCTTTCAAAACAAACCTTCACATTATACTCAGTCCTGGGGAGAGACCGGGCTTTTACTGTTCTGTATCCATTCAAACAAATATTCTTTGGTTCATAGACCACTTTCGTAACCTTGGCATTTATTAATTATGAGAGGGTCCTCATTGATTGGGGAAGATTAATACACATTCGACAACGAAGAATTAAGGGGCTTTTATCATAAGAGGATTCTGAGTTCGAATCTCTTCACATGCCTCGGGAACCATTCCCTTATAAAGGACTTATACAAGACGCGATTTAAAGTCGGCCGTGGCCTACATGACATACGCTCAATAATACCATACATTAGCCCCCTTTTAATACATACACAATGCCTCGTGATACTACGTCACAAATAGAGGACTTATACAATTATCAATTCACTACAATCAACTACCCTCCATAAGTAATTTACCAAGTATTTTAACTTCTACGCTTTCCTAGCGTGACATTTTAATATTATTTGCGCTCCTTTGCGCTATGCATTATTTTAAGCCGAAATGTCTTCCCAAGAACTGATAAATCTCATTAGTAACAATTCATATTATTTTTAATTCTTATATTAATCTTTTCCGTTGCCGATAAATCGCTCCCTTTTAAAACATTCCCTTGAACATCATATCTTACACATACATTAAGGCTTTAACGCTCTTATGTTCACATCAATTTATTTGATCTTTATTTAATATTTCCATACTTAGTTATTAGTATTATATTTATTCTTTACACAAGCTCAAAAGCTATTTCTTTCATATCTCAACTTTACTTTATTTAAATATCTTTCATGATAATTACTGATATTTCGCTTGCTCTTATGACATTCGTTAAATACATTAACATTTTATTCACATATTTCCTCTACGGGATTTATTCTTTACATAATTATTTATAATTTCTCAAATTTCTATTATTGTTCAGACCGCGTTCTTGTTTATTCAGTATTTATTTCTTAAAACACATCCCTTTTACTCAAAAACTCCGGTGGATTTGTACACAACCATTTCCTGAAACCAAAATAGATTGAAATTCAGTACTCACATGTTTTTAAGATCGTCCCATGATCTTTATTCTTGTGCGGTGTTTCATTTTGGACCCACTTTGAACTTTTACTCCATATTAAAGGAATTCATCTTATGTACAAACACTTCTTGACATATATTTAAGACACTTAACATTGACGACATTTTTATACACTGATGTGTCCCTTTAGAACACATAATAAACACTCAAAAAATATTAATTTAACACACAATCTTGATAAATTTACACTTCACAATTCTTGATCACTAGGCCGTATTTCTGAGCCTATCACACGTGACCTCTTAATTTCCCGTTTCCAAGGGTGAAATTTATTCAATGTCGGCTTCCTATCCTGCAGAATACGAAAGTCTCGAAACATCTACTGTTCCCTGGAATCCAAATTCTTCTACTCCTATCCTGGATGACCGGCTATTTATCTAGCTTGAACGGCTTCTTTGTAGATCTGGCTTATCGATCCTAGCGAAAGTCTATTCGGATCGAGGTCTCCTCAATGACCTATAGATTTAGTTTATAGCATCTAGTACTTCTCGAGTCTAGTACTTTTAGAATATTCGCCTGCTTTTTTGGAGATAATGTTTATAGTCTCCGTGCTTCTTTATTTGATCGGTTCTAGCACTCCTACGTTTCTGATATACGTTCCGAACCTTATTCTGTTCTTCCCTTTTTGGGTTCTTTAATTTAGATAACAGTTTATCTTTCTGGTACGGTACTTCCGTACGTTATGATATATTCGTTCGTCTATTTAACGACCTATCGCCTTTAAGTCCGACGTTCGCAGCCTGCTCTGACTTTATCTTACGAACTTTCACTATAACTTGTATACAGTCGGGCCTAAATCCTGTAACTAGGATTTTCCTAATTTTTTCAACACGGCGATACTTTAAATTTCTTCTTTACCACTCCTTATGGAGGCAAGCAAGTTGTTAATACTGCGACGCCTATGGCTATCGGATATTACTTCTGCGGTGTAACACAGCGTTTCTCCCCTCAAGGAGTACTAGTAACTGTCTTCGATGTGACGCAGAGTTACGCCCCACACGGCTGTCTGGATACTGATGTGCTGCGATGTAGTCTTACGCCCCTCACGGACTGTCGGAATGACTGCATGCGTAGTAACACCCTCACGGGTTGTCAGAATAACTGCATTCGGTGTTTGATGTAACACAGTGACGTGCCCTCAGGCCGTTTGAAACTGCATTTACTGTTGATGCTCCAGCGTCACGTCCCCCTGGACGGACTTGTACTGCGTGATGCGTGATTACGCCCCTCACGGGCTGTCGGAACTGCATGATTGGCTTGGTGAGGCCAGAAGCTTTATACTATTTCACTACAAAAAGATAAGACTCTAGTCCTTTCTGTGGCCAATTTCTAAAATAATGGTGGCACAAATATAAAAATTATACCTTCCGAAAGCTCGTCTTCTCAATGTCAAATAATCTCATTGCACCTAAGAATCGATCGTGCAATTCGGAGATATTAATTAATTTCTCGTCCTCAATTGTGTGGGTGTTGCATTTCTTTTGCTTTCTCCCCTCCACACAGGCCTTGGTAATTCACCGATGACGTCGTCTTGCGTTTGCAGTTTTCTCCTGCGCAATTATTAAATGGTTTCTCTTTACTAAAAAATCTCTCATTCAAAATGATTCACTGTACTGTACTTGTTTACTCATTATTATACTTGTAAACGGGTTAAATTTAATTATTCCTCTTCTGGCGCATAAGCGGTGTTGCCAATTTCCAGCAACGTAAGGTCGATTTCCGAGTCAGGCTTCCTTGTTTAATCTTGGGAAATTTCCACTCGGTTATTAATACTCATGACTCGCTCCCTTCTGAATGTCGAGAGGGATGATCTCATCTCACGAACACCTGGTCCTCGCCTCTTGCACCATATTAGGCTAGCATCTTAGCTGGATCTTTCTTTAAGTTACCTTAGAAACTATACGTTTCTTTCATTTTTTCCCCAAATGCATGGATTCGCCCTCATTGGACCCTATGGCACATGGGTTCAATACGGAGACGTTGAAATAATCATTGCCAATGGCGTACAAATCTCGACGTCACTGGTTCGGCTTCTTCTTGATATAGGGGACTAGTATAGATCGCGACACGTACACAAAATGGTGGCACCAGCACCGTCATGGCAAACACCTACGTTTTACCTATAAACGCAACATAACAGACGGAAGAAAATAGGAGGTATATACATTTAAAACAAGTAGTTCCGTGAATAACTAGATAGCTCATTTTTATATAACCTACTGGTCTTTTCCATTAAGGAAAAAAAGGAAGATTGTAGTTTTACGTGACCGTGAATCTTGTGATTATGAGCCACGGGACCTCCTTTTTACGTGGAATCCGAACCACAGGACATGGCATTTCACTTCGAAAATCTCACATTAAGAGGATTTTCCATGTGATTTATTCTAAATATGGAATCCAAATGGCTGGGCAGCGGTCGCATGGTAGACCTAGGCCCTTCGGGGGCTGTAGCGACACAGTGTTTGGGTTTTTGGTTTGGTATACTACAGTAAATAGCTTTTGATACACGACCTATGTCTCCAACAACACCATTGCATTGAGAATGTATGTACTAGAATATATAACTTTCAGTATCGGTGAATAAGACTCTTCCTGCGAGATAACTTCTTTCTGCAACGAATCATGGGAGTCTAATTTAAGAAAAGTCAAATGCACGGCTTCTATGATTTACGAAAAGATAGCTAAAGAATTCGATGCCATTAATGTATGCTTATTATAATAACCTAATATACGAATCCTCTCTTCAATCGATTGAGTGGGGTACGTGAAAAATAAATGGTTTTGAAATTTAAAACTGATGTACTCTTTAATTTTTGAAAACAATTGATCATGAGATGCCTCTATACTAAGCTCTGAATAAAGATTCGCGGTTCTTAACTTCACTGCTCCTGAGTGATAAAGTCGAGAGAAGAAACATGTGAAATATTTGAAATTCACTTGATCGCCATGTCGTTTTTGTTTCTATCAGGATTTTGAAAGTCACATATATGTACTTAGTTAACAGTCCTCTATCACCATACAAAAAATCAGTTCGATTTCTTAAATAGTTTCGGAGATATTGTGGGCAGGTGGAATATATTGTATGGTAACCATGTTGGACTGTTTCATACACACATCAAAAAAAGTTTTGCATCACCTCGGTTCCAAGAGTTCCGGAACCGTTAAATACAAAGGGAATAGAGATCAACACAAACAACATTTCAGCTCGTTTTATTGCTCATGAGACCCACACATTGCATGTTGTACCATCATACAGCTAGACTTTCCGCATTTGTGGTCCAGATTGCAGTACACACCACTACCTCTAATACCCAGTAGCACGTCCTCTTGCATTGATGCATGCCTGTATTCGCCGTGGCATACTATCCACAAGTTCATCAAGACACTGTTGGTCCAAATTGTCCCACTCCTCAACGACAATTCGGCGTAAATCTCTCAGAGTGGTTGGTGGGTCAAGACGTCCATAAACAGCCCTTTTCAACATATCCCAGGCATGTTCGATAGGGTTCATGTCTGGCGAACATGCTGGCCACTGTAGTCGAGCGATGTCGTTATCTTGAAGGAACGCATTCACAAGATGTGCACGATGAGGTCGAGAATTGTCGTCCATGAAGACAAATGCCTCTCCAATATTCTGCCGATATGGTTGCATTATGGGTCGGAGGATGTCATTCAGGTACCGTAAAGCCGTTTCGGAGCCTTCCATGACCACCAGTGGCGTACGTCGGCCCCACATAATGCCACCCCAAAACATCAGGGAACCACCACCTTGCTGCACTCGCTGGACAGTGTGTCTAAGACGTTCAGCCTGACCAGGGTGCCTCCAAACACGTCTCCGACGATTGTCTGGTTGAAGGCATATGCGACACTCATCGGTGAAGAGAACGTGATGCCAATTCCGTGGGGTCCATTCAGCATGTTGTTGGGCCCATCTGTACCGCGCTGCATGGTGTCGGGGTTGCAAAGCTGGACCTCGCCATGGACGTCGGGAGTGAAGTTGCGCATCATGCAGCCTATTGCGCACAGTTTGAGTTGAAACACGACGTCCTGTGGCTGAACGAAACGCATTATTCAACATGGTGGCATTGCTGTCAGGGTTCCTCCGAGCGGCAATCCGTAAGTAGCGGTCATCCACTACAGTAGTAGCCCTTGGGCGGCCTGAGCGAGGCCTGTCATCGACAGTTCCTGTATCTCTGTACCTCCTCCATGTCCGAACAACATCGCTTTGGTTCACTCTGAGACGCCTGGAAACTTCCCTTGTTGAGAGCCCTTCTTGACACAAAGTAACAATGCGGACGCGATCGAACTGCGGTATTGACCTTCTAGGCATGGTAGAACTACAGACAACATGAGCAGCGTACCTTCGTCCTGGTGGAATGACTGGAACTGATCGGCTGTCGTACCCCCTCCGTCTAATAGGCCCTGCTCATGCATGGTTGTTTACATCTTTGAGCAGTTTTAGTGACATCTATGAACAGTCAAAGGGACTGCATCTTGGATACAATATACACAGTCAACGTCTATATGCCGGAGATCTGGGAACCGAGGTGATGCAAAACTCTTTTTGATGTGTGTATATATAGTATAGAACTATATGCTTGGATATTCTAATGATTGTTCATTTTTCATAAATAAAATGGCTTATAAATGCGTAACGAGACCTATAAACTTGAGTTGTATAGGTGTAGTAATTACCCCGAAGCGTTTTTTTTTTCAAATACGCAACATTTACAAAAACGATGTATCGTGATGAATGAATGTCCAACTCTTTGTGTTAATTAGGCCTTACATACGGAACAAACTTAACTTAGGCCTTACGCCCCAGACTAACTTGCTTGCAGTTTAAGCAGTAATGGTTTCATGGAGACTGTCGTCTAACCCAGAAGCGACCAATGGTCTCACCCATATAGCCGTCTATCCCATGAGTGACCAATGGTTTCGTCTTAGCCTTGGCTTTAGGGGAATGCAGTGCAACGTTTCTATCTTAAATTCAACATCTAAAAGTAATACATAAACATTCGTTTTGAAGGAAAAGGAAAACAATGACTTGTAAAAGTGTTGTCATATAGCCTTATCAACTTTTCTTAGGGGGCTTCGGTGGCGTAGTTGGTAGCGTGCTGAGCTTCTATCCCCAAGGTCGCGGGTTCAAACCCGGCCGAAGTCGTCGGATTTCTTAAGATCGTTAAAAATCCCTCAGTATGCCTTCCTTTGGAGGGGAAGTAAATCTGGCGGGCCCATGTCCTAGATTTATGGCCCGTAAGAGGACCTTCAACTAACTGAACTTTTGTGAAGCAAAATTTGTAGGTTAGGTTTGATTAATGCTCTTAAGTTCCAACTTTCGTCACCGGGCGCTGGTGACGATAACATCTAGTAGTAGCCAAGTTCTCAGCTAGGTGTCGTGGACGGTATAATTTGGTAGTGAAAGTAGGAACAACTTGAAATTATCGTCTGCAGCCCTTACTTGATTTAAAAACAGATAACACGCACTAATATAGTCATCACAATTAACACCCAGTTTTCAGACGGATTCTACACACACCCAAAGTACACGGGGCTACATGACCGCGTTGTCACAGCCCCTAAACTAAGGATCCAACCAATCAAACATTCGTTACTTAGCACCAAACTTCGCACACCGTTGAGCACCTGAACACATGTGATCACATCAGCATGTAGGCCTACCTACACACTGTTTCAAACCTGATACTATCACAAACAATCAAAATATCGGAGTTGCATAGAGGCAATTCAAGTAATTACATCAAACAAACAAGGAGACATGGACGTCCATGTGTCACCTGTGACGTCATGGACTACATTGGAGAATTGCCCCTAAACAGGTAAGTATTGCGGTATATACTTGACCGTGATTAAGCTACTATAATCCTCTTTCCATTTTAATGGTTTGAGCTAATTGCACAACACACGTTTTAATTTCTGAAAACCACCATGTCACCAATGCAGTCATGAAGATCCAATTCTTTGAATCAAAAGCGTACAGTTGGTTATTGTCACAGTGTGATTGTACCAGCATACGTTGACTTCAGATACGGACCCTTGCAAATGTGAATTAAAATATCTCCCCATGAATTCAATGGTAGTGCAACGGCGTGCAAAGCTGGAGATCGTGGGCTTGAGTCCAGAATTGGCTGGCCATTTCAATTCTGTACTTGTATTCCAAATGATATGTACTTTAATTGCAATATATAATTTAATAGCGGCAAATGTCCATTTTTCACTTCTTGCAGCTGTCTCTATACTCACAGAGCCATTACCTGTAATTGACATAAACCACCGCAGCATATTGTTCCACTGAAAACTTTGAAGACAGACTTCAAGAAACGACAGCGAATATCCCTTGGAAATGATGATAACATTGTTAGGAAGCACATTAAAAGAGGGAGTCTCTTGAAAATATACTCTCCATGTGAAGTGGCTTCTATCACTACGCGGACGTTCATAAAAATCCCATTAGCTCTCCTATTACACATCAAGTACGATGCTTCAAAATCAAATTTCATTCCAGTTTGATTATTACTGGAAGCGCTTATTCGCAAGTGAAGGTAACCAAGCGATATTTAGTACCAGGTTGTTTTCATCGTCATGGAATAAACTTGGGTTTCGTTATTAGCACATACCGAGCAGGATTAAACTAATTGCAAAGTTTCTCATTATCTTCGCTCAGATGAAAATAATCACGGATATTAAGTCGTACCTACCCAACACCATGTTAAGTAACTTATCTTCACAGCCAGAAGGCGAAATGATTCGAACCCCGTCGTAATTGCCGTAAAAGTTTTCCGTTGATTCCCATTATCAAATCCAAGCAAATACTTTCTAATTGACTCCGACCACTTTCTTACAACAATTTGATCGATATGATTCACCTTCATTCATTTTATCTTTCTAGTGCAGGCGTCCTCAACCTTTTAGGGGCTGCGACAACGCGGTCATGTAGCCCTGTGTAATTTGGGTGTGTGTAGAATCTGTCTAATAACCAGTGTTAATTGTGATGGCTGTATTAGTGTGTGTTATCTGCTATTTATTCAAGTAAGGACTGCAGACATTCAATTCTTAAGTAGTTTCTAAGTTTGCTACCAAACGCCACCGTCAACAACTACTAGTTCTGAACATGGTTACTAGGTGCCACCGCAGTCGCCTCCTGGCGACGAACGTTGGAACCTAAGAGCATTTGTCAAATCTAACCTATAATTTAGCTTCACACAAATGTAATTAGTGGAAGGTTCTTTTACATGCCATAAATCGATGACATGGGACCACCGGCTTTACTTCCCCTCCGAACGAAGGCATACTGATGGATTTTTAACGCCCTTAAAAAATCCGACGATTTCGGCCGGGTTTGAACCCGTGACCTTGGGCATAGAAGCTCAGAATGCTACCAACTACGCCACCGAAGCCGCCTAAGAAAAGTTGATAAGGCTTTATTACAACACTAATACCAGTCGGTGAGCACCACCTTCATGCCATACCAAGTCCGAGTACCATTAAATCGAATTTATTAATTGTAATTATAACAATAATGCAACAAATATGCACCTATCTTTCCTCTTCCTGTCTCTCTCTCCCTCAGAAGTGCTGGAATAGCTAGAGATTCACAGCTTACCAGATATGCTGCAACTGCATGCGTGACTCATGCAGATAAGATACATTTACGTGTAGACAGTCGAGTCATATCAACATCGTTCGTGTCACACATTAACAGGGGTGTCCAATTATTTGTACTGTAGAAAAGAAATACTGTTTCGAAATTATAAAACTGTAAAACATGAAATGAAGACACTATAATTGTGGTGCAAAACAATTTGAAGTAAATAATTGATCTCCGGGGACCTTACGTTCGCGAGAACATATTGGCTTTTATGACGAGAAAATCAAATTTCATTTAAAGAGCACCGTGGTGTTCGCGAGCTCTAGGTTGAGAACGCCTAGTGTCCCATTAACGTGTATGATGAGTTCTGAATCAAGAACGATATCATGCTGTAAAAAAGAACATTTAGCACAAGATAATTTATTACATACCACCCCAGACACTGTAGAAACGGGAGTTGCAAGGGGTAGGTGAGCTACCTGGTAGATATTTCGAAGTGGTGACTTCTAAGCCATCTTTTCACCAAAATTTGACGTTCCGTTTTTAATGCCACCTAGTAAGAAGAAAATGGAAATCTATGCAAGTATCTGTCACTGAGGTTCCATTTTATTTTGTAATCAATAAATATGCCACGCAAATTGTTTATCGAACCGACATCTCATGACTAACAGAAGCGTGGATTCTCTCCGTCATCCAAAAATCGGACTTGCTCAGTAGCTAAGCAAACCAAATATTATTCACACGGATGATGTATTCCATCACGGTTTAATTTTCAATATGCCTGTTCGAAACTCGTGGTCCTATTTGAACTGTTTGAGCAGTTATTTTTATTTTTATTTTAACTATCGTATCGATTTACATTTGTTATTCTACTTTTAGCTAATATCATATTTTCCTTAGAAAAGGAAGAAGAGAATTTAACTGTGATTCTATGTTGTGGAGATGAACATCTCATGTTTTCTCCTTTAGCCTAGTTGGCCCTAGATTCTGAGTGTCAAAACTCTAATCAGGGGTAAAGAAATTGAAGCAGATCTTTCAAAACAAATTTTCGTTTGCATAGAAATGATTTTGTTAGCTTTCTAGTTCTAGTGTAAGATTGAAGAGTATTACCCAAAATCCATACATATCTTGCCAATTCACCAAATTTAATATATTGGGTAATTTGACTCATAATAATTCAAAAGATAAGATAAAAATTTCATGCAAATTGCAAGAACGACTGTATGGCTAATGAGGCAAAGCGGACAGAAAATAGAAAGGAAAGAAATTATTTCACATCATTATTCTTCTTCGAGTTGAAACGACAAACTAGAAGAGATCATGAACACGAACCTCAATATCAAAAGTTGGATTCATTTTGGTCAGATAAAAAGGTAAATATTTGTGACGGTATCATCCTAGTTAATTTAGGTCATCTCTAGAGAATGCAACATTGTACGTGTTTGAATATGGACTTGAAACTGGGGGGAACTGGGAGTAGAACAGATGGGTGTGCACACTCACTTTCCTTATCGTCCACCACCAATCGCACTGCTGCAGCTACCTCCCCCAGCACGTACTGTAAGCCATCTAACCATGAACAGCCAGCTCCGGGAGTGGTTTAAGTACAGTATTGCAGTTGGTCAGAGAGCATATAAGAACTCAACTTGCACACTCTCCAGGACCACTTGAATTGTCGCATATGTGGACGTGAAACTCCCAATCTCGCAAAAATTGTCCAAACTCATAAGCAGCAACAATTTCCATACAGAATAGAATACTGAAAATTTTCCCAAACTACAAGTATCTAGGCATAACAATCCATATCAGTGCAAAAAGCTACACGAAGCACATAATGGCAAAAGGAACACAAGCAGTGAGAGCGATGCATGGCATAAAATACTACGCCAGTCAGACGTGAAGATCGGGGGACTGCTGACCACAACAGCCTTCTTGACACCCCTATCCGTCGAACCCATAACTCTGGGAGGATAGAATATGCTCTCAGATCAGTCCGCAGGGAACTAGTATCTCAGGTATTAGGGGTGTTAATTGAGAGCTGGAAGAATAGGGACTAGCCCAAGAACCCCCCCCCCCCCCACATACACACACCTCTTCGTTTGTCACCCTATCTACCCATATGATCTTCATCATTCTCCTGTAACACCACAATTCAAACGCTGCAATTCTCCTCTTTTCTGCTGCACCAATAGTCCAAGCTTCACTTCCATAGAGTGCCACGCTCCAGACAAAGGCCTTCAAAAATGACTTCCTAACCACTAAATCTATATTCGATGTCAACAGATTCCTCTTCTGTAGAAATGCTTTCCTTGCCTGAGCTAACCTACTTTTTATATCCTCTTTGCTTCGTCCATCACTGGTTATTTTTCTTCCTAAGTAACAGAGGTCTCCTACTTCCTTTAGTTTTTCACCTGCCAATTTGATGTCCATAGAGGATTCTGATTTATTTCGGCTGCATTCCAATATTTTTGTTTTACATTTATTAATTTTCATCAGGAATTCTTTCCTCACGACGAAGTCCATGCCATTCAAAAACTCATTCAAATCCTCAGGCGTGTCCGCCAAGATGACTGTCATCGGCAAATTGAAATTATTTCTCCTTGAATCTTTACTCCCATTTTAAATTTTTCTACAATTTCCTTCATTGCTTGTTCAATGTAAAGAGGGGGAGGGGCGTGATGGCGCAGCGGTCAAGCTGTTGGCCTCTCACCAAGGCGGACCAGGTTCGATACCCGGTCAATGCATGTGAGATTTTCGAAGTGAAATGCCATGTCCTGTTATTCGGATTCCACGTAAAAAGGAGGTCCCGTGGCTCATAATCGCTAGATTAACGGTCACGTTACACTACAAGCTTCCTTCCTTCAATGTAAAGATTGAAAAGTATGGGGGATTAGATGCAGCCTTGCCTTACACCTTTCTGAATACCAGCTTCTCTATCATGTCCTTCAGCTCGAATGACTGCTGTCTGGTTTCTGTATAGATTGTAGATCACCCTCCTATCCCTGTACTTTATTCCAATCGTTTTCAAAATGCCAAACAATTTAGTCGAATCAACGTTATCAAAAGCCTTTTCTAAGTCTAAAAATGCCATGAACGTTCTCAAATCTTTCCTTATTCTAACTTACAAAATCAGCTTAAGACTTAGTACAGCTTCCCTTGTCCCTACATTTCTCCTGAAACCAAACTGGTCTTCACCCAACTCCGATTCTATCTGGCTTTCCATCCTCTTGTAAATTATTCTTGACAGGACCTTTGAAGCATGAGTAATCAAGCTGATTGTACGGCAATATTCAAATCTGTCGGCTCCCACTTTCTTCGGTATGGATGATAACATTCTTCTTGAAATCAGAGGGTACCTCACCTGTCTCATAAATCCTACACACCAAGTGAAATAATCTTATCAGAACTTCATCTCCTATGCAGCGTAGCAACACAATCGGTATATCATATATGACTGGTGCTTTGTTCCTGCTTAAGTCTTCCAATGCTCTGTCAAATTCTGATCTCAATATTAAATCTCCTCTTGCATCCTCATCAATTTCCTCCTCCCTTTCCATTACATGATTCTCAATCTCCTTTCCCTCCTACAAACACTCTATGTAAACTTTCCATCTCTCAACCTTGTCTTCCCTATCTGTTAGAGGCTTCCCATTTGTGTCCTTAATATTACAGAACTTAGTCTTCTTTCCCCCAAAAGTATTATTAATCCATCGATAAGCTGTGTCTACTTTTCCTAATTTCAGACAATTTTCTATACCTGCACATTTCTATTTCATCCATTCTTCTTTCGCTCCCTTGCACTTCTTGTTAACCTTATTTCTCAGACGTCTGTATTCTGCTTTCCCCTTTTCATCTGTTACATTCTTGTGTTTCCGCCTTTCATCCATCAATTCTAGTATATCTTGAGTGATCCACGGTTTTCTAGCTATTCTTTCTTTCCTGCCAATGTTTTCTTCTGCGTATTTTGTTATTTCATTCTTCAAAAGTGCCCATTCGTCTGCAATTGAAGTTTGTTTAGGGTTTTTCATTAGTGCTTCCTTTATACTCTTCTTGAATCTTTCGTTTACATCCTTCTCTTTCAGTCTCTCTATTGCCCACCTTTTTGGCTTTTGAAGTTTCTTCAGTTTCTTCAACTTTAATCTGCATTTCAAAACAACCAGATTGTGGTCAGAGTTTATGTCAGCACCGTGATATGTTTTATAATCCAAAATCTGGTTTCGAAACCTCTGCTTGACCATAATGAAGTCGATTTGGTAACGCCCTGTATCTCCTGGTCCCATCCATGTGTATATTCTTCCATTGTGGTTATTGAATAAAGTGTTAGCTATGACCAACTCATGCTCGGTGCAGAATTTCATCAGCCTGCTTCCTCGATCATTCCTTTCACCTAAAGCGAGATCTCCTACTATCTTCCCTTCTCTTCCTTTTCCTACCACAGCATTCCAATTTCCCATTACTATAACATTTTCTTCACCCTTGATATATCTCAGAATTTCATCTATTTCTTCGTAGACCTTTTGAACATCTTCATCATCAGCTTGACTGGTAGGCATATAGACTTGTACCACTGTGGTGCACGTAGGTTTTGTATTGATTTTTGCTAGAATAATCCGTTCACTATATTGCTCATATTATTCCAGCCGTTGTCCAAGTTTCCTACTCAATAAGAGACCAACCCCTGCATGGGCATTGTTTGATTTAGTGCTAATGACCTTATAGTCTCCTGACCAAATGTCCTGTTCTTCCTGCCAGCGCATTTCACTAATCCCAACCAAATCCAACCTTAACCTATCCATTTCCCTTTCTAAGTTTTCTAACCTTCCACTTCCCAGCAGACTTCTAACATTCCAGCTTCCGATCCGTAGAATGACACATTTCCTCTTTGTCACTTCTGTGATGTTAACCCCCTCTCGAGTAGTCACCACCTGGAGATCCGAACGGGGGACTAGTTTAACTCCGGATTGCAATTTTACAAGGGAGGTGGCCATCATCACATGTAATTATGCATAGATAGGTGCATATCCTCGGGAAGAGCATTACGGCTATAGTTTTCCGTTGCTTTCAGCCGTGCAGCAGAACGCAGTGTAGCCATTAGTTGGCTTATATTATCAATATCTTAACCGCTTATAAGACAAGTAAAGAATTTTTTTATTCTGAAAGGCTGCTATTCCCTTTCAGAATAAGTAATAGAGCAATTCTATTAACACAAATACTAACCTTCTACTAACAATTAAATACCAAAATTCTACTCACGAAAAATACTTAAGTTCCACCAACAACAAAATACTACCACTAAAACAGTCTGTCACCAGACACACTCACATGCACCCTCACACATCAAAGTCTAATGAAACAATGAGCTATATCTAATAAACAATGTAACTGCCACCAGACACACTCACAAACCACAGTCTATTGGAACAATGAACTATATCTAATAAACAACCTAACTAACTACATACTTACAACTAAAACCAACCACACAGCCACATTCTAGAAGAGGATATGGAAAACAGAAATAAGAGTAAGGGAAACAAAAGACAGGGAGAAAGGAAATGCCCTCAACCCTCAAAGAACGAGAATTAAGGGACCCGGAAGAAAGGAGAGCCAAGAAAGACAGAAAGGGAAGGTAAAGAGGAGAGGGACCCCCCTAAAGCAATGGAAGAAGGAGAGTAGTGTGGTAAGGACAGAGCTGCTCCACTTTTTATTGAGCCACCCTCGTAGCGGCCCCGAACCTGATATCTCGCTAACCAAACATGGGATTAGAACATACAGGATGTCCTAGCACTGCTAGTAATGCCCCCTACTTTCCTATAGGCTCTTTATTTGATTAAAAGACCAAAACTAAAAGGTCATTCGCGAGTAGTGGGGTAGTGTTGGTTTCCTGAAGTCGCGCTCGTGCTTGAATATGTATGCCTATGTTGGGAAAGGGTTAGGTGGTGGGGGAGGAGTAGGGTCGAGTGAGGGGTCGTTTAGATGGTATTTTTTCCGCTCTAGATGATGGTGAGGTTATTTTTTAAAAATGGATGGAATTGGGAAACGCCATTTGGGGTAAACATGTTGTTTTTTGACATTTTGGCGATGAATGTTTTTTTTATACGCATGCGCACTTGAGGAGTTTTGTAAGAGGGCGGGCTTTTTAAATGATGATTTATGAATGAGTGTTTTTTTAATATGTATTTAAATAAACCAAAAAAAAAACTAATAGGTCATCGGCTTTTGACTATCTCGCTAACCAATAATCGGATTTAAACGTATGAGGTGTCGTAGGACTCGTGGTGAACTCTCATTTTCTATCGAAGGGGTATATCCACACCAAAATAAAAACTACCCTTACCCGGGGGATGAAATAGTAATTTATTTTTTGTATACCTACGAACTTGGCGGTTTTTGTAAAAGAGCGGGCTTTTTAAATGATGATTTATAAATGAGTGTTTTTTAATATGTATATTTAAATAAACCCAAAAAAACCTAATAGGTCATTGGCTTTTTACTATCTCGCTAACCAATAATCGGATTTAAACGTATGAGGTGTCGTAGGACTCGTGGTGAACTCCCCTTTTCTATGGACGGGGTATATTCACTCCAAAATAAAAACTACCCTCACCCGGGGGGTTGAAATAGTAATATTTTTTGTATGTGTGCGCACGGTCGGCTTTTGTCAAAAGGACCTAACTATACGTTTGTTAATATTTTCTGAACCCCTCATGGGATTTTGCCATAGGCAGTATCCTAGCCCTGGGGGTGACGCCCCGTTTTTGAATGTAGGATTCATTTTTGTCGAAAGGGCCTAACTACACTTTTGTTCATATCTCGCGAACCAATCATGCTAGGGACTTGTATGAGGGGTCCTAGCACTTGGGGCAACATCCCCTGTTTGGGGGTGAAACTACCCCCCCAAAATTGAAAAATCCATATCTCGGAAACGAAGAAGCCTAAAATTAGGTGTGATAGCTTAAAAAATAGGGGATGATATAGGCTTTTACCTCGATGGATCATTTCACCCCTAAAACAGTAAATAGTTATGTTATGGGGGAAGAAACGTGTTAAACACCTAAGAATGATAAATGAACCTAAGATATTTTGTTTTTGATGAAAAATAGCAGGGGGGTGAAACTACCCCCCAAAATTGAAAAATCCATATCTCGGAAACGAAGAAGCCTAAAATTAGGTGTGATAGCTTAAAAAATAGGGGATGATTAGGGCTTTTACCTCGATTGATCATTTCACCCCTAAAACAGTAAATAGTTATGTTATGGGGGAAAAACGTGTTAAACACCTAAAAATGATAAATGAACCTAAGATCTTTTGTTTTTGATGAAAAATAGCAGGGGGGTGAAACTACCCCCCAAAATTGAAAAATCCATATCTCGGAAACGAAGAAGCCTAAAATTACGTGTGATAGCTTAAAAAATAGGGGATGATATGGGCTTTTACCCCGATTGGTCATTTCACCCCTAAAACAGTAAATAGTCATGCTATGGGGAAAAAACGTGTTAAACACCTAAAAATGATAAATGAACCTAAGATCTTTTGTTTTTAATGAAAAATAGCAGGGGGGTGAAACTACCCCCCAAAATTGAAAAATCCATATCTCGGAAACGAAGAAGCCTAAAATTAGGTGTGATAGCTTAAAAAATAGGGGATGATATGGGTTTTAACCTCGATTGATCATTTCACCCCTAAAACAGTAAATAGTCATGTTATGGGGAAAAAACGTGTTAAACACCTGAAAATGATAAATGAACCTAAGATCTTTTGTTTTTGATGAAAAATAGCAGGGAGGTGAAACTACCCCCCAAAATTGAAAAATCCCTATCTCGGAAACGAAGAATCATAAAATTAGGTGTGATAGCTTAAAAATAGGGGATGATTAGGGCTTTTACCTCGATTGATCATTTCACCCCTAAAACAGTAAATAGTCATGTTATGGGGAAAAAACGTGTTATACACCTAAAAGCATAAGCATTTTTGTGAAACCATGCATTAATGGACATGTGTATGGAGGATGATTGTTATTATTATTATTATTATTAGGTAATTATGGATTAATGTGCGGATAGATAACTAACCTGTGGGGAGCGTGATGGCGCAGGTGCTTAGCTGCTCGTCTTTACCCGGACGGCTGGGGTTCAAATCCCGGTGACAGCGGGGGTTGGAATTTTCACCTGAAAAAATCACGTGGCGTCAGGAAGGGCATTCGGCCTTAAATCCCCGGCCAAAACCAAAATGAGCCTGGTTGGCTCCGGCGACTCAAACTAATAGGGAAAAGCCGAAGAAAGAAAGGTAACTCACCAGTAATAGTAAACATTGGTTGGAGGTGTTGAAGAAGTCAGGATGGCCAACCCTTTGCCATGGTTCACGAATGCACCCCAAAAAGTTTTACCTGTCAAGACTCAGTCTACCCTGTTGCAGCCTTTAGAAAAAAAAATCGAACCGGGGCCTCTGTGGTCACAGTGGACTTTTATTCATGATGATTTTTAAACAAACATACGCTTGCATACTACCGCTGGCTTGAATCTGCACAGAGACACTGGCTTTGGTGATAACAGCACAGCGACCTTGTCAGGAAGTTTCATATTACTAGTCTGCTTGATAGCGGACGTGCTCTGCACATGGCTAGATCGTTGTTAGGTTTGACAAAGGCTTAGTGAAGCTTATGGCAACCTTGAAATGAATGTCATGGTATAGCCGGGGTTGGAAGCCAAGACCTTAGGGTTGACAACCATGTAGGTTAACCACTACACGGTGATATGGTCAAATAATAATGTAGCAGAACATATAGAAACGTTTTCTATAGTTTAACGAATTGGCATACCATGAGAGGTGTAGGTAATGGAAATTGAATCCTTAGCTGATGATTATACTACTTTCCATGCGCACGTTTAAGCTATCATGTTAGAAAAAGAATGGTATGGCTTGTTTTAAACGGAGAATAATAATTGTGTTTACTGTGAAACACAAATCTGAATTTAAAATTAATTTAAAATTAACTAATTTAAAATTAGTTTAGTACGCTGAAGTTAAAATGAATAATGATCACGTTACAGACAGCCAGTTTCAAAGCCATGAGAACTAAGTGAACAAAGTATAAAATTCATGAGCCAGTGAGGAATTCAACATGCTGTCCTTTGGACAAGAGAGAAGCGTTCTACAGCGACCCTCAATGGTTTGGGACATCGTAAAGATGAAAATTAAATCTAAGCTACTACACTCTTATATACTAGAAGAAGAAATGGAAAACAATTGGTCAAATAAAGGACAGAAGGAATAAAAAATGGCCCTCAACCCTCAAGCATAAGGATTGAGGGAGTTGAAGGAAGGAGAGCCATGAAAGGCAGATAAAAAGTATACTAGGAGTGGCTTTGCCCCAGAGGTAATGGATAAAGAGGAGGAAAACTGGACTCAGCTCAGAAATCCCTTGGGGTTGCCAACTTCCAAACTGATCAGCCCTTGAGGGTGTAGCCATAGGCAGAGTGCATCGCAAGTCGTGGGGCTAAATACACCCTACCTTCTTGAGAGGGCTTGGGCAAAAGACAGGAAATAACATGAAAATAAAAAAGCAAGGCTGCCTCCTCAGGATATCAGAAAAAATAAATAAACCAGGGCCAATGAAGTTTCAAAAGGAAGAGACTCCCTAGGGCTCGGATACTCTAATCATGTTGGGGTCGGTAGAGAACAAGAGTTGAGCAAGTGTGGTCGACAGGAAATAAGAGAGTGAGGAGCCTAGCACAAGTTAGTGGAAGCAATGACGGTCTCAGCTGGGACTCTGTGATCGTCAACCTACATGACACTAGATATGACGCCCAGGGGTGGAATTAAAGACCTCTTTTTGTTTTTTATCACTGGCTTTTAAGAACGCTAACACATGGCATGCCTTATAATGCAATACTGGTCCTAGGGTATGCAAAATTGTATTAGAAACTCAGCTAATAATAGTGTGCTTGACCATGATTTACCTTAAATTTTCCTAAAATCCACTACATTTTCCGAAAATTGACCAAATGACACAACATTCCAGCAAAATTCAACAAATGACTACCAGATTTATTGAAATTCCATTGATTTACCTAAGCATGGTTTAAACTACCTCAAATTCATATAAAATTAGACGAATATAGATGAAAATTCACTAAAATTTACCGAATTTAGCCAAGTGGTGTACAAACCATGAAATTTATCCAATTTTTTAAATTAAAATTGACCACATGTACTCGAAAATTTCATAATATTCCCTTTACATGTATGATTTTTGTTGTTGTTGTTGTTGTTGTTGTTTCGTTTACCATACTCTCTGCAGACAAATACCTCAACATGAATTTCTCTTAGACTAGGAGCTCTACATTCGATATGATAGCTGAGTTTCATTTCCCATAAACTTGTCACTGAGGCGGGTGTCAGGAAAAGGCATTCAGCTGTAAAAACCACACTCTCACATAGACTTTCATAACCTCTTACGTTGAGGTTCCTAACGCTAACGACATTGAATGATTGAACGGTTTCCTTTTCACAATTCCTGTCTATACTTTCCTCTTTAAGGTTGCAAGATGTTTGCAAGATTCCTAAAATGCAATTAAATGTAATAAATACCTTAAGATGGTTTCATTTGTTTAATGATATGGTGTTGATGATGGATATATACGTTAAGACTAATTTTTGTTAGGTCTTGACTGACCTTGCAATTAGAAATTGACAAACCAAACATGGGTTATCTACCAGGGGAACACTTTGACCACTATGTTGGTTATTGACCAGTAAGTACAGTTCTAGTAATGAAACAGAAATCCAACACAAACAATGAGCGCACAATGCGGCGGAGATTGGTACCACGATGTACTCTTGGTTATGTAGCTATGTGGAATGTACATCACATATGGTTTACTTGAAGGTTTGGAGATTCCATTAAAGATATTTCTACAATAAACCATTTTCAAATGGTCATTCGTTGGTGTGAAAATATTTATTATATGGTATTTTATGAAAACAATTATGATTTATAAAAAAAATATACGTTTACTGTATTCTTATTTAATGTAAGCACTGGAGGCACTATCGACCAAAATACAGCACTATCTGGAATGTATATTGCATACTTGAAGGTTTGGTGATCCCATTAAAGGTATTCCTACAATAAATGATTTTTAAGTTGTCTTTCTATGGCGTGAAAATATTTAATATATGATATTTGCTAAAAGGATTTACCAGTGGAATTATTTTACAAGTAGTTATTTTAATGACCAACAGAGTTCACTGTTAAGAAGGTAGAGCCCTATGTGGAATGTAGGATAACATGTTATACATGATACGTGACAACTGTAAGGCTTGTGATTTTTAAGATGCCTTTAACCCTATATTAAACACTCAGTTTGCAATACTGATAACTGCAATGTTACTGAAAAAAAATTGAAACAAAACAAAAATCAGCATTGAAAAATCAAAAAGTGGTTGAGCATATATACAGTGGGGAAAAGAAAAGTTTTGTAAACACTAATGTCCAACAAGACTAATTAAATCAGTAACTGTCAGGGTGGCCGAGTGGTTAAGGCGTTTGACTTAAGATCAACTTTCCAAATATATAAGGAAGCAAGGGTTCGAATCCCTTCCCTGACATAACTATTGCTTGAACATGCAAGAAAACAAGAAATATACACAAACTATGTTTATCAATTTAATCATTTTTTTTACAAGAGATAGACACACAGAATACAGCTCTTTTTGTTTATCATTTCTTTTAAACATAACACTTGTTGAAAATTATTTTTTAGGGGATGGGTGTGTTGCTATGTTGACCCATCACACAATAATAGCAGCTTTACGAAGTTCATTTTCTATATTTAATAGCTCTTTCTCATAACCAATATGACCAAGCTGTTTACAGGCATGCAAGAGCTGTAGACGTTCGACTAATATATTAGGATCGTTCCATTTACTATTTTTTATGAATGGTTTCAGAATCTCGGGAAGCAGTTCATCATTATCACCATTAATATGATTATCATCCTCATTATTATAATCATTTTCATAATGATGATCATTATCATCGTTATCATTACCATGATAATTTCCACCTGTGTCCACAGTCTGTTCAATGGTTTGAGTTGTCTTTGATAGTGTTGAAAGCTTCTTTTTAGATGTGCTAGAATGCTTTAACATTGTTATGTTATTATTACCACTATTACCTTTCCCCACTAACTTTTTGATGGGGTATATTGTCTCTGATAGGGTTGAGGGCTTTTGAGATGTGGGTGCATGTCTGAACATGGGTTTCACAGGAGGTGTTAAAGGTTTCTCATTAAACAACTCGCTAACAGCATGAGTGCGTTGTAGTGTATTAAACTTGAGGTTAATATTATCTTGAGCAGTACAATCTTTCTCTTGGACTTGGTTTCTTGCTTTGGTTTGGGTTTTCCTTACATTTAGACTAGCGTGATTATTAAGTTTACATTCATGATTGTTTGAAGAAAGTACGTCCAATTCTTTTGTTTTAAGCATTCCTCGACACTGTTTCGATCGTTGCTTTGAACAGCGCCAAATAACAGTTCCATTTTTATTGCTTCGTTTCACAATATATGAATATCCTTTATAGTATGCATAAGGCTTACCATACCTAGTCACTGATACTTCCATATCAACTGTCAAGCACAAACTAATCTCTAGTAAAGACAACTTGGTAATAACAACAATAGTTTAATGTGGGAGCATATATACATGCAAAAAAGTGGGAGCAAAGGTGGGGGGGTAAAAAGTGGGAGCAAATGTGGGAGAAAAAAATAACTGTGAGCAAAAAGTGGGAGCATATATGGGATCAAATGTGGGAGCAAAGCAAATATAAAAAAAAAGTGGGAGCAAATATGCTAACAAATATGTCAACAAATATACCAGCAAAAGTAAATACACAAGTCAAGATAGATTAAAGTGCAAAGAAAATATGCAAGCAAATATGAGAGCAAAAATGGTGTTTTTTCTAAAACAACTAGACATAACAAACTTAGTCATAACCTAACCTAACCTAACCTCACCTAACCTCACCTCACCTAACCTCACCTAACTTCACCTAACCTAACCTAACCTAACTTAACTTCACCTAATCTAACTTGACTGAACTTTACCTAACCTAACCCATCATAACTTCACCTAACCTAACTTTACCTCATCTAACTTCACCTAACCTAACTTTCAACTCACAGATCAAAATTAAATTCTAGGCATAGTTGAGTTGGAACCCAAGACTTCAGGGATAACACACAAGTATACTAGCCACTACACCGCAAAATGGGCAAATTATCATGCAACACAACATAAAGTAAAAGTTTCCTGTAGTGTAACTCATTGGCTGTCAACCATAGTTTGGGAATTCAAACCCAAGACCTCAGGACTTTTGTTTTGAACATTATCAGAAATATTATTCCATTTACATTTTGCTGCTGCTGCTTATAGTTATAAGAGTTGGCATTAATATGGAAAGCAAAAAAAATGTGGGAGCAAAAAGTGGGTGGAAAACGTGTAAGCAGAAGTGGGAGCAAACAAGTGTGAGCAAATATGGGAGCAGAAAGTGGGAGCAAATGTGAAAGCAAAAGTGGGAGCAAAAAAGAGCGAGCAAAAGTGAGTGTACAAAGTAGGAGCAAAATGTGTGAGTAAAAAGTGGGGGCAAATGTGGTGTTTTACTAAAACAATCTCCCCTAACCTAACCTAAACTAACTTCACCCAACCTAATTTCACCTAACCTAACTTTACTTAACCTAACCTTCCAACTCTCAGATCAAAAATTAAATTCTGGCCATAGTCGAGTTGGAACCCAAAACCTCTGGGATAACACCCAAGTATACTAGCCACTACATCGCGAAATGGGCAAATTATCATGCAACACAACACAAAAAT
Source organism: Meconema thalassinum (assembly GCA_946902985.2). Taxonomy (NCBI): domain Eukaryota; kingdom Metazoa; phylum Arthropoda; class Insecta; order Orthoptera; family Tettigoniidae; genus Meconema; species Meconema thalassinum. The sequence continues at coordinate 1,101,329,675 of OX336389.2, read as the reverse complement.
AAAAAGATTTCTGTAGTGTAACTCATTGGCTGACAATCATAGTTGAGAATTCAAACCCAAGACCTCAGGACTTTTGTTTTGAACATTATCAGAAATATTATTCCATTTACATTTTGCTGTTGCTTATAGTTATAAGAGTTGACATTAATATGGGAGCAAAAGTGAAAGCAAAAAGTGGGTGCAAGCATGGCTGGTTGTAGAGACTTTCATATCAACAAATACACATAAATTAAAATTTAGTAAAGTGACTTGGATAATAATAATAATAATAATAATATTAACAGTTAAAAAAAATTCAAGGGGATTGATATTTTTCAGGGTGTAATTTCCAAAGTACTGTCAAGAATAATAATTACATGAACAGATTCCAAGAACTCTAGAGTGCTTTTAAGGTTAATGATTGGCTAGGAGTGAGATAGAGCTAGCTAACCTAAGTTAACCTCAGCTCAGTAAACCTAACCTTGTCACATGGCATGTTCTACAAGTATAGACTTGCTTTGAGACTGGCTATGACGTCACAGATGAATGGCGGTGGGAGGCTGGACATGACGTTTTTATTATCCAAAAACATTTTCCTTTTTGCCAGCCTCCCACCGCCATTCATCTGTGACGTCATAGCCAGTCTCAAAGCAAGTCTATACTTGTAGAACATGCCATGTGACAAGGTTAGGTTTACTGAGCTGAGGTTAACTTAGGTTAGCTAGCTCTATCTCACTCCTAGCCAATCATTAACCTTAAAAGCACTCTAGAGTTCTTGGAATCTGTTCATGTAATTATTATTCTTGACAGCACTTTGGAAATTACACCCTGAAAAATATCAATCCCCTTGAATTTTTTTTAACTGTTAATATTATTATTATTATTATTATTAGCCAAGTCACTTTACTAAATTTTAATTTATGTGTATTTGTTGATATGAAAGTCTCTACAACCAGCCATGCTTGCACCCACTTTTTGCTTTCACTTTTGCTCCCATATTAATGTCAACTCTTATAACTATAAGCAACAGCAAAATGTAAATGGAATAATATTTCTGATAATGTTCAAAACAAAAGTCCTGAGGTCTTGGGTTTGAATTCTCAACTATGATTGTCAGCCAATGAGTTACACTACAGAAATCTTTTTATTTTTGTGTTGTGTTGCATGATAATTTGCCCATTTCGCGATGTAGTGGCTAGTATACTTGGGTGTTATCCCAGAGGTTTTGGGTTCCAACTCGACTATGGCCAGAATTTAATTTTTGATCTGAGAGTTGGAAGGTTAGGTTAAGTAAAGTTAGGTTAGGTGAAATTAGGTTGGGTGAAGTTAGTTTAGGTTAGGTTAGGGGAGATTGTTTTAGTAAAACACCACATTTGCCCCCACTTTTTACTCACACATTTTGCTCCTACTTTGTACACTCACTTTTGCTCGCTCTTTTTTGCTCCCACTTTTGCTTTCACATTTGCTCCCACTTTCTGCTCCCATATTTGCTCACACTTGTTTGCTCCCACTTCTGCTTACACGTTTTCCACCCACTTTTTGCTCCCACATTTTTTTTGCTTTCCATATTAATGCCAACTCTTATAACTATAAGCAGCAGCAGCAAAATGTAAATGGAATAATATTTCTGATAATGTTCAAAACAAAAGTCCTGAGGTCTTGGGTTTGAATTCCCAAACTATGGTTGACAGCCAATGAGTTACACTACAGGAAACTTTTACTTTATGTTGTGTTGCATGATAATTTGCCCATTTTGCGGTGTAGTGGCTAGTATACTTGTGTGTTATCCCTGAAGTCTTGGGTTCCAACTCAACTATGCCTAGAATTTAATTTTGATCTGTGAGTTGAAAGTTAGGTTAGGTGAAGTTAGATGAGGTAAAGTTAGGTTAGGTGAAGTTATGATGGGTTAGGTTAGGTAAAGTTCAGTCAAGTTAGATTAGGTGAAGTTAAGTTAGGTTAGGTTAGGTTAGGTGAAGTTAGGTGAGGTTAGGTGAGGTGAGGTTAGGTGAGGTTAGGTGAGGTTAGGTTAGGTTAGGTTATGACTAAGTTTGTTATGTCTAGTTGTTTTAGAAAAAACACCATTTTTGCTCTCATATTTGCTTGCATATTTTCTTTGCACTTTAATCTATCTTGACTTGTGTATTTACTTTTGCTGGTATATTTGTTGACATATTTGTTAGCATATTTGCTCCCACTTTTTTTTATATTTGCTTTGCTCCCACATTTGATCCCATATATGCTCCCACTTTTTGCTCACAGTTATTTTTTTCTCCCACATTTGCTCCCACTTTTTACCCCCCCCCCCACCTTTGCTCCCACTTTTTTGCATGTATATATGCTCCCACATTAAACTATTGTTGTTATTACCAAGTTGTCTTTACTAGAGATTAGTTTGTGCTTGACAGTTGATATGGAAGTATCAGTGACTAGGTATGGTAAGCCTTATGCATACTATAAAGGATATTCATATATTGTGAAACGAAGCAATAAAAATGGAACTGTTATTTGGCGCTGTTCAAAGCAACGATCGAAACAGTGTCGAGGAATGCTTAAAACAAAAGAATTGGACGTACTTTCTTCAAACAATCATGAATGTAAACTTAATAATCACGCTAGTCTAAATGTAAGGAAAACCCAAACCAAAGCAAGAAACCAAGTCCAAGAGAAAGATAGTACTGCTCAAGATAATATTAACCTCAAGTTTAATACACTACAACGCACTCATGCTGTTAGCGAGTTGTTTAATGAGAAACCTTTAACACCTCCTGTGAAACCCATGTTCAGACATGCACCCACATCTCAAAAGCCCTCAACCCTATCAGAGACAATATACCCCATCAAAAAGTTAGTGGGGAAAGGTAATAGTGGTAATAATAACATAACAATGTTAAAGCATTCTAGCACATCTAAAAAGAAGCTTTCAACACTATCAAAGACAACTCAAACCATTGAACAGACTGTGGACACAGGTGGAAATTATCATGGTAATGATAACGATGATAATGATCATCATTATGAAAATGATTATAATAATGAGGATGATAATCATATTAATGGTGATAATGATGAACTGCTTCCCGAGATTCTGAAACCATTCATAAAAAATAGTAAATGGAACGATCCTAATATATTAGTCGAACGTCTACAGCTCTTGCATGCCTGTAAACAGCTTGGTCATATTGGTTATGAGAAAGAGCTATTAAATATAGAAAATGAACTTCGTAAAGCTGCTATTATTGTGTGATGGGTCAACATAGCAACACACCCATCCCCTAAAAAATAATTTTCAACAAGTGTTATGTTTAAAAGAAATGATAAACAAAAAGAGCTGTATTCTGTGTGTCTATCTCTTGTAAAAAAAAAATGATTAAATTGATAAACATAGTTTGTGTATATTTCTTCTTTTCTTGCATGTTCAAGCAATAGTTATGTCAGGGAAGGGATTCGAACCCTTGCTTCCTTATATATTTGGAAAGTTGATCTTAAGTCAAACGCCTTAACCACTCGGCCACCCTGACAGTTACTGATTTAATTAGTCTTGTTGGACATTAGTGTTTACAAAACTTTTCTTTTCCCCACTGTATATATGCTCAACCACTTTTTGATTTTTCAATGCTGATTTTTGTTTTGTTTCAATTTTTTTTCAGTAACATTGCAGTTATCAGTATTGCAAACTGAGTGTTTAATATAGGGTTAAAGGCATCTTAAAAATCACAAGCCTTACAGTTGTCACGTATCATGTATAACATGTTATCCTACATTCCACATAGGGCTCTACCTTCTTAACAGTGAACTCTGTTGGTCATTAAAATAACTACTTGTAAAATAATTCCACTGGTAAATCCTTTTAGCAAATATCATATATTAAATATTTTCACGCCATAGAACGACAACTTAAAAATCATTTATTGTAGGAATACCTTTAATGGGATCACCAAACCTTCAAGTATGCAATATACATTCCAGATAGTGCTGTATTTTGGTCGATAGTGCCTCCAGTGCTTACATTAAATAAGAATACAGTAAACGTATAATTTTTTTATAAATCATAATTGTTTTCATAAAATACCATATAATAAATATTTTCACACCAACGAATGACCATTTGAAAATGGTTTATTGTAGAAATATCTTTAATGGAATCTCCAAACCTTCAAGTAAACCATATGTGATGTACATTCCACATAGCTACATAACCAAGAGTACATCGTGGTACCAATCTCCGCCGCATTGTGCGCTCATTGTTTGTGTTGGATTTCTGTTTCATTACTAGAACTGTACTTACTGGTCAATAACCAACATAGTGGTCAAAGTGTTCCCCTGGTAGATAACCCATGTTTGGTTTGTCAATTTCTAATTGCAAGGTCAGTCAAGACCTAACAAAAATTAGTCTTAACGTATATATCCATCATCAACACCATATCATTAAACAAATGAAACCATCTTAAGGTATTTATTACATTTAATTGCATTTTAGGAATCTTGCAAACATCTTGCAACCTTAAAGAGGAAAGTATAGACAGGAATTGTGAAAAGGAAACCGTTCAATCATTCAATGTCGTTAGCGTTAGGAACCTCAACGTAAGAGGTTATGAAAGTCTATGTGAGAGTGTGGTTTTTACAGCTGAATGCCTTTTCCTGACACCCGCCTCAGTGACAAGTTTATGGGAAATGAAACTCAGCTATGATATCGAATGTAGAGCTCCTAGTCTAAGAGAAATTCATGTTGAGGTATTTGTCTGCAGAGAGTATGGTAAACGAAACAACAACAACAACAACAACAACAACAACAAAAATCATACATGTAAAGGGAATATTATGAAATTTTCGAGTACATGTGGTCAATTTTAATTTAAAAAATTGGATAAATTTCATGGTTTGTACACCACTTGGCTAAATTCGGTAAATTTTAGTGAATTTTCATCTATATTCGTCTAATTTTATATGAATTTGAGGTAGTTTAAACCATGCTTAGGTAAATCAATGGAATTTCAATAAATCTGGTAGTCATTTGTTGAATTTTGCTGGAATGTTGTGTCATTTGGTCAATTTTCGGAAAATGTAGTGGATTTTAGGAAAATTTAAGGTAAATCATGGTCAAGCACACTATTATTAGCTGAGTTTCTAATACAATTTTGCATACCCTAGGACCAGTATTGCATTATAAGGCATGCCATGTGTTAGCGTTCTTAAAAGCCAGTGATAAAAAACAAAAAGAGGTCTTTAATTCCACCCCTGGGCGTCATATCTAGTGTCATGTAGGTTGACGATCACAGAGTCCCAGCTGAGACCGTCATTGCTTCCACTAACTTGTGCTAGGCTCCTCACTCTCTTATTTCCTGTCGACCACACTTGCTCAACTCTTGTTCTCTACCGACCCCAACATGATTAGAGTATCCGAGCCCTAGGGAGTCTCTTCCTTTTGAAACTTCATTGGCCCTGGTTTATTTATTTTTTCTGATATCCTGAGGAGGCAGCCTTGCTTTTTTATTTTCATGTTATTTCCTGTCTTTTGCCCAAGCCCTCTCAAGAAGGTAGGGTGTATTTAGCCCCACGACTTGCGATGCACTCTGCCTATGGCTACACCCTCAAGGGCTGATCAGTTTGGAAGTTGGCAACCCCAAGGGATTTCTGAGCTGAGTCCAGTTTTCCTCCTCTTTATCCATTACCTCTGGGGCAAAGCCACTCCTAGTATACTTTTTATCTGCCTTTCATGGCTCTCCTTCCTTCAACTCCCTCAATCCTTATGCTTGAGGGTTGAGGGCCATTTTTTATTCCTTCTGTCCTTTATTTGACCAATTGTTTTCCATTTCTTCTTCTAGTATATAAGAGTGTAGTAGCTTAGATTTAATTTTCATCTTTACGATGTCCCAAACCATTGAGGGTCGCTGTAGAACGCTTCTCTCTTGTCCAAAGGACAGCATGTTGAATTCCTCACTGGCTCATGAATTTTATACTTTGTTCACTTAGTTCCCATGGCTTTGAAACTGGCTGTCTGTAACGTGATCATTATTCATTTTAACTTCAGCGTACTAAACTAATTTTAAATTAGTTAATTTTAAATTAGTTAATTTTAAATTCAGATTTGTGTTTCACAGTAAACACAATTATTATTCTCCGTTTAAAACAAGCCATACCATTCTTTTTCTAACATGATAGCTTAAACGTGCGCATGGAAAGTAGTATAATCATCAGCTAAGGATTCAATTTCCATTACCTACACCTCTCATGGTATGCCAATTCGTTAAACTATAGAAAACGTTTCTATATGTTCTGTTACATTATTATTTGACCATATCACCGTGTAGTGGTTAACCTACATGGTTGTCAACCCTAAGGTCTTGGCTTCCAACCCCGGCTATACCATGACATTCATTTCAAGGTTGCCATAAGCTTCACTAAGCCTTTGTCAAACCTAACAACGATCTAGCCATGTGCAGAGCACGTCCGCTATCAAGCAGACTAGTAATATGAAACTTCCTGACAAGGTCGCTGTGCTGTTATCACCAAAGCCAGTGTCTCTGTGCAGATTCAAGCCAGCGGTAGTATGCAAGCGTATGTTTGTTTAAAAATCATCATGAATAAAAGTCCACTGTGACCACAGAGGCCCCGGTTCGATTTTTTTTTTCTAAAGGCTGCAACAGGGTAGACTGAGTCTTGACAGGTAAAACTTTTTGGGGTGCATTCGTGAAACATGGCAAAGGGTTGGCCATCCTGACTTCTTCAACACCTCCAACCAATGTTTACTATTACTGGTGAGTTACCTTTCTTTCTTCGGCTTTTCCCTATTAGTTTGAGTCGCCGGAGCCAACCAGGCTCATTTTGGTTTTGGCCGGGGATTTAAGGCCGAATGCCCTTCCTGACGCCACGTGATTTTTTCAGGTGAAAATTCCAACCCCCGCTGTCACCGGGATTTGAACCCCAGCCGTCCGGGTAAAGACGAGCAGCTAAGCACCTGCGCCATCACGCTCCCCACAGGTTAGTTATCTATCCGCACATTAATCCATAATTACCTAATAATAATAATAATAATAATAACAATCATCCTCCATACACATGTCCATTAATGCATGGTTTCACAAAAATGCTTATGCTTTTAGGTGTATAACACGTTTTTTCCCCATAACATGACTATTTACTGTTTTAGGGGTGAAATGATCAATCGAGGTAAAAGCCCTAATCATCCCCTATTTTTTAAGCTATCACACCTAATTTTATGATTCTTCGTTTCCGAGATAGGGATTTTTCAATTTTGGGGGGTAGTTTCACCTCCCTGCTATTTTTCATCAAAAACAAAAGATCTTAGGTTCATTTATCATTTTCAGGTGTTTAACACGTTTTTTCCCCATAACATGACTATTTACTGTTTTAGGGGTGAAATGATCAATCGAGGTTAAAACCCATATCATCCCCTATTTTTTAAGCTATCACACCTAATTTTAGGCTTCTTCGTTTCCGAGATATGGATTTTTCAATTTTGGGGGGTAGTTTCACCCCCCTGCTATTTTTCATTAAAAACAAAAGATCTTAGGTTCATTTATCATTTTTAGGTGTTTAACACGTTTTTTCCCCATAGCATGACTATTTACTGTTTTAGGGGTGAAATGACCAATCGGGGTAAAAGCCCATATCATCCCCTATTTTTTAAGCTATCACACGTAATTTTAGGCTTCTTCGTTTCCGAGATATGGATTTTTCAATTTTGGGGGGTAGTTTCACCCCCCTGCTATTTTTCATCAAAAACAAAAGATCTTAGGTTCATTTATCATTTTTAGGTGTTTAACACGTTTTTCCCCCATAACATAACTATTTACAGTTTTATGGGTGAAATGATCAATCGAGGTAAAAGCCCTAATCATCCCCTATTTTTTAAGCTATCACACCTAATTTTAGGCTTCTTCGTTTCCGAGATATGGATTTTTCAATTTTGGGGGGTAGTTTCACCCCCCTGCTATTTTTCATCAAAAACAAAAGATCTTAGGTTCATTTATCATTTTTAGGTGTTTAACACGTTTCTTCCCCCATAACATAACTATTTACTGTTTTAGGGGTGAAATGATCCATCGAGGTAAAAGCCTATATCATCCCCTATTTTTTAAGCTATCACACCTAATTTTAGGCTTCTTCGTTTCCGAGATATGGATTTTTCAATTTTGGGGGGGTAGTTTCACCCCCAAACAGGGGATGTTGCCCCAAGTGCTAGGACCCCTCATACAAGTCCCTAGCATGATTGGTTCGCGAGATATGAACAAAAGTGTAGTTAGGCCCTTTCGACAAAAATGAATCCTACATTCAAAAACGGGGCGTCACCCCCAGGGCTAGGATACTGCCTATGGCAAAATCCCATGAGGGGTTCAGAAAATATTAACAAACGTATAGTTAGGTCCTTTTGACAAAAGCCGACCGTGCGCACACATACAAAAAATATTACTATTTCAACCCCCCGGGTGAGGGTAGTTTTTATTTTGGAGTGAATATACCCCGTCCATAGAAAAGGGGAGTTCACCACGAGTCCTACGACACCTCATACGTTTAAATCCGATTATTGGTTAGCGAGATAGTAAAAAGCCAATGACCTATTAGGTTTTTTTGGGTTTATTTAAATATACATATTAAAAAACACTCATTTATAAATCATCATTTAAAAAGCCCGCTCTTTTACAAAAACCGCCAAGTTCGTAGGTATACAAAAAATAAATTACTATTTCATCCCCCGGGTAAGGGTAGTTTTTATTTTGGTGTGGATATACCCCTTCGATAGAAAATGAGAGTTCACCACGAGTCCTACGACACCTCATACGTTTAAATCCGATTATTGGTTAGCGAGATAGTCAAAAGCCGATGACCTATTAGTTTTTTTTTGGTTTATTTAAATACATATTAAAAAAACACTCATTCATAAATCATCGGGGGGCGTGGTGGCTCAGCGGTCTAGCTGTATGCCTCTCACCAAGGCGGTCCGGGTTCGATTCCCGGTCAATGCATGTGAGATTTTCCTAATGAAATGCCATGTCCTGTGGTTCGGATTCCACGTAAAAAGGAGGTCCCGTGGCTCATAATCACAAGATTCACGGTCACGTAAAACCACAATCTTCCTTTCCTTCCTTCATAAATCATCATTTAAAAAGCCCGCCCTCTTACAAAACTCCTCAAGTGCGCATGCGTATAAAAAAACATTCATCGCCAAAATGTCAAAAAACAACATGTTTACCCCAAATGGCGTTTCCCAATTCCATCCATTTTTAAAAAATAACCTCACCATCATCTAGAGCGGAAAAAATACCATCTAAACGACCCCTCACTCGACCCTACTCCTCCCCCACCACTAACCCTTTCCCAACATAGGCATACATATTCAAGCACGAGCGCGACTTCAGGAAACCAACACTACCCCACTACTCGCGAATGACCTTTTAGTTTTGGTCTTTTAATCAAATAAAGAGCCTATAGGAAAGTAGGGGGCATTACTAGCAGTGCTAGGACACCCTGTATGTTCTAATCCCATGTTTGGTTAGCGAGATATCAGGTTCGGGGCCGCTACGAGGGTGGCTCAATAAAAAGTGGAGCAGCTCTGTCCTTACCACACTACTAAGGAGAAAGACCGGACCCAGCTCAGGAAACCCTCGGGGTCGCCAACTCCCGAACTCACCAGCCGTGAGCCCCTGAGGGTGTAGCACTATGATGATGATGATGATGATAATTGTCTTCATACATAAAACAATTTAAAAGACTAGATCTTTTCCGAAGAACACATGGCCTACTTTCTCTTATACGTATGGGTGTAGTCATAACTCTTTGTCCTTATCAAGGCGTATAACTGGATGTTATTGTGATGAATGTTAAAAATTGAACCCAGCATAAGATTTCTTTTTTTATTATGCTTCGTTGTAATTCCGCTCTTCCATCCAAAGCAATTGATTTAACATAATAAAAGAACGTCATTCCTCCATCTTGAATGTATCATGCATTATGATTATGTGCATTATGCCGAGAATGACCCTTATGTTAGTTTATATACTTGCTGTGCTTTGTCACTATAACTTTAATAAATATTGCATTGTCGGTATTAATGTCTTATACTTCGTGAATCAGCTGCCCCTAATCATATTGCTTTATGCAGCCCAACTGACGCGCGTTTTCAGGAAGGTCAATATTTCTCTACTTGAATCCCGTAAGGTATTAATGCACTGCCAGCATATCCCACAAACGATACTGAACACTATTACTTTTCCGTCGTATTAGTCAGTAGGCCCTCTCACAAAATTTCGCGTTAATTGTGCTATTATGTCGCGAGTTAGTATTATTCAAATTTGAAAAATATCCCAGCCGACATCGTAAAAGTGGAGTCGTTGTACTTTTGACTTGTAGCTTCAAAATACTTTGAATTATTCATTATCATACTGTATATTTTCAATATGGCCGTTGCACGTTTTATTCAGTGTGTTATTCTTAAGGTTAATTTTAGCGAAGTCATTTATATGGTACTTCTTTGTTATTAAGATTCATTTTAATTGCTTTCATTTTGCTTTAGTCAATGGAACCCATATAGGAACTACATAATCACTAATCCTTGTTAATATAGCTCTATTACATATTTATTTATTTATTTATTTATTTTTGAGCTATGACATTTCAGGATGGCCACTTCGAGTTATTTTCAGTGTGATAAATTCTCATCACCAACACTACTCAAGCCTGCTGTAATATACTCCTCTCCTACCAGGATTCGTCTTAATTGTGCAAATATATTCTAAATTACTAATTTGAATATTTTAATAGTACGCCTAGCCACCATCTTGAAATCATGGAGGAGGTGTTGTTTCATTTTGGGCAATCGAAGCGACATAATAAGTTCTACAGTATTTATAAATTTAGTTATTATAGCTGCAAGATACTGAGAGAGTTATTAATTTATTTTGAAATTTTAAGGTGGTCACTGTAAGCTATATTTATTGTGATAATATTTTCACTATCGTAAATGAGAACCCTTATATGGTATTCATCGTAGCCTCCGTGGCTTAGGCGGCAGCACGCCGGCCTCTCACCGCTGGGTCCGTGGTTCAAATCCCGGTCACTCCATGTGAGATCTGTGCTGGACAAAACGGAGGCAGACAGGTTTTTCTCCGGGTACTCCGGTTTTCCCTGTCATAATTTCATTCCAGCAACACTCTCCACTATCATTTCATTTCATCTGTCATTCATTTAATCATTGCCCCAGAGGAGTGCGTCAGGCCTCGGCAGCCGGTACAGTTCATATCCTCGCCGCTAGATGGGGGCTTCATTCATTCCATTCCTGACCCGGTCGGAGACTGGAAGCAGGCTGTGGATTTTCATATGGTATTCATCGTTTGTCAAGATACGTGGTAATTACGCAATTACAATATAAGTTCTCGATTTTAATGTTCAAACAGTTCACGCTACCGCATCTGGAATGTACATGTATTAATATTATTCGGTGATAAATACGGTGGTAGATTCAGGATTACGCGATTCCAATGTCACGCGGTCATCATCAGAGCCTGATCACTAGAGTTGAAGTTTAAATTTATGCAAATACTTTATACAGGATGTAACAAAAATTGTACGGGACAAAATGTAGGATACATTACTCACACGTAGACGAAGATATTATGTTATAAGAACATGGGGCTGGAAACGCTTTGTTTCCATGTTACAACTAATTTTCTCCAACTCATAAATCATGGGAAACACACAAGAACAGAACGTTAGAATCATGGGGAACATGCACTCTTGGTTACGTCTGGTTAAGTTGTCATTATTGTAGGTGCACCACCAGTGTTTTGTTTTACATGGCCCTGTTGCCATGCGACTTACGGTATTGCTTGTTTACGGCTGTGTAACCAAACATGCACTTCATGCATGATGGAGCACATCCTCATTTTAGTGTCAATGTCCGTCGGCTCCTAAATAACAGATTCGGTGACAGATGGATAGGCAGAGGTGCCTGGCCTCCATGCTCTCCGGAGCTTAACCCACTGGACTTTTATTTGTGGGGGCATTTTAAAGCTCTTGTGTATCGAACCCCAGTACTAGATGTTCCGAGTCTCCATGCCCGTATTATGGAAGGCTGCGAAACCATACGGAATACTCCAAGGATACATATCGAATCTGAGATTCAGTACAACGGCGGGTTGATGCAAGTGTCAATGGGCACGGAGGGCATATTAAACATCTCTTGTGAGCAAGAGTTGCATTTGGTATGCTGGAACGTTCTGTTCGTGTGTGTTTCCCATGATTAATGAGCTGGAGACAATGAGGTGTAACATGGAAACAAAGCGTTTCTGGATCAATGTTCATATAACATAATTTCTTCGTCTACGTGTGAGGAATGTGTCCTTCATTTTGTGCCGTATATTTTTGTTGCACCCTGTGAAACTTGTCTTGTTGATGTTAGTATTTTCGATTCACGGTGAATCTCGTTATTTAAAGAAGATTAGTCATTTCTATGATTGTGATCTATGCATGAATATTATGCTCATATAAATAGTTAAGCTACACAACAATTTAGCAAAATTAGAGCATGCACTAAGATTATGAGTACTTATCCGTTAGAGTATCGAATTCACAGTTGTTGTACAGGTGTTCAGGATCTGATCTTTAGTTACTTTTAGTCATCGCCTTTTTTATAGAACCAGAACGATTTCAATATTAATTTTGTCTATACACGTTGCTTTTTTTGTACTTTTGCGATAGGAACAATATTTACTACTAAATTACCATAGTAATTCGAAAAACATTGAACGAAATCTAAAAATGGAAGGAAAAAGTGGTATTTAAATGAAACCACGCACTTAACCCGTTGTGTGCTTCAACCGTGTATAAACGTTGCAAAACCTTTTTTTTTCATATTCCCCATCCGCTTCCGAGTGCCGTGACGATCACTGGCATGTTCTGCCATCTATTAAGCATTATTTAGTACTACTTGAGAAGGGAAGTTTGCTTCCGGAAGTAGCTAATAGAGCATTTTGTAGACGCGTTTCCTCGACAGCTGGAGTTCATCTCTGATGTAAACAAGCATTGCGGAAAAAATAAGCAGGTACTTCTCACCGCGATGTGATTAGGAATCAATGAATTCGTACTAAGGAACAACAGGTATTACTTCCCTGCTGATTTTAGGAAGCCGCTTCATTTTAGATCCTTTACCTGGTGCGGAGCTGATGCAAGTATGAGAAAAAAAAGAAATTTTGATTCCTTTAAAAATAAAAAACTATATAAACGTAGAATTTTGAATTTTAAATTTACATTTAAAGTAATAAAGACGCCAATAAGTTAAAATTATGACTTATACATTTCTTTTATAAAAAGCGACTAAAATCTCAACATTGAGATAGAATATAGGTAACTCAGTACTTAAAAGGTTAATAATGTATTTAATCACCAAGATCTTTCACGAATCCAGGGAGCACTAGCCATCAACTAGGCTAGAATAAAGGGCTTACTCTCCATGGTGGAATACCAAGTTGAGCATAACGAGTTTTATGTTCGACCCTAACTATTATGTGTCAGAAAACTGTATCATAATGAGGCTCATTATAACACTATTTTTCAGTATGAAACAGTTTCTCCCACCAATCATAGCTCAAGAAACAGTTGTGTGACCAATTAGATAAGGATACCTTCGCGCATGCGCTCAAAATCCAACATGTCTATATAAATTACCGAAATTGCACCGTCCATATGTTCGCGTAAATAAACTGGTGAATATGAGACAAGAAATGGCACTGTACCTTAATATCCCCAAAATCAATTTCTACACAGCGCGTGGCTTTGAAACGACTTCGGTGACAGTTTTACTGAATACTGGAGCACAATCTGAACATATGGCATTGAAGCACACAGAGCGCATGCGTCGGTTGTCCAGAGAGCTTGGAAAACAGAGAGATACTACCCACCGCAGCACCCGATCACAACATTCTAGTGACTGAACAGATATTTATGAATATTTATGTTAAAACATATAATAAAGTTATAATTATCGTCGACCATAAACAGCCGTATGCAACTCGCCTATAATGGTAATTAAGACACTCGTATGGAAATTATAAAACTCGCATACGCTCGTTTTATAAAAATACTCGTGTCTTAATTATAGCCTTTGTAGGCTCGTTGCATAATGTACTATTACCTGAACATTTTGTAGGCAATAATACAGCCATACAACAACAGGTAACCGGAATGTTCTATGCTATGTACAGTCATTTTCAACATTTCATTTAACATTTTCTCAGGAACTATTTTTTCGGGAATGTTCCTTTATGCTCTCGCCCTTTATTAACACAGGCTTTTTGAAAGCAAGTAAAGTTTCAATTTCTCGAAGATTAAACTTTTATAATTGGCGTAATTTTAGCAGCAACTTCATGAACATTTCCTCCAGGGAAAAGTTAACTAAAGTAAATTTTGAAAAACGGCTGTGTTAAAATACAACATATATAAGGAGAAATCACATCTAAGACTTTCAGCTTTGCATTTTTAAATGTGGCGGAGAAAAGGGAATTTTTATAATAAGAAATGTATTTTAGTAGGAAACTGAAATCAAATCTGTTTGTTTTCTTTTTTAGCTGAGAAATGGTGACAGTTTTGGTTTTAGGACGAGGTATGTTCCGGCACCACAACACCCGTTTAGCTTTGTTAAAGATGTTAATGTTCATTGCCTAATGGAGAGAAAACTATGAATCTAGAGAGATATCTAGTGAAAATAGAGAGAAAAATAAAAACTTAACTAATAGGACGCACGGTTGTGGGAAATTATAAGGAAAGTAGTCTCAACAATGAGCCATCTAGAAAATAAATGTAACGTTAATAATCTAACGGTACCTAGTTCAAAATTACTTAAAATGAAAGATTTCATGTTCTTATTTGTATTGTTATGGCAAAATGTAATGAAGTTTCACTTAGTAAATTATTCACAACAGGGCATTGAAACAGCTTCTTGCTTCTCCTGTAAAAATGGTATTTTGGATTTAAGTGCTTTCTCACGTGCTCCTCAATTGATGAAATCTCCAAAACACTAAGTGGCGAGAAGGCCAGTGGACACTGGACAGCAGATCCTGTTGCTTGAGAGTGAGGAAGGAAGTCTTGGGATTGAAGTTGAAGCAATTGTATCACTTGAGCTGAGCCTGGCCGGACATCTACTCCACTGCACTTGTACGCTCTAGTGCCTCACTTCTCCTCTGGTTCCAATTTCCTCCATTATACCGCAAGCAAGCACGCTGCACGTCTTTGTCCTCCCAGTACAAATGCTCTCACCTGGTCTCACTTTTACAGTCGGACAACCGGTGAATAATTTATCCGTCTCGTCCAGTCTCAGCTCTATGATAGGTCGTTATGGCCATTGAGTTCGAGTGTGGACAAGTGTGTAGCAGAACATCTGGTGAACGTCCAAGCAATGCGAAGCCATGCCGCAAATTTTACCAAAGTTGTTGTATCAATTAAAGGGCTTCGACATTTAGCCCTGTGTACATGGATGGGTATGGAATTCTGTCCAATAACCTGTGCTATTGTGATTACTTTATTGGTGTGTGCATTTGTGAATTTGGTAAGGATTGGGAAGGAGGCGGCCGTGGTAAGTGCAAACCATTCGAGCATTTTCCTGGAGTAGAAACCACGGCAAATTACATCCTGGATGGCTAATGTGGGAATCGAACCCACCTCATCTCAGTTTTGCCTCTAAAGACAGAGTGTGTCCCGTTCCAGGCCGCATGACCAGAATTATATTTCTTCCCAAAGACGGGAATCTTTCCAAGATGTCGTGACAAGAGTGCAGCTGAGAAATGTCCCTGTGACTACTTTCTTGGCAACCAAAATAACTTTATTTACACTTGTCTATTTTTATGTACACTTAGATGTTGACAAAATGTCGCCCTTGTAATATCAGTCAAACCAAGAAGGGCATAAATTAATACTGAAAACTATCGTTTAATAGTACATTATGCAACGAGCCAATAATGGCTATAATTAAGACACGAGTATTTTTATAAAACGAGCGTATGCGAGTTTTATAATTTCCATACGAGTGTCTTAATTACCATTATAGGCGAGTTGCATACGACTGTTTATGTTCGACGTAACTTTATTATATGTTTTAACATAAATATTCATAAATATCTGTTGAGAGTCAGCCACTTGAATTTTGTGATTGGAGAGCGAGCGCTAAGTATGATATCTCTGTCTTTCAAGATCTCTGAACGACCGACGCATGCGCTCTGTGTGCTTGCAATGCCATATGCAGGCCATATGTTTACATCTGCCGCCCCTCAGTAATATTGTCACCGGAGTCGTTTCAAGACAATGCGCTGTGTAGAAATTAGGGTTGGTGATATTAAGGTACAGTGCTATTTCTTGTCTCATATTCGCCAGTTTATTTACGCGAACATATGGACGGTGCGTATTCCATGTCGGTAATTTATTATAGTTCGATGTTGTGTTTATGTCCGACATGTTGGATTTTGAGCGCATGCGCGAAGGTATCGTTACCTAATTGGTCAATGAACGAGCTCTGATTGGCTGGAGAAACTGTATCATAATGAAAAACAGTGTTATAAAGACCATCATTATGATACAGTTTTCTGACACATAATAGTGAGTGTCGAACATAAATTATTTTACGGTACTTTTTTTTTCTTAAAACTGTACAATTTTAAAAGAACTTCACAGTACTTCAATCAGCAGAAAGAATGGTTTAGTTAATACTCTTTTACGCACTTTAACAGAAGTTGCTCTGACGTCTGTGGAAAGTCCTTTTTGCCTTTTATTCTCCCTCTGTAACCATTGCATCTTAGTCTCAGCTGAGAAATTCCAGATGCGGGCACTGCATCATTTACATAAATGCTAATATCATTAAGTGTAATGACTGTGGAATTAGGAAAAGTTAGCCATACTCTGTAAAGAATATATTCTCGAATTCCTTCTCCACGGTAGATAATTTTAGCGTTTTTTTTGCCGAGTTACAAAAGTTGAAAATCACTTCTGGCAGCAATACTTTCACTTTCCCGTCGACACTTTTATTATCTACCAGAATATTTCTGTGATCTTCCGTTGAAATATAGCAGGAAGAAGCAGAGGCAACCTGCTAAAATCTCAGGAAGTGCGTTTCTTTTGAGCAGACTCTGATGGTGTGTTATGATGACTATTGCGAGCGTCTGCAATTTTAACTTTCTCTGTGAGAATTAAATGTGAGTCTACGTCTTTATGAAGAAACTTTTATGTTCCATCACTGATAAGCAGTGAATATTATGTTCGTGCTCTCGACATAATGTGCTAAATAAGTCAGACAATGTGCTGGTTAAATGATGCGCATCCTCAAACAAAAGTAGTTAGTCCAATACTTTTTGCATCGCTAAGAAATAACTCTTGTAATGAAAAGGTTCAGAACATTATTCGCAACGTGAGATATTCCTGTTGCCAGAATCATTAGAAGGGAATATGTAGTGTTTTTCTGAAACCTTTGTAACATTAGGACCTGCATTGGCATACAAGGCTATGAAGTGGGAAAACATTAGTTTTTTGATAAGTTACAGGAAGGAAGGAAGAAAATATCACCATCAATTGGAAAAGTTTGTTTGAATAATTTTGCTCTGTTTGAATATCTTGGACTAGAAGTATGTCATTAAATTTATTTAACGGACAACAAAACAAAACACACAAAAGAAACAACACATTACCCAAAAGTGTAGTTCAGCGGTAAGTGTTACGTATAAAACTTCGCATCATTGCGTAGTAGCTAGCACTCTTAGCTGTCACTGCGGAGGCCCGAGTTCGATTTCCTGCTCTGCCAAAAAATTAATATATCTGGTCTGATGGCTGGAATGGGGTACATTCGGCTTTGAAAGGCAACACTGAGAAGTGTTGGGTTCGATTCTCACCTCAGCTATCCTCGCAAGTGATTTTCCGTGGTTCCTCGTTTCTACTCCAGGCGAATGCCGGGATGGTTCCTTTATTAAATTCACGGCCACTTCTTTCCCAATCCTCATCTGAATTACAAATACACACACTAATACAGCCATCACATTAACACAGTTTTTTTTTGAAAAATTCCACACACACCCAATTATACGGGGCTACATTACTATTATGTCGCAAAGCCCCTCAATGAATCAACAACATCAACGTTATGTGTAAACAGGGCCCACTGTGAAGTGAGGTTAAATGCTTGCGTGAGGATTCCAATAATCCACAGAACCAACACCCCTGAGGGCATTGGCATTCTGATTGGTGATCGCCGACCATGTGATCAATAAACGTTTAACTATGCTAGCAAATCACCACTTGTGAACAGTTTTTGAAGGAAATTAGGACATTCCAAACACTTCAATGTTGTCACAGTTAATGTTGTGTAAGTAATTTGCTTTTCTGTTCTCACAAATGATAAAAATTCCTAGTTGAAATACTCTGTTCAGCAGCGGTACAGATGAGCAAAGATACCAGAACTTCCAAAATGAATCTTCATATTTCGAAAGTAACAACAACAATAAGAACAAAAAATAACTCAATTCTTAAAGAAGCTACCATAAATAAAGTAACCAAAAGCAACAAGAACTGCTATCTGTATCTACACCTGCTGGATGCTTTTTGTGAACACCGCAAAATATCAGAAAGTTGCAGCTAGAAATCAAAGTGAAAACCATGCATAATGCTAATTTATACACTGTACGTACCTACCCGTTGAACACACGCAATATAATCCCTGCGATAGGAAGGGCTCACTTGCGGTCGCATTGCGTTCGACCATAAATGATCCGAGATTCATCTCTCTAGTTCAGTGGTAAGTGTTAAATATAAACTGGGCCCCCTGTGAAGTGCGGTTAAACGCCTGCATGAGGCTTCCAACAGTCCACAGAACCACCATCCCTGGCGGCATTGGTTATTGGCTTCACATCCCTAGTCAATAATATACATTGTGAATTGGTGTTGGGGAAACAAAATTCCAATATTTCGTTCAATTATTTTAACAGAGAAGTACCAATGTATGTTGAAATAGAATATAGGCCTACAATCTTGTGTACACCAAGAATCTCGCAACACAGATAGACCATCAATTCACTCACTGTCCTACTGAACGAATGTTTCCAAATCGACCTCATCGTTTTTTAGCCTACTTTTCACATTTTGCAAAAATGAGGAAAAAGTAGACTTATGAGATCGGGCAAATGTCTGTCTGTCTGTCTGTCTGTCTGTCTGTCCTTGTGTCTGTCTGTCTGGCTGTGTGTGTGTCCCCCCTATCAACTCCTAAACGGCTGCAGCAATCGAAACATAATTTGGTAGGAGTAAAGATCTTTACCTGAGTATCTCACGGCCATATTTGAAAATGATGTCAGTGCTACCAACTGCTAAAAAATCGCAATTGAAATTTGAGCTCCATGTTGGATATCTTGGAAAGTATGAATGGGAGCGATTTCAAAATTGGCACACGTACAGATCATAATATTTCAGTTTAATTTCCAGGAGGCTAAACATGGCAGTGTTGCCAAAATGATTATAAGCCTCCTGATAGGTCCAATTTTTAAATGCATATAACTTCTATACTATCAATTGGAATTCAACCAAATTTCGTATGTTGTATGTGTACATAACCAGATATGACTGAGCATATTCTTAAGACCTACCAGGGCTGCCAACTGTTAATAAATGCTCCTATTTTTTTTATCCAAATACCAATATATCAGAAAGTATGCAAGCCGACAGCTTTAAACTATGCACACGTATAGTACCTGATATTCTATATTAATTTGGAGTAACTTATATACGTCAGTGCTACCAACATGATTCTAAGCCTGCTGACAGGTCCAACTTTAAATACCTGTAACTTCCATTCTATCATTTGGATTTCAACCAAATTTCGTATGTGCTATGTGTACCATAACAGATATGACTATGCGTATTCTAAGGAGCAACCAGTGCTGCCAACTGTTAATATGTGCTGTCCCTATTTTTGTTACCCTAATATCAATATATCAGAAAGTATGCAAGCCAATAGCTCTAAACTTTGCACACGTATAGTACCTGGCATTCTAGACGAATTTGGAGTAACTAATATACGTCAGTGCTGCCAACATGATTCTAAGCCTGCTGATAGGTCCAATTTTAAAATGCATGTAACTTCTATACTAACTAATGGATTTCATTCAAAATTGGCACAACAATAGATCATATTATTTCAGATTATTTCTGACCAATACATGCATGACATTGTTGCCAACATGATTTTACGCGCGCTGTTAGATCCAATGTTTAACTAAATGTAACGTCCATGCTATTCATTGGACTTCAACCAAATTTTGTATTTTGTACCTTAAGAGACGGAACTAAGAATTTATTCAGTCATCAGGGCTGCCAACTGTAGTGCTCTATTAGGATACATTATGCCAGGTATACAGTATTTCGACCTAATTGGAAATTTCGATATTAGCAACTTAATTTCGTCATTATTCTAGATAGGTTCATATTCTGTAGAATAATCATTGGCATGAAAAGTAGGCTGTATAGTTCTTCACGGAACTTCTTGTTTCTTCTGGGGAACGGAAATGATCTTCATGATCTAGGCTAGGGAAGTTTTAAACTGTCTCACTATGCAACAAAGGGTTAAAGTTACAGCCAAGAACATTCTATGCACAACATGATGCGAAATGAAATTCTAAGTTTCATTGTGGGATTGGAGATTTGGCAGGAATGCTCTCCATTTGAAATATCACATAACTGTAGAAAAGTGGCTTCATCACTCGCAACAGAAATTATAGAACAACTAAAAACAATATCAGGGCTCTCCCAGGGGATAACAACTACTGGGACGTGATTTTACGACCACGGGACCCCATCAGAGTCCGGCATCGCTACTCGCCTTCATCTTTCCTGTCGACCTCGCTTGGTGAGCTCTTGTTCTCTTCAAACCCAGACGGTATTTGGATTTCCGAGGCCTAGGTTGACTTTTCATTTCACCCCTTGTATTTTCTTTTCTTACACCCTCATTCTTCGGGAGATTAGATCTTATGGAATCTCCTGTCTCCTGTATAAGGGCCTAAAGTAGGCAGGGAATGTGTAGCACACTACACCCTGGATAGAGCTACACCCTCAAGGGCTTACTACTGATGAGTTTAGGAGTTAGCGACCCCGAAGGATTTCTGAGCTGGGACCGTTTTACCCTTTTACCATTGATTATTGGGCGGATCCTCTCCTCTTTCTCTTCACTATCTGCCTTACATGTCTCTTCGTCTTTCAAAGACCACATTCTTAAAGGTATTGTGCATTTCTATAACCTGTCGTTTGTTTCCCTTTTTCCAATTTTTTTTCGTTTTCTTCTTCTGTTTTTGTTGTTGTTTCATTTGAGTGGCTTGGCCATCGTGGTCGTTTACCCCGTGTACTAGGGTATTGGGTGAGTGTGGAATGATTGTCTGATAACCTGTGTTATTGTGATGTCTGTATTAGTGTGAGTATTTGTAATTCAGGTGAGGATTGGGAAGGAAGCGGCCGTGGCTTCTAATTAGGGACCATCCGGGCATTCGGCTAGAGTAGAAGTGGGAAACCACGGAAAACCACTTCCAGGATGGCTGAGAAGGGAATCAAACCCATCACTTCTCAGTTTTGTCTCACGAGGCTGAGTGGACCCCGTTCCAGCCCTCAGATCAGGATTAAATTTCTTGGTGAAGCCGGGAATCGAACCCAGATCTCCAGGGCGACGTTCTCTAATTCTAGTTTTCACTATCACCTAAATCATTAGGGGCCAATAACCAAGGTGATAGACCCCTTCAAACAGCAACTATCTTCACCGTCGTCATCATTGATATCAGGGCTACGTTTAGTTTATGGGTGAGTGCCAATATCTCAATCACATGTTTGTTGTACTAGATCTAGCGACTTGAAATTCCATCTTCCAGGCTGATGTGAAAGTAGCACTACAACCAGGATACAAGTTTGTTGTGTTACATCTTGTCAAATAACAAATATTGTGTTGCATATTAAGCTATTTGCAGTATATATTGTACAGTAAATTCATTATTTGATCAGGACAATGTATAAAAGCTAGCGTGTGGTCATCACAGTGGTCACCATGAGAACAGGAATACATATGCAATAAGTGTATATTCTTAGACCAGAACTATCTTTGTACCGCCTATTCAGGGGACAGCATCTCCCGAACGTGTTCCAGAACTTTGAAAGTAACTCGCTGAAGTACTACGTCAACAAATTTAAACAGAAGCCCGAATAATCTGCCAGGGATGCAAATTGTACCCCCAACACTATCGGTGCAGTGAAGGATGATAATCTCCTATCATCATCATGGACGCTATCAGAAATCCTAGCCGTGGCAACCCATATATCAGACCAATATCGGAACTTTCGAGTGGAGTGACCAACGGACAGTGGGAACTGAAGTAAGATACGGGAGTGAGATTATTTTGAATCCTGGTGACTCTAGATTCTTGTGACCAGCACTAGAGTGCGTCGATAAACAGCTTATATTTCCACACAAAAAATAACATACGTTCTTTTAGTTCGCACAGGCACCATCTTGATTATGATAAATAATTGAGTTACAAATTACAGTTTCAGAGAAGACAAGTCAATTATTCGCTTATCATGTGTTGCCAAGGAATTTAATTCTGGTATGAGGACTAGAAAGGGGTACAATATTATCCTCGTGAGAAAAAAAACTGAGAAGAAGCGGGTTCGATTCTTGCCTCAGCCATCCTGGAAATGGCTTTCCATGGTTTCCCACTTCTACTCCAGGCAAATGCCGAGATGGTTTCTTACTTATGGTCTCAGCTGGAACCTAAGTATGTTTAAATTGTGGTTGAAATCTCTCTAGCCAATCCAAAATCATTAGGGGTGATCAACACACACAGAAGCACTTATACGAACAAAACAAAACCACCTAACCATATATTTCATATGATGGAGATCGACTGAGAATTATTGACACTGTGATACTCGTATCTCTAGGTGAATGCCAAAATAATTCAGGTAGGCCTACAGTGAATGACATCAGGAAGTTGCTGATGATGGAAAGACAATGAACAGGGTTTCCATATCATGCAGTACCACTGTAGGCCTATAGGAAGGAAGAATTATGCTCACCTTTGGTTTTGACATTCATTGACAATGAATTTGTACATTAATTTTGCTTTTAAAACGAAATATCACGTTGACATATTAAATAAAATATTCAATAATCAACGTCCCTGTTTCGAGATTAATTAGCAATTTTAATTGCTCATTAGTATTCTGTCCGCTCTCCAGCTATCTGCATCAGAATGTTATTAAAATGAAAAACTCCTTTCGTGTAATCCCCCTTACTTGATTCTACGCTCTATGTCGTTCTTCCTTCACATAAGAGTAGGAGATTGTAGATGAAAAGCAGACGGTATGGTGTACAGGAAGCTTGTAATGAAAGAGGGCAGAGATAGGGGAAATAGCCGGCCCCGTGGTATTGGGGTAGAGCACCTGCCTCTCACCCGGAGGCCCCGGGTTCGATTCCAGGCTCCGTCAGGGATTTTAGAAACTGACGTGAGGGCTGGAACGGGGTGCACTGAGCCTCGTGAGGACAATTGAGTAGCTACCTGACAAAGAGGCGCCCCAGTCACGAAAACCAAGATAAACGGCCGAGGGGACCCGATGCGCTGACCACGTGTCACCCCAATAACTGCACGCCAAATGGCTGGGCAGCGGCCGCTTGGTAGGCCTAGGCCATTCATGGGCTGTAGTGCCAGAGGTTATTAGTGATAGGGGAAATGACAATAGAACAAAGTATCCACTTTTATAGTCACTGTATGGTACGAGTCGAACTCTAGATTTATCATTAGACACGATAGTAGTCAATATTCCAATAGTCAAGCAGAGGACTCTATTGTTTAATTAATAAACATGTTCCTTAAGTTCAGTAACATAAAGATCCAAGCAAGGCACAGGTAGGAACAAATGTCCCTTTTAATGAAATACAATCGAGCCAATAGCAAGTCGTGAGAGAATGGAGTGGTTTGTTCATGTACCTACATGTCTTTCAGCGGATGTTGGTAGATGTACAGTCCAGTTACATGACACTTTTCTGACGTTGCACGAACATTACTAACATTCAGTCTCAGTAACTTGTTCCATAATAAATGACGCTAGGAAGGCAGAAGATAAACAAACCATTTGGCAAAACTTTAAAATTTAGATCAGTTCGGTGTTTTCTGGTTGAAATGCTAATATTTATATTGATGCAGGGATATACTGTATATCCCTCCTTCTTGACACCAATGTGATATTTGAACGACATGACCGTTTTTACATGTTCATGGGGATTTCGTTTGCATTTGTTGGAAGATCAGTGGACTACAATCATTTTCGATATAATTATACAGGTCTGTTTCCCACGGCGGAGAAGTTTTTATACACGTGGCATGTTAGGAATAGGTAAATCGGTGAAATTACCACATGTAAAATGAAATTAGACCTACATTACATAGAGGGAATAATGTGGAACCTTCCCGACAATCACAAGGGGTAGACAGTTTTGGGATGTGCAAAAAGGAGAATCACATATCTCACGGGATTTTAAGGGGCCTAACATCGAGGTTATTCACCCCTAATTGTGTAGTTGATCGTCAAAATGATGAGATAAATCATCAGATTTAGCTATGGACTAATAACAAGTAAACGAAAGTTTGATGCTTTTCATTCGGTCAACGCGATTGTACCCAAATGGGATGGGTTATTCTTTAATCCTGAAAAAAAAAAAATACACGAGTTTAATAAATATAAAATAATCTCATGTAAAGTTTTTTCAGGATTAGGGAATAACCCATCCCATTTGGGTACAATCGTGTTGACTGACTGAAAAGCATCAAACATTCGTATACTAAGGCAACACTGAAAATGGCTTCAAAAACCATAATAACTTACCAGTAACCTAAGTAGCCTACTAGAGGAAGAGAAGGGCAAATGAGGAATGAGGAAAATAAACTACAAGGAAAATAAATGCCCTCAACCATCGATGAATGAGGACTGAGTGACTCGGAAGGAAATAGAACCAGGAAAGACAGGCAGGAAAGGCAAGGCAAGAGGAGAGGGTCAGCGACAAAATCAATGGAAGAGGGGTAAAAAGGGACTCAGGTCGGGAATCCCTCCAGAATGCCATCTCCCAAGCCCACAAGTCATGAGCTCTTGAGGGTGTAGCACCATTCATGGTGCACCGTGAGTAGTGGAGCTACATTCGCCCTGCCTCCTTTAGGTCTTTGTGAAGAAGGTAGGAGATACCATAAAATAAAAGAATAGATTTGACCCCTCAAAGGATGATGATATCAGCAATGATGAGACTAGGTCCAATATAGTTTGGAAATGGAAGGACACGCTAGGCCTCGGATATTCTAATACCGTCGGCGTTAGAAGAGGACAAGAGATTACCAAGGGAGGTCGACAGAAAAGACGACAGAGAGAAGCTCGGCACAAGTAAGTGGAAGCAATGCCAGAATTAGCTGGGGGACTGTGGTCACCACCCCACGTCCCACAAGTTGCGAGGAACTGGGGCGGGGGCTTGCAAATGGCAACCATTCCATTGGTTATACTGTATCTGTGAAAACATGACCACTTTTGGAGGTTTCGAACTGGGAGACGGCATGCATCTCAGTTATCATCACAGTTTACGGAACATCCTAATCAAATACGGTACTTTTCTATATCTTCCAAGTATCGTATGGCTAGTTTTGGATTTAAAGTTGGACTTTGTATTAACGGTCCATCGTTAGGACCGGACTGGTATCACTCCTATCCTAACGCACAAAAAGAACGAATATAATAACAATGGGTGTGTGATAGGTACATGAATGTTAACATCATCAAAGTACTTTGAAGGTAAAACAATATTTGACAGCATTTAAACCCGGAAGAGTCGTTTATCGCAATAACGATTACGTACGAAGGTAGTTATTATCTACAATTTAAAAGGTTCAGTATGTAGACCGATAATACTTGTTAACATAACAAAGCCTTTCAGTCTATTTCACCAAGCGTTTTAAGTCAGTTAGATCCAAAGCGAACAACATGACGGTGGTTTTGAGACAAATACATATTCAAAATATTCAGGATAAGGAACTTAGGCAAAATACATCGAAATGTTATGTCAGAAATTCCGAATAGGGGATAGGAACGAATGGCTGGACATTGAAACGTAGTTGTCAGGCTAGAGGTAGGCCTATGCAGTACTACTAGCAGAAAAGACATGCCTTGAGAAAACGATGTGTGAAGACAGGAAAACGCGCACAACAGGGTGGAATGTCATGGTGAAATCGCATTGTAAAAGTAAGAAAGAAAACTTGCCATGAGTGGCTACAAACAAGGAATCCGAGAGACTGAGGGCTTAATTTAGTTAAAGGAACAGAACCAAACAAATGCTAGTAGAGACTCAAAGGAAATCACGGAAGGAATTTGGTGATAAGTTAAAAAGTTTAGGTAAGGTTGCAGACAAGCCATTTTGGAGTATTATAAAGAATCTTAGAAATTAGGGAAAAGAGAAATGGTAGTGTCTTTTATAATTTTGGAAAACTCATTAAATGTGTCAAGGAAGCACTTGGAAGATGACAAAATTTCTTCGAAAACTGTAAAATGTAAGTGGAAACGTTTCTGGCAAAGTGGTACATTCTGAGATATGTAGGTGGAGAATGAGAATGGGAACAGAATCACGGTTGGTTTCTAAACTGAGATATCACAAAGCAACAAAGGTAGG
Organism: Meconema thalassinum; assembly: GCA_946902985.2. NCBI lineage: Eukaryota > Metazoa > Arthropoda > Insecta > Orthoptera > Tettigoniidae > Meconema > Meconema thalassinum. The sequence continues at coordinate 1,101,302,983 of OX336389.2, read as the reverse complement.
CGGGATTCGGCCAAAAATAGTTAAGCATAGTGGCAAGGTTGGGATGATAATGTTGCATAGGAAAATACAATTGGTATAGGATTTAGGAAAGTGTACTCTTTGACTGGATAAACGCCCAATTTACAAGCTTCGAAATTTTTGTTGTCTGTTATTTTTTAAAATTATTGACGGGGCCAGTCTTCTTGAATCGTTTAGCGAGCCTCATAATTGTACTGGCATTAGGCATAGGTCTTCCTGGAAACATGATTCGAAATTTTCGTCTTGTTTTAGGTAACTCACTAAACGATATGAGTCAGTGGAATGGGGTATTACGAGATTCGCACCTGGCCAGCCCAATGACGCAATAGTTTGCCGCGGTCCAATCATTTGGCTGGCCAGGTGCGCAGCGAGTGGACCTCGCAATACCCCGCTCCGTTGACTCATATCGTTAGTTCAAACGTGTTTTGTCATTCATATGGACGTGTATCTGCAAAGCTTAGACGATAGTGTTGCACGTTTAGTGAGTATTGTGATTACTGCGAACTGAACAATACATAAGAAAATAAATCGAAGCCATCACTGCTGTGGAACTTCAGAATGCTGTCCATTCTTTCATCAGAAGATCTCAGGTGTGTGTTACAAGAGAGGGAGGACATTTTCAGCATCGACTATCAGCACTGTAAATACACATTATTGAACAAGTTTGGTAAAAGTGTAAAGTGCGCACCACCACCGACTGAACCGTGTCAGCGCGCCCGCGATCTGCGCCGGTCAACGCCGGCTTAACATGCCGTGTTTATCGGGGCCCACAAAGATAATGACCTTGTAGGTACTTCGGCCGTATATTCCCTCAGGATGGTAGTATATAGAAAGAAGTAGAGTCGAGATGAAGAAAGGCCAATACAGTTCTTAATTGCGATCTAATCTAGATAATCTAGTGAAGCGACGAAATTTTCTCTACCTCGTTCAGAATTCAAATCGACCTTGCTGTACGGGAGTACGAGTTGGGTATATTCAGATATCTTAAAGGATGATGATGATAATTGTTGTTTTAAGAGGCCTAACATCTAGGTTATTGGCCCCTAATGGTTTGGGTGATCGTGAAGATTATAATGAAATGTCAACTATAACTAAAACTAACTACTAACTTATATACCAGAAGAAGAAATGGAAAACAAAAGGAAAATAAGGCAAATAAAGGACAGGAGGAAAAGAAATGCCCTCAACCCTCGAAGAATGAGGATTGAGGGACTTTGAAGGAAGGAGAGCCATAAAAGGCAGAGAAAAAGGGAAAGAGGAGAGGGTCCCCAGAAGCAATGGAAAAAGGGGGAAAAAACAGACCCAGCTCAGGAATCCCTCGGGGTCGCCAACTCCCGATCTCACCAGCCGTGAGCCCTTGAGGGTGTAGCACTATGCAGGGTGCACCAAAAGTGGTGGGGCTACATACACCCTGCCTCCTTGAGGGCCTCGAGCTGAAGGCAGGAGATAACATCAAAAGGAAAAGAAGGCTGACCCCTCGCAGAAGGAGGGTATCAGGAAAGGGCCAATTAAGGCGGGAAAGGAAGATACTCCTTAGGTGTCGCATACACTAATACCGTCGGGGTCGGAAGAGAACAATAGTTAACCAAGAGAGGTCGACAGGAAAAAAGATGGAGAGGAGTCCGGCACAAGTAAGAGGTAACAATGCCGGATTCAGCAGGGGTCCCGTGGTCGCCAACCCACGTCCCACTAGATGTGAACCCCTGGGGAGATATCTTCAAGGAACACATAAGCTGGAGGTAAGTGATATGAGGGTAGCACTAATTAGTTTTGCGACAAATAAACTGGAGCAATGGCAGGAGGGTAATCGTAATGAAGATATAAAATGAAAGTTAGAAATTAACACGTTAGTTGAAGCTGTTCGTATGTGCTGACTTAGATGGTAGGGCCATGTGATGAAATTGGTGGAGGAGAGATTGCCTAGGAGTTTAAGGTTTTCGGCTATAGAGGGTAAGAGAATCAGAGTAGGCCTATGAGGCAATGGTTCGATTCAGCGTTTATGGATTTGAATATGAGAGTAATGGAAACAGATAATGATGGTGATAAATATTGTTTTAAGGAGCCTAACATCTAGGTTATCGGCACCTATATATGGAAACAGGAGAGGCCGAAGTGCTAACTGTGATCATAGATGCGAAAAGAGCTAGCTGACTAGTCCGGACGATGAAAGGAAAACCAGTCTCAACTAGAAATGAATGAATGAATGGATTATTTATTGATCGAGAACGGAATACGATTCATATCTGTTTGTTCAGGCTATAGAAAAGTGTATGCAAAGGAGAAATGAGTATAAATTACAGTATCCGTCCAGGTCGTGTGTGAGGTCTCTGAGAGTATATAACTGTTGACCACAGCTGAGGTTGAACGATGCAACTGCAAGGAGAACCTAATTTATAGTAAAAGTATAAATATTAAAAATACAAACTAGTAAGTTCTACGGAATCGTTGGTCTGAGAGATTTAAGAAGAATATGAGCCAAATAATATATTTTATCGCAGTGAATGACGGCGTTTGGCGGGAAGACCGGACTATGTATAGGACGTAGGTGTGAGAGTTGAGCATTGAGAGAGAGTTGAGTCTCACCCTCAGACCAGCATGCGCGGCAGCAAACACGTACTACAAGTTACGAGACGAGGAGCGGCTTTATTACGGAACACGAGAGTGACGCGACAGGCTGTTATTCTGAACCAGAGCGTACTAGATTAGTCAAAGCGAGCACATCGACTCGAGTAATTTTACTACGAAATTCGCTGTATGGTGATAAAGTTTAAAGTTACCTGGTGCAGAATTAAGTCCTATAAATACTCACTTGGTCAGGATAGTTATTTTCAACGCAATCTGAAACTCGGTAGTGGACATGAGTGGAACAGTTCACTTTGATCGAGTTAAAGCACAAATAAATAACACTGCGGAGAAATAACATGAAACAGATGCATTACACGGGATGTTATTATTATTATTGGTATCCATATATTTAAAACACTAAGATGATTTTTGTTACCGTGAGGTTGAGAAAACGGCTGAACTGATTGACTTCGTAAAGCACTCTGACGAAAGATTTTAGCATGTAGATTTGCAGAGTGTCTTTAAAAGAAAAATATATGTCACGGTATATTTTAAAATAATTAAAGAAAACTGTAATATGTGTGGCTCTCGCGCGTGCGCCAAAGGCAACCTCCATGAGAAAAATTGTGGATAAAAGATCCACCGCGTCTTTCAGTAATTGCACATCATAGCATTTCTTCCTTATATTCCAAAAATATATGCGACAGTTCTTGTGTCCAGTTGTTAGTCAGTTATTGTTGTTTTAAGGGGCGGAACTACGAGGTCATCTGCCCCTCTTAACACAGATTAAAGAGTACAAATTATGAATTGAATTTAAAATTTTGAGGTGGACATCTAAATTTAAAAAGACCAAAAATTAATAAAACAAAAACAAACAATTAAATAAAAAATAAAAATTATAAAAATAAACAAAAATTACGGAAAAAACAAAACATTATCATTCAAAAACGAACAAGTCGTTGAGTCAATGTTCACCGGAAAATTTAGATTGCTGGCCCTAACCCACTCTGACTTATAAAGCGGATAACGCGATCAGCAGCCACCGCGTCATCGGCTAATATAAGTTTGAGTGCCATCTGCAAACTAAGGTTTACCGGCCAGTTGTATATATTAGACTCTTCAGAAGCTAATCAAGTCAGATCTGCCAATCAAGTGAATTCATGCATCAGGGAGGGCAAACTTCATATTGTTACGGCTGTGAGTGTGTGTCATCACTCGCCGCATGAGTCACAACTGCCCCAGGGCTGGGCTGTGGCCTGCCTCCTGTATTGCGCGCGCCTTATGCAACAGGGCTACTACAGACAAAGGGATAGTCCAGAATAATCGTGACTGGACCAGCGATGGAAACCTCGAGAAGCCGTGAACCCTGGATGGATCTAGAAGCGTTTATTGAGTCACCGGCCTGCTATATAAGTGCGACCTGTCAAGCACGGGTTGTTGTGTTTTACGAGCTAGTGCGAGCGTTTATCGTGAGCGACAGAAGTGTGGTGACTTGCGAAACCCCTAGTGTAGCGGCGAAGTGAGAAACATACAGGGGACTGCCTGAGTGAGTGTGCTTTCACTGAGTGTCTGAGATATTGTGGTGTCGAAATCCAGTGACATTGTTTCTCCCAGCTTGTGAACAGCGTGCAAATGCTCGTAAGTACTGTAGTAGGCGCACATTAGGAAGAAGTTGCATGTAGTTCTGTCAAGGCCACTAGGCTCATTAGCGGCAGGATTAACTTCTGGGGTTTGTTGACAAGTGAAAGGCCAAGAGCTCTCCGCAAGCAAGAGACTTGAGGAAACTGGAGTAAGGTTCCTATTGTCTGTAATTGCTGATGAGTCGTGTAATTTTCTGGCCGCAATAAAGTTAATTATTTCTTTAAGCAGTAATTGGTGTTGTGCTTCCTACCCACCGTAATCCAGTTAACAAAAGTGCCACTAGGGGGGTGGCACGTAACAATATTTTAAACAATATTTTCGAATAGCATAACCCCTACATACAACATTCAAAATACCTTCAAATTAAATTGCAGTCCAGCTGACGATATTCGATTAGCATGGCTCATAATATGGGATGGAGCCCCAATGGAAATATTCATTCATAAATGTGTGTGAATCGACTTTTAAAGGTACGTAACGACATTATTCCTGTTTGTGGAAAATATATTGTTCTTAGAGGAGACTTCAGGTAGGTTTTGCCTGTTGTGCCGCACGCTTCTCGCCAACCATTTATTCACACATTTATGCCACTTACATAAAAACACGCTCTCGAAACCAGGTGAAATGGAATATTCTGTATTTTAACGGCGACTACTCTTCTGTGGATGATAAGGTATCAAATGTTACCGAATTATCAGCCAGACTTTTCACGGATGAGCATATCGTGACTGAGATTTACGGCGTAATATTAACTTCTGCGAAGGATATAATAAATTTCTCGAAAGTAGCCTACGCAATCATACACCGAAAAATGAACAATGTAATGGCATTAATTTAAAAGTCATTGAACTTATATCCAGTAGTTCAAAAACATACTCCAGCGTTAACAGATTAAATACTGAAGGTGAAAGCAAGCTACTTCAGATTCCTACAGAATTCTTGAATTCCTTCGAATTAAGTGATTTGCCTCCACATACTCCAAACGTTTGAGCCATAGTTATGCTTCTTATATATCTGAACGTTTCCAAAGGGCTCATATATGGATCGATATTTCTTGTAAGAATTATGTATGGAAATTGCTTGGATTTGGAAATAGCATGTGCAGATATAATTAGGCAGAGATATCTAATCCTTCGTCTTGAATTAACACATCCGATAATGCACTTCTATTTAATTTTAAGAGGCACCAATTTCCAATTCGCTTGGCATACTTTCTCACAATCAATAAAAATCAAGGGGAAACTCGGAAAGGTATAGGTCTCTATATATCTCATCAATCTTTCAGTCGTGGACAGTAATATATGTTACAATGTCGACGAGTGCTAAATTGTAATCATACAAAAAACACATAAGAAAATCTTTTACTTAATATTTTCCATTGACCGTCATGTTTTGACGGGTTTCAACTTGTTATTATTATTATTATTCTTATTCTTATTATTATTATTATTATTATTATTATTATTATTATTATTGTTATTGTTATTATTATCGTATACCAGATGAATCGGCTGCCCCTAATAATATTGTTCTATGCAGCCCAACTAGAGCTGTTATCAGGAAGGTTGATATTTCTCTGCTTGCTTCCCGTATGGTAGTAATGCACAGCATGCATATCCTGCAAACGATACTGAACACTATTGTTTTTCCCTCGATGTGACTACAAACATATATGAGTGAAAAACAATAGTGTTCAGTATCGTTTGCGGGATATGATTGCAGTGTATTAGTACCATACGGGATGCAAGCAGAGAAATATCGACCTTCCTGACAACACTCGTTATTTGGGCTACATCAAACAATATTATTAGAGGCAGCTGATTCATCTGATATATAAAACGCAATGGTGTAAGTTTTAAAAAACACAAGCTATTAATCCAGAGGGTGTTAGGTGATGTGGATTGTTCCAAAATCTTTCAAATCTTTTCAATAACAGAGGAGGAATCTTGCATTTCTTGAAAGGTGAACGGAAGTGTATTTATTTGTTTATAAAGTGCGTTTGAACTAATAACCAAGATGATAGCCCCTGTCAAAGCTGTGCATCTCGAACCCGCATAAGTGTAGAGCCAGGATGGTGTTCTATACACATAGGACTCCACATGTAACCATTCGTAACAAATGAGCATTCAAAAGAGAGTAGTGACTAGTCCAGTCAAATTAGAAATCTGACCTTGCAAAAGGTCATGTAGTTGGACCTCTGCCAATAGTAAAAACCAAATTTGCAACTTCGAAAGACGTGTGCTAATTGTGTAATACCCAAAAAACAACTAACTTTTTGCACATTTTTCGTTTTTTGCCCAAAGTCATTTAAAATATGCATCTGCCAGAAGACAACATACTTATCTTTTGTAAACTAGATTGATTTTACTACAATTTGAGACCCAAGCGAATACTGTATGTTTAGTAGATCCCGTGATACAGTTCTTCAAATATTGAATATTTTTTCATAAAAGTAAAAATTCTTGGTTTTGGGCTTCTAATTTGAAAAATATTAACAAAAATACCCATTCCATGAGAAAATTCACAGGAAATGAACTTGAAGGATATTTGTTTAGCTTCAATTTGAGCTCTGATGGATACCTGTGGGCCAAGTGCTTCTCTCAAAAGTGAATTTGAAAAAATTGAAATAAATCAGTTCACATAGGTACTATTTTGTTTTAGTACAAGGGGAAAATTAACGTTTAAAATAAGTTTTTACATGTATGAAGCAACAGGTCTCATCATAATTCCTTTTGTTTTGATGGCCTGAGTCTCCAAAAATCTTCCTCTGATGATGGTGCACGTTCATTGGAGGAGTTCTCGAACTAACAGCAGGTACAGGCTCGTTTTTCCGTTCTATCATTTTAGCGGTGGGGACTTCTTGCTCGTTGTCAGAATCCTCTAGCTGAAGAGATTGCACGTTTTTACATAATTTTGCCACCACAAAATCGACAACGGGCTGAGCATTTGAGTTCAGCCTATGGCAACTCCAACCGCCACTGTAACCTTTTCTGTAATTGCAGGAGATCATGCGCAGTAGGAGCTGAGGTTCAGGATCCATAGATGTAGTGATCGGGATAAGACCATGCTTACGGCAACTCCAACCTTTTCAGCAATTGCGGAAAATCATGCGCAGTAGGAGCTGAGGTTCAGGATCCATAGTTGTAGTGAAAGGGATAAGACCTTGATCATCAAGCTTCTACCCCCAATCTTTAAGATTCTTTATTGACCCCAAACTACTTTTGAACTTGGTTGTAAGTTCTGTAAGCATGGTGGCGTGCTGAATCCTCTATTGGGGGCAAGCAAGCAAGATTGATTTTGGTTCTGGCTGCAAATGAAACAAATAGTTGGTAAGGAAGGCTATTCGTGGTGTTTGTTAGGAAATCACCCCGTACAAAGACACAAAGCACTTCTCCCCAGCCTTTGCTATGGTTTCGTTACTGGAGTCTAGTAGCAGGAAAAGTTCTGCCAGTTCTAGAAGTTGGGAAATTTTCTTTGTCGAAGACAAACTGGATGAGAGCTCCTTTATCAATAGGTGGTGAGGATTCTGACCTGATCGCAGAAATTTCAAGCTACGCTGCATCCCTCAAGTTCATGGAAATCCCAGAGCTGAATACATATTAACTAAATGCTTGGAACCAAGTTTTCTGTGGCCTAACATGAGTAAGGAGGTGAAAGGCCGTGGTCGTACAGCACATTTGAGAGACGGTATGTTAAAAAGCTACACATCAGTTCTCCAAGTGTTAAGAACAACACGCTTATGTTTCGGAACAACGGTTTCATAAAACAGTAGTACGGTACGGATTCGGGGATGAAACAGTAGTAGACCTACTGTACGAATTCAGGGATGACTGAATTAACATTGTCTAAGAAATCACCGGATGGAGGATATTCATTGGTTTCATACACTTATGAGATCTCACAGTTGTTATATCAGGATAATCTCCTTTGATCTGTTTCAATATGAGAACCGATGTTCCTCCGAGTTCTCCAAGAGGTACGTGTATAGCCTATATCTTCCAATGCCTCATCTACATCAATTGCCGGTCAATGTGCTCTCTTCTGTCCAGTTATTAATGGCTTAGTGAATAACGTTGTATTACACAGGTCGTGGTATCTTGTATCAGCAACTGCCAAGTTATTTACACTTGAGAGCCGCTGATAAATTTTCTTTCCCCATCGGCCACCTTGGCGTTCAGCTGCATCTAGGACTGTTATCCAGAAACCCAACTTATCAAATTTTTGGACATCATTTCTTCGTGATTTGGGCAGTTATTTTTATAGCCTGATGAATTTTACGTTATATCCTGCCGAGTTCACTTGACGATCTTGAGGGTCTGGATGGTTGGAGATTAGAATCTCCTCTACGTCGAACAGATGCTTTAACATTGCTTGCAGCAGTGTAACTCATCCTACACGCATCATTAAGAGGCGGCCGTAGTGAGATCCTATTTCACATTTCATTTCAAAACGTTGCCACTAGTTTCGTTGTAGTCGCTCTCCCCTAGTAGTTGCATGGCCCGTACATAGGTATCAGCACGGATTACCCCCTACTGTGAGGGGTGGTTCAAGGTCGCGCGTGCGAGAAAGTTCAAACTGCCCCGGGGTCCGACACGGAGAAATGCAATCTCGTGGCAATGTGCCTCACGAATATCGAGACCAGGAAGTTCGAAGTGATAGTCTGTATAGGCTACGGTACTTCCAATTGAATGGCCGAAATATTTTGCTATAGATAAGCTAATAGTTAAACTACGGATTACGGAATTCACAAGTGACTGAAATATCCTTGGCGTTCCTCGTGATGTAGCGGCTAGTATTCTTGGCTGTCGCCCCGGAGGTTCGGGTTCGATTCCCGGCGCCGACAAGAAATTCGATTCATTCTTGTCTGATGGCTGGAATGGGGCATTCCAGTGGCAAAATTGAAAAGATGTGGTTTCGATTCCCATCTCAGCCATCTTGGAAGTGGTTTTCCGTGGTTTCTCACTTGTACTCTGGCTGCGTGGCTCAGTGGTAACGTTCTTGCTTGCTGTTCCCAAGATTGCAGGATCGAATCCTGGCGCAGCCAGCTGGCATTTGAGGGTGCGCAAATACGAGGGAGCCGTGTCAGTGAATTTACTGGCAGGTCAAAGATCCTCTTTGGGGCAAACTTCCGACACCCCGGCGTCTCCTAAAGCCGCAGATGTTTAAAGGGACGTAAAACAATAACATTATTTTTATTATTATTATCACTTCTACTCCAGGCAAATGCAGCCGACTCCTTCACAATCCTCATCTGAATGACAAATATACTGTACACACTAATAGAGCCATCACAATAAGACGGGTAATTAGACAAATTCCAAACACACGCCAAGTACACGGGGCTAGATGACCACGATGCCGCAACAATTACTTTGAAATGCGCTAATGAGTTTCAAAAAATACGGGAACTAGTCCTCGCACGGGGAAACGTGTTTTACAGGTGTTATAAGGATGCGCAGTGACCGACCGCAGTAGTTACACTTGCTAAGGTACAGCACAAAATCATGGGTGCCAAGCTATCTTCAAACTCGATAAACAAGTGCGTTCGAACCCATGGGCCGTTGTTTCAATGTTTAACTGCATTATTATGCATATTTTATATTATCTTGGTAAGTCTTTATTATTATTATTATTATTATTATTATTATTATTATTATTATTATCATCATCATCGGGATCTTGCCCGGTGTGGACCCGTCTGTCCAGCCCTCTAACACCGGCGGTTCTTCTTCTTCTTATTATTATTATTAATATTAACTGGCCTCGGTGGCCGAGAGCGCTAACGCACTACCTCGTGCCACGCTGATATCGAGAGAGCGTGGGTTTGAATCCCACCTCGGCCGTCTTATTATTATTATTATTATTAATAATAAAAATATTTTCCGGATCTTGCATGGGGAGGGGGGGGGGGAGGAACGCCTGTTCAACCCCCTACCATCGGCGGCTTCTCTTACTAATGCTATTATTATTACTAATAATAATAATAATATTTCTAAAATTATTATCAGTTTCTGCAAATTTAGGAGGATTATAAATTAATATTACATAATTTGGCAATAGAGGTGGGGGAGGGCAGGATTCTCCAGCCCCAGGACCCATCACCACTCTCTAAGGCCTTGCATCCGGGGGTGACACACAAGAACGCTTCACCACGAGATGGACTTTAAAACAGTATGTTATACTTAATGTGATAACGGAGAAAGAAATTAAAATGTTATTCTTAAAGCTCTACCATTTCCTTACAGATCTCACTTACACAAAACTGCCTATGTTGCGAAGTTCGAAACCGAACCACAATAAGGTTTCACGCCGGCGTTGTTGTTGCTCATGCTCCATTTGATTGTGCATATTCAATCATTTACTTTCATAAACATCTTCATACTGACATTATGGGGTTTGAAGCCATTTTTCAGTGTTTCCTTAGTAAACAAAAGTTTGGTGCTTTTCGGTCGGTCAACACGAATGTACCCAAAAGAGTTGGGTTATACCCTCATCCTGAAAAAAATTACAACTCTTTTGGGTACATTCGTGTTGACCGACTGAAAAGCACTAAACTTTTGTTTTATCTTCATAATAACCTTAATTGTGATAAAGAATCGTTCAGACTAAACTAATTCCTGAAAAAAGTTGAAAAGTAAATTTTCAAACACTTTTGTTTGAATATTTCAGTTTACGATAACATTGAAAAGATACGTAAGGAAGCCTACACCCTAGTATACCTGTAACTTAGTAGTATGGTGAAAAACTGCTGTTTATTTCCTAGAATTATACGTATTTTCGTGTTTTTGTAAGTAACCATGACAAGTTATTTTTTTCTTTTATTCTTAACAAAGGAGATATTTAAAGAAATGTAGAATACATTTTTTGAAATTACATTTCTCATCACACAGGATTCAACGATAAGCTATAGCATATTATTATCAGGACAGAGTGACTTCAGCTCATCCTTTCGCATTGCCTTTTCCTCATCAACAACCAAGAAATTTCCAGAAACTACAAATTCAGTTGCTCTAGGGAAAGAAAACTAAGATCCGTTTCCCACGATTATCACATCACCATTCATGAACAAATATGGTGCAATTAAATGGGGCAATTGTGATAAATAACTAATACATGTAACTTTTTCTATGAGTGTATTTACATATTTATATCTTGTACCCCGCCCATCATTGGGCACAATCGTGTTGACCGACTGAAAAGCTACGAAAGACAATATTATAGCCTATATAAAAAATCAGTAGTAGTGGTGAAAGATTTCAGTCTATTCCTGTAACAACTTAGACCAGGAACTCATCCTAGCATCAACTCTTACCGCAGATTCATTATAAACACAAATACGGTACTTTTGATTGCCTGTAGCAGCCTTCCCTGGATACCATAATACTGTACTTCAGAATCCTCAGTTTCTTTTCTCTTGGTACTCTTCCGTACGCCTTCTCTAGATCTACAAAATACAAAAGTCTATTCCTCTCGTAGTATTCCTCAATCACTTGGCACATACTAAAAAAAATATATCCTCACATCCTCGTTGTGGTCTAAAGCCACTCTGGGTTTCCTCCATCTTACTCTCGGCCAATGATTATGCCTGAGTATACTTCAACCTGACCGCGTTGCCTACAAAAGTAAAGAACCTCAAGTCCATAACATTTGTGAGATGAAGTGTGCATTTGGGTCATACACATTTTATCCCCCAATAAATGGTTTGAATAATGAAGAACTATTTACATACCTCAAGATCAACAAGGGATATACAGTAGATACCCGATTAGAGTTCCTGGCTGTATCAAGGGACAACTAACAGGCGTCCTGAGCCACAGCGACTGGCTGCGTGGCTCAGCGGTAATGTTCTCGCCTGCTATGCCCAAGATAGCGGGATCGAATCCCCGGACAGTCAGTTGGCATTTGAGGGTGCGCAAATGCGAAGGAGCCGTGTCAGTAGATTTACTGGCACGTTAAAGATCCCCTTCGGGGCAAAATCCTGGCACCCCGGCGTCTCTAAAAGCCACAGTTGTTAAAAGGGACGTAAAACCAATATTATAAATATGAGCCACAACATCCGGCAGACTCCCGCTTAGCATCACGTGGCTGGGCGACCCCACACCAGACCATACCAAGACTTAAATTCTTGGCAGAGCCGGGAATCAAGCCCGGGACCTCTGAGGTAGCCGACAACATTGCTGGCCACTGCGCCACGAGGTGTTTTATACATAGCACAGTATGTATTAAAAGGGCATATCAATAAACAGTATGGCTGTAAAAATTATGCTATACGCGTGTAGTCTCCACCCCCGCCCCACCAATTACGTAGACATGAAAAATGAATGAAGCTTGTAGTTTTACGTGACCGTTAATCTCGCGATCAGAGCTATGGGACCTTCATTTTTACGTGGAATCTGAACCACAGGACGTGATATTTCACTTCGAAAATCTCACTTGCCAGGAATCGAACCTTGGTGAGAGCCAAGCAGCTTGACCACTACACCATTACGTCCCCCAAAAAGTGAAGGAACGTGGGAATCATATAATCCCCGACTACTGTCGACCAAAATATTATGTGCACTCGAGCTTGAAGGTGGTTTGTGAAGTAACCAATGGACCTACATAAAATCCTATAACATCATCATTTTCGTCGTTCAGTTTACGTTAGTTCATTTAGGCTTGGAATGTTTAATTTATATTTTAATATTTTTTATCGCAGTTGGAACACAAAAAGTGCTCGTTTTAAAGTATGTTTCAACCATGCGTCACATTTACGAACTATTATCTCACAAACCCGTCATCAGATCGAATCCAAATTTTAACACTATGTGCATTGGAATGTTGTATAACTGGTTTATTAAAATATAAATTAAAAATTCCAAACCTACATAAACTAACGTAAAATAGAACGACGAAAATGATGATGTTACTGGATTTTATGTAGGTCTATTGGTTACTTCACAAATAACCTTCAAACTCGAGTGCACATAATATTTTGGTCGACAGTAGATACGTAGACGTCAAGAACAGATGATGAATTAGAATAAACCAGGCTTAAAAATAATGCCGGGATAGATCGTTGGTTTCTTAATATACGTATTTGGGCCATAATATATTTTGAAATATATATTTAAAAATCTGAACTCAAGTCCTAACGATTTCAAAATGCTATACCACACAGAAGTGAGGAATGGATTTCGGGAGTGAATCCACACTGCGAAATAATTGACGTTCATCTTTTTACAGCATATAAACACATCACTCCTCGGCGCCTGGAACATTACCAGTACTCAGTAAAATAGAGGGTACATAATAATGTAAACAGAGTTTCATATTGGCATATATCATCTACTCTGTTTTGAGTCTCTAATCTCCGGAAGGACGAAATGTTTGTAAAACCGGTCAAGTAACGGGAAAAAATACTCTCCCAAAAGTCTATCATATCTCTGTATGAGTTCCGTTGCAGGCTAATCCTTTTTGTCTTCTTGTAGTATGAAGCTGCCCTTGAGTCTGGTAGTGAAAATTGTGTTTGATGTCGAAGTTTCCTATTTCCTTTTCTCCCACTTTAATTGTAATAGTAATACTACTAATAATAATATTGGTTTTACGTCACTTTTAACTACAGTGGCTTTTATAGACGCCAGGGTGCCGGAATTTTGCTAGTAAATCTACTGACACGGCTCCCTCGCATTTGCGCACCCTCAAATGTCAGCTGACCGCGCCAGACTTTAATAATTGTATAGCCTCTTCCGGGATAAAATTGTTCGTGTAGGATGGGCATTTGATTTAAAAACACAGTATTCACCAATAAGTCAATCCGTGCTCATTACAAAGCCTTACTATTTTTTTTAAAGTCATAGTACTAATAAAAATTGTTGCACGGTAAAAGGTATAACGTGCACTTTAAAGTTCTATTGCAGCTTTTAAGACAATAGCAATACCGTAGTGGAATGAGCTTGTCCGCTGCTCATTGTATGTGAAAGGGAGGCATGTGCTGATCTCCCCACTCCCCTGCATGGGGAAAAGCCTGAGCTGGCCTAGGCCAAATGTCTCAACTAATCTCTGTCTCTGTCTTGACCTGTTTCAAGGACAGGACTTTGCGACGTGACATCTGACGGAAACTGTCTGAACTACCAGCACCTCGACACGGCTAGCATTAGCAACTCAATATGCTTACATTTTCTAAAATCACGATTAAACATATACAGAGTTCTTAATTTGAAAATATGATTCAGTAGCACAATAGAGAAAACTATAAGCTGTCTTGCAGTGGAGTTTGTTTCTGTTTTCAACATCATCTGAAGGCATTGAAGAGGTTTGGAAAATTGCAGTTCAGAACTCTATTTTATATGGAGAATTGTGATTTTAACTACACTTTTTATAACTATCTTTGTATTCCTGTTCGATATGCTTTTGCACCGATGAAAAGTGTATAAAATATTACAGCGGGCTATAGGAACAAAATAATTTTACCTTGTCCCGTTTCTTTATAAAACGTTTCACAAACTTTTCACCCATGTTACAACAAGTGCTGGGCTGGCGGTCGGCCGTTCCCACTCCGGCCGGCTCTTAATGGTGGCCTCTTGAAGTATTGGAGAGAAAATTTTCTTTTCATTAAGATCCCGTTTCACACTCGTGTTAATGTGAGTGAATACCTACTTGTTTTACAACAAGGGTTGTGCTTTTTGTGGTTTTCTTTTATGAAAAATATTCAATCTTTGAAGAACTGTATCTCGGGATCTACTTAACATACAGTATTCGCTTGGATTTCAAACTGTAGTAAATTTAATACATGTTACAAAAGATAAGTATGAGTTTTTCTGGCAGATGTATATTTTAAAAGGCATTGGCCGAAAACCGAAAATTGTGCAAAAAGTTAGCTGCTTTGGTGAATTACACAACTAGCACAGGTCTTTCGAAGTTGCAAATTTGGGTTTTTCCTATTGGCAGAGGTCCAAACAACATATAAAACAAGAAGTTCCGTGACGAACTAAAGAGCCTACTTTTCTTAAAATGTAAGATTCCTGCCAATGATTAATCTATATGGATCTATCTATAATAATGACGAAATCAAGTTGGTAATATCGAAATTTCTAATTAGTTCGAAATACTGTATACCTGGCATATTTTAGCCTAATAGAGAACTACAGTTGACAGCCCTAGTGACTGAATATATTCTTAGTTCCATCTCTTAAGGTACAGAATACAAAATTTGGTTGAAGTCCAATGGATAGCATGGACGTTACATGCAGTTAAACATTGCATCTAACAGCGCGGGTAAAAACATGTTGGCAACAATGACATACATGTATTGGTCAGAAATAATCTGAAATAATATGATCTATTGTTGTGTCAATTTTGAATTAAATCCATTAGTTAATAGAGAAGTTACATGCATTTTAAAATTGGACCTATCAGCAGGCTTAGAATCATGTTGGCAGCACTGACGTATATTAGTTACTCCAAATTAATATAGAATGGCAGGTACTATACGTGTGCATAGTTTAAAGCTGTCGGCTTGCATACTTTCTGATATATGGGTATTTGGATTTTAAAAAATTGCGAGCATTTATTAACAGTTGGCAGCCCTGGTGGCTCTTAAGAATACGCTCAGTCATATCTGTTTATGTACACTTAGCACATACGAAATTTGGTTGAAATCCAATTGTTAGTGTAGAAATTATATGCATTTAAAATTTGGACCTATCAGCAGGCTTATAATCATTTTGGCAACACTGCCACGTATGGACTCCTGGAAATTAAACTGCAATATTATTATATATACGTGTGCCAATTTTGAAATAGCTCTCATTAATACCTTCCAAGATATTCAACATGGAGCTCAAATTTCAATTGCGATTTTTGAGCAGTTGGTAGCACT
This sequence comes from Meconema thalassinum, assembly GCA_946902985.2. Taxonomy (NCBI): domain Eukaryota; kingdom Metazoa; phylum Arthropoda; class Insecta; order Orthoptera; family Tettigoniidae; genus Meconema; species Meconema thalassinum. The sequence goes on along the minus strand of OX336389.2, from coordinate 1,101,286,899 downwards.
GACATCATTTTCAAATATGGCCGTGAGATATTCAGGTATAGATCTTTACTCCTACCAAATTTTGTTTCGATTGCTGCAGCCGTTTAGGATTTGATAGGGGGAGGGGGTGGGACACACACACACAGCCAGACAGACAGAAGGACAGACAGACAGACAGACGGACAGACAGACAGACACACATTTGCCCGATCTCATAAGTCTACATTTTTCTCATTTTTGCAAAATGTGAAAAGTAGGCTAAACTTGGAACTACATGACCTATTGCAAGGTCTGGCCCCTTTCTATGTCTAATTTGACTGGACTAACCCGAAGTAGTGACGAATTGTACTATGAGTTCCTAAAAATCGACAATTTGTTTAAAAAGTGCGTTTAAACAAATAAACAAGACGATGGCCCCTGCGAGATCTGTGTCGCGACGAATGTGCATAACAGCTATAGCGGGCGGGTGGTCTAACACATGTCCTCTATTTATTATTACCATTAGAGCAAAGAGATTCGTAAGAAATGATGTGTTACCTAATAGTGAAATATGTATGCCAATATGGATATTGTGTTCGACGACCCATAAATTTATTTGGAACGATTTGAATAGTGCAGGATAAAACTATATTACTTAGACTATAAAATGTTACGTCAAAATAAATAGCCTATTAGAAGTTCATCGTGTCAAATCTTAAGGTACTCTTTGCAAGTGCGAAGTGTGTGGATCACAAGTATTGTGTTCTGTTAGTTGAAAAGTTTGCATTCTTTTAATGGATTATATGATGTAAGGGATACGATGGACAACCAAATCCTACATGGAATAGCCTGATGTCATCAGGAGAATGCAACAAGTCGATGGAAGACTAAGCAGTCGTTGAAAAGCAGCAGAACGAAGAAGGAGTGCAATGCCAGACGTCTGACCTCCATCTGGAACGTTGGACAACATACTCCAGGTGGCACAACTTAGGGAAGTTAAATGGTAGAAGGCACTTTCCCACGAAATCCCTTACAACTGTAGGATAGTATTGCTTACATTTCCTTTCAATCTCATCCACAGGTTCTTATCAATATATTCAGACGTTCTAGAAGAAACAATTGGGACAATTGCTTGTTCCCATGTAGTTGATGAATTCGTATGCCAGTTGAAGAAATTGTTTTTGACACTATGCAGTAGAACGGGATATAACGTTGAGAAAGTTTCTACATGATTTCTCGATAAGTGACGCGGCCATGAAATTCCAGCTTGAATTGTTGCTTTGATTTGAATGCTCATTAAAGGAAATGTTTGACTGATGGTAATTTACTAATTTAGGAGGCTTGACAATTCCATTTTACATGATGATGTGCTTTATGAAAACTCACAGTTTCAAGGTTAGGTGTATTACCTGATGCGTTCAAATGGAGATATATTAATGGGTTGGAGATGGTACAAAGGATGGCTGATAGGTTTGGGCTCAACGATTGTAAGCCTGGCAGTAGTGTAACTTGAATGATAGAAAATCTAGGGTGGGAATCACTGGAAGATTGAAGGATGAAATCCAGACTATACACTAATCGGCCAGCATGGGGAGAACTAAGCAAACTCCTGGGAAATCCCACCTACCTGAGCAGGGAAGTTCATCCGCATAAAGTAAAGGGCCGACCGCATCTTAATTTAAACATTAACAGGACGTGATTTGTCACTTTGGAATTCTCACAGATTGAACCACTCTCAGTTTATTAATTATGCCAATATTTCCTCATTTGATGGATAGGAAGAACTAAGCAAACACCTGGGAAATCCCACCTACCTGATCAGGGCAGATCATCCGCACAAAGTTAAGGGCCGACTGCAGCGTACAAATGATGGGAAATATTCTTTCATTAATCGTGGTATTGATAATTGGAGCTCATTACCTGCCTCAGCCTTAGAGCCTTGCTCGAAACATATTGATGTGTTTGAGAGAAGACTGACATTTCATTTAAATACTACGATATAATATTGCTATAGTTCCCAAATCGCGGCTTGTGTACAATAAGTGTGTTTAACATTATTGGTGGTAATTTTCTCTAACAGTAAAATTTGCCATCGGAGAATCACCCCCATTTGCAAATGAAGTAAATGAATGAATGGGGAATGAATGATCAGTGGTTTCGAATGAACTAAATTATACTTTTTGAGATAGTTTTGTAGGGTTATGTAGTAAGAGTTAATTAACATTTGTGATGTTGAGCCTGCCGCTGATTGGAAGTTTTAATGCACTGCAGGTATGATGGTGGAGGTGATTATTGTTGTTAAGAGGAGCGACACACCTAGGTCATATGTCCCATGTTGTTTGTCATTACGAAAAAGAAATGTAAATTAAAATGAATACCAATGCTACTACTGTTACTACTGATGCTACTATTATCGTGTTGGAGGACATATTTTAGTGTTGCCAGTAATGTAAATTTAATGCTTTTCAGTCGGTCAACAGTTCAGTTCAGGCAGCGGTGTCGACTGCATCACGGGAACAGACCACACTTTGCTCAACCAGCTGAGTTCACAATCCACACCTACCTGACCATTTGATAACAATCATATAAACACACTAAGCGATCACACTCTAAGGTCAATCACCACTATCAATTTTTCAACAAATAATCACATATAACCAACAAATCTCGACTAGGTGTGCTAGTTTAATTACTACTGCAACTAAATAAGTGAATATATTGTAAATCTGATGATGGTCATTTAACGACCGAAACTAGTCATCCAAGTGTATTTATATATCTCATGTAATTTTTTTCTGGATTGAAAAACAATACATTTCGGCTTTTAAGCGTATGTCCTCTTAGTTCAGAGACGATAGAACCATTTCATTCTCTCACAGTCTTCAAACAATATAACTAGATATAGACTACAAGAAATATGGTTAAATAATCACGAACATAAATGCGGAGACCATAGCTAATGACCATGTTTGTTATACGAATAGCGCATTAATATCTTTCGAGTGCATTGAAAATAAATTCACTCTAAAAGAAGAGGATTGTGTTTCAATTACTTCATCACAGTCGATACATTCTACAGATCTTACTCTTTAAAGGAAAACTCCTTTTCCTCAGTCTGATTATCCAATATCGATAATACACTGTCTATGGAATTATCACTTATGAAAAGAAGACACATTTACCGTGCGACGAATGCAACAGTAAATACAATCTGCCATTAATATCTTTCGAGTGCATTGAAAATAAATTCACTCTAAAAGAAGAGGATTGTGTTTCAATTACTTCATCACAGTCGATACATTCTACAGATCTTACTTCAGTGCTAAAATACAAAGAAGCAAGGCTTTGTTTGAGAGGAAGTGAATTCTGAATTTGATTGTGATCGATGTGAACCAGCTACAGTAAGAGTAAATGCCTTGTGTTCACTCAAGCGCACGGGAACGAAATGAATTCATCCACAGAGGTAACTAAATTGTCTCTTGAGAAAAGGAATTCATTCTATTACTAACTACATTTACTGAAGAGTTGCGAAAGCAAGGATTATCTTAAGATAATTGTATCGAATTTGATTAAATCAAAAAACTGATTCAACTAACTTTAAGCCGTCTATTGATGATGGTCGGCAGACTAAATATTCACTGATTGATTGAGAATTAAATTTCTTTGACGAGCGGAAAGTTTACCCAAAACCTTAAAGATAGGAATTCTAATACAGAAGATGGCTACCAATTGAGTTTCAGTCATTCGAAGCTTTCGCCTTCATATGCATCTAAACTGGTGAAGTTGTCGGTACATCAGGCATTTAAACTATATTTCTACTTTACTGAAGCTCATATTATTTTAGGCAACCCAACTATCAGAGCAGTGTATATTTGCTACACCCTACACAGTATACTTCTGAAATATCGGTTCTTCAAACGACCGCCAAGAAAGATATCTCTGAAAAAAGAGAAAAGTTACAGCCATACAGTTCAGAAAGAGATGCGTCTTTTTCATCAGAAAGATGACTTCGATGTTCCACCCCTTAAAACAACGGTCATCTTCATCAACAACCACATTTTCAAAAACATTGAGAATTTAGTTTAATGCATTCCCGTGCAACAAAACTCAAAATGAAAGGACGAAATCATGCTTGACTAAGAACGTATGCCATAAACCTTCAGCTCAAAAGGCATATTAGCTAAAATTGTAATTCGGAGAAGAAAGTGTAAATTGTGGTTATACCCTACACTGTAGCAAGGTCACATAATCACACGAAATATGCAGCATATATCCACTGTTTGTTATCGCTGTTGTGTAACATACATTGAACGATGTGTCTATACCAGGTGAATCAACTGCCCGTAATAATATTCCTTATGTTTGATGATGTCGAAATGTAAATATTATGTCAGAAAACTGTATCATAATGAGGGTCATTATAGTACTATTCTTCATTATGAAACAGTTTCTCCAGCCAATCAGAGCTCATTTATTGACCAATTAGGTAAGGATAGCTTCACGCATACGCTCAAAATCCAACATGTCGGACATAAATTACATGATTTGAAAGTTCAAATTGGATATCGGATCAACCATTGTAGTTACAATCCCAAACACAAAGATAAAATCAGCACGAACCTTTAGGGTAACAAGAAAATACTATGACATATGAAAGAAATTTATGAATCTTCGTCCAGGAGTTAGCGACACAGCATCCTTCGATATAAATTACCGACATGGAAAGTGCACCGTCCCATATGTTCGCGTAAATAAACTGGCGAATATGAGACAAGAAATAGCACTGTACCTTAATATCCCCAACCCCAATTTCTACACAGCGCATTGCTTTCAAACGACTTCGGTGACAATATTAGTGAATGCTAGAGCTGGACGGCACTGGCCCTCATGCAGGCTGTAAACAATAGCATTGCCAAGCAAAGTAAATGGTCTCTGCTTTCGAACTTCGTTGACCCACGCATGCGCTCTGTTCAGTCAGCAATGCCAGCGCGTCCTGTTCACTAACTGAAGTAACTGAATCCTACAGATATTTATGAATATTTATGTTAAAACATATATGGAAATTATAAAACTCGCTTCGTTCGTTTTATAAACATACTCGTGTCTTAATTATTGCCATTTTAGGCTCGTTGCATAATGTGCTATTAATGCAGTCTACTTAGCGTTGTTATCAGGAGGGTCCGTATTTCTCTATTTGCGTCCCGTATGGGAGTAACGCACTGCAAGCACATCCCGCAAGGGATACTGAATACTATTATCTTTCCCTCCTACTAGTCTGTAGTCACATCGAAGGAAAAATAATTGTGTTCAGTATCGCTTGCGGGATATGCCTGTAGTGCATTATTATACTACCATGCGGGATTCAAGCCGAGATATATCGACATTCCTGGCGGCACGCGTTAGTTGGGCTGCATAAAACAATATTATTAGGGGCAGCTGATAAACCTGGTATAGCGTGGCTGGTGATTTGTCCAACCACGTAGCTAATTGGCTGGCATGCTAACCCTTGTTTCCCGTGTTCGGTCCCTGGCCTGGCTGTGTCAATATTAATCTCATATGGTTAAATCCTCTGGCTGGGTGACTGGGTGTTTCTGACGTAGACATGAAGATACAACGAAAATAAGTAGACATAAATAGTAAAACGAAAACGTAAAATAAAACACAGAAAAAATAATTAGCAAGCAGTTCCGTGACGACGTAAAGAGCCTACTTTTCTTAAAATTCAACATTCAATCCTTATTCGTCTAATCAGACTTGTTTAGAATGCTGATAGCACTGGCTTTATATGAGTTGCCTATTAGAGCTGTACATCATGTTCCAAACACATTTCTTACATGGATTCTGAGATATAGAGGGTCTACGGCATAAATGCCGAGGGAGATTTATTATGTAGTTGGTACGACACAGAATGTGCACTAGTATTTTTATGGCATACACTGCATATACAGGGTGTCCGCAGCAAGCCCTACTTTGTGCTGTAACTCGTTTGTTTTTCAAGATATTTTAATTTTGACAGTTGCCTTAGAAAGTACTTGTCACGCTCTAAAACTTTCGTTTAGTTGGTTTTTGTGTGAAGTTTGCGCCTAACGCGCAAATGAATCTTTTGTGGCACGGTTTTGTCATTTTTTGCTCAAATCTGTTTTTTACATCATCCATCGAAAGAGCGACATCGAATTAGTAGAATAAGCCACCAAAATATCAGTTTTTGCCCAAAACAAACTCGCAAAATGCGAGTTTGTGTTTAGATTTTCGTCCGCTTATAGCATGCGACCTGCCTCTGACCGGCCCGAGACGATCAACTCCAACGGGCAGCGGCAACGCTGGGGAAAGAGGGAGGGTAATGGGCGGCACAACTTCTGCCGCCGTGAACCTATCCGGGCGGGCACAAGAAGGCTGAATTTGCTACGCTGTGCGGCATTGCTTGGTGCGGTTTGTTGTGCGCGCAACGCCGCTCGGCGTATTTATTTTACTTTTGATTGTTCGGAAATCTAAATTAAAAGTTACCTTGTGACTACTGTTTCAAAGCAGACGTTTGGATGTTCCTACAACATTACCGGTACTGGTTTTGTTTCGTTTAAATTACAAAACAACTTACTAATGAAGATGAACTTAAATACACTTACTCTGTAATCAGCCGTCAAAACGCCCAAAACAAATTAAGTTCTAATGTGTATTCATTTAATACCGGTAAAAGTGATATTTTTTTACTCTAAGATCTTCTGCTCAAGTAAACTTGGTTATGGCGTTGGTAAAGAAAACAAGGCATTGTAATTACGCCAAAAAGTTTTGATTTTTATTCTTGAAATTCGTTATTGGCGCTTCTTTTAAAAGAAATTAGTGGTCTGAACAATAAAGCAATGAGCCGTGTGAAAACTCGGAAATCAATTTAGATCTAAATTTTGGCAACGGCTAAATTGTAGTTGCATGTAGTCACGGTGAAAATGAAAATCCACAGCCTGCTTCCAGTCTCCGACCGGGTCAGGAATGGAATGAATGAAGCCCCCATCTAGCGGCGAGCATATGGACTGTGCCGGCTGCCGAGGCCTGACGCACTCCTCTGGGGAAATGATTAAATGAATGACAGATGAAAAGAAATGATAGTGGAGAGTGTTGATGGAATGAAATTTTGACAGGGAAAACCGGAGTACCCGGAGAAAAACCTGTCTGCCTCCATTTTGTCCAGCATAGATCTCACATGGAGTGCCCGGGATTTGAACCACGGACCCAGCGGTGAGAGGCCGGCGTGCTGCCGCCTAAACCACGGAGGCTTTCAGGTAAAAATGTTTTTTTTCTTTCTTGATCTCCAGTATCTTTGAATGATATTTTTAAAAGCAAACTTGATTCGGGCGTGGGCAAAGAAAAAAATAAATTCTAACACACCAAAAAATGATTTTTATTCTTCTAATCGGTTTTTGACACTTGTTTTTAATGTAAAAAAATAAAAAAAACATCGAATGAACTAAAACGATAACAAACACATTTGCGCCAATAAGAAGGCTTAGGAATACGCGGAGGTAAGTTCTTAAAAGTCAGAAGAGGTAGGTGAAGAAATAAAAATAGCACTGAACACACACACCAAAAAAAGTGTGCATCTTATCCGCTTTATCGTATACAGTAGCCTCTCACAAATCCGGACCTCAAAAATCCGGACTCCGGCAAATCCGGACCGCTCAAAAAATATTTTTTGTAATACAAAATCAGTAAAATGTAGGTAACGTGATGCTTAAGCGCCTTCAATTTCTCCGCGACCATTCCGCATTACAAGAATGACGTCTTTTCTATTCTACTGGCCGTGCGGCACGGCGGGAGGTCATTGACTCGCCCCCTCCCCAACAGCTCTTTGTTTACTCATACAGTACTTAGTTGACCGCGCTCACTCTCTCTGTGCAGACGTTATTTTCGGTGGCTACCTCGTGTTGTGTCGGTGCTCTGTGTTTCTCGCGTCTTGTTTTTAAGTACTGTAAGATGAGTAACAAACGAAAGCAAGTGTGTGTGTCAGTGGAAGAAAAACTCCGTGCTATAAAGAGGATTGATGCTGGAGAATCGGCGAAAAAAATCGCTCTAGAGTTAGGAGTAGGAACAAGTACAGTTTCAGATTGGAAGAAGAATCGCGGACAGATAGAAAAATGGTGTTCCTCTCAATCCAGTGGAAGTGCGATTAAAATTAGAAAAAGCATGCATAAAGGCAAACATGTAGAAGTTGAAGAAGCATTGTTCTTGTGGCATGAACATTTAAGAGGTAAAGGGGTTCCTATTACGGGGCCTATGCTTCAAGAAAAGGCGTTGCATTTCAAAAAAGAAATTGAAGGTGAAGATGGTGAGTTTACAGCAAGTGAAGGTTGGCTTGATCGTTGGAAGAAACGATTTGGTGTTCGTAAACTGTCAATAAGTGGGGAGGCATTATCAGCCAACAAAGATGCTGTTCCTGAATTCAAGAAACTACTTTTTAGTATCTTGGACAAAGAAGAAATTTCCGGAGAACAGCTCTACAACTGCGACGAGACTGGTTTAAATTATAAGATGTTGCCCACAAAAACTCTTGCGTCAAAAAAAGAAGTTTCAGCCCCGGGCTACAAAAAGAGCAAGGAACGAGTTACGGTGTTGGCGTGTAGTAATGTGACCGGCAGTCATAAGCTTAGGTTAACATTGATTGGAAAATCAAAAAAACCACGAGCTTTTAAGAAAATAAAGAAAGATGATGAGTTGCCACTTTGGTATACAAACCAACAAAAAGCGTGGATGAATTCTGCAATTTTCGAGACATGGTTTACCACGGAGTTTGTCCCGTCAGTAGAGACACATCTGACTGAAAATAATTTACCAAGAAAAGCAATTCTGTTGTTAGACAACGCTCCAACACATCCGATCGCTGACGAATTAACAGACGGTGAAATCAAAGCAGTGTTCTTGCCGCCAAATGTGACAGCTGTGTGTCAGCCTATGGACCAAGGGGTACTTCAAGCTCTAAAATTAAAGTACCGTCGTAGACTTCTCAGTTATTTGATTTCGGCGATTGAGAATGACGAGGATTACATCGGTGCATTGAAGAAGATTGACGTTTTGGATGTAATTAGGTGGGTAGCCGTAGGGGGGGGAGGAAATTTCTCCTTCATCAATAGTTTCGTCATGGAAAGTTCTCTTGGACCATCAGGGAAACAAGTTTGAAGAAATAGCCGTCGAAAACGTTGATGAAAATCAGTTTGAAAGGGAAAACGTCGTTACACTGTTGGAAAAAATACCCGGATGTGAGGAAGTGAGTGATAATGATGTCCATGAATGGATGAACAATGACGACGAAAATGAAATAACAGACGATGATATAGTCAGAATGGTGACAAATGAAGATTGTTTGGAAGAAGAGGAACTACCTGACAGCAACATAAACCTGATTCCACATTCAGAAGGATTTAAAATGTTGGACCGAGCCCTAGAGTACATTACTCAGCAGGATGGAATATCTTCAGCTGACATCATTTGTTTAATGAAGTTAAGAGACATTGCAGCAAGAAAACGTGCTGAAACTGTGAAGCAGAAAAATATTCAAGACTTTTTCAAGCATGTGTAAGTTTGTTTTTACACACTGTTTCTGATGATTTATTTTCATTTATTTTGCATACTGTAGTACTGTAATGTAAATTCTTAAGTCTTATTAAAGTTGTTCAATACTATTAACCATCTATTTTTTCTACCCCTGTGTTCAGTTAATTGCAGTTCAGAACTGTTTTATGCGAGTAACAATAAAGTACACATATCGGCACGGAGTGGCGGCGATCGCGGCACGCAAACCACTGCCGCGACCGACGTCACTCTGTCTCCGGGAAATCCGGATTTTTCGGAATCCGGATCGGCCGTCCGCCACATTGGTCCGGATTTTCGAGAGTCTACTGTATTTGTCACGTATTTAAGAGATAGTAACAATAAACAACGAATAAACTAAATCAATAACTAAAAATCACTTATTTATCGAGCAGGTGCTCGAAGATACCACCTCCTTGCTGGTGGCAAAACTCTAGCCGCCGGAACACTCCCGCCGAAGCATTTCGTAACTCTTGACATCTATCTAGTCTCCTTAACGCACCAACGATCCTGTCACACATTTCGTCGCGATCGTCATAGGAGGTTTCATACACTAGATCTTTCACTCTTCCGCACACACACAAAAAATCCATAATGTTAATGTCCATGCTTCGTGCTGGCCATGGTCTGGCCATTAGTCTGCCTCGTCCAATCGTTTTGCCGTCGAATAGGACGTTTGCTGCATTTTGGGCAGCAAATGTTGAGTGGGGAGGTGCGCCGTCGTGCATAAACCACAGGTTTTGCAGAATTTCTTCACCTAGGTCCGCTGTTGCAATTAGAACAGGGAGGTCATTTTCTAGGAACTGAGTGTAACCGTGACCGTTTAAAGTCCCTTGAAAAAAGTGTGGGCCAATAATACGGTCATCTACCACCCCACCCCAACAATTGATGGACCATCGGTGTTGGTGGTCTACCTCCCTCAACCAATGCGGGTTTTCTGCCGACCAAAAATGAGTTGTGGTGTGGTTCGGTGCCCCTACGTTTCTGAAAAACGAGTCGTCATTCTGGAGTACGCTGAACGGTCTAGCCTGTTCGAGCATCCATTCACAACGTTCGATGCGCGCTAGATAGTCATCTTCCATCAGCAGCTGATGTTTGTGTAGGCGGTACGGCTGCAGATTTTCGTCTTTCCATATCTTGTGGACCACACTCTTGGAAACGTTGTACAACCTGGCAATGGTCCTCGTACTGGTTCGCGGATTACGACGAATTTCTTCCTCTGCAAGGCACGTACACTGGTCGATCATAAAAAAGCTGTGGTGGTCGTAAGTTTCCCGTGGGATGCGCCCTCGTCTCGAAATCCCGAATCGTTTGTGGCACAGGGTGTCTGTCTGCCTTGCCGGTCGGGAAACCGGAGAGAATTCTCCCGCGAAGCTTCAGCAGCATTTACATGACATTGTCCTAGAAAAGAACCGAAATTATTTAACAATAGAAACGCAGGTAAACTTAACAGATCTAAAGCACAGTCACGACATAAATCAAAGACAAACTACAGGCGAACAGATTGCGTGTCGGATTTTATTTCGTAAGGGGGTTCAATGACGATTACGATTAGAATAATTAGCCGTATCGAGTTTTAAGAACTACGGTATTTACACGTCTAAATCGCCTTAAAAATACCTGAATGACAGCCACTATTTGTTTCGCGATGGGGGAAAAAATGTAAACACCTGTACTGACGACTGACGCACGTTGTAATGTAGCCTAAACAACAACAATAGCTACGCAGTTGCAAGAGAATATTTTCATTTAACTCTTACACCAGTGTTTAACAACAAAGTAGTGAGATAGAAGTAAATCTTACCATGATAAATTTAAAGCTAGTCGAGCCATTTGGCCTACGCAAAGTTGGCCGATACCGGAGTTCATCGCATAACAGTCAAAAGGGCCAATGAAAACGAAGCAGTCGATCAGATACACTGACAAAAAAAACTCAACGCCTACCAAACAAAGCAATTGACAAGCAAAATTAAAGAACTGAATGACAGGCCCACGACTCGCTAACTTTAAAAAAAGGAAACAGTAAAATTAGATTATGTTTCCTTCCGTATACCGGTATTATGAGATGCAGGGAAAATTGCATTATTCGATCCGAGGGTACAAACAAATAAACAGTCAGAGATAATTACTTACCTAGGTGGGTGAGTGGTTAGCGTGTCGGTCTACGAACCCCAAGTTCCGCCCCTTAAAACACCAATAACTAACTAACTAACTAACTAACTAACCCAAGCTTGCAGGTTCACTCTTGGTCGTGGTAAGTGATTTTTGAAAGGCGGCAAAAATACGACATGCATGTCATACGATGTTGGCATGTCAGAGAACCCATTAGAATTCAGTAGGCCGTGTTCATAATGGCAAAATTAATATCGGGAGTTTCCGCCAACACGAAGTTCCTCGTTTCTCTACTAGAAAGCGATATTGTGTTCAAGGAGCTTAGATATCTTACCTCCTTGACTTTCATAGTGCTTCAAGGAACAACGAAATTCGACTTGCAAGCTACCCTCTGGGTGTCAATTACAAAGCTTGCACCTGGCACTCGAGGCCATACGATATTATTATTATTTTTACCTACAATTAAAATGACATCGAGCACCTCGTCCGGCGTGTACCGCTGCATGTTTGCACTGCTTAAAGGAGAACACTTCAAAATGACAACAAAAGTGTGACCGACTCTGCGGTGGTGCCGCCCGCACCGGTGCAGCCGGCCGGTAGGATCGCTGCGAGCCTGCTTCAACCGAGCCGTGGGCCTGTGTCGCGCAGGTGCCCGGACAGGGCGCGAAGGCCCGCTTGGTGTTCTCACGGCTGATTGCTTTATTGTTCAGACCACTAATTTCTTTTAAAAGAAGCGCCAAAAAGAATTTCAAAAATAACAAGTACTGTAGTTCCGTGAAGAACTATACAGCCTATTTTCATATATCCTACTTATGTTAACTGCCACTATCAACATACAAAATGTCAGTTTGATTGCTGTAATAGATTCGTAGATATTGAGAACCGACTAAATAATTCGGATGTTCGCCATGTTGGATTTTATATATGTAGGTCCTAGAGTTATGTACTGTTACATGAAGATTATTGTGTACGTGTAGCATTCAAACTTCAATCGCACGATTAGGACACAAGAAGTAAAAACGAGATTTTAAAATTTCGCACTGCTGCCATCTTGTGGTTATGGAAACAATTGAAATAAATAAGATGCCAGTTGATTAACATTCGTATAAGGATTTACTGTACCAAGTTTTACTGCACTTGGATGGTTAAATTGCGAGAAACGTTCATGTGAATATTTCTACTTTGCGTCGCCGCCATGTTGGATTTGTGATCCCCAGGTTATTTAAAGTCCAATAGGCGAACTTAAGTTCATAGCCCCTATGAACATAAAAACATTCAGTTTGATTGCTATAAAAGATTCGTAGATATTCAGAGCAGTCTAAATATTTCGGATGGTCGCCATGTTAGATTGTTAAATGTATAGGCCATATATTCATGTACCATTAAAGGAAAATTATTGCGTAGGTTCATTATTTAAACTTTCACTTCGATCGCATGATTACGACACAAGAAATAAAAACTTAATTTTCGAAATTCGCACAGCCACCATCTTGAGGTTATGTAAACAATTGAACTAAATTGGATACCAGTGCATTACAATGTGTATAAATAGTTCCTGTACTAGATTTCATTGCGTTTGGAACATTAAATCGCGATAAAGGTCTATTTAAAATTTTCAAATTCGCTTGGCCGCCATATTCGTTTTGTAGTTAACCGGTTTTTGAAAGTCTTATAGATGAACTTCCAGTAGTGCCTTTTACCTCCGTACAAAATGTCAGGGTGATACCGCTAATAGTTTCAGAGATATAGAATGCCTGTGAAATATTTCGCACATCCGCCATCTTGTGGTTATGTAAACAATTGAACCAAGTTAGATGTCGGTGCATTACAATGTGTATTACCATATACTGTACCAAGTTTTATTGCGTTTGGTTGGTTAAATCGCGAGAAACGTATATTTAAAAGTTGCAAATTCGCGTGGCCGCCATGTTGGTTTTGTAGTTACCAGTTTTTCAAATGTCACATCGGTGAACATCTAGTAGTTCCCTTTATCACCGTAATAAATTCCAGGGTGATATCGGGAATAGTTTCGGAGATATTGAATGGTGATGAAATAATTCGCACAGCCGCCATGTTGGATTGGTGAGACGCAACAAAATTTGAAGGACACGGTTGGGGTCGCCCGGAATAGTGCTATGAACTTACAAAGTTTCATTGAAATAGCTCCAGCTATTTAGATTTTATTAGGGGGACACACACACACACACCTCAAACAGACACACACACACATCACACACACACACACACACACACACACGGACAAAAGGTGATCTCATAAGCCTATTTTTTCAAAATTGAAAATAGGCTAAAAATCAAAACTTTTTGGCGTAATTACAATGCCTTGTTTTCTTTACCAACGCCATAACCAAGTTTACTTGAGCAGAAGATCTTAGAGTAAAAAAATATCATTTTTACCGGTATTAAATGAATACACATTAGAACTTAATTTGTTTTGGGCGTTTTGACGGCTGATTACGGAGTAAGTGTATTTAAGTTCATCTTCATTAGTAAGATGTTTTGTAATTTAAACGAGACAAAACCAGTACCGGTAATGTTGTAGGAACATCCAAACGTCTGCTTTGAAACAGTAGTCACAAGGTAACTTATAATTTAGATTTCCGAACAATCAAAAGTAAAATAAATACGCCGAGCGGCGTTGCGCGCTCAGCAAACCGCTCCAAGCAATGCCGCACAGCGTAGCAAATTCAGCCTTCTTGTGCCCGCCCGGATAGGTTCACGGCGGCAGAAGTTGTGCCGCCCATTACCCTCCCTCTTTCCCCAGCGTTGCCGCTGCCCGTTGGAGTTGATCGTCTCGGGCCGGGCAGAGGCAGGTCGCATGCTATAAGCGACGAAAATCTAAACACAAACTCGCATTTTGCGAGTTTGTTTTGGGCAAAAACTGATATTTTGGTGGCTTATTCAACTAATTCGATGTCGCTCTTTCGATAGGTGATGTCAAAAAACCGATTTGAGCAAAAAAGTGACAAAACCGTGCCACAAAAGATTGATTTGCGCATTAGGCGCAAACTTCACACAAAAACCAACTAAACGAAAGTTTTAGAGCTTGACAAGTACTTTCTAAAGCAAGTGTCAAAATTAAAATATCTTGAAACACAAACGAGTTACAGCACAAAGTAGGGCTTGCTGCGGACACCCTGTATATAGAAATCCTTTGAATGTTATGGAAGTTACATACAGTTCAACGTGGAACACACAAACGTACGTTGAATTACTTCAGTAACACTGATATACCTAGGTATACACGTGTTGCTCAAAATTACACTACAATATTAAGACATTATAGTGTATAGAGTTTCACCCTTCTTATATGAACAGATTCCACGATATTAAGTCTATGGCTCAAAGGTTCTCCAACTATTACTAGGTAGCTGGTAGACCTGTTGACTCTTTAAATGTCTGCTAAGACGTATATTGCGCATGCAATATTAAGTATGATTCTATAAAATTAGTATGACAGTTGCATGCAGTTGATCATTGAACATTATACGAATGCGTTGAACTATCTTGGTAGCGCTAACCTGACCATTTACACCAACTTTGTCTTTAGCAGCATGGACTTGCACTGAGCTAAGTTCAAAGTCTCATTCCGTACATATATTCCGAGATATTGACTCTGAGATTCAAAATCCCTAAGATTATTAATTAACACAGTTCGTAGTCCTGGTGACTCGTATAGTAAGCACCTTAATGAGTTCTAAATCACACATTGCATATAAAAGTTTGAAGAAATCCATTCCATAGTACGGATGTTACATGCAGTAAAACATTGAACCTATCAGGACGCGTACATTCATGTTGGCAGCTTTGTAATATATTTAAAATTTTAATTGTAATCATTATTTATAAGGCATTTAAGATTCCCACTTAGTCAACACTTTAAATTTCCTCTGGTTAAATTGTGTACAATCTTGCGAGTTCCACAACTTTGAGCTCTTCGTCAGCACGTTTTGGCAGTATATAATCTAACACATGTTAACACTAATTAAAACATTTGTCCTAAGTAATCAATTAGAAACATTTTGTATAATAGGCACTGTTGATGACATATTTTGAGAGGTACATGCACCTTTAAACTTGGTCCACATCGGATGTGATTCTGTGGCACATTATAGCTTGATGATCATTGTTCAATTTAAGAGTGTTAATCGTGCACTTCTCTTAAAATTTGTGATGCCAATTTTAATGCCTTTAGGTTTAATATAAAATGCATTTCTAGTTTGAAAATTGTCTTCCTGATTAAAACTGTGTGAATGCAAAATTCTTCTTGACCTGGTATAAAGCATGGGCGCCAAATTGACCATGAGGTTGAGAAAATTTATAATAAATCTTGTTATAATGGGTGTCACCTAGCCTGGTCTAAATTCAATGTTCAATCCTAGTTGAAAAGTGGTGCCATTCTCATTGTTTGGAATTAAATAATTAGATGTAACCCTTGTACGTCGCGTTAGCGTGCTGAGTGCGGTGGCCAGTGGGCTGCTATCTGACTCAGTGTAACCAGTGGATTAAACCTATAGACTGACTTAGTTAGTTAGCAGCCGACCGGCCACCGCACTCAGCACGCTAACGCGACGTACAGGGGTCACATCTAATTATATCATTCCAACAAGGAACGAGGATTGAACAACGAATTTAGACCAGTCTAGGAGACATTCATTAAGACACAACTTTCATAATTTTGCTCAATTCGACGCCCATGCTTTATACCAGCTCAAGAAGAATTCTGCATTCAAACAGTTTGAATCATGAAGATTATCTATAAAATAACAAGAAGTTCCGTGAAGAACTATACAGCCTACTTTTCATGCCAATGATCATTCTACAGAATATGAACCTATCTAGAATAATGACGAAATTAAGTTGGCAATATCGAAATATCTAATTAGTTCAAAATATACCTGGTATAATGTAGCCTAATAGAGCACTACAGTTGGCAGCCCTGGTGACTGAATACCTGGTATAATGTAGCCTAATAGAGCACTACAGTTGGCAGCCCTGGTGACTGAATATATTCTTAGTTCCATTTCTTAAGGTACAGAATACAAAATTTGGTTGAAGTCTAATGGACGTTACATGCAGTTAGACACTAGATCTATCAGCACGCGTAAAAGCATGTTGCCAACAATGTCATGCGTGTGCTGGTCAGAAATAATCTGAAATATTATGATATCTTGTGCCAATTTTGGTTGAAATCCATTTGTTAGTATAGAAGTTACATGTATTTTAAAATTGGACATATCAGCAGGCCTA
This sequence comes from Meconema thalassinum, assembly GCA_946902985.2. Lineage (NCBI taxonomy): Eukaryota > Metazoa > Arthropoda > Insecta > Orthoptera > Tettigoniidae > Meconema > Meconema thalassinum. The sequence continues at coordinate 1,101,269,985 of OX336389.2, read as the reverse complement.
GAATCATGTTGGCAGCACTGCCTTGTATTAATTACTCCAAATTAATCTAGAATGTCAAGTGCTATACGTGTGCAAAGTATAGAGCTGTTGGCTTGCATACTTTCTGATATATTGATATTAGGGTCAAAAATATATACAGCATTTATGAACAGTTGGCAGCCCTGATTGCTCTTAACAATACCTATAGTCATATCTGTTATGGTACACATAGCACATACGAAATTTGGTTGAAATCCAACTGATAATATAGAAGTTACATGTTTTTAAAAATTGGTACTATCAGCAGGCTTATAATCATGTTGGTAGAACTGACGTATATAAGTTACTCTAAATTAATCTAAAATGTCAGAATATACGTGTGAATAGTTTAAAGCTGTTGGCTTGCATACTTTCTGATATATTGATATTTGGATTTAAAAAATAGAGAGAGCAATTATTAACAGTTGGCAGCCCTGGTGGCTCTTAAGAATACGCTCAGTCATATCTGTCTATGTACAGATATTACATACAAAATTTGGTTGAAATCCAATTGATAGTGAAGAAGTTATATGCATTTAAACATTGGACTTATCAGAAGGCTTAAAATTATTTTGGCAACACTGTCATGGTTGGCCTCCTGGAAATTAAACTGAAATAGTCTTATCTATATGTGTGCCAATTTTGGAATAGCTCCCATGCATACCTTGCATGATATCCAACATGGAGCTCAAATTTCTAGTACGTTTTTTCAGCAGTTGGTAGCACTGACATCATTTTCAAATATGGACGTGAGATATTCCGATGCACATCTTTACTCATACTAAATTTGGTTTTGATTGCTTCAGCCGTTTAGGAGTTGATAGGGGGGACACACACACAGCCAGCCAGACAGACAGACAGACAGACAGACAGACACACATTTTCCCGGATCGATCTCATAAGTCTACTTTTTCCTCATTTTTGCAAAATGTGAAAAGTAGGCTAAAAATGTATTTTATATTAACCCTCCAGTGGTCACGTTCGAAAATGTGACGCTAATAGTCGCACAGATTACAATCGTAGGCCGATTTTTAATGGGTATGGATGGGGTGTGATAAATAAACTGATCATAGAAAAAATACATGAAATACCAAACATGTTGACACAGACTAAAGAACGTATTTTATTTGAATTTTGAAAGACATTTGGTTATATTTGCCGTATTGAGTAAAAGCATGAAATATTATCGAACAGATGAGTATTTTTCTCGACTTAACTGTTCATTATATATTCATTTTCGAAATTCAATGCAATGCCTATGCCTATACAAGCAAATCAACGCAGTTCAAGCGTATTTCGTAAATAGTCGCGTGGAGTACAGTTGTAATCCAAGTTATCTCTTTTTGACTCTGAGAGTCGCACATTTTTTCCGTATTGACTGAAATATACTAAGAACAAAGTTCCAACTGGTTCCGCCTCGTCAATACTGTTTATTAAAATGTCGTGATACAATCTCCTGTGATGTGTTAAAAGACAGGTGATTGTATCACGACATTTTAATAAACAGTATTGACGAGGCGGAACCAGTTGGAACTTTGTTCTTAGTACAAGTTATCTCTGGTGTACCACTGACATGCAAGTGGTCATTGATGGAATATTTCACGGTGTTGTAGTAGGGAGACCTTCTAGGGAAGGTACTGAAAAGTATGTACCAAAATCTAGTGTATTATGTTCACAGATAAGAATGAAATGAACCTGGATTACAATAGTAATACACAAGATCAACGGAGCGCTAAACTATAGACATTGAAATCGTAATCACGAATTTTAAAAGAAGTGCATATCACTACATAAACTACAAAGACTGAACAATTTATTTATTTATTTACTTATTTATTTAGTTCCAAGTAATTTTCGTTTTACAAGAACCTTTGGAAATACTGTGGTCTTCAGTGGGTTGTCGAAAATTGGAATGAATTTGCATATTGAACCCACGCACTATTGATCTTGACGGCAGTTCTGTTACATCGAGTCCTCTGAAAGTGAGACTGCCTGTCATCATGTTGTTCTTCTTCTTGCTCACATTCCCAGTATTCATCTCTCGTCCCATGGCTGAACGACTGCATATAAATAGGGAAACGCTAGGCATTGAGGTTGTAAATCTATGTCAAGCGATAAGTGGCCGAACAGCCGTTCTCACCACCTCGAAAATACACACGGGGATGGCAGACGAGCCCTTAGTGGTACCGGTTGTTTTGGCGTCTCCCTTTCAAATTTATGACAAGTAGTGGTATGGGCTGGAGCCATCGCGAGGTGGATTCTGACACTTCCATTCGTTTACTAAAGGAATGGTTTAGCATCTATCATATTCGTACGTCGTCCGTACTTATTTTTTAGGTTATCCTTAAACATCATATGCTCATAATCAAAGGGTAGGTGAAGAATTGTTAGTGGAGATGAATCTGACGCTGTAGTATTGGCAGGACGCACAAAGCAATGACTAAGGTTTGTGACAACACACTACTCTGTTGGTGGTGCGTGGTGGCTCAGCGGTCTAGCTGTATGCCTCTCACCAAGGCGGTCCGGGTTCGATTCCCAGTCAATTCATGTGAGATTTTCGAAGTGAAATGCCATGTCCTGTGGTTCGGATTCCACGTAAAAAGGAGGTCTCGTGGCTCATAATCACTAGATTCACGGTCACGTAAAACTACAATCTTCCTTCCTTCCTTACACTACTCTGTTTTTTTTTATTTTTATCGTATGGCTTTTTAGTGCCGGGAGTGCCCGAGGACATGTTCGGCTCGCCGTTTTTTGTAGCTGCTTCGAGACGGACACCCAATGGGTGAGCTACAAGTACCGTTGGGGAGGGAAGGAGGGAATTTGGAATGTAAGGACGAGGAGTTGGAAGGTAGCGGCTGTGGCCTATAGTTAGGGACCAACCCCGGCATTTGCCTAGAAGGAAGATGGGAAACCACAGAAGACCATCTTCAAGGTTGCCGGCGGGGGGATTCGAACCTCCTCGCCTCCCGGATGTGAGCGACTGCCATCAGTCATGCCGTAACCACCACGGCTAACTCACCCGGTACTACTCTGTTTATTGAATTGAACAAGAGAGAACCCACTGCGCGTCGTTTGAAATGTAAACCTTCGACTCCGTTCACTTTAGAAAGTGAATGAGATGTCTTGTACAGATCATTTATTTATGGACTCAGCAAGCCCGGAAGAAAATGTTGAACTGTGGATCGTTTCTAACTAGGAACACACAACCATGTTACATGGCAGATATTAATAATAATAGGCCTATAAAGTTAAAATATGATTAACGTAAATAAAATGACAGAATTTCTATCAGAAGTGAATGATTAACAGCCTTGGTGGCTGAGAGCGCTAATAGTGTCACTCCTGAAGGTCCGTATTCGATTCCCGGTTCTGCAAAAATTGATACTTAAACTTCGTGAGGCAAAACTGAGCACAAGTAGGATTAATTCCCATCTCAGCCATCCTCGAAGTAGTTTTCCGTCGTTTTCCACTTTTGCTTTAGGAAAATACCAGGAGGGTACCTGAACTAAGGCTACGGCCAGCTCCTTCTCCTAACCTAGCTTTAGTTACATACAAATAGGCTATACACACTAATACAGCCATCAAAATGACACACGTTATCACACTAATTCCAAACACACCTAAGCACAAGAGGGTACATGACCATGATGTTAAATAGCTTACCAGTCGGTCAACACAAATTTTGTGCCCAGTTATATTAGGCGGCGAAAAAGTATTTATATGCCCTAACATGAAAATCTTTACATAAGATATTTATCACAAAATAACACGCTTTTATTTTAAATACCCCCATTTTAGCCTATTTCCATTTTTGAAAAATTAGGCCTATGTCCGTGTGTGTATGTGTTTCCTACCCCCCCCCCCCCCCGTAATAAGTTCTAAATGGCTGGAGCGATTTCAATAAAATTCGGTAAGGTCATAGCACCATTTTGGCCGACTCCACCCCCGCCCTTTAAATTTTATTATGTCTCACCAATCCAACATGGCGAATGAGCGAAATATTTCATCGGCATTCTATATCTCCGAAACTATTACCGAAATCACCCTGATATGTTTTACGGTTATAAAGGGCACTACTAGATGTTCACCTATGAGACTTTAAAAATCCTGTTAACTACAAATCGAACATGGCTACCAAGCGAATTTGAAACTTTTAAATAGACTTTTCTCATTATTTAGCCATCTGAGCGCAGTGAAATATGGTACAGTAAAAGTTTATACACATTGTAATGCACTGGCATCTAATTTAGTTCAATTTTTTAATAATATCAAGATGGTGGCTGTGCGAAATTTTAAAATTAGGTTTATATTTCATGTGTCGTAATCAAGCGATCGAAGTGAAAGTTTGAATAATGAACCTGCGGAATAATTTTCATTTAATGGTACATTATTATAGGGGCAGATGACCTCGTAGTTCTTCCCATTAAAACGACAATAACTAATTAACTAACTACATAATTCTATGGCCTATACATATAACAATCCAACATGGTGACCATCCGAAATATTTAGACGGTTCCCAATATCCACGAATCTATTACAGCAATCAAACTGAAATTTCGTATGTTGATAGAGCCAATTAACATAAGTGGGATTTTCAAGTTTCCTCATGTTGGGGATGCTGAGCTTTTCCAAATGAGTTAGATATCCACACATTAAGAAAATGCGATTTAAAATTTCATCATTTTAAGAGGAAAAGCAACTTACGTATGTGGGAGACACACATTGCAAATCTCATGTTTGCCGTTAAATCAAATAAGCAGCTAAGTGTGTTTGAGGAATCATCCATGTAGTTTGTCGTACGGCAAGAGTTTTAGAAAATTGACTTAGTAGGATTTGATATCCTCTTTGTTGTTGCTCCTGGTCACCACTGAAACATGAGCTTCGTAGCGCCCGAAGCCAGGTGGAGAGGTTAAAACGAGTAACACTGAATTTCCATTCCGTATCATCGACGATTCTGATCAGCAGCTCAAAATACTTCGTTGTTCATACTTTGTTTTGGATTAATCAGTAATAATAATAACAACAATAATTATAATACTAATTTCAATAATTTAATTAAGAAGAAGACAGTAAGTTATACAGATATTGAGCAGTGTTGTGTACATGAAGTACCGATCATGAAAATGTTAAACACAGTTAAAATGTTTGGCACGACCAAGATGAGAACCTGATACCTTTGGATTTCATACCCAATGCTCTTACCAACTGAGAGATTTTAACTTTTTGTTGTACATATTGATGGAATGGACTTCAGACCACCTGGTGGTGCAAAGTTCAGCATTCTGACCTGTCACTTCTGATGTTTGGGTTCGATTCCCAGCTCTGCCAAGAATTTAAATTTCACTCTGAGGGCTGGAACGTGGTACACTCTACCACGTGAGGCACAACCGAGAAGAGGTGGGTTCGATTCCTACCTCAGCCATCCTATAAGTGATATTCCGTTGTTTCCATTTCTACCCCAGGAAAATGCCGGGTTGGTTCCTAAATTAAGGTCACGTCACCTCTCTCCCAAGTCGTTACAAATACTCAGACACCACAACAACACAGGTTATCAAACATTTATTTATTTATTTATATATTATTTACTTATTTAATTATATAGGAAGTGTATTCGTTTCTCGATGGCACGGCCTGTGATAGTTTTAGCCAAGCCTTCGCGCATCTTTTTTTGTCTGGGAAACGGGTGCAAGTACATGGAGCTATAATGACCAAGTTGTCCAAGCCTCTATACGAAAACAAAAGCAAATACAACAACAACAACAACGTCTGCGTTCTATGTACACAACGCGACATAATAGCTGAAAAAGCGAATTTGATAATAATAATAATAATAATAATAATAATAATAATACAAAGCACAACGAGCCCAGACAGCTAAAGTGATCCGAGCTGAGAAACGTAAATATGAAAAGTCACTTATTGAGAAGATCGACCAAGACTTTAAAAGAAACACCACCAGGGAGTACTACGGAACGTTCAAAAGGAAACTTTTTTTTTTAAATCGTGTTTACCCTCCAGGGTGGTGGCTCCCAAGGACTCAGCGAGGGAACTCACCCCTACCGCCTATCCAGGCAGTGTCCTAGAGCTGGGAACATCTAATCGGAAGGGATACAACTGGTGAGGTGGGATTAGCACCTCGCCCAGGCGGCCTCACCTGCAAAGCGAACAGGGGCCTCATGAGGGAAGGGAGGGGAAGATTGGGATGGATAGGCAAGAAAGAGGGAAGGAGGCGGCCGTGGCCTTACGGTAGGGACCATCCCGGCATTTGCCCGAAGACGAAGTGGGAAACCACGGAAAACCACTTCGAGGATGGCTTAGGGGGAATCGAACCCCCTCTACTCATTTGGGCCACCCGAGGCTGAGTAGACCCCGTTCCAGTCCTCGTACCACTTTTCAAATTTCGTGGCAGAGCCGGGAATCGAACCCAGGACCTCCGGGGCGGCAGCTAACCATGCTGACCGCTACGCTACGGAGGCGACCAAAAGGAAACTTACGGGTTATAAACCTCCGTCGTTATGCCTTCAGCGAAAGGACGGTACACTGGCGACCTCAAATGAAGAAAATTGTACCATCCTAGCTGATTACTTTAATAATTTACTAAATTGCGATCAACCCAAAAATCCCATCAAGACCGAGGAACCCATTCGCAGATGCCCAGAATCAAGACCACCCAACAAAGACGAAATCAAGCGTCACATTGCTCGACTAAAAAACAACAAAGCGCCCGGGGAAGACTCTGTAGTTGCAGAACTTTGGAAATATGCTCCCGAAGAAGCAGTTGAAATCTTGCAGAAGCAAATAGAACAAATTTGGAAAAATGAAATTCTACCAGAAGATTGGAAAACGGCCTTGATCCATCCGTTACACAAGAAAGGCAGCATGAAAAACGTCAACAACTACAGAGGAATATCCCTCCTACCGGTAACATACAAAATTCTCTCACTTGCTATCCTGGAGCGATTAGAAGCCGAAGTCGAGCATCAAATAGGAGAATACCAAGGGGGATTCAGAAAGGGTCGTTCAACTGCCGAACAGATCCACAACCTCAAAACAATCATTAGATATTGCAATCTCAGGTCCAAATCGTACGTATCAGTCTTTGTGGACTTTAAGAAGGCTTACGATTCGATAGACCGCGAAGTTCTGTTGAAAATCCTCAACGAATTCGGGGTTGACCTGAAACTGCTGGCATTAATTAGAGCCACCCTAACTGAAACAAAATCCAAAGTAAAGTTCCTGGGATGTCTGCCGGATTCCTTTGAGGTCAAAACGGGAGTCAGACAAGGTGACGGGCTCTCTCCAATGCTTTTCAACTGCGTCCTCGAAAATGTCATTCGGACCTGGCGAACAAAATTATTAGAAACTGAGTATAGCCCTCTGAGAATGGGAGCAAAATCCAAGGGGATCATAGTCGACTGTGTAGCATTTGCTGATAACATCGCCATTCTGTCGAACGACGTAGAAACTGCTAAGATGCAAATCGACCTTTTAAAAGAAATCGCTGAACAAACTGGCTTGCAGATATCATTCGAAAAAACAGAAGTAATGACCAACATCAAAGACGCCCCAGCAAAACTGCAGACAAAATACGGGAAGATCAACAGAGTGCAAAAATTTAAGTACTTGGGATAGATCATCATGAAAAGTGGACTGGACAAAGAAGCACTCAAGGAACGAGTACGCAAACTCGAAATAGCCTATAAAACATCGCGCTCAATATACAACAAAAAATGCCTGTCCAAAAATACGAAACTACGTCATTATGAAACTGTTCTGAAACCAGTAGTTATGTATACAGCCGAAACCCTATCCCTAAATGCTAATAAAGGACTCCTTGAAGAACTGGAGAAAAAAGAGCGCAAAATCGTCAGAGGTATAATAAATAATAATAATAATAATAATAATAATAATAATAATAATAAATACAGCCCTTTAATCCCCTAAGGGCAATGGCCTCCTGTCTAGGCAGGGATTTTGCTCCATTACACTCATTAGGTGAGCAGTCCTAAAGAGTAGTGAGGCACCTAGTGGTGCACTTTTCTGGCATGTTAGTCTCTGCTCTTGAATGTTCTTATAGCTAATGATATACCTATTCCTAACCTAGTTACAGTATTGTCTATGTTCTGTATTCTTGTTCTTATATCTAATATTTGCAAAATTGTTAATGTTTCTAGCACGTTCACTTTATTTGAGTACAGTTTTAAATGTCCTAAATACATTATCGCTATTGTATTTAAGGGTTCACTATGTTGCACTGAGTTGCTCCTTTCCTTTCCTCGCATATACTATGTTTTGAAAAGGATCATCTCTAGGGTCTTCCACTCTTGTCTGTCTCTTGCTCTTCTTGTCCATTGTGGTCCAGCAAATTTTTTGAATGTGTCAGCCCAGCGTGTCCTGTGTCTTCCTACGTTTCTCCTACCGGTTCTGGGGTCCCTCGTCGTTAGTCTGTGCGTCCACCTTCTATGCTCCATCCTCGCTACGTGGCCTCCCCATTTCCATTTTAGTCTGTCCGCTGTGTTGATGACGTCTTTAATACTGGTTCTTCTGCGTATCTCCTCGTTCCGTATTCTGTCTTTCAGCGTGATATTGAGGATTTTTCGTTCCATCCTGCGTTGGACTATCTGGAGCGTTTTTCTCTGCTGCGAAGTTAGTGACCATGTTTGACATCCATACAGCATTACTGGGATTATTTCTCTAGAACTTGTGTTTTCAGACTTAGATTCTGAGATTTATCTCCTAAAATGAATTTCAAGGACCAGAATTTTCTCCATGCTTGCCCAATTCTTCTTTTGATTTCTTTCTCCGTATTGTTATGGAATGAAATATTTTGACCTAGGTATGTATAGTTCTGGACATACTCTAATGTTTCACCGTCAATGTTTACTGGTTTTTCTGTCGCATTTTTTATCAGTTTCGTTTTACTATCAGAGGTATAATGGGATCAAATTACAAGAATGGTATCCACTATAAAAATCCAACAAAGAAGTCTACAGTGAAATAGAGAAAATTTCAGAATCGATCCGTAAAAGGCGGGCACGGTACTACGGTCATCTCAAACGAATGGTCGGAAACAGGCTGACTAAACAGATTTTTAATTTCTTTGACTACAAACCCAAAACCACAATGCCCTGGTTTATGAGTACCAAAGACGACCTCAAAATACTGCATCTAAAACCCGACGACGCCTTCAATAGAGATCTCTTCCGCAAAAAGATACTGACTAAAGGGCTAACCCGAGACGAGACATCGAACCCGAAAAGAAGACAAGGTACCACTTGGACAGCGGAGCGCAAGATGGCCCACTCACAGAGAATGAGGGAATTCTGGGCTCAGAGGAAGGCGAAACAAATTGCCAAGTGTAGCAAGACTTAACGTGGTCCTAGATGGCCTCAACGAATTATATATAATAATAATAATAATAATAATAATGTAACTGCGCCCCTAAATACTGCAAATTTAGAGACGCTGTGGTGCAGGAAATTTGCCTTGAAAGGACATTTAACGTGCCAGGAATATCTACTGAAACGAGTCTCTCGCGTTAAAGTACCTTGATATGCCCAATGACTGAGATGGGAATTTGTTTCAAAATCTTGGGCACGGCAGGTGAGAATCTTCAGCCAGTGCTCTGCCATCGGCCGCTTTCTGTGGTCTTAGGGTCTATATTGAGACTTCATTTTCAAAATTCCTTGGTTCGTTTGCCGGCTCTGTCAAAAGATTCACCCTATGCATATGTTCTACACAAGTGTTATATAATTTAAACATCCCCCAAAGCTAAAGCAAAGCCCTTAAGTGAACCCTGACTTGATGATGTCCGTCTGACGAACGAAACATGTTATCCATATGTATATTTATTCCATGTATTTTATCCAGATTAGTAGCTGTGGGTAGATAAGAATGTTATTTCTTGTCCATCCGACACATAAGTGTGTTGACCGACTAAAATGCAATTATTTTATTAGATTACGAAGGCAGCATCAAAAAATGGCTTCTTAACATTATATATACGAAGTTCTACAGCCACTAGAATCACTCAGGTTATCAGACAGATTCCACCCTCAGTCAAGTAAATCACAGTTATTAGCCCGTGATAGTGCATCTGTTGAATATCTCTGATTACTTGTGATGCTGTGGTGACTACAGGTGTGTGTGAAATTGTAACTGCCCAACTCATGTTGTAGCAGCTAGCATTCTTGACTATTGGCTCACAGGCTTGGGTTCGATTCCCAGCCTTGCCGAAAAATTTAATTCAGATTTGAGGGCTGGAACGGAGTACACTCAGCCTCATGAGGCAAAACTGAGAAGAGGTGGGTTCGATTTCCACCTCACCCATCCTGGAAATGGTTTTCCGAGGTTTCCCACTTCCACTCCAGGTGCTTGCCGGGATGGTTCCTAGCTTACAGCCATGGCTGTCTCCTTCCCAATCCTCACAAGAATTACAAATACACACACCAATACAGCCATCACAATACCACAGGCTATCAGACTAAATTACACACAACCAAGTAGACATGGCTACATGATCACGATGTCCAAGCCCCTGAAATAAAAGGATTGAGGTGTATGCTCTGGGAATTGAAATTAGGTACTACAATCCCGGGATTAGTGAAGAGGGTGTGTGGAGAAACCTGAGTAACAGCAACATTCAGGATGGCCATTGGCAGCGCCACAATTGATTTTCAGATCTGTGTATCTATCCAGCTCAGTCAATGAGTGTGACTTGGCAGTGCTTGATGGGTCTCCTACATGTATGTCTTGATCATTAAAAAATCCTCATTTTCTTTTGGTTGGATTATTTCTGTTTGTGGTCCTGACATACGTTTCCAAATAAGTTGTAAGCAGCTGCCGGCAAGATAACTGAGAGTACAGTATCTTGATAGTGTGAAGTGTCTACCCTCTTTGTGTGCGTAACACAACCTTCGTGGTGCCGCGAGGCGTAACCCAAATTACTGCTCCCCCTTTTCCGTACATACGATTAGCCTTAATGACCATGCCCACGTAACTGTGATACCCTGTTTTAAGACAAAGTTATGATATACTGAGAAAGTTAGATAGGCCGAAGGGGAGCATTTTTAGGTTCAAAAGACTTCCCAATAGCGGCACAAGGGTTCACGATTCGTGGGCTGTATCTTCCTCTCACACAGAAATAATAGATTAACAATGCGTTTATTTATATTTCAACGGGTGTAGTTGCTTAATACGAGGAGCTAGGAACAGTAAGGTTATCATATCCAAGTGAAGGCTACAAGGGGGGAAAAATGACCAGGGACTACCAAATATGAAAGTAGAGATGTTACCACTAGTAGGTAACAGGTATGTGAGTGTAGCATCATGTAAAATATTACAACAGTAACCATAAACGATTAGCTTCGAAGAAACACAAGGTTAATAATTAAGTATTGAATGAAGGAATGATCGGGGTCTCCCTTTGAACAACAATCACCACAACCAGAAGTGAGTTTTTATTGTTAAATAACATTTTTCAATATTCAGATAATCTATATCATGAAGTTTCGGACGTTCTGAATTAATGAAAAGAAGCAAATGTTATTGTTGTTGTTATGTTAAACGTTTATTCTTAACTAAGCATTTTCCTGTGTAAATAACATGCTTGCAATACAAATAATAAGTAGTTCAGTAAAGTACTAAAAAGCCTATTTTCATGTATCTTACTTATGTTAATTGCCTCTATCAACATACAAAAGTTCAGTTTGATTGCTGTAATATATTTGTAGATATTGAGAACTGTCTAAATATTTCGAATGGTCGCCATGTTGGATTGTTATATATAGGCCTTAAAGTTATGTGTTATTACATGAAGATTATTGTGTAGGTGAATTATTCAAAATTAAATCGCATGATTACGGCGCAAGAAATAATAAAAACGAGACTTTAAATGTCACAAAGCTGCCATCTTGTTGTTATGAAAACAATTAATATACGGTAACTTAGTTGTCAGTGGATTATAATTTCATAAGCATTTACCGTACCAAGTTTCACTGCACTCAGATGGTTAAATCACGAGAAACGTCTATTTAAATGTTTTAATTTCAAGTCACTGCCATGTTGGATTTGTGCTTACCAGGTTAGTGAAACACCCATAGCTAAGCTTATATTTATAGCCTTTATCAAAATACAAATTTTCAGTACGTATGCTCTCATAAGTAAGTCGATACTGAGAACCGTCTAAATATTTTGGATGGTCGCCATGTTGGATTGTTATATATGTAGGTCATAGAGTTAAGTACTATTAGATGACAGATATTGCAAACGTTCATTATTAAATGGCTTCGATCGTATGATTAGGACAGAAGAAATACAAACTTAATTTTAGTTCTTCGCACAGTCGCCATCTTGAGGTTATGTAAACAATTGAACGAAATTGACTGTCAGTGCATTACAATGTGTACAAATATTTGCTGTACTATGTTTCACTGCGCTTGGGTGGTTGAATCGCAAAAAATGAATATTTCAAATTCGCTTGGCCGCCATGCGCGTTCGGTACTTAACAGGCTTTTATCATCCTTTATCACCGATCAAAATGTAAGGCTGATATCGGTAATAGTTTTGGAGATAATGAATGCGAATGCCGGTGAAATATTTCGCACAGCCTACATGTTGGATTGGTGAGAAGTAATACAATTTGAAGGGCACGGTCTGGGTTGGACAAAATAGTACTATAACCCTACAGAGTTTCTTAGAAATCGTTCCAGCCATTTAGATTTTATTAGGGGACACACACACACATACGGACACAAGGGGATCTCATAAGCCTATTTTTTTCATACATGAAAATAGGCTAAAATCAACAGCAAAGTGTTTTTCTATTGTATTCCTAGGGAAGATAATTAGGGTCCATTGAATGATGATATATTTTTAAGAGATTTCGTAACAATATATACTGAATAAGTCATAAAAGCAATGTGCATATTTCCTCCATTAACGGAATGCCTTTCAGTCAATCAACACGAATGTTCTTAATTTGTTTGGGTGGGGAATAACATATATTTTATCAACCTAACCTGAAATAAATTTTACACGAATTAGTTAGGCACTTAATTAACACTAATTTTGTCCAACAAGAATATGGGGAAGGGTATTTATTGGATACCAAGTTTCGATCGTCAAGCAATCATCATCAGATCCTGTTGACATTGGCTACGATTAGATTCGGCAGATATGTATTACAACAATATTAACAATTATTGAATAACAATAAACGTGCCACAACTTATGCACCTAGTCGATCTTATTTACAGGATATTATTACTCTTTTGGTCTATAGCACTACTACTTACCAATCTGGGTTTAAAAAGGGTCATAGTACCACCACTGCATTGTTAAAGGTCAGCGATGATATACGCTCAGCTATGGACAAGCGTCAGCTTACAATCCTATGTCTTTTTGCTTTCAGTAAGGCTTTTGACTGTGTGAATCACAATATACTTCTTGCAAAGCTGAAATCTATTGGCTTCTCTCAGAGTGCTCTTTCCTGGTTCAAATCCTACCTTTCCATGCATACACAGAGAGAGGTTCTCGTGGATGGCTCCTCCTCAGACTGGAAATCGGTAGAAAGTGGAGTACCTCAGGGATCTGGCTTAGGTCCACTATGCTTCTCGATATATATAAACGATGCTTCTAATGAATTCCGAAATAGTTCCGTTCATATATACGCTGATGACCTCCAAGCCTATTTTCAACTCACGCCTAACACTGCATGTGATCGTATAAATCTGTTTAATGAAGACATTGACAGGCTTTGTGAATGGGCCCTACATCATAATCTTAACTTGAACATATCTAAAACACAACTTATATCCATTGGATATACAAAACTTCTAAATTCAGTAGATTTTAATTCACTACCACCCATCAAGATACTAAATAATAATATTAAATATAGCCTCGGAGTGATATTTGATAGAACACTGTCGTGGGCACCCAAACAAATTAAGAACATTCGTGTTGATTGACTGAAAGGCATTCCGTTAATGGAGGAAATATGTCTAATGTGCATCTCCTGAAAAGAACTGTTTCTTACACCCCTCCTAACATACGTAAGCTCTTCGTCCAAACTCTCACTTTTCCAATCATTGATTATGGCTCTGCTGCATACAATGATTTGCCAGAAACACAGAACATCAAATTACAAAGAGTCCAGAATGCATGTGTTCGGTACATTCTGGATATAAGGCGAGATGAACATATCACACCTTACTACGTGCAGCTGAAATGGCTGAAACTCCACGAGCGCAGGTAGTTATCAGTTGCCATTCTGACACATAAAATATTACATACCAAGACCCCGTTATATCCCTACAATGCCTTTACACCAATGCATTCTGTTCATAATCGAGAAAATAGATACACAAAATTAACACTCCAGATTCCTATACACCGAACCATGAAGTTCAATAAATCTTTTGTTTGCACCGCCTCTTCAACACCTTCGATTTATATGAGTTCATCAACATTGCAAGCACTGCAGCTTTCAAAAGACATCTTTCATCCTGCTTCTTGGAGTAGTATACCTCTCTCATTTGATTACTGTATTATGTTAATATACTTTTTTTAAGTTCAATTATAACACAAGGACAATAGCTGACAACCTGCCTACTTGAATAGCTTTTCTTGTACAGTATATGGTGTTTGTTTTTCGGGCTGATAGTCTGTACGCACTCTCACTCTTTTGTATATAATTTTTCCATTATCATTAGTATTATTATTGTATTGTTACTATCTTTTTGTTACTATAATTGTTAGACTATGATTATTTATATTGTGAATGTAAGTGAAATGTTTTATTTTTATAAGCCCTAATCTTATTTTATGTAGGGCGCTACTGTAAAGGAGCTCTTAAGCTCTAAGTGTAGCCGTGAAAATAAAATCAATCAATAAATCAATAAAGGTTTCGTTGTTATTAATATTGTCTATGTGGTTCAATAGTATGTCTACACTCTGATTTGTTTCACTCCTCACTCTAACGAGCTTAAGATATGAATGTTGACAACACTATATTGATAATGTCCGTTTCTACAGTATTTAACGACACTATTATTTAACTGATATTCTTCTATAATGTGGCAATTTAGGTAAACACTCAAAGTACACAACTACTACATACACTAGAATGAATAAGTAAATGGAGACTTAGCTGGTGTTTGTGTATTCCTGTATAGCGTCCATTTCTACTCACTACTCTCTTCCAAAGAAAGTTCTTTAATATAATCAGGACATGATTCCCGTAATTCAAAAATTCTGTTCCACATGAGACGTTGAACTTCCAATTTTCTTTCCTCAAAATGTTGCTTAATGTGTCCTGGATCATTTTTCCCGTACCCTTCAAATATTAATGGCATAATGCATACATAATATGCCCGTTGTCTTCATCGCTAGCCTACTTCAAATACCATGTAAGTGCAAGGGGTATCAAACATGTTCCTGTCCAATGAACGTCTTCAGGAGTAAGCAAATGTTATATTATATCCCGCCCAGTGGCGAACAATAATCCCCACTCCACATACTGGTCCAATGTATAATGTCATTCACTCAGAATCACATCTCGGGGAATATGCCTTTCATTTGTCACAGCGAAATAGTGAGTGGCTACTCAAGCCTATCAGGTCACACTCCCATGTTTATTGTAGATAGAAACTCCAGTGAATAAGACCACTTCGTGGTGTAGATGCTAGCATTCTTGGCTGTCGCCCCAGAGTTTCGAGCTTGAGTCCATGCTTGGCAAAGGAATTTAATTGGGATCTGAGGGATGGAACGGAGTACAATTAACGTCGTGAGGTAAAACTGAGAAGGGGTGTGTTCGATTCCCACCATAACCGTTCTGGAATTGGTTTTCCGTGTTTTCCCACTTATATTCCAGGAAAATAACTGGATCGTTCCTAACTTAAGGCCATGACCGCCTCCTTTTCAATCCTCACCTCAATTACAAATATACATAGCTTCGATTCCCGGCCAATGCATGTGAGATTTTCAAAGTGAAATACCATGTCTTGGGGTTTTGATTCCACGTAAAAAGTAGTGTCCCGTGGCTTATGATATCGCGAGTAACGGTCACGTAAAAAGCTTCTTTCAAATATACATAGCACTACAGACACCACACATAATAGGTTATCAGACAGATTCCACACACCCATGTACAAAGGTACGCGAAGTTGTAAGGCCCCTAAATGAATCAACAATTACAATGATCGTAGCCTTTTATAATTAATTAGTGAGACCTAAATATACTGGAGCGAACATCATTAATTTGAAGCCCTTAGGGGCTTGGTTCAGCTTGGTGATTGGTTCAGCTTCATGTTGCATATATTTATTGACCTGTATGCAGGCTAATAGAGCAAATATAGTCTATGAGATAGTATGAGCTTACCATGTAATTTGTGAGCATTAAGCGGATAGTAGCGTGACGAAGTGAATAATATGAGGTCTGGATTAGATACTACCCTACCACTTGATCAAACATCATTGTTTGGGATTTTACATTAAACCTCACGACTAGACATGGAATATCCGTGAAAATGTTGTATTTGTTACAGCGCATAAATACATTTGATGGCCTAGTAGCTTTGACATGGGCGAATAAAAGGGAAAATCATCCCAGAGAGCGGATTATATTAATTTTATTTAAATACCCCCTCAAGGCTCGGTTTGTAACATGCGGAATTGGATTGCTGTGGTGAAGACACCACCCACCCCAATGAAGACATTTCTGAGACTGGATACATTAACCCAAATTGTGCCCAATAACATTAGGCGGGAAACAAGTACTTACATACCCTAACCTGAAAGTAACCAGATATTATTAAAAACTGACACGCTTTTATGTACACAATGGGATACTTTGTAGAAACAGTAAAAGCGTGTTAGTTCGTAATAATATCTTGTTTCTTTCAGGTTAGGGTATGTAAGTACTTGTTTTCAAGCCTAAATTAATTAAACACAATGTGTGTTGACCGACTGGAATGATTTCTTTAATAGAATTAGGCAACACTGAAAAAGTGGCTTCTATCACTTCAACCTGTACAATAAACCTAAAGATGAGTGCATACAAGTGTATAATCAATCCATGTAATTGTTGCAGTTTAGCAGGTGTGAGTAAATACGTGTTACTCTCTGCTCAATCTAATTGAGCACATCGTGTTGACAGCAGATTATGAAGGCAACGCTCATAGTAGCTTCTAACATTTATTAATAGCAGAGATAATAATGAAGAATATACTCGCTTATCCTCCCAGCTTGGCATCACCCACGGATTCTGCGAAGGATCATTCCTCTACTGTTGCATGGACAGTGTCTAGGGGCTGAACATACTTAATTAGCAGATACAACTGGGGATGGTGACAGGCCGAAGTAGGATATATAGGCCGAAGCTGGCACAGGGGCTAATGGGCAAGATGGCCGCCGCGCGCAACCAGCCCTATGTTATTCATATGGAGGGGTCATTCAGTGCTGGCACAGGGGCTAATGGGCAATATGGCTGCCACGCTGTCACAGGGGGAGGTCGGCCGTGTAGTTACTAAATTGAATATTTATTATTAATATTATTATTATTATTAGGTAATTATTAATTGATCATGTGCAATCCAGACCAGCCTTATATTGTCCACTTTTGGTGTAGTTGCTAGCATTTTAGCTGTTTCCCTAGAAGTGTGGGTTTCATTCCCGCCTCAACCAAGAAATTTTATTCTGGGCTGAGAGCTGGACTGGGGTACACTCAGCCTCATAACGTGAAAGTAAGAAAACGTGGGGTTTCATTCATACCTCAGCCATTCCGCCTAATCCAACTTTACCTAACCTACCCTAACCTAACTTAACCTAACCTAACTTCGCCTAACCTAACCTAACCTAACAAACATTATTTATCCTAACCTAACCTAACCGAACCTAGTCAAACTTCAAAGTGAGAGCAAATGTAAGAGCACACATAATAAACTAAGTTATAACCTAACCTAACCTAACTTCACCTAACCTAACCTAACATAACCAAACTTCAAAGTGAGTGCAAAAGTGTGTGCAAAAGGGAGTGCAAGAGTGAGTGCAAAAGTGATTGCAAAAGTGAGAGCAAAAAAAGTGAGAGCAAAACAGTAGAGAGCAAAAAGTGTGCGTAAATAAGTAAGAGCAAATGAGAGAGCACAAATAATAAACTGAGTTTTAACCTAACCTAATCTAACCTAACCTAACCTAACCCACAGAAACCTTATTTAAATATTTTAGATTCAACATTTTAACATTTTACTTTTTAACATTTTACATTTTTGATTTTTCATTTTACATTTTTTTTTAGATTTTACATTTTACATTTTTGATTTTTTTATATTTTAGATTTTAGTTTTTTAGATGTTACATTTTCAATTTAAGATTTTTTGATTTTAGATTTTACATTTTCCGAAAAGAGTAAACTACAAGGCTACATACCTAACCTCACCAAACCTAACTTTACCAAACCTAACTTAAGCTAATCCAAAGGCTAATGCACATACACAAAGTATATACGGGTACAAGCAACTATCCTTATGCTAGTTTTATAGGTTACTGTACAACATGATAACTACCCCAACCGGTTTTTTTTTCATTTTGTTGTTTACACACATGACAATTTTCCAATTTCCCATTTTCAGTTTTTTAAAAATGTTAGTTTTAAGTTTTTCAATCTCATAACATGGAAACATGGATTTTGCATTATGTTGTTTACACATTTTTCAATTTCACAATTTCCCATTTACAGTTCTTAAAATGTCAGTTTAAAGTTTTTCAATTTCATGATATAGAAACATGGATTTTTCAATTTGTTGTTTAGACATTTGTCAATTTACCAAATTCCCATTTACAGTTTTTAAAATTTCAGTTTAATGTTTTTTTTATTTTGTCAATATGGAAACATGGATTTTCCAATTTGTGTTTTACATGTTCATTTTGCATTAGGAGCGGAGAGAGGTGGGTAGTAATTAAAAATGTACAAGCAGTTTCCATACGGTACAATATTCTTTTATTTTAAATACATGTACACTATTTACACATAATACATTTTATATATATTCCTTTTTGTTATAAATTGTACACTTGTTTTTATTTTGTTTTCTATTTTATTTATTTTTGATTATGAATGCCATTTTTTATTTTGTTTTTTTTATTTTTGTAGTGCTATTGTTTTATTTCCTAAATTGTTTTGTTTTATGTATTTGCTAGTTGCAGGCAGAAGATTTTGATATTCATAACTTAACTCTTTAAGCATAGTCAATGATTGAGTAATGACCATAGGCATGTGTACCTATACCATCAGCATCAATCACTCTTTTATCATCACCAGGACACAAAGCAATTTTGTTTAGTCTTATAGATGATATGTCATGTTGTTTAGAAGCGATAATGTTCATTGGTATTCTTTTTACATTGTTGTTCATGACACAATCCTTATAATCTTGAAAGCTTATACAATTTTTGACAACCCCTTTGCTAATACCTTTAATCTTTTTGATTTCTTTACCATTTATGTCTAAAGCGTACATTTTAGCTCTAAGTCCAACAAATGCTTTTATAATTTGTCCACAAGCCTCGTATTTAAATTTCCCCAACGTTTTCTTATTTGATGTAGAGTAACATATGTGATTAGTAGGATAATCTGATGTGTCCAGGTGTTCTAGGAAATCCAACTTGTCTTGATATACATTTGGGGTGTTAACCAAATAAATGAACGAGTCGGTATCCATATACATGAGTTTAAGATTGTTCATTCCATAATAGGGTAGCAGGACATCATAGTGGTGGGAATACATTAGAGTTTTTGAAATATCCAGTATACACATTCCAATATATATAGGCTTATTGAATACAATGTTACGTTTAGCCATGTGGAAAGCAGCTAGGTTGGGACCATAAATTGTTCTGTCGATGAATGTTGGTTTAGCTATTAGCTTTTCTGCCTTTTTGCTGTCAGTCACAAGACGTATGTCTATTCTTTTACGGATATTTTCCATTGTTTTCCCAAAAATGGCATTGTTGAATAATTTATACAGATTTTTCTCAAAATCATTTCTGGCTTGTTTTCGAAGGTTGTTATTAAAATCAACGTATGCCTTTAACCAAGGTCTTTGTTTAAACTTTAACACACGATGAATTTTTATCAATTTTATTCCATGATCTAAAGCCTGTTTTAATGCCATGTAGTGAACAACATATCGCCTTCGATTTCCAAGATGAGGAATTAGTTTTTTCAGAGACGAATCCTTAGGTTGTGTACACTCTGGTAGGAAAGGTAAATCGTTGTGTAGATCATGAAGGTCAGATGGGTAATCAACATCAACGTCTAGAATGTATCCCACAGGATCGTCGTTCTTTAGTTTTTCTAGATCAACAGTATCTGGAGAAACCCACTGAAATCCACCATAAGGAAGGGAGTGGCACATAGCCCACCCGTATTGGTTGTTGGCATCATCATAGGTAATAAACTGCGATGGTTTCTCAGAATCATAGGTTTCCATGTATTTATTGTTAGCTTCAGCATACCGATGAGACACCTGGCATATGCCTCCACGTATTCCAGACTCGATTAAAAGAATCTGATCGTAATCCTGTAGCAATTCCAGTTCAATGCCTGTGTAAAGGAGCATTGCCTCGAAACTTAAACCAGGCGAAGTAAAGAAGTGTGCAGCATCCACTCGGTGTGTTTCTAGTGTTTTGTTTCTAAACGTTTCAAAGCTGTCTGCAAGAAGGAGTACATCTGATGTTAGGTAGAGGTCACTATATTCCCCTAGAGTTTTAATGTTGAACTGTTTCCAGACATTTTTGGCATGTTCATAGTCTTCTTGACTAACATCTTCTTGACTTAATTTGTTAAAGAATGCCTCTTTTGGAGGTAAACACGTTTCACTTAACTTTTCCCATGAGTCAATGTAGTCATAACAAAATACCCCTTTACGAGTCATGAGCATTGCATTTTCTTTTGCAAAGTACTTGTCTGTTTCAGGGTATGATGTTAAGTTGGAAACTAAGTTTTCCAAACTACTCGGCATTAACCGAAACGTGTCCACAAATCTAAGCTTAACATTTCCTACATATTTGGTGAAGGAAATGTATTTTTCCTTGGAGTTAGCGATAACATCCACTCTCTCAGTAGTACATCCTAATTGCTTTACAATGAAATTTGCGTCGTAGCCACTCATATTATGTAGAAATACAGGAACGGGGTTACGTGTTTTACACCTCAAATTACAGTTATTGTGAGCACTTCCACGGTATTCCCCTGTAATATGACAATGGTCTCGAACTTTCCAATCCTCTTTGGTATACGGTTTTTGACACAAATAACAGGTTTCAGAACATTGGAACTCTGCTTCTTGAGCCTGAGTTAAAGCCTTTGGAACATTTAAGCTGTAAAGGCGATCAATTTCATTAGCTATTGAAATCAAACAGACCATAAACTTTTCTGCAGCGTCAGGTCCACGATAAATAAGAGGTTGGCTTGGAAGGTTTGTCTTTATGTGTTCCACAGCAGGTGAGGGTTTAACGTATATACCAAAGCTCATAGGAACATGACTCTGGTATGGCACTGTATAACTTGCTTCAGGATTGGGTAGACATGTTTGATAGGGTAACAGTATACTTTCAAAATCAGCATAGATAACGTAAGGTATTCTCAGCATTTTTTCCACGTTTAAAAATTTGACAATGGGGTTTTTAATAGGCATTTCAACCCTAGCAATGTCATGCTGGACGCACAAAGCTCTATGTTCTTTCAATTTTTCTATTCCTTGTTGACCATATCGATTATCGAAGTGAGTAAAACACCGTTTACACGTATATATCTTATGTCCATGGTGAGTAATCTGATGTCCTACTAGTTTATCAAAATCTTTGATAAAGACGTAGTGGTTCTGGCCGGATGATGAACTTAGCAGAAGGAGGTCACGATGGTCTTGCATCTCTTGATCCACAACCTTTAGAGGGAACAGTTTATTGTTTTGTTCCAATCCAAATACATTAATGGATATATCGTTGGCTTTTTCAAATTTGGGAATGTCAACTAGCGATGTAGGAAACGATATTACAGAAAAATCATACTTGTTGTCCAGGTCCTTGTATTTACTAATGCGATGAGCATTCTTTTTAACCAGTTTTGCTAAAATGGCATACATAAAACACTTTTCATCATTCAAATTTTCAGGATTAATGCAGGCTTTTCTTGCTTGTATAGCTGCTGGTAATGGAATATATGTGCTTCCACGCAAGGGATTGTACTTATTTATTTTCAATCGTACTCCTTCCACTGCTAACAAAGCCCAATTACTGCCTTTTAGCTCAGATTCTTCCATTTCCGTAGTTAACTTTGTAAATTGTGTTTCCAAGAAACTACTTAAGTCCGTTTCCAAAAATAGGGCCTGATTTCGTGTTTTAAATGCACGATCTGTAATTTCATTGGTAGATGTATGAATGAATCTACATTCAGCCACAAGATTAACTTTTATCGACTTGTGCATTGCTAGTTCTTTCTGCATAGCTTGTATTATTTGCTGTTTGGACTCTTTAAGGTATGAATTTAAATCCTTGCACGTATCGCAACGAATGAAATAGGATTTAAGTCGACCTTCAAAAGATGTCTCATATTCAATAAGTCCATTTTTGTCAGGGACCAATGACAGTAGGTAATGTTTTGTAGGCTCTGCCTTTTGTCTTTTAGCTGCCGACACAACATTACAACATTCTTCATGACGACGTCCATTGTAGGCATTGTTGAATGTACTACCACAGGTCTTGCACTCATGAAATTCACCACACGATACTTCATGTCGCTTCCTATGATAGTCTCGAAGAAAAGTCTTTCCACACTCTTTACACATATAGCTAGGAATGGCTTCTTCCATTATGAATGTTGATTTCTGCAAACAGCTGCTTACTGCGTATCACAGGGCTAGAGGTTGGTCAGTGAGACGGTCTTTCACGATGTGAACACCGTGAGAGGTAGTAGTCAACTAGTGATATTCTTGTAAAGGGTCCACTAATATACCCCTAGTCTAGACCAACAGCTCTTTACAGCGTATGACAAGGCTGTATACTGGACAGTGAGACGGTCTTTCACGATGTAAACACTGTAACAAGTAGTAGTCAACTGATTATATACTTGCTAAGGGTTCTCTAATATACAATAGTCAAGACCAACAGCTACTTACTGAGTAGTACAAGGCTGTACAATAGTTGTTTTGACAGTCTTTCACGATGTGGTCACTGTGGATGGTAGTAGTCAACTGATGATATTCTTGATAAGGGTCCTCTAATGTACCCCTGGTTAAGGGTAACAGCTGTTCACTGCTTATGACAAGGCTAAAGACTGGTTGCTTCAACGGTCTTTCACAATGTAAACACTGTGACAGGTAGTAGTCAACTGAAAATATTCTTATGGCCTACTCAAGGTTATCAGGTACTTACTGCATATCAAAAGGCTGTATACTCATGTGTGTTAGGCACTCTTTCTTGCTAAGGACCCCAATATTCCCTACACAAGGCTATACATGTTAGTTCTAAACACTTAGTGGTTAATTGTATATTCAATTTTTGTACAAAGCATATACGAGCACGTTTTTATGAGGTAAAACTTTACCAAATAGTCAAATGCGACACGCAAAGTATGTTGCCGCTATCTAGCAGTGACTATGAGAACTACTTGACCGACCAGCATGCTACCTAGCGCTCCATTTCAATACTCGCTCACTGAACGAACAGCATGCTATCTAGCGGTCGATATCAATACTCACTCAATTACCAGCCTGCTACCTATCGGTCAATATAACAACTCACTCAACTACCAGCATGCTACATGGCTTTTTTGGTCAGTTTTTTTTGTTGGCTTTTTTTTGGTCAGTTTCTGTTGGCTTATGTTGGCTTTTATTGGCTTTTGTTGGCTTTTGTTGGCTTTTTGTTGGCTTTTGTTGGCTTTTGTATTAGCTCTTTTATATTTGCTCTTGTTTGTTGGGGCTTATTTGGTCTTGGAAAGTATGTCAGTCCTTTTTTATGGCTGCATATTGCTTACAGCCATGATTGTAAGCAGCAACAACAACAACAACAACAACACACAAAATTTATAAAAAAAACAAAGTACTCAAAGGTTTATCAATGACTCTCAACTCTTACACTTACCTCTATCCCATGCCTAGTCAAAAGAAATAGTGTATTTTTCAAATTTTTCAAAAAATATTTGGAAAGTAGGCTATGTCATTAATCTAAAAATCCTAAAAAGACATATGTTAACTCCAACACCTACCTCTATACCACTCTCAGTCCACAAATAGTGTATTTTTCAAATTTTTCAAAACATATTTCCAAAATGGGTATAATTTCCAAAATTAAAATGTTTACAAAAATGTTTGTTTGTCATAAATGAATGGCCTTTGCCTCCTCTACAGCCGTACCAAGTCCCAGGTCTCTAGGACAACAAAATTAATAAATTTAAAAATGGGCTTATATTTCCAAAATTAAAAAGTTTACAAAAAAGTTTGTTTGACATAAATGAATGGCCTTTACCCCCTCTACCCCCACACTAAGTCTCATGTCTCTAGGACAACAGAAATAAAATTTTCAAAATGGGCTTATATTTCCAAAATTAGGAATTCTACAAAAAAGTTTGTTTAACGTAAATCAATGGTCTTTACCCCCTCTATTCCAACACCAAGTCTCAGGTCTCTAGGTCAACAAAAATAAAATTTGGAAAAAATGGTCACTATTTTGGAAACTAGGAATTCTACAAAAATGTTTGTATAACATAAATAAAAGGTCTCTATCCCCTCTACCTGTAAACCAAGTTCCAGGTCTGTATGACAAAAAATGAAAATAGTTCAACTGGGAAAGTAGGCGATTTTTCATAAAACTAAACATTCTAAAAAGTGTTCTATGGGCTTAAAAGAATGGCCTCAATGTCTTTTATTTTTTATAATAAAACTTTTTTATTTTTTACATTTTTTTGAAAAAAGTTCAATTTTGAAATTTTTATAGAGAGCCACTCTAGAACCCTCCTCGACCCACTACTAAGCACTACTAAGCAGAAACTCTCATCACCCCCCTACTGCACAGTTTTTGTCCTAGCGACTTGAAATTTATTTTGGTGGTAGATGGGGTCAGGGCCAGTTATTTATGTCAAACAAAATGTTTTGTTAACTCTTTAGTTTCCAAAATATAAAAATTTCAAAATTGAACTTTTTTCAAAAAAATGTAAAAAATAAAAAAGTTTTATTATAAAAAATAAAAGACATTGAGGCCATTCTTTTAAGCCCATAGAACACTTTTTAGAATGTTTAGTTTTATGAAAAATCGCCTACTTTCCCAGTTGAACTATTTTCATTTTTTGTCATACAGACCTGGAACTTGGTTTACAGGTAGAGGGGATAGAGACCTTTTATTTATGTTATACAAACAGTTTTGTAGAATTCCTAGTTTCCAAAATAGTGACCATTTTTTCCAAATTTTATTTTTGTTGACCTAGAGACCTGAGACTTGGTGTTGGAATAGAGGGGGTAAAGACCATTGATTTACGTTAAACAAACTTTTTTGTAGAATTCCTAATTTTGGAAATATAAGCCCATTTTGAAAATTTTATTTCTGTTGTCCTAGAGACATGAGACTTAGTGTGGGGGTAGAGGGGGTAAAGGCCATTCATTTATGTCAAACAAACTTTTTTGTAAACTTTTTAATTTTGGAAATATAAGCCCATTTTTAAATTTATTAATTTTGTTGTCCTAGAGACCTGGGACTTGGTACGGCTGTAGAGGAGGCAAAGGCCATTCATTTATGACAAACAAACATTTTTGTAAACATTTTAATTTTGGAAATTATACCCATTTTGGAAATATGTTTTGAAAAATTTGAAAAATACACTATTTGTGGACTGAGAGTGGTATAGAGGTAGGTGTTGGAGTTAACATATGTCTTTTTAGGATTTTTAGATTAATGACATAGCCTACTTTCCAAATATTTTTTGAAAAATTTGAAAAATACACTATTTCTTTTGACTAGGCATGGGATAGAGGTAAGTGTAAGAGTTGAGAGTCATTGATAAACCTTTGAGTACTTTGTTTTTTTTATAAATTTTGTGTGTTGTTGTTGTTGTTGTTGTTGCTGCTTACAATCATGGCTGTAAGCAATATGCAGCCATAAAAAAGGACTGACATACTTTCCAAGACCAAATAAGCCCCAACAAACAAGAGCAAATATAAAAGAGCTAATACAAAAGCCAACAAAAGCCAACAAAAAGCCAACAAAAGCCAACAAAAGCCAATAAAAGCCAACATAAGCCAACAGAAACTGACCAAAAAAAAGCCAACAAAAAAAACTGACCAAAAAAGCCATGTAGCATGCTGGTAGTTGAGTGAGTTGTTATATTGACCGATAGGTAGCAGGCTGGTAATTGAGTGAGTATTGATATCGACCGCTAGATAGCATGCTGTTCGTTCAGTGAGCGAGTATTGAAATGGAGCGCTAGGTAGCATGCTGGTCGGTCAAGTAGTTCTCATAGTCACTGCTAGATAGCGGCAACATACTTTGCGTGTCGCATTTGACTATTTGGTAAAGTTTTACCTCATAAAAACGTGCTCGTATATGCTTTGTACAAAAATTGAATATACAATTAACCACTAAGTGTTTAGAACTAACATGTATAGCCTTGTGTAGGGAATATTGGGGTCCTTAGCAAGAAAGAGTGCCTAACACACATGAGTGTACAGCCTTTTGATATGCAGTAAGTACCTGATAACCTTGAGTAGGCCATAAGAATATTTTCAGTTGACTACTACCTGTCACAGTGTTTACATTGTGAAAGACCGTTGAAGCAACCAGTCTTTAGCCTTGTCATAAGCAGTGAACAGCTGTTACCCTTAACCAGGGGTACATTAGAGGACCCTTATCAAGAATATCATCAGTTGACTACTACCATCCACAGTGACCACATCGTGAAAGACTGTCAAAACAACTATTGTACAGCCTTGTACTACTCAGTAAGTAGCTGTTGGTCTTGACTATTGTATATTAGAGAACCCTTAGCAAGTATATAATCAGTTGACTACTACTTGTTACAGTGTTTACATCGTGAAAGACCGTCTCACTGTCCAGTATACAGCCTTGTCATACGCTGTAAAGAGCTGTTGGTCTAGACTAGGGGTATATTAGTGGACCCTTTACAAGAATATCACTAGTTGACTACTACCTCTCACGGTGTTCACATCGTGAAAGACCGTCTCACTGACCAACCTCTAGCCCTGTGATACGCAGTAAGCAGCTGTTTGCAGAAATCAACATTCATAATGGAAGAAGCCATTCCTAGCTATATGTGTAAAGAGTGTGGAAAGACTTTTCTTCGAGACTATCATAGGAAGCGACATGAAGTATCGTGTGGTGAATTTCATGAGTGCAAGACCTGTGGTAGTACATTCAACAATGCCTACAATGGACGTCGTCATGAAGAATGTTGTAATGTTGTGTCGGCAGCTAAAAGACAAAAGGCAGAGCCTACAAAACATTACCTACTGTCATTGGTCCCTGACAAAAATGGACTTATTGAATATGAGACATCTTTTGAAGGTCGACTTAAATCCTATTTCATTCGTTGCGATACGTGCAAGGATTTAAATTCATACCTTAAAGAGTCCAAACAGCAAATAATACAAGCTATGCAGAAAGAACTAGCAATGCACAAGTCGATAAAAGTTAATCTTGTGGCTGAATGTAGATTCATTCATACATCTACCAATGAAATTACAGATCGTGCATTTAAAACACGAAATCAGGCCCTATTTTTGGAAACGGACTTAAGTAGTTTCTTGGAAACACAATTTACAAAGTTAACTACGGAAATGGAAGAATCTGAGCTAAAAGGCAGTAATTGGGCTTTGTTAGCAGTGGAAGGAGTACGATTGAAAATAAATAAGTACAATCCCTTGCGTGGAAGCACATATATTCCATTACCAGCAGCTATACAAGCAAGAAAAGCCTGCATTAATCCTGAAAATTTGAATGATGAAAAGTGTTTTATGTATGCCATTTTAGCAAAACTGGTTAAAAAGAATGCTCATCGCATTAGTAAATACAAGGACCTGGACAACAAGTATGATTTTTCTGTAATATCGTTTCCTACATCGCTAGTTGACATTCCCAAATTTGAAAAAGCCAACGATATATCCATTAATGTATTTGGATTGGAACAAAACAATAAACTGTTCCCTCTAAAGGTTGTGGATCAAGAGATGCAAGACCATCGTGACCTCCTTCTGCTAAGTTCATCATCCGGCCAGAACCACTACGTCTTTATCAAAGATTTTGATAAACTAGTAGGACATCAGATTACTCACCATGGACATAAGATATATACGTGTAAACGGTGTTTTACTCACTTCGATAATCGATATGGTCAACAAGGAATAGAAAAATTGAAAGAACATAGAGCTTTGTGCGTCCAGCATGACATTGCTAGGGTTGAAATGCCTATTAAAAACCCCATTGTCAAATTTTTAAACGTGGAAAAAATGCTGAGAATACCTTACGTTATCTATGCTGATTTTGAAAGTATACTGTTACCCTATCAAACATGTCTACCCAATCCTGAAGCAAGTTATACAGTGCCATACCAGAGTCATGTTCCTATGAGCTTTGGTATATACGTTAAACCCTCACCTGCTGTGGAACACATAAAGACAAACCTTCCAAGCCAACCTCTTATTTATCGTGGACCTGACGCTGCAGAAAAGTTTATGGTCTGTTTGATTTCAATAGCTAATGAAATTGATCGCCTTTACAGCTTAAATGTTCCAAAGGCTTTAACTCAGGCTCAAGAAGCAGAGTTCCAATGTTCTGAAACCTGTTATTTGTGTCAAAAACCGTATACCAAAGAGGATTGGAAAGTTCGAGACCATTGTCATATTACAGGGGAATACCGTGGAAGTGCTCACAATAACTGTAATTTGAGGTGTAAAACACGTAACCCCGTTCCTGTATTTCTACATAATATGAGTGGCTACGACGCAAATTTCATTGTAAAGCAATTAGGATGTACTACTGAGAGAGTGGATGTTGTCGCTAACTCCAAGGAAAAATACATTTCCTTCACCAAATATGTAGGAAATGTTAAGCTTAGATTTGTGGACACGTTTCGGTTAATGCCGAGTAGTTTGGAAAACTTAGTTTCCAACTTAACATCATACCCTGAAACAGACAAGTACTTTGCAAAAGAAAATGCAATGCTCATGACTCGTAAAGGGGTATTTTGTTATGACTACATTGACTCATGGGAAAAGTTAAGTGAAACGTGTTTACCTCCAAAAGAGGCATTCTTTAACAAATTAAGTCAAGAAGATGTTAGTCAAGAAGACTATGAACATGCCAAAAATGTCTGGAAACAGTTCAACATTAAAACTCTAGGGGAATATAGTGACCTCTACCTAACATCAGATGTACTCCTTCTTGCAGACAGCTTTGAAACGTTTAGAAACAAAACACTAGAAACACACCGAGTGGATGCTGCACACTTCTTTACTTCGCCTGGTTTAAGTTTCGAGGCAATGCTCCTTTACACAGGCATTGAACTGGAATTGCTACAGGATTACGATCAGATTCTTTTAATCGAGTCTGGAATACGTGGAGGCATATGCCAGGTGTCTCATCGGTATGCTGAAGCTAACAATAAATACATGGAAACCTATGATTCTGAGAAACCATCGCAGTTTATTACCTATGATGATGCCAACAACCAATACGGGTGGGCTATGTGCCACTCCCTTCCTTATGGTGGATTTCAGTGGGTTTCTCCAGATACTGTTGATCTAGAAAAACTAAAGAACGACGATCCTGTGGGATACATTCTAGACGTTGATGTTGATTACCCATCTGACCTTCATGATCTACACAACGATTTACCTTTCCTACCAGAGTGTACACAACCTAAGGATTCGTCTCTGAAAAAACTAATTCCTCATCTTGGAAATCGAAGGCGATATGTTGTTCACTACATGGCATTAAAACAGGCTTTAGATCATGGAATAAAATTGATAAAAATTCATCGTGTGTTAAAGTTTAAACAAAGACCTTGGTTAAAGGCATACGTTGATTTTAATAACAACCTTCGAAAACAAGCCAGAAATGATTTTGAGAAAAATCTGTATAAATTATTCAACAATGCCATTTTTGGGAAAACAATGGAAAATATCCGTAAAAGAATAGACATACGTCTTGTGACTGACAGCAAAAAGGCAGAAAAGCTAATAGCTAAACCAACATTCATCGACAGAACAATTTATGGTCCCAACCTAGCTGCTTTCCACATGGCTAAACGTAACATTGTATTCAATAAGCCTATATATATTGGAATGTGTATACTGGATATTTCAAAAACTCTAATGTATTCCCACCACTATGATGTCCTGCTACCCTATTATGGAATGAACAATCTTAAACTCATGTATATGGATACCGACTCGTTCATTTATTTGGTTAACACCCCAAATGTATATCAAGACAAGTTGGATTTCCTAGAACACCTGGACACATCAGATTATCCTACTAATCACATATGTTACTCTACATCAAATAAGAAAACGTTGGGGAAATTTAAATACGAGGCTTGTGGACAAATTATAAAAGCATTTGTTGGACTTAGAGCTAAAATGTACGCTTTAGACATCAATGGTAAAGAAATCAAAAAGATTAAAGGTATTAGCAAAGGGGTTGTCAAAAATTGTATAAGCTTTCAAGATTATAAGGATTGTGTCATGAACAACAATGTAAAAAGAATACCAATGAACATTATCGCTTCTAAACAACATGACATATCATCTATAAGACTAAACAAAATTGCTTTGTGTCCTGGTGATGATAAAAGAGTGATTGATGCTGATGGTATAGGTACACATGCCTATGGTCATTACTCAATCATTGACTATGCTTAAAGAGTTAAGTTATGAATATCAAAATCTTCTGCCTGCAACTAGCAAATACATAAAACAAAACAATTTAGGAAATAAAACAATAGCACTACAAAAATAAAAAAAACAAAATAAAAAATGGCATTCATAATCAAAAATAAATAAAATAGAAAACAAAATAAAAACAAGTGTACAATTTATAACAAAAAGGAATATATATAAAATGTATTATGTGTAAATAGTGTACATGTATTTAAAATAAAAGAATATTGTACCGTATGGAAACTGCTTGTACATTTTTAATTACTACCCACCTCTCTCCGCTCCTAATGCAAAATGAACATGTAAAACACAAATTGGAAAATCCATGTTTCCATATTGACAAAATAAAAAAAACATTAAACTGAAATTTTAAAAACTGTAAATGGGAATTTGGTAAATTGACAAATGTCTAAACAACAAATTGAAAAATCCATGTTTCTATATCATGAAATTGAAAAACTTTAAACTGACATTTTAAGAACTGTAAATGGGAAATTGTGAAATTGAAAAATGTGTAAACAACATAATGCAAAATCCATGTTTCCATGTTATGAGATTGAAAAACTTAAAACTAACATTTTTAAAAAACTGAAAATGGGAAATTGGAAAATTGTCATGTGTGTAAACAACAAAATGAAAAAAAAAACCGGTTGGGGTAGTTATCATGTTGTACAGTAACCTATAAAACTAGCATAAGGATAGTTGCTTGTACCCGTATATACTTTGTGTATGTGCATTAGCCTTTGGATTAGCTTAAGTTAGGTTTGGTAAAGTTAGGTTTGGTGAGGTTAGGTATGTAGCCTTGTAGTTTACTCTTTTCGGAAAATGTAAAATCTAAAATCAAAAAATCTTAAATTGAAAATGTAACATCTAAAAAACTAAAATCTAAAATATAAAAAAATCAAAAATGTAAAATGTAAAATCTAAAAAAAAATGTAAAATGAAAAATCAAAAATGTAAAATGTTAAAAAGTAAAATGTTAAAATGTTGAATCTAAAATATTTAAATAAGGTTTCTGTGGGTTAGGTTAGGTTAGGTTAGATTAGGTTAGGTTAAAACTCAGTTTATTATTTGTGCTCTCTCATTTGCTCTTACTTATTTACGCACACTTTTTGCTCTCTACTGTTTTGCTCTCACTTTTTTTGCTCTCACTTTTGCAATCACTTTTGCACTCACTCTTGCACTCCCTTTTGCACACACTTTTGCACTCACTTTGAAGTTTGGTTATGTTAGGTTAGGTTAGGTGAAGTTAGGTTAGGTTAGGTTATAACTTAGTTTATTATGTGTGCTCTTACATTTGCTCTCACTTTGAAGTTTGACTAGGTTCGGTTAGGTTAGGTTAGGATAAATAATGTTTGTTAGGTTAGGTTAGGTTAGGCGAAGTTAGGTTAGGTTAAGTTAGGTTAGGGTAGGTTAGGTAAAGTTGGATTAGGCGGAATGGCTGAGGTATGAATGAAACCCCACGTTTTCTTACTTTCACGTTATGAGGCTGAGTGTACCCCAGTCCAGCTCTCAGCCCAGAATAAAATTTCTTGGTTGAGGCGGGAATGAAACCCACACTTCTAGGGAAACAGCTAAAATGCTAGCAACTACACCAAAAGTGGACAATATAAGGCTGGTCTGGATTGCACATGATCAATTAATAATTACCTAATAATAATAATAATATTAATAATAAATATTCAATTTAGTAACTACACGGCCGACCTCCCCCTGTGACAGCGTGGCAGCCATATTGCCCATTAGCCCCTGT
Organism: Meconema thalassinum; assembly: GCA_946902985.2. Taxonomy (NCBI): domain Eukaryota; kingdom Metazoa; phylum Arthropoda; class Insecta; order Orthoptera; family Tettigoniidae; genus Meconema; species Meconema thalassinum. The sequence goes on along the minus strand of OX336389.2, from coordinate 1,101,237,270 downwards.
GCCAGCACTGAATGACCCCTCCATATGAATAACATAGGGCTGGTTGCGCGCGGCGGCCATCTTGCCCATTAGCCCCTGTGCCAGCTTCGGCCTATATATCCTACTGGCCGATCCTCCAGGTGACCGCTTACTTGGGTCTAATTAAGGAAGGGTCAGGGAAGGGATTTTGGAAAGAAGTCAACCGTGGACCTGTTACCGTCCCGGCATTTTCCTGGTAGTGAAAATGGGAAACCTCGAAACCTATTTTCAGGATGGCCAATGTGGGATTCGAATCCACGCTATTTTGATGCCAGTGAGGCACAAGCTAGTGCGTGAGTGCTCTCGGCCATTATGGCCGGTAAAATAATAATAATAATAATAATAATAATAATAATAATAATAATAATAATAATAATAATAATAATAATAATAATAATTTAAAAATAATAAATACCTTGCTATAAATACATCAGTTCGAATATCAGGGCGATTTTTTTCACCGTGTACAAACTCCAGGGATTGATCTCGGAGAGGATACGGAACAAAAATGGTCTAATGAACGTACTGTATGTCCTGAAAGGCATGGTGTCCATGCTAGCGACCATGTATACAATCATACTTTGTTACAGAGACTACAGTCCAATACGCGCTGTACCATGCCGCACCAGTTACAGTATGCGTGGTTATTCCTAGAGGGTGGTACTGTTCCTCATACGTCATGCCCTAGTACCCTATCCTGCCCTAGTCACTTCTCGTGCTGACTCACCTGGTAGTGGATGTGTTACAGCGTTGTATACAATGGTTCCGTATTCGACTCGAGAGCTTGCCGACATGGTGTTTACTTACGGCAAGGCAAATGACAACGGGCGGCGGGCAGCACGGTTGTATCGGGTGACCTATCCCCGCCGACAACAACCACAGCATCCAATGTTTGCATCAGTCTTTCGCCGTTTGTCTGAGACAGGGTCGCTTAAGGAAGCAGGAAATCGTGAAGGACGTACTCGGCCTCTCCGTACACCAGACGTGGAGGAAAATGTGATTAACACTGTGGAAGGCAACCGCTGTGTCAGTACCAGGCAGTTGGCCCGCCAGTACAGGGTAAGCCAGACGACTGTGTGGAACATTCTCCACGACAATTGTTATTACCATTATCACTAACAACGTGTGCAGGGCTTACTAGCGACAGTCTTTCCACATCGGGAGTGGTTTTGTCACTGGTTTATTCACCAGGCAACCACGATTCCGGGATTTGTGGCATCCATTCTTTTCACATAATTATGAGGCCACCTTTACGCGGAGTGGTATCTTCAACTTTCATAACAGTCATCTGTGGGATTGTATGCAGAACTCCCATATTGGTGCCTGTGAATCATCAGCAGCGGTTCAGCCGAAATGTGTGGGCCGGGATAATTGGCGACCGTGTTTTGGGGCAAGTCTTCCTTCCACGTCGCCTAACAGGCCGGAACTATCGGCATTTCTTGCGGGTGACTTTGCCTCCCTTGCTGGAAGACGTACCATTGATGATTTGCAGGGTTATGTGGCTGCTGCATGATGGTGCTCCAGCCCACTTCACCGTTAACGTCCGGACGTATCGCAATTGTGTCTTCCCTGGTCGATGGATCGGTCGAGGAGGTCCAGTTGCATGGCCTGCTCGTTCACCAGATCACAACCCATGTGGTTTCTGGTTATTGGGCCATCTCAAAGTACCATGTATGCAGAGCCCATTCCAGATATGGAGACATTGGAGCAACGTATTCGTGCTGCCATTGACACTGTTCAGATTGTAGCCTGGCCGATGTAAACGTGTGAGACAGAACATGCTACAGCGCGTACACTCATGCGTGGAGGCACATGGAAACCATTTGCAACACATACTGTAATTGTGGCTGCATGGTATAGGGCGTATTAGACCGCCCTCACTGTAACAAAGGATGTTCGAATAAATGGTCCCTAAGAAACAAACTAGTCTATGCATTTCCGGACATACGTTCATTAGACCTCTTCTGTTCCTTATCCTCTCCTCGATCATTCCCTGTACAGGGTGGAAAAATCACCGTGTATTAACCTATAAGGACTACGGTCGATTTCATTTTAATTCTTTCCTTGAAATCTTGGGGGGGGGGGGGAGATTGGCAACGTCGGGAGATGAGGGGGATCTCCTGTGCTGTTCGGGCAGGTGCTTCGAGGAGAAACTGGTTCTTAGTCTCTTATGCGGTTGATGGAGGGGGTATGTTCAGTCTGCATTTCCAAATAAAAGAGGGGTCAATATAATTATGTTCATTGCTCAAGTTACGCTTTCGTTGTACTGAAGTATGGCATAGTTTGCCGATTATTGCATTTGTTATTTTGTTGTTGTTGTTGTTGTTGTTAACTCAAATTAGGGGTCTCAGACATCTTCGTCATTGTCCCCATGTTGAATTTGTCAGATAACCAGTGATTCTGTGGTGACTGCAGTAGTGAGTGCAGCTGTAGTTGCTGGGGTCAGAGAAGAGGTAGTTCCAGTGGGACTAGTAATAAATAATTATCCTGACATTTGCTTGGAGGAAGTGTGGAAAATCCATTCTCACGATAGCGTCAGTACCATGATTCGAATCTTCGAACCCCCGATCTCCGGACTTGCAATTTAACACGCACAGATATAGCATTGAATACGCCGATTATTGAAACGAAGCCTCAAGAAAGAGCCACTGTGCTTCAATCGTAATAATAATACTTATGCCAATAATGTTACCCCTGTCAGAGTATATCGAAAAGTTGTTGATTATAAGGCTCATTTACTTTCGTTAGCCAAGCCCATATACAATGATCTAAACCCGCAATTCTGACAAAACAATTGACAGTCATGTTGCGAGTTGTATAATGGCCTATGCACACCATTCCTCACTCATAGTATTTGCTTTCGTTGTATGCTGTTAATTCGTATTAGGGGCTTGGGTCATCTTTGGCCATCTTTGCTTGAATGTGTGTTGAATCTGTCTGATAACCTTTGCTTCTGAGGTGGCTGTAATAGTCCAGTGTGTGCAGCTGCTTTCAGTGCTCCGATCTCCGGATTTGTTGTAGCTTCCCATCGCGTCGTGGTGAGAGATTTAACACGCAGGTTACGTCGCAAGGTCGTAGTATTTGTGTCAACGTTGTTGTTGTTCTTAACTCATAATGAGGTTTTGCAACATCGTGGTCATTTAGCCCCGTGTATTTGGGTGTGTGCAGAATTTGTCATGTTACCTGTGTTATTGTGGTGTCTGTATTAGTGGGTGCATTTGTATTGCAGGTGAGGATTGAGAAGGTGGCTGCCGTGACAGTATGTTAGGAACCATCCCAGTAGAAATGCGAAACCACGGAAAGCTACTTCCAGGATAGTTGAGATGGGAATCGAGCCCACCTCTCCTCAGTTTTGCCTGTCGAGGCTGAGAGGATCCCGTCCCAGCAATTAGACGAGAATTAAACTGATCAATCCTAGCACAGACGCACACGCTACTACGGTCTACAGAGAAACATAGGTTTTGAGACAAATTGAACACACACCAAGTACTCGGGGCTCATGACAAAATACGTCCGAAGTTCCTAATATATGAATTAACAAAACAACAACGCAAAGCTTATTGCATTTACACCATTTTTCGTCCCCCCCCCCCCCATTGTTTGTGTTGCTTATTTTAGGGGCTGAGACACCGGGATCATAAATATGGCTCCATGTATATTAGGTGTGTTTGGAATTTGCGTGATAACCTGTTTTATTGTTATGGTTGAACTAGTTTGTGCATTTGCAAATTAGGAATACGATTGGGAAGGACGCGGCCGTGGCCATAAGTAAGTAACTATCACAAGACTTGCCTTGAGTAGAGGTGGGAGACCATGGAAAGCCTCTTCCAGGTTAGCTGAGGTGGAAAGCGAATCAACCTCTTTTCAGTTTTTCCTCACGAGTTTCAGTGTACCCCGTTTCAGCCCTCACACAAGAATTATAATTTCTTGGCAGAGACGAGAATCAAACTCGGACCTCTGAGGCGATAGGCATGAACGCTAGCCTCTATGCCACGAGGTGGTCTCCTCCCCTAATGAAACGAGCATCGCCCATTTGAGCATGTGTTAATTTAGGTTACGTATCTCAATTTATGCTTTGTTACTGGTGTGTGTGTGAGGAAGAGGGGAAGAAACAACATTACAGCAGGCAAGTATTGGCTAAGCAACTGGTAGCAACAGTGTTTTATGTCAGATGTTGGCAATAACTGATTCGTAAAACACTCACGTTAGGAAGCTGACATGAGCATGTTCAATACAGTAGAGAGGAGAGGTTTCCCACTATGTACCCAAATACGAACGCTAGTTGTCGCCAATAATATGATGTCCGAAGTCGATGGATTAAGGGGGAACGAAGCAAGTAGCCCAATAAAAGAGGCAGAGTGGGAATGGTTCGTTCCTAATATGACAGTAAATGAAAATCCACAGCCTGCTTCCAGTCGACTGACCGGGAATGGGAATGGAATGATTGAAGCCCGCATCTAGTGGCGAGGATATGAACTATGCCGGCTGCCGAAGCCTGTCGCACTCCCCTAGGGCAATGATTAAATGAATGACAGATGAAATGAAATGATAGTGGAGAGTGTTGCTGGAATAAAATTGTGACAGGGAAAACCGGAGTACCCGGAGAAAAACCTGTCTGCCTCCGCTTTATCCAGCACAAATCTCACATGAAATGACTGGGATTTAAACCACGGACCCAGTGGTGAGAGGCTGGAGTGCTGCCGCCTAATCCACGGAGGCTCGTTCCTAATATGACAGTTCGTTTAGTTATCATTATCAGTTGCCAGCTACGAAGGTATGTTAGTGCTAGCACTGCGTTTTCTGAGTCATCCCTCACGTTCAATTTTCATGTGTGTGTTGCGGGGAGTGTTCCAAACCACGTCATATGAAGTAGCAGAGCTCCGCGTTCTAGTAACTACTGCTCTATGTGAATAATTCCCTCAAACATTCGTGTGGAAAACAGCTAAACTTCCATCTCCTTTCAGTTCTATCCCTGCCTGCCACTGAGGAAACACGCTCTCTTCATTCACTTTCACACGTGACGCGTACGCTAGTAGAATGGACAATTATATTAGCATGCAAACGGCAATTGTTTTCTTCAGTCTATGAAATCCAAGCGGCTCAATCCGCGTACTTCTATTTACATGCCCTAACTTTATGAACTCTTGAAAACGTGGGATGATTTAAGTTACAGATGAAATGTAAGCTAACAAGGAACACAAGCCAATCGACCCTTCCACCCACTCAACCATCGAGATGAAACATGCCAGAAATCACGTACGCCTTATTACTAAGTTATATACAAATTTTCAGCAATTAATGGCAAATGGTTTCTGGGATAGCTTTGAAGAGATCATCAGATGATCACAACTGGCCATCCAAGTGAATTTACTAATCTCGTGTAATTTTCTTTTAGAATTAGGGAAACACGCATTACAAGTAGGTACAATCGCGTTGACCGACTGAAAAGCATTAAATTTCAATTACTAAGGCGACTCTGAAAAATGAATTCCAGCACGATAATGTTCCATTCTTCATTTTAAAGAAATCGTTGAAGTACTTAAGAACTTAATGAACATGAGTTAAACAAGATTCCTTGCTTTCAGTAAATATTGCTCTAGTTCATTTACTCATAAGATTGATGCTTTAAAGAAATGTCTTATTGAAAATTAGACAAGTGACATTTCCATTTTTTCTTTTCCATGACATAACATGAGCAACATGCGTCATTTCTACGTAACAGGAAATAAATAAGATGTGGTTAGACCCATCCGATGCAGACCTCCGGAAAAAGATCTGTTGAAAGGTCAACGACTGGGTTGTGCGTCAGCATATAACAAAATAATTCAAGCGAATTATGTCTGCAAAACAAATATCTGCTAAAGACAAGAAGAAGGTGGAGACAACGAAGTGAACTCACTTGCTGTCACAAACACTCGAGGGCGGTGAGGAAATGAGATATTCTTATACAAGATAAACATGACCAAAAATAACTTGATCAGTTTTTTATGGAGTTGTTTCTTCAGACAGTTATTTATAAAATATATAATCGGTGGCCTTTCCTGTTTTATTGTCTGCAGGGATTATTTCAAGGACTACGCCAGTAGGCTAACAGCGAAAATGTTTTATCAGTTGTCTGTCAATATACAACTATATGTATGTATGTCTACCCCTTATTATTCCCGTTTTCCAATGGGGTCGGGGATGAGATGCGATGGAAGTCTTGGTGGCGATGATTTTTGCGGCCGGATGCCCTTCCTGACACCAACCTCATGAGAGGAGTTAATGAGAGATGAAATGAATGATGGTGAATGAAACTGGGCAAGGATGTGGAAGGAAGCGGCCGTGGCCTGTCAGGAGGTACCGTCCCAGCATTTGCCTGGTGTTGAAAATGTGAAACCACGGAAAACCATTTCAAGGACGGCCGACGGTGGGGCTCGAACCCACGCGTCTACCGAGTCAGCAGAGAGCTTGGCCCCATGACCTAATGCTGCGCTTTAGCCAGCGTAGCCACTACTGTCGGTTCTGTCATTATACAACTAAATTTGAATATTATTCAAACTCAAATTTTTGCGTGATTTAAAAGATAAGAAAATCAACTGTAATGGAACTGGAAGAGGCAAGAGGTTAGAAGAAGCTTTTCCGTATGATACAGACCACAAACTGACACACAGTAATATAATATAGCCCCACCTAATGTGCATAAAAAACTAATCGATAATCTCGACACAAACTGTAGAGCTCACTTTTGCACGGAAAATAACCTCCACCGAACCTAAAATTATACCTTGGAAGTCCCACATGCATTAACTGGGAATCGAAACTGATCCGCCTTGGTGGGAGGCAGTCAACTTGACCACTACACCACAACACCCATAATATGCAGAATGTTAAGTTTCCATGCAGAAGTATAAGAGTGGAAAGGCTTCAGGATAAAGCACTTGGACAAAATGATATGGAAATAATTGGTGTAAAGTTCCAAGAAATATCTAGCAAGGAAGTCCAAGACATTAAAACAGTGTTGTTTGGAAACAGGGACGCAGTACTACAAGTAGCAAAGGTATGCCTTGGTACTACAGTTTGTGTTTGAGTCTTATAGCCAACCTTTTGACTGGTTTGATGCAACCCTCCGTGATCTATTCGTTTCATCTCTATATAGCTACCACACCTTGCATCTAAGACAATCATTTTAACATATTCTAGACTTGGTCTAACCTACAGTTCTTGACCCCGTCCCTTCCTTCCATACTCTAAGTTTGCTATTGCTGGGTGTCTTAGTTTGTGTCCTACCACCCCATCTCTTCTCTTCATTAGTAGTCGCCAGAAACATCCCTCCTCACCCACTCGCCTTAAATACCTCATGATCATTTCTTGCTCTATGTGCCCAGCTCGTCTTCATAATTCTCCTGTAACACCACATTTCAAATGCTTCTATTCTCTTTTTTCTGCTGCGCCAACATTCCTAGTTTCACTTCCATAGATTGCCACGCTCCAGACAAAGGCTGTCAAAAATGGCTTTCTAATACCTAAATCTACAGTTTATTCGATGTTACCAGATTCCTTTTCTGCAGAAATGCTTCCCTTGCTTGAGCCAAACTACTTAGTACATTAGTACATAAGTACCATTTAACAAATTCCGAAACGAGTTCAAAAATGTACTAAGCAAAACAGAGTACATTCTCACGAAGTCGGAGAAAGCTAATGTTATAGACATGAACCCTCAATTACCATCGCTGAGGGCATTACTGAAGATCAATAAGGACAATAATTGCCCCATTAGGCCGATCATGATTTGTAAAGGTACACAAGATTACAAACTTAGTAAAGAATTAATAAGAATCCTGAAGGATAGGTTAATTATCAAAAATAACGTCTCAGTAAAACCCACAACCGAATTAGTCAACAAAATGAAGTCCTTAATCATGAAACCAGGCTTGAGAATGATTTCCTTCCATATCACGATCATGTACACTAACTTACCGGCAATAGAAGCAATAAAGGTAATAGGGGACACTCTAAAAGAGAATCATTCAGAAAAAGAGACTGAAGAAATAGTAGAACTACTTGAAGTCACACTAAGCCCGAATGTGTCTCAATTTCAGGGCAAAATATATGAACAATCAACAGGCTTAGCTATGGGGTTACCACTCAGCGGACTAGTTGCCAACGTATTCATTATCAATTTAGAGAACAAATTCCTCGAAGGACAGTCTGCACAAGGCATTGTACTTTGAAGTTGATATGTGGATGACGGCATTTGTATATACAACACGGGAGTTACTAACGAAGACAAATTGCTTCAATCAATCAATAACTTACAAGAATCAATTAAATTCACAATGGAAACAGAAAACAACCGACGCATAGATTACTTAAATTTAACCATTCACCGTGCGAATAAGAATTTAACGTACTCCATATTCCGTAAGAAGACGAAAACGTCACACACTATTGATAATTGCTCTAACCACCCAATGTCACACAAATTAGCAGGCTTTAAATCTATGGTAAATAGGGACATCAGCGTACCTTTGTCAAAACGAAATCTCAATAAAGAGATCGACAGGATAAAACAGGTGGCAACGAAAAATAGTTTTCCGCCCCACACGGTAAACCAGATACTAGATAAACATCGAAAGAAAGAAAAAAGGACAAACTTCCAACCCACATGAAAATAAGTATGTACGATTCAATTTCGTGAACAAAAACCCTTCCAAAATAACAAACATCTTCAAGAAACATGGACTGAACATTGCTTTCAGAACTAACAACTCACTTGGAAAACACCTACACAATAGCTACCTAACAAAGAAAAACTCGCACGCAAAAGCAGGCGTATATTTTGTTCACAAGCCAGGATGACGGATGTAATGCTAATTACGTCGGGCATAGTGGTAGACAAATCGGAATACGATACAAAGAACACAAAAATGTGTTTGCCATATGCAAACACATGTAAGACAGCAATCACCGTTTTACCAACATGGACCTGAAAATTCTACACCACGAAGCAAAGGGTAAAACTCTTGACTAAAAGAATCCATAAAGATATGTCTAGCGACGAAAGATAATGTAGCGAATCTAAACGAACACACATATTTAGAAAGATCACCACTCTTCACGCTGCTAAAATAAAATAAGTTTTAAAAAATGAGGTAAGAAATGCAAACGGGAAGGGGATTTTTGGGAAATATGTTATAGGATGAGGATGCACTTTGTGTCTTTTTTCAACAAAGCTAGACCTGTATTACGTAGTTCCGTAGGGTCCTATACCGTCCATTAGACCGGCAGCAACCATAGGGACAAATATCTAAGGTACGGCGGACGCATAAATGGCCTACGATAGTAATGAAACAGCTCCAAAAGTCCTTAACATACAGTTCACTCTAATAAGTCATTCTATCCTCAATCAGTTTAGTTCAGGTACTACGATAGCCTTGTCAAAAACTTCAGTTACATAAGTCCGAGTGCGCACTGGTTGACATGTGAACGGCAGAAGGCAAGTTAGCTCGCCGCTTCAGAAGGACACTGAGTCAACAGCGTAGTGAGGAGCAACAATACCGGAGGAGTGAACATAATAATTTTTATCTAGTGCTTGCCAAAGCTTGTTAATTAGTCTATTATTGTTACAGTGTGTTATTCTAAATTGTATTCACATGCATGAACACCGTCACCCGCGTAGTTCACAAAAACCTAACGTAAGACTTGATTCAAAGGGAATCAGAGTATAGTTCACCTAAAGATACTATTGCATTACAAAAGTGAATTTACATTAGTGAAAATTTAAATTTGAACACAGTGATCAGGATTTGATGATGGCCACTTGAGGGTCGAAACGCGTAATCCTAAACTGCTCAATTTAATTGTGATTATTAACTAATGCATCTAGTTTTTCCAGGAGTTTATTTATATATTTATATCTTGTACCCCGTCCATTCATTGGGCACAATCGTGTTGACCGACTGAAATGCTACAAAAAGAATAGCTTGAAATCTCTACTCTTTGCTTCGTCCAACACTGGTTATTTTGCTTTCTAAGTAACGGAAGTCTCCTACTTCCTCTAGCTTTTTACCTGTCAATTAGACGTCCACGGGTGTTTCTAATTTATGTCGGCAATTTGCACACTCTATATAAGAAAATACCTACATTACAGTGGATTAACAAAATAGTGGCAGAAATGAACACTATGCAGAGGCAAGGAAAAGTTACATTTCGGGAAACAAAAACGAAACAAAATGGAGACAAATAGGAAATAGATGTTAGGATAAATCAGCTGAGTGCATCGTGGCAATCATGGAGGAGTTTAACACGTAGAATGAATATTCTGAAAGTCTGATAAATGTAGGCCTATTAGGAATTAATTCTATTATATCAGAATTTGTGATTAAAGGAATAGAGAACGAGGTAGATAATTCAATAAAATTGAAAATGGTACAGTTCAGCAGAAATGTCAGCTCAACACAGATAAATAGAAATAAGTATCGTATCTTTAAACTGAAAGAATCGTCCTTCCGTCACTCCGGATGGTGTTACAGCGAATCTCGTGAAATATGTTTCCAGGAATCATATTAATATTAAAAGGTGGTATCAAAGTGTTCGCAAATTGAAACAAGTATAAAGTTTTGAAGCCATTTTTCCAGTTGTGTTAATTTACATATTATTTTATACTATATACCATGTACCCCCACACAGTCTTTCTGCAAATTTGTGTTGACCAACTTAAAAATTAGAACTGCCAACTATTTAAACAGAATAAGTATTAATGATAATAATAATAATAATAATGAACCACAATAACTTAATTATAAGAGTGCCATAAATTACTAGTGAAAAAAATTGCATATATTATTGTACATAAATTATATATATACACAAAAAAGCCTAATAAAGGAGACCAGATAATTAGCACTTAGCGAACGAAACATTCCATCTAAAATTGAAACCCTTTATTTGGAATAGTGTATCAAAGTACGAGGGCTATGCCAAAACTAAGGTCCGGTCAAAAAAAAACATCCAAAATAAAACTTGTTTCCATAACAATTGTTTTATTGACATTCCTTACGTCTTTCTCTATTTTTCTACATAATTTCCATACTTATTTATACATTTGTCACATCGTTCCACAAGCTTTTGAATGCTTAAGTCGTACAACTCGGCCGCCTGCGAAGCTAACCAGTCTTTAACAGCTTCTTTCACTTCATCATCTGTGTCGAAGCACTTGCCGCTAAGAAACTCCTTTAGGTAGCGGAACAGGTGGAAATCACTTGGCGCCAAGTCCGGACTGTACGGTGGGTGGTCCATCTGTTCCAATCCAAATTTCTTGATTAGAGTTTGCGTGTCATTCGCAGTATGGGGTCTGGCATTGTCATGCAACAACAACACTCCAGACGACAATTTTCGAAAAAGAAAATGTTCAGACACAATTCTGTACACTGCCCTCACTTCACAATCGGCGGGCTGATTAATTGTCTTAAACATTGTGAACTGACACTATCAACAGCACACAGCAACAGTCACAACGCTACTGGCGGCTTTTGCCGCGCAAGGCATGCCAGGAGTCGGCGCGCATGCGTGTTTTGCCCTTGGCGCCGCTTTCAAATATTTATGGCGAATCGGACCTTACTTTTGGAATAGCCCTCGTATAAACAAGTAGTTCCGTGAAGAACTAAATAGCCTATTTGCATGTATCCTACTTATATTAATTGCCTCTATCAACATACAAGATTTCAGTTTGATTGCTGTAATAGATTGGAAAATATTGAGAATCGTCTAAATATTTCGGAAGGCCAGCATGTTGGATTGTTATATTTTTAGGCCATATATGTACCATTAGATGAAGATTATTGCGAAGGTTCAATATTCAAACGTTCATTTCTATCGCATGATTACGACACAATAAATAAAAATAATAATTTAAAAATTTCGCACAGCCACGTCTTGAAGTAATATAAACAATTGAAATAAATTAGATGTCATTGCAATGTGTATAAAAATTTGCTGTACTCACTGCGTTTGGATGGTTAAATCACGAGAAAATTCTATTTAAATGTTTCAACTTCGCTTGGTGGCCATGTTCGTTTTGTATTCAGGAGGATATTGAAAATTACATAGGTTAACTTCTAGTAGCTCTGTTTATTACCGTACAAATTTTCAGGTGGATATCGGTAATAGTTTCGGAGATATAGAATGCCGGTCAAATAATTTGCACAGCCGCCATGTGTGATTGGTGAGATGTAATAAAATTTGAAGGGCACGGTCGGGGTCGGACAAAATACTTCTATGACCTTACCGAGTTTCATTGAAATCGCTTTAGCCATTTATATTTTATTACGGGGACACACACACACACACACGGATAAAAGGTGATCTCATAAGCCTATTTTTTTATATAAATGAAAATAGGCTAAGAATATGTATATGCTGTTAGAAAACTAGACGTATTGAACCCTTGGGCCATAGGGTCCATGACGGTCGAACCAATGTCCTTAAGGAAGAAATGAAAGAAAAGTATAGTTTCTTAAAGGAACGGAGAGAGATTTTAAGCCAGGAATATAGCTTAACATTGTGCAAGCGACTAGGGACAGATGTTCCTTAGATGAGATCACCCCACTCGACATGCCAGAGAGGGCTGGTCACGAGTATTAATAACTGAGTGGAATCTTCCACCGTGATAGAAAGAGAAGCCTGAATCGGAATTCAAGCTGACGTGGCTGGAAATTGACAACGTCGCATACGCGCCATAAGAGGAATAATTAAAATTAACACGTTTACGAGCATAATAATGAGTAAACAAGCACAGTACAGTGAATCATTTTGAATGAGAGATTTTTCAGTATAGAGAAACCATGTAATAATTGTGCAGAAATAAACTGCCGACGTAAGACGACGTCATCGGTGAATTACCTAAGCCTCTGTGGAGGGGAGAGACCAAAAGGAATGCAACTCCCACACAATTGAGGACGAGAAATTAATTAATATCTCCAAATTGCACGATCGATTCTTAGGTGCAATAAGATCATTTGACATTGAGAAGACGAGCTTTCGGAAGGTATAATTTTTATATTTGTGGCACCATTATTTTAGAAGTTGACCACAGGAAAGGCTTGAGTCTTATTTTTTTGTAGTAAAATAGTATAAAGCTTCGGGCGTTTCCAAGCCAATCATGCAGTTCACGACAGACTCCTTGAGGGGAGGTGCTGTATCACGTCACTGTGTCACGATCATCATTGAATGCAGTTACAACGAGCACTCCGTGACCGGAGGTGCTGCATCAAAGTCTTCAAACGTATGAACCTCAGGGGAGGTCATACTGCGCAACAAGTATAAGCAACGAATGCAGTTATTCTGAGAGCCCGTGAGGGGGCGTAACGCTGTATCACACCGAATGCAGTTCACGACAGACTCCGTGAGGGGAGGTGCTGTATCACATCACAACGAAAGCAGTTATTATCAGCCTGCGGGCATGACACTGTGTCACGATCAACATTGAATGCAGTATTCAGACAGCCAGAGGGCACGTCGCTGTGTCACATCGCATACAGTCCTACGAGCATTCCGTGAGGGGAAGTGCTGCTCCACGACGTAGAAGTAATCATTCCGACAGTCCGTGAGGGGACGTAACTCTGCGTTACATCGATAACCGCTACCAGTACTCCTTGAGGGGAGAAACGCTGTTTTACATCACCGAAGTAAGATCCAATAGCCACAGGCGTCACAGTAGTAACGACTTGCTTGCCTCCATAAGGAGCATTTAAGGCGAAATTTTAAAGTATCGCCGTAGTGAAATATTAGGAAAATCCTAATTATAGGATTTAGGCCCGACTGTATACAAGTTAAAGTGAAAATTCGCAAGATATAGTCATAGCAGGCTGCGAACGTCGGACTTAAAGGCGATAGGTCGTTATATGTTCGAACGAACAGATCATAACGTACGGAAGTATCGTACCAGACAGATAAACTGTTATTTAAATTGAAGAAATCTAAAAAGGAAGAACAGAATAAGGTTCGAACGTAGGAGCGTTAAAACAGTTCAAATAAATAGAATAGGAGACTATAAACATTAGCTCCAGATATCAGGCGAACAATTCTAATAGTACTAGAATCGAGAAGTGCTAGCTGCTAGAAACTAAATCTATAGGTCTTAGAGGAGACCTCGATCCATATAGACTTTCGTTAGGATCAATAGACAGATCTACAGAGAAGCCGTTCAAACTAGATCAATAGTCGGTTATCCAGGATAGGAATAGCAGAATTGAACTCCAGGGAACAGTAGATGTTTCGGGACTTTCGCATTCTACAGAATAGGAAGCCGACATCGAATAAATTTCACCCTTGGAAACGGGAATTTGAGAAGATCACGTGTGATTAGGCTCAGAAATACGGCCTAGTGATCGAGTAATTGTGAAGTGTAAAATAATCAAGATTGTGTGTTAGATAATATTTTTAGTGTTATTATGTGTTCAAAAGGGACACACCAGTATATAAAAATGTCGTCAATATTAAGTGTTCTAGATATAGGTCAAAAAGTGTTTTTACGTAAGATGAATACCTTTAATATGGTGTAAGAATTTCGAAGTGGGCCCAAAAATGAAACACCACACCAGATTTAAGATCAGGGATGATCTGGAAAATATGTAAGTACAAAATTCATTTTTATTTTGGTGTCAGAAATTGATTGTGTACAAAACCCACCAGAGTTTTTGAGTGAAAGGGATGTGTTTTAATGAATAAATACTGAATAATCAAGAACACGGTCTGAACAATAATAATAAAATAAATAGAGAAATTATGAATAATTATGTAAAGAATAAATCCAGTATAGGAAATATGTGAATAAAGGGTTAATGTATTTAACAAATGTCATAAGAGCAAGCGAAATATCAGTTAATTATCACGAAAGACATTGAAATAAAGTAAAGTTGAGATATGAAAGAAATAGCTTTTGTGCTTGTATAAAGAATAAAGATAATAATAATAATAATTAAATATGGAAATGTTAAACAAAAATCAAATAAATTGATATGAACATAAGAACGTTAAGCCTTAACGTATGTGTAAGAAATGAGGTTCAATGGAATATTTTCAAACAGGGAGCGATTTATCGACCATGGAAAGATTAATATGTGAATTAAAATAATATGAATTGTTACTAAAGAGATTTATCAGTTCTTGGGAAGACATTTTCGGCTTAAAATAATGCATAGCGCATAATGAGCGCAAATATAATATTAAAGTGTCACGCTAGGAACGCGTAGTGGTTAAATACTTGGTACATTACTTATGGAGGGTAGTTGATTGCAGTGAATGATAATTGTATAAGTCCTCTATTAGTGACATGGTATCACGAGGCATTGTGTATGTATTTAAAAAGGGAGCTAATATATGGTATTATTGAGCGTATGTCATTGGGCCACGGCCGACTCTAAATCGCATTTTGAAATAAGTCCTCTGTACGGGATTAGTTCCCGAGGCACCTGAAGAGATTCGAATGCAGGATCTTCTTATGATAAAAGCCCCTGAAATTCTCCGTCGTCGTATGTGTATTTAATCTTCCCAATCAATGAGGACCCTCTCATAATTAATAAATGCCAAGGATATGATAATGGTCTTTGAACCAAAGAATAGTTGTTTGAATGTTACGGTACAATAAAGCCTGGTCTCCTCAGAACTGGATAGAATGGAAAGGTTTGTTTTGAAAGCCTTGAAAATAAGCTACTAAAATGTTGGGTCAGACGGGATGTCTCCACCACCCTAACAGGTCATAAATCGCACCCCAGTAGTAGAGACTAGCTCTTTTAAAGCGAGATGGAACAGAGACCGTCTCGTAAGCTGTTGTAAAGAGAAACGAATACACCAGGAGTGTTTAGAGTTGTAAACGACCCGGGCGTTGAACCGAGGTCCTTAAAGATGGATATTTCGTTTGCCGGTTCAGATCGTAGTTTCTTATATGATAATGGTCTATTAAGACATAAGAAATAAATAACAATCCCTATTGTAATAATGTATGGACGTGGGATTCCACGAGTTGATTGAAGGCAACTGAGTTCGGGAGTAACTATAGTTTTTTGACTGTGTCAAGTACCTTCACGCTCTGGAGTGCACAATTGATTTTCTGATCACCTTAATATGTTGGTGAAATAAAGAGAGATGATAACAACTGAATGTGTGGACATGCCCAAAAATATTGAATTAGATAATTAAAGTAGAGTTTAAATATAATTATATATTTGTTTTTGAGAAATAAGAAAATATAAAAGCTAGTGTTTGAGGTGTACAAGAATGACACCGTAATAATGTAAATTCATGGAGCCAACGAGCTCGGAGTTTTGTAAACTTAATGTTAGTGCTTTATGGAAGTGAGATTAAGTAAGAATTTATGGTTTATGTGAACCCACATTTTTAAATAATAACATTTGTGTTGGGTCTTGAACTCCGTGTTTATTTGAAACAGGAGTAATTTTAATTTGTCTAGTGGCTTCAACGTGGGGCTACTAGCAAATTATTAACTTTTGGCGCCCAGTACGCAGGGCTGAGTTTTCCTAGGGAAAACCCGAGTTTTCTCGAAAAATCAAAATTTTCATTTTTTGAAAAAAATGGTTTTTCGAAATTTTGAATTTTAAATACTTCCATAAAGGTTTATGAAATTGAATAAAAGTAGTAAAAGGGTACGTTGTAAGTGAATACCCGTACCAAAGTAATATTTTAAAAGAAATTGGGACACACTAATTCAGAGTATCATCTCTCAAACATGTACTAGTGTGGTGGCATTTGAGGCCCACTGTATTTTAATATGATGTTGTTAAGTGAAGAGAGGCGGAGGCTCTCTGAGAATGTAAGGGCCGAGAGCCCAGGGAAAAGTAAAACTACAGGTGAGAAAGAGTACCCAACCAAAGAAATGATAAATGTTTCTGTAGAAAGCATGCGTGCACCTGGAGACATAGTTACACGAAGAGATGGTAACATGTCTGCAGACCAAAGGGTAATAAATGTTGAGCCTTTAGAGCTCGGAAAAGAAAAGGAAATTTGTAAACCAATTCCAAGGGAAAATGTAATTGATATTGATAAGAATAAGGATAATACAAAATCTCACGTAGTAATGTCGGTCCAGGTAGGCTCAGAAAACGAAGGGAAAAAGAACGATAGTACTGACGTGCAGGAACAGGAAAAGGTAGAAATGGCGGAATGGGATGAAATAAATAAATTCTTGGATATAATTCGGGAAACGGAGTATAAGTATCGTAAGATGGATAGCGAACTTTGGGTATTAAAAGATTACAATTCAAGAAAGAAGGAAGGAATTGAGGAACAGAGAGAAAGTATCTCTAAGGAAAGGAAGAAGATATCTGAGCTCCGTGAAAGGGCAAGTAAAAATAGGTATGAGATATCCAAACAGGAACTAAAGGAATTGTCCAAAGAAATCCCTAATGTTAAAAGGTCATTGATAGAAACAAAGAAGAAATTTGCGAAACGCATGGAGAAAGAAGGAAAAATAGAATTAGCTCCGTGGAAACAGCTAAAAATGTTTATTAATGAAATAAGTGAGATAATGGAGCAGGTAGGGGATATAAGAAGAGAATGGGATAAGACCAATTATAAAGAGCACGAAAGGCGGAAATATGTTAAGGAGCAAAGGGATTATATAAAAGAAAAATGGGATAAGATGCATTCTTTCAGAATGAGCATGCATGATGAAAATGAAATAATAAGTATTCAGGAGTTGGCTGAAGTAAGACAGGTCAAAATTCCAGAATATCAAGAAATATTAGAGGCTGCTCAGAAGGTATATGAGGAATACATGATGGCGCAGAACTGTCAGAAAAATGAAACAGCTGTCCAGACGGAAGTTGAAAAACAAGCCGAAATTGAAGAAGAAAAAGAAGTCACGGTGCCAGAACAGCCCAAAGTTGAGATTAAAGAGGAGGAACAAGAAATAGAAATCATCATGACTCCAGTGGGAATTGAAGAAAACTTGGAAATCCTTCCAGAGAAACCAATGGAAATTCAGGAAGAAATCGTAACTCCAGAACAGGAGGATAGCCAAAATGAAAATGAGCTCCAAACTGAAGAGACTCATTTTTATGAAAAGATCGAGCTGGAAAAACAAGAAGTAATCTCGGAACTGGAGATGCTAAAGGAATTGATAGTTGAAGAAACGGAAATGATAATTCCAGAAGAAATAGAGAAATTAAATGAAATAAATATAGAAAATATCAACGAAGCACCGATGGAAACAGAGGTTCAAGAATTCACAGGAATTGAAAAGGAAAACTCCGAAGAAAATGAGGAGGTAGAAAAAGAAAACCTAGAAGGCATTCAGGAGGATCAAGAAGATGAAAGGGCATTAGAAGAGGAAGAAGGAAAATTGAAAGCTCAGATCCTTGAGTTAATGATTAAATGTCTAGATTGTCAAAGAAAGAAAAGAGAAAGAAAAAAAGATGCTAATAAGAGCCAAGAAAACCTAAAAGAAAAAGATGAGATTGTTGGGAGCAATGAAAAAATGAGAGGAGACATCTCTGAAGAAGAGCCAAAAGGAGGAAAACCGTCGTTGATAATTGGTGTATCAGGAAATGGATACCCCATGGAAACAATGAAAGAAGGTGAAATAACAAACAATGCCATGGAGAGAGAGGATGCCCAGGCATATTTCAGCTGGAAGCATCGTAAGAAGAAAGGGAAGGATAAAAAGAAGAGAAAGAAAGGAGATTTGGAAAATCTAAAGAATTGGAAGAGTAGGAAAAAGAAATACTCCTTGAAAATGCCATCTCGATACGAGGTGAAGGAAAAGGATTATCCCATAGGAACAAACGGGTAAAGATATCTGCAACCATCAAAGAATATGAGAAATAAGCATAATATGTGCTGAAATACCATCTCAAAGAGAGATGAGGAATAGGGAAGAGAACCAGAAAGAGTCAGGTGAAGTCAGACTGAGCTCTTAAAAATTTTAATTGAAGTGTAACAGACTTGAAGTCTGATAACTGTAATGAAGTAAATTACGGGTAAAGCTAATTGCACCCGCAAGATAATTAACATAAAGGCATTAAGTGGAAGAAATATAATGAATGAAGAACAGACCGATTTGTAGGATGACCTGAGAAAAGAAGAAAGGGAACCAACTGTTGACTCGAGTTTGGAGACGCGTGCCAGACGAGGGTAGAGAGTTGTAAACATCGAACGTGACAAGAGATTTATGGCCTGAGTGGAGTCGTCCACTAGGGAATAAATGAATGAATGGGAACTCTTGGAGACCCAACCTAAACACAGACCAGAAAGGAAAGGAACTTTAAAGAAGTAATTGATTTTATTGAAAAAGGAAAATTTTAATGTAATAAAGGAAAAAGAAAGGGTAAAGATTTGAGCATACCCAACCTACACAATTAGTGGAAGGAACCTTAAGAAAATAAAACAACAGTAAATACGGATGACGTTATGATGGATTCGACGGATAGAGTAATACAAATTAAATTGAAATAAATTTCCTCAAAATTTCCGAAAATTTATTTACCTAAGGAGGGGAGAGATGAACCCTTGGGCCATAGGGTCCATGACGGTCGAACCAATGTCCTTAAGGAAGAAATGAAAGAAAAGTATAGTTTCTTAAAGGAACGGAGAGAGATTTTAAGCCAGGAATATAGCTTAACATTGTGCAAGCGACTAGGGACAGATGTTCCTTAGATGAGATCACCCCACTCGACATGCCAGAGAGGGCTGGTCACGAGTATTAATAACTGAGTGGAATCTTCCACCGTGATAGAAAGAGAAGCCTGAATCGGAATTCAAGCTGACGTGGCTGGAAATTGACAACGTCGCATACGCGCCATAAGAGGAATAATTAAAATTAACACGTTTACGAGCATAATAATGAGTAAACAAGCACAGTACAGTGAATCATTTTGAATGAGAGATTTTTCAGTATAGAGAAACCATGTAATAATTGTGCAGAAATAAACTGCCGACGTAAGACGACGTCATCGGTGAATTACCTAAGCCTCTGTGGAGGGGAGAGACCAAAAGGAATGCAACTCCCACACAATTGAGGACGAGAAATTAATTAATATCTCCAAATTGCACGATCGATTCTTAGGTGCAATAAGATCATTTGACATTGAGAAGACGAGCTTTCGGAAGGTATAATTTTTATATTTGTGGCACCATTATTTTAGAAGTTGACCACAGGAAAGGCTTGAGTCTTATTTTTTTGTAGTAAAATAGTATAAAGCTTCGGGCGTTTCCAAGCCAATCATGCAGTTCACGACAGACTCCTTGAGGGGAGGTGCTGTATCACGTCACTGTGTCACGATCATCATTGAATGCAGTTACAACGAGCACTCCGTGACCGGAGGTGCTGCATCAAAGTCTTCAAACGTATGAACCTCAGGGGAGGTCATACTGCGCAACAAGTATAAGCAACGAATGCAGTTATTCTGAGAGCCCGTGAGGGGGCGTAACGCTGTATCACACCGAATGCAGTTCACGACAGACTCCGTGAGGGGAGGTGCTGTATCACATCACAACGAAAGCAGTTATTATCAGCCTGCGGGCATGACACTGTGTCACGATCAACATTGAATGCAGTATTCAGACAGCCAGAGGGCATGTCGCTGTGTCACATCGCATACAGTCCTACGAGCATTCCGTGAGGGGAAGTGCTGCTCCACGACGTAGAAGTAATCATTCCGACAGTCCGTGAGGGGACGTAACTCTGCGTTACATCGATAACCGCTACCAGTACTCCTTGAGGGGAGAAACGCTGTTTTACATCACCGAAGTAAGATCCAATAGCCACAGGCGTCACAGTAGTAACGACTTGCTTGCCTCCATAAGGAGCATTTAAGGCGAAATTTTAAAGTATCGCCGTAGTGAAATATTAGGAAAATCCTAATTATAGGATTTAGGCCCGACTATATACAAGTTAAAGTGAAAATTCGCAAGATATAGTCATAGCAGGCTGCGAACGTCGGACTTAAAGGCGATAGGTCGTTATATGTTCGAACGAACAGATCATAACGTACGGAAGTATCGTACCAGACAGATAAACTGTTATTTAAATTGAAGAAATCTAAAAAGGAAGAACAGAATAAGGTTCGAACGTAGGAGCGTTAAAACAGTTCAAATAAATAGAATAGGAGACTATAAACATTAGCTCCAGATATCAGGCGAACAATTCTAATAGTACTAGAATCGAGAAGTGCTAGCTGCTAGAAACTAAATCTATAGGTCTTAGAGGAGACCTCGATCCATATAGACTTTCGTTAGGATCAATAGACAGATCTACAGAGAAGCCGTTCAAACTAGATCAATAGCCGGTTATCCAGGATAGGAATAGCAGAATTGAACTCCAGGGAACAGTAGATGTTTCGGGACTTTCGCATTCTACAGAATAGGAAGCCGACATCGAATAAATTTCACCCTTGGAAACGGGAATTTGAGAAGATCACGTGTGATTAGGCTCAGAAATACGGCCTAGTGATCGAGTAATTGTGAAGTGTAAAATAATCAAGATTGTGTGTTAGATAATATTTTTAGTGTTATTATGTGTTCAAAAGGGACACACCAGTATATAAAAATGTCGTCAATATTAAGTGTTCTAGATATAGGTCAAAAAGTGTTTTTACGTAAGATGAATACCTTTAATATGGTGTAAGAAGTTCGAAGTGGGCCCAAAAATGAAACACCACACCAGATTTAAGATCAGGGATGATCTGGAAAATATGTAAGTACAAAATTCATTTTTATTTTGGTGTCAGAAATTGATTGTGTACAAAACCCACCAGAGTTTTTGAGTGAAAGGGATGTGTTTTAATGAATAAATACTGAATAATCAAGAACACGGTCTGAACAATAATAATAAAATAAATAGAGAAATTATGAATAATTATGTAAAGAATAAATCCAGTATAGGAAATATGTGAATAAAGGGTTAATGTATTTAACAAATGTCATAAGAGCAAGCGAAATATCAGTTAATTATCACGAAAGACATTGAAATAAAGTAAAGTTGAGATATGAAAGAAATAGCTTTTGAGCTTGTATAAAGAATAAAGATAATAATAATAATAATTAAATATGGAAATGTTAAACAAAAATCAAATAAATTGATATGAACATAAGAACGTTAAGCCTTAACGTATGTGTAAGAAATGAGGTTCAATGGAATATTTTCAAACAGGGAGCGATTTATCGACCATGGAAAGATTAATATGTGAATTAAAATAATATGAATTGTTACTAAAGAGATTTATCAGTTCTTGGGAAGACATTTTCGGCTTAAAATAATGCATAGCGCATAATGAGCGCAAATATAATATTAAAGTGTCACGCTAGGAACGCGTAGTGGTTAAATACTTGGTACATTACTTATGGAGGGTAGTTGATTGCAGTGAATGATAATTGTATAAGTCCTCTATTAGTGACATGGTATCACGAGGCATTGTGTATGTATTTAAAAAGGGAGCTAATATATGGTATTATTGAGCGTATGTCATTGGGCCACGGCCGACTCTAAATCGCATTTTGAAATAAGTCCTCTGTACGGGATTAGTTCCCGAGGCACCTGAAGAGATTCGAATGCAGGATCTTCTTATGATAAAAGCCCCTGAAATTCTCCGTCGTCGTATGTGTATTTAATCTTCCCAATCAATGAGGACCCTCTCATAATTAATAAATGCCAAGGATATGATAATGGTCTTTGAACCAAAGAATAGTTGTTTGAATGTTACGGTACAATAAAGCCTGGTCTCCTCAGAACTGGATAGAATGGAAAGGTTTGTTTTGAAAGCCTTGAAAATAAGCTACTAAAATGTTGGGTCAGACGGGATGTCTCCACCACCCTAACAGGTCATAAATCGCACCCCAGTAGTAGAGACTAGCTCTTTTAAAGCGAGATGGGACAGAGACCGTCTCGTAAGCTGTTGTAAAGAGAAACGAATACACCAGGAGTGTTTAGAGTTGTAAACGACCCGGGCGTTGAACCGAGGTCCTTAAAGATGGATATTTCGTTTGCCGGTTCAGATCGTAGTTTCTTATATGATAATGGTCTATTAAGACATAAGAAATAAATAACAATCCCTATTGTAATAATGTATGGACGTGGGATTCCACGAGTTGATTGAAGGCAACTGAGTTCGGGAGTAACTATAGTTTTTTGACTGTGTCAAGTACCTTCACGCTCTGGAGTGCACAATTGATTTTCTGATCACCTTAATATGTTGGTGAAATAAAGAGAGATGATAACAACTGAATGTGTGGACATGCCCAAAAATATTGAATTAGATAATTAAAGTAGATTTTAAATATAATTATATATTTGTTTTTGAGAAATAAGAAAATATAAAAGCTAGTGTTTGAGGTGTACAAGAATGACACCGTAATAATGTAAATGCATGGAGCCAACGAGCTCGGAGTTTTGTAAACTTAATGTTAGTGCTTTATGGAAGTGAGATGAAGTAAGAATTGTTGGTTTATGTGGAAACCACAGGTTTTGAATTCAATATTTGTTTATTTTATTTTGTGATCCCTTGTTCATTTGGAACAAGCAGTTGATATTTGGGTCAGTAATTAAAGTGTTAAAATGTTTGTAGCGCCATTAATTTTATTAATTAAATATGTTTAAATAGGAGTTGATTTTGTTGTTATTTTTGCAAGTGTATCCTCTAATTAATCCAAAATATGTGAGTCACAGAGTGGGGGAACTTACCACTGCCCCGAAATCCCGAATTGAGCTACGCTGGTATACTGTGATTGGCATATTTCATGCTAAATGGGCACAGTATGTAGATTAATAAGGCGCAAGATCCCAATTTTGAACATTATGAAAATCTTGGCCATTGAGCACCTTAAAGAGACTTAATGGAACTGTGATGTAAGTTTTTACCGAAACCAATGACTCGAAGTATGGAATAAACACTTTTTTATGTAGATCATCAGCAAGAATCAATTTCGAGCCTTGAAATATGAGAAATATGAATCAATGTGATCCTTATTCACTATTAACTACTTAGATAAAGGTGTATACAACCTAGAAATGGCGTTAACCAGACAGATGGACATACCTCCCTCTTTTTAGCCTATTTTCATTTATGAATGAAAAAATAGACTTATGTGATCACCTTTTGTCCGCGAGTGTATGTGTGTGTGCGTGTGTGAGTGTATGTTTGTGTGTCCCCTAATAGATTCTAAATTGTTAGAGAGATTTCAATGAAAGTCGTTAAGGTCATAGTACTATTTTGTCCAACCGTGACCGTGCCGTTTACATTTTATTACATCTCACCAATCCAACATGGTGGCTGTGCAAATTATTTAACCGACATTTTATATCTCCGAAACTATTACCGATATCACCCGAAAATTTTGTACGGTGAGAAAACCCAGTACTAGAAGTTCACCTATATGACTCTCAAAACCCTGTTATGTACAAAACGAACATGGCGGCCAAGCGAATTTGAAACATTTAAATATACTTTTCTCGCGATTAGACCATCCAAACGCAGTGAAACTTGGTACACCGAATGTTTATAAACACTGCACTGACATCTAAGTTAGTTCAATTGTTTACCTAACCTCAAGATGGCGGCTGTGCGAAATTTTAAAATTATTAATTTTATTTCTCGTGTCTTAATAATGCGATCAAAGTCAACGTTTGAATAATGAACCTAAGCAATAGTCTTCATCTAATGGTACATAACTCTATGGTCTACATTATATAAAAATCCAACATGGCGATCATCCGCAAACTTAAGACGATTCTCCATATCTACTAATTTATGACAGCAATCAAACTGAAATGTTGTCTGTTGATAAAGGCTATGAACATAAATTCATCTGTGGAACTTTCAATAACCTGGTGAGCACAAATCCAACATGGTGGCGACGCGAAAATAAAATATTTAAATGGACGTTTCGCGTGATTTAACCATCAGAGCGCAGTGAAACTTGGTACGGTAAATACTTATACACATTTTAATCCACTGATATGTACTATCATTTATTTCAAATGTTTTACAGCCACAAAATGGCGGTTGTGCAAGATTTTAAAGTTTTGTTTTTATTATTTCTTGTGCCCTAATCATGCGATTGAAGTTCGAACAATAATCTTCGTAAAATAGTACATAACTCTATGGCCTACATATATATAAATCCAACATGGCGACCATCCGAAATATTTAGACGGTTCTCAATGTCTACGAATCTATAACAGCAATCAACCTGAAATTTTGTATGTTGAGAGAGGCAATTAACGATATCTGAAAATAGGCTATTTAGTTCTTCACGGAAATACTATACTTGTTTTTCTATTGTTATTTCCTGTCACACTTGAACCTCTCGACTGGAACCAATTCAGACAGAACGAGGAAGCTACCCCTTTCATTTGAGAAGTATAACTTCTGTTTGCAAAGTCACGTGTTCAAAGTTAAGATTATGCTATTAGCCAGAGTGTGTTTTATCAGTGCCCTCAAGCATTGCTAAGGAGTTGTTGGTAGCCAGAGCTTGCGGGACAGCTGATTGTGTTATATGGTGTAGAGTGAGCCATGCAGAAATAACACAATCTTACCACATTCTGCCAGATGAGCAACTAGAACTCAAGTGGAAGTGCGTGTTCAAACAAGAATGGAGAAATGTTGCACAACAAAGAGTTCTGTAATTGTTCAACAGGTGTAAAGCTTACGTTGCTGCTTCGTAAGAATGCTACTCCAGGCGCCTTGTAAGAACTGGTTTGCAAATTCCTTGCGGAACAGTGAGACTAAACAACGAAGAGGAAATTGAATTCTAGCCTATATTCATACATTCTACCTTTCCTGCACATAACACGAGTCCCCTTCCAATTAAATATAATATCAACTTATAGTCTTTTGCCCAATTTGATTTAGCGGGGTAACATACTATTCCTGAAGATAACTACATACATTAATATTATTATCTGGTGTATATGAATGTCTACCAGTTATTATTCCCGTTTCCGAAGGGGTCAGGGGTGAGATGCGATGAAAGTCTGCCGGTATATGGCAAGTGTTTTTTACGGCCAGAAGCCCTTCCTGAAATGAAATGAAATGAATGAAGATTAAACTGTGCAAGGATGTGGAGGGAAGCGGCCGTGGCCTGTCAGAAGGTTCCGTACCAACGTCTGTCTGGAGTGAAAAAGGGAAACCACGGAACAACATTACTGGGACGGCCAAGCGTGGGGATAGAACCTACGTCTACCAACTCCACAGATAGCTTGGCCCCATGGCCTAGTGCTGCGCTTTAGCGAGCGTAGCTGCTGCTGTCGGTTAGCATTATTCACTGATGAAGGGGAAATTATGGGTTACGGATTTTGACCGTCGCGCGGTCATCTTCAGATACTGGTCACTATGGTCGAAGTTCAATTTTACATAATATTAAAAATGAGATTTTATTTTACATAGTATAACTCGTCTAGTTAGTATTACGATTCGTTAAAATCCTACAGTATGCCTTCCTTCGGAGGGGAAGTTAAGCCGGTGGTCCCATGTCATAGATTTATGGCATATAAAATATCCTTCCACTAACTAAACTTTTGTGAAGCCAAATTTCTAGGATAGATTTCGTTCAAACGCTCTATTAAAGTACCAACGTTCACCACTAGGTGTCAGTTACATCTGGTAGCGAAAATTGGAACTACTTGAAATTGAACGGAAATTGTAGCTGTCGGCTTGAAGCAACAGAGTCGAACATGTCCTCGGACATTCCCGGCACTAAAAGCCATACGCTAAATAAATAAATAAATAAATAAATAAATAAATAAATAAATAAATAAATAAATAAATAGATAAGTAAATAAATAAATAAATAATAGGCTATCTAGCGGACCCGTGCGAGTAATCTCGCATGTTCATAAACCACACTTTCCCCAATATGTTTATAATGAGAGACTTAAGGAGAAAGATTGTTATGTTTTTATTTCATCCAAATTATAATATAACACTATTTAAATTTCAGGATAAAGGAAATGCCTCAGAATGTTAAAATTACATGAAACAGGCGTCACTGCGGCCCGTGGACAGCAATACTGGAGCGTATTTTCCTACAACAACAGTAACTGGAAATCGCACACTTCCTACATTTTTTTAAAATTCATTTTTTAAAGAAATTATAGATATTTATGAAATTATAGTGCAATTCTTTACTGCTAGTGTCTATTGTATTTCATTTGAATGCTCATTTGTCACGATCGGTCGCTTGTGAGCGCCGAAGGAGGGATCTATACTTCTGAAATAATATATATGATAATGATATATTTTATTGTTATGGATTATTCAAGGAGTAAACTAATGGGTGACAATATACAGTATATAGAGGATATGCATTAATGACATACAGTTCTTTCAGGTCATTTTTGCATGTTCCAATAATTGGAATTATTTTGTGTTGGCTGACTGACAGTTACAATATCAATTTACTGAGGAATCCCACAGTATTTTGTGAATATCTTCCTAGCGCTAGTGAAGGTATGTATTATGGAGTTTCCTCAGTGAATGCCCCGTCTCTCTGCTTTCTTCATTTTCTTCGTGTTTCTTTGAATGCCTTAGGCTAGGTTCTACGAGCCTGCATTCAGTTTACCCTCGTGATATTATCTTGCAATATTTACTGGAGATCTTTGGTGCTGAGGACTAAAGTGGACCGACGTCACATCGGCAATGTATAGGCTACTTTTCTTTTCCTTAAAACCTTCTTTCTGTACAGTTAGGCTCGGCCAACATGGGTGAGTAGCTACAGTATATTGCAGCTTCTGTTATTGTCATGACGTCGAACGCGTACCCAGTCGGCGTTCTTTCATCCTCATAATTCTACCGCTCAGTCCCACCCAACTAGTAATAAGAGTTTGGTGTCAGCTTCCTTTCTCCCAACAACAGATGATCTTTGCGATTTAAGGGGACCGTTCCCGCCAGAAATGTGAAAAATATGAAATTTACTGAAAGGTAGTTCATTTAATTATTTAGATAATTCTCTTCAAACTGACCGATCATTTATGATGAAAATCTATTTAGAACAATTTAATTTTAATTTTTATAAGTGTATCTGCGTTCCAAATAGTGAATACACTTTGACATATATTCCCCTTCAAAACAAAATAACTAAATTAAAAATGTCATAACCTGTGTTATTATGCTGTCCATATTAGTGAGTATCAGCCTATATGGTTGTCCACAAGATTGTACCTTTTAGTGGCATGCGATTGCTCTTCCTACTATGTATGAATTTGATATCTTATATCCACATGTATTTATCTTATTATAATAATACATGTTAATTGAATAATTTGTCCATTTGCAGGTTATACAAATTAGTAACAATTGAAAGGAAGATGTAATTGATGCGACATTTGGAATTACAGCGTACAATTTCTTTTGAAAGCACATAAACCTTCAAGATATAATTTTAACGCCTTCCAACTTAAACCTGCATTACTGAAAATTGCATTTTTCAAAACAACGAACCATCTGATAAAATCATCTGAAATTCGTAGGGTAGTTTAATAAGAATTTAGTACAATCACTGAACATATAAACGACGTAATAGTTTGTAAATCAAAAAAATAAAAATAAGTGCTTAAGATCAATCGCACGCTGATTTGTTTGAAACCGCGTTGGACTCGGCTGACCGTCGCAGCTATACTAACCAAAGATGTATTTGGTTCATAATATTTGCCTAAAAGTAACATTGGTATGTTTTGTTGGGTTTTTCACTACTGTATATGAATATTGTCATGCGCATTTTCTCTCGGGTTTATGGAAATATATTTGGTTACGAATTTTGATGTAGCCTATAGGTCTACATCAAACCTGCACAAAAAAGTGCTCGCCGAAAAGACTGACTCCCGATCGTGAGGAATTTTTTGCATTACTTACCTAGAGCGAAAGGAGATCTCACGGAATCTGGTGTTTCAACATCACCAAGCCATTTGCTATCTGGCGGATGGAATGTATATTTTTGACACCGCAGTTGGGTGTGGATTTTTAGGTATTTGCGTCAACATAATGGTAAGTACCCCTGGGCTGGAAATAATGTAGCAAACCTCAGAGGAAGCAAGAAAAGAAACAGGTGAACAACTTTCAATTATGGCCAATGTTAGCGCCAGGTTTTGGGCATTGAATCTCTGAGCATTGTGCAGCTCCTCATTACAGTCTTCGAAAATAACTTAACGTGCTTGACTAAGCTGCTGGGTTGGCTAACAAGGGAACTCTGGTATTGTCTACCTCCCAATCGGATTGCAATTAGCAGAGGACTCTCTTGGAAGGTTAACATTGAGCATCTACAGTACGTTGTAGGGTTTGAAAAGACGCGGAACAGGGAGTCCGCGCGTAGAAGTAGAGGGCTAGTGGTCGTCAGCATGCGGACGGCTACCTCACATTTCCACGCGCTGACTCCCTGTTCCGCGTCTTTTGAACCAATTTAAATAGAGGCTTAATATTAATTATAGTTGATTTATTAACCACCATCGCATAGAGTGACCTTCCAAGAGTGTTCCCTGCCAATTACAATCCAATTAGAAATCCCTTGGAAGTTATAGTTACAATGGTAGTGAAATAAGTGTGAATTCATGCTTAGTTACAGTGTAAATAAGTTGCCTTATGTTACTCAACACCATAAACAAATCTCTTATATAACCATCTTGTAGAGCACTGGCTAGCATTCATAGTTGTCACCCCTGAGGTCTAGGTTTGAATCCTGATTATACCAAGAAATTTAATTTTAATTTGAGGGCTGGAATGGGGTACAATTAGCCTCGTGAGACGTAACTGAAAGGAGGTACATTCCGATTCCCCGACCAACCAGTCTTAAATTGGTATTCCGTGGTTTTCTATTTCTGTTTGTGGCAAATGCCGTGATGGTTCCTAACTTAAGGTCGCGGCTGCCTCCTTCCCATTCCTCACCCCAATCACAAATACACACACTAGTACACGGGGTTGATATGACCACGATGTGCAAGCTCCTAAACAAAACAAAATATATCTCAAATGGAATTGCCTTGATGATGCCAAAGAGATAATATTTTATGACTCTACTTTTTAATTTATTATTTGTTTTTTTTTCATTCAACGTTTAAATGGAAATATTCTGCGGCATAATTTAACTACTATTATTATATAATTTTATACATATACAGTAGTCTAATTATAATAATAATATGAGCGAACCAAGCCTCAGTCTTCATGAAAGTGCTTGGAATTGTATCCAAAAATAACAAATGAGAAACAATGATTGGTTGGCTGCTTGGCACAGCGGCAACCTACTCGCCTGCTGTGCACAAGCTTTTGGGATCAGATAGCAATTCGCAAGATTTGTCCTAACAAAGCTGAATGACTCTCACATTTGTTCTACACACATCAAAAAAAGTTTTGCATCACCTCGGTTCCCAGATCTCCGGCATATAGACGTTGACTGTGTATATTGTATCAAAGATACAGTCCCTTTGACTGTTCATAGATGTCACTAAAACTGCTCAAAGATGTAAACAACCATGCATGAGCAGGGCCTATTAGACGGAGGGGGTACGACAGCCGATCAGTTCCAGTCATTCCACCAGGACGAAGTTACGCTGCTCATGTTGTCTGTAGTTCTACCATGCCTAGAAGGTCAATACCGCAGTTCGATCGCGTCCGCATTGTTACTTTGTGTCAAGAAGGGCTCTCAACAAGGGAAGTTTCCAGGCGTCTCAGAGTGAACCAAAGCGATGTTGTTCGGACATGGAGGAGGTACAGAGATACAGGAACTGTCGATGACAGGCCTCGCTCAGGCCGCCCAAGGGCTACTACTGTAGTGGATGACCGCTACTTACGGATTGCCGCTCGGAGGAACCCTGACAGCAATGCCACCATGTTGAATAATGCGTTTCGTTCAGCCACAGGACGTCGTGTTTCAACTCAAACTGTGCGCAATAGGCTGCATGATGCGCAACTTCACTCCCGACGTCCATGGCGAGGTCCAGCTTTGCAACCCCGACACCATGCAGCGCGGTACAGATGGGCCCAACAACATGCTGAATGGACCCCACGGAATTGGCATCACGTTCTCTTCACCGATGAGTGTCGCATATGCCTTCAACCAGACAATCGTCGGAGACGTGTTTGGAGGCACCCTGGTCAGGCTGAACGTCTTAGACACACTGTCCAGCGAGTGCAGCAAGGTGGTGGTTCCCTGATGTTTTGGGGTGGCATTATGTGGGGCCGACGTACGCCACTGGTGGTCATGGAAGGCTCCGAAACGGCTTTACGATACCTGAATGACATCCTCCGACCCATAGTGCAACCATATCGGCAGAATATTGGAGAGGCATTTGTCTTCATGGACGACAATTCTCGACCTCATCGTGCACATCTTGTGAATGCGTTCCTTCAAGATAACGACATCGCTCGACTACAGTGGCCAGCATGTTCGCCAGACATGAACCCTATCGAACATGCCTGGGATATGTTGAAAAGGGCTGTTTATGGACGTCTTGACCCACCAACCACTCTGAGAGATTTACGCCGAATTGTCGTTGAGGAGTGGGACAATTTGGACCAACAGTGTCTTGATGAACTTGTGGATAGTATGCCACGGCGAATACAGGCATGCATCAATGCAAGAGGACGTGCTACTGGGTATTAGAGGTAGTGGTGTGTACTGCAATCTGGACCACAAATGCTGAAAGTCTAGCTGTATGATGGTACAACATGCAATGTGTGGGTCTCATGAGCAATAAAACGAGCTGAAATGTTGTTTGTGTTGATCTCTATTCCCTTTGTATTTAACGGTTCCGGAACTCTTGGAACCGAGGTGATGCAAAACTTTTTTTGATGTGTGTAAATCCCTGACGTAGACTCCTAGGTCAGAGGCAAGCATGCTACCGTTACAGTTTAGCAATACTGGATGCAATAAATACATAGAATAACACTACAAATAATATGTTAAGACTTTCAAATCAAAGCTAGATCTCGATTCTTTGACTGCGCACAAGTGAGCCATGGTAGTGTAAATAACTATGGTCAGTCTGTCGGTGAGTCGAATGGTTGGAATGGGTGTCCAGTTGGAAAAGTGATTAACAAAACAATAAGTATAACGACTCTGTCACGTACGTTAACATTGATTTAAGTGAAACAGTAGGCCTCTACAATTTCGAAACACGTTGAATTAGATTCTCAGCACGACATCTAAGATCCACCTGCTCTCTAAGGACTTAGTGGTGCATAAATCCTCCATCAGCTGATGACGATTATGCGTTATAAAGCTCACCTAATCATCAGAGAATAATCCATTAACCCTCGGAACAAACAACGATCTTCTTCGTCTTTGAAGCCAAAAAACCATAGGCAATAAGATGTCCACTCAAATTCGAATTTTATGTTCTTGGAGTTGCGACAATTGACTTCATTTACTCTCTGAACCCATCAACGATTGATTGCATGATTGGTTATTGTTTTATTTAGCCTGCCATGATTATGGCCCAGTCGCTGGTGTATTCCCTGGAATACACGTCTAGTCAGAGTTAGCTCTTGCTGCTCTTTGCTTTTTTCCTTAGCTTTATTTATTCAATTTCCTTTCTTACAGACACCATCAGCGACCCTCTGTATTCTATCTCTCTCAATCCATGTGCCTAAGTTGATTTTTAAGTTTGT
Source organism: Meconema thalassinum (assembly GCA_946902985.2). Classification (NCBI taxonomy): domain Eukaryota; kingdom Metazoa; phylum Arthropoda; class Insecta; order Orthoptera; family Tettigoniidae; genus Meconema; species Meconema thalassinum. The sequence goes on along the minus strand of OX336389.2, from coordinate 1,101,204,661 downwards.
TCTAGATGTGCATCTTCTATGGAATCAACCTAGTGGCATCTTGCAGCTACCCGCTGAAGTTCTTCAAACTCCTCGAGTCAAGAGAACTTAAACACCGATCCACCAGGCGTCGTCTTCGTCGTCAGCTAACATCTCCTTGAAGACACTGCTCCATGAAGAATAACATTTTTGTATAAGGGTTTTTTATTTTTTCGATGTGTCCCATTCTGTCATAAGCTCTTTTGTTTCCCTTCCCTCTCCCCCTTGCCTACCTAGCTCTGTCGTGAGGGTTTTTGCTCGCTCTCACTTCTAGTCTAGTCGCCAAGTCAACAGTTTGGTGCTCCCTCTTGGAGGCCAGCCTCCTGTCTCCATGAGGATATTTCAAAATCGACGCCATGTCTGATTTTTAATATAATGGTTACCAGGAACCACCGCCTGCTCAACATGCTAAGTTGAGTACAGTGATTTTAAACATTTTAATGAGTTTTTAATCTAAACTGCAAAGCTTCAATGGATTTATTCTGATTTTCTAATATTGTGCAATAAAGGCCACCGCCCAAGATAACGAAAGCTTATTTTCGAACATGAAATTTAGTACTTCTTATACGATATAAAAGAGATTCTTTCTCTCACCGTGGGATTTTTGTCAAAACTCATTAATAACTTTCTATAACTTAACTTGCCTTCGAGGGATTTCTACCACTCCATCTAACTGGCATTACAGTTCTGGAATTTTCCATAAAACTTCAAACCGTGAAGCACTACGCCCAATACAGTCAAATTGCTGAAAACCTTAAGTTAGCTGGAACTATCCATTGCAACTTAAAACTTTCTCGAGGCACAAAACATGGTTAAATTCAACCAAGTATCTCCATAAACTGCAATAACTTTTCTCTTCTTCTATGAACTTTCAGTGTTACAATAGTGAAAACCTTAACACTTATCAACAAACTTAAGTGCAAAACAGTGTCCGTTCAACTATATAATGCGCCGCATTTGATTGAGAGCAATAAAACTGGCCAGAACTTTGAATTCCTATCTCCTTTTCCTCAAATACCTTTTACTAACAAATTTAAGTTAAGTTAAATATCTAGTTACAATTCTACGAGGCCTCGCTTAAAATTAAGCGCCCTCCCATTTTTTGCTCCATTTACCATTTATTCACTCTGCTTCAATATATGTGGCTAGCCCAAATTTTAATATGTATTGTTTTTCCCTTCTAAAACTAGGGAGGTCTATTTTTTTCCAATTATAAAATAGTTATCTAATTTGTGTAATCCAGGCTTCACAAAGTGTGACCTGCTACATTAGAATTTGTATTTCTTTAAATTCCGCTTAAATATTAGTAGTTATAGAAACTACTTATTAATCTTTCTTTTCTTATCCTGCTAGCTCAGGAATTGTTAACTTTCTAATTATTAAACTTTTGTACCCGATTCTTTTGGTCCAGGCTTCGTTAATTCGACCTGGCCCTTTCGAATAAAACATTTGTTAACTTCTGCTTAAATACTAGCGGTAACCTCCGCTTGTAATTCTCCTTTTTCCTCCTGTTACGATCAGGAATTTAATTTGTTCATAGCCTTTTCGCTCAAAAAAGGGAATTTTCTAAGTATTTGTTATCCTAAAGACCAATACAAAGAAATATTAATCTAAAGTTTAATACATGTACTAGTCTATATGCTTTAATTTTTCAATTGTAAGCACATCCTTTCAAAATCCTTGTGTGATCTTAGTGATTGTAATAGGTTCGAAACCTGTACATTATTAAACATTGTTTACGCCTTGTAAACCTCTTATTATTAGGTTTAAGACCTTGAAATCTTACAAATAGCTAAATTGTTATTCGCAACTCAAAATAAGATCACAGATCTAAGTACGGTACTGTTAAACATTTACAATTCCATCAATTGTTAAATAAAATCTTTAATGTTTTCCGCTTTTTCTCTCTTGCTAGAATCAGGGTTAGGCAGGATCTTCTCTTCACTGATTCTCCTCCCAAAATTATTGCTTATTTCAAAATAGAAAAGGCAATCTCTGAATCAATAAAAACTTTACCACTTGTTGCGTTTAAAACGAAACTTCAAATAACATCATTTGCAAAGTTTCTTTTAGCTATCTTGGCTAATTCTAGTAAACCATTGAGGCAAGTATAGCTTACTCCGCCAGCTTCCCACTTGTAGAGATCTTCTCTCTGACTTGTGGACTACTTTCAAAATTTTGGTTTTGTTTAAGTTACGCCTGAGGTTTTCCTATGTTCTAAACTTTTAGTCAGCACCCTGCTGGGTACGAATTTAGCTTGCTTTAGATGCAACAATTGGTACTTTCTTGAAGTTTCTATTAATAATAATAAAACGATTTCTAAAGGCAATAAAGTTGCATTATCGCTTCCCACTCTGGGGGCATTCAGCCGTTCTGTCAGAGGTCCAAGTGTCTAGAAACAAAATTATCACGACAAATTCAAAGTCTTCTAGCATTTCGAAAGGCATTCTAAAATCTTACCCTTTTGAAGTAAAATTGTCTAGGTTCTTTCCTTTTGGCATACCTGGCCTTGCTAGAGTATCACCCTTCTCCATAGTACCGGAATATCTGCTCGGGAGGGAAAGAGCACTTAGCGATTGCTCGCAGGCGACCCCAGCTCTCGCTGCACTCCCCGTTAGCCGTAGACAGATCCCCACACATTTTAGGTACTTCACTAGCTTTGTGAAGTGGAACCTTTTGCTCAATCCGTATTTTCTTTCTGTTTTGTGTTGGATTCTCTTTCTGTATACCGATACTTGTTTCCACTCCTAAATCCACCTCCTTTTCTCTCTCATCATCTTCCCTTAGGTAGGGTTAGTACTCAGTAATAACCTACCAGACGCCTTCTCTTACAACAACTGGAAATGGTAGCCAGTTAGCCTATGTAATATGAACTTGGTATTTCAAGCGATATTAAAATGAACATAGAACGTGGAAGTCACTATGAAATGTGCAATATTGTATCTGTCTCATGCACATGTCAATGAGCCGTGACATTGATGTGTAAGGAAGTGAAGTCATCAGCTGTCAATCAGTGAGCAACACTCCGACCACAGTCTGACTGAGCAGCTCATGCTTACAGATTGACTAGGCTTCATTCCAGAAAAGCTATTGGCTTACATGTTGCACAAGGGAAGGTGTTGTTTTTCTGCCTTCGTAGGATTATTCCAAATAACCAACATATTCCTTAAAATTATACGCTGAATTACAATTAAGAATTTGGGAGATTATTCCTATGTAATTAGTGAACCTCCGTGGCTTAGGCGGCAGCACGCCGGCCTCTCACCACTGGGCCCGTGGTTCAAAACCCGGTCACTCCATGAGAGATCTGTGCTGGACAAAGCAGAGGCAGACAGGTTTTTCTCGGGGTACTCTGGTTTTCCCTGTCACAATTTCATTCCAGCAACACTTTCCAATATCATTTCATTTAATCTGTCATTCAATTTCTCATTGCCTAGGGACGTGCGACAGGCTTCGGCAGCCGGCACAGTTTATATCCTCGCTCCTAGAGGGGGGGGCTTATTCATTCCATTCCCATTCCCGGTCGGTCGACTGGAAGCAGGCTGTGGATTTTCATTCCTATGAATTGAAGTGTGTCATTAGTAAGTGTGTATTTATTTCGTGTATAGCCTACTGTATTCCATACAAATTTTCATATATTTTCATATATATGTATTTCATGTATTTGAGTTCGTTTATTTATGTTCAACTCTGTTTAATATGTTTTTTAATTGATTATCCCAGTTCGGCTTCACCCACGGACTCTGCAAGGAACCATTTTTCTATCGTCGGAAAGACGGTGCCCGGGAGCTGAACACACTGGGGATGGTAACAGTTCGATCACCCAGGCGAGCGCTAACTTGGGTCAAATTAAAGAAGGGTCGGGGAAGTGATTTTGGAAGGAGGTCAGCCGTTGACCTGCGGAAAGAAACCATCGCGGCATTTGGTTGGTGGCAAAAATGGGATTCTATTTAATACAATTTCAATACGGCTGAGGTGGGATTCGAACCCATCCTCCCCCGATGCCAGCGAGGCACGAGCTAGCGCGTTAATGCTTTCGGCCAGCGTGGCCAGTATGTAAATGATCACGATTTCTTAAAATTGTATAATAGCATAGAGCGGACTACGTGGTTTGAGTTTTGGAGCAGAGAAGACACTGTGGAGTGGGGGAAGTAAGACACATTTCCATCACAACGTGCAATATACAGTGGGTTGCGCAGCCCAGGCGTTTAGAGGCACTGAGACTCTGAATGAACGGGAGTGGGTTCAATTCCCACGCAAGTAGCTGATTTTAGAAACAAAACTACCACTTTGAGAACCACATATTGCTCTGGGATTTACTCGTCCCACAACAGAAGTGAGTAAGTTACCAGGGTAAAGTCGGCTGGGCATGGGGCTGACAACTCCATTCCATATAGTGCTGATGTCACTTTCACTGCTCCAAAGCCCTCCAAAGGCATCCATGGTCTGTACGAAGTAGGTTTTGCAATTTGCGTGTAACATACACTCCTAAATTCAAGTAACATATACAATGCTGTCAATCATCTTTCGATGGTACTGTACAGTTGTGCTAAGTTGTACGTAAAGGAACATCAATGTAATAATGAGATATTGAGGAATATGATTGCGTAGATATGGGGGAGACAGTCATAGACGCTTAGGACACTGTACGCCTCCAAGTGACTGCAAGATGGGACATTGAACCCAGTTCAGAAATCATTTGGGACTGCCAATACCTAACTCACCTAAGGTGAGCATCTGCAATGTAGCCTATACTGTGTTACCTGGTGTGCACCGTAATTAGGTGGGCTATCCTACTGCAGGAAGAGAACACCGGGAATATATTTGAGCTCTCAATCGCGCTAGGAGTAGAAAATACAGCAGATGAGCTCTGACCTTTTCAATACTGAGGGTTTCCCACTCCACTCCCCAGCGCGTGCCATCGGTGTGCGGGCGATTAAAACATAACACTTTTAACATGCGATAAAAGGCGTGAAGCGGAATGCCAGCAAAATGAACTATTCATAGTGGAACTTCGGTTGACATGACCATGGTCATAAATAGCCACATCAAAGTCCAAGTGTCGCTTCCCTTGTAAGTGAATATTTGTCTAGTTCATTTCAAGAAGCCTGAAGGTGTGTTTAATGGTCATAATGTGGTTTTCTATAAATTTAAATTCGATAATTCCATATAGGCAAACGTGATTCAATTTTCAATCTTTCTCCAAAACCACTAACAGAGATCCGTTTCCTTGCGAAGCAAACTAAGTCACAGAGCAAAGAACGCACTTACAGTTTTGGGCGCTATAGATTCAAAATTCAAACATAAATATGTCAAAATGTATATTGACAGAAACTGACACTATATACAGGGTGAGTGGGGTATTGTTAGTCAGCCAGGAACATACTATATCTCGGGTCAGGAGACGACGAAAGACTTGGAATGCGTTTAGTAAAAAGTGCGTGGTTTGGGAGAAAACAGGAGGGAAAGTACGTCATAGTCAGCAAAATCACTTGCGCAAACCTGGCAACCAGAAGAAGAGACCTGACTGACGGGCTTTGTGTATAAACAAGAAGAAATGTGAGAAACATAAACAAGATAACACGTTAAAGACGTGTAGCCAGGTGAAGGTCACGGAAGATACTGCAAACACAAATGATTAGATCTATTATACTTGTTTTAAGAATGTAACAAAGCCATTTCTCCTTGGTAGTCTACACAACTTTCGCACTTTTTTCACGGCTTCCAACGCTTTGGGTAAAAATATGTTTCCGACTGCCTAGAAATGCCCCACCCATCACATTAACCTCTTTAATTTTCAGATTTGATATATACAATGTTTTACAATCAGCAGCATAGGCTACACACATATAAAATAATATAAAACTTGTATTGGAAACAATCAAATATTATCAAAATAATTTTAATGCTTCCTTACTGTTCTATTTGAAGCGTGGGGAAAAGGAAGGGGTGTGTCCATAATTTAATATGTTTATTATTTATGTGAATGGGTTGTTCTTTCCTTGTCCTAAACAAAACCCGAGCTGGTTTTGGAAATAATGAGTTTGGGCTAAGTCTACGGAGAAAACAAGAAACAGTGTAGGCCTGCTGGGAAAGAAGAGCTCATGTCCAATGAATCAGGGAACAAACAGTAGTGCATAAGTTGAAGGGAAGAAAGGCAGAGGCGATGTTTGGACTTCATTCCATGATTATCTTTTTAATCGCCGACCCAAGAGAATAAGACGCATTGAAATATTCTGCGACTCATACGCAGTTCAAATTTAGGATACTGTCTTTCGATTTTTTTTCATTATCTTGTATATTTTGAGACGGTATTTGGTTGAAAAAAAAGTGACTGATATGATTTGCGTAACCCAAAAGGAGCTTTCCGAGGGTTAGTTCATTTTTCCCGGACGCAAGGACGTAGATAGAAACTAAAAGTTTCTTTTTCCAACAATACAGGGTTATCGAAAAAGATTGCAGCAATTTAAAAAAATCATATCTCCCATTGTGAGATATATTAATAATTCGACCTGAATACAAATCAGACACTCATCGAGTTTTAGTTTTAGATGTGACTGTAAGCCTACTCCACCCATGACCTTCAGCCGATGTGCAGAATGAGTACGTGACAAGAAGCTGCCACGCCACTGTTTCAGTAGTCTGATTGCAATGGCGACAGTTCAGCAGATAGCACAGCGTGTGTTGTAGTTAGCGGAGTTAAAATTTGTTATAACTGTTCAGCGCACTTTCCAACGTGTTTATGGTAGGGATCCCCCTCATGCTAATAGCATTAGACGGAGGTATGAACGGTTTAACTGGCAGCGTTGACGTGAAGAAGTCACCCGGACGCTCTAGAACGAGTGACGAACCAAAGAAGCGTACATAGAAACAATATAACGTAAAAAAAAACATTTTGAGTTGGTGAATTTAACAAAAATAATACTCGTTTTAATAACTCAAATAGTTCCCAAGCTAAGAGTTTATGAAATTGCTGCAACCTTTTCTGATGACCCTGTATATCAGGCTGTTCCAGCCGAGCAACTCGCTCGTGAGCAGCGGAGTACTCGCCGCCTTCCGTGAGTAAACCTGCAACATGCAATACAGCTCTACTGTGGGGGTGGGGGGCTGCCGTCACTTTGGGGTGGATACATCATGAGTGGCATGAAGTGCATGAACTTGTGTTATGACCTTCGCCCAGTGACGCATTGGCTCTCACCCCCAGTCCCTCTCCAACCGTGCTCCGAGCATTACTGCTGAGTACTCGCGTGTACGCATACTCAAACTCATGGATTTGGAACAGCCTGCTGTATATATATTACTTTAGCTACAAGTTAAAATGGTTTATAAAATATATAAGTCAAAATTAATGCCTTTCAGTCAGTCAACTGGATTGTACCCAATTGTAATGGGTGTTTATTTAAAGCTGAAAAACAATTACATGAGATTAATGAATTGTTTCAAAGCGCTTCCGTGTTTTAGGCGGCAGGACGCCAGCCTCTCACCACCGGCTCCGTGGTTCAAATCCCAGTCACTCCATGTGAGATTTGTGCTGGACAAAGCGGAGGCAGCCAGGTGTTTCTCCGGGTACTCCGATTTTCCTGTCATAAATTTCATTCCAGCAACACTCTCCACTTTCATTTCATTTCATCTGTCATTCATTTAATCATTGCCCTAGGGGAGTGAGACAGGCTTCGGCAGTTCATATCCTCGCCACTAGATTGGAGTTTCATTCATTCCATTCCCTGACCCGGTTGGTCGACTGGAAGCAGGCTGTGGATTTTCAATGAATTAGTTCACTTGGAGACTGTCTGCGTGGCTCAGGGGTAACGTTCTCGCTTGCTGGGCCCAAGGTTGCAGGTTCGTATCCTGGCGCAGTCAGCTGGCATTTTAGGGTGCGCAAATGCACGGGAGCCGTGTCAGTAGATTTACTGGCGCGTTAAAGATCCCCTTCGGGGCAAAATTCCGGCACCCCGGCGTCTTAAAAAAAAGCCAGAGTAGTTAAAAGGGACGTAAATCAAATAACATTATCATTAGTTCACTTGGATACCAGTTTCGATTGCTAAGGTAACACTGGAAAATGGCTTTCAACTAGGGCTGGTACTTATACAGTAATAGTTCAATTTCAGTTATCGAATAATCGTTTAACCGAAGCCGAAAAACAGTTTAATTGCTACAAATAATTATTAATGGATGTTTTTCGCTTCTTTCACTACGCTCTCACAGGTGCAAAACAACTAATTAATTAAAATATTGTGTACCATATATTATGGGGTTTGAAGCCATTTTAAGTGTTGTCTTAGTAAACAAAACTTTGGTGCTTTTCAGTCGGTCAACACGAATGTACACAAAAGAGTTGGGTTATACCCTAATCCTGAAAAAAATTACATGAGATTAATAAATACACTAGGATGACCAGTCGACAGTCAACGGTGAAAGAGTGAAGTTGACACTGCTAGCAGCTACAGCGCGGAAGACACCCAACCAGATAAGTAGTAGCCTATACTATACAATACAACCATAGCTGACTTTTTACAACCATATAGTCACTGCAAACAGACAAATTCCGGGTTTCTATCACCATTTTAGCATTTCACCTAACATCATATTGAACCCGTGGAAGCTCATGGCTCGGTGATATTAGTTGGAACTTATGAGGAATAAGTCATGTTTGTGAAATAGAACGCGCCCTGTTGCAGCGCGGGACATACAGGAAGATATGGGAGTTATCTTGACTCTGGACACTCACCTGAATATTTTATTCTGAGCAGAAGTATTACCTATTTTGCATTTAAAAGTCTCAGATCATACCACTATGTAATACTGCTTCAAGGAAACATTTCGATGTTTACCGCATTTTTGATATAAGGTAAAATGTATTAGCACCGTAGATTGGCGGGAGGAAGTAGACCGTCAACGACTCAACTTTTGACTCTGCACGAGGCAGAGAGACCGACACTCATGGCTCTTACTATTTGACAGCCGTTTTGTATTGACGCGCTGAGTTAGTCCGTCCTGTGTGACGAAGAAATATCTAACGTCCACCGTGTAGGTGATGAACAAAGTGTATCCGACCACGTCGAAGAATTAGTATTACTTTTGCACGAATGTGTGCTGTGCTACGTTGCGAAAAGTATTTATTTAATTGTGAGTGGAAAAGTGCAATTCACGTCCAAGCGACGATCACCACATACTACGTCCACGAGGTGGAGATAAAATCCGTAATCATCTTGAACAGATTACGTGTGAAATTCATTTGATGGTTATAATTGTTACCAGTGATATTCTGTTAAAACGCACATGTCAAGTGTGGAATTTTAGTAACAATTGTGTCGGATATTTTTGTGTAACGCCACATTTTCATTGTGAACGCCATGCTGCATGTTACACGAGTGTGATAAAATACAGTAAATCAGACATGATCACTAAACCATCCACTCAAGTAAAAGTGCTTTATTTTACGTCATATAACGCCGCACTTTATGTATGAATTTTTCGCCAGATCAGTGCGATATTTGTGGATGTGTAAAAACATATTCGAATCAGTGATTGCTGACAACGCATGTCTATTAAATGCAGTGAAGCAGACAGTGAAAGGCCATTTGTTGAAAGTCTGCACTATAAAGCCAGTGATTTGTTATACTGTTACACTGTGCTTAACTTCAAATCAGTGGAAAACGCGTGTGATTATTTCACGATGTACTTGAACGTCAACCACGTGTACGCTACTATTACAACGACCATGTTGACCAGTGTCGTGGAGTAGACACCATGATGTGAGGAGTATTTCGACGAAGAGGAAGAGGACGAACCTACAACCATGGCAGGAGAATTAACAAACACCGACCTGGATGTGGATATCCAAGGCACAATCAACCCTACCGTTGACCATGAGGAGGAGATCTTAACTCGAGAGACGAGAAGCCGATGGAGAGGAATGGAGTGGTATAAGCTCGATGTCCGAGCCGGTTCATGGAAGATTGCCAACCATCCTGAATCTCTGTTACACCGTACTGTTGGAACCTTCGATTTTGGTGGCTTCTGAGTGAGTCAAATCTTTTCTCTTGTACGGGTTGATCTGTGGTAGTAGATAATAGATCGTAGAATGTATAAATTAACCGAACTTGTGACAGCAGTCAGGCAGAGATTTTCTTGTAGTTAGTTTAATTATGTTTTATTTCAGTGAATGAGTTAGTCACCAGAGTGTTTGGTGCAAGTAAAAGTGTTCGCAGGATTTTTTTTCCTAATTTTAGTTAGGGAGACCTCAAATCACTTTGATTTGGTTTGGTCAGTCCTTCAGATGGACTAGATTAGGAATTTGGAATAATGGACAACCATTATTCAATATTTTTCCTGACCACCTGTTTGCGAACCTCTCTTTTACGCCACTGTTAGTTATTTTGAGCTATTTAAGCCTCGTATCAATGTCATGATCGACATAAGTCATTACCTTTTGAATGGATTTATTTAAGCTTTAGTGTGAGCTTTGATGCCACAACAGTTCTTGAGAGAACTATATTTGGGAGCATTATTGTAGGTGCCAACCCAGCATCGAACCCGATGCCATTGTATCATTTAAGACGACCTATCAGTTTTAATTATGTTTATTATTTTTGGTTCAGTGTCAAGTTGTGAGACACGAGAAAGTTTTGATAAAGGCATATTGTACAGAATAATAGGAGTGGAACATCTTTTTCCATTTCCAAAGTCATTTTTGGTCTTTGTAACATTTTGACATTACCTATCAGTGTTTATGAAATTTTAGCGTGGTAGTGAAACCACGGAAAACTGTTTTGTAGTTGTGTTAGATTTTAAGCCAGCGTTATATCAGAAAGACTTCTATTTGAGAGATATTATACGCCTGTGTAGTGTGTTATATCGCAGACGCGATGAGATGAGTGTGAGTGCTTTGACAAGCTGCTGAATGTTAATGAACTGTATGGGAATCCGCAGCGCTCAGGTGAGATGACTTGTAATTTTTTGTTTTGTTTTGTCTCGACGCGCATGCGCACACCCCAATTCAACGTGACGGAATGTATTGATTATATTGAGTCAAGGATATATGAGTGTTTATTGCTGTCACATGTTCATTACGTCATTGGACGTCATTTACTAAAGTTACCGTTTTAGGAAGCGAGATGTTTGAACACCAGGAGTGTATTCTGATGAGTAGAAGCTTTTGTCTGTTTATGAGATATTTTGACACCGATTTTGTAGGCTTGTGTTATTGTTGTGTCGCCTTGTGCTGCGTCGTCGTAAAGATTGTTATATCTGCGACCATTTATTCCGGTCAGGTGTGAGCCTATGATGTCCAGGCCAGTACCAGAAGACTGCTTCGGTGAGCTTTGAGCCCCGACAGTGTTATTGTGAATTCCGGCCAGGTGTGAGCCGATGATCTTTAGTGTTGTTCTTAGAGAGACTTCACGAGTTTAAGCCTAGGTGTCCTTTGAGGAATGAGCCAGTACTCTAAACCGATGACAGATAATAATCACGCTTCTAATAATAATAATATGAACTAATTGTTATAAATAGAATAACTAAAATGACAGTAAAACTTTGACTTGCGATTGGATGCGAACTGGCCAACTCATAGGGTCAGTCACATTTCCGAGCGGGGAATGACTTGAAATTTTTGTAACACTACTTTTTGACGACAGAGTTGTCGCGGACCATTAGTTCTCAGCTAGTGGCGCACGACACCTCAGTAATATAAGACGTGTTTTGGGATCACGCATTTACCAACATAACAAACACTAGATGACCCAAGGATGCAAAGAGTATTCTTGCGTGTACGAAGGGCAATAATATGAAGGTTTCTGAAAGCTGTGTCTTATTTATTTATTTATTTATTTATTTGTGTATAAATGTATGCTTACCCCTTGTATCTGATAGTTTGTAAGGAACTTAGTTGTTTTTTATACTGGTTTGTCACATAGCTTTGTTATTAAATGTTTGTTTGTTTGTTTGTTTGTTTCGGTAGTCAGTCACCGTGTACTTTGTTGTAATTGTCAGGATTTAGCTAGATTTAACTTATTTAAAGATAAATAAGGGAATGGTGCCATCATAAATTCTTTTGATCTTTGTTGTTGTTGATTTAAATTCATAAGTAATCCGTTTCATTTGTGTAGGGTGTACTTTACGTGCCACTGCCCTAGCTTGCTGCTTTTGCATTTTTTGTAATTACACTGCTCACAAAAATTAGAGGATATTTTAAGGTCAGCTCATAATGGTGCAATAATATATATCATTTAGTTTTTCTACCATTTATTACTTTCATAATGCTATACTGACAGATAAAGCAGCCCTTGATTCCAGAGAGCCCCGGATGAGTGTTTGAGTCAAATGACATGAATGAAGAGAGAATATGGCAAACAGACAAAGCAACATTAACACTACCATAATCGTGGGCCATGGGTGAATATTGGTCTTCAGTATGGTGTATGGTCTCCTCAAAATGCTAGCACTGCTGCACACCTGTGTGCCATTGATGCAATGGGATGATCAATGAGGTCTTGGGGGATACGTGGCCACTCGTCCATAAGAGCAATCTGCAACTGTGGAACAGTTGTGGGAGGTGCTGGTCTGCCAGCAATGTGCCAACCTAACGCATCCAGCACGTGCTCTATCGGATGTAAGTCCGGCGAGGAAGCTGGTCACTGCATACGCTGGAAACCCTCCTCCTCCTGCATGTCGTCCAACCTAGCTCTGTGGGGACGTGCATTATCGTCCATAAACACAAAGGAAGCACCTATGGCACCAGCATACGGCAAGACAAAAGGTCGGAGAATCTCGTCACAGTACCGCGTGGGATGATGTAGAGGTCCGCACGTCTACCCAGGCTAATTCTAGCCCACACCAGCAACCCACCACCGCCGTATGGGGATCTTTCCTGTACAAAGGATGGGTTGTTTCAAGTCCCTCGTTCCCTCCAGATGAGAACACATCGACTATCCGATTCCACGTTGAATCGCGACACATCAGAAAACAGAACTGAGCTCCATTTGGCATGCCTCCACCCATGATGCTCCTCCGCCCAGTTTCTGCGATCTCTACGGTGTTGTGGAGTTAACCTGGTACACACCATGGGCCTTCGGTCATAGAGGCCACGTGCATGAAGTCAGTTACGGACAGTTTGGGTTGATACTCTGCGTCCTGTTGCTATTAGAAGGGCACTTCTCAGTTGAGTTGCATTCTGCCGTCTATTCCGGTGGGCTGTTAACACGAGGTAACGGTCATTCCTTACTGTTGTTTCCCGTGGACGACCATGTTCTACCATTCGGTGAACAGTAGCTGTTGTTTGAAAACGATTCCACAGTCTTGAGATCACACTTTGAGACACCCCAAGGGTTCGAGCCACTACTTGTTGTGTCTGTCCAGCTTCCATCCGTCCTATGGCCCTCCAAGCCATTGATTCAGGTAAATCACGTTGTGGAGGCATTGCAGTCCCTAAGTCACGTCATTCAATAACTGACAGCGGGAATGGAATGGCTCTGACTTCAGCAAAAAACCACCGCCGTGTGACCCTTTGACAGCAACAGTACGGACAGTGCCCTCCGTCACGTGGTGCATGTGCAGGGGTGACGCAAACACATGTTTTCCTTCTCTGGGATAAAAGGAAAGCGATTGCATCTAATGCGGTACGAAACACATAGCATACACAGCTGAGTATACAATATCCCCTAATTTTTGTGAGCAGTGTAGATCTTTCGCGAGGGTTATTTCAATTTACAATCAGTTTAGGATCAACAACTTTAACCTTTTTTTTTAAATTTAGCTTGCGGGATTAGCCCGAGACTAACCCTCCGAACTAGGATAGGTGTTTGCACATTTTTAAAATAAATTTTATTCGAGTTTACATAAGACTGGATGTTATCATTTTAACCTAAGTGTTTCTAGAGGGTGCTTCTTGGGTCCTTTCACCTTTTTAGCCGTGTCTGCCCGATCGCCCCGGGATGCTGCGTCCTCGTGCGCAATGACCTATAGGAAGTACACTCAAGCCTTCTCGGCTTATACGTCCAGACGGTGAGTTGTCTGGGGAGCCATTACGGTTAGTGGTAACATAAAAAACTCGTCTGACGGGCTCAATATATACTAGAATTAGCATACACCGACAAGTTGTATTACCAATACTGCAACTAAATAATTGTACATATTGTAAATATTTTCACCTGTATTTTCAAACATAGATTTCATAGCCGAATTTTAATGGATCTGATGATGATCGCTTGACGATCGAAACTGGTCATCCTAGTGAATTTATTAATCTCATGTAATTTTTTTTTCAGGATTAGGGTATAACCCAACTCTTTTGTGTACATTCGTGTTTTCCGACTGAAAAGCACCAAACGTTTGTTTTGTACCATATATTTCTACCTAGTATAAAACAAAGTCCCCGATTCTTGGATGTTACGGGTAAACTCGAGAACCACTGAATGGATTTTGATGCGGTTTCCACCATTATGTAAAGGATATCTCGAGGATTATTTCTGTAGAAGATAATTTATTTATGATCAAAGGAAGCCGAGCTGTAACGATTTCAGTGGAAACGTCGAAAAAAACCTGGCGTCCGAGCGCTTGGTAAGCTTACGCTGGGCAAACCGTTAAGAATATCTAAATACTATGAGTGTAAGAATTGTTCAGCATGAAGAGTTCTACAAAAAAGTCCGCGAGAGAATATGTCTATGTTCAATACATCGTCCACTATACGCGTTTTTACGTTTTTTTTCTTCCAACCATGTCCATTCAACTAGTGAGGCGACAGTTTACGAGCTAGCTAAGGGCGAGTCTATCATCCCTGTTACAGCCTAGCTAGCGGGCGAACCTATTGCTCCAGATACAGCCAGCAGCAAACCGTCCAGTCTTGTTGAGTTAAGACTTCTGAGAAGGGTGGTTGTATTTGGAGTTTCCCTGGAAGTGCAACTCGCGTTTTCTTCATTTCGCATGTGAAACACTGTCAAGTTAATATTGGACGGAAGGGGGATTTGAGTTTCCTTCACCTCGCAATTCCCTAGAAGTGCAACTCTCATTTCGCCTGTAAACTTTTCGTTTCGCAAAATTCACAGTTAATTTAAGATTGGACGGAAGGGGGATTATATTATATTAAATTATACTGATTGGCGTATAATCTCTACTTAGTATAAAACAAAGTCCCCTATTCTTGGATGTCACGGGTAATATCGAGAACCACAGCATGGATTTTGATGCGGTTTTCACCATTCTGTAAAGGATACCTCGAGGAAGGTTTCTGTAGAAAATTACTTATTTATTATCAAAGGAAGCCGAGCAGTAACGATTTCAGAGAAAAAGTCGAAAAAAATCCTGGCGTCCGTGCGAATTTTAAGCTTACGCTGGTTAAACCGTTAAAAATATCAATATAGAATGAGTGTAAGAATTGTTCCGCATGAAAAGTTCTACAAAAACGTACCCGAGAGCACATCTCTCTATTCAATATATCGTCCACTATAAGTGTTTTTAGATTGGACGGGAGGGGGATTTGTGTTTCATGCACCTCGTCATTCTTAAATTACGTCTGACAAGAATCTGTTGCACATGCATCTCCATCTTATAGTTAACAATGTTTTTAACCCATCATGCCGAGACGTAAAACGGATCTAGATCGTAGTTCATTGCCATCGTAAAGAACCGCTTATCATGTAATGCATTCACAACTGTTCCCGGGCGAAGCCGGGCTGGGTTGCTAGTTTTGAAATAATTTACCTTTTATTTTGAAAACTAAGTCAAAGTAAAACAAAAATGTCAATATCTTAAATTGTAAACATTGAACATGAATTCAAAATCATTGCTTAAAACTCTTCGTTCGATTTTCGTAACCGTTCCCAATTTGATTGATGATTGTCCTTCCACTGCCGAAAATAAAATCCAGACACTTGGCGCTACATCCCATGAAGTGCCTAGGCCTACCAAACGACCGCTGCCCATCCTATTGGCCTGCAGATTATGGGCTGATGCGTTGTCAGCAGGTGGGGCCCCCTTGGCCGTTAATCCTGGTCTCCGTGATGAGTATACGGAGAAAACCGGGGCTCTGCCTCACTGTCAGACAGCTAGTCAATTTTCCTCACGAGGCTGAGTGCACTCCATTCCAGCCCTCACGTCAGTTCCTAAAATCCCTATCATAACCGGGAATTGAACCCGGAGGCTCCTGGTGTGAGGCAGAAACTTTTAGAAATTTCCATACATCATTTCGAAAATAAGCGAAACTCAACTTAAGCGATGACCTCTCATTTAGACTTTTTCTTTCTTATCTTGTGTCTAAACAATTAATTAGTATTCTGCCCGAAGGTAGGTCCAAGCCTCCGAAGAGGCTACCCCCAGCCGGAGTTTTACTTGCGGTAGGGTGGCCAGGGCCTTTCCGCTCCTCCTTATGTTGGGCAACAGCGCGCAGTGCCTAGAACCGGCATACCATCCAAGTTCTGACTGCGCCCAATGTTGCTTAACTGCGGAGTTCTCATGGGATCCGGTGTTTCAACACGGCTAGGTCGTTGGCATCTTGTGTCTACTAATCAATTAATACTTTCTTGGATTGACTGATCGAATGACTGGTCAGTCGAATAACTCTGTTCAACAATGACATTTTTACACAAACAAAAACACCCAATCTTTATAGATTTTGCCACGCTGAATTCGAAATAGACAATAATTTCCGTTTTCAGCTCCCGTTTTCGTGCTATTCGAAGTTTGTTACGTCTTTATTTCTGTTTTAGCTCTCGTTTCTTCTTATTTCAGGAATGCCAATGATTGCTCTGTTTTGTTTCTAGCTTACATAGTCTGAGACTGCTTGTCTCCCGTAGTGATCCATTGTGTATTGTGACACGAGTTTCTGCGTTACTGCTTGGAATCAAAACTACACTTTTTGTATTGTGACTCTTACGTAAATTTTGAGTTACTGTGTGGAATCAAAACTTCTGTTATAATGACCCGCAGATGTCCTAATAACCCCCACAAATTGTGTCCATATAAATCACTGTTTTTGCCTTTGTAAAAAACAAAAATTTACAATTTGTTGTCTAGTGGAATCCAGTAATCGTTTTCGAATAATCTCAAATGATTCGATTCAATTAATTGAACATCGCATATTACCTGCTCTACTTCCAACACGCTAAAATTATATAATTTGTAGGAAACGAAACAAGCATGACTGCCTACTATTATATTTAGGAAAATACATTTGTTAAACAGAGTTAAACTCGTTCAATGCCATTAACTGAACATTCTTGTTTCCCTCTACCCTTCATTTATCATATAAGAGCTTTTCTCCTGTCCTGAAAGTTAACAAAAGATGCCTTAGGGCAGTTTGGAATCCACTCCCTCGATTTGATACATAACTCGTGGTAACACACTTTGTTAAGGAAACCGTCGCTGACTTTGTTAGTTCATATTGCTAAGTTTCTATCCCTCAGCAAACAGCCGAGAACTCGAGAAGAAATGCGTCGCGTCGTGCGATGTCAGCTTCACAATTCAATTCACCGGCTTGTCTCACTCTCATCGTGAAGTCACAAAATAGCCTGCTGCATCTCTCGCCCTACTTTCCTCTCCGCCTGTATTATTACCTGCGCGTTTGAATAGATCCAGTTTCTAAGGTAATTACACCTTTGTCTCTCTTATCATATCTCATTCTACTCCTCTTTTATGTCTCCACTTTAAATTCTGTCCATCAACTCCACCAGTTGACTCCGTGAAGGAACTTTATTCCGTAATCTGGAACGTGAGGCGTGTAACCATAGCAACTGGAAAACTGCACAAGATAACAACCGTTCACTTGTTAATGACTTACGACTCATCAGGGAAAGTGGATTCATCAGCATGCTACTGTCGTCATAAGTACACTAAAGTGAATTTAACCAAGGCCCATCGTCATGGGTAAAAATTACATAATTAGTCCTAGAACACCACTCTAATTAAGTATATTCGTAAATACCACTGAGGGGTGTGACCGACCTTCTTAATCAGTAGTCATTTATATCCTATCTCACGTATTTCATGAGTTATTATTTTAGTTGTGTACTTTATAGTTAGAGGATATCAATAAATAAATAGGTTAATCACGGTTGCTTACGTATTATAATTAATACAATCATGAACACGATAAGGTAGTTACAGTATGAATATTGCAGAGGTACATAAATACATACAACCTCTGCCGAAACGTTTGGTGAATGAGTCTATATTTCAAAGTGATTGTTGGCTTACCTGGAACAGCAGTTACTGTCCTTAGAAGTAATCCCCGTGGATGGTTATTCACTTCTGAGAACGGCTGTACAAGTCATGAAAACTCCTGGCATAGTCTTCTTTAGGGATAGCCTTCAGTTGGGTCGTCAAAACTCTCAATTGAAAGCGAAAATTTAAGCAGAATTTATGGAAACTGCCATAGATACCTGATCTACGGGTGGAAGTGGAATGGTCCTGAAAACCATCGTCACGGGCGACGATACCTGGTGCCTGAGGTACGATTTCGAAGGCAAGCGTCAAAGTTTGGAGTGGCGGGGTTCAGGTCGTATTACATTCAACGTAATATGACGAACCAACTGAAGGCTATCCCTAAAGAAGACTATACCAGGATAGATCTGAATGTCGTTAACCGAGTGTAGAGAGGTACTTTCTTAATTTACAAACAAATTTCACATGACATATTTATTCAATAATTTGTTTTTAGCAGGGTCACTCGGGCCCCAATTTAGTGTTCCAGGGTTAATAAATTTCAAATACACACTCCGGGGTTTGAATAATAGACGCTTCAACACTCTTGCTCACATTTCAGTTAGGTTATAACTCATCTTCATGGTTCAGCGTTACGTATTAAGGCTCCCTTCTGAAAGGTTCTTGGGTTACATTCCCTACCGTACAAGGGAATTTAAATATTGTAAAGAGTATCGGAATGGGTTACACTGAGACTCATTACGACTGGGAAGAGTAGGTTTGATTACCACCTCAGCAATTCAAAGTGCTAATTATTATATTGGCAACTAATATTGTTTAATTACTGTAATTTAAAATACTAAAAATGGTTGCAGAGTGAGTTTGATAGACCAATGACAGTAACAAAATATTTTGCAACATATTGTTTGCTGTCGTACTCAGGTGTTGAGGGTAGTGCCTCATCATGTGACGTTGGACACACATTTTTCCAGACCACCGCGAGGTATAGTGGCTAGCAATCTTGGTTATCGCCCCGGAGGTCTAGATTCGATTGCGCGTTGTTAGCGCTGGGATTCGAAGGAGCAATCTAAAGCCTTTTTTCAGCTCTCTATTTCAGTCGTAGTGCGTTATTTAACGCTCCAACTACACCTCAACTGTGTCATTAATTTAATATCTCATGGGATTTAAAACATTGCGCCGTATTCTGTATATTTTCCGTACTAAT
The DNA here is from genome assembly GCA_946902985.2 of Meconema thalassinum. Classification (NCBI taxonomy): domain Eukaryota; kingdom Metazoa; phylum Arthropoda; class Insecta; order Orthoptera; family Tettigoniidae; genus Meconema; species Meconema thalassinum. The sequence goes on along the minus strand of OX336389.2, from coordinate 1,101,185,286 downwards.
CCCTTTAATATGCCTCGTCTGTGCAACGCAGACAAAACACAAGTATACACATGAAATCCCATTTGGATTATGTCATAGATACGTGAAGTAAATAATTTCTCAAGCGTGCAGTTTATATTAAATGACGATGGAAAGTATACACGATATTCCAGCTAGAGAGACACGTGAGGGACGGCTTAACATAACATATTGTGCATCAGTGGCAAAATCACCTAAAGTAAAATATTTTTCTTACAAGGGAACTGTCCATACGGTCATATCGAAACCGACAATGAAATTTCGTAGAGATGACGAGGAAACCATAAATTAGCGGTGTACAAAAAATTAGCTGCCATTTCGAACTGGAAGGTCCTGAAATCGGCACGGAAATTTCTAATAGGATTGCACGCGCTAGCATATAGCTCGACGTGGACAGCCCTGGTGACCAGCTGAGCGCGCTGTACCACATACTGTATGTTCCTTTAAGAGAGCAGTCATGAATCCGGCTAATGTTTTAGAGTATGCTTTACGTTATTTCCGTGAAAAAGATGCTTGATCAAATTTAATTCCTTTTACAGAAACAATTAAAATTGAAACGTAAAAATTAAATATGATGAAAACAATGAAAATAAATATGCTTGAAAAAATTAAAATTACAATCAAACTTAAGTAACCTTTATTTAAGCTTATAAAATTAGAATTATAAAAATAGATCATAAAAATTATACAAAAATAAAATTATAAAAATATACAAACATAAAATTAAAAATATAACACAAATAAAATGTATAAATTAAAATTAGGATAAAATAATTAAATAACCGAGCCTCCGTGGCTTAGGCGGTAGCACGCCGGCCTCTCACCGCTGGGTCCGTGGTTCAAATCCCGGTCACTCCATGTGAGATCTGTGCTGGACAAAACGGAGGCAGACAGGTTTTTCTCCGGGTACTCCGGTTTTCCCTGTCAAAAATTTCATTCCAGCAACACTCTCCACTATCATTTCATTTCATCTGTCATTCATTTAATCATTGCCCCAGAGGAGTGCGTCAGGCTTTGGCAGCCGGCACAGTTTACATCCTCGCCGCTAGATAGGGGCTTAATTCATTCCATTCCCTGACCCGGTCGGAGACTGGAAGCAGGCTGTGGATTTTCATTTTTTCATAAAATAATTAAATAAATACAAATAAAATATATTAATGATAGTTCTGCCCTATAAAGTGTTAATACAGTACAGATAGCTCAATGGTAGTGATGTGATAGTGTATGGTGACAATGAAACAGGTGCGGGAGAAACTATGTTCTTGTTGTTGCTTATTTTAGGTGCTGCGACATCGTGGTCATATATATATATATATATATAAATCCCGTACGTATCTGCAGGAAGAAGACGAAAACGATGAAGCCGCAAACAAATTTGAAGAAGCAGCTACAGAGCGATTTTTAGACTACAGCCCTTCTTCAATATACAATACAGATCAGAGTGGTTTCGTGCGCGAAATGAAAGCGAAAAGGACTCTATCGTTTGTTGTTGACAAGCATACAAAAACAGTTGCTCAATCAGTTCATGCACTCACCCATTCGTACACAATTATGCCTACAATTAATCTGGCCGGTACACTTTTCCCGAAATTATTCATTGTACCACAGGAGGCAACTGGAACTTTCGGTCCGAGAGTTTCCAAAGAAATGTTTCATGCCGGTAACAGCCACAAAATCAGGAAAAATGGGAAAAGAGGAATTAAAATATTGGTATAAAGAATCCTTTTTCCCATTTTCGGAAGAGAAGTGTTTGCTACTATTAGATTCCTGGACTACTTATAGTGATAAGAGCTGTCTTGAAGACATTCCTCCAGGCAAGGGTATAGCAATTCTCCAGATTCCTCCCGGCACTACAGGGAAAATAAAACCTTGGACAATTTTTTCTTCCGGCAATGGAATGCTTGTATCGTCGTTTAACAGACATTGTGTCGGATTGTGAAGACGTTCAGTTTGATGTATATCAGAGAAATAGCGTACTGAAACCGGGTGAGTTAGCCGTGGTCGTTACGGCATGACTAATGGCAGTCGCACACATCCGGGAGGCGAGGAGGTTCGAATCCCCCCGCCGGCAACCTTGAAGAAGGTCTTCTGTGGTTTCCCATCTTCCTTCCAGGCAAATGCCGGGGTTGGTCCCTAACTATAGGCCACAGCCGCTACCTTCCAACTCCTCGCCCTTCCCTTCCAGCTTTCCTCCCCAACGGTATTTGTAGCTCACCCATTGGGTGTCCGTCTAGAAGCAGCTACAAACCTGGCGAGCCGAACATGTCCTCGGACACTCCCGGCACTAAAAGCCATACGCTAAAAAAGAAAAAAAAGGAAAAAACCAAACAAACGTACTGAAAATACAATACTTCATTCATTTTCAATTTTCTTCCCCACGGTTCAAGGACATGGTTAAATATTCGTGGTTCGCAACCAATTACACAACGGAGAGACCTCCTGAGTTCGAAGTACCTGCAAAATATTGCCTTCAAATAAGTAAGGAAAACTGTCAAGAACAATGTGGCCTCAAAGTGCATATTCGTTGTGCATGGTGCCAAAAATATTTCTGTTGTTATCACGATTAACGAACCTCATTTATGTTTCACATTCGTTCCCTAACAATGAAGTGTCCTTGGCGCGTGGTAGCCTGCCAGTTCTTTCTCTCTCTCCAGCACAACTGCAACTCCACTCCGCTGTGCGCCGCACGAGCCAGCAAGATTCAAGGATTGTCCAGTAGTTATGTTGTCACACGGATTTTATATCAAGATTTCGATACCTTGCAGTTCGAAATGGCAGCTAATTTTTTGTACATCGTCAATTTATGGTTTCCTCATCATCTCTACGAAATTTCATTGTCGGTTTCGATATGACCGTATGGACAGCTCCCTTGTTAGTATTTTTTTTAAGTACACACCCGTAAGTAATTTACGGAGCAATGAGCATTTGCGTAGAGAATAACTCCAGTATTCTCAAATACAGTATAAGGGGCCGTAGGGCTATTACAAACATACTTTTGAGGGCGTGGTGGTGTAGTGGTCAAGCCGCTTGACTCTCACCAAGGCGGACAGGGTTCGATTGCAGGTCGATAAATGTGAGATTTTTGAATAGAAGTATTACTTGCTGCAGTTCAGATTCCACGTAAGAATGGAAGTCCCGTGACTCATTATCGCGTGATTAAAGGTCACGTAACAGTACAAGCCTTCCCCCTTCCCTTAGCATTTTACAATTCCTTTAGAGTGTTCTTAATGCAGTAAGTGTATGCATAAGGAACACTCTGCATAAGGTAAAACAGGTTACGTCCAACAATTTGATTATTCACTTTCATCTGTATGGACCTTCGTGGTCATCCAAGTTCTGGTTTATGCTTACCGCTGAAATTTATCTTCATCAAGAGGGCAAGGAGGCATAACTATAATGATTTCGTGCAAGACATACAATTTATCAGGCAATTTCCATCGAAAAATGTTAATCCCTTTGTTTATGAAGTTGCTGTTCCATGGAAAAGCTAGGGTACGTAGATGAGTTATCAACATCTCGCTATATTCCAATAGGGTTTCCTGGAAAAATAGAATGCTAATGTGGAATTAATGCAATATATAAAAGCTCTTACAAAGTGTACGAACTTCTTGGGGTATAAAGGTAATCGTGGCAATGTCAACGTTAATTACAAGAATTTTGGAATAATTTACAGTAGAAAAACCAAAACAAGTACTGTACATGAGCCGACACAGAATATGAGCGTCCTGGATCATACGACGGGCAGATGACCTCGCTGTTCAGCCCCTTAAATCAATAACAATAATATGCAATTGAATCATACGGTTTCTCCTATCACATCCATGTGAGAAGATAGGAAATCCAACATGGCGTTGCTGGGTTTTGCTCTATCTCGTTGTACTGTTGAACTGTTACATTTCTCGGCCTGGGATATAATTAAACATTATATCCTTTCAGTAGCCATATTAGTCGTAATGTATGCCCTATATTTTATACATGGGTTGTGCTATAGTTTTATGGAGTGCCTTAAATGTGCAGACTCTGTCAGAGAAGCCAGTGGCCGTGTGTGCTGAATCTAGAATTCAGCCACTCGTCCAGTTGTCAAGAGTCTTGATTGGGTGAAGTATTTTTATGTGTATTCTAATTTCTAAACTGACGTATATGTTGAGTCACGTAACTTCTTTTGTTTTATCTTGACAATATTAATAGTGAGTGGGCATAGTTATGTCCATGAATAGGGCGTTGGATAGTCCATCCACCGTTGTACATGACCTCATGCAGGCGTGTGACCATGGAATCGATTAGGATCCCAGGCCACACAACAATATCCGACAGAGCTTTGTTCGCATTTGGTGTTTGGGTAGATGACCTTGCTGTTCCTCCCCATAAGACAACAATAACTAACCAACTATAGCTATCTCTGAGCCGAAATATGTGGCAAACTGAGCATTTCTTCTTGGTAAATTAATTGGTTTGACAGCCCTGTATTTATAAAATTGTCCTGATAACTCTCACTGTAAATTTCATACTCAGAGTCAAATTCAGATAAAAATGGAAGGAAGAAAATAGTCTTGTAGCAGAATTCCTCTGTTAGAAAGTCACAAATATAATGCACAGTTGAGGAAGAATTAAGTTGTCCCTCTTTTACCTATGACCTTCTCTCTAAAGCCTGTCTTTTGCATGGGCTCAATGAATCATAAAGTCATGGGTGAATCTGATATTTTGTTCGATTATATGAAATGGTTTGATCGCAGGAGCTACATGAATCAGTCTTTGCGTCATAGTCTTATTAGAAATTACAGCAGACCCTAGAAGTAGAATATTCCGTGATATAACACGTTAGGTAAAATATTCCTAACTCCGCTTTTCAAAATAAGTGTTCCATTTCTCTGTTTCGGCTGCAGATTCGAGTTTTACGTTAAGGATGGCTTCAACGATACGTTATGGAAGAAAATACAATGAAGTCACCATAATCTAGTTTTGTCTGTATGAGCGAACATGAGATTTATTCAAACACCTCTGCAAATCATCCTTCGAATTTTAGGTATAATTTTTGTTGCCACATATTGTTTATTCCCATCTCATTAAGTAAGATTTTCTGTCTATTTTGTTACGTTGTAAATGATGCACTTTAAAAGGCTCCTTTCCATGTTCATTGTTGTACGAATCCATATCTATCATTCAATATTTCTCGTTGCACGGAATGGAGAAACTAGAGCCAAAGAGCTTAAATGAGATCGGCTTCCTCATAACATTAGCAAGATATGATCACTAGTAGCTTTCTCTTGATAGGGATCTTCACTGCTAACTTGGAATATAATTTCTAATTGTAATCCCAGAATAATTGCAATAAATCTTACAAGTCGGATACCAGGCCATCAGACATCATTAACACTGACTTAATAAATGGGGTTGATAACGGTATTGATTTGACCTCCTCTTATAAGCAACGATGTATTTGAAAGAAGAAAATATAATCTTAATGAAATTAATTATTTTAAACGACGATTGATTAGATGGACTACTATCACCAGGAGATCATGAATTTTAAAAGTTGAGATAAAAGTCAGCGTTGTTCTAAACAAAGTAAAACTTATAGAGTGTACGCTGTGGCCACAATAAAACAGCACGCTATAACGCAATTACAGTGTATGCATACTTGAAAAATGCAAAATGGCAAACAACTCAAGCATTGGCACGAGTAAGTGTTAAACATATGATTATGACAAGCAAACTTCAAGCGACATTCCGCACGAGGACTTGGATGAAGACGTACGAATATTTCATTGCAGACAGCTGATGCCCACCACACATTGTACAAACTGGGTATCTGGGCTAGTCTAGTTGTTGTTTCATTTAAGGGGCTTGGACATCGTTATGATTTAGCCCCGTGTACTAGATAGTTTGTGGGCATTTGTTATTGTGATGGCTGTGTTAGTGTGAGTATTTATAATTCAGGTGAGTATTGGGAAGGAGGCGACCGGAGTCTTAAGTTAGGAACCATCTCGGCAATAGAAGAGGGGAAACTATGGAGAAACCACTTTAAGGATGGCTGAGGTTGGAATCGACCAGACTTCTTCTCAGTTTTGCCTCACGAAGCTGACTGAACGCCGTTCCATCCCTCAGACAAGATTAAAATTCCTTGGCAGAACTGGGAATCGAACCTGAACCTCCGGGGCGACAGCCAAGAATGCTAGCTCTTACACCATGACGTGGTCTCACGGTTAGTGAGATTGGAAGCTGGGTCGGATTTTCCTAATTTCATGGATTTTGGAGGTGAACCTTCTCCTTTCCTTTCTGCCATATATGACTCTACTTCCTTCCAAGTCTTACTTCCCATTTTCGAGGGCTAAGGGCGTTTAATTTCTTTCTATTTTATGTATTTACTTGCCGGCCCCGTGGTGTTGGGTTAGCGCGTCTGCCTCTCGCGCGGAGGCCCCGGGTTCGATTCCTGACTCCGTCAGGGATTTTAGAAACTGACGTGAGGGCTGGAACGGGGTGCACTCAGCCTCGTGAGTAGCTATCTGACAGTGAGGCAGCGCCCCGATCACGAAAACCAAGATTAACGACTTAGGGGACCCGATGCACTGATCACGCGTCATCCCAATATCTGCAGGCCAAATGGCTGGGCAGCGGTCGCTTGGTAGGCCTAGGCCCTTCATGGGCTGTAGTACCAGGGGTTATTATTATTATTATGTATTTATTTATTTATTAGCCTACTTTTCACATTTTGCAAAAATGAGGAAAAAGTAGACTTATGAGATCGGGCAAATGTGTGTCTGTCTGTCTGTCTGTCTGTCTGGCTGCGTGTGTGTGTCCCCCTATCAACTCCTAAACGGCTGGAGCAATCGAAACAAAATTTGGTAGGAGTAAATATCTATACCTGAATATCTCACGGCCATATTTGAAAATGATGTCAGTGCTACCAACTGCTAAAAAATCGCAATTGAAATTTGAGCTCCATGTTGGATATCTTCGAAGGTATGAATGGGAGCTATTTCAAAATTGGCACACGTATAGATAATAATATTGCAGTTTAATTTCCAGGAGGCCATACATGGCAGTGTTGCCAAAATGATTATAAGCCTGCTGATAGGTCCAATTTTTAAATGCATATAACTTCTACACTATCAATTGGAATTCAACCAAATTTCGTATGTTGTATGTGTACATAACCAGATATGACTGAGCGTATTCTTAAGACCCACCAGGGCTGCCAACTGTTAAAAAATGCTCCTAATTTATTTCATCCAAATACCAATATATCAGAAAGTATGCAAGCCGACAGCTTTAAACTATGCACACGTATAGTACCTGACATTCTATATTAATATGGAGTAACTTATATACGTCAGTGCTACCAACATGATTCTAAGCCTGCTGAGAGGTCCAACGTTAAATACATGTAACTTCCATACTATCATTTGGATTTCAACCAAATTTCGTATGTGCTATGTGTACCATAACAGATATGATTATGCGTATTCTTAAGAGCAACCAGGGCTGCCAACTGTTAATATGTGCTGTCCCTATTTTTGTTACCCTAATATCAATATATCAGAAAGTATGCAAGCCAATAGCTCTAAACTTTGCACACGTATAGTACCTGGCTTTCTAGATGAATTTGGAGTAACTAATATACGTCAGTGCTGCCAACATGATTCTAAGCCTGCTGATAGGTCCAATTTTAAAATGCATGTAACTTCTATACTAACTAATGGATTTCATTCAAAATTGGCACAACAATAGATCATATTATTTCAGATTATTTCTGACCAATACAAGCATGACATTGATGCCAACATGATTTTACGCGCACTGTTAGATCCAATGTTTAACTGCATGTAACGTCCATGCTATTCATTGGACTACAACCAAATTTTGTATTCTGTACCTTAAGAGATGGAACTAAGAATATATTCAGTCATCAGCGCTGCCAACTGTGGTGCTCTATTAGGCTACATTATGCCAGGTATACAGTATTTTGAACTAATTAGAAATTTCGATATTAGCAACATAATTTCGTCATTATTCTACATAGGTTCATATACTGTAGAATAATCATTGGCATGAAAAGTAGGCTCTTTAGTTCGTCACGGAACTTCTTGTTTTTGTATTTATTTATCTGTTTAATAATTTCAATTTCCTCATATACGAGAGGTGTTCAAATGAAAAGTTATGAAACGATACTGTGGGTACAATGTATTAGTTATTCAAAAGTAATCACCACAGGCCTGTGCACAGGTGTCCCTGTGCTTCACTAGCCGCAGGATTCCCTGTTCCCAGAAGTCTTGTGGTTGTGACAGGAGCCAATCCTTTACGGTGTCCTTTAGTTCGTCGTCCGATTGGAATCCACGGACGAACCATTAACAGTAACGTGTATAGTGCGACACTACGTAGCCTATGCAAGTCCATCAAGAAGAAACGGCTCGGACTGCTCATGAAGGGAGTGATTCTGCTCCATGATAACGCTCGCCCACACGTCTCTAACGTCAAACAAGGTGTATTGGCCACGTTCAAGTGGGAGCAGCTTGAGCATCCGCCCTATAATCTGGACTTGTCACCCTGCGACTTCCATCTGTTTGGTTCGTTAAATAATCATCTCAAGGGAAAGGGTTTCCAATCGGACGACGAACTAAAGGACACCATACAGGATTGGCTCCTGTCACAACCACAAGACTTCTGGGAACAGGGAATCCTGCGGCTAGTGAAGCAATGAGACACCTGTGCACAGGCCTGTGGTGGTTTCTTTTGAATAACGAATAAATTTTACCCACAGTATCATTCCGTACCTTTTCATTTGAACATCCCTTATAGTTTCTCAGTTAGCTGTATTGAGGGGTTTCATACAGCAGTGAAATAGCCTACGTTTCCGAAACTATTTAATTTATCTGGAATTATTTCAAAAATGCCTTTCAGTTTTAGCTCATATGCTCTTATTTCTTGGGTGTTTTGTGTGTCAAAAAAAACGGATTCCATGTGATGCGACTGGTTTTATCGGCTTTTAAAAAGTTTAATGTCTAATTTTACATAAACTCAGTACACTCACACGTATAGTATGAATAGGAAAATTATGTCACACGTCATGAAAGCTGATGCTTTATTCTAGAGAATGATCCACCAAAATATTAATATAAAAGTAACAATAACTCATATAGAATTGTATATTGGCTATCACGGCCGGTGAATTAAAACTCAGCAAGTCTTCTAGGTTTGTGCCGTGTCTTGTGTGGGGTTTCGCCTAGGACACCAAGCTAGCTCATCGGCGAGCTCTTGGTGTCCCCGCCCGGACCCCCACTGGAGTAGCGAACTGCGCGCCACCTCCCTTTATATTAGGTGCAACTGCACCACTTAGCTGCGAGAACTAAAAGCTCAAGCAGCCTTAACCTCCCTATGAAGGCTTCCAAAAAGATGGTATATTGGCTTTCACGGCCGGTGAATTAAAACTCAGCAATTCTTCTAGGTTTGTGCCGTGTCTTGTGTGGGGTTTCGCCTAGGACACCAAGCTGGCTCATCGGCGGGCTCTTGGTGTCCCCGCCCGGACCCCCACTGGAGTAGCGAACTGCGCGCCACCTCCCTTTATATTAGGTGCAACTGCACCACTTAGCTGCGAGAACTAAAAGCTCAAGCAGCCTTAACCTCCCTATGAAGGCTTCCAAAAAGATGGTATATTGGCTTTCACGGCCGGTGAATTAAAACTCAGCAATTCTTCTAGGTTTGTGCCGTGTCTTGTGTGGGGTTTCGCCTAGGACACCAAGCTGGCTCATCGGCGGGCTCTTGGTGTCCCCGCCCGGACCCCCACGGGAGTAGCGAACTGCGCGCCACCTCCCTTTATATTAGGTGCAACTGCACCACTTAGCTGAGAGAACTAAAAGCTCAAGCAGCCTTAACCTCCCTATGAAGGCTTCCAAAAAGATGGTATATTGGGTTTCACGGCCGGTGAATTAAAACTCAGCAATTATTCTAGGTTTGTGCCGTGTCTTGTGTGGGGTTTCACCTAGGACACCAAGCTGGCTCATCGGCGGGCTCTTGGTGTCCCCGCCCGGACCCCCACTGGAGTAGCGAACTGCGCGCCACCTCCCTTTATATTAGGTGCAACTGCACCACTTAGCTGCGAGAACTAAAAGCTCAAGCAGCCTTAACCTCCCTATGAAGGCTTCCAAAAAGATGGTATATTGGCTTTCACGGCCGGTGAATTAAAACTCAGCAATTCTTCTAGGTTTGTGCCGTGTCTTGTGTGGGGTTTCGCCTAGGACACCAAGCTGGCTCATCGGCGGGCTCTTGGTGTCCCCGCTGCTTGAGCTTTTAGTTCTCGCAGCTAAGTGGTGCAGTTGCACCTAATATAAAGGGAGGTGGCGCGCAGTTCGCTACTCTAGTGTGGGTCCAGGCGGGGACACCAAGAGCCCGCCGATGAGCCAGCTTGGTGTCCTAGGCGAAAACCCACACAAGACACGGCACAAACCTAGAAGAATTGCTGAGTTTTAATTCACCGGCCGTGAAAGCCAATATACCATCTTTTTGGAAGCCTTCATAGGGAGGTTAAGGCTGCTTGAGCTTTTAGTTCTCGCAGCTAAGTGGTGCAGTTGCACCTAATATAGAGGGAGGTGGCGCGCAGTTCGCTACTTCAGTGGGGGTCCGGGCGGGGACACCAAGAGCCCGCCGATGAGCCAGTTTTGTGTCCTAGGCGAAACCCCCCACAAGACACGGCACAAACCTAGAAGAATTGCTGAGTTTTAATTCACCGGCCGTGAAAGCCAATATACCATCTTTTTGGAAGCCTTCATAGGGAGGTTAAGGCTGCTTGAGCTTTTAGTTCTCGCAGCTAAGTGGTGCAGTTGCACCTAATATAAAGGGAGGTGGCGCGCAGTTCGCTACTCCAGTGGGGGTCCGGGCGGGGACACCAAGAGCCCGCCGATGAGCCAGCTTGGTGTCCTAGGCGAAACCCCACACAAGACACGGCACAAACCTAGAAGAATTGCTGAGTTTTAATTCACCGGCCGTGAAAGCCAATATACCATCTTTTTGGAAGCTTTCATAGGGAGGTTAAGGCTGCTTGAGCTTTTAGTTCTCGCAGCTAAGTGGTGCAGTTGCACCTAATATAAAGGGAGGTGGCGCGCAGTTCGCTACTCCAGTGGGGGTCCGGGCGGGGACACCAAGAGCCCGCCGATGAGCCAGCTTGGTGTCCTAGGCGAAACCCCACACAAGACACGGCACAAACCTAGAAGAATTGCTGAGTTTTAATTCACCGGCCGTGAAACCCAATATACCATCTTTTTGGAAGCCTTCATAGGGAGGTTAAGGCTGCTTGAGCTTTTAGTTCTCGCAGCTAAGTGGTGCAGTTGCACCTAATATAAAGGGAGGTGGCGCGCAGTTCGCTACTCCAGTGGGGGTCCGGGCGGGGACACCAAGAGCCCGCCGATGAGCCAGCTTGGTGTCCTAGGCGAAACCCCACACAAGACACGGCACAAACCTAGAAGAATTGCTGAGTTTTAATTCACCGGCCGTGAATGCCAATATACCATCTTTTTGGAAGCCTTCATAGGGAGGTTAAGGCTGCTTGAGCTTTTAGTTCTCGCAGCTAAGTGGTGCAGTTGCACCTAATATAAAGGGAGGTGGCGCGCAGTTCGCTACTCCAGTGGGGGTCCGGGCGGGGACACCAAGAGCCCGCCGATGAGCCAGCTTGGTGTCCTAGGCGAAACCCCACACAAGACACGGCACAAACCTAGAAGAATTGCTGAGTCATATAGAATTTTTTTCCATAGAAAATTGTTTGGAAATCGTCTGTAACAACTGGAGTTTCTCATTAAATATGAGCATTGAAGTTCATATTCGAGAATATATACATGTAAACAATTCTAAAAAAATTTAAATGTTTCGTTTCAGTGTATTTTTACACATTCACTTCTATCAGTTTATAAACTTCAGCCGGTCAACACGTATTGTGACCAATTAGATTCGATCAGTCTGATGAGACTACGAGAAAAGAGTTTTGTTAAAGATCATGATGATAATTGCTGTATTAAGGGGCCTAACATCTAGGATATCGGCCCCTAATGGTTTGGGTGAGAGTGAAAATGAAAGATAATGAAATGAAACCTACAACGAAAACTAACTACTTCCTTACAAACTAGACGAGAAAATAGACAACAAAAAGGAGATGAATGTAATTAAAAGGCAGGAGGAGAGGAAAAGCCCCCAACCCTCGAAGAATGATAATTGTGGGACTTGGAAGGAAGGAGAGCCAGTTGGGTTCACTTCCCGCCTCAAACACCCCAAAATAGTGGTTCTCTGCAGAGGTTATTTTATTATAGATAGCTTTGCAGTCGGTCAACACAAATTAGGCTTAAATACATTAGGCACGGAATCAAGTATTTTAATACCCTAAGCAGAAATAAATATTACATGAGATATTTATCACAAATTTATATACAGTACAAAACTTATGTATTTATTTATGAAATATATGTATTACACTTATGCTTAAAAGGCCTATACAGGGTGTAACTAAACATGTGGGAAAACTCCGAGGATTCGTTAGAGGACCTGGCAACAAACTATCCATGTCCGGTAAACATATTGTGGTGTATTTGCTTTTGTTTCCGTGTTGCAAGCATTGTTTGTGGTGTACATAACACAGACCACTTCACTATGTAGGTTGGTCATTTGTTTTGATCAAGTGAACGTTACTACATACAGTTCTGTAAAGAAGGTGCTCAAAATGGCTACCACGAGCTGTAATGTAGGCGTCTATGCACCGCATCATAGACTGTCTCACACGCTCCCTTATTCCCGGCGTCTGTTGTATCTGCTGATATCCTTGCTCTATTCGCTGACGCAGCATGTCCAAGTTATGAATAGGTGTGGCATACACAATGGCCTTTATATGACCGCAAAGGTAGAAGTCTAATGGTTCAGATCGGGAGAACGAGCAGGCCATGGTGTCGGCCCCTGACGCCCTATCCATTTAATTGGGAATGCCCACAGACTTCAATAGTGACGAAATATACAAGTGGCTTGTGTGCCCTCCACAAATGACCAACGAGCATCGTGCCGCAGTCAGTGTTATGCACACCACAAACAATGCTTGTAACACGGGCAACGTACGCACATACACCATATGTGTATGGGTCATGATTTGCTTGTTCTCAAGCCCTCTATCGAATCCCCGGAGCTTTCCCACATATTTAGTGACTACCCTGTATAATGATTAAATTCTAAAGTTTGTAAAAACATGTGTGACGTGTCAATATTATTTACAGTCATTAATGCTCAGTCCGTTTGAAGCACTTCTATAGTTGTTATTCATATAAATACTAGGGTACCAACTAACATAAGGCCACAAACACACTCTTTCAATTCCTAGTCTTAATTAAAAACACACATGACTAATATAGAAATAACACAGGCTTTCGGACAGATTCAACAAACACCCAAATACAAGAGGCTGATGACCATAATGTGACACACCTCAACATGAAACAACAAAGTAAATATTGAACATCCGGCTCTCCTCATTGCCGTCTCTTGATGTGTGCAGCATTATTCTTTTCATTTGCGCGTTCGCACAGGCTAGAGTAAAATGTGTCAGTCTCATTCATGTCATTCTTGACTGTCGCCAGGTTCAGGTTCGATTCCCGGCTCTGCCAAGAAATTTAAGTCTGGTCTGAGGGCTGGAACGGGGTAGACTACACTCAGCCTTGTGACGCAAAACTGAGAAGGGGCGAGTTCAATTACCAATTCAGCCATCCTGAAAGTGGCTTTACGTGGTTTCCCTTCCCACTTCTACCCTAGGAGAATGCATGAGTATTTCCTAACCTAAGGTCACAGCCTCAGCCTTTCCAATCCTCACCTGAATTGCGAATATACACACTTATACTGTCAACTGGTCGTCTGTAGCGTAATGGTAGCGTCTCAGTCTCGTAGCGTGGAGGTTCGTGCTTCAAATCCAAGCGAGTTCAATTTTGACCACCTCGTCGTGGTGCAGTGACTAGCATTGTTGACTGTCACCCTCGAGGTACCGGGTTCGATCCCCGGCTCTGCCAAAAATTTAAAGTGTTGGTATGGTCTGGTACGGGGTCTCCCAGCCTCGTGATGCAAAATGGTAACCTCCCGTATGCTATGGCAGCAGGAGGAGTGGAAAGGAACTGGCCACCTTACCACACGCAAACTCCGGCACGGGATGCCCGGTTAGTGATCCCTTGACTTCGTCAAGGGCTCTAATTCAGGTCGCCCACGTCCCCGGAGGGGATATGGCACTCTAATTTAAAACATACTGCCAACAAAATAACTGCGGATATCAGCCAACTACTATCACACACACCCTGGTAGACAGGCATAATTGACCACGATGTCCAAGCCCCTTAACTGAAATAACAACACATTGATGGCTCTGATTATATGGACAGTCCTGAGGTATGATTGGTGCTGAGTAATGGCATTCGAGGTACAGCAAGTGCCTGTGGATGCTGTGAACAGTTCTAATTTATATATTTGGTACTACTACTACGCCGACACAGTGGAGAAAGCAGCGGCTAACTCCTCATCTTGCATAGTATGCCTCATTGTTGTCTTTTATTTTTGTTCGTGGATTTCTCCTCTTTTTTCGTAGATTTCTACCCATCTCAATCTGTGGCAGGTCTTTTTGTGTAGCCACCAACCTCCGGGATGACTATCTAACAGAAAGTTATATGCCATCGGTTCGATTCCTGAACTACGGTACATTAACACTCAGGCGATATGAACGAGAAATTAAACATTCCATGCCTACTGCCAAAAACTCTAGATATGAGAATAGTGTGACCTACGATGATCAATCAATCACCAAGTACACTCGACATTATTCTTATCTTACCAAGTAATCGATACGGTATCGTGAGTGCAAAGTTGCGTGAGGTTCGTTATCAGTCTATTACATAAATTACTGAAACTGACACGTATATCCTCACTGAGCCCACTTCATCCGCAAACAACATCCTGGATAGCAGACCAGGCTTAGAGGCGTATCATTGCTACAGCTGCTGTCAGGAGTTGCGGGTGAATTATGTGGCCGCGTTCAATAGACTTTAATGTTTTGTGGGTCGGGAGGTTTTCTGCAAATTGTTCAAAAGATTGGCACTAATACAAGGCTAATGGAAACATACTATTGGTCATGTAACACCCGATGCTCTCATTTGATGAATTCAGTCCCCAATGTACTTGTTTCATTTAGGGTTTTGAAACGGCGTTGTGGTCATTTAGCCCCGTATGCTTGGGTATGAGTGTAGAATTTGTCTGAATACATGTGTTATTGTGGTGTCTACAGTAGTGCAAATATTGGTAACTGAGACTAGGATTTGGAAGAAAGTGGCAATGACCTTAGGTCAATTAACTTGACAATTGTCCTAGTAGTAGCCTATGTATTGAGACTGTTACGTTGAAGAGCTCCAGTTTGATTCCTGGGTTTGCCAAGAAATTCAATTCTGGTTTAAGGTCAATACCAGTAGCTACGCTCGCTATAGCGCAGCGCTAGGCCGTTGGGCCAAGCTATCTGCGGAAGACGTGGGTTCGATCCCCACCGTCGGCCGTCCTTGATATGTTTTTCCGTGGTTTCCCTATTTTCAACTCCAGGCAAATGCAGGGAAGGTACCTTCTAACAGGCCACGGCGGCTTCCTTCCACATCCTTGCCCAGTTTCATTCATTATCATTCATTTAATCTCTAATTATTCCTGTAATCAGGTTGGCGTCAGGGAGGGCATCCAGTCGCAAAAATCATCCGCCACGCTGAATTTCATCGCATTTTATCCCCGACCCCGTTGGAAACGGGAATAATAAGGGATGACATACAATGGAAGTTAACTCAGCCTCATGATACTGAGAAGAGGTTGGTTATATTTCATCTGTTTCTTGCTGAAAATGCTATTCCGTTCTTACTCTTTCTTCAGGTGAAGTTAGAAGCCCGGTTGCACCCTCTTAAACCCTAACCCTCATTGCATTAACATAGACACCATAGGCCTACTTAGCAGACATACCTCACATACTCATCTACATGGGGCTGAATTCCCACAAGTGCTTCAGGTGAAATCGCTAACTCCTCGACACCCTTCCAATTCCTAGTGATTGGGGCATGGTGTCACAGTGGTCAAGCTATCGGTCTCTCACCGCGGTGGAACTGTTTTTATTCCCGGTCAATGCATGTGAGATTTTCAAAGTGAAATGCCATGTCTTGTGGTTTGGATTCCACGTAAATAGGAGGCCCCGTGGCTCATGATCGCGAGATTAACGGTCACGGTAAAACTACTTCCTTCCTACCTTGTGATAATTACAAGAACACACACTTACACAGACAAAGGAAAAACACGGCTTATTCAAACAGATCTCACACACACCTATGTACATGGTGGTGAATTCCCACACCTGCTCCAAGTGAAATCGCAAGCCCTTCCATACTCTACTAATTATTGGTGATAATTACAGGAACACACACATATTCAGTTAGATTTCACACACACTTTAGTACATGGGGCTAAATTTGCACTTTAGCTCCAAGTGAAATCACTAGCCCCATTTCACCCGTCCAATTCCTACTGATAATAAAGAATACACACTAACACAGACATAAGAAAAACACGGTTTATTAGGTACTATCTCGTGCATAAATAACGGGCCGCCTTGCCTTGCCGAGCGGGAGTTGCGTTTTCGAGCCATCTGGTTGCCATCACTTGGTGTGTTCTCGGGAGGGGAATGCTCAGAGTCGTGGTTGGGTAGCTGTCCTTGTAGGCAATGGGCGCCATTACAGATATTTCTACAACGAATCATCAAGTTGTCGTTCTTTGGTGTAAAAATATTCATTAACTCATATGGTGTTTGTTTTACGTCCCTTGTAACTACCGGGGCTTTTAGGGACACCGGGTTGCAAGACTCTTGCCCCGAAGGGATGCTTTATCGTGCCAGTAAATCTGTGATATGACTCCCTCGCATTTGCGTACCTTCAAATGCCAACCGACTGCGCAAGGATTCAATCCTGCAACTTTGGCCACAACAGGCAAGAGCGCCGCAGTCAGTCATGAAGTGTTTTTGTTTTACTGTAAATGTCGAAACAAAACCATCAAGATACTGTACGTTGCGTATGGTTTATGATCCAGGGAATAATGTGTCACACCATACAACTGGTATAGTATTGACGTATGGGATTACGTGGTGTTGCGCGCCTGTATCGCACCCGAAGGCCCTAGTTTCGATTCCCGGCTCCGTCAGGGATTTTTTAAACTGATTGGAACGGATTGTACTCAGCCTCTTGAGGGCAATTTAAGAGTTTTCTTACAGTGAGACAGCGCCCCAGTCACGGAAAACAAGATTAACGGCCGTGGGGAACCGACGTGCTAACCACACGTCACCCCATAGTGTGAAAGCCAAATGGCTGGGCAGCAGGCACTTGGTAGGACTAAGCCCTTCATGGGCTGTAGGGCCACGGGGTTTGGGAGGTTTTGGGATTAAATAATTACAGATAAATAGGTTTCCTGCTTGTGTTAATGCTACCTTCAGAAAACCAAAGGCAAGATTAACTTTGTTCTTACCTTCATATTCATTACTAAGGAGTAAGTGTTATCACCACATGCATCGTGACTGTCGAAACCCCTTTTAACGTTGAATATGTGTTTTACAGCTGAGAGAACAGTTACAGATAGATCGCTGATCCTTGCATTACGTATGCGTAAAAGAGGATTGATTGTGGGACCAGACTCAACACTGCACAAGCCATTTATCATTTGGAATAAAGGTGATTGGGCATTTCCATATGTGCATATGTGGTTTCTATCTGACCTCTTTCCCCGAGTAAGCATCGTCTGTATAGCTCAATTAATCAATATAACCGAGAGGGATTACGTCCATATCATATGTGAACAGTTTTGTAGCATTATTGGTCACGGTTCTATTCTTTAAATGAATGGGTCTCACTATCAACCGAACATAAATCAATTTCTGTCTTTGGATTAAATTAATGACCGGACTTCACATCGCAAAGCAGGATATACCACAGATCTCAACAGGCATTGAGAATTATTTTCCATAAGAAGGCTTTTTTTAAAAGCGTCATCTAAAGTTCGTACACAATCCAGGACCTCGTAGGGCACAAGCAAATATTAGTACATACTGCCTTTTATTAAATCTACTCGAATAAGGATACATCAAATGTTGTAGGAAAGTTGATATTTTGATTTTAAAGCCATTTTTGATGTGTAACATCTTCCCACTCGGTTGCTGGATATTTTTGTGGGAGTGATTTTGAAAAATGGAACGGAAGTGGATCGGACGGAAGTGTGTAAGACGCACTGCCAGCTTGATCGTATTCCTCCTGGCTGCTTTTATATATCGATGATTTAGCAGCCAGGATGGATGCGATCCGATCTAGCTGGCAGTGGTACCATGTGGAATGTATATAACATACGGATTACTTCAAGGTTTGGAGGCGCCATTACAGATATTTCTACAACGAATCATCATCAAGTTGTCGTTCTTTGGTGTAAAAATATTCATTAAATCATATTTGCTGAAAACAATCATGTTTTATTAGGCTAAGAGTCTATTTTTCAATCTCTGGATAAAAGTGATGGGCATCCACTCGCCGACCTCAACACTTTCATACTGAACTGTAAACGCTCATGCGAACTCTGGTGTCAGCTCATTGAAACACAAACCACATGTCTTCGTTTTTAAATGATGATATGCATTTATGTGAAACATTGTAACTAGTCGGCAAAACCGGTATTTTGTTTCTGCACAATGGCTATTGAGATATTAACACACAATGCGGTAATGCAGTGATCAATGTAATATATATCGATGATTTTATACGGGAATTGGGCTAGCCTTCCATAGACCACTATAGGAATTCTCTTTACTGTCAAGTAGGCGTATTCAGAACTAATTTAAAACTCAATTCCAAGCAGGAACATTATCGAAAAAAGCAAAATATTAATGGAGCATAAAAAATACTTTCATATTATTACCGGCACGTGAAAATGAGTAGCTGTCTTGTACTCAAAATGTCTTTGGTGTTAATGGCTGCGTGGATAACATCTTGGTCTGCGAATCATGAGGTCTCAGGTTCGAACCTCCGTCCCGGCAATTATTTTTGCTGCCGGATTATCGATTTAAACGATGTATATCATAACAGTATGCGTCACTTTAACAGAATCTACATGAAATTACGATTTATCTAATTTTAATTACAATAGTTTTTACCAAGCAGGAGTTGGGAAATTTGATTGTATTGAACATTATTTCTAGTAGTCTATAGATAGGCTAGAGGCTATGGTTTCATTCCTCCTCTTAATTTACACTATAATATGTGATGTTTGTTCAAACAAGTGTGACAGTAGCATATCTCCAATTCAATCTATACATTCATCATAGTTCCAGTATGAAAACGGAGCGTAAATTAACATTTTAAGAATGTCCAAGCTGTGTAGTATACGAGTAGGATAACATGTCAGATGACTTCACATACATTTCATCTCAATTTCATAGTAGGATAACATGTCAGATGTTACACATCATATGCGAATACTGTAAGGCTCGTATATTATTATTTTTTTGTATATATTGCCGATTATGGAACAATTCCGACTGACAATCGTGAAATAATCAGTCTTAACAATTAATGAATAATCCGCATATTTCTAAAGGTTTGCTTAGATCTGCTCCTTAGAGAAAGAACCCTATAGAGTCAGGTTTCCTAATAAATGTCAAATCTGCGGTATTGTTCCTCAAACAAACGTGTTCAGAATACCGTGCTTATAATACAGTAATACTCAAGTCTACAACATAATTTTTAATAGATTTATTATTTTAGAGTTGATAATTGTAATATCAATAATGTTTTTAATTCATAGCCCAAATTTGTTTCGAATTCCTTTAGGTTGAGACGGATGAGAGTTAATTTCATATTTTTTAGTAAAATTATGGATGTTGGTATTTGAGATAGGCATTTTATGATCATCAACTTGATAGCTTACTCGTATTTAAGGCAGAAGTTACATATTCAATGGAAATACTTGCGTGATGTTAATATAAAGTTCGGACACATTAACATAGAAATTTAACAATGGATAGGCTACACAGAACACGATAGGCCAACATACTAGACAGGTATTTTCTAGAAAAAATTAACAACTATGCATGACATCGAGTACAAAGTAATTGAAGTGAAATGTGGATTATAAATAATTACAATAATTTGTGGAATAGTAGTAATAATAATAATGAAATAATGACTTAAAAGTGAATTTTAATAAATGTATAATGAAGGTTCGATCTATGCGATCTTACAAATGATAAAATGATGTTACCAATCAAAGTAAAATTGGGATATTGAAGTAAATGGGAAACGATGGTTGAAATAAAAGCTGATAAATCCACGTAAAACTATGAGTTGTAAGAAGTAAGTTTGTATTAAAATTAATTATGGAAACAGATGGTTTCTAATTCAGAAGTGAACAATCTAATGATACATCAGTCAGAATAATATCATATGTTAATGGTTAATAGAATGTGAATGTTGCAAATTCCAAAATTTATTATAAAATCTGATGGAAATGGAAATGTTAGAGTGGAGTGTTACAACTAGTATAAAGAATATTGTAAAAATGGACCAAAAATATAATGCAATTTGAACTCAAATAACTTGATCGAATAATAAAACCAAAGGTTATTGGAAATGGAATGGCAGAGAATTTATTGTAAATAAATTGTAACAGTCAAATCAAACGTAAATGACGTGAAAAGACGAATCGTGCACATCCATAATTCAAACTGAAAGTGATTAGTTAGAAGGAGATCCAGTACAGGATATATTTTTCTTCTTTATTTGATTTAATTGAAATCATCTCAACTATGAACTCTATAATAAGAGATGAGTGGAATAAAAATGTGATTTTACTTAAATTAAATTGTTGGGATCGAATGGGTTTCCGTAAGTGTGGTTATCTCTAAAGTTAGGACGCATGGAGATTTTGTCCCGATCTAAAATCGTTTTTGAGACTTAATTGTTTGATTTCTATTGCACTGCAAGTATTAATTTCGATTATCTCTATGTGCAGGGATAGGAGACCCATATAATTTTATTCTGTGTAATCTTTGCATGGAAAATAATTGCAGAATGTTTTATTTTACTTGTACAATCTTTAATAATTTTTATATCGACACTTGGATGACTATTAAAATTACTTAATGTTATTGAACCTATGAACCCAATCCCAGTTCACGCCCTGGGATTACTTAGATCTCGTCCAACCGGATCATATATTTATTCTTCGTTGACATGGAATTTATTTTAATCGTTCAAGATTTTCTTATTTCAAAGTTGTACCGAACTCTTGCCGCAGATTGTAGTGATGAGCCGGGCCACCCAAATCTAAGCAGGAATATTGGGAAAAGTACGAGAGCGGTGAATTCAATCCAGTGTAAATTCACTTACGGGAAGGCCATGTTCGTGCCCAATCGAGTATCGTATGAACACTAACAGGGCAGATGTATTGCTCCGGTGAAATTTATGTACAAAGTATACTTAATAAAGTGCATTAAAATTGTTCTACTAAATAAGTGAACCAATCATTGATAGTTGGAAGCGAGTGTAAAATTATAAATGCACAGGCAACGTATAGTAGTCCAGGGAAGAATGCTGCGAGGCCTAATTGAACATTGAACTGTATAATATTTAATGATAGTATCCAGCATCAGAGTGGATCCATGGAAATAGCAGAGAACTGTCAATATTCATACCAGGTGTAGGATGAGTCGACTTCATGAAGAGTATCCAGAGGTTAAAGACTCGCGGTCGGGAAGATGTAGGAAATGACTTGCCTGGGCAACGCCAGTCTTACCTATCTGGCAAGGAAATCACGAAGATGTCAAAGAATAATGTAAAGTGAAGTGTATAAAGAAATGTCAAGTGTAATAATCTAAAGTGTCTATAATTTTTTCAAGTATTTTAGATTAAGCGATAAGTGTTTTTAATTGTGAAATATGTGTATATCAGAGCAAGTGTTCCACTTGTATAAGATGGCTCTTGATAAAATGTGTGTGATGGAGAGATGGAGAATCAAGATGGCTGGGTGAAATTGACCCTTGCCAAAACCACGATGCAGCTCACTGAAGAATATAAGTACCAATTTTGATCTTGTAAAGTAGAACAAAGCACCAGGACGTAGATTTGTAGATGTGAAGTCACGAGGAATAGGGATCCGATTTTCGGAAATGATATTGTTATCATGTGATAAATTAAAATGATAGGATCAGAACAGACTACCGTAGAAGTAAATTAAGAGGCAAATAATTTGTGAATGTAAAGTTAAAGAATGGCCAGTGAATAACCATGAAACATCAGATAGGCTAAGATTTATAACCAAGTAAATATATTGTGAAAGACCACATGAAGGGAGAGGATTAAAAGTTATTGAAGGGTTTGATAATGTGATAACCGAGGTTAGTTGTAATCGGTAGGGAATTTGTAAGACACAAATTTATTTGCAGTAAATGTATGATTTCTGTAGATGGATCGCAAATTAGGCTAGAGTTGTATATCGTGCTAAGGGCCCCTAGGCAGATAAATCACGACTTCGGTGATTTTTGAATAGTGGCTGAAACCTTAAATAGTGCGATTGGAGCACAGTTATTTAAGTAATGTCGAGTAGCGCCATAACGCGCCAGTAAGCGTCCAGTTGAGGTATGAGGTACCCATATGTTAGAGTCAAAGGACACTCAAGTTGTTAATCGCTGCTTGGACCGGTTCAAGTCCCGTCCTGAGCAAGCTAAGTCGTCGATAATGCCCAGAGGCACGTATAGCACTGTGTAGTGCCCAGGTTGTCAAGTAGCGCAGTAACGCGCCGGCAATGAGTGTAATGCCACATGAAAGTTAGCAAGAGGGAGGCACTCTCTGCATGTAAGAAGTCAGTAGCCAGATCCAACACTAAAATCTCCAGAAATGATGTTGTTTAATAACAAACCAGTTCCAAGGATATGATTAATTTAAATATGTGAAACCCTCCCATAATCAGATAAGATAACCCCTGTAACAGGGGTAAATTATGCCAAGGCAATTAAGCGGTCATTGGACCAGCTTATGGGTAGGTCATACAATAGAGAACACATGGTCTTTAGAATATTTGTAAGAGGGAGAGAGAGCCCTCCGAGAGTAGCCATTGTGGGTTGGTGGAGGACCCACCACAGCCATAAATCAAAGCTAGGGGTATAGACAACTGGCAGAATGTACACACTGGCGAGGTCAGAAAGCTGATGTTTGAAAATAAAGTTAGCGATGTTTTAATATGAATGAAAGCAATGCCTTGCTTGGCAGCTAAATAAGATGTCAGTGTCATAAACATATAACCTGAGGGATAGTAGATGTACTGATAAGGGTTTCAACGTCGTCCGCCAACAGATAGCGTAGTGGCATTGATACCAGAGCGCCATCTCTGTCTACCATTTAATATGAAAAGTTCACAGCCATACGGCTCATTGTGGTGCAAACGTGTGAAGCAAGCAGGTGCAATGCTACGGAGACGCACTCGTGCTTCCTACAGCCCACTGAGCGAGTTTTAAAGGGGTCAAATTGTGGCCTTCCGAGTGGTGGGATTGTCCTTTCGGAGAATTGCCACACAAGTGTGATGTGCTGTGTCCGTTGTGCAACGATGCTGGTATCAGTGCGGAGTGGCCAGGTGAACATTCTCACACCCATAGACGAGGTTCTGGACGTCCTCGACTTAAGTTTGTGCCCTTAATTAGGCAATGGTCACTCAAGGTTCAATACCACCGTTGCAATTTACCAGACTTGTCGGAATGAAGTATTCAGCAGTGAAGTTCCAACAATAGTTTTATTCTTCAAATTAGAAAGACCTGGTTACATACTAAGTTACAGCTTGACTTACGGACTAGATGTGAACATTGAGGGTAAATGGCTTCCGTCTTTAATAGTTTGGCAGAAGCGGTAAACACCCGAGAGGGTTCCAGAATAACTTTCTTGAAATACATGTCATGTTACGATAAGCTTGTTTATGACCCACTTACAGAAAGAGGAAGCTTCTAGAAGACCTTGCATACCTGGCTATGAGTAAAAACAATATTTCCTTGGAAAGCTGCTAAGTGAAATCGCTTGTAGTAGCAATCAGTTCCTCAAGGGATCGTTGTTAAGAAAGTGAACTCTCGCTTTCACTTAGCTAACATTGTTTTAAATCAACTAATTAGAATTGATATTTGGAGGAAGATTCCTCTATTTGTATGGTTTCTGTGGGTAATGCCACTGTTATATGCGGGGAATATAACTCTTCCCCCCTTTGTTCCTTGTTACTGTCCTCAGTAACATTTGATACCTTGATATTTCTCAATTTCCTCTTTTTACATACAAGATACAAATTATACAATCTTTTTCTAAATATTAACATTATGATACATATAATAATGAATATGATTATTCCATTAACAGGGGTAATTTCTTTTACAACATTATATCTAGGAGCAAGAGGTTTCAAATCTAATTTTAATTCATTTACATCAAGATGTGAATATTGAAATTGTATTTCATGTTTTACGTAGGGCTCCCTTTGGATATAGAGAAGAGGAAATTTATGAATATAATTAGTTGGTTTTTGTTCTAGAGTAACTCTCATTGCTGAGATTGAACATGAATCATTTGAGTATACAATATTTGGTCCTGAAATATGAACAGTCTTTTGATAATTAACACATGTTTGTAATAAGGTTTCTTTTTTTTTTTGCGAAAGAAGAGGATATGTTCATTATTTAGTGCTTGGAATAATTGTACATCATTATTTACTATAGCAAAATCACATCCCGTTGTTTTAGTTAAATTACAAGTTGTTAAACGTACATTATAATATACACATACATAAGATTGCGTACCCTTAGTACATGGTGTACTGGACCATTTTGACCCTGGTCCTTGTAAATAATATTTTTCAGAAGGAATTAATATAGTATTATCAATAGTAGGTACTTGATAAATGGAGTACAATTGGTAATTATTAGAATCAGTAATAGGAACACAAAGGATTACAATCAATTCACTGTCCATAATTATCACTTGAGTTTTTGTGAATTTAAGGTTTTCATACAGGTGATAAGGGTCTGTATGCATTATCGATTTTGTAGGATAAATAGAATGTAATTGTTTTATGATATTGCGTAAATCCTCTTGAGAAAACAATTCCACACTGGTTATATCACTGAACGATAAACTGATGGTATCTTCTAAGGTCTTGATGATTTTTCTTAATTTATTCACAGATATTAAAACATATTGATATCGCTCTAAGAGGTCTATTTCAAAGTTTTCTTTTTGTAACATATCTTTTATTATGCCCAGATTAAGATTGACATGGTCCATTTCATCATAAAATTTCTTAGCAACTGAGTTACTAAATGACACTAGTTTATTAATATGCTGAATCTCTTTATTATGACTTTTTCGTAATGAATCTATTTGGCCTTGCAGACTATCTAAGTCGTCTTGGTCCAAATTACCTGATATAAACTTTATTGCTTTTCCTAAGGCATTAATGAGAAATCTTTTGTTTCTACGTTTTGTTGGTAGGAGTTTATTTAATTCTTCACGAGTATCTTTTATAAGATTATTTAATTCAATAGATTAATATGGAAACATAAACAGTCTCTCCGATTTGATAGGAGTGTTGGAAAGTGGGATTGCTAGGTTTTGTAGCATTTAATACAAGGGTGGATACTTAATTTCTAGCATTGGTATATGAGCGAGATAGGTTAGTTAAATTAAAATGGAACATAAATTTGTGATAATTGTTGACTATTACTGCGGGTCCGAGTGATTCAGCGTAGAATCCTAGAGTTTCTACTTGTTTGACGTTAATTGAGCCATATCCTGAGAGGAATCTGAAAGAGAAAGTTTTTTTCTCTTAGGGTTTACATCTCGAAAATTTCTGACATGCACTTTGCCATTTTTCAATGTGCAGTAAATCTTATTATCCTCTATCTTTGTTATAACTCCTTCATTAAACAGATTTTTAGATTTTTATTTCTGGTCAATGTTTTTTTTTTTTTACATAAACAGTCTCTCCGATTTGATAGGAGTGTTGGAAAGTGGGATTGCTAGGTTTTGTAGTATTTTCTTTTAAGACGCGGAGTTGATCACTTTGTCTTTGTATATATTCATTGATCTTAGGAGAGGGAAAAAAATGTGATGTAATGTGTTATAGTAGGGTCCATAGAGGATGTTAAAAGGAGGTTTCTTGATTGTTGAATGTATTGATGAATTATAATTCAAGATGGTGTTGATCAGGAGCTGAGCTAAGGGAGTGAATTTGTCATTATCCCTTGAGATACGTATTTTTTCAAGCAATGTGGAGTTTAGTCCTTCCACAGGGGAGTTTGATGAGGAGTTCAAAGGGGTTGTTGCGTGGTATTCCACATTCGACGATTTACAATATTCTTTAATTAAGTTATTTTCAAACTCTCCGCATTGATCATGTGTTATTTTCTTGGGTAGACCGTGATGTGAGAAATAGAATTGTAATTTGTTTAATACAGCCAGAGCTGTGCCATCCGGCAATATGTAGGCTTGACCGTATTTGGAAAATACGTCAATAATTGTTAGAATTCGGGTTTGTTCAAAGTAGAACGTATCAATGTGGATCTGAGCGAAGGGGTAATCTGCCGTTATTGGGCCTTGATATGTTACTTCGTTGGGGTGTCGTTCATATTTTTTTCGTTGACACAAGTTGCATTGATTAATTAAGTTCCTAACTTGTTCTCTTAAATGAGGCCAATAGTATTTTGTTTGCAAGTGCTCAATGGTTTCCGAGATTCCATTATGGTTAATTGAATGGTAATGTAAGATAACTTGTCTTTGTTTATCAGTGTCTTCGACGTCCTCTAGGAATTTTGAAGTTCTGATAATTATGAGGTCTGATGTGAATAATTTCTGGCAGGTTCTAATAAAGGGAATTTCCAAAGTAATATCATCAAAATAGACAGCATATCTATTTGCAGTAATGATTACTTTCAATAAGTGATCTCTTAAGTCATGGTAAAGATTATCCTGGGTGACTATCAAAATGTGTCGGGTATGTTTCTTAAAGAGCTTTTGTTCGATTATTTTTGGTGATTTTCCAATTTTGATTACGATTCTGATTTAAGTTTCTTTCAGAGACTTTTAGAGTGAAAATGGGATCTTCTTGATTTGAGTGTATCGTTTGATTATCAATATCATCCTGATATTTATAATTTCCTACTATGGCTACATTGGATTCTGTTTCTTCATTTGCATTAATTTCTATGCGTGAAAGGGCATCTGCGACAAAATTAGTTTTATCTTTTACATATTTAATATCAAAATCAAACTCTTCGATTTTAATTTTCCATCGGTAGAGCCTCGAACTTGGGTCTTTTAGAGTAAATAGCCTCTGGAGTGGTCTGTGGTCGCATTCCATTTGGAAATGTCGTCCCCAAAGATAAGGTTTGAAATGTTTGGAACTATCTACTATACCTAACAGTTCTCTTTCGATAGTTGAGTACCTTCGTTCGGCTGGATTGAGTGTTCTTGAATAATAAGCAATAGGGTGTCCTTTTTGTGAGAGAACACTTCCAATAGCAAAATCTGAACTATCAGTTGTCAGTATGAAGTGTTCATTGAAATCTGGATATGTTAAGACAGGAGCATTCATACGAAGCGTTTTTAGTGTTTCGAATGCATTTTTATAATCTGGATTTTCGGTATCAATTTTTGAACCTTTTTTTTAAGCAACGTGTTATGGGCTGCGCAACTTTTGCAAGGGCTTTAATGAATCTCTTATAAAAACCTGATAGTCCAAGAAATTGTTTGATTTCTTTTGAGGTTTTTGGAATAGGGTACTGTTTTACTGCTTTTAGTTTTTCTGGGTTGCAATAAGGTGATTTACTAGGTGTGATAATACCTTGTTAGAGTTTATTTACCTCTTTATTAATTATCTCGTTTATAAGGGGTGGATAGCGATAATTTTTCTGGTAAACTGGATCTTCCTTAGTGGTACTTATGTAATGTTTTACAACATGGGTGAATGATAAATCACATCTGGGTATTAAAATATATCAGGATATTGAGAGCAATGTTTGTAGATGGCTTCGTTCTCTAGATCATTAGAATGTTGTGTTATGAGGTATCCTTTTATATACCTTAATGGTTTCAATGGAATTATTTTTTAAATTATTAATTATTAATTTAATGGAATTAATTTCTATTAGTTGAATGTCTACATTTTCGAGTGGTTTGACCAATATGGCTTAAATTGTGCTTCTATTTATTAATTTCTAGCTAAAGTTGTTCTCTTAATTCTATATTTTTATCATGATAATTTTCTTGTTGGTGAATTAAGTCCATTTCTTCAGAATAGGGAACTTCGTATTGAGTGTTCTCAACCCATTCTGCATTGAGGGGGTTTTCAGATTCTTCATGAGAATTAAGGTTACTTCTAATGGTTGACACGCCTGACATAGGCTTTGGGAAATGTTGATTTTGTGGGGTGAACCGTCTTCCAATGTTATTTGGAGTGGGGTAAGGACGATTCATTGGAAATGATGGTCTTGACATAGGAACATTTCTCTGTATAGAGTTTTGAGGAGCTTGTTGAGGTGTGCTGGGCCAACTTCGTCTCATTGGACTGTTGGACTGGTTTTGTGAATTTTGTGCATATACATTCTGTGATAATTGAGAGACTTGAGGTCTGTTGAATGGAGAGAATCCTGAAGATGCAAATGGATTATGATTAAAGCTTCCAACATTGTTAGGTAGTGGTTTTGAGTTGATAAATGGAGGTTTAAAAGGGATGGATCTGTCGAGAGGTTGTTTATGTCCTCCTCTTAATTGGTCCATATATTTTTCGTGAGCTCGTTCATTATCATATGACCTGCAAATTCAAAGTGCATGACTGAAATCGGTAATTTGAGCATAACGCAAGTATGCTCTATAAGGTTCCAAAATTCCGGCTTTAAAAGTGTTGAGTGCTAACTCGTTTATTTCTCTGAGTTTTAAATCTAGAATCTGGTCTCGGTAATTTAATTTACAAAGACTCTCGTATCTGATAATCAAGGAATCAAGGTGTTCATGATAAGTGGTATACGATTCATTAGTTTTTGAAAGCAATTCGAAATCTCTTGTAATAGGAGACGCTCATTTCTAACGTCACCGTATTTACTTAATAATTTATCTTTGAATCTGTCATAATTGGTATTGGCATCTACATCTAATATACTGCGCGCTTCTCCTTTAAGCTTAGACTTAATTACATTAAATAAAAATTCATTAATTAATTCTGCATGAGGTATTCCCTGCGCTCTCTTGAAATTATTCAAAAAAGAGTCACATCGGGCAATACAATAATCTAAACTACAGGTTGAACTGCCATCAAATTCGGGCAATAATTGAATATGTGCATATTCGAATTTAGTAAGCAATTCTGCTTCGGCCATTTTTACTTATTAACTTAAATAATAGTTACTTTCTTTAAAAATTAATTAATTGATATATTAATTATTGATTTATATTAAGATTCAAATATTATTGTATAACATTGATATATTAATTATTATTAAAATTCAAATATTATTATGTAAAATTGATATATTAATTATTAATTTATATTAAAACTAGAATAAACCAGGCTATCTTAATTTGGGTTCGCAAGAATATTTCTTTTGAACGTGAAATAGGCTTAGACCTCTGCACTTTGTTCAAAAAGAAAGACACTATGTAGAGAACTTGTATTGAATATCCACTTACAGGCTTGAAAAGATGAACAGCAATTTCAGCATCCTCGGTCGGCAGCGGACAGCTGGGCAGCTTCTTCTTGAGAAAACAGCCAGGCAGCGTCTCTCCTCGACGAGTCGGTTACTGCTGGTGAATGGTGGAATCGGCAGTCAGGTCCTGCTGGCGGTCAGAAAGGCCCCTTTGAAGTTGTGCAGTCACCTACATTTTGTTTGGTAGAGCTGCAAAGCGGAAGACTTCTCCCAGGGTTGTCGTTCCTTCAACAGTTCCTGCTTGGTCTTCTGGCTAGGAAGACGCTGCTCGATCCCGGACAGGCCCCCACTTAAGTTTGTGCCCTTAATTAGGCAATGGTCACTCAAGGTTCAATACCACCGTTGCAATTTACCAGACTTGTCGGAATGAAGTATTCAGCAGTGAAGTTCCAACAATAGTTTTATTCTTCAAATTAGAAAGACCTGGTTTCTTACATACTAAGTTACAGCTTGACTTACGGACTAGATGTGAAAATTGAGGGTAAATGGCTTCCGTCTTTTATAGTTTGGCTGAAGCGGTAAACACCCGAGAGGGTTCCAGAATACCTTTCTTGAAATACATGTCATGTTACGATAAGCTTGTTTATGACCCACTTACAGAAAGAGGAAGCTTCTAGAAGACCTTGCATACATGGCTATGAGTAAAAGCAATATTTCCTTGGAAAGCTGCTAAGTGAAATCGCTTGTAGTAGCAATCAGTTCCTCAAGGGAACGTTGTTAAGAAAGTGAACTCTCGCTTTCACTTAGCTAACATTGTTTTGTATCAACTAATTAGAATTGATATTTGGAGGAAGATTCCTCTATTTGTATGGTTTCTGTGGGTAATGCCACTGTTATATGCGGGGAATATAACTCTCGCAGCACAGACATCCGCCAGGATCGTCGTATAGTTAGGGCAGCAGTGGCAGATCGTACAGCTACCACAGCACAGATATGAGGGTTTGTGAGCCCAGAAGTGTCAACACGAAACGTTGCGAACTGGTTACTTGCTGTGAGACTACAAGCTCGCACACCTCTAGCCCGTCTTCCAATCACGCCCCGGCATCGACGTGCACTACTCGACTGGTGCCGTCAGAGGATCACTTGGAAGACGGAATGGTGCGCCGTGGTCTTCAGCGATGAAAACAGATTCTGCCTGCGCGCTAGTGATGGTCGATGGCGCGTTCGACGTAGACCTGGTGAGTGCTGTCTCGTAGAGTGCATTCGTCCAAGACACACCGGCCCCACCCCATGCCGTATGGTCTGGGATGCGATAGGATACAACTCTCGTTCACCTTTGGTGTTTGTGGAGGGAACGCTAACCAGTGCTAGGTACTTGCAGGATGTTGTTAGACCCGTTCTTTTGCCGTTCTTGCAACAGGAAGGGGATGTGTTGTTCCAACAGGATAATTCTCGCCCACACACTGCACGTGCAACTCAACGTCCACTGAAAGACGTGCAGCAACTTCCCTGGCCAGCAAGATCGCCGGATTTGTCGCCAATCGAGCAGGTGTGGGACATGATGGGCCGATAAGTGACTCGTGCGACTCGTCCACCCACAACTCTTACAGAACTGTGCGAACAGGTTGATCAGGCGTGGAATAACGTATCCCTAGACAGTATTCACCATCTGTATGATCGACTGGATGCAAGAGTCAGTCCCTGCATTGCCGCCCGTGGAGGCTACACCTCGTACTAATATGGGTGTTTCAGCATAGGTAGATACCTAGTATCTCTGAACTGCTTGACCCATTGATCTGTATATTTAATCATTTCATGTACTCCATACGCACTGTTGCCACAATAGATCTTGAATGAATTGGTAACCTCTAAAAGGGTGACCTATTTTTTTCCGGCAGTGTATCTGAAGTGAGTGATAACAGCACTGTGACTGTATGTTGATATACTGTGCCCGTTTAGGAAAACGGAAGTACTGGTCATCATCCGACTAAATGCTCTGCTCAGGGCGTGTACAGTTATTCCCACTGCCTGACCATGTACTCAGAATGTGAACTATAGGAAGGATAAGCACAAAAGGACTATAAAACCAACTACTATAAATTGATATCTGTAATTCACTCAAATATTTCCAAATATGAAGTCACTACATAAATATTGGTTGAAATTACCCTCGAACATAATAAAAATATATAATGACCCTTAGTCTATCTTGCTTCATTTCCAATGGGTTCGTCATGATCCATTTGCTTACACTGATACTTTAGTCTTAGATATTCTAAATCTTATATTCCCCAAATTTAAGGGTTTTTAGTCACTTCAACTGAGTTCCGCCTGGTCAGGCTCGAACTCAGGATATTTACTTTTACTCTTACAATGCCTTCATTCGGCTATAATCTGAACTTATTATTCTTCACATTTATTTATCCTTTTAAATCTCTTTTTCCGCACATTTCAAACACAAATTATCCCCCAAAACACAAATAACATTATTTACACATGAGTACCAATTACTTCTCCACTTCCATGCCAATTATATTTTATTGCAGCCATTGTGTCCCTGAGAATTGGATGTTCAATGGAACCCGCCTCCCCGAAGTCCAATTCTATGATTTTTATTATCTTACCCTATTTCTTTCTTTAAGAGTATGGAACCAAAATCTGACATTTTTCAAAAATGCATTTATTATTATTATTATTATTATTCTTTATATTTATTATTATTATTATTATTATTATTATTATTTGCATTCAGGATGGGCAATCCATGAATAATAATCATCTTTGGCAGGTATTCCTTCTGCGACTTTTTAATCCTTCAAATAAGACCACGAGGTCCTCATTAAGATATTATTTACCACAGTGACAGTTTAATGGCTTGGCCTTCGTGTGGCGCGACCGTCTTTAGTCTCCCCTCGCCTCGAGTGAGACAACGAACCTCTTATAAACAACATAGCTTTCCCTTATCCGTATCTTGACCTAGCTCAATCTTTACCCATATGTTTTTAACATTCAAAGACAGACCACCTCTCCATTGAGACTCCAAGCATTTTTATTCTATTCTTCAGTCTAATTATTCACATTATTTCGCGCTTCTTTCGGGATAATTATTCTCTGCTATTAGGATGACAAACATACATATTATTATTCTGCTGTGATAGGCATTCCAAATACAAATGCTAACCAATCTAGAAACGCCATGTTCTACCTGGCTGCAGAGGTCGGCCTAGCTCGCAAGAGGGAATCAATTTCACCCTACCTCCGGCTACCCGCCTAGACAAAATATCATCTATCCAGTCTTACGATACAATACTTGAGTGAGCATTTATTCTTTCACTCGAACACATTATATAACTTTACCTTAGTCAACCGACGAATTTCCCATAGACTATAACAATTATCCGATACTCGCACGTTAATTCAATATTTGAAGCCCTAGCTTACATTTGGTATAGCCCACTTTTGGCGTCAATAATATTTCTTGGATACTCAATTCACTATTACTGTGGTCCAGATATCCTGGCGAGGATAAATGAATCTACTTTTCATTATTACATTTTCGTATTATTCCCTTTCGTTATTTTGTGGTCTTTTATTATTATTCTTATTTTCGTTAGGACTTTCATTGCCTTTA
The DNA here is from genome assembly GCA_946902985.2 of Meconema thalassinum. Classification (NCBI taxonomy): domain Eukaryota; kingdom Metazoa; phylum Arthropoda; class Insecta; order Orthoptera; family Tettigoniidae; genus Meconema; species Meconema thalassinum. Next base: position 1,101,151,924 of record OX336389.2, on the reverse strand, counting down.
CTCGTGATGCTGAGGTCATTTGCCATTACTTTTAATTTATATAATTTAACCGTATAAGGTTTATTTATTATTTATCACTGACTTGGATTTTCATTGCATTACTTTAATTTTCATTAAATTATCTTTCAATTTCTTAATTATTTACTTTCGCATTAACTTAAGTTGCGTTCAACTTCTATTGCGTTTACTTTGCATAATAAACGTCACTGATTTCAAGTACTTAGTTTATTTCTTTCGATAATACTTTTGTTCCATTACTTTATATGCTTACACGCACTTGGGTATTTTTTGTACAATATTTAATTCGTTACTGGGCATCATTTTCACGACCTTCCTCATTAAAAAGTGACACTTTAAAGCACTATTAACCGTTATCACTTTATCATTAATCATTTCACAATAATACATTTCGAATTATGGATCCACAATGACTCAATATATTTAATTCATTTTGGTACTCACCAACTCAGGATCTGCCGTTGTGAAGAATTTCACCCTCATGATTTTGACTAATACATGTTGTTGTTTGAGTCTTCAGTCTTTTGACTGGTTTGATGCAGCGCTCCATGCCTCCCTGTCCTGAGCTAATCGTTTCATCTCTACATAGCTACCACACCCTACATCCGAGGCAATCTGTTCAACATACTCTAACCTTGGTCTTCCCCTACAGTTCTTGTCCTCGACCCTTCCTTCCATAACTAAGCTTGCTATTCCTGGGTGTCTTAGTATGTGTCCTACTAATCTATCTCTTCTCTTCATTAGCAGTCGCCAGAAACATCTCTCCTCTCCCACTCGTCTTAATACCACTTCGTTTGTAACCCCATCTACCCATCTGATCTTCATCATTCTCCTGTAACACCACATTTCAAATGCTTCAATTCTCCTCTTTTCTGCTGCACCAATAGTCCAAGTTTCACTTCCATTGAGCGCCACGCTCCAGACAAAGGCTTTCAAAAATGACTTCCTAATACCTAAATCTATATTCGATGTCAACAAATTCCTTTTTTGTAGAAATGCTTTCCTTGCCTGAGCCAACCTACTTTTTAAATCCTCTTTGCTTCGTCCCATCACTGGTTATTTTGCTTCCTAAGTAACAGAAATCTCCTACTTCCTTCAGCTTTTCACCTGCCAATTTGATGTCCATAGAGGTTTCTGATTTATTTCGGCTGCATCCTAGTATTTTTGTTTTACAATTATTAATTTTCATCATGTATTCTTTCCGTAAGACGGAGTCCATACCATTCAAAAATTCATTCAAATCCTCAGGCTTGTCGGCCAAGATGACGATGTCATCAGCAAATCTCAGAGTTGAAATTATTTCTCCTTGAATCTTCACTCCCACTTTAAATTTGTCTCTAATTTCCTTCATTGCTTGTTCAATGTAAAGATTGAAAAGTATGGGTGATAAGTTGCAGCCTTGCTTAACACCTTTCTGAATATCAGCTTCTCTCTCATGTCCTTCAGCTCGAATGACTACTGTTTGGTTTCTCTATAGATTGTAGATCACCCTCCTATCCCTGTACTTTATTCCAATAGATTTCAAAATGTCAAACAATTTAGTCCAATCAACGTTATCAAAAGCCTCTTCTAAGTCTACAAATGCCATGAACGTTCTCTTATCTTTCCTTATTCTACCTTCCAAAATCAGCCTAAGACTTAGTACAGCTTCCCTTGTTCCTACATTTCTCCTGAAACCAAACTGGTCTTCACCCAACTCCCTTTCTATCTGGCTTTCAATCCTCTTGTAAATTATTCTAGACAGGATTTTTGAAGCATGAGTAATCAAGCTGATTGTACGGTAATCTTCACATCTGTCTGCTCCCACTTTCTTTGGTATAGGGATGATTACATTCTTCTTGATATCAGGGGGTACTGTGACCGAAATCCACCATATTGGTGATCTTTAATTGCCAAGATTCGTAAAGCAACCTTGGAAGTGGTTGATGAATGTAACATATTGTAATGTATTCCAGCATGTGTTTGTAGCAGACCTAGAGCTAAAGAAACATTCTTCATAATTATTCTAGCTGCTAAATGGACCCATCCTTATGGCATTGAGCTAAAATTTAGCACAAGCGAGTGTCGAACATCTTCAACTCCTAACGGCTTTGACAAGTCATGACGCAATAGATGAGGGGTGGAAATTCCCCACACTCCTACGGATCAGGTGACCAGGGCAACCGGTGTGTGCTCTGTGTAACACGTGTAGAGAGGTCATTCCATTCTAGTCTGTTCTATTGCTGTTTTAACACACATGTGCGCGGAGACGATCATTCTACCTTCGGGAAGCGTGTGTCCACACTTTGATATTAGCATTACAATTTGCTTGTGAAATACCGGTACTTGTTATAACTAATTTTACGAGTGACAGGTAAAATTAAAATTAGTGATTTCTGCAAGAGGCTGATGTAAGTAGAAACTGTATATTTATCAAGTGAACACATTAACACAGCTACAAATCGGACTTGACAAATTCACCGTGGAACGCCAGAATACGGAGACATTAATATGCAACATGTTAAAGCACACGATATAATAGCAGACCTTGTCGTGCTACGAAACCCGGCATATAGTCAGTCAATGTTGAACATTTCTACAATAGTAATTGCATCTTATTCAACATAATACATTCAACAAATAACCGGATTGCCAGCAAGAGCATTAATAAATTATTAACATTACCGAAACAACACCGTACATTACATATCAGTGAAATACATGGAACATTTCTTCAGCAGTGGCGTACACCTAATTCATTTTAGGGGGTGTCTGATGTCATCCACTATGATACTTTCACTCAAGAATAAGAATATGGGAACATTTATGGAACTTTTCATATACTTCAAGATAATGGCTTAAGCATTTAATAGGGAAACTTGATGGTGAGGACGAATCCGGGATTCGGAGAGGCTGAATACACTGTAGACCAGGCATCACGATGATGTTGGCGTTAAACGATTTTCTTAAACGTCGATCATGCAAATTAAAGAACAGAATCAAGATTAATTCGTCGTGGGAAAATATGGGAAACACATTCATCGTCAACTTGGGCATATATTCACACCACAACCTTCTGAACATTTAGGGCAAACCAACACCATGATTTAATTATGTTCTTTCTTCCAGGTGGCTAAAATATATTTCGAATGAATTTCCAAACTTGGAGAGCAAATTATTTTCAAGATATTGAGATCTTTCACACACATAAATTCCGATATTTAATAATTATTTTGTTTTATAATATTTAATAATTCTAAACTTAGGATTTCTTTTTCTCATGGCGATTTTTACCATGAAGGCGATTGCGAACGGAACGTTTGACTTTTTGCAGCGGTAATGATTGTAGCATATTCATTAATTTATGGCATTGAAATTATAATTATGGTTCATGATCTATGATCCTAGACATTACAGTAATTTAATTCAGATTGCACAAGAATACAAAGCCTTTGATGCTCAGTCACATTAGGGAAATTTTTGACCAGATTTAGGAATGCAGATTACGAGAGTTTATAATAATTTGAGGAATATTTGTCATTATGTCAATTGGATTTGGAACTGCACTTTGAGTATAAGCACAATGAATTATGAGTTGTAGACACTTTATAGTGGTCTTATGGTGGCAACTGTTGGACATGAGAAATACCATTCCAACTTATTAATACGATTAATAAATCAATTAATAAATTTCTTCGAGGATATAGTAAATGATTATGATTATGCCGGGATGTATAGGGGCTTATGCAGTCCTAGGTTCAATGGATTTAGAATGTGCTTTATATTTGTAAATATATTAAGTAGTTCCAACGGTGGAAAACAGTGCAATGGCAGTTACTGCATTACTGTTCAATTAATCGTCATAATAAATGCAATGTTATCAGAGTTACATGTGCTGGTCAATTTAAAATTAATAATTCCTGCAGATCACAGGTGAATCATTTGTATCTTAATTTAATATATGCTAAAAATTATAATATCGGAATCTGAATAATTAAATTGATCCCATAAGGATATGATAAACTCAGCTAATGATTTGAAAATGATATGAGGGATTAGGATGCCATTTGAAGCCAGTTATTGTGCGGCTATAACAAGTTATTGTTATGTATAGCTGATGTAATTTCCATAAGGAAACTTTAAATTATGTTGATAAAAATTAATAATAATAATTTCATTCCACAAGTTCATTTAGTCAAATTAAATGATTGACAGTCATCATTGACAATCGTAAGTCTGTAAATATTAGAAATGTGTGAAATTTATGTGTAAATTATTAATTCAGCTAACATTCATGGGAAGGAAAAATGTATAGTGAATTTTATTCTAATTTTTCTTCTTTTAGAAGCTGAAAGTGAAAGTGAAGTGTTTTTTTGTTTATCATTATTATTCAGCTAATCATCGAACACTTGAACTCTAATAATTTCTTTTTCGAGTACTTCCCTGATTAAGTCAAACAGGGTAGCTCAATGACATTGATGGACATTATGGATTTTTATGATCCCAAACTAATGATATTCATTGAGTAATAGGAGTGTTCATATTTTTTTGTCCGTCTGCTCTAAAATAAATTTAGGATCTCGATTTTTCAAGTTCTGGTTATTCTTGTAGTTTGGAACTTCTCCCGAGTCAGTGATACTTTTTTTTTCTTTTTCTTGTTTGTGAAGTATTTGTCCTGTTGAACCTTGCATGCCTCTCCCTTTTATCGACCCGAGATATTCGATCTCTTGCCTGCCTGAGCTAGTTGTTTTGATTTTTTTTGTATTGGACAATTATTTCCAGGACTTAATCTTTTGTATCGCCTGTGTCCCTTCTTCGGTTTCTCGTTGAAATCGCCGGGCCAACGTGACGTCGGGGAAACGGGCACAGTACCTCACCTGTCTCATAAATCCTACACACCAAGTGAAATAACCTGATCAGACCTTCATCTCCTATGCAGCGTAGCAACTCAATCGGTATATAATCTATGACTGGTGCTTTGTTCCTGCTTAAGTCTTCCAAAGCTCTATCAAATTCTGATCTCAATATTAAATCTCCTTTCACATCCTCATCAATATCCTCCTCCCTTTCCATTACATGATTCTCAATCTCCTTTACCTTATACAAACTCCCTATTTAAGCTTTCCATCTCTCAACCTTTTCTTCCCTATCTGTTAGAGGCTTTCCATTTGTGTCCTTAATATTACAGCACTTAGTCTTCTTTTCCCCAAATGTATTCTTAATCCTTCGATAAGCTGTGTCTACTTTTCCTAATTTCAAACAATTTTCTATACCTGCACATTTCTCTTTCAACCATTCTTCTTTCGCTTCCTTGCACTTCTTGTTGACCTCATTTCTCAGACGTCTGTATTCTGCTTTCCCCTTTTCATCTCTTACATTCTTGTGTTTCCGCCTTTCATCCATCATTTCTAGTATATCCTGAGTGATCCACGGTTTTCTACCTATTCTTTCTTTCCAACCAATGTTTTCTTCTGCGGGTTTTGTTATTTCATTCTTCAAAAGTGCCCATTCGTCTGCAATTGAAGTTTGTTTAGGGTTTTTCATTAGTCCTTCCTTTATACTCTTCTTGAATCTTTCGTTTACATCCTTTACATTCAGTCTGTCTATTGCCCATCTTTTTTATCTTTTGACTTTTCTTCAGTTTCTTCAACTTTAATCTGCATTTCATTACAACCAGATTGTGGTCATAGTTTATGTCAGCACCAGGATATGTTTTACAATCCAAAATCTGGTTTCGAAACCTCTGCTTGACCATAATGAAGTCAATTTGATGACGCCCTGTATCTCCTGGTCTCATCCATGTGTATATTCTTCTATTGTGGTTATTGAATGAGGTGTTAGCTATGACCAACTCATGCTCGGTGCAGAATTCCATCAGCCTGCTTCCTCGATCATTCCTTTCACCTAATCCGAAATCTCCTACTATCTTCCCTTCTCTCCTTTTTCCTACCACAGCATTCCAATCTCCCATTACTATAACATTTTCATCACCCTTGGTATACCTCAGAATTTCGTCTATTTCTTCGTAGACCTTTTCAACATCCTCATCATCAGCTTGACTGGTAGGCATATAGACTTGTACCACTGTGGTGCACGTAGGTTTAGTATTGATTTTTGCTACAATAATCCGTTCACTATATTGCCCATAATATTCCACCCGCTGTCCAAGTTTCCTACTCAATATGAGACCAACCCCTGCTTGGCCATTGTTTGATTTAGTGCTAATGACCCTATAGTCTCCTGACCAAAAGTCCTGTTCTTCCTGCCAGCGCATTTCACTAATCCCAACCAAATCCAACCTTAACCTATCCATTTCCCTTTCTAAGTTTTCTAACCTTCCCCTTCCTAGCAGACTTCTAACATTCCACGCTTCGATCCGTAGAATGTCAGATTTCCTCTTTGTCACATCTGTGATGTTAACCCTCTCTCGAGTAGTCCCCACCCGGAGATCTGAACGGGGGACTAGTTTTCCTCCGGATTGAAATTTTACAAGGGAGGAGGCCATCATCACATGTAATTATGCATAGAGAGGTGCATATCCTCGGGAGTAGCATTACGGCTGTAGTTTCCCGTTGCTTTCAGCCGTGCAGCAGGACGCAGTGTAGCCATTATTTGGCTTATATTATCAATACCTTAATCGTCTATAAGACTGGTAAAGAATTGATTTATTCTGAAAGGCTGCTACTCCCTTTCAGAATAAGTAAAGAGCAATTCTACTAACAAAAATACTAACCTTCTACTAACCATTAAATACCAAAATTCTACTAACGAAGAAACAACAAATACTACCACTAAAACAGTCTGTCACCAGACACACTCACATGCAACCTCACACATCACAGTCTACTGAAACACTGCACTATAACTAATACACACGTGATTTTTACCTGACGTGACATATTGATATTTTTACACATAATGATTCTTGATAAAAACACCTTCACAAAATTTATATTAATTTTTAAAACAATAAACTTATAGCTTTTCACACGTTTTCACTTTATCCCTTTTTACTCTGTGACAATTCACACGTGTTAACCCTTGGGTTAAGTCCTATGGAACCGGCACTGTTATCTATTTACAATTTATTTACACACTGTGTAATAGTTCTTGTCGCATCTCAGAACGCAAGCGATGACTTCCGATTGGTCTCCTGATGACGACTTCTCACCTCGATCTAGTTGCACGATCTGTCCTACGATGACTTCTAACTCGGATCCCTAGGTCTTGAATCAAAGTTCTATAGTTTTATCCACGGTTTAAACTCACCGGTTTATTGACTTAACCTGGCTTCTCTTTTACAACGTTATGTTGTGAAACGATTGTAATTATCGACCTGTTCTTTTATTTCAGCAAGGCTTGAAATGTTTCTGTTATTTGACAATGTTCGGTATTTCCACTTTTTACTGCGCATTCATTTTAAATGAAACGCGACTCTACTTTTATTTTTGGTACGCGGTCCTGTTGTCTTACTGGCTTTTATTTAAACCCATAGATGATGCAAGCGATACTTGTTTCTAGCGATTGTGTTCGGACCTAACTTTCATTTCTGGTGCGTATTGTCCATCTATCCTCACAATTTGATATAGGCGGAGTTGTTTCTACCTTCGGTAGCTTCTGCCTGGTATCGAACCAGCTGACTTGTATTCTTGAAGCTTTATAGTTCTTTCCGAAGCTACGTAACTTTCCCTGATGTCTTTGTGTCTGGTGTACTGAACTACCCGCCACGGCGGACACCAAACTGAATACTGTGAACCAGTATCGTGCTCCTTGACGCCTACGGTAAACTGAATATACTGAAAATTGTTCTTTTCACTGATATGGCCCAACTGGGCTCACTGGCGATTCGTACTGGCGGTCTAGATACTGTGATCCAGCGTTATGTTCGACTGGACTGACAAAACTGCATGTACTGTGAGGTAGCACCTCCGTCCCAACGGACTGAAAGACTGCCTATGATGGGATGCAGCACTCCTGCACTTGGAGTCCACTGTAGACTGCATACCTTCTGCCTAAAGACTCGGCTATATATCGGGAACTTGCAAAAATAAACTAATTTGATCTTCTTCTCAGAGCTATCTTTTGAACTTGACGTCGCACGTTTTTGAAAAAAAAATAACCATTTGTTCCCTACAGTCTAAACGTCGCATTCTCATCTTGTTTTCCGAAAATCGATCGTCTATTAAATTTACAAGGCTCCTCAGCTATGTGGGCGAGTTGGTTTTATTTTCTCCATCCCAGGACCTCTTCATAGCCCCGCCTAATGACGTAACTGCTTCATAAGCACATTTTCCCTGTGCCTTAATTACTCGATTTTAATCTTAATTAATTCGTAACTCCCTGGATTATTCTGATTGACATAACAATATTTATGTAATTTTGCCTTATTTCCAAGAAAACTGTTTATTTCATAATTCTGCGGTGTTGGAACGCAATCCAGGGTTGTCATAAAGATGCTGATATTAAACCTTCGCAGAAGTTCCCCTGCCTACCTGCTCTGATCGTTTCCTCACAGCATGACTGTGCTCGTGAATCATACACAGCTTGCATCTTGTGACTCCAGATAAGGCTGTCAATGCTCTGCGTCATTCCCTGAATCACTTCATATTTCCTCATGGCTAGCTTATGCGTAACTGAAAGTCTTACAGCTATTTTATATTTCTCGATTTATAATAACTTAGGTTCGAACCCTGCACCCATCAAATGGGTACAATACTAGCACTGTGACTGTATGTTGAGATGCTAGCACTGTGACTGTATGTTGAGATGCTAGCACTGTGACTGTATGTTGAGATACTAGTACTGTGACTTACATTGAGATACTATTACTGTGACTGTATGTTGAAGTACTAGCACTGTGACTGTATGTTGAGATACTAGCACTGTGACTGTATGTTGAGATACTAGCACTGTGACTGTATGTTGAGATACTAGCACTGTGACTGTATGTTGAGATACAGTCAGTTTGATATAATAGAGCAGTAAATTGAGATAAAGCAAGTTTTGAGAATAGCATTGTGGATGGTCAATTGAAATACAGTCATTTTTGAAAGTAACAGAGAGTAAATGTTGAGCAGAGACTCATAGATCAAAGCCATAAGTAAATGTCAGAATAGGGATCTGCAATTTTAGCTGAATTAAAGGTCAGAACAGTAATCTGAATATTAATGAGTAGAGGATTATATAAACTGAAGGATTAATAATCCTGCTTAGGATTGAGCTGGAACAGTAGGACTTTAGATAGTATACTGATTGATAAGGAGCTCAGTTAAGTAGAATTGTCTATGAATTTTAGTAAGTGATTAATGTTAGAGAATATAGGAGTTGAACAGTGAGTGCAGGGATTGTATATTCATTTGTGGATGGTGTGAACATCCATAATTCTTTGTTTTAGTGAATAAATTATATTATTAGGATTTTGTTTTCCTTATTTACTAAATGTAGTCCTTGTTTCCAAACCTCATATGTATGTCTCCACCTGTGGGGGAACGACTACGCCTTGAGCTGACCTACTCAGACAGGTGATTATACATATTCATGATGTTGAAATGGGTACAATACCTCTATGGCCCACACACATGACATCCAACATGGCGGCTATCCGTAACATTTAGACGATTCTCAATATCTATGAATCAATTAGAGCAATCAAAATGAAATGCTGTATGTTGATAGGGGCTATTTTCATAAGATCACCTATGGATCATTCAATAACCTCATGAGCACAAGACGAACATGGCGGTGACACGAAATTTAAATATTTTAAAGGATTTTGTTCGCAAATTTCCATCCAAGCGCTGTGAAACTTGGCACGGCATATTTTCATACAAGTCTTAATATACTGACGTCTAATTGAATGCAATTTTATGAGAACTTAGGAATGGTGGCTGTACAATAATTGTTTTAAAATCTCGTTTTCATTTCTCGTGTCTTATGTAAGACCAGTAGGATATTTATGGAACTACTAGTATTTACTGTAGATTTTAAAAAATACCTTCCACAAAATGATGAAATTTTTGACTGCTCAACCTTGTAATGAAGACACTAATATTCCGGTTCATGTAACAAAATTGGAATTTTAAAATGGCTCTTAGTGGACTTGGTGCTCGCGAGCCATATTTTTCTCTGACGAGGGCACCAAATTTCATTTAAAGAGAAGCGTGGTGCTCGCGTGCACCAGGTTGAGAACATATGTACTAAACAAAACACTGTACCGCCGTTCTTGTTTTCTTTCAGAAATATCTTCACATTTTTGAAACATTGTACGGAAGAAGTCACCGTGATGTAACAGTGTTCGTTAAATCGAGACCTACGGCCACGAGGGCAGTTGCAGCAAGTCCAGGTTTTGTAGATTGAATTCTCGACTCTGACAAGGCAATCCTGGAAGTGTTTTTTCCACACTCCCTCCAGGCGAATTTGGGGATAGTACCTTACTTCAATTCACAGGGCACCTACTTCATCACCGTCCCCCCCCCCCCTCCCCCGTTCCCAGGGGCTCACGACTAGTGAGACGTGGGTTGGCGACCACAGGGCCCCAGCTTACTTCGGCATTCCTTCCACTTGAGCCGGGCTGCTCTCTGTCATCTTTCCTTTCGACTTCCCTGGTCAACTCTTGTTCTTCTCCGACCCCGACGGTATTAGGGCATCTGAGGCCTAGGGAGTCTTTCACTTTTCGGCCTTAATGGGCCCTTTTCTCATCTTTCCTCATACCCTTATTCTTCGAGGGATCAGCCTTCACTTTCATTTCATGATATCTCCTGCCTTCTGCACAAGGCACTCAAGGAGGCAGGGTGTGTGTAACCCCACCACTTCGGGTGCACCCTGGATAGTGCAACACCCTCAAGGGCTCACGGCTGGTGAGTTCGGGATCTGGCGACCCAGAGGGATTCTTGAGTAGGGTCAAGATTTCCCCCTTTTTCCATTCCTTTTGGGGCGGACCCTTTCATCTTTCTCTTTCCTCTCTGCCTTTCTTGGCTCTTCTGCCTTCCAAGTCCCTCAATTCGCATTATTCGAGGGTTGAGGGCATTTCCTTTCTCCTGTCTTTTATTTACATTATTCTCCTTTTTTTTTATCCATTTCCTCTTCTAGTTTGTATGTCAGTAGTTAGTTTGGTTGTATGTTTCACTTGATTATCTTTCATTTTCACTATCATCCAAACCACTAGGGGCCGATAACCTAGATGTTAGGCCCCTTTAAACAATTATCATCATCATCATCATCATCATCGCCGTCCCTATAATACAGTTATGCACACTACGACAGACATCACATAGCCTACATACAGGTTATTAGACAAGTTCAACATGCACCCAAGCTTTAGACGGGGTGGATGCCCAAGATGTTCCAAGCCCCTGAAATAAATTAGCAACAACAACAACTTCCTTTTTATATTTCCATTTTGAAGGCTCTCTAAAGTAGTTCAGAAACACACTGCATTTTCAAGAAAAAGAAATGTTGCTTGCGTAGCGGGACTTGAGGAACTCCCTGTAGAATGTACACCCTTGCAGCAGGCGTCTGTATAAGTGTTGACTGAAGTTCTCAAGACGATGCTTCGTGCTATCAACAGTGTGTTATGAATAGGCAGCAAATATAAAACCCCATTAGGTGTGCGTGCGTGACAGATACCTCGAGTCCACATTCCCACTCTCACCGTGGCGCTAAGTGCAATGTGATGTACAGCGGGCTTCCCTGAGGTGGAGTGGAGTGTTTTGACGGCCACTGGGGATATACATTCGAGAACAGTTTCTCAAGTAATTTGATAGAGCCAATAACTGGTGATATGATGCCGTGGGACTTGACTTGTCTCAGCTACTGACGGCACTGAAGGAGCTACCATCGCACAGTTCGAGGGACAATGAGTATGTGGTCCGAGGTTCTAAGCCAGAGAGAATTTCCCTCCAGGGGATAAACATAGGATTTCGTGGAGAAAATTGAGTACTCGCGCTCTACTGTTGGGCTATTCTCTTTGATGCTTATTCAAAATACATGTGTACAAATGGTAGGGATGAGTCAGTTAAATCTGTAATACTAAAGAACAATATTCAAGTCACAGAAATTAAGCATTTAAACATACGCTGCAACTAACATGTTCTTAAATTAGATCATGATTCGTTCCACCTACCTCATTTCTTTGAGTTCCATTGTTATATTTTGGCCAAATTTGTACTAGAAGGATAAGTCTTCAGCATAGTTTGGTTAATTCCAATAAGCAGTGCATTTTCAAACTGTGTCTTTACCTAGAAACTTAGAATACTAACTTTGAAATGATTGTGGTGACATCATGCCTTTATGGCCTTTGAAGTTGAAGGGCTTTGTTGTAATCATTAGCAGATAACGGAAATATATGACAACGATAACATTCTCTTTTAAAAAATAAATAATCTTATCCTAGCATATGGGCCAGGCGGATATAATCCAGTCTCTCCTAAATTCAATGGAGTACCTCATGAGCTATTGGGAGAATTCCCAGCCCTGTACAAATGTACAGTATGCTAGTTGGAAGCATATTTCTGATCTGCACTTGACTCTTAGATTATACTAACCCTGACCTCTACCACTCGTGCACATCAGGGGAGCTCAGTGCTTGGATCTGTGTTGTCCCTAGTCCCTATCTTTTCAGTCCATGGTCTCACCATGCGGGCTGGTTTGCTCTCATTGGTGATCACTAGGGCTCGGATTCGAGCATATTTGCATATTTTTTTTCCTGAATAGTACTCATTGAAAGAAGCCTTTCGGTGGTATTTTCACCTCTCTGGTACCAATAGAATTGAAATTTATCGAGCGTAGAAATGCATAAAACCCCGGTTTTCAGAATAGAAGCATATAAATGCATATTCTTGTGGTTTTCGTCTAAATAGTTTGTTTTTCTTCGAATTCTCCCCCGAATTCGGGCCCCGACCATCCATAATGTTCGAAAACAGAAATAATTATTGAAAAGCCTATCTGGTGCGAATAATAGAACCGCAGGCTTTTAACCTTTAGTGAGGTCGTTCTCATCATTGAAACTTTTATTGACTGATTTAAGAAAATCATTCAAAACTGAAAACATAGAAAATTTCTTTTTGTACAGACCAATGCAGATCTACTTCATTGACTTGCCTAATTCTGAACATTTTGTAAATGAACTTTTAAACTGTAACTTTTATAAGAGCACTTCTATTATATATACTTGAAATTTGAATGCGAGTATATTGCAGTGTATCATACATACAATTAGAAAATAAAGCTCGTATATAAAGGTATGTTATTGTTTTTTTCGTTTCACTTTCCTTTCTATGGTTTTTAACGGTGTTTTTCGAGCCTATTCTGCATATTTAACCGCATATAATGGGGGTTTCGAGCATATCTATCGAGCATATAAAGTTTTTTTCGAGCATATAATGGTTTTTTCGAGCATATCTATCGAGCATAAAACACATGGTTTTCGAGCATATCTGGAGATTTTATCGAGCATATCGATCCGAGCCCTAGTGATCACTTAAAACCTCGTTTTACCTCACAAACACGATAGTCCTATATCTGTCTCCCTCAAACTGGGCGGATGATTGTTATGTTACAGCTACCAGCCCGGAGCCACCCAGCTAGCGGTTGTGTTTGAGAGTCATATGACTTCGCGTTTGCGAGGAGTAGAATCCTTATTTATATATACTGAATTTACATTCATTTTTAATTAAATCAGAGTAATATTTCACTTTATATCAGCAGATATATTACACTTATAATTACATTTCATCCTTTTCTGTTTATTTTTAACAGAAAGGTCTACATTACAGCCCTGTAAGCACCCTTCCGTATCTCACTGGCCTCTATCTCCAGACTTCATTTAACTAGTAATAAACTTCTATAACATTTAATTAGCTGGTTCATCAAGGGCTTTTTGAGTACATAGGGGGTTTTAAATATTACTGACAACAGAGAAAATGATATTCCATCTTGACAATGATGATTCCTCGCCCTATCGTGAACCCCTCAACTTCCTTGGAAAATCCCCTATATATTTTTTAAAAAATTCTGTATCCCTGTTCGATGCCTGATTCATGGGAATCCAATCGCATTTGCCGAGCGCTTTGAATTTGTCAGTGGTGGCAACTGGGTCAACATTTTAATAATTCCATAATTTATTTATATTTTTTTGACTTTGTTCAAAACTATGTAAGTTAAGTGCGGCCTGTACGTGGGTTTTAAATTTCGCGAGGCTTCTAAATATGTTGATATACCACACATACATATGCACACAGACAGACACATGGACATTTTGGCCCGTGTAAATCTCATAAGTCCAATTTCATATTTTTACAAAATTCGAAAGTACAGTAGACTCAAGAAATGAACAATCAAGAAAGCTTGAGGTCCACACCCAAACCTATTGTATACCAAGACAAGTTCTGTTGATGTCACTGTTTCCATTCACATGGGCGTCGATCTTACTGCATATTGGGTTATAAATTTCGGCACATTATATCTTTAAACTAGGAGAAAATAGTTCACATAAGTGCAAAAAGGAAAAACTATTCAATGAACCCGTGGCTCACAACGCCTAGTCAAGCTCGAGTCACTGAGCATTTACATTTTATCGGGCCAGTCCAGTATGGCCACCTTGAGCATGCGAAAGGTAAGGATGGAATTCCAGTTATTTTCTCCTCCCTTCACAATCACTTCTTTTAACTATGAACGAAACCTTCGATTTGTACTACGCAGAGTGTACATGGATGAATATGAAACATATTAGGCTACAAATTACGGCATATTATCTCTTTAAACTAGGACAAAATAGTTTCCAATATTATATAAAAGAAAAACTATTCAATGAACCCTTGGTGTGCAGCGCCAAGTCCAGCTTGAGTCTCTGAGCATTTACATTTTATCAGGCCAGTATGGCCACCTTCAGCATACGAAAGGTATGGATGGAATTCCAGTTATTTTCCCCTCCCTTCACAATCACTTATTTTAACTATGAACGAAACCTTCGCTTTGTACTACACGGAGTGTACATGGATCAAAATGAAACTTTTGGAAGATTTCAATTAAATCCAATAAAGAAAATCTGGTGTTGCAAACTAAACGGACTCTTCCACTGGTGTTTTAAAAGAAAGGACGACGCCATCGAGGAGAAAATTTCACGTTTTCAAGGCAGTATAATTTGTAAAAGTCAGAAGGAAAAATATAAAACTTTTATGAAGTGTTATCTGCCTACATTTTTGTGCGGCTGAGGTATTATAATCTAGCCTCTGTCGTATACACGTGCGGCGCTTGCTGCCTTATTGTCCAGACGTTAAGACCATTCTAGCATTTGAAGTGTGAAACCACAAAACACCACTTCAAAGATGGCTGAACTGGAATCGAACCCTCAATTTACACCGTTATCCTCAGGGGTTTAGTGAACTTAGTGCTAGTCCACAATCTATAATTAAATATCTCCGCAGAGTCTAGAATCGAACCCAGAACTTCAGAACGGTAGCCATGCTCAAATTTGAGGAGTTTTATCCAGATATTTTACGTCGTTTGCGGGAGTCCATCCATCATGTGTGGTCTCAGATGTGGTGATGTGGACAACGATAGCTTCTCCGTGACCACGCACTTGCATATCGATTTCCACTAGTCTAAGAGTTTCTCCCCAAACTTGTAACTTCTGCGTTCCAGCATTCCATATATTCAAACAACTTAGGCCTCTGCTAATATAAACTCTTACCAAGTTTGAAAGGGAAGTGATGTCTTTGTCATTGACCAATCCGGTGAAGCAGTATCGCAGGAGCATTACTAGAGGTTGCAACAGATCGTGTGTGATATTACTTCGTGCGCGCTAAGGAAGCTAATGTGTGAGGTGTCCAAACGCTATGCACGTGGTAATCTACATCACCCTACATAATTTCATTGAGATTGGGAGAGTGCCTTAGAAATGCAGAATTATCAAATAAAATGGAAAATGAACAGAAGGTTCTCCGAAGTGACTCTCGAATCATTAGAACTTGAGAAAAATTAATTAAATTTGAAATCTGAACTACAACTTACATAACTCATTTCTAAAACGATAAATATACATTATACATCAAGAAGACTCAAAGTTTACTTGTCGTATTACTCCTCTTAAGTATGTTTTACTACATGATTAAATGAAGACTGTTTAGAGAAATACAGGCTGGTTGTAGGTGTAGTCGTTGTTGTTGTTGATTGATTTAGGAAATGTATGACATCGTGGTAATGTTTTCCAGTGTATATGGATATGTTTGCGTAATTTGTCTGATAACCTGTGTTTTTGTGATGGTTGTATTTGTGTGTGTTTGTAATTCAGATCAGGATTAGGAAGGAGGCAGCTGTGGCTTTCAGTTAGGGACCATCCCCACATTGGGCTGCAGTAGAAGTGGGAAACCATGGAAAGCCACTTCCAAGATGGCTGAGATGGGAATATAACTCTCCTCTTCTCACCTTTACCTCACGAGGCTGAGTGTAGCCCGTTCAAGCCCTCACACCAGAATTTAGATTTCTTGGCAGAGCCAGGAATCAAACCCGGATCTTCAGGGCGACAGCCAATATAATGTTAGCCGCTACAGTATGTGGTGGTCACTTGCACCCGGGAACATAGACTTTCTCAGGTCATGAAACGCCAAAAACGTGAAAAACGTACAGTTAAAGACACATGGCTTGCAGCAACACCACGAAGGCCTACTACTGTGCATCAAACTGGGTATATAGAAGACGAGACGATAAAAACTGCTTTTAAGTGTAAAGATCAGCAAATCTAAAAAACTTAAACAAGATAACACATAAGAGACGTGAAGCTAGTTAGCTTGCAAGTGATATTTCAGGCAGGACACTAAAAGACCTGTCTTACAAAGAGGAAGCCAACCAACCAAACACATTTCCATCCCTCCTCCCCTTTTGTATACGCGACACTTCAAACAGATTACTGGGTACACCTCCTGGTATAGCGGCTAGCATTTTGGGCTTTAACCCTGGAGATCCGGGTTTGATTCCAAGCTCTGACAAGTTATTTCGTCCTTGTCTGAGGGCTGGAACGGGTCCTACACAACCTCGTGGGTAAAAACTGAGAAGATGTGGGTTCAATTCACTCCTTAGTCGTTTTCGGTAGTTTACCACTTCTACTCCAGGCGAAAGCTGGGATGGTTCCTATCGTATGGCAACGGCCGCTTCCTTCCCAATCCTCACCTCAGTTAAAAATACACGCACTTACACAGCCGTCACAATAACACAGGTTGTCAGACAAAATACGCATAAATATCCATCGCCATATCGCTTATTTTTCTGGTCGCTTTTTTGATGGCCTAGTTGGTCGCTTATTTCCCTGGTCACTTTCTTGATGGCCTGGTTGGTCACTTATTTCGCTGGTTGCTTTTTTGATGGCCTGGTTGGTCGCTTATTTCCTTGGTCGCTTTTTTGATAGCCTGTTTGGTCGCTTATTGGGTGGTCGCTTTATTGATGGCCTGGTTGGTCGCTTATTTGGTGGTCGCTTTTCTGATGGTCACTTATTTGATCGCTTATTTGATAGTCACTTATTTGTTTGCTTATTTGATGGTCGCTTATTTGGCCGCTTTTTGAGGTAGGTGGCATGTAAGCAGGTAGGTTGGTATGCGGGTAGATGGTAAGTAGGTGGTGGGTCGATAAGCAGAGAAATTGAAAAACTCCCTAGCTCTCGGATACCCTAATACTGTCGGCGTCACAAGAGAAAAACAGTTGACCAAGGGAGATCGACAGGAAAGATGACAGAGAAGAGTCCGACACAAGCTAGTTGGAGGAATCTGGGGAATTGTAGGATGAATAGGGGTAGTATAGGAGATACTTGGGGGGGGGGGGGAGAGATTTGGAGAAAACCTGGAGAGAATTTAGGGATTTTCGGGTAAATCTGGGGAATTTGGTGGAAAAGGTGGGGAATTTTGTGGATTCATGGGAGAATTCGGGTGAAGCTGGAGGGAATTTAAGAAATTTGGGGTAGGGAATTTGGGGAGAATCTTGATTGAATTTGAGGGAAATCTGGGTAATATTTGGGAATTTGGTGGGAAATCTGGGGAATTTGGGAGAAATCTGGGGAATTAGCATGGTTAACCCCAATACCGTCCTGGCCGCAAGAGAACAAGAGTTCACCAAAGGAGGTTGAAAGGAAAGATAAAAGAGAGGAGAAGGTACAAGTGGAAGCAATGCCGTATTCAGCTGGGGTCCTGTGGTCGCCAACTAGTTGTGAACCCCTGGAGGGTACTATTATTATTATTATTATTATTATTTGGAGGTTGGGATAGGGGGTTAGGGGAGGGGCGTAGGGGTGGGGATGGGGAAGAGCCGCTATTGCGCATGCGTACTAAGGAAATCTATTTTTCCTCTAGGGGATGGATAGACGGGGTGACACCCTCTCGTTTGAGCCATCACACGACTCTCTCCGATCAATCGTTTGGTAGATATCGACTTTTGAAAAAATCTTTTGCAGATGATCTTGAAAAGTAGTTGAAATGTAGTATGACCCGTATTTTACCTATATGTACAACCCCTTTGGTAGGTGGTCGAAACAAGGTATTTGAGCGTATAGTATAACCCGTTTCTTACATATCTGAAGATGAAAGGTATTTAAAACGCAAAACACTATTTTTCCTGTGGTAGGGGTAGTTTTTATCCTAGACTTGTTCATTGAATATATGGGGTGGAGCCCTTTCTTTCAAGCCATCACACGACTTTTTATGATTCATCATTCGGGAGATACAGCCTACTTTCTGAAAAGTGGCTCCGGATTACCAATACCTTACTATTCTCCTCAAATGAAACAACTGCAGGTTACAGGGAACGGCCTCTCATAAAGTTATCGCAGTCACATGGATGTTTGGGATCACCACTCGCCGTATGCATATCCACCCCGAACATTATTCAATTATTTATTTTGTGATGATGTACAAGAAAGCACAGACACAGAGTGAAAGGAAGTACGATTAGCCTAGCAGACATGCTTAAAAAGCATATCTAAACCAATTTCTTTGGTGCTTAACCACAGACTTACTACGATAATTCTCTCGTTTTCCAGCGCATCCTGATCTTGGGAATCGTTTGTTCCTGGCTTGGTAAAGGCTCCCATACACAGGCACGATAGGCAGACTGGGATGGTTCGGGACAATAAAATATCTAATCACGTTCCGATTACTGTCACCGCGGAGGCTTGAGTTCGATTCGCGTCTCTGCCAATAAATTTAATTCGGGTCTGAGGGCTGGATAGGGGTACACTTAAGCTCATGAGGTAAACCTGACCATGGGTGGGTTCGAATTTCCCCTCAGTGATTCTGGAAGTGATTTTCTGTGTTTTCCCACTTCTACTGCAGACAAATGCCGGAATGGTTCCTAACTAATCCTCACCTGAATTTCAAATATACACAGTAATACAACCATCAGCCGGCCCCGTGGTGTTGGGGTAGCGCGTCTGCCTCTCACCCGGAGGCCCCGAGTTCGATTTCTGGCTCCGACAGGGATTTTACAAACTGACGTGAGGGCTGAAACGGGAAGCACTCAGCCTCTAGAGGACAATTGAGTAGCTGTCTGACAGTGAGGCAACACCCCGATAACGAAAACCAAATGGCTGGGCAGCAGTCGCTTGGTAGGCCTAGGCCCTTCATGGGCTGTAGTGCAGGGGGTTATTAATAATACAACCGTCACAACAACAGAGGTTGTCAAAAAATCCACACACACACACACCCAAGTACCCAGGGCTAAATTACTACGATGTACTAGCCCCTTAAAGGAAACAACAACAGCAACGTTACTTAATGAAACGCAAAACGTAAGAGTATTGGAATACTAAAACCGGTCAAAAGTCAAAATCGCCAAGTTATGTTAAAATATTTTCACACGTATTAATCTTAAAGGTCAATAACTGGCCCATCTATCCGCAGCCAAAACCTTCCCCTCCTTTCACGCCTAATGTTGCACAGTCAATAGGAACCCAGACACAGTCGGAAACGCATGTACTTGTTCGTGCGCTCTCGTGTGTGAAATGTGTTTCTCTCGTTATTCTAATTAAGTTTAGATGCAAACATCTATTGATTAAGGAATTGAAAGGTATGCACTGTACGTTATTTTACAGCGTAATTTAAGTGTTTTATTGTTTAAATTGCACGTTTATAGACAGCATTTCTGTGAGAATTTGTGTTACATCAAAATAAGGAGAGATCAATGTTTTTCTTTAAATGTCGGACCTTGACAAGCTATATTTATTTTACAGATATGAAATTTAGACTAATGCTAATTGTTTGACATATTAATAATGTCCGCTCTCATCCGCCATATGTTTCTTTATTCGTTCAAACTTAAATGTTAAATTAGTTAAACGATTGCAACATAGCATTTTCTTTCGTTTTTTCTCTTGTTGATTCTTTGTCGCAAGCACACCGGGGGCCGGTCATTCGTGGCCGATCAAAAGCGCGTGGGAATTCTTCTTAATGCCAGAGTAGAACACTGAGACCACTGAATATGCACATGCGCTGCCGAGAACATATTGTGCACTTCATTTGCATTGATCACAAAGGTATGATGGCTCACTGGGCGTGGAGACACCATTGCGAACGTAATATATACCCGTCAAGAAGGTACGGCCCACTTATACCTCTATATGAAAACGATAGCGACGAATCTATAGAGGAAGGCAAAGATGACGACGAAGAGGATGATGACCAAGAGTAAAGATATATTGCAATATTTTTCTTGTCAAACTTGTATATTTTGTAAGTAAACTTCTAATTAAGGTCAAATATTGTAATTCATTTGATCATATTGCGAAGCAAAAACATATAATAATTTCGTCCGGATTTTGAGTGCCTATACTCCTACATACGACAGAAGGATTGGGTGGTGTACAAGTGTGACTAGGAATGAACTATGTTCCGCAATGTATGAGCTAGTGGCTGGACAGTACTTTCTTCTCAATATTTTGAGACAGTGAGCACCATCTTTATGCCATACCAAGTACCCCAACACTATTCAATCGGATAGAATAGAAAGAGTAATCAAATAATAATAATAATAATAACAAAAAATAATAATACAATTATAATATAATTATAACGATACTAATATTTATTTTATCAAAATAATAATTACAATAATAAAACAAACATGCGCCTCGCCTTCCTTTTCCTATCTCCCTCCCCCTCCGAAGTGCTGAAACAGCTAGGTATTCATCGCTTATCAGGCATGCTGCAACTGCTTGCATCAATCATGTAGATAAGTTACATTTATGTGTGGACGGTCTAGTCGAATCAGCATATTTTGGGTCACACATAGAACAGGGATATCCAATTATTTTTACTGTAGATTAAAAGTAGCCTACTATTTCACAAAACTATAAAATTTCTGACTGTCGCAACTTTTAATGGAAACACTGTTATTTTGGTTCGTGAAACAGAATTTCAAATGAATAATGAATCTTGTGCTCGCGATCACTTTTTGGCTCGTATGGCCCGGAGCACCTAATCGCATTCAATGAGCACCGTGAAGCTCGCGAGCACCAGGTGAAGAGTGCAAGATACTATCTATTTTGTTCATAATAACGTCTTTTATGGCCAGATCTGGAATAAACGATAAGTATATGCATTTTCTATTCAGCCTTCAAACTGCTGTTCTTACAATATGAGCGCGCATACAGCATTGGAAATAACAACAATGGTAGATTCTACTTGCTCAGAATATGGTCTTACAAACTGATTATAACGTGCCAGTAAATTTACTGGCACGGGTCTCTCGCATTGAAGCAGCCGCAAATGCCAATCGACTGATCTATGATTCGATCTCGCAGCCGTGGGAACACTAGGCGACCGAATAGTAACGCAGCAGGTAAAAAAAGGCTGATATCACATTATATGACCTACCTCCACGTCTTCATACTTAAAGGAACCGAACATAAAATTAGAAATCTATTTCCGAGGTGAGTGCTAATTTTTTTCTTTACATTATGAAGTAACTTGTTGAAGCAACCCTACCTGAATTAGATTGCAGCAAGCTGGAAGTTGAAGTTTGTTCCATTTTCCCTTAAAAACTAGGATGTGCTGACGATGTAGCATACATACCTGAAATGAAAAAAAAAAACAGAGAATTGTAAGAACAGTAATTACCAATAAAATCAGTTAATATAAATCATTAAGAAATAGCAATACCTACATAACATAGCTCTTATAATAAACTTCCCCTAATTATATTATTTTATGCAGCCCAACTAACACCTATTGTCACGATGGCCGATATTTCCCTGCCTGCATGCCGTATGGAACTAACGCACTGCAAGCATATCCCGCAAACCATGCTAAACAGTATTACTTTTCCCTCGTATTAGTCTGTAGTCATATCGCGGGAAAAGGAATACGGTTCAGAGTCGTAGGCAGGATATGCTTGCTGTGCATTAGTACCATACGGCATGCAAGCAGAGAATTATCAACCTTCCTGATAACAACGCTAGTTTGCCTGCACAAAACAATATTATTAGGGGCAGCTGATTCACCTGGTATATTATACCCCCTTCGCAGTAACAATGGTTATAACAAAATAGTCATTCCTATACACGGAGCTGATAATTTCGATACCTCATGTTCCTAAATGGAGCAACAAAAACAACAGATGTTTAAACCAATGCCGCATAATATAAAAATGGGCTGTTAATAGAACAACTGCAGTGACAAGTAGGGTATAAGGGAGAGGCTACCAGCGGTAGCAACACCTACTACACCTAGTCATGTTCAAAATGAGCACTTGCCCTCGAAGGTTCATTCCTTTTCCACTCGTTTGATCGTTTGTTAATGTTTTGATTTGATTAATTTCGAATACATGCTCGTTTGGTTTAATGTAACAAAACATTCTTTGATTATCAAAATGAATATATTTTTTCTAAATATTCATACCATTTTCCATATGATATCAGAACTGTACGCAGAATGAATTGAATCGGCCGGAGCTGAAAAGTATTAGGTCAGTTTGCAATACTTTTCAGGAGAGAGATAAAATGTCATTGAGAGAACAGAACTTAATAAACACATCATATTAGTCATCTATGTTATGATGCGACTATTAACGTTATATTTGCGGTAGCTGAATATCAATTTTAATTTAATAAACATATTTTTGAAATCAATTTTGGAGACGTGACTTAATGCCTTTCAACGGAATACGGCACTGAAAGGCAGCAAGTAATTGACTTAATGCTTTTCTCCTCTGATCGCACTACATGTAGCAGTGGTTTATAGCTAAAACAGAAGGCTGACTTAATTCTTTCTCATGCCGTTCCAAGGGCCTTGGGTCATTACTTCAGAATACTAATTCTTAAAAAAAATGGCAATTTTTGACATAATGATTTTCAACACCAACTGATTCAATTTCAATGGTAGAAGTTAGATCGAATGGTCTACTTTACCATAGGATTATTTTCAAACTATTCTCAAAACAATAACGGTCGTGATGGAAGAGGTATTTCGTGGTTTCCCACTTCTACTCCAGGCAAATACCGGAATGTTTCCTAACTTGAGTGGGACCGCTTCGTTCCCAATCCTCACCTGAATTACAAATACACACACAAATTCAGCTAAATTATCACAAAAAATCCACACACACCAAGGTTCACGGGGCTGAATTACCTCAATGTCTAAGCCCCTCAAATATATCAACAACAACAACAACAGAAAAGAAAAATGAAATAAAATTTAATTATTTCAGGAATATTATTATACATGTATGTGCATTATAGCTAATTTCACCATATTTAATTTCCGAGATTCTACACAGTAATCTATCCAGGTGTGCCCTTTACCTTAGAAAACGCTGGAGGCAGGTTTCCTGATAGTGAGTTAATTCACCCATTTAGACAACCTTTCGAAATGTAGTCAACAGGAATAGGTCTAGTATTAAGAAATCGTAATGCCCATTTTCATAACTTCATAACTCAGGACAGGGAGGCATGGAAAGCTGCATCAAACGAGTCAGAAGACTGAAGACTCAAACAACAACAAAAACAACATAACTGTAAATTCAAGTCGTTCATAAGGACTCCAGATACGCTAATATTGCCTGCAGCCACTGACGTCCCATTGAGGGCGGGCCTGTCTTTAACCCTTGCTTCAGGTGAGGCTGTGAAACTTACGTAGTTAACCATGGTTACAAAACAGCATCCAAGTTAGCTCGGTTTGAGAACGCGGTAACATCGACTGGACTCGGCCAGGAACGGAGCATTTCGGTTTGCGATCGACCCACTCGTGCTCATCGGGTTGGCGCTCATCGAACTACTTTCATTTACTTAAGTTATCATTCTCCCTGCACCCCACAATCAAGTATATTTCTTTTGTGCAATGCAATAGAAGGAAAACATGATTATCTTCCGTTGTATAGGATATCAGCGGTAGAGAAATGACAGTTCCTTAATAATCCCATTAGTATTATACTAGCATGTCATCAATTAACAATAAGGTACACGTTATATTAGTTAGAGTTGCATACAAATATGCTTTGTACTTGTTATATAATTATGTTGATAGACATTCAGAAGAAAATACATTCAAGGTTTCTTCATTAAGCCATTTACTCAAGATACATTTCGGAGATTCAGCATATCATTTATTTATTTCTCAGATATATTTGCAGGACAAAGTTTCAGTCCTGTATGGATGGGTGGGAACAATGCAAACGTCGATGTTGCGATATTTGTCTATTTTTCAAATTTTTCAAAAATCATTTAAAATATTATTCTGGAGGTTTATCCGGGCCGATGTACAGTACCTGTATCTGTCTGTCTATGTGTGTTTCACCCCTATCATGTCCAAAACGTCTGCAATTAACAAAACCAAATTTAATGTGACTTATGCCAAGTCATCTCAACGCCATACTTCAAATGATATCATAGCTGTCAACAGCTGATAAAATAAAGTTGAAATTTGAAGAGTGCATGGAAACAATTCCAAACTTCCCACAGATATGGCCATTTTATTGCAGTTCATTTTGAGCAACCAATATATAACAGTGCTGCCAAAAAAATTCTACAAACGCTGATAGGTACAATGGTCAACTGTTTCTACCTACCACAATGTAAAATATATTTCAACCAAGTTCTGTTTGTGCAAACCATTATGACTCTAAGCATGCTTATTCTGGCCAATGTTAAATGGCATTATAAATGTCGCATTATTTACCCGATCACTATCAAATTCTACATGCGCAGTGCATGTTCTATTATACAGGGTGGTTATAATTTAACTTTTACTACTTGCGAGTGATGGTCGGACAATGAAACTATGTGAGAACCTTTGGCAGGACATGGGGAAGAGACATAACGAATAAACCATCGAAAGGAACACATGTTATTAATTTCCACATGAGCGGTTAACAGTTGTTAATGTCGTACCATGTTGACAGTCCAGGTCACAAATGATACTCAATGTGACGACTATATGCATCCACGACAGCCTGGAACCGCACTAGCGAATGCTACCTCCTTCCCGATGTTCACCTTCAAACGCCAACATATGTTAGTGTCCCGTTCATACACCCTGTACTTAAGGTAACCCCACAGCCAGACATCGAACGGGTTCAAATCTGGGGATCTTGGTGGCCACGCAGTGGGGAACGATCAGCCAGTGATGCGATTCCAGGCTGTCGTGGATGCAGATGGTCGTCACATTGAACATCGTTTGTAACCTGGACTGTCAACATGATACGGCATTAAGACCTGTTAACCACTCATGTGGAATTTAAAATGTTTTTCTTTCAATGGCTTATTTGTTACGTATCTCCCGCATGTCTTGCCAAAGGTTTCCATCCCGTTTCATTGTCCTATGATCACTCGTTTTTCTGAGGGGCTCCCGCAAGTAGCGCAATATTAATTATAACCACCCTGTATATATTATCATGAAAGTAACTAGGGCTGCCATCCATCAAAAATGACATCAAGACGCTTGAACCCTACGCTCAATATCTCACAATCGATGCATGGGACCAACTTCAAACTTAGGCCAAAATGATTTTGAAATTTGACAGTATCACTGTTACCAACATATTTCTAAGTACGCTTGTAGGTTCAGTGTTTAATTACAAGGATCAGCAATGAAACGTATTGCTCTATTAGGGCACAATATTTCAGGTATACTTCGAGCCAATCTTAAATGCCTATCTTACCAACTTAATTCCGTAAATAACGGCTTTACTTTAAGTAGGCAACTATGGTCATTCTTTGGTATTGAATCTAAAATTTGTTGTTGATTCCTTTAGAGGTTTCGTGACATCGTGGTCATGTAGCCTCGAGTACTTGTGTGTGTGTGTGTAGAATTCGTCTCATAACCTGTGTCACTGTCATGTGTATGTATTTGTAGTTGAGGGAGGATTTGGAAAGGAAACAGCCGTGTTCTTAACATAGGTACCATCTCGGCATTTTCCTGGTGTAGAAGTAGGAATCCATGGAAATCCACTTCCAGGATGGCTGAGGTAGGAATCAAATCCACTGTTTGTGACTTTTGCCTAATGAGGCTGAGTGTACCTCTTTCCAGCCCTCAGACCCGGAATTTAATTTCTCGGCAGAGACGAATATCAAACCCGGGCGTCCGCGGTGACAGCCAAGAATGGTAGCTACTACTAGTACGCAACGAGGCGAAATCTAAAACTCTGGGAAAAGTAGGTTCTTTTGTCTTGACAAAATAGCGTTCTTGTTGTCATAGCAAAAGAAATGAAAATGAAAATCACAGCCTGCTTCCAGTCTCCGACCGGGTCAGGAATGGAATGAATGAAGCCCCCATCTAGCGGCGAGGATATGGACTGTGCCGGCTGCCGAGGCCTGACGCACTCCTCTGGGGCAATGATTAAATGAATGACAGATGAAAGGAAATGATAGTGGAGAGTGTTGCTGGAATGAAATTTTGACAGGGAAAACCGGAGTACCCGGAGAAAAACCTGTCTGCCTCCGTTTTGTCCAGCACAGATCTCACATGGAGTGACCGGGATTTGAACCACGGACTCAGCGGTGAGAGGCCGGCGTGCTGCCGCCTAAGCCACGGAGGCTTGTTGTCATAGCAAAAGAATCTTCACAATTTTTAAACTGTAATGCCGATTAACAAAATCCTTCTTGTTGTTTATATTTAATTCGTTTGAAGGATTTGGGACATCCTGGTCATCAGCTCCATTTACTTGAGTGTGTGCTGATCTTTTCTGATAATATGAACTTATGTGATGACTGTAGTAGTGTGAGTAGCTGAATAAGGAACAGGGATAGGGTAGCCGCTTCGGGATGTGAAACAAGGTATTATCCCAGCATTTGCCTGGGGGGAGTGTGGAGAAACCAGAAGAAAAGCCACATTAATCTCTTCTGGTCTGAAGGGATATAGGGAATATTATACACGTGAGGAGCCTTCTTAGGTTGTCCATTAAACTACCTTCGTAATCCATCACAGCAAGTGTTTAACAGTAGGGTGCAGGTCCACAGCAAGTCAGTGAATTTGTAATTCTCAACTTTTACAACGCAATGTAGGTAGGTGGCGGCATGGTAGGGAAGTCAGTCGTTATTAAATGCGACTACAAATAAACCACACGGCAGAGTTTAGTTTTCCAAACTACCCTGCAGTATAAACTCAGAGAGGTGAAAATCGAAACAACTGATAGCCTAGCTAGGTGAGCCAATTCCATCAAAGTGATGCAAATATCGATACCCTGTAATAAAGGACAACATACTGGCTTCTAAGTTCATTGTAGGGAAGAATATTTCCCCCTCCCTATCAGTTTTAACCTTTCAGTTGGTCAACACGAACTTTCCCAATGACTGGGCAGGGTACAATGTATATTCTCTACTTACTGTTAGTATAAAACCAAGTCCCCGTTTCTTGGATGTCACGGATAATCTCGAGAACCTCTGGATGGATTTTGATGCGGTTTTCACCATTCTGTAAAGGATATCTCGAGGATGATTTCTGTAGAAAATAATTTATTTACGATCAAAGGAAGCCGAGCAGTAACGATTTCAGTGAAAAGGTAAAAAAAACATGGCGCCCAAGTGCTTTGTAAGCTTACGCTGAGCAAACCGTTAAACCTATCTAAATACCATGAGTGTAAGAATTGTTCCGCATAAGATCTACAAAAAAGTCCCGGAGAGCATATCTCTATCTTCAATACTTCGCCCACTATGAGTGTTTTTACGTTTTCATTTCTTCCAACCATGTCCATTCAAATACTGAGGCGACAGTTTACGAGCTAGCCAAGGGCGATTCTATCACCCCTGTTACAGTCTAACTAGCGGGCGAAACTTTTACCCCAGATACAGCCAGCAGCAAACCGTCGAGTCGTGTTGAGCATAGGTGTTGAGTTAAGACTTCAGAGAAGGGTGGTTGTGTTTGAAGTTTCCCTGGAAGTGCAACTCGGCTTTTCTTCATTTCGCCTGTGAACTTTCCGTTCTGCAAAATACAGAGTCAAGTTAAGATTGGACGGAAGGGGCATTTGTGTTTCATGCACCTCGCCATTCCCTTGGAAGTGCAACTCGCCTTATCTTCATTTCTTGCACCTCGTCATTCTTAAATTACTGTACGTCTGACAAGAATTCGTTATAATGAATAGTCCAGTCAGTGATTTTAAGCCATCATACTGAGATGTAAAACGGATATAGGTCATAGTTCATTGACATGAAAAAAAAAGCGCTTATCACGTAACAATGAAACAGAGCAACAAATAATTTTTCTATTGTCACTAGAGAAGGAAAGACTTCGTCCTCGGCTCCTTCAAACAGTTGCTCAAGAAGAACACCGTCTGAACCACGATCAGAAACAAGCTTATGACACCATCATATCTAGCATCACTAAGAAGGAAGATAAGATTTTTTTCTCGATGCCCCTGGAGGCACAGGCAAAACGTTCTTGAATAATTTGTTGCTTGCCAAAGTGAGGCCTGGTGGTAATATTGCTCTTGCTGTCGCATCATCTGGAATTGCAGCCACTCTTTTGGAAGGGGGAAGAAGAGCACATGCAACATTTAAACTTCCTTTGAAAGTCAGCAGTAATGATGGAAGCGTATGTAATATTTCAAAACAAAGTAACACTGCCAGTTTAATCCAAAATTGTTCGTTAGTTGTATGGGATGAGGCTACAATGTCGCACAAAACTTCCGTTGAAGCTGTGGACAGGACCTTGCGTCATCTAAGGAATCGGAACACACCTATGGGTGGCTGCACAGTTTAGTTCGCCGTAGATTTTCGTCAAATCTCCCCAGTTGTTACCGGAGGAACGAGAGCCGACGAAGTGAATGCTTCATTGAAAAGATCTTACATCTGGCTGGATATAACAAAATTGGCACTCAAAGCTAACATGAGAGTACTCATCTTCAGAAGATAATATAGCCAGTTTGCTAATTTGTTACTTAGAGTCGGAAATGGGGTTTTACCGGTCATTGACAGGAAAATTACCCTCAGACACGATTTCTGTGTTTTAGTAAGCAGCATTCAAGAATTGATTGATAGCGTTTATCCTCAGATCCATGACCTATCTAACAAGTCTCATTCATGGTTTAAATAAAGAGCAATATTATCGCTGACAAACGAACAAGTTGTGAAAATTAATGACTTGGTGTTCTCCAAATTCACTGCCCAGTCTCAAGTATATTACTCAGTAGAAGCAGTAATCGATAGTGAAGAAGTTTGTCATTGCCCTACAGAATTCCTAACCTCTTTACTTCCTTCTGGCCTACCACCACACAAGCTTATTTTAAAAGTGGGAGTTTCTATTATATTGCTACGTAATGTACACCCACCAAAGTTATGCAATGGGACGCGATTGGTAGTGAAAACATTGAAAAACTGTTTCATTGAAGCAACTATCTTAACTAGCTGTGGTACAGGAGAAACGGTGTTAGTACCCAGAATCCCTATGGTTCCTTCAGATTTGCCTTTTCATTTCAAACGAGTACAATTCTCAGTAAGAGTCTGCATTGGCATGACTATAAACAAAGCACAGGGTCAGACACTTAGCGTGACTCGGGTTGATCTCAGTGGAGAATGTTTTTCTCATGGAGAGCTTTACGTGGCTCTATCGCGTGTTACATCAAACCGAAATCTTTTCGTGTTCACTGCTGGAGGGAAAACGACTTAGTCGTATACAAGGAAATCTTATAAGACATCGGTTAAAAGTAGCCTGTCACCTTGCATTCATAACTGTTCCCGGGCGATCACCATTATCATGTGACAATTTTTAGAATTACGCGTTTCGACCTTCAAGCAGTCATCATCAGATCCTGAAGTTTAAATTAATATACAATGTTATATAACTACACAAACATTGTAGTGCGTTATATTGGTGTTCATATTTCGAATCGCAGCTTGAATCTCGTTATATCAGGTTAGTTTGTATTATCTTTCTAATTGCATTTCTTTCCAGGAGAGTTTTCTACTTATTATTTATATCGAAATTTGATGTATTTCGGTCGGTCAACTCGATTGTATCCAATTGTGAAAAATATGTACATGAGATTCATAAATAGATAATTACCGGTATATTAATCATATATTATATACTTTGTACCCCGTCCAGCCTTTTGGCAAGTTCGTGTTGACCGACTGAAGAGTTAAAATTGACACATTGTGTAGGCAACACTGAAGAAATTGCTTCAAAATTTTTCATTTCCCTCCCTGTAAAAAGGGGATCAACACACTGTAACTAGAATAAAGGTTAAGAATGTATGTGTTATTCATCGAATAAAACTTTCTTATAATTTGATATCATCAATTGGCTGTCAGAATCTGTCCTTTCGCGGTGAAAATTATGCTTTTCAAGCAGCTCATTTTTTTCGTCTGCGGATAATGTGTAACCCTTTATAAGACAGAACACTTTTATCAAAAAATAATTATTTTACGCAATATGGTGTGCTAATCAGCATTTCAAATACGAAGGCGGAAATGTAATCCCAAGTAGCAGGAACAAAATTGGAGCAGGTGGATCTTTTAAAGGGAGTCAGCTTCGGAGCGGGGATCAAAATATGCCCTTATTTGTCTTTTTGGTTAAAAATATCTGTCAAAGTTTTTTGACGTAATTTGTAATTTTAAATGCATATTTGAAGTAATACTTATTATATCACTTTAATATAAGAGAACTGCACACTTTTATCCAAAAATTATAGTCTACTGTATTTCAAAAACTGATCAGTTCAGAAACCTGGGATTTCTTTTATTTTGTAGAGCAAACTCAATTTCATATGTTGGTATCACAGTCATAACAAAAATGGCGCCCTTAGATGCATAAAGGAAGAGTATTATGCTTTTTGTTAGAGGTATAATTGCTTGCAATTATTGTAAGTTTATTTCTATGTCTAACTTACCGACAGTAGTGGCTGCGCTCGCTAAAGCGCTGCGTTAGGTCATGGGGCCAAGCTCTCTGCTGACTCGGTAGACGCGTGGGTTCGAGCCCCACCGTCGGCTGTCCTTGAAATGGTTTTCCGTGGTTTCCCCATTTTCAACTCCAGGCAAATGCTGGGACGGTACCTTCTGACAGGCCACGGCCGCTTCCTTCCACATCCTTGCCCAGTTTCATTCACCATCATTCATTTCATCTCTCATTAACCCCTCTCATGAGGTTGGTGGCAGGAAGGGCATCCGGCCGTACAAATCATCCGCCACAAAGACTTCCATCGCATCTCATCCCCGACCCCGTTGGAAGACGGGAATAATAAGGGGTAGACATACATACATTTCCAATTTCTGAGGGATTTAATTTTTCGGCACATTTGACCCATTTTATCAGACGTAATTGAGATAGAGACTTAACATTTTCACCATATTTTTATCGCGCTGTGTCTATTGTTTGGTACTTAAGTTATTCAGCTAAGTGTAAAACATTATTTAAAATTTCATTTAAGTGCAAAATATGTTCCCCAAAAATTAACTTAAATTTAAAACAAAATATAGTTGTGTAACTATCAGCTGTAGATTAACTATTCTAGTAGGGTAAATAGAATTGGGTGCATGCTAATATCTGTGAAAATTTCATTGTTATGTGTCTATTAGTTGCAGAGATAATGGGGTACCATTTTTCATGTTTTAACATAGACTGTATAGGGCTGACTGACTCCCCTTAAAGGATAGTAGTGTAGGGAAAAAGACTGAATTAAGGTGCAGAAAAGGCAATGCAGTGAGTACTCAGTAGCAATCTACTGTTTTAGTACAACAGTAAGTGACAAAAAGTGTATAAACTTCCTGGCTGACTTAATTGTCATGCGGGATCGACGCAACACAGTTTAGGCCGGGGTTATCGTCTTGTTTATTTGTCCAAACACAGTTTTAAAACTAACTGTCGATATTTATGATATCAGAGTGCATATTCGTCACTCTTCCTCTTGAATGCTGATGTAATAATTATTACGATAAGTTACTTGGAGGTGCTCCATGGGTATATACCACCGGCTCAGAATAACTGTAATGCGAGCTTGACGTGATACTGCTCTGGCAGGGGCTATGGTTTTGTTTGTTCCTTTAAACGCATTTTATAAAAAGTAAAAAATCTGTTGAAGTTTCAAGAAACGTAAGATTTTTCTTGTAACATACTATTACGACGATTTGGAAGATTTTGATATGGTCTGCAATTTCTAACCCCCTCAGGTTTAGGAGCTTGAGGTTTTATGAAACATACACCTTAGCGTTTGATGTATATATACTAGTAACCCGCCCCGGCTTCATCCGGGAACAGTTATGAATGCTTTGTTGTTGTTGCTTATTTTAGGGGCTGCGACATCGTGGCCATATAGCCCCGAAGTTATGAATGCATCACGTGCTAGCTCGTAACTTGACGCCTCCGTAATTGAATGGAGATTGTTGGAAGAAATGAAAACGTAAAATCACTTATGGTGGGCGATATATTGAAGATCGAGATATGCTCTAGGGGACTTTCTTTTAGAACTTTTCATGCTGAACTATTCTTACACTCATAGTATATTGATATTTTAACAGTTTGCCGAGCGTAAGCATAAAAAGTGCAGTTATTTCCAGTTATTTTTTCGACTTTTTCACTGAAATCGTTACTGCTTGGCTTCCTTTGATCATACATAAATTATTTACAACAGAAACATTCCTCGAGATATCCTTTACAGAATGGTGTAAACTGCATCAAAATCCATTCAGTGGTTCTCGAGATTACACGTGACATCCCAGAATCGGGGACTTAAGTTTTATACTAAGTAGATACAGTATATTATATGATTATGCAAGGAAGAAGCTAGCGTAGCGACGGAACAATCGCTACGTCACTCAGTATTTAGACCGACCTTTCTGTATGGAAGTGAGAGATGTATTGATCGATGATATATGATACATACGCTAGAGGTAAGTGATATTAGGGTCGGAGGAACGATTGCAGGGTCAAATAGGTGGGAACAATGGCAGGAAGGTACTTGGAATGAACAATTAAAGCCTAAGTTAGAAATAAACACGCTATAATTCAGCAATTCTTAGTGCCTACTCAGATGGTGGTATCATATGATGAGAATTAGGAAGGAGAGCTTACCTATGAGATTAATGAATCCGGCTGTACATGGTAAGAATAGGAGAACTAGACATGAGAGGCGTTGGCGATATTTAGTGTTCAATGTGAGATTTGTAGAGGCAGAGGTGGCAGCAGTACTAACTGCTAATAGAGCATCATGGAGGCGACTTGTTCGCCATTAGAGGTTTCCAGACCTGATTGGACGCTGAAGGGCAAAACAGGCTCATGTAGGCCTATATGTACTGCAACCGTTCAATACCCTCCATTGAGTTTACAAATAGCCTAATGATTTCAAATGGAAAACAAAAGACATGTTAGATATAGCCTAGCCTATCGTCATTTTAAGGGAATTATCCCAGACCTCACGAGTGAAGGTGAGAGTGCTTTGGTGCCACGGTCGGGAGTAGATAATACGGGGCACCCCGAGCAAGCAAGGAAGATGAAAGGGCCTCCGTCTTTTGCGTTAGAGATGATATTGATGATATTGAGGTGATTTTGAACCACGCCCCCATTGCCAAAATTATTCCATATGTAACCGATCAAAATTGTTGCAAAGGCGAAATTCCGTCAAAAATTATCATAACAAGAATGCTCTTAAAAACTAATTAGTAAATAAATTACCTCGTAACCTTTTGGGGTGAAGCATTCGTCAGGAAATTGAACACCAATCAGAAACAGTAGAATGAGAATTCCCCAGTCTGTGTGATGGAGAAGAAGGATGCAAATAAGATTATTGTAAAACCGATGATCAAATTTCAAGAACAAGCAAATGAATGTAATCCGATGATTTTTCTATAAGGAAATACGAGCTGGAGGAATGAAACTGAGTGCATGTCAAAAGTCGGAGAGATTCTTCATCAACTAGCGACTATGTTCGCAGAACACAATAAAAGGGGCAAGATCAAGTGTCTTGTATCACGATTTGATCAGAGCGCTTCCCGTTCCAGCCTACGTCAGTCAAGGGACTGAAACTCGCAAAGACAGTGCAGTGTGGTCCACGGTATGAATGAATACACAGTATTAAGACAAATAATTGTAAGGTGGACTAATGAGAGTATAGTCTGATAGAAAAGAACGATAACGTCCAATATTCTAAGTGACGCGAGTGCGCAAATCAGTACGGGAATTCACGAAGGCCCACATGCCTCGATAATTAACTGATTTATTGCCGGGAGCTCAAAGAACTGTATGTATTGCAAGGACAATAAAAAATACAGTATAGTAATCAACTGCATCACAAGACACCATTATGTAGAATGGCATTGCATAAAATTTTATAGAACGTACATAAGACATAAAAACAAGTAGTGTTCTTTATGACGAGCAGCTTACGAGGAATGTGGATCACATAGATGGAGCATCAGGTCAGCCTACTGGACGAAAGAAGCTGAATAGGAATGAAGATCGAGGAGATGACAGTCTAAACTGGAAATGGAGTGAAATCCAAATACTGACACACAACTCACAAAAACAGTACATTAGTATTGATATTTTCTTAATGTATGTAAGGTCTTTAATGGAAGGAATGATAGAAAATGTATTAAGTAGAAATAAAATAGATTATTATGATAACATGTGGTTGCAGCGTAAAAGAGGAACCCGGACGCGTTATCAAACAAATTCTTTCTATGTCAGAAGGGGTTAATGATTAAATAAGGAAAGTCATTAAATTATAACAAGTCTAAATGTGTAGTATGGTGTTTCAAGTATAGAAACTCAGAATATTGAAATATGGTTAATATTTGTGAAAGAGCGAATTATAATTGGAGGAACGATTCGACAATAGTAACATACAGTTTGTGGGTATATTGGCTGTAGAATTAAAAGTTGAGGTAAGAGTGGCAAATGTACTCGTAGTTTGTGAAAATATCTTATGGAGTGATGACCACGTAATGCAGTATGTCCGTTAAAGTTAAATTTATGTATAATAAGCTAGGTCATGTTCTTCGACGAATTCTAAGTGACCTCCATGGTTCGATGACAACAGATAAATAATTACACATGCCTCAAATATGACACAGTGCTGAAATCGAACACAAGAATGTGTTTACAGCCAATCATATATATTATTTCAGTAGTATAGATCCCTCCTGCAGCGCTCACAAGCGACTGATCGTGACAAATGAGCATTCAAATGAAAGAGAATAGACATTAGCAGTGACGAATTGCACTCTAATTTCATAAATATCTATAATTTCTTTAAAAGATGACTTTCAAAAATTTTTCGAAGTGTGCGATTTGCAGACACTGTGGCTGTAGGAAAACACGCTCCATAATTGATGTCCACTTCACATTTTGACCGCTGTGCTGCCTGTTTCATGCCATTTTAACATTCTGAAGTATTTTCTTTATCATTTTGCACGGATTTGAGAAACAGTAAATCAAAAGAATGAGTACTCAAATCGTATAATTTCATAAATATCGAAAAACTGCTGAGTGTTATGATTATCCAATTTTCAGTGATTGCCTTCTTAAGTTAGGGAACGTAGAACTTGGAATTCTAACTGAAATGTAAATACTGTTCTATAATCATTTGGTTGAAATGAAAACATAACAACCTCATATTATAAACCTATTGGGGAAAATGTGGTTTATGAACATTCGAGATTTCTCGCACGGGTCCGCTAGTAATATATTAATTAGGTAATATTTAGACGATTTTGGAATAAGGATAACGATACGGATAACAACGATATTAGTTTCAGTGTTATGAAACTATGTTGAATGGACAATTGTTGTAGTTACGTGAATTAATAGAATATGATTATAATAATTTCAGTTATGAGTTAGATCATTGATCTATATAAGTTAGAATGCTTATAGTGGTTTGTATGCAAATCATTATTCTACAACTGGTTAAAATCCCTGAGAAATCCTCCTGTCACACAAGTTCATGTGCATCCAACTAACTCGTTTTGGTTTCTTTGTTTCTTTGATGCCCTGCCACGAGTACACGTTGATATATAATGGGAGCGGCACACAAGCTTCTCCCAGAGGATTCTCAGCTAGCACAGCGGTGTTTATCTTGTTATATCTGTTAGGTTTCTGCACCATTGTTTAGAACTATCTACGTGGGTTGAAAAATAAAATATGAACATTTTCCCCGATTGAAGTACATCTTCGCATTTAATGAAATTTGAGTGAAGGTATATGGTAGGAAGAAGCAACTATCCGACTCGATTTACTATTTCTTTAGAGCAGTGTATCCTCTTGAACCTGATTTCCAATTGTAATAGTGTCAGCAAAAAATCTGATCCCTACGAAGTTTGAGTCATTACTAAAGAGTCTACTTAATGAACTCCCGTGCTAATAATTTCATCCATGGTATTTATCCAAAATATTCTAAGATTGACAAGCATTTTGAGATCTGAGAATTGCAAGACTTACTAAAATACAAAATATGTTATTTGAGAATGTTTCAGGGTTAACCAACAATGGTCTCTGAATGACAGGGGAATGACTTCCAAAAAATTTCAAAATTTGATGTCATTATCACTTAACGAGATAATTGTGTGGTCTCCAAATAACGTAAGTAGCATCATTATAAGTTATGCACATGTGGTACGCTTGAAGGATCTCATTATCAATATTTCAAAATTATTTTACTTAATTTCTAAATGTTAAAGGGATTTCAATAGCAGTCAACTTGCATGTTTGTTATTTATTTGTTCTTTGAACATCATATTTTTAAATCTATTGTTGTCAATTCCGTCTTCAAAAGACGTGACTGGCTGCGTGGTGTAGCGGTATCGTTCTCGCCTGCTGTATCCAAGGTTGTAGGATTGAATCTAGGCGCAGTCAGTTGGCATTTGAGGGTGCGAAAACACGAAGGAACCGTGTAATTAGATAAATTAGCACGTTTAAGGTTACCTTTTGGGGCAAAATTCTTACACCCCGGCGTCTCCAAAAGCCGCGGCAGTTAAAAGGGACGTAAAGCCAGTAACATTATTATTATCAACAGACGTGTAAAATTAGCAATTGGAAATGTGTGAATAATATTGGAAGGCCCTAAATTAATAATTAATTATATTTCCCATAGCAGTGAACTAATAAATGTGCCCCCACTGTATAAACTGTTTAGATACTGGGATAGTGTAGAGGTAACATGCACTGGGTTACTCTGTTATGGTCTATCCCTTAAAGAATACATTCCCCTTACGTTAATTACACTTCGTCACGCTACTTCAGTGTAACCCCTCTGTCATTATCTCTATTTCATTTTAATAAAACTACAAATGGTTTTTAACGGAACAAGAAGCTAGAATTCATTTCTCCCTTAATTAGTACGGCTATTTATTGAAGCAACAGTTTCATGACATCCACCATAGCGCAAGTACTTCTTTCAGAACTATGTTTAGTTTTCTCCCGGCGGTAAAATTACAGTACAGTAGATCAATTATTTTGAAAGGTTATTGAAGTATAAAACGACTTCCTTCTTCTTTGCCTCGCGGAACAGAAGGTACAATGTTTGCGTTATGCGGGTATTGTGAACTAGCAATACGCGCAAAACGCTGATGAATTCGTGAGAGTTCAAAGTACATCATACTACCGTAGACCAAATCAGTAGGATCTATTTGTCAGTTCATTATCCGGAGGTCCGAGTTCGATTTCCGGCTCTGTTAAGAAATGTTAAATCTGGTCTGAGGGCTGGAACGGGGTACGCTCAGCCTCGTAGGGCAATACTGGGAAGAGGAGGGTTCGATCGAACCCGGACCTCTGGGGCGAAAGCCAAACATGCTGGCCACTATAACACGAGGTGGTCCCAATACAAAGAGTAACTCAAGATAAGGAATTATAATAGGCTACCTGATGCATGCAAGAGTCAAAATTATGACTTGCGCCTTTGGCCGCTGTTGTGCTAATGAGGGAGCTGCGTTTAATTCCCATAGCAATGTTGCTTCTGTGACGCGTGCCTGCGCCAACATAACCATATTAATACTGTCGCTCCCGCTCTCGGCTTGTTTCCAAGAACTGGATTTTTCCGACAATATTGAAGACAAAGCTGGCTTTCAGCTGTTAGATCGTGTGCTATACAAGGAGTACACATGAACCGTAGAGAATTAGAATATCTTGCCCACGTGTGACTCCCTTAGGGCCATGATAAAACCATTGTTGTTGATGCTGTTAATTGATATTAGGGGCTTGAGATATCTTTGATTATCTGCCCCGAGTACTTGGGTGTGTATTGAATTTGTGTTATAACCTGGATATCTATTGTGACTGTAGTAGTGTGTTTCACAGCAATTATTAATGTCGCTGATTGGATCGGTGCCCCGCGACTTGACATGACGTACTGATCTGACCTCATCGCCACTGAGACTGGTGTTGGTGAGAGCTGGGAAGAGGCTGTCAGATTTAGCAGACGTTGCTTCGCTAGCACCCGTGGCCCTATATGCAGTAGTGAACTATATATATGTGGATTAACTAGCTTGCTTGTGACATGTATACGCACTTTTCGTGAGGCAGTAAGTCACCCCGTACGTGTCATGAAAGTCGTGTCGTAGCCTATTTGGGGAAAGATACAGATGTAAATTGTTCAATTGTCTTCTTCCATGGACTGACGAACGATAAATGACTTAAGACTTACCCTTAACCCCTTTAATCATTTCTTTGCATAAATACCTAGTGATTTTCAGCCTAGTATTATTCCTGGGGTGCATTCAACTCAAATACCAATTTTCATGGCATTCATTCCAGTGGTTTTGACACAAATCTCTAACGAACAGACGGACCGACAGAAAGTAACAAATTGAACTGAGAATACATTTGGTCATTCGACACATCGATAGATTTCAGGATCGAATCCTGGCGTAGTCAGTTGGCATTTGAGGGTGCACAAATGTGAGGAAGCCATATCAGTAGATTTACCGACACGTTAATGATCCCCTTCGAGGCAAAATTCTGGTATCCCAGCGTCTCTAAAATCCACAGTAGTAAAACCAATGAAAATCCACAGCCTGCTTCCATTCGACCGACCAGGTCAGGGAATGGAATGAATGAAGCCCCCATCTAGTGGCGAGGATATGATCTGTGCTGGCTGCCGAAGCCTGTCACACTCCCCTGGGGCAATGATTAAATGAATGACAGATGAAGTGAAATGATAGTGGAGAGTGTTGCTGGAATGAAACTGTGACAGGGAAAACAGGAGTTCTCGGAGAAAAACCTGTCTGCCTCCACTTTGTCCAGCACAAATCTCACATGGAGTGACCGGGATTGGAATCACGGACCCAGCGGTGAGAGGCCGGCGTGCTGCCGCCTAAGCCACGGAGGCTCAGTAAAACTAATAACACTATTATTAGTATCATCATCAGCCGAACATTCATA
The DNA here is from genome assembly GCA_946902985.2 of Meconema thalassinum. Lineage (NCBI taxonomy): Eukaryota > Metazoa > Arthropoda > Insecta > Orthoptera > Tettigoniidae > Meconema > Meconema thalassinum. The sequence continues at coordinate 1,101,112,157 of OX336389.2, read as the reverse complement.
CTTTACAGCACTTTATAACCGCAGCCCGCTCAGTTACATTGCTAGAGTGTTACTGTACATGATTCATGTGTGGTTTGTTTGGAAGAGAAGCGCTTGCTTACTAAGCTGGCAATTGTAAGTTTATTTTTTCGATATTCCAGCTTCCCGGAACACATATTCATTTCTTTCCTTGTGCAGTGATATCACGGTTGATATCTATCGAGAAGGAAGATAGGTGTGAAGATGGTGTAAGGATGTGAAATGTATGCTCTCCGATCTCTCCGACACACTTTCACGCGCTGTTCTGGCAGGAGACTAGCACGTCATCCCATGTAATGGAGAAGACTTAAGGTTTTATGTCCCTATTCAGGTCGTATAAAATACGTGTGTTTGATTCGTAGCCTTTGTTCTCAGGCGCCTACGCGGTCTTTTCGGAATACAATTTGTGACTTTCCAATACTCCTACTGTCCATTAGGAAGCTTTCAACTGACTTCCATGCTCAGGCCAAGATTTACCCATCTTAAAGGGTGTAGTCTATTGTAGTATGTTTAGCATGCAATACAGAATCAGTTTTCTTGGACCGGAAGGACGTAGAACATTTTAGGTTGTGTTGTCGTGGATGGATCTGGTAGACTCTGATGATTGTTCTTCAACTTAATGTGGATTATTGTAGTTTTCATGACTATATTATTTAGCGTGGCGTTCTATGGAAGTGAAACTTGGACTATTGGTGCAGCAGAAAAGAGGAGAATAGAAGCATTTGAAATGTGGTGTTACAGGAGAATGATGAAGATCAGATGGGTAGATAGGGTTACAAACATAGAGGTATTAAGACTAGTGGGAGAGGAGAGATGTTTCTGGCGACTGCTAATGAAGAGAAGAGATAGGTTGGTAGGACACATACTAAGACACCCAGGAATAGCAAGCTTAGTTATGGAAGGAAGGATCGAGGACAAGAACTGTAGGGGTAGACCAAGGTTAGAATATGTTAAACAGATTGCCTCAGATGTAGGGTGTGGTAGTTATGTAGAGATGAAACGATTAGCTCAGGACAGGGAGGCATGGAGAGCTGCATCAAACCAGTCAAAAGACTGAAGACTCAAACAACAACATTATTTATTCATAAATGGCAAATAGTCTAAATAATAATTACAATATTGTGGGGTTTGAAGCCATTCTTCAGTGTTGCCTTAGTAAGCAAAAGTTTAGTGCTTTTCAGTCGGTCAACACGAATGTACCCAAAAGAGCTGGGTTATGCCCTAATCCTGAAATAAATTACATGAGATTAATAAATACACTAGGATGACCAGTTTTGATCGTCAAGCGATCAACATCAGATCCATTACACTTAGGCTATAAAATCTATGTTTGAAAATACAGGTGAAAATATTTACAATATGTACAATTATTTAGTTGCAGTGAGAGCCTCCGTGGCTTAGGCGGCAGCACGCCGGCCTCTCACCGCTGGATCCGTGGTTCAAATCCCGGTCTCTCCATGTGAGATCTGTGCTGGACAAAACGGAGGCAGACAGGTTTTTCTCCGGGTACTCCGGTTTTCTCTGTCAACATTTCATTCCAGCAACACTCTCCACTATCATTTCATTTCATCTGTCATTCATTTAATCATTGCCCCAGAGGAGTGCGTCAGGCCTCGGCAGCCGGCACAGTTCATATCCTCGCCGCTCGATGGGGGCTTCATTCATTCCATTCCTGACCCGGTCGGAGACTGGAAGCAGGCTGTGGATTTTCATTTTCATTTAGTTGCAGTATTGGTAATGCAATTGTCGGTGTATGCTAATTGTAGTATATATGATGTTAGGTGGAATGCTAAAATGGTGATATAAATCCGGAGTTTGTCTATTTGGAGCGACTATATGGTTGTAAAAATTCAACTATAGTTATACTGTAATATTACAGGCTACTACTTATCTGGTTGTCTTCCTCGCTGGGGCTACGAGCAGTTTCGTGTTCACTCTTAATCCAGGTGTGGTCGACTGAATGGGATGTTATCTCAACGAACGATTGGGTACACTATGTGCTGTGTGAAGTCAGTGCAATGTGTTTTTGTGTGATGTTGCCAAATCTAGATAAGATGTATGTTATTGAATGAGGTAGGTCTACAACTATTAAAGACCGTGGAACAGTCCTCGCCACGCGTGGACCAATAGCCATTTGTATTATAATACAAATTATACTCCAATTAAATCATATACCAGAATGTTTGCTATAGGCTGTATAACTTTAAAATATAATAAATTAAATTTAATATTCTTATTAAAACTTTAATGTTTTTCAGTCGGTCAACACGATTGTACCCAGTTGTAATGGGTGGTTCCCTAATCCTGAAAAAAAAAACACGTGAGATTAATTACTGTAGTACACTTGGAAGACTAGTTCTGGTCGACAAACGATCATCATCAGATCCTTTACATTTACGCTGTTAAATCGATGTTTATACAGTATGTATGGGGTATAATATTTACACTTAATTAGTTGCATTGGTGATATAACTAGCACAACCAGTCAAGTTATGTGATTTTGTTTGTTGAGAAACTGATAGTGGTGATTAACCTTCAAGTTTGTTTGCTTAGTGTGATTATGTGATTGTTATTAAATGCTCAGGTTATTGTAGATTGTGCACTTAGGTGTTTGAGCTAGTCGTTTCCGTGCATCTGTCGTCTCCTGGTGCCTGCACTGAAATGGAAGGTATTTCCTGTCTCGTTATCTCTTGACCCTCTTGGCCTCCCCTCCTCTTCGCATTCCTAACTGCCTGTGTTTGTCGAGCAATATGTTTCTTATTCAATAAATCAGAATAGCTAGTAATTAACTGAGTTATGGCCTGGAGGAGACACAAAGAATATTCTCGCAGGATTGCGTTTAAGCCAAGGAGTTTCCTGAATTCCTGAGTGGTGAAATATTTCACAAGATATCACTAAAATTCACTCTGAAACATATACTTGGGTAATCTGACATTATTTTGAAGTATTTAAAAGAAAAACTTGACAGTTACTGTTATTTTAAGTTTTTTTTTGTCGTGTAGCCTCTTGAGAGGCCGAGTGCAGGTCTTTCTAGTCGACGCCCGTGGGCGACCTGCGCGTCGGGATGAGAGATGGAATGGATGAAGATGAATGAATGAAACTGGGCAAGGATGTGGAAGGAAGCGGCCGTGGCCTGTCAGAAGGTACAGTCCCAGCATTTGCCTGGTGTTGAAAATGGGAAACCACGGAAAACCATTTCAAGGACAGCCGACGGTGGGACTCGAACCCACGCGTCTACCGAGTCAGCAGAGAGCTTGGCTCCTTGACCTAACGCAGCGCTTTAGCCCAGTAGCCACTACTGTCGGTATTTTAAGGGGTGAGATATCTATGACATATGAACCTCAAAGGTATGATTCTACCTAGGTAGATGTCCCAGTGCAATAAGGATACAAGTTCGAAGTTTTGAGAGGAGGGGAAATGATAGTCCTTCCTAAATAATAAAATCATCCAGGCCTCTGTTGTTCAAACATAGAAATCTTCATCAATTAAAATTCTCCCTTAAATGTGTCCTCAGTTATCTCCTCGAGTAGACATGATTGTCAATGTGTTGGAAACCTGGGTCTATAAACTGCACCAAAATAAGATGTCATGTAATTTCTTCCGCACTTGAGAAGTTCTTTTTTGACTAATATTGTCAAGTGAATACTGCACCGGGAAAGGTATCATGCTGGTAATTTGTTAAGGTTCCAAAAAACAAGTGAGAGATGCAAGATGTCCCAATACAATATGGTTGCAAGTTAAGTTGTTGGCTAGTGGATAAAACTAAGCAGACACTTGCGCCACTAATAGAAAGTTCAAGAAATATGTACAGGAAAATCCAATCCATTGAAGTCCTCGCATTTCATCACACAAGCTATTCAAAATCTCTGACATGGAGGCCATACTAACCTAACTAGATTCATTCAACACTCAGATCATTCTACAATCATATTTACATAATAATATTAACATGGGTAATCCCTGAACCGAAGTATAAACGTAAGCGACGAGTGAGATTAAAGCACATGTGTCTTATTTACTGAAAATAAGAATCGTTCATTCGGTTATGCAGTTCATGTAGGCTAATTCATATTGTTGTAAATCTTAGACGGTCCAAAAATCATCGTCTAAAGGTCACGTAGGTCGTGAGTGGAAACATGTTGCACTATCTACCGTTAGATAAGAGGTACCTAACCGACCTCCGTAGCCTTGTTTGATGTTTCTCATTCGAGGATTCGCAAGCCAAATATCTGATATTTAAATCTAGGATACGTTCATATTCTTCAGCCATTCCATGTATGAGATTCCCACAGAATGTACAAAATTTGTTCCTATCAACTACCAAGATACCAACTTACTTATGGACTACGTTCGATTCCCAGCTAATGTATGCGGGATTTTTGAGGTGAAACGCCACGTTAGATGGCTCAGATTTAACGTTAAAGGAGGTCTCGCGACTGAATAATGCGAGACTGTCGGTCAAGTAAATCTACAAGCTTTATTTATTTATTTATTTATTTATCAATTTATTCACTGATTTTTAACTCATTTATTAACTCTTTTACTTATTTATATAATGTCTTTGGTAGTGGCGAAGTTAGGGCTTACAGTGTTAACATTTTAATGAAATGCATTAAACACAAGTGTTGATGATTGATTATTTTTGTTAATGAAGAGCAAATTAATTATTTTAATACTAATACTCGTATTAATGATTAAGTCACATGACTTATAATAATAATATTAATAATAGTAATAATAATAATAATAATAATAATACCGAATGAGTTAGCCGTGGTCGTTAGGGCATGACTGCTGGCTGTCGCTCACATCCGGGAGGCGAGGAGGTTCGAATCCCCCCGTCGGCAACCTTGAAGATGGTCTTCTGTGGTTTTCCATCTTCCTTCTAGGCAAATGCCCGGGTTGGACCCTAACTATAGGCCACAGCCGCTACCTTCCAACTCCTTGTCCTTACACTCAAAACTTTCCTCCCCAGACAACACTCCATACGCGACGGTACGTGTAGCTCACCCATTGGGTGTCCGCCTTGAAGCAGCTATAAAACTGGCGAGCCGAACATGTCCTCGGACACTCCCGGCACTAAAAGCCATACGCTAAAAATAATAATAATAATAATAATAATAATAATAATAATAATAATAATAATGACAATTATTAATATTATATTTCTTTTCTTTCTTTCTTTCTTTCCTTTTTTCTTTCTTTCCCAGTCTAGGCACGGAATAATTACGAGTACGCACAGTATTAAACGTCAACATGACCGACCGTATTGCCTCTAGCCAGTAAATAGCAACGGTAACATTCGAAGGTGTAATGTGAAGACACGTGAATAACTGGAAGCACTACTCCGTGCTCTTGAGCAATTGATGAACATTACACGACTAGTCACTTCACATTACCGAAGTCACGTCGAGAAGAATGCCATTTTACTCCGTGTAAATAATACTGGAGACAATATTATCTAGACCAGGGTTGATAGTTTTCACACGTCTGTGCACCTAGTGCAATTGTGCGAGAGGAAATAGGTTGTTCTACTGTACTAGGCTAACATGAGCACGAACCAATTACGAGCGCGATAGATTCTTTGCCAGCTCTTCACTGGATTGTGTGTTGTGGTTTAATATTCTAGCTATCGATCACTGGTCATTTCACTCATCGGTGGGAGTGCATCAAAATTGTTTTCTTGATTTTAGAAATGTCATATCTTTATAAGGCACATATTCGATCAGTCGTCTGCAATAAAAGAAATCATCTCAGTGAGTGTGTCAAATATCCCAACAAAATATCTTCCTTTTGATACCATGTAAGAGGTTTCCTGGGGAGCAATATTTCGCTATCCCGTCGCGTCGTTCTGTTAGCAGGACTTCACATAAGCGAACAGTGTCTGGACAGGGATTTATGGAGAGTTATTTAGACGATCTTTGAAGTAACATGCAACATTTAAAATACCACCAGATGTATTCATTGACACCATAGAATCAACAAGTTGCTGGAGTTTTATGGTATTGAAATAATCATTAATGTTCCAATTCACAATTCGTTAAGGGACTTGGGAATGTCCAAAATCTTTAAACGTTTGTTTTTGCGCCAAATTAATGTACAGACTTTTAGTTTCCTAACGGTATATTGAATTTTCTGAACTCACATTTCTGAGTCTATTTTTCTCAGCATTTCCCACATTCGTGCGTCCTATTAGCAAACCTACATTTTTAGCCTACTTTTCACATTTTGCAAAAATGAGGAAAAAGTAGACTTATGAGATCGGGTAAATGTGTGTCTGTCTGTCTGTCCTTCTGTCTGGCTGGCTGGGTGTTCCCCCCCCCCCTATCAACTCCTAAACGGCTGCAGAAATCGAAACAAAATTTGGTAGGAGTAAAGATCTATACCTGAATATCTCAAAGCCATATTTGAAAATGATATCAGTGCTACCAACTGCTGAAAAATCGCAATTGAAATTTGAGCTCCATGTTGGATATCTTGGAAGGTATGAATGGGAGCTATTTCAAAATTGGCACACGTAGGCTATAGATAATTATATTGCAGTTTAATTTCCAGGAGGCCATACATGGCAGTGTTGCCAAAATGATTATAAGCCTGCTGATAAGTCCAAATTTTAAATGCATATAACTTCTACACTATCAATTGGATTTCATCCAAATTTCGTATGTGCTATGTGTACATAAACAGATATGACTGAGCGTATTCTTAAGAGCCACCATGGCTGCCAACTGTTAATAAATGCTCTCATTTTTTTGTCCAAATACCCATATATCAGAAAGTATGCAAGCCGACAGCTTTAAACTATGCACACGTATAGTACCTGACATTCTATATTAATTTGGAGTAATTTATATACGTCAGTGCTACCAATATGATTCTAAGCCTGCTGAGAAGTCCAACTTTAAATGCATGTAACTTCTATACTACCATTTGGATTTCAACCAAATTTCGTGTGTGCTATGTGTACCATAACAGATATGACTATGCCGATTCTTAAGAGTAACCAGGGCTGCCAACTGTTAATAAATATTGTCTCTATTTTTGTTACCCTAATATCAATATATCAGAAAGTATGCAAGCCAATAGCTCTAAATTTTGCACACGTATAGTACCTGGCATTCTAGATTAATTTGGAGTAACTAATTTACGTCAGTGTTGCCAAATTGATTCTAAGCCTGCTGATATGTCCAATTTTAAAATGCATGTAACTTCTATACTAACCAATGGATTTCATTCAAAATTGACACAACAATATATCATAATATTTCAGATTATTTCTGACCAATACATTGTTGCCAACATGATTTTACGTGTGCTGTTAGATCCAATGTTTAACTGCATGTAACGTCCATGCTATCGATTGGACTTCAACCAAATTTTGTATTCTGTACCTTAAGAGATGGAACTAAAATTATATTCGGTCACCAGTGCTGCCAACTGTAGTTCTCTATTAGGCTACATTATGCCAGGTATACAGTATTTCGAACCAATTAGAAATTTCGATATTGCCAACTTAATTTCGTCATTATTCTAGATGGGTCGATATAGATTAATCATTGGCATGAATCTTAAATTTTAAGAAAAGTAGGCTCTTAAGTTCGTCACGGAACTTCTTGTTTAAATTAATATTAGGCGATACATACAAAAACAACTTTTAAGGAAGAGTCTGCGTTAGACGCAAGGGAAAAAGAACATGAAACGACAGCAAAACAGATGCAAGTGCTTCAAATAGAAGAAGAGGAATCCTATGGTAATGGCATGTTCTAAATACCAGAAAAATCTTTGATACCATTCTCTCGTTATTTTTTTCTAGATATAAAATTTCCCTTTCATTTCGGAACTTTTTAACATACAAAGCTGAAATGTTTAGGCCTATATGTAATTCCTCCTTATACTGTATGTGGTATACAGGGCGATTCATCAGCACCTTCCAATATAGTTTACTGCAACCCAACTAACGCATGTTTACAGGAAGGTCGATATTTCTCTGCCTGCATCCCGTATAGTACTAATGCACTGCAAGCATAGCCCGCAAACGTTAATGAACACTGTTATTTTCCCCTCATATTAGTCTGTAGTTACATCGAGGGGAAAATAATAGGGTTCAGTATCGTTTGCAAAATATGCTTGCAGTGTATTAGTACCATACGCGACGCAAGCAGAGAATTATCGATCTTCCTGGCAACACGCGTTAGATGGGTTGCAAGAAACTATATTGGATGGGGCTACTGAATGACCTGGTATTTTAACACGTCCGTTTTTTAAATTAACTTCGTGTAATTTCGCCACAGGGAAATGTTCATAAAATGCTGTTACATTTAGGCAATTCGAAACAGATTCATTACAATTCAAAAGTACATTTATTTTTCATAACGTCTCTGTCGAAGTAATGAGAGAGTCTTGAAGAACATTCCTGAAATAAATCCTTTAGTTCTGGGTAACAGTTTCTGAGAAGAGGGTAAATGAAAGTTGGAATTTAGTGTGGACAATATGTGGGCATTCCGAAGTTCCTTATAAGTCATCTTCCTCTGTATATAAACATATGAATACAGTGTAATAGACCGCTACTGCATTCAACGCCTCGTTTGTTATATTTAAGGATGTCGAAACAATTCCCGGAGCAGTACTCTACTATGTTTAAATAAAAAATGTTTGATGTTTTAATGACAGACAGCCAAGAATCCTGGGATCAATTACAGTCTCTGCCAAGCAATACAGTTCTGAACTGAGGGCTTTAATGGCGTACACTCAGAATCGTGACGCAAGCTGAGAAAAGCTGGACTTAAACTCCCAAATCTATGATCTACGAAATGGATTTCTGTGGTTTTGCATTTAAATTAAAGTTAAATTCTATATTCAAGTCCAGGAATATCGCATTACCAACCTTAAACCTAATTATAACAACAAACACTAGTAATAATGAAAATGAAAATCCACAGCCTGCTTCCAGTCTCCGACCGGGTCAGGAATGGAATGAATGAAGCCCCCATCTTGCGGCGAGGATATGGACTGTGCCGGCTGCCGAGGCATGACGTACTCCTCTGGGGCAATGATTAAATGAATGACAGATGAAATGAAATGATAGTGGAGAGTGTTGCTGGAATGAAATTTTGACAGCGAATACCGGAGTACCCGGAGAAAACCCTGTCTGCCTTTGTTTTGTCCAGCACAGATCTCACATGGAGTGACCTGGATTTGAACCCCGGGCCCAGCGGTGAGAGGCAGGCGTGCTGCCGCCTAAGCCACGGAGGCTTCACTAGTAATAATAATAATAATAATAATAATAATGGTGGTGTTTGAAGCCATTTTCATTGCTGCCTTAGTAAGCGAATGTTTGATGCTATTCAGTTGGTCAACACGATTGTACCTAAATGAGATGGGTCATTCCCTAATCCAGAAAAAAATTAATATAATATTAATTTCATGTAAATTGTTTTCAGGATTAGGGAATAACCCATCTCATTCGGGTACAATCGTGTTGACCGATTGAAAAGCATTTAACTTCCGAATAATAGTAATGTTATACGATTTACGTTCCTTTTGATAACTATGGCGTTTAGATACGCTGGGGTGCCGGAAATGTGCCATGGAAGGCAGTGGTGACCGGTGACAATTTAACTGGTAGTGACAATAATAATAATAATAATAATAATAATAATAATAATAATAATAATAATAATAATAATAATAACAATAATAATAATAATTATTATTATTATTATTATTATTATAGTAATGATAATAATCATAATCGTTATAACATGTGTTTTGTATTTTATATAAAGCCTACTTACCTACCCGACATTAGCAATCCATTAAGGCCCATAGCGTCCAAGATGGCGTCTGCCAGGTTCAATGCCTACAGAGGAAGGGAGTTCATGTGGTTAGCACAACGCTTCCTCCAGCCGAATTTCTTGGTTCCCAGACAGGTGTTGCTACTCGCTGTAGCTCCCTAAAATTGTCATTGCGACACTGGGTCAACGCTTTTCCAGATCTCCCGGGCAGTGCTGGGAATCTAACCTGAGGAGGAGCTACAAAGCCTCCCGGAGACCAAGGCGGTGGCCATACAAAGTCTATCAAACCCATTTATTTAAATGTTTGTACTCGCTTATCGGTGATCAGGTGGTGGTTTTATGTCAACGGCTTCACAATTTTATTTATTTTAGACTGTTTCATTTTTTTTCAGAGGAAGAAAAGGAACACACGTGTTTCCAAACAGCTACTGTGTATCTGCCATGACCGTTAGTAAAAATACAGTAGTGAATTTAAGTCACTGCTTGAATGCTATTTGACATGGTTATCCATCTCATGGTGATCACGCGCAATGCTGCTTAACTGCTTAATTAAAAGCTTAAGGTGCAACATGGTAATTTAAGTGAAATTTGAATTGGAGAGACCTCTAATGAGTTATTTGATCTAGTAGATGATATTATAATACAGTGAGATTATTTTGCTAGAGCGGGGCCAATGGCCAGCTACCAGGTGCGCAGAGGCCTTCCGCCAGCCAACCGAACTCAGACCGCTGATTGCGCGCAGGTAGAAACATTAACTTCAACCTAACGTGGCGAGCTAACCAGGGTCACTAAACTTTCATCGATGAGGGTGTGAAGTGTCAGCACACAGATAAGAAGGTAACATAAACAACAGATTCCTGCAAGATTTAATTAAAGATGCACATATGTTTTTTAATTTTTGGTAATCTGGATGACCTCGCGTCACCAGTTAAAGCTTAGAACGTACCTATTCACAGAAGATGCTGAAAACGTTCTCCTTCAGCTGACAGACAGTGACTTTGGAAGTTACATCGTTACATTATGTAGCTAATCCTGTACCACCCTGCTTGTTTACTGTGAGGAATCGAAGCATGGACCTAAGCCCGTTTGATGTTTAATATTGGAGTAATTTAAAATACAAAGTGTACATATCAATTACCCGCACTCTAGTGGAGCTGGAGAACAATATACGGCAGCAAATATCCCTCATAACTGAAGGGAATTACAACTTGTAAACGCTAGTTTATTTACACGACACAACGCTTGTCTGTTAGCTGAAGGAGAACATTTTCAACATCTTCTGTAAAAAGTTAATTTCTATTATCACGATTTGCTGGTGAATTTACCATTAATTAATTAATGTACTCTGTTACGGTTGCTACCTGCGGGTAATCTGCAGCCCGAGTTCGGTTGGCTGGCAGAAGTCGTGCGCATGCGCCTGGTAGTTGGCCGCTGGCCTCGCTCAAGCAAAAGAATCCCCCTGTATAAGGAGAAAGACCTACTATAGATTTGGCGATGGTCGGCAACTTTCATTTCAATATAGTCTCACGTTAGTGTACAATGTATGCATAAAATTAGTCGTTTTTTTTAGTAATTTTGTGTAGGGAGCAATGATTGTGTTGTAGTGGTAGTCCAGGAATGCTGGGAATTGAGAGTGTAACTGTATAAATATTTAAATGAGTATTTGGCAATCCGGGCTGTGTATTTCGCCCCTGTAATGCAGCTCTGGTAACATGAAACCATGAAAACCATCCATGCCGTGTGTTATTGTGGTGAACGTAATTGTATGTATAACTGGATTGCATAACAGATATTGAGATATTCAGTTGAGGTATGCGAAAGAGATGTTTGTGGCATGATTAATGAAAATAACGGGTACACCAGTTCACACACAAGCCCAAATCGTGGGGCGTGATGGTGAAATGCCAAGCTGCTTGCCTCTCACCACGGCGGACCTGGTTTGATTCCCGATCAATGCATGTGAGATTTTAAAAGTGAAATGTCATGTCCTGTGGTTCGGATTCCACGTAAATTGGAGGTCCCGTGGCTCATGATCGCGAGATTAATGGTCACGTAAAACTACAAACTTCCTATTATAAGCCAAATCCATTGTTAATGACTGTCGGAAGTTGAAGGATCAGCACCGCAGAGATAAGCCTACGTTAGGTTGGGTGAAGTAGTGACGTAGATATGGAAATCATTGGCACAAGGCAGCTGTACATTCGCACTCGGCCATTCTGAAAGTCCATTGCTCAAAATAAATAACTAGGAAGATACCATCCCATTATTTGCATAGCGTTTCTATCAGGAACGATAGACCAACATTTTAAGATTGTTGAGTGATTTGATTTGATCTCAGTTATTTAGTGTACATGGAGAAGGGCCACCTTCGTTGTCAGATATTCCTGGTTTCATTTTCATAGTACCATTGTTTGTAGGTGTCATTCACGGCTGGCTATGAGCACCTAATATATATTTCATTCAGAAATGCCCTGACCCAGTCATTGTTTACAATATCAGTGTACGTTCGTGCTAATTCTCGATATTTTAGATTATATTACAGCGGGATGGGCGGTGGGAATCATGGGGACAGAACAACTCTAGAGTGAAGTAAAGATAGTCACCGACGTTTTAAAGCAATTACAATCTTTTTACGTTCCCAGAGACAAAGATGGAAAACAAGAATTATGATTTACTAATGCATCATCACAGTTCTATGCAAGCTTCGAGTGATGACAGATAATAAAACATATGTCTGTTTGATAACAACGAATGCATACGTATTATTTTATCTGTGCCACCTCATGCGGCTAGCTTTCTTGATTGACGCCCCAGGAATACGGGTTCGATTCCCGGCTCTCCGAGAAAATTGAATTCTGGTCTGAAGGCAGGAATGAGCTTCACTTAGCCTCATGATGCAGAACTAAGGAGACGTGGGTACGATTCCTACCTCAGCTATCCTGGAAATGAATTTCTGTGGTTTCCCACTTCACCCCCAGACAAATCTCCAGAATGGTACCTAACTTAAGGCCTAGCCACCTCCTTTCTAATTCTAGACCCAATTACAAATACACACACAAATACAGCCATCACTTTAACACGGGTTATCGGATAAATAAAACACACATGGGGCTAGATGATCAAGATGTCGCAACAACAATTCCCTTATCATTTCGCTGCTGGCATCCAAAATGCTACACTATATCACAAATTAATAACCAGGAACGTTTACTTTTTCTTTGAAACAACGAAAGCATTTGTGTTTGTATTGTATGTTATTAATGAAAGAATGTTAATAAATTACTTTATGATCACTATTTCCCCCTTATAACAATGATCATAAACGAATACATTTCATTTTTTCCAGGAGTTTTATGTACATATTATATAAAGGGCGCCAGGGAATGTTTTCCGCAGTGACTACGTGCTGCCGCCAGCTGTTAAGTTGGCACCACAGTGTTCTTGACAGGATAGCGGTACAGTAAAGGCCATACGTGTGGGTTGTGGGGTGTCGAAATCGTCAGTGTGTATTGCAGTAAGCGGGCGTTCAGATAGATTATTGGAAGAGTGCATCCGTATAGAGGTGGTAATGTTTACTACCGAAGATAGAACTTTTTTGGTGGAATATATTTTTCTCGAAAGCGGTTGGATTCTAGAAAATTTAAAAACTTAAAATTCAGCTGCGGGTTCCTAATTCAATGTGTCCAAACCGTGATACCGATCAGGATTTGATAAGTAATTTTCGTGTGACCGGCTCAGTTCACGATGTACCGGGAACAGGCCGGCCTACGCTTTTAACAGACGAAAAACTTGATTAAATGTCCGATATAATGCTGCGTAGTCCAAGAAAATCAACACGCAACTATATCTCAAGAAAGTCTTCGAGAATATGTTTAGACGTGTTGAAGTCTGTCTTCAACACTTCCAGCATCTGTTATGAATGGCTGTGGTGAGTCTAGCCCTTGACTTGCAGCAGCAAGTAATCGCTGCGGAGAACATTCCCTGGCACCCTGTACATCGTACCTCGGCCAGTAATTGGGCAAATTCATGTTGACAGACTGTAGTAGAGGAAGAGCAAGAAGGAATTGGCGGACATATCATACGAAAACTCTCACGTGAAATGACAAATTACTGATACGTTATCTTTAATAATGGATCTGATCGGGACGCCTACGTCCCTTGCGGATATGGCACTGAGAGAATTCATTAATGCTGCTGGAGACAGGAGATGGTGTACTTATCATGGACCGTGGGGTAGTATAGTAAAGCCACTTCAGTATAACGGCTAACCACTTGCTAGGAACTGGCCGCATTATGGTCACCGTGCTAGGTTAATTACATCTCACCAAAGAAATATCACCACTTGCCTTCGATACCAGCCGCGTGCCAGGCCATGAAGAAGGAATGGAATGGACATGGCCGTCCTGTACTGGTCTTATCGAACGTTCAAGTGAACTTTGAATATTCTATGCTATTGAACTCCGCTCGTTAACAACTCAATTTTATAAAAACATGTTTTATGAAGAACGAAGGCCATCCCTTGAATTAATGGGTAGAATATAATAGCATCACTTTTCCTTATCATGCAGTATACTTCCAAAAAATTAGGCTAGTCAACCATTCACGTCATGTGCTCTGAGTCGAGTAATACCCGCCCGTATGGTTCATATGGGTCGAATCGGATAGTACACACCCTTGTTTAGTGAATGTGTAAATTTACTTATTTTGGGCCTTTTACAGTTATAGCGTATTTACAAATATGCCAACGTGGTAAAGGACGGAATTGTAACGGCTTTACGTCACCAATTTCATATTTAAGATTCCGCCTCGTTGCGTAGTGGCTAGCACTTTTGGCAGTTACTGCGGAGGCCCAGGTTCGTTTTCTGCCTCTGGGAAGAGATTTAATTCTGGTTTGAGGGCTGGAATGGGGTGCACTCAGCCTTGTGTGGCAATACTGAGAAGAGTCGGTTTGTATTTCTACCTCAGCCATCCTGAAAGTAGCTTTCAGTGGTTTCCCCCACATATACTCCAGTCAAATGCTGGGATGGTACGTAACTTCAGGATACGGCCGCTTTTTACCCAAATCCTACCTAAATTACAAATATACACACAAGCACAGACATCACAGTAAAACAGGTTATCAAACAAATTTTAAACGCAACCCAAGATTACGTGGCTAGATGAACAAAATGTCGCAAAGCCTCCAAAGTGTCAAAAACCACAACAATAACAACGCTTCTTCTTTGGGCATAGAAATCCACTAATACTTTTCTGCCGAGTTACTAACTTTCATTAATTTGTCTCTTAAATATTGACTGGTAATGCCCCCGTAAATTGAATTATTCTGGGACAAAATGAGAGTATTTTCCGTCCCCATGATAAAATTTAACCAGCAAATATAATTTCTGGAAGTGTGACACAGGAGTGTAGTGTTACAAGCTCGAGGCTGTGGGAGAGCCCGATCACGTGATATATTGCACAATGGACGCTTCTAGAAGGCTATAATTGGCATAGCAACAGCGAGTTTGGAAATTAATATTATAAATATTGTTATAAATTATGCTATTGGATCCCAGCCCAGAGCCAATGAGAAGAGGTCTTATTGAAGACGGGATCAACTTCAATTACATAGTATGATGAAATTATGCATTTAGGCCCTTAGAAGAAGATTTTCTTATTTGGTAATGAAGAGAATATTAAAAGAAATTATGTCTGATACTTTATAAACCACAGATCGGTTAATCTACGCAGTAATAAGCATTAGTAATCTACGCGCTAAAATTATGGTGGGAGTTTGATATGGCCGCCAAAATTTCGACTTGGAGGGGGAGATCCAAGGATCGATATTCTTATTCCAGCAGTCTTTGAAGAGTGAGGAAGTGTTTTTACTGGGTTAACGGAGATCCCAAGGCTTAGTCCGAGTGCGACGACTTGTGGAGACGCGAGGATAGCTAGGTGGAACGTAGGAGATCACCGCACGTCCATTCTATGTGAAGTTGCGAGGAACATTGAATTGATTATATCTCTCATATCATTGAGATCTGAATTTAAATAAGCGAATATATATAAAGATCAGGTCGCATACTATACATTGTGAAAAGTCGAGAGTTTTAAAACTCACCGTTTCGACAATATAAGCCTGTTAAGACAGATTTTCAAATTTGTTGGAAATAAAGCTGAATATCATTTTAAATTGCAACGTGAAGTTGACGAACGCAGTTCAAGTGAACAGTAGCGGAGAACTTTTAATATTGGCGCAAAACATAAACATTAACAGAATGACTATTATTATTTTCAAGTGTTTTCATTCAACATAAGTAACATTGTTGATATGATGAACTAAATAGTCATGCACCAGAGACATATTCGATAACAGGAGTTAAGATACAACGATGGAGCTTCGTTAGACAACGTATTCTTGAATACAGACGTAGTGTACGGTCTATCTTGTACATTTTCGTCTGTCTACGAACACTAATATAACATCAATTAGCAATGGAAATATTTCATTCACCATTTATATGAATATTTCTATAATTATTCAAATGATGAGGCTGATACATATTTACGACAAAGAATGAAGATTCTACAGAAGAGATTTGTCAAGATGCTAGGGAGGGTAGCCCAGCAACACAGAAGAATTTGCCAGAAGGATGTCTTTCGAGCCCAGGCGAATGTTGGTGAATTCCAGAGAGGGACGTTTCCTATCTCTGAGGTCGCAGATCCGAGGTTCGAATGCAGATCCATCTCAGTGCCTTGTACTGAGGAAACACCTAAAGTATTTTGGGAATACTTACATAGATCTTCAAGTTTTCGTCCAAATAAGGTAGCAGTGTATCTCATTTGTAGTATAGAGCTTGATTAGTGACATCCTGAGCCAACGATCTTATTCCATATTTCTATATTTTCACATTTCATGTATTTCAGTGTTTTCATATATTTTACACTTCAGATGTGTGTTAAGATTTTTATGCTTCATGATTATTTAGGAGATGATTGCCTTTCATCTATTTTTCAATTTTATTCTACGGATCAGTTGTGGAACTGACATTAAAAATTTTGTTTGAGGAATTATATTGCCTCATAGAAGACTAGTCGTTTCGACTCTCGAATTTAATAATTTCATTTGAACCAAGTATTCTGACATTGTGTCATAGCTTCAAATTAAATTCTTATTAAATTTAATTTGAGCTCTTCAATGTAACAACATCTGAAGCCTCCGTGGCTTAGGCGGCTGCACGCCGGCCTCTCACCGCTGGGTCCGTGGTTCAAATCCCGGTCACTCCATGTGAGATCTGTGCTGGACAAAACGGAGGCAGAAAGGTTTTTCTCCGGGTACTCCGGTTTTCCCTGTCAAAATTCCATTCCAGCAACACTCTCCACAATCATTTCATTTCATCTGTCATTCATTT
The DNA here is from genome assembly GCA_946902985.2 of Meconema thalassinum. Lineage (NCBI taxonomy): Eukaryota > Metazoa > Arthropoda > Insecta > Orthoptera > Tettigoniidae > Meconema > Meconema thalassinum. The sequence continues at coordinate 1,101,094,954 of OX336389.2, read as the reverse complement.
AATCATTGCCCCAGAGGAGTGCGTCAGGCCTCGGCAGCCGGCACAGTTCATATCATCGCCGCTAGATGGGGGCTTCATTCATTCCATTCCTGACCCGGTCGGAGACTGGAAGCAGGCTGTGGATTTTCATTTTCAATGTGACAACATCTAACTTCAAGAACAGAAGAAACATCGAATGATATTGTAATATCATTATTGTACATAAACTGTCGACGATCTAAGAAATACTAGTCGTTTGATAAGACCGAAGTATTAATCCCTATGAACATTCTTTGTGTAGAGTGGAAAAACATTACGACATTGACAAACCTTTTTATTATTTGAAATGCTAAGCGCTTTGTTCATTTAATAAGTTAGAGAAATTACCTTTTGATAGAAGATTATTCAAATCTTTGGCTAGGAATTCAAAGCTAGTTTATCCCGGTTAAGATTGGATTCTATCTGACACTATAAATAACATGTGTGTAATTTTAGTCTATTTGTGTAACATCACGTCATTTTGTCGACATGATATGACAACGATAAACAATTTAAAGCTTGACAAGTGAGGTGAGACAGGAGTATTATTTTTATTACATGTATTTGCGACAGACGAGTTCACAGTTAATTATCTTGTTGAGGAGTAAACTTTAGGAGGTTAATCACGACTGTCTAATATCGTTCATTACAATTGGGAGTTTCGTTTGAAGAACTTAAGCATGTATAATTGTAGTCCAGTAGTCATGTGTAATGAACCTGAGGGTCATGCCATTATTTGAGAGAAGTTCCTACATAAGATATGTTAATAACAATTAATCCTTTTTGGTTATTGTTTAACATAGTGGATGACAATTGTTTATGCCATATATATTGTTATATGAGGATTTGTAGAGCTATGAAGAGTGCTCGTGCGAGGGAGTTCCGCATTTTAAGGGAAGTCAAAGTATTGTTGTTCTTTGATAAGAAGGCATGGATCATGATAAGAGCCGTTGTATACAAGTAGTCCAGTTCTTGTGAAAGTAACGATTTAGCAGTGTTAACAGGAGGGTTTCAGCGGAAATACAACTTGAGAAAAATTGTCTACTCATGTCTATCATACTATTATTATATTTTATTAAACCCGAAGTTATGTAATTACGTACAGTTAACTTTCATTAGTCGACTGTATTATACCGACATTGTTATGAAACCTATATAAGACGATGTGTAAACAGTATATCAAAACTACGGAACGTTAGAGGATGGTTATGTGGAAAACCAGTGTATATAGTTAGTTGAGAATTGTATTGTAACCGAGAAGCCCGAATATCGAAAGTAACGTGCTAGCAACACTAAATAATGTATATTATTATGAACATATTATATGTAAATAATTTTTGAAAATGATTTCATTAGTTAAACAATTTAGTAGGATTTATTAATCAATTGTTTTGAAATAGCGTGTATTTTATGAGCGGATGTTTTTGGTATGAATGATTGTTCAATGTTAAGAGTAAATGTGGAACCGGATTGGTCATGAACAATTGCGGGGTGTGAATGAAAGAGTGTATAAAATTTTTTAGAATGATTGTTTAAGAAACAGAGTAGTTATGTGAACTTTTGTATGATATAAATGTTAATTTTACGTGTTATTTTAAACGCACACACAAGCAGACTCTATGTGGGCTAGCGAGAATGATTCACCGTTAGAGTTGGAGAGCGATGACATAATATAAGCAGGTGGACACTCACCGCCTTGTATAAATTGTATAAACCAGTTCCGAGTGCGGCGTGGTGCTGAGGTTTCATTGATGAAACAAAGCTACTGCACGTGCGTTCTACAAACGCAAGCTATTGAATGAAATCAGGTGTCTGGAATGCCACGAATGTAAGAGCCTTCATTAAACGGTTTTATTTTTACGCTGTGTAGGCCTAAAACAAGCCAAGATGTTATGCTCATAATTTTTAATACAGCTTTGTAGTAAGATGTGAAGTTGAAAGGAAGTGTGAATGATTGCGTGTTTTATTTTATTATTTGATTGTTAAATTAGTTTATTGTTATTTTGTTTATACTAGATTAGTTTACACTATTGTTAATACATTTTATTCAGTTTGTTATCCGTTGTTGTTGGAGTGTGATTCATTTTAAATATAAGGAGAAGAGTATTGTGGATGTATTGTAGGCGAAGCTGAATTCCCAGTCCCCGAGAAAGTAAGTAAAGGTAAGTGCCCCGTGTAGTTGGTTGTTGATCCACAATATTCTGGTAACTGCTGTATGTAAATCCCTAAAGGCCATGTTGGAAGGGATTTCTAATGTAGTATTTGCCGGTGCTGTTAGCAATAGGCAATCCAGCTGGGGCAATGGATATTCCAACAGGATGCTTTCCGGATTATCGGGTACAGTACCTAATTCTCGACATTCAAGACGTTGGCAGGGTGCAATATTCAACCGGATAAAGTTCCTTCTTTAAAACTTCTTGCATGTGAAATACGTTAAGCATTGTTTCATACGAGTGTGAGTTAGGGCTTATAATGTTTAATATCTTCGAATATGTAATAATCAGGCAGCGAGGTCTTAGTACGTGTGCAATGAAGTTAGAACGCACCGTACTATAGGACACGTGGAAGCACCTCCTGCGACCTTGGTGTGTACCTATGAACACATGTGACGTACAGCGGATAAAAGGACTGATCCACTGATCTCTATACATGGATGGCTGGTAGCTAAGGCAGCAGTAAGCCGAATAGACGATGACAGGTATAGCAGGATGGCAGCGAGCGCATGGTGCAATATTGCGAATCCGGCTCTGTGATTGGTTACTGGTAGTTTGATGTTATACATGTATTTATACTGGCAGTAAATATTTTGTGTTTCTTGTAGTTGTAAAATGGGTTGAATTTGATTATTTAAAGCGTAAAATCTTAGTTTTAAGTACCGGTTTGTTGACCCCAGGCAAGCCGGTAATAACCTTTACTTCTCAGGCAGATAGGTCGCTTAGCCTTAATTTTGAAGTTATTGTGAAGTTAAGTATACATATGCGGTGGTGCTGAAGCAGACGTGATCGGGCTAGGCTATTGCGTGTTTAAATTTGATCCCATTTCAGGGTTTTTCGGTTCTGGGTGCGAATAGTTCGCTTAATAGTTGTAAAACGGTGGGGAGAGTATATTTTGAGTAGGTTTTTAGTTGTGTTAAGTTTTATGTGGAGCTGAGGAGTGAAATTGTTTTGGCTTCAAGTGCATTTTTGGCTTTGATCTGCTTCCCGTTATTATTAAGTTTATTGTGCTGTTAGCGTGATTAAAAGCTGTAGTATTTGATGTAGAGTGCTGGGATTACTTGGAGGAAGTGTTGGTTATTTCATGGAATCAGGAATTCATTACCAATTACCAATTACGATATGTCGAATCTAGGCCTGTATAGTGAGCTACGTTTAGGCCTATAGGTACATCATTTGAAGAATGCATAATTTTGTGGCATGTATACATGTATACCGTATATACAATTTACAAGAATGTTTCCAGAAATTGTTTTTCACTCGTTACTCTGTTACTGATCGCTAATTGCGTGTACTCAGCACTTAAGTTGATATTTGTCAGCCGTTATTATACATTCATTTGTATTGATATTCCGGAGATTTACTGACCTCGGAATGACGTGTCAGTGATCCCAATGCTCTTATGCTATGAGTGAACATATCTATATTTTTATGTGCTCCAAAGCACCATTAATTACGATTTAAAATTGACTAGATTATCATTGCTTGCCCATAAGGAGGGCTCGAGAATGGGTAGACCAACATGGTGGACCGCGCCTTCAACCTGGCGTACTTTCTCGTGCAGCGGAGAGCTGCCATCAGCGATCCATGTATAGAGATCAGTGGACTGATCGCATGGTTCGTCGCCTGTTATGGAGGGGCTGGTAGTTCATAGGGCATGCGTCATTTCAACTCCGTGTGATGTTAATCTGATCGCACTGTTAAGTACTAAAACCCCGCAGCCTGTTAATAATATACCTATATAATTCATGGTACTGGTTTGTCAACGTTCCCATACAGTGGTGCAAAAAAACATGAGTGAGATCGGTGTAAATGATCTGATGATGATCGCTTGACGATCGAAACTGGTCATGCAAGTTCTTATTTTTTCAGGATTAGGGAACCACCCATTACAATTGGGTACAATCGCGTTGACCGACTGAAAAAACATTAAATTTCGTTTACTAAGGCAGCACTAAAAATGCCTTCCAACACGTTAACCCTACAATACTAACATACGTAAAATGTACGTGTATGAATAATTTAACTGCTTAGAATTCCCTCTATATCTGTCCCCACCCTACCATCTCCCAGCAGTGCTTCTACTGGTCTATGGTGGTGATGTCAATGCTTTTGTTATTAATGCCAATCAGTTCTAGAGGTATAATCATGGGGTAAAGAATTACCTGGAAACTATCCTTGAACTAAAGAACATATTGGTTTCTCCATGGCAATAACAAAGAGGTGGGGAGTTTGATGTAGATATGTCACATCACTTCATTATTACAAAATAAAGTACTCTAAAGAGAATCACCCAGAGGGTTTATAAAAACCACCTCATAGTAACCAGAGACAGTATAAGAGGATGGAGAGATTACGTACTGCTATTTACGTCATAGTAAACGATTTCTGTATTTGTTGTATTTAAGACGGAACTTAGCGTATTAGTCTTCAAAGACCACAGAGGATTCAGTGTATACAAATAGTGTTACATACGAAATATATATTAATTCCTACCATTTAACTGATTGGTGCCTTAGCACAAAGTTCGTAATGTAGTAAATTTAACGTATTATTAGTATTAAGCATCAATTGAATCATGTTAGTATTCTAGGGTTAATACCGATGAACATGGACTATAAACTCGTTGTTTAGAATACTATGGTCTAGGATGAAGAAATAATACGGCACATTTCCTTCGTGAAGTGTGAACAGCATAATTATGCATGAGGAGTATTATTATGCTCTTCCCAAGCGAAGCAACAACAAGACACGTGTGCTGATTGTGGTTATGCTGATAGAGGTGACCTGACGAGCAGGCCTGAGCTGCACTGGACGCCCCACCCCATCTCGGCCCCCGCAACGGCGATCGATGCCGCCCGCCCGCCCAAAGTTCTGGAGCTGGGTGCGAATTCCAGTTGATTGCAGACACAATTGTTTTACACGTTATGGAGTTCATGCAGCGTATCCTTTCGATTATTGTGATTTGCATTGGCGCTACGCTGGAATCCATCAGTTATAAACTTTTATCTTGCCAATTGCTTGGCACTAGAACCTTTATATGTTTAAAATGTCATCGTATAAAGGATCGATTTATTTTGGCATGATTTTAAAAAGCACTTTGTATTATATTTCTGACCACACGCTTACGTCACTTTTACCTGCCTTTTAGGCCACTCCATTGTACTGGGATTATTAAGTTTTGATTGCGAGTAATGTTTTGTTTGCAGGAAAAGTGTTGATATTCACCGACAGAAGATGTTTATAAATGAAGGAGGAATTATCCAACTTCTTCCATTAAAATTAAATGAATTTAAAGGATATTAAGCATACCAGATCAACTCGGTGCTCCAAAGCAAGTGTGGACTGAAAAACAAAAAGTTCTTTTGCGCCGTTTATAGACGGGTGAAGCACTCAACGAGTTAAAGACCCCGAGTCAGTAAATTTACTGGCAATATGGCGCCTTTCTAACACCATAGCTGTTAAAAGGGACGTTAAAAACTTAACTTTTCTTCTTCGGTCGTTTGGGCCAACTATGGACCACGGTGCTAGTGCTTTAGCTGTTGTCTGCCACTTCTGGCGTTTTTGGTGGATTGTTTGGCGGCTGCTTTTATGCTGAAATGTTGAGCCTTTCTATTGGAACAGCAATCTTTCATTTTATTGCTGAAATGGTTCCTGCACCTAAATCCCCTGAAAACAGACATATCGGCATTCCATCTACGCAACATGCAGTCTAATTATAAACCAGAAGTCAGAGCCAGAGGCCTCTTATTGCCATACAGTAGATCTCCTAAATATTTGGGAATAACATTGGATAGATCCCTGACTTTCAAACAACATCTCTCAAATGTGGCTGCTAAAATCAAAACTGGAAATAATATCCTGCAGAAACTTGCTGGCACATCATGGGGATCTAACGCTCAAATCCTAAGAACCACTGATTTAGCCCTATCGTATTCTGTTGCTGAATACTGCTGTTCAACCTGGATTAATAGCGCTCACACAAAGAAAATAGATGTTCAGCTCAACCAAGCAATGCGTATAATTACAGGTTGTATTCGGAGCACGAACACACTTTGGCTGCCTGTCCTCTGCAACATTCCTCCTCCAGCCTTGAGAAGATCAGAGGCACTCTTAAAAACATGGAAGAAAATCCAGCAGAAACTCTATTTGCCCATTCATTAAGATATTGCACGAATAGTACACCAACGTTTGAAGTCAAGAAAACCACCATGGCGCACAGCACTTAGCCTTGAGAGATCATCCTTTAATGTGAGTGACTCTTGGAAGGCCCAGTGGGAGCATTCTTCAGTAACCAACAAACATCTAGTTGGGAACCCTTTTGAACGGGTACATAGATTTGATCTTCCCAGACGCCAATGGAGGATCTTCGAATACGCACAGGACAGGGCAGATTGTGCGTGTTCACTGCATAAATGGGGCTGGTCTAGCTCTGCCTTTTGTGACTGTGGTGCCCCCTTACTGTCAATCCATCACATTGTCGCTGACTGCCCTATCCGAGCTTTCCATGGAACGTTGACGGATTTCCATCAAGCATCAGTTGAGGCCGTTGTATGGGTCAGGGATCTTGACCTTGAACTGTCAGATTGTATGAACTTATGTGTGCACATTTTCTTTGTATATATTGTACATAATTATATTCATCATACGATAAATAAATTGCTGAACTCGATCTTACGTTCCTCGGCCGCGTTGTGGTGAAGTTCTGTAATGCATATGAGGAAAGGCCTGGTTTCAACTGGCAGACGGAAGCGACTCCCGTCATTTATTGTGTCTTGCTGAATATTAAGTTCAGCAAGACCCTTCTCAATTTGTTTCGTCCGCAAGGACCCAGTGACTTTGCCGTTCTTGGCTACCATGAAGATCTTATAAGGCAGCCCGTGCTGGTCCATTCAGTACCGTACAGGTGGCCGTAGAAAGCCAGCCGTCTCCTTCTGATGGCATCTGTGAGGTATTCCTGGTGTCTAAGGAGTTCATAATTTAGTTTGTACCATCGTCCTCCATCTGGTAAGATTCTTGGTCCCACTACTTTCCACAAGAATTTACTTTCCTGTACATCAAGAGCCCTTAGGGGGGGGGCTTCTTAATTAGAAGCAGGCACTCAGCTGCGTAGAGGATTGAAGGTCTGACTACTGCATTAAAGTGTCTTAGTGTGACATTATCATTACAATTATTATTAACCCTCCTGAGGGCCTCCGTGGCTTAGGCGGCAGCACGCTGGCCTCTCACCGCTGGGTCCGTGGTTCAAATCCCGGTCACGCCATGTGAGATCTGTGCTGGACAAAACGGAGGCAGACAGGTTTTTCTCCGGGTACTCCGGTTTTCCCTGTCAAAATTTCATTCCAGCAATACTCTCCACTATCATTTCATTTCATCTGTCATTCATTTAATCATTGCCCCAGAGGAGTGCGTCAGGCCTCGGCAGCCGGCACAGTTCATATCCTCGCCGCTAGATGGGGGCTTCATTCATTCCATTCCTGACCCGGTCGGAGACTGGAAGCAGGCTGTGGATTTTTTCATTAACCCTCCTGTGGCGCTCACATCGACCGATCTTGACAAATGAGCACTAAAATGAAAGACAATAGACATTAGTAGTGACGAATTGCATCCTAATTTCATAAATATTTATAATTTCTTTAAAAAATGACTTTTAAAAAATGTACTTAGTGTGCGATTTGCAGTTAATGTTGCTGTAGGAATATACACTCCAAAATTGCTGTCCACTTCACATTTTTGCCGCTGTGACGCCTGTTTCATGTCATTTTAACATTCTGAGGTATTTCCTTCATCATTTTGCATGGATTTCAGAAACAGTAAATCAAAGGAATGAGTACTCAAATCGTATAACTTCATAAATATGGAATAACCTGTGAGTGTTATGATGATCCAATATTCAGTGATTGCCTTCTTAAGTTTGGGAACGTAGAACTCGGAATTTTAACTGAAATGTAAATACTGTTCTATAATCATTTGGTTGAAATAAAAACATTATAAACCTATTGGGGAAAGTGTGGTTTATGAACATGCGAGATTTATCGCACGGGCCCGCTAGTTATTAGTATTACTATTATTACTATTATTGGTAGTAGTAGTAGTAGCAATAATAATTTTTAAGCGTCGTTATTTGATAAATAGTAATAAAACGATCATACTAGTTGATCAAACGAATTAGGACGAGCTCTTGGGTTTTGCCTCATGCAGGGCTCCTAAAATGTGGTTACGCCACTGTTAACATGATAGTTTCACTTACCCATGAACACACTAGTACACATAGCACAATAACGCAGATTAAAACACATAATAATAGACACACGGTCAGTGTATAGGGCTGATTACAGCTTTGTGTCTAACCCCTAAATGAAGCAAAAGCATCAACAACAACGTAATCCACACCGTAAATAACGACATGTGGGGGAGGGGCACTCGTCCTTGACACAATATGAATGGGCATTCCAGTAGTTAGTATTGCAATCGCATTCACACCAGCAGGTAAATATCATGCCTGTGTTTCACGCTACTCTCTGATCAATCATTCAGCACATGGCCACGCTAATCGCGTTAACGACGTAATTTCATTTCCAACAATGTTAAATAAAAGAAAATTAATTTTCTTTTTAAAATAATAGACCTTCCAATATACAAGAGAATTTCATTTGTGAGTGTGAGCGTGTGTTTGTATGATAACACCGCAGCTAGAAAGCGTGGAAGGCTGCAGTAATTTGGTGGACATACCGCACTGTTTCAATACTTAATTCAGCTGGTGTCGCCACAGAACCGACCACCTGTAACAGCCATCATCATCAATAATTCCAATATTATCTCTGTTTAGAGCGGACAGCTGTTTGATTGATTAAACCTAGCGCCATCTTGGACTTACTGATGCTGCATGTAATGGATTATTTATCAACAGGGACAATTCCCTTTGCACAACACTGCTACCAACTTGCCAGTGACATATATCTAAAGGGCCCCGTGTCGGTGGCGTGCACGTTTAATTGCTCACCACGACTGCGATGGGGCGCTGCAGCATGTCTGGATATCAGTGGTTCGAATCCCTTCACTGACAGCGGCTATTCTAAGTGCTTTTCCTTGGGGCTATACACTCCCTCCAGACAAAAATGCCACGATGATACCTAATTTCAACTGCCGGGGCACCTACCCTATCACTGACCCTAATAAATAAAGCCACACACACTACTCAAGTCACCACAAAAACACACGTTATCAGACAAATTCAACACAATACCTAGTGCACAGGGCTGATGAACAAATATGTCCCAAGCCCCTAATACGAATCACCGACAACAGCCTCTACTGTATAACAAGGGATCTTCGGAAACTTGAATACTCCTACTCGCGATGCAGTGGTTACTGCAATATTCTTGGCAGCCAACCCAAAAATCTGGTTTCGTTTCCCTGTTCTGGCAAGAAAATTGATTCTGGTCTGAGACCTGGGACAGGGTCCACCCAGCCTCGTGACGAAGAAACATGGAGAGGAGGGATAGATTGCCACCTTAACCATCCTTGAGGTGGCTTTCCGTGGTTTCCCTGTTTTACTTCAGGACAATGTTGGAATGGTTCCTAACGTAATGCCACGGCTGCCTCCTACAGAAATACTAGCAAATACACTCAAGCACAGCCAACACAATGACATAGGTTATCATACAGATTCCATGCACACCCAAGTTCACGTGGCTATATGACCACGATATCACAAAGCCCCTAACTCAACAATAACTTCTTAATTTCCGATTATCTAAAACTGGCTTTAACCTTGGATGAGGGAAAGAGAGACACATCATACTCCTTCAAGTGCCGTTGGAATAGGGTGAACTTTTGATTCAGCTTCAACTTTTGTTGTTATTGTTGTTGTGTTCTCCAGTCTTTTGAATGGTCTGATGCAGCCTCATCATGCTCCCTGTACTGGGCTGATCGTTTAAACTCTACATAGCTATCAGACCTTACATCCGATACAATGTTTTACATATTCTAACCTTGGTCTACACCTGCACTTTTTGTCCTCGACCCTTCCCTTCATAATTAAGTTTGCTATTCCTGACCTGCCAACCTATCTCTTCTATTCATTAGCAGTCGCCAGAAACATCTCTTCTCCTACTCGTCGTAATACCTCTTCATTTATCATAATAGAATTACTGTTTCCCGAAGGATACAGAAAATGTATTTTTCCGAATGAGCGTGATAAGACATTATCAAATATCAAAAAAAATGAAAAATTTCTCTGCCCAATTCAATTGCCAGTGTTTCGCCCGGGTGTACCATTGGTAAATTTATCACTCTATCTATCTATTGATCATCATTCTCCAGTTACATCACATTTCGAATCCTTCCTTTTTTCTCCTTCTTGCTGCGCCAACAGTCCAAGTTTCACATTGCCACGCTCCCATAAAGAACTTCCAAAATAACTTTCTAATATCAAAATCTATATTTGATGTCAACTGATTTCTTTTCTGTATAAATTCTTTCCTTGCCTTAGTCAAACTCTTATATATCGTCTTTGCTTCGTCCATCACTGATTATTTTGTTTCCTGAGTAACAGAAGGCTTCTACTTTCTTTACCTTGTCGTCTGCCAAATTGACATTAATAAAGGTTTCTGATAACTTCCCATTTTTTTCTTTTTTACAGTAATCATTTTCGTCACGAATTCTTTCCTCAAGACATAGTCTATACCATTTAAAAGGCCATTCTAATCCTTTTGCGAATTGGCTATGACAATAATGTCATTAGCAAATCTCAGAGTAGAAATTATTTCACCTTGAATCTTTTCTCCTACTTTGAATTTTTCTCTAATATCCTTCACTGTTTGTTCAATGTATAGATTGAATAGTATGGGTGATAATTTGCAGCCTCGCCTTGCACCTATCTGAATACCGGCTTCTATCTCATGTCTTTCGATTTAATTTACTGCCGTCTGCTTTTTGTAAAGATTGTAGATCACCCTCCTATCCCTGGGTACTTTATTCCAATCCTTTTCCAAATGTCAAACTACTTACTCCAATCAACGTTATCAAAATATGCTTTTTCTATGTCTACAAATGCCATGAACCTTTTCTTATCTTTTCTTATTCTACCTTCCAAGACCAGCCTAAGACTTAGTATATCCTCCCTTGTTCCTTCGATTTTCCTGAAAACAAATTTTGTCTTCACACAACTCAGTTTCTAACTTTATTTCCATCCTCTTGTAAATTATTCTATTTCAGGATCATTGAAGCACGAGTGATCAAGCTGATTGTATGGTAATCGACACATCTGTCAGCTCCTGCTTTCTTTGGTGTACATTCTTCTCAAAATCAGAGGCTACCTCACCTGTCTCATGAATCCTGCATACCAAGTGAATTAACCTGATCAGACCATCATCACCTATACAACGTAGCAACTCAGTGGGTGTAGCATAATATGCTTGGTGCTTTGTTGCTGCTTAAGCCTAGTAGTGCTCTATCAAATTCTGATCTCAATATTAAATCTCATGAATTTCCTCTTACGTATCCACTACATGATTCTCCATCTTCTTACCTCTTTACAAACGCGCTATGTAAGCTTACGATCTCTCAACATTTTATTTCGTATCTGTTAGAGGATTTCCATCAGAGTCCTTAATATTACAACATTTAGTCTTCCTTTCCCAAAAAGTACGGTGCCCTTAATCCTTCGATAAGCTCCATCTACTGAACGTCTGGATACAGGTAACCTCTGACCTATCCTCCTTAGAATAAAGTTTCGCAAGAGGTTTTGAGAAGAATGTAGCCCTGTGTTATTTAAAATGTGAGGGGTATAACAATTTTGTTCATAAGTAATTCATTGACGTGCTTTTGCAAACTATCACACTGAAGCACACCGATACTCGATCAGCGCGGAAAGTCATAGCTAAGAAGGCCACAGTATGATGCTCTGGAATTCAGTTATGCGTATCCTTTAGGTACGAATCCGGTCTTCGGCATGTGTGCTTGTGTTGCCTTTTAACTACACGTTTATTTATGGTGTACTAAATATTTGAATAAATTTAAGTCCAGTATTTTAAATAGAATGATTAATTTAAATTGAAAATATTAAACAAAGTGGATCTCTAACTTTCTACCCCATTGTCCATTACCTGTACCATTGATTATCAGCCACGAGAATGACAATTCTCACTTTGCAAAATTATATTTCGATCCGAAGGTTTTCACGGTAATTACTGTAAATTCGTATTTAAGTTAGTAAGTAAAATCTGGGGCATAGTAGCAATCAGCCCCTTACACTGGGGGGACTGGTAATATGAATGATAGCCAATGTTATTGTAGCGTCTGTACAAGTTGGTTTTCTTATATTTGTGGCAAGTCGTAGGAAGGAGGTGGTCGTGGCCTTATGTTACGTATCATCCCGATAACCATTATAGCAATAAGTAATATACTGGTATGTAATACGCAAAGAAAGGTAAAGTCAACTTACTGGTAAGTGTCAATTGGTTGCAAAACAAACTAAAACCGTTCCGCGTTATAAACAAGCTCCACTGACTCGGGGTTTGTAAACTGCAGTGCAACAATACAGTTGCACTAATTTTGAAAATGCCCTCCCTTTCAGATGTACAACCCAACAAGGAAATTTGCAGCATTTTATAAATCAGCTTTTTAATGTAAATAATATATTAAAACTGTGTGAGAAATCGCGCATGGACCCACCCGGCTTTGCCGTTATGCGAGCTTCTTGTTTATTTGTTCACATGTATTCTTTAAACAAATTGTCGATATATCAGAGTGCAATTCGTCTTCGTTGCAGGTGATGTACGTTCGGTTACTTGTGTGTGCCCCATGTGTCATTTGAAACACACAATTTCAACCCAGGAGACAGAAAATCCCGAGTTTCTTCGACAACTGTTTGCCGAAACCTGGCATTCTACAGCGTACTTGGGTACCCATGCTGTAGCGTGCCCAGAAGTGCATAAACCAAACAGGTCATTAAATCGAGCACTTGCTAAAATAACCAGTCATCGTTACAGCATTTTGGTTCCTCCTCCCACTATTTACCCCGTATTCATCCAACCCTGTTGAGATATTGAACATTTTATGGCCCACGTACACGTTCAATTACTAATCATGTGCGTAAAAGAAAATATTTAACATCCTTTAAGAGACACTAAAATTAAGTTAATATAAAAATAACAGAGTTCCCCAGTATTAGATTCAAACATACTGCATGTACGACTGGCGCACCGTGACGTTCGGGTTGTTCCAACCAAAGTATAGTACCATAGACTATGTTCTACTGATCCGCAGCACAATGCATATACATTACAGCCCATGTGATCGTTTTAACACGATCCCAATGTTCACTTTGTGCTTCATGGATGTCTTGTTTAACGATGATGATGATAACTGTTGTTTTAAGGCGCCTAACATCTAGGTTGTCGTCCCCTAAGGATCTGGGTGATAGCGAAAATGATAATGAAATGGAAACTAGAACGAAAATTAAGTGAGACGGAAAATACTTAAAAGGAACTCAGATTGAAACATCTCACAAAATGTTCTGACAAAAGGGAATTTAGAACGAAACAAGATGTTCAGTAAAGAACATATAGCCTACTTTCTCCTAAATGCATGGGTATTGTTATAACTCTTTGTCCTTTTCAAGGAGTATGATTGAATGTTGGTTGTAGTAGCTTTTTGAAATACAACGTGCTATAGGGATATTAAACATGAATATGAGGTGCCCTTTGCTAGTGCTACCTCTGTACCAAATTTCGTTCATTCGGTTCTACCGTGTTCGAATTAATAGGGGGAATCAATTTTGACATAAAGATGGCCGCCATCCGAAAAACTATTAGGCTAATGACCTATTAGATTGGTCAAAGGATGCTCCCTCCATAAGGGTATGTTGTTGCAAAGTTTGGTATAGATCGGATGGTTATGTTAGTCCTAATTTGATTTAAGCTTTAAACATTTGTGTGGCCGCCATTACGTTTTTGTCAATATGGCGGCGATATTAATCATGACACTGAGATGCCCTTTGCTAGTGCTATCTCTGTACCAAATTTCGTTCCATTCGGTTTCACCGTGTTTGAATTAATAGGGGGAATCGATTCTGACACAAAGATGGCCGCCATCCGCAAACTATTAGGCGAATGACCTATTAGATTGGTCAAAGGATGCTCCCTCCATAAAGGTATGTAGTTGCAAAATTTGGTAGAGATCGGATGATTAGGTTAATCGTAATTTGATTTAACTTTGAACATTCGTGTGGCCGCCATTACTTTTCAGTCAAGATGGCGGCGATATAAAGCATGACACTGAGGTGCCCTTTGCTAGTGCTACCTCTGTACCAAATTTCGTTCCATTCGGTTCCACCGTGTTCGAATTAATAGGCGGAATCAATTTTGACATAAAGATGGCCGCCATCCTCAAACTGTTAGGCGAATGACCTATTAGATTGGTCAAAGGATGCTCCCTCCATAAAGGTATGTAGTTGCAGAATTTGGTAGAGATCGGATGATTAGGTTAATCGTAATTTGATTTAAGCTTTGAACATTCGTGTGGCCGCCATTACGTTTCAGCCAAGATGGCGGCGATATAAAACATGACACTGAGGTGCCCTTTGCTAGTGCTACCTCTGTACCAAATTTCGTTCCATTCGGTTCCACCGTGTTCGAATTAATAGGGGGAATCAATTTTGACATAAAGATGGCCGCCATCCGCAAACTATTAGGCTAATAACCTATTAGATTGGTCAAAGGATGCTTCCTCCATAAAGGTATGTTGTTGCAAAGTATGGTAGAGATCGGATGATTAGGTTAGTCGTAATTTGATTTAAGCTTTGAACATTTGTGTGGCCGCCATTACGTTTCCGTCAAGATGGCGGCAATATAAAACATGACACTGAGGTGCCTATTGTTAGTACTACCTCTGTACCAAATTTCGTTCCATTCGGTTGCACCGTGTTCGAATTAATAGGGGGAATCGATTTTCACACAAAGATGGCCGCCATCCGCAAACTATTAGGCTGATGATCTATTAGTTTGGTCAAAGGATCCTCCCCCCGTAAAGGTATGTTCTTGCAAAATTTGGTAGAGATCAAATGATTAGGTTAGTCGTAATTTGATTTAAGCTTTGAACATTTGTGTGGCCGCCATTACGTTTCCGTCAAGATGGCGGCGATATAAAACATGACACTGAGGTGCCTTTTGTTAGTACTACCTCTGTACCAAATTTCGTTCCATTCGGTTGCACCGTGTTCGAATTAATAGGGGAATCAATTTTGACATAAAGATGGCCGCCATCCGCAAACTATTAGGCTAATAACCTATTAGATTGGTCAAAGGATGCTTCCTCCATAAAGGTATGTTGTTGCAAAGTTTGGTAGAGATCGGATGATTAGGTTAGTCGTAATTTGATTTAAGCTTTGAACATTTGTGTGGCCGCCATTACGTTTCCGTCAAGATGGCGGCGATATAAAACATGACACTGAGGTGTCCTTTGTTAGTGCTACCTTTGTACCAAATTTCGTTCAATTCGCATTCACCGTGTTCGAATTGATAGGGGGGGGGACAGACATTCAGAGTACACACACTCACACACAGACTCACACACACACATACACACACACACACACACACAGACTCACACACACACACATACACACACACAGACAGACACACTTTTTTCGCCCTGTGTTGATCTCATAAGTCTACTTTCATTTTTTGCAAAAATCGAAAGTAGGCTAAAAATGCACAAAAAGAATAGATTGAAAAATACCCACAAAATGTAGGCTAGGTTCAAAATACGTACAAAATGCAATGTAGCGTCGAAATACCTACAAAATCGTGTTTAAAGATAGCTTCTTGTCTTACTTGACTGTAATTCTCACGACCAAATTCCATTGAACGTACGCTTTATTTGCATTAATTGTGAAGTCGAACCCTGTTCGCCTTAGTGAGAGGGAAGCAGCCTGACCTGTGCGCCATCACACCTTCTCATACTGGTTGGGGGTAAAATCAAAGTGATGAGTGGGCATTTGAATGTATGAAACACAGGCATTTTTAGTTTTATTCCATACAATTGATACTATTATCAAGAGGGTATTGCAAAACTTATTTACTTACAGTAGTATTCGTATATTCATTAATATATTGATCCCAAGAACTCAAATTTCGTCCCAAGGACTGTCTATTGTATATACCAGACATGCGTAAGTGAGCATTACAAATTCTTGGCTGTTAACACGTAGGCCCGGGTTCCATTCCCGGCTCTGAATATAAATTTAATTCTTGTTTGAGGGCTGGAACGGGGTACACTCAGCCTCGTGAGGCAAAACTGAGAGGAGGCGGGTTCGATTTCCAGTTAGACCATCTAGGAAGTGGTTTTCCATGGTTTCCCACTCCTACTTCAGGCAAATGCCAAGATGGTTCTTAAATTATGGCCACGGCCGCCTCCATCACATTCCTTATCGAAAATATGAACACACACTCTTATATATCCACCACAATAACACCGGTTATCAGACAAATGCCACACACATACACACCCAAATATACGGGGCTACACGACTAAGATATCGCAAAGACCCTCAATGAATCAACACCAACAACAATTCTTTAATGGTACATTATGCAACGAGCCTATAATGGCTATAATTAAGACACGAGTATTTTTATAAAACGAGCGTATGCGAGTGAGTTGCATACGACTGTTTATATTCGACGATATTTATAACTTTATTATATGTTTTAACATAAATATTCATAAATACAGTATCTGTTGAGAGTCAGCCACTTGCATTTTGTGATCGCAGTGCGAGCGCTGGGTATATCTCTGTCTTTCAAGATCTCTGAACGACCGACGCATGCGCTCTGTGTGCTTGCAATGCCATATGCAGACCATATGTTTACATCTGCCGTCCATCAGTAATATTGTCACCGGAGTCGTTTGAAGGCAATGCGCTGTGTAGAAATTAGAGTTGGTGATATTAAGGTACAGTGCTATTTCTTGTCTCATATTCGCCAGTTTATTTACGTGAACGTATTCCATGTCGGTAATTTATTATAGTACGATGTTGTGTTTATGTCCGACATGTTGGATTCTGAGCGCATGCGTGAAGTTATCGTAACCTAATTGGTCAATGAACGAGCTCTGATTGGCTGGAGAAACTGTATCATAATGAAAAACAGTGTTATAATGACCATCATTATGATACAGTTTTCTGACACATAATAGTGAGGGTCGAACATAAAGTTAAATATAATTGTCACTTTCATCTTATCTATCTATATATATAACAAGAAGTTCCGTGAAGAACTATACAGCCTACTTTTCTTCCCAATGATTATTCTACAGTATATGAACCTATCTAGAATAATGACGGAATTAAGTTGGTAATATCGAAATATCTAATTAGTTCAAAATATACCTGGTATAATGTAGTCTAATAGAGCACTACAGTTGGCAGCCCTGTTGATTGAATATATTCTTAGTTCCATCTCTTAAGGTAAAGAATACAAAATTTGGTTGAAGTCCAATGGACGTTACATGCAGTTAGACACTGGATCTATCAGCACGCGTAAAAGCATATTGCCAACAATACCATGCGTGTGCTAGTCAGAAATAATCTGAAATATTATGATATCTTGTTGTGCCAATTTTGGATGAAATCCATTTGTTAGTATAGAAGTTACATGTATTTGAAAATTGGACATATCAACAGGCATAGAATCATGTTGGCAGCACTGTCTTGTATTAATCACCCCAAATTAATCTAGAATATCAGGTGCTATACGTGTGCAAAGTATAGAGCTGTTGGCTTGCATACTTTCTGATATATTGATATTAGGGTAAAAAAATATAGACAGCATTTATTAACAGTTGGCAGCCCTGATTGCTCTTAACAATACTTATAGTCATATCTGTTATGGTACACATAGCACATACGAAATTTGGTTGAAATCCAACGGATAGTATAGAAGTTACATGAATTTAAAAATTGGTACTATCAGCAGGTTTATAATCATGTTGGCAGAACTGACGTATATAAGTTACTCCAAATGAATCTAAAATGTCAGAATATACTTGTGCATAGTTTAAAGCTGTTGGCTTGCATACTTTCTGATATTTTGGTATTTGGATAAAAACAATAAAAATAGAGAGAGCAATTATTAACAGTTGGCAGCCCTGGTGGCTCTTAAGAATAAGGTCAGTCATATCTGTTTATGTACAGATATTACATACAAAATTTGGCTGAAATCCAGTTGATAGTGTAGAAGTTATATGCATTTAAACATTGGACCTATCAGAAGGCTTAAAATTATTTTGGCAACACTGTCATGGTTGGCCTTCTGGAAATTAAACTGAAATAGTATTATCTATATGTGTGCCAATCTTGGAATAGCTCCCATGCATACCTTGCATGATATCCAACATGGACCTCAAATTTCTAGTGCGTTATTTCAGCAGTTGGCAGCACTGACATCATTTTCAAATATGGACCTGAGCTATTCCGGTGCACATCTTTACTCATACTAAATTTGGTTTTGATTGCTGCAGCTGTTTAGGAGTTGATAGGGGGACACACACACACAGCCAGACAGACAGACATACAGACAGAAGGACAGACAGACAGACAGACACACATTTTCCCGGATCGATCTCATAAGTCTACTTTTTCCTCATTTTTGCAAAATGTGAAAAGTAGGCTAAAAATCAATGTTACGTGATAGTTTGTCTGTCTGTGGGTGTGTATGTCTCCTATGCGTTCATATACCATTCATCCGATTACGATGAAACTTGGGTGAAATGTTGAGTACACTCCAAGCAAGGTTTCTGGCTCAATAAATCCATCTTACAATAGGTAGCGCTTGAGTAGATTCAACAAATGGGCGACGGCGCGCGGTGCGTTTCAACAAAGTCCCGTATGCGTTCATATAGCATTCGTCCGACAGCGATGGAACTTGGATGAGATATTGACTACACGCCAAGGAAGGATTCTGGCTTAGTAAATCCACTATACAATGATTAGCGCACGAGTAAATTCAACAAATGAGTGACGAAACTTTTCAAAAAAGACCCGAATGCGTTCATATACCATCCATCAGTTAGCGTTGAAAATTGGGTGGGATGTTGAGTACACTCCAAGGAAGGTTTCTGGCTTAGTAAATACACTTTACAATAGGTAGCGCACGAGTAGATTCAACAAATGAGCGACGACGCGCGAAGCGCTTCTAAAATGTCCCGTATGCGTTCATATAGCATTCGTCCGATAGCCATGAAACTTGTGTGAGATATTGAGTACACTCCAAGGAAGGATTCTGGCTTTGTAAATCCACGATACAATAGGTAGCGCATGAGTAAATTCAACAAATGAGCGGCGACGCACCAAGCGTTTCAACAAAGACCCGTATGCGTTCATATACCATCCGTCAGATGATGACAAATGTTTGAGATGTTGAGTACACTCCAAGGGAGGTTTCTAGCTTAGTAAATCCATTTTACAATAGGCAGCGCACGAGTAGATTCAGCAAATGAATGACGGCACGCGAATCATATAAGTAAAATCCCGTATGCGTTCATATACCACTCATCCGATTGCAATGCAACTTGGGTGAGTTGTTGTGCACACTGCAGGGCAGGTTTCTGACTTAGTAAATCCATTGATCAATAGGAAGCGCTCGGGTTGATTCAATAAATGAGTGTTGGCGAGCGAATCGTGTAAATAAAATCCCGTATGCGTTCGTATACCATTCATCCGATTGCGATGAAACTTGAGCGAGTTATTGTGTACACTGCAGGGAACGTTTATGATTTTGTAAGTCCATTGTGTAATAGGTAGATAGCACACGAGTAGTATCAACAAATGAGTGACAGCGCGCGAATAGTTTCAACAAAGTTCCATCTGCGTTCATATAGGCTTGCCATTCATCCGATTGCGATGACACTTGAGTGAGTTATTGTATACACTGCAGGGAACGTTTATGATTTAGTAAATCCATTGTACAATAGGTAGTGCACGAGTTGATTCAACAAATGAATGACGGCGTACGAATCGTTTAAACAAAATCCCGTATGCGTTCATAAGCCATCCATCCGATTGCGTTGAAACTTTGATGCTTTGTTTTGTACACGCCAGGAAAGGTTTTCGACTTAGTAAATCCATTTTGCATTAGGTAGCACACGAGTAGATGCAACAAATGAGTGACGACGCGCGAAGGGTTTCAACAAAGTTCCATCTTCGTTCATATACCATTCATCCGATTGCGATGAAGCTTTGTTGAGTTGTTGTGCACGCTCCCACGAATGTCTCTAAATTACTAAATCCATTTTACGATAGCTTAGAGGCAGTTAACGGAAATTGAACAAAATATTGTGTGTCCAAAAGCTTTTCAAGGAACAACATTACAACGCCAACACTTTCTTTGGTTGGCATTGCAAGGCATGCCGGGTACAGCTAGTCTACCTATATATATAAAAATCAATGTTACGAGATAGTATATGGGTGTGTATGTCTCCTATGCATTCATATACCACTCATCCGATTGCGACGAAACATGGGTGAGATGTTCGGTACACTTCAAGGAAGGTTTCTTGTTTAGTAAATCCATTTTACAATAGGTAGCGTACGAGTAGATTCAACAAATGAGCGACGTCGCGCGAAGCGTTTCAACAAAGTCCGTTATGCGGTCATATACCATTCATCCGATTGCTATGAAACTTGGGTGAGGTTTTGA
Organism: Meconema thalassinum; assembly: GCA_946902985.2. Taxonomy (NCBI): domain Eukaryota; kingdom Metazoa; phylum Arthropoda; class Insecta; order Orthoptera; family Tettigoniidae; genus Meconema; species Meconema thalassinum. The sequence goes on along the minus strand of OX336389.2, from coordinate 1,101,074,022 downwards.
GTACACTCCAGGAAAGGTTTCTGTCTTAGTAAAATCATTTTACTATAGGTAGCGCACGAGAAGATTCAACAAATGAGCGACGATGCGCGAATCACGAATCGCTTCAAAATGGTCCCGTATGCGTTTATACACCATTCATCCGATTGCGATGAAACTTGGTTGTGAAGTTGAGTACACTCCAGGGAAGCTTTCTGGCTTAGTAAATCAATTTTACTTAGGTAGCGCACGAGTAGATTCTACCAATAGGCGACGATGCGCGAATCGATTTAACAAAGTCCGTTATGCGTTCATATACCATTCATCCGATGGCGACGACACTTGGGTGAGATGTTGTGTATACTCCATTGAACGTTTCTGGCTTAGTAAATCCATTTTACAATAGGTAGCACACGAGTAGAATCAACAAATGAGCAACGACGCGCGAAGCGTTTCAACAAAGTCCCGTATGCGTTCATATACCATTCGTCCGATAGCAATGCAACTTGGGTGAGATGTTGTGTACACTCCGGGGAAGGTTTCTGGCTTAGTAAATCATTTTACAATAGGCAGCACACGAGTAGATTCAACAAATGAGTGACGACGCGTGAAGCGTTTCAAAAAAGTCCCGTACGCGTTCACATACGTTATCATTAGTCCGATAGCGATGAAACTTGGGTGAGGTGTTGAATACACTCCAGGGAAGGTTTCTGGCTTAGTAACTCCACTTTACAATAGGTAGCGCACGAGTAGATTCAACAAATGAGCGACGACGCGCGAAGCGTTTCAATAAAGTCCCGTATACGTTCATATACCATTCGTCCGATAGCGACGACACTTGGGTGAGATATTGAGTACACATTAAGGAAGGATTCTGGCTTAGTAAATTCACTTTTCAGTAGGTAGCGCACGAGTAGATTCAATAAATGAGCGATGACGCGCGAATCGTTTCAACAAAGTCCTGTATGCGTTCATGTACCATTCGTCCGATAGCGATGAAAATTGAGTGAGATGTTGAGTACACTCCAAAGAAGGTATCTGGCTTAGTAAATCTATTTTAAAATAGGCAGCGCACGAGTAGATTCAACAAGAAGCGACGGCACGCGAATCGTTTCAACAAAGTACGCGTTCATATACCATTCGTCCGGTAGCGATGAAACCTGTGCACACTGCAGGGAAGGTTTTTGACTGAGTAAATCCATTGTACAATAAGTAGCGCACGGGAAGATTCAACAAATGCATGACGGCGCGCGAATCGTATAAATAAAATCCCGTATGCGTTCATATACCATTCATCCGAGTTTGATGAAACTTGAGTGAGTTATTGTGTACACTGCAGGGAACGTATCTAATTTAGTATTTCCATTGTATAATAGGTGGCGCATGAGTAGTTTCAACAAATGAGTGACGGGGCGCGAATCGTTTCAACAAAGTTCCATCTGCGTTCGTATACCATTCATCCGATTGTAATGAAACTAGGGTGAATTGTTGTGCACACTGCAGGGAAGGTTTCCGACTTAGTAAATCCATTGTATAATAGGTAGCGCACGAGTTGATTCAACAAATGAGTGACGGCGCCCGAAGCGTTTGAACAAAGTTCCATCTGCGTTCATATATCATTCATCCGATTGCGATGAAACATTGGTGATTTGTTGTGCACGCTCCCACAAATGATTATACATTAGTAAATCCATTTTACGATAGTTTAGAGGCAGTTAACGGAAATTGAAGAAAATATTGTGTATCCAAAAGCACTTCAAGAAACAAAATTACAATGCCACTCTTTTTTTGATTGGCATTGCAAAGCATGCCGGGTACAGCTTGTATTATTCATAAATATGAACAAAGAGATAGTGGGCGATGAGGCAAATAATTGGTATGTTTTATGGACGCTTTAGCACTAGAACTTGCAGTTGCATGAATACACTCCATGTATCATAGTTTTATTATACCGATATATTGATGTCACCCTTACAGGTATTCAGAACGCGTCCTCTTCGCGGTTTTGTAGGAAACTCAAGATTCTTATCCACCATCCTTTTATCATGAATAAAATATTACCTAGAATGCTATCTTGTTTCGTTGTTCGAGGGAAGGGATTGATATGTATACAGTTAAGATTTTTCCCTGCGTAGGCTGTCGTTAGAAAATTCTGCTTGATGTGCAATCCGTATTTATCAACGGGATTATTACGACGGCAAAATGCTTACTAAATCAGGAGAATACGTTGATCTAAAATGTAAAGTGCATATCTCCACTGGAAAAAACACGAATATAAAATAACTCTAAAGTAAATATTTATGTATTTCCTTACCCACTTTATTAAACTATCTCTCCAAATGTGCATTGGTTTTAGAGAGTGTAATTCTCTTGCCCTCAATTAATTATTCCCTTATCTATGGAATCGTGGATCAGACGAGACAAGTTTCTATTTGAGGGATGCCATTGTTGAGCAGATTCCTTTTCTGACACCAACCTCATCTCAGGCGTTAGTGGGACATATAATGAGTGGAAATTAATGGAATTGGTCAAGAAATTCACAGGAGTAGTCGTGAGCTAATGCATAGCTTATTATTGGACGAATGCGGCCATGGCCTGTCGTAAAGAAAGAAGCTCCGTTATAAGGTACCATTAGAAGGAAGCGGCGTGCTCCATTTCAAGGTACCGTTGGAAGAAAGCGGCGTGCTCCATTTCAAGGTACCGTTGGAAGAAAGCGGCGTGCTCCATTTCAAGGTACCGTTGGAAGAAAGCGGCGTGCTCCATTTCAAGGTACCGTTGGAAGAAAGCGGCGTGCTCCATTTCAAGGTACCGTTGGAAGAAAGTGGCGAGCTCCGTTATAAGGTACCATTGGAAGGAAGTGGCGTGCTCCATTTTAAGGTACCATTGAATGTATGGAATAGTTAATCTGGCGGTTTCTGGAGAGAAAGCTTTTCATGTTAAGACTACAAACTTGCTACTTCTTGCAACTGTAATAAATAGTGGATTATCGATTTGCATTATACTGTATTAATTTCACACCTAGTTATTTTAATTAGTTTTATTTAGTTAGTGTTTAGTTTAAGTTAGTATAAGTTATAAGATATACTGTGTAATCTTTACGCCACTGAAATAGGGATCGACATTTGAGGGTGCGCAAATGCGAGGGAGACGTATCAGTAGATTAACTGGCACGTGAATGATCTCCTTCGGGGCAAAATTCCAGCACCCCGGCGTCTCTAAAAGCTGCAGTTGTTAAAAGGGACGTAAAACCAATATTATTATTATTATTGTAAGAGGAATGAAAATCCTGTTGTGCGCAAATAAATATATAAATGAATAAATATTAGTCTCCTATATTCAGGATGGTGGATGCGTCCTATATTCAGTGTGATGGTCTTAGGCCTATAACAAATAAAAGCGAAGTATCTCTTGTTTTTTCCTGTTAAGAATCTTCGTGTTAATTGCGTATTTGGATCCTGAGTTATTGATTTTGATTTTTTAACACTATGCTCAGCTAACATCTTGGATATGTTATCTTTTTAAGTAATTAAGTTGCAGTTTTTGCTGCATTGTGCGAAATGTAGTAGTAGTTACTATTGTCAAAGTTATGCATCGTTCATTTTTCCATTACTTTTGTACAGAACAAGTTGTTCAGCAAAGAATATGTAGCCTACTTTCTCTTAAATGTATCTGTAACTTTTGTCCTTACGAAGGTGTAATTTATAGTATTTTCCACTAGAAGATACGCACTATATGTAATTATATGGATGACTTTAAAATTACAAATATCGTATAATAAAACACAAATAAGAAGCCCTTACAGCATTCTTACCCCGGCTATACAGATGAAAGACAAGTATGTATTGTGACCTAATACGCTACAGGCTAGCATACGAGCTTCCAAATAATTAGATTAATGCAGGTTCTTCGTGCTTTTTCTAAGCGTGAAATATGAAATGTGAAGATGATGTCGCCAGCCAGGCGGACGAGGAAGGGCTTCGAGCTCAGATAAGTGTCGCGGGCTGGATGTTATTTCAAGAAACTCACAGCTGCAGGTTGGAGACAACGAATGGAGATGCCCCAGGTGACTGTGAAACCCTGAGGGAGTTCACCGCTAGGTCTTTGTCTATGGAGATAAGACAAAGAAACGAGTAGTCTATCAAGAGAAGGAGCATGTAGTCACGCCCACTTCATGACGTCAGAAAAGCCCTAATTCTTATTTAGACATCACATTTGATCCGGGAAGGAAGGAGACTGCTTATTAAAAAAAACTATATTTTTTCATGAATTAAAACGCTCTAATTGATTGCAAATTTATCTATTGACATTCAATATTGTCCGGTAAAATCTATCCGCGCTCCAGCCAATGGAAAATATACCTAGTAAGCCATGTCACGTGGGCAAGGGACTTCCCCATTTCAGGAGTACACTACTTAGACGCGTTTGCACCAGGGATTGAACCTACAATCGACCTGGATCAAAGGCAATGGATTCATGACCTACGATTTGGCGGTATCATTTTGAGCCCTTGCACATTTTTAGCCTACATTTGATTTTTGCAAAAAATGAAAGTAGACTAATGAGATGTACACAGGGCCAAAAATTGTGTGTCTGTCTGTGTGTGTGTGTCTATGTGTGTGTCTGTGTGTGAGTGTGTGTATACTCTGAATGTATGTATGTATGTCCCCCCTTATCAATTCGAACACGGTGAAACTGAATTGAACGAAATTTGGTACAGAGGTAACACTAGCAAAGGGCACCTCAGTGTCATGTTTTATATCGCTGCCATCTTGACGGAAACGTAAGGGCGGCCACCCAAATTTTCAAAGCTTAAATCAAATTACGACTAACCTAATAATCTGATCTCTACCAAATTTTGTAACAACATAACTTTATGCGAGAATCTTTCTCTGACCAAGCTACAGGGTCATCAGTCCGATAGTTTGCATATGGCGGCCATGTATTTGTGCAGATCGATCTCCTCTATCAATTCAAACACGGTAAAACCGAATTGAACGAAATTTGGTACAGAGGTAGCACTAGCAAAGGGCACCTCAGTGTCATGCTTTATGTCGCCGCCATCTTGACGGAAACGGAATGGTGGCCACCCAATTGTTAAAAGCTTAAACAAATTACGACAAACCTAATCATTTGATCTCTACCAAATTTTGCAACATACCTTTTTGTGGGAAGCATCTTTTGACTAATCTACAAGGTCATCAGCCAAATAGTGTGCATATGGCGGCCATGCATGTGTGCAAGTCGATTCACCAAATCAATTCAAACACGGTGAAACAGAATTGAATGCATTTTTGTACAGAGGTAGCACTAGCAAAGGGCACTCCATATTCATGTTTAATATCCGTATAACAGGTTGTATTTCAACAAGCTACTACAACCAACATTCAATTATACTCCTTGAAAAGGACAAAGAATTATAACAATACCCATGCATTTAGGAGAAAGTAGGCTATATGTTCTTTACTGAACATCTTGTTCTACCTGGATTTTCAGCTGAATTAGGAAAATTCAGCTTATGCTTAAGTGATGAGTCTCTGTGAAAGCTTAAATAGATACATCCGCGACGTAGTGAACACAGTTCTGGTCTGGCGTTTGACGCGATAGCTTGCGTCAGTCTGAGGCTCCTTATTCCGGAGTTTTTGACAAATGTCAATTTTGAATTGATGTTTCATTCATTGATGTTATAATTACCGACATAGGGTTGAATAAGTTGGGGTGAAAACTGTTTCGGTCCAGGTGGAGGCGCGAAGTCTGCGACATTCTGCAGTCCATATTCCGGATAATTTGACAAGTTAGTGTCAATTTTGAAATCTGAAAGTTGCAAGTTAGCTATTGAGCTATTGTTAGCCATTGAACTAAAACAGTGTGAGGAGAGAAATAGTAGTGGAGGTACGTGCAGTACCTCGACAGCTGGGTGAATTTAGTAGCCAGATAAAGTAGCTAAGCCAGAATTGGTTTGATTGAGTTGTGTATCGTACAAAGCGTACGCAGGTAAGCTTGCTTTATATAGTGGTCCTGTTTCTGTGCAGAAGTCTAAAACAGTACAATCTACAGCCCATCCACATCACCAAGAAGGCAGGCGTTCGTGGTGTCTAGACGTTCTAGAGCACGGAGATGATGCAGCCAGCCAGTCCGGTTGAGGGGACAGACATCGAGTAAAAGTATCCCGCTGGGGTATGCCTGGTTGACAGAACCATTATGAGCTGAGGAATGAGTACCCTATTTTCATTTATTGGATTTTTGGTTCGGGGTTGGAATGGCGACAAGAAACAAGTGTGTTTTGTAAATATTTGGATTTTGTACTGATTAAGATAATGTCAGTTTAGTTTTGTTTTAGTAAGTTTAAATGTTAACGTGACGTTAAATGTGGTTTCTTTGACGCAAGGTTACCTTATATGTAGAATTCGTATGGTGGAGAGTGCCCTACGATATTCAATCTTGGATGATTGGTCATCAGCACTCATCAGTTGTGTGCAACGGGATTGATTATCTTGGGAGATGAGATTGATATTCCTCTTGGTGCAGTTTTAATGGACCAGGTGTTTTTAGTAAGCTATATTTAGCATAATGGATGGGGGTCATTTATCACCCACCACTTGACGTAAATTTGATATATATCTTTGAGGGATAAATTGTTTTTGATGTTTATTCACGATTTGGAATTCGTTTAAGGCAGTCAGTGATTTCGGATGTTAAATAGTTTGTGAGCCAGGTAAGTTTGCTGGTTATATGTTAGGAGATGGAGCCCATCGTATGTGTGATATGGAGGTTGCTTTCCCACAGGTCTTCGGAGGGCATTTGTTGACCCCAATTGTGTGCAATGTGGAGGATGAATTCCCACAGTTTGTTGTATGGTGATCGTCCGCTGGGGCATATTGCTGTCGCAGTCCTGCACGCAGTGAGTCACTCACATGTGGTATTATAGGATCCCTGTTATATTTTGCTTCGGTTCTTGAAGGAAGACTCCTAGTAGCTTTCTTGCAAGACATTGTATTTTAGGCACATATCTCCGTTGTAAGGTGAGATCAGCTGTGGATTGCTCACATTGTTTACGTAAAAATCACTGTATCGGCGGTGTTTTTATAGCTGAGGTTGATCATCTAGAGTTCATTTATGTATTTGTTCTAATTGTTAAAGCCTAGTCCCTTAAAAGTTAATTTGTTCACGTTGAACAAGTAAAGGGGTCTGGATTTTCAGTTTGAGGATAATTGTTATGGTAAGGTTTTTCGGTATGTTTCGATTCAGAGGTGGTTCGTGCTTTTTGATGGATGTTGATTTGTGTAAATATTTTTCTGTGTGGTTTCATCTATATTAAAGTAATGGCGGGACTGTGATCAACCGCTATGTGTTTGTGTTCAATGTAGCGTAAAGGTGACCCGTGGTCAATTGTTTCCTAGCATTACGTGGGAACCCAGGATACGTTCGGGTTAAACACAGTGGTGACTGTACGCGTATGCTTTTTTGTGTTCTTGGGAGGCATCCACTATGGCACCGACGTGCTCAGGATGGCTTAACCTAACTTATAGTATTGTGAATTTAAGGGTAGGGCACGTATTCTCCGGAATATGGAGCCTCAGACGGACGCATGGCACGTCAGATGTTATTGTACCTTTTTCGTAGTGTACTTCCTTGTGTGTTGCTCGGCGCCACTAGCACCCGACACAAGATCATGACCTAACAATTGTATTGCCAGGAAATGATCTTGAATCAATAGGTGATCATTACTCAATTAAATAAAACCATACACGGAGATCACTGAGATCAGTGAGATCACTGAGGACACCGAGATCGACGATATAAATGTATCGTGCACGTGTGTTCATATTTGACTGTTTGACACTTTATTTCGGCTTGGACACAAATTCATGTTTCGTTGAATTATATTTAGATAATTCATTGCTTGATTAACGTATGGCATATTTAGAGCCATTGGCCCAGGGTCGTGTTCTTGTGAGGGCATCGGATCGTGTTTTTATGCAGACTCAGGGGTTGTTTTTAGTTTATTATTATTATTATTATTATTATTATTATTATTATTATTATTATTATTATTATTCATTTTTAGGGGGGTGTTACGTTTTGAATTCATTTTTGTTTTGTAGTCTTTAGTCTTAGAGAATTAATTCACTATCTTGTTAAGATACAATGAGATGTGATTGTAGTTATGTCCCTGTGATTCCATCTCCGAAGTCCTAGGATGGCAATGTACATGTATGTTAATTATATGGTCTGAGCACGAACCCCAGAAGAGAGTCCCATCTTATAAGACCCAGGTTTGAAGGGTATAAAGTCCACATATGGTTCTACATAAATTCTATTACTGTATATGGATTTTTGTTTGTGTATTTTATAATTTTAAGGTGGCAGCTACACGCTATAATCAGTTTGATATTTCTATAAAGAATGGTATGGTATGGTACTCCTCTGTCACGTATTTGTACGTTAATAGTGCTATTAAATTGTGAGTTATATATAATAATGTCTTAAGAATACGCCCAGCCAATATTGAGCCCGTATGTGCTCATGCTAGTGATATTTTCCTTGAAAGAATGTGTAACTACTCTGCTACTGCATTGAACACACCCGGAAGCCAGATCCAACTTCCTCACTTTTCAAGATGTTATTTTCACTTGGGAGAATCCTGCTATTATTTCTTGTGAGCATATTTTACTACATATTTTTATGCTACACATCTCAGGATTTAATCTTACGAATTTCTGTGATATTTACTACGTTATTGTAGCACTACGATTATTTTAGGTAATGGTATTATCATCGCAAATATGCGAACTTGATGAAACTAAATGCTACACGACTCTAGAACTTCCGAGGGAGCCGGAACACCGATCTGGAGACGACACACCGTTTTTGTGTTTGTCGAAGACAGACGTGACACGTTTGGGTCTGTGAAACCCACGTTTTGTGAAATTTATAAGTACGAATCTACAAGCATCGTGTACTCAATTCATTCAAAAGTGAGCAACATTTGTTATAACGCCAAGTTGGGTGAAATATCTAGGTTAGTGACGAATTTATTAGAAACTGCATTTATAACTTTTCTACTAATCAGCACGTCGTAGACTATATTATACGCCACGCTGCTAAAATCATGAAAGTCCACGAGGTGGAACATTTTTTGTGTGAACAGTAAGTACTATATTATCTGTGTGAAAAGCATGCCACTGCTAAAATACAATCTGCGACGAGTTGTGCGCGATTTTTATACGCCGATCGCAGTGATTTTGGTGATATCCAAGTAATAGAATCTGTGTGCCAGATAGCACACGTGTATCTTTAGATTCTGTAACAGACCTACCAAGGCCATTTTTGCATTTGTCTGGAACTGTGTCTAAAGCCAGTGAAGATTTTGCAATTAAGAAATTTAAACCTACATTCTGTGCAAAACCACGTGTGGAAATTCTTCATGACATGCTACTACCCGATAACCACGTGTACGCATTGTCTATTCTTGCACACATGATGTCTACCATGGCTTAACTGTCCTGTGAGGGGATGTGTTGAGATTAAGCCCAACAATGAAGAGGAGAAGGCCTGGAATTTTAAGGCCCAAGATCATTATAATCCCTCCTTAGTATAGGAGACGAATACCCCTCAAATTCCCAGGAAGGATGAGGTGTAATACTGATGGACCGCGGTGAGTTTTGTACCTCCTTCATGTACAGGGTTTTCTCGTGGTAGATTACAGTAGTTTATCAACCGAACTTATGACAACCAGTTAGGTAGGATTTTGTAGTCTTAGAATGAGTATTTTCCTCAATTTAATATTTCAGACTGGTCAGATACTTGTTTAGTCACCATGTGGTGGGCTATATACCACTGGTGCACCTTTGTTGCGTCTAATTAAGATGCCAATCATGAATTTACTAATGTGTCATAGCTGGTGAAGCTATATTTTTGTCAGTTTAGAGCTGATTGTAAAAGGATGAGTTAATCTATCCATGTGGAATATTTAGGGAACACCCTATACTATTTTCTTATTAATTTCACCACTTTAACTATTATCGTATCATTTTGTGAATTGAAGTATCATCGCCACCCTTATAATCAGATTATGTTCTCTGACGCCACGAAATTCCAAGTTGGAACGATATTATGTGTAATGGTTATGCTTACTAAACCAAGCATCAAACTCACATACCAGCGTATCATTTCAAAACAGCACTTCAACTTTATTTTGTGTCGAGTGGACACGCCACATTTATCTAATGGAATTGTAAATAGTAAGAAGTGAGTGAATAGTCTTTTAAACCAAAGCAGTTGGAAACTGTACGCATATCTTACATTTAAGTTTATTTGACATTTGAAGCATTTTATATCGTCATACTACGTAAGTTATGGCACAATTGAATGTGTTATTTCTGTGTATTTTAATATCTTCGTATATGAATCACAGCTTAGGACTTTATTGTGTGTGAATCCAGTTATAAACAGTGAAAGTAACTTTACTTGCTACACGCAAGTTTGTCACGTGCCGTTGGGAAGCATACTGGGCCTGTAGGGGACACTTCAAGCGCCCAAGGTCAGGCTATCAGACCGGTTATCTTTCCCATAATTTACCGTGCTTCTCATATGTGTCACCGACCTGTGTTGAATATTTTTTCGACGTTGTCTGACGTCACGAATCTTTGTGAAGTGCACTAAGCTATGATAAGAACGCTTCTGAAATGTAGGTCAACTTGATCAGTTGTGAGCTGCATTCTTTATATGAGTGACTGACTTGTCACATTTTCAATTCGCTAGTTGAGAGCCAGGTTTCTTACGAAAAACTGTTCATGATTTTAGAACAATTTAATCCTTGATCATGTCGACTGTGTAAGGGTAGTAACTTATGTAATTGTTGTGCCTGGAGAGCACGTTGGTGGATGGATGAATATCCTCAACCTAATGTTATTACCGGACATGCGCTTAGCCCTTTTAGCCAGACTTGTGCCGATGGTGTACTGTGCGAGCCATCGTGAGCCGCTTATTATCGTTGTTGTTGATTCGAGCCATTTGTTAGCTCGTGATGTTATAGTGACCGTAGTAGTCACCTATTTGTAATGATCTCAGAGGAGACTTGCAACCTATGTGTATTCATCCTTGTGTCATAAGAGTCAATGAATCGACATAAAACCTACTAGGGAAATCTGAACCTACGATTTAAACCACAATAAATCATGAAACCTAATTTAACTCAACTATTTGAATAAAATTGATGGATTAATTTGCCAATCTAAACTTGCACCTGCATTTTATTATGCTGACTGATTCAAAGAGCTGAGACATTTCCAGAGGGAAGTGACCCTAGATAAGCTGACACAAATTGTGACGACGAGAGTCACGGATAACCGAAAGTTCGTAACTGGTGGACCGCTGATTTATGCAATGTCAGACGTAATTGTTATTATGCATTTGCCAACCTAATTACACGCACTAAGATGACAATTGAGAGCAAAGAGTTTCTTGATTTGTGTACGCTGGATTATAAATAAGAAATGTTTGTCCAAAAGTGATTTATTTACATGTCTACCCTCATTGTACCCATACTATTGTTGAATGTTGTAATATTTGTGTTGTATTAAACAATGTTTTTTATTGCTAGAACTTGGTTGTCATATTAGATTTTGTTGTAATTTTTTGCTTACGGACGCTTCTCGCCGTAAATTTTTGTCATGTTAGGACCTACAATAGTTAGATGATTTAAATTTAATGTACATTCTGATTTAAGTACCCCGTTTGTAGTTGCGTAGGGATCACCTTACGTGCCACATTCCAAGCGTTGTTGTTGTTGTTTGATTTTCATGTAATAGAAGGACTTTCGAGAGGGATAATTTAATTTCAGTTAGGGTCTCAACTATTTTTTATAGCTTTGCGGTTTAGCCGATATCAAACCCTTCGAAGTAGGATAAGGGTTTGATATTATTGAATAAATGTGTTCACGAATTTTATTTCAGCCTGGATGTTTTTAGCCTACTTTTCACATTTTGCAAAAATGAGGAAAAAGTAGACTTATGAGATCGGGCAAAAGTGTGTCTATCTGTCTGTCTGTCTGTCTGTCCTTCTGTCTGTCTGTCTGTCTGTCTGTGTGTCCCTCCCCCTATCAACTCCTAAACGGCTGGAGCAATCGAAACAAAATTTGGTAGGAGTGAAGATCTATACCGGAATATCTCACGGCTATATTTGAAAATTATGTCAGTGCTACCAACTGCTAAAAAATCGCAATTTAAATTTGAGCTCCATGTTGGATATCTTGGAAGGTATAAATGGGAGCTATTTCAAAAATGGCACACGTATAAATAATAATATGGCAGTTTAAGTTCCAGGAGGCCATACATGGCAGTGTTGCCAAAATGATTATAAGCCTGCTGATAGGTCCAATTTTTAAATGCATATAACTTCTACACTATCAATTGGAATTCAACCAAATTTCGTATGTGCTATCTGAACCATAACAGATATAACTCTGCGTATTCTTAAGAGCAACCAGGGCTGCCAACTGTTAATAAATACTCCTAATTTATTTGATCCAAATACCAATATATCAGAAAGTATGCAAGCCGACAGCTTTAAACTATGCACACGTATAGTACCTGACATTCTATATTAATTTGGAGTAACTTATATACGTCAGTGCTACCAACATGATTCTAAGCATGCTGACAGGTCCAAATTTAAATACATGTAACTTCCATACTATCATTTGGATTTCAACCAAATTTCGTATGTGCTATCTGAACCATAACAGATATGACTCTGCGTATTATTAAGAGCAACCAGGGCTGCCAACTGTTAATATGTGCTGTCCCTATTTTTGTTACCCTAATATCAATATATCAGAAAGTATGCAAGCCAATAGCTCTATACTTTGCACACGTATAGTACCTGGCATTCTAGATGAATTTGGAGTAACTAATTACGTCAGTGCTGCCGACATGATTCTAAGCCTGCTGATAGGTCCAATTTTAAAATGCATGTAACTTCTATACTAACTAATGGATTTCATTCAAAATTGGCACAACAATAGATAATTTTATTTCAGATTATTTCTGACCAATACATGCATGACATTGTTGCCAACATGATTTTACGCGCGCTGTTGGATCCAATGTTTAACTGCATGTAACGTCCATGCTATTCATTGGACTTCAACCAAATTTTGTATTCTGTACCTTAAGAGATGGAACTAAGAATATATTCAGTAATCAGGGCTGCCAACTGTAGTGCTCTATTAGGCTACATTATGCCAGGTATACAGTATTTCGAACTAATTAGAAATTTCGATATTAGCAACTTAATTTCGTCATTATACTAGATAGGTTCATATACTGTAGAATAATCATTGGCATGAAAAGTAGGCTCTTTAGTTCGTCATGGAACTTTTTGTTATTTATTAGCTTTGTGTTTGAGGGTGTACTTCTTTGGGTGTCTATGGCATCTACTTTGTGTAGAACCCGATCCTTTGGGACCACGATTCTCGTGCCGGCGCTAGCCCAAAAGAAGTGCATCCGATCCTCTCAGGTTGTGTGTTCGACGGATGCGACTGCCTCGACTGCCTTTTCGGTTGATGGTACCCCGGCGATCTCCTCTGACGGGAACAATATCGCGAACGCATCCAGTCGCCTTTCTTTTTGACTTGGTCAAAGGATGCTACAGAACTTACAATGTTCTACAAATTATTAACTTTCGTAGTTGTATCATAAAAATACTTTCAGTTATTCGTGATCAAAGTCTATATTTTCAATATGGCTGCTGCGCATTTCATTCAAACTGTTATACTTATGGATTCTTTCAAAAAGGTCTCTCTTATACTGTATGGTGCTTCATTGTTACTAATGTTCGTTCTATTTGCGCAATTACGTTCTGAATGATTCACTATTATGTTCGAATATTACACCTGGCCTTCAGCTTGAGAATTAAGAGCCGCTGTTATTTTACATTGGGCATAGTATACTCCGTAGAGGTTTCTAGCTTATCACTAATTTCTTTATTGTAGCTATAAAGCATATAAAGTTATTTGTTAAAATATTAAGAAATAACAGTTTGGCTGTTACACGCAATATTCAGCGTAAAACAGTTTTCACTAACGCTACTGACACACCATACGTAATACTCACCTTCTACGACGAATCATCTGGGATGCAAAATAATATATTAAGTTACTAATTTAGATATTTAACTAGTACGACTAGCGACCATCATGAATCTATGGAGCCACTGTCCTTTAGTTCTGGGCATATGAATCGACTTATACGTTTCGATGTTATTACTTAATTTCGTTATAATAGCTCTGGATGCCGAAATTTATGTAATAATTTTTGGAACTTTATGATGGCTGCTGTGATAATATTTTGACTATCACAAGTGGAAGCTCTATATACAGTATGATACTCATCCCTTAGCAAGATTCGTCTTCATTATCCAATTTCTTTGTATGTTGCCAACATTCTAGCAGCAACGATACAAATACAGGATTGAATCCGAATAGTGCTACTGATGCACCAGGGGCTACACCAGGTTGATGTTGCTACTATAGGAAGGTCACAGTCACTCAGAAGAACATGAGCGTCCTGTGGAAGATATGGTTGCCCACAACATGTACAGAGGGAGAATAAGACATGCAACATAGCGTTGCCATGCTACGTTCTATTGTGTTGGATGTATGCAGTCAGAGAACATGGCGTGTTGCATCTCTCGGCCTGGCGCATAATACTCGCATATTATTTGTGCAGTGGCCACATTGGCCGTAATGTCATAGTAAGTGCCCTCAAACATGCTGGTTCTCTCAGCCAAGGCGATGACCGTATGTGCTAATCGTGAGTTCTGCCATTGTCCTCTGGTGTCAGGAATTTCAGTGTCGATAAGGTGATATAGTTTAATGTTTATTTTTATCCCTACACTGAAGTATATGGCGAGCTACGTACTTTCCTTTGTTTCACCATGCCATTATTGATAGTGAATGGGTTTTCTGTGGCCCTGAAAAGGGCCGTTGGGTAGCTTTCTCAGTCAGAGGACCTCGTACCGCCATTGTGATGACTTCATTAAGACGTGTGGTCATTGAATCAATTAGGACAGAATCTTGAGTATCGTATCCACCTGCCACCTCGTTCCTAGTCATACTGACATCATCTCAGAGAGTTTAGTTCGGATTCGGTGAAGGATCGGACCAGGTCTCCACAATCTGGACGCTCCGAACAACTTGGCCTGCATGACCTTGATGGGATTCATGTCAGTCCCACGAGAAGGACAGTCCATTTTATGCTGGATCTCACTTTGTCCTGCGAATCATTCCTGAATTAATCTGGAAGGGTGGATCGTAGATACGTCCTTCTGAAATTGTATAAAACTGTTGGGATGAAGCACCCGCACGGAAGGAATTATATTATACTCTAAAATGTGTACATATTTCCCGGTGGTGAGAGCGTGTCCATAAGGACGTTGCTCGATTCTGTGCAATATTCCTATGCAGCGAGATCCCCTCCGATCCCAAGACGCAGTAGGTACACGGCTAGAGTGCCAATGCTCCTCCACGTATGCTGGATTGCATCGGATGTCGAAAGGGCGAAACACACGTACCGGCCATATATTTTTGAGGAAAATGTGCTCTCGTTATAGAATATGAAATTTGACCAATCACGTAGGACGTTGTCCTCGACACATGCAAGGCGGTACCACCTTAGCTTACCAGTCAGCTTTTGGTTTTTAGCCGCTTACCGGTAGTGCAACCCTGCCTCATTGAGATGTATCAAGACTGTCCTCGAGCTGCCAGGGAAATATGCAGCCTGACCTAGCTGCACAACGTTTAAGAACGGCAACGATACTGTCTCAACGATCAAGTGATTCCGGTACCAGAGCCACCAAGAACCCAAGCCAGCACATCCGCCTCTTACCTCTTTCGATTCTAGAAAGACATCTTATCCAACGCGTCGTCGCGTCGTACTCCGTAGGCATGCCGTAGTGTCGTCCAGCTCCTGTTGTGTTTAGATTTCCTTTGTTCAACGTGAGCAACTGCCCACTGACAGATATGAGGTCCTTAGTGTGCCATAGTTTTCGGTAGTTACCGATGTTAGATAAGCGTGCTGGGGGCATCCCGAAATCTGATTGGTTTACTCGATGTTGCTGCCTGCAAAGTAAATCAAAATCCCAAGTTGAAATCGAACCAGTCACCTTCCCACTGAGAATCGAGTGCAATGCACGTTGGGCTACAGCGCTTCACTAACAGGAATTCATAACACAACTATTAGTCTTCCACCTTGTTCGTATTTAAGACTATCTACACTGGACGGTGCTATCCATTTCCTGCCAATACTCGTAGATACTCCTAGAAGGCACCTTCTTCTTCTCAGCTAGTGAATTGTGGCGAGACGTTCAGGAAGCAGCAGGGGTTGATGTATCTACCCAGAACATCTGAAATCAACACCTTAGATTGGGTTTTCAGTCCCTAAGGCAAGGAGGAGCTCCTGTATTTGCTCGCCGTCTCAAAGTTGTTAGGGTGAAATGGCCAAGACTACACCAAAACTGGATGGGCCTTTACGTTCGTTTCTGGTTAAACAGATATCTTTCTTATTCTGAAATGATTGTTCTGTGAACGTTTGGAGACGGCCTGGTGAATGTATGTACAACCAGTTCCATCAAAGAAAATCTCTCCTACGCCGGTGGAAGGACCATCATAAGGTAAGTTTGTCGTAGGTCACTTGTATATGTCAGAACGAATACCACGTCCTTTCTACACAGATAATATTCTCACACGCATTGTGCCATGCCTGTGAATGACAACGCTTGGCTTCATACACGCGACATTTTGAAAAAGTTCCTTGATGGCTATAGTAATTGCAGACCTGAGTTCCCTGCCTATTCAGCTAATGTGAACTGCATAGAGCGTTCTTGGGTGTTGTTGAAAGAACATCAGTAATCGTTTACAAACTCCGGAGACAGTTCAAGCCCTCCTTGAGGTTGCGATAGGGTTATGGTACAATCTCCCACGCGATACCCTGAATACATGCGTCGGGAGAATGCCAAGAAAAGTCGCTGCGCGTATTAGATAGCGTGGAGGTCATATCAAATATTCAAAATGCCATTACGTACAGTACGTCAGGAGATTGAGTTATATTGGAATGTTTTTTTGTGGACACACATTTCTTGTGTCAGTTTCGTATGAATGCAAACAAGAAACCACCAGTCGGTTGTTTAATTGAGCTTTATTGATTTCTTAGTTCAAACCATACATTGTCTTGTTCCAACATTCTAACGGATCAATATGGAAAACCTTTTTTGTTGTGAGTATCGATATTAACATGCCCACTGTCATAGGGCCATTGAAAGCAAGACTTATGGGTACAGATTCGCACATCCCGGAGATCAGAGTTTAAATCCCAGAGCTGGCAGCAGCCATAATGATTAGTTTTCAGTTGAAAATCCCCTTCCCCAAACATCCACAGCACACACACCTCATTTTATGTTAGTGGCTAGTATACTTGGCTGTGACTGCGGAGGCCCGGGTTCCATTACAGACTCTGCCAAGGAATTAAATTCTGGTCTGAAGGGTGGAACGGGGTTCACTGAGCCTCGTAAGCAAAACTGAGACGAGGCGAGTTTGATTCCTACAGTACGTCAGTCATCATGGAAGTGGTTTTCCGTGGTTTTCAGCTTCTACTCCAGGAAAACTCCTGGATGGCACCTATCATAAGGCTACGACCACCTCTTTACCCAAATCCTACATCAAATACAAATACACACATTAGTAACGACATCACAGTGACACGGGTTATCAGACACATTCTACTAAAACCCAAGTACAAGGGGCTACGTGATTACGATGTCGCAAGGTCCCTAAAGGGAATCATGAATCGATCAAAATCTTTTTTCTTCCCACTGAACGTTCAACATACCGTTCCTCGAAATTAATAAAATTACATTCTCATAAATGTATCAGCAAAATCTAAAGACATCACTGATCATAATCTCCCGTATATTCCTCATTTCTTCAGTAATAATAATAATAATAATAATAATAATGATAATAATAATAATAATAATAATAATAGTAATAATAATAATAATAATTAATATTTGATCATGTTTAATCGCGATTCACAAGTATTCTATTAATGAAAGCAGTCGAACGTTTCGCTCATACGTGGCAAGTACAGTATTTCTATTAAATGTATCAGATACCATGCATATTTACTAAAGATGATATGAAAAACTGCGTATTGTATCATCGATGCTAACATTCAACTATTACTGGTCTCTTGGAACTGTAACTACATTTATTCAAAGGAGATGACGAGTGATGAAATAGGTAGGTTAGGTGAAAATTGTGCATGTAATTGGAAGAATGCTTCTTGGTCTGTTGGAATTACGACAGGTACATGACTAAGGGAGGGTCCATGACAGTAATAGTCTTTTTACTGTTCTCTTATGTTTTCTTTCTTTCTTTCTTTCTTTCTTTCTTCCTTTCTTTTTCTTTCTTTCTTTCTTTCTTTCTTTCTTTCCTTCTTTCTTCCTTTCCCTGGTTTTATCCTAATTGGGACAGTTAATTTGGAGAAAATCACTTGAGGATTCTTGGGGATTAATTGAATACTTTCTCTTTTGAGGTGATAAGTATAGAATAAGACTTCCTCCCTCGTGGTTCGAAACTGGATTTCCCGCATCCTAAGCAAGCACACTTTTCATTTGCATCAAAGATATCTATGTCCAAGGACAGTTCTTGTGAAAGCTTCTGGATGCAGAGGACACTGCAGGAAAAGTTATCTTCTACCAAACATCTTGCAATCAGCCCACCTATACTTACGTGATTCTCACTGATCGTGACGACTACTCATATTAATACACAATGCCTTGTTCCGCGGCCATCTCTGGGTTCAAAAGATGAGAAGTTTTGATTTTCTTGAAATACGATTGAATGCTATTCGAGGGTTCCATATTTTCATCTCCAGGCAAATGCAGGGAAAGAACATTCCAACAGACCATGAAGCATTCTTTCAATTACATGCGCAATTTTTACCCAACCTACCTATTTCATCACTGGTTAACTCCTTTGATGATATTAGCGTCAAGATGGGTTTGCCATAAAGAAAAGTCAATCTCCTCAAAGAAACTCGTCTCACCTCCTCCCTTACCCCGTAGAAAGGGGAATAAAGAGGGAAAGATATTTCATAATTCTCCTCTTGCTCCCTTTCTTGTGGGACGAAATCTCCAGAGCTGGACCTCAGATACTGGAGGTGACTAGACTGATAATATAAAATATCATTATAGACACCTTAACTAATTTTCTTTTTATAACGAATTATTTTGATCGCAAATAAATGTATGAATATTTGGCTCTATTTCTTCCAAATATAACAATTCATTTGAAACACTGCAAATCTGTTAATTTCTGTAAAGCAGGAATTGCTGAATGGTACATTTGATGATATTTTATTGGTCCATAACTTCCAATAACTGGTCTAAGTATAAAAGACATTCTATTCACAAAACTATAGAGTGGACTATGAGACCGCAACAAATTGTAATTATTCCCGTAAACATTCAATATTGCTTGTATTTATCATTACAAACACGGTATAAAATCCTCCAAAGTCTCTGGTAATTAATTAATTCGTTTGATTTACGAAAAGTACTTCCTCACTATTTGTCGGTTTTTGAGCTATTGACACCATAGTGATGACTGAGTCAGGGCTACAGTTTGAGGCTGAAAGAACACCATTACCATGAGTCTCTGGCTCTCGTATATGATTCAAAGTTTCTGTTTCGAGAGAGTTTATGGTTGATATTATGTCCTCTTGAGTTTCTGAAATGTGGGGACGTTCCTGTGTAAAAGGAATTAAACTCACTTAAGCTATACCCTTACATGTAATATGTATTGTGTGAAGTTGTGATGGCCGAATTATGGTATTAAGGGTTAGGAATAATTTCAGTACATGTTCGTTAATACATACGTATAACAATTTATAGTTGAAGTTAGAATCCCGAATATTGTTATAATACAATTCTTTAGTATTACTTCTGGTGTTTGTCTCAGCAAATGCACATCTTCACCATAATTAATCGTTTGTCAATAAGTGGATATTGAACTGATTTACATCAATATGATATTTGACATACTGCCTTCAGTACAAGTAAAAGGATACCAAAATGGTGTACTATCAATTACGCCTTACAGGAAGTTTTTCCCTTTGGTAGAAAATAGAGAAGTAATGATTCAGAAACCAACGATTCAGTTTGAAAACCGGCTTCCTTCTTCCTTTTAAATGTTGTGGTTTTAGAGATACAGGGATGCTAAGAAATTGCCCTGTAAGGGGTCTTGACGTGCCTGTAAATATACTGACATGAACTCGTTATATTTAAACGTCTGGTGTTGTCCCTTCTTCCAAAATTGATCCCATTTTTTTCATGCGACCCTTTTTCTTCCGTCTCCGATACATCTCTAGGCCTCATGGTCTTGAAGATGTTCCAAGTGGTCATCCATCGTCGTGGTTCACGTCACGTACTTAAAACAACCGCCACCTCTTCCATTTAGTTAGCCATATCTACGCTAATAGAGTTCATTTTGTAAAACCCGCACTTGTCGGTACTGGTAACTTTGATGTTCATTAAATACATCGCTAAAATGTTCGTGCTTTATTCGTATTAGTAATGCCAAATTTAGAACGTTAATGACTGTTCTAGAGTAGCACAGGTTATATTATATAATTTTATACTCGCGTAAAGATTTTCTCGTAAGATATTACGTTCGTCACAAGAATTGAGTCTTGACTGTCACTCCAAATATGGGTCTACCATATGTTCACTCCCGTATCTGCTCGAGGTCATTCACCTGGCGAATGTCAGATGTCTGCCTCACGAAACAAATGCTTATTTCTTCAATCACGTTCCTGTACGAGAATAAGATCGCACCGGGCACTCTCTGTTCCGTGTCTCGTAAAAGCTTACGATACAATGTGGCTTTGCTCACTTTGTCGGACTAAAAACAGGTATCTTGCGTTGAAATTCACTATAATTTGTCTATTATATTGCCGTACAATGCGTGGTTTTAATGTTAACTGTTCAGTTGATAATTTATACTGCGTATCACTTCTATACTCCGCACTAGGTAATGTTGGCGAAATGCCGAACTGTTTCAGAGTCTTGTGCTCTACCGATCACTTTATACTGTTCTCCCAGGCAGACTGCGTAGGAATGATACTCTTATATCGTACTGCCTTAGTATGATACTCGCGTGAGGTAGTGCGCTGGAATGTCACACTCGCGAAGTAGCCTACTGCGCTGGAATGAGACCTATTCAAGTATCTTACTTCTCACGTCGTCTTTGCCCGCGTCAATTAGAGCCATCTATTATGTTTAGTTAGTCCAGAACTACTGTATTATTTCTGCGTCAAAACGTCGACTACTTTCATGATGCTGCAAATTCATGAAAATGTTGTTTCATTGTTACTGCTTAATTCACATGATATAATTTAAAAGTGAACCTAAATACTAAAAATACCCTTAAATAAAAATTAATGGTTCTGGGTTCTTTCTTTGTGCTTGACTCATAATGCAGGTCACTTATCCCCGTTTATTGCGTCATCTTCTCCTCTCATTACTCTGCTGCATTGCCAGATCTCATGACAGTATGCCATATCGGCAACACTATTTTATATAGAAACTGCATCTTAGCTAGTAGATACACAAGCACGTGTGTATTATAGACAAGCTACATAATGTAACATGTTTTCCAGTGCTGGAGGTATGATGATGCCAGTTATGTTGAGGAGTTATTAAAGGTTTGATTTAAGAAATGAACATGCACTTGCACCATAAAAATATAGTTTTTCTTTCTTAAATGTTTCCTATCGGGAATGACTACAACATAATATTTATTTTGAGTTTTGTGTTTGTAATAAAATTGCTGCTCTATACTTTATCCCAACATAGCTGCTTAGTACATTACATGGACAATCTTTTAAATAGGCGCAGGAGTTTTAATGGAAGAAACCAGTAGGATAAATGAAGATAGTCTATTTAGTTCTTCACGGAACAACTTGTTTGAATTGAGTGTAGCTATAATTATTGGGGTTGGTGCGCTGTGCCTTAAAGTAAGGTAATATGCTAGCATTTGGCTTGATCGAGTATGGAGAAACCACGCTCAGGATATTCGCTGATAGCGCGAATGTTCGAATCTCTGATCTCGGGACTTGTTGAAGCTCTCCTTTGTGAATGTGGAGAGCTATCTCACACGGCTACACCATTTCGTGTGATCGTAAAGCTGCTGAGTGCTATTATTTGGCCAGATATTAAGAGTGGATGCTCCTTTAAGGAACGGGAGAGCTCAGGTGAATAAACCCTCCAACTGTCACCAGGATTCCAATACCACTTGAGATTAGTTAAAGCGTCTTTATACCTCGCGCAGTAGTCAATTGTTTAGAAGTAAAATAGTGAACTGTTTTTGGTTCACCTGCGAAATTCGTGGCAGTGGTCTGCCGCAGTTAATCGTGTTGGAATACTGATGAAAGCAAAGAGAGACTGAAAGTTTTGTTTGTTGAACGTAATTCAATTTAATTTTGTAATCATCCTTCCAATTTAATTTCCACCTCATGACTGGATGAGGTCACGTCAGGCCAGCAGCTGTTAAACTCTCACTCAGTTCATATACTCAACAAATGAAGAGAAAATGACTTTATACCTACACTGCGCATTGAACGCTCATCCTCTGGTTGGGACTCGCTCAGTCCATAAGCTCAACAAATGAAGAGAAAACATTTATATATACATTATTCATTGAACTCCTATCCTCCGGTTGAGTCTCGCTCAGGCCATAAACACAACAAATGAAGAGAAAAGGACTTTACGAACATTAGTGATGAGGTATGTGGAGATTCGCATACCCAACGCATAAAACAGTGACTTAAAATTATTCAAAGTAGGTAATATAGGGCGGTTCTGGGGCAGGGGCTAATGGGCAAGATGGCCGCCACGCGCAATCACTCTATGCTATTCTTATGGAGGGGTCAGTCAGAGCTGGGGCAGGGGCTAATGGGCAAAATGGCCGCCATGTCCTGAGACCATGAATGATGTCACAGGGGGAGTTCGGCCGTGTAGTTGGTAAATGGAATATTTATTATTATTATTATTATTATTATTATTAGGTAATTATTAATTGATCATGTATAATCAAGACCAGCCTTATATTGTCAACCACTTAGTGTAGTGACTAGCATTCTTGGAGGTCATTCCTGAGGTTCGAATCCCGGCTCTGCCAAGAAATTTAATTTCTGGTCTCAAGAGTGGAACGGGGTACACTCAGCCTTGTGAGGCAAAACTGACAGGAGCTGGCTGGCTTTTGATTCATACTGCAGCCATTCTGCCTAACCCAATTTCACCTAACCTAACCTAACTTCACCTAACCTAACCTAACCAAACTTTAAAGTCAGAGCAAAAAAAAGTAAAAGCAAATGAGAGAGCACACATAATAAACTAAGTTATAACCTAACCTAACCTAACCTTACCTAACCTAACCTAACCTAACTTCAAAGTCAGAGCAAATATAATAGCAAATGTAAGAGCACACATAATAAACTAAGTTATAACCTAACCTAACCTAACCTAACTTAACCTAACCTAACCTAAAAGTGCGAGAAAAAAAATATGAGCAAAAAGTGTGAGCAAAAAAGTAAGAGCAAATGTGAGAGCACAAATAATAAACTTAGTTATAACCTAACCTAACCTAACCCACAGAAACCTCATTTAAAGATTTTAGATTTTGCATTTTAACATTTTACATTTTAACATTTTAGATTTTAGATTTTTTCATTTTATATTTTTTAGGTTTTACATTTTACATTTTTGATTTTTTGTATTTTAGTTTTTAGTTTTTTTTAGATTTTACATTTTAAATTTAAGATTTTTTGATTTTAGATTTTACATTTTACATTTTCCGAAAAGAGTAAACTACAAGGTCACATACCTAACCTCACTAAACCTAACTATACCAAACCTAACTTAAGCTAATCCAAAGGCTAATGCACATACACAAAGTATATAAGTGCTCATGCAACTATCCTTATGCTAGTCTTATAGGCTACTGTACAATAAGATCACTACCCCAACCGAGTATTTTTTTCTTTCATTTTGTTGTTTACGCATTTGTCAATTTTCTAATTTCCCATTTTTAGTTTTTTTAATGTTAATTTTAAGTTTTACAATTTCATAATATGGAAACATGGAATTTGCATTTTGTTGTTTACACATTAGTCAATTTTCCAATTTTCCATTTTCAGTTTTTTTATAACAGTTTTAGGTTTTTCAATTTCATAATATGGAAACATGGATTCTGCATTTTATTGTTTACACATTTATTAATTTCACAATTTCCCATTTACAGTTTTTAAAATGTCAGTTTAAAGTTTTTCAATATCATGATATAGAAACATGGATTTTCCAATTTGTTGTTGTGCATTTGTCAATTTACGAAATTCCCATTTACAGTTTTTAAAATTTCAGTTTAATGCTTTTTCTATTTTGTCAATATGGAAACATGGATTTTCCAATTTGTGTTTTACATGTTCATTTTGCATTAGGAGTGGAGAGAGGTGGGTAGTAATTCAAAATGTACAAGCAGTGTCCATACAATATTTTTTATTTTAAATACATGTACACTATTTACACATAATACATTTTTATATATATATATATTCTTTTTTGTTATAAATTGTACAGTTGTTTTTATTTTGTTTTCTATTTATTTTTTGATTATGATTACTATTTTATTTTATTTTTGTAGTGTTATTGTTTTATTTCCTAAATTGTTTTATGTATTTGCTAGTTGCAGGCAGATGATTTTGATATTCATAACTTAACTCTTTAAGCATGGTCAATGATTGAGTAATGACCATAGGCATGTGTACCTATACCGTTAGCATCAATCACTCTTTTATCATCACTAGGACACAAAGCAATTTTGTTTAGTCTTATAGATGATATGTCATGTTGTTTAGAAGTGATAATGTTCATGGGTATTCTTTTTACATTGTTTTTCATGACACAATCCTTATAATCTTGAAAGCTTATACAATTTTTGACAACACCTCTGTTAATACCTTTAATCTTTTTGATTTCTTTACCAATTATGTCTAAAGCGTACATTTTAGCTCTAAGTCCAACAAATGCTTTTATAATTTGTCCACAAGCCTCGTCTTTAAATTTCCCCAACGTTTTCTTGTTTGATGTAGAGTAACATATGTGATTAGTAGGATAATCTGATGTGTCCAGGTGTTCTAGGAAATCCAACTTGTCTTGATATACATCTGGGGTGTTAACCAAATATATGAACGAGTCAGTATCCATATACATGAGTTTAAGATTGTCCATGCCATAATAAGGTAGCAGGACATCATAGTGGTGGGAATACATGAGAGTTTTTGAAATATCCAGTATACACATTCCAATATATATAGGCTTATTGAATACAATGTTACGTTTAGCCATGTGGAAAGCAGCTAGGTTGGGACCATAAATTGTTCTGTCGATGAATGTTGGTTTAGCTATTAGCTTTTCTGCCTTTTTGCTGTCAGTCACAAGACGTATGTCTATTCTTTTACGGATATTTTCCATTGTTTTCCCAAAAATGGCATTGTTGAATAATTTGTACAGATTTTTCTCAAAATCATTTCTGGCTTGTTTTCGAAGGTTGTTATTAAAATCAACGTATGCCTTTAACCAAGGTCTTTGTTTAAACTTTAACACACGATGAATTTTTATCAATTTTATTCCATGATCTAAAGCCTGTTTTAATGCCATGTAGTGAACAACATATCGCCTTCGATTTCCAAGATGAGGAATTAGTTTTTTCAGAGACGAATCCTTAGGTTGTGTACACTCTGGTAGGAAAGGTAAATCGTTGTGTAGATCATGAAGGTCAGATGGGTAATCAACATCAACGTCTAGAATGTATCCCACAGGATCGTCTTTCTTTAGTTTTTCTAGATCAACAGTATCTGGAGAAACCCACTGAAATCCACCATAAGGAAGGGAGTGGCACATAGCCCACCCGTATTGGTTGTTGGCATCATCATAGGTAATAAACTGCGATGGTTTCTCAGAATCATAGGTTTCCATGTATTTATTGTTAGCTTCAGCATACCGATGAGACACCTGGCATATGCCTCCACGTATTCCAGACTCGATTAAAAGAATCTGATCGTAATCCTGTAGCAATTCCAGTTCAATGCCTGTGTAAAGGAGCATTGCCTCGAAACTTAAACCAGGCGAAGTAAAGAAGTGTGCAGCATCCACTCGGTGTGTTTCTAGTGTTTTGTTTCTAAACGTTTCAAAGCTGTCTGCAAGAAGGAGTACATCTGATGTTAGGTAGAGGTCACTATATTCCCCTAGAGTTTTAATGTTGAACTGATTCCAGACATTTTTGGCATGTTCGTAGTCTTCTTGACTAACATCTTCTTGACTTAATTTGTTAAAGAATGCCTCTTTTGGAGGTAAACGCGTTTCACTTAACTTTTCCCATGAGTCAATGTAGTCATAACAAAATACCCCTTTACGAGTCATGAGCATTGCATTTTCTTTTCCAAAGTACTTGTCTGTTTCAGGGTATGATGTTAAGTTGGAAACTAAGTTTTCCAAACTACTCGGCATTAACCGAAACGTATCCACAAATCTAAGCTTAACATTTCCTACATATTTGGTAAAGGAAATGTACTTTTCTTTGGAGTTAGCGATAACATCCACTCTCTCAGTAGTACACCCCAATTGCTTTACAATGAAATTTGCGTCGTAGCCACTCATATTATGTAGAAACACAGGAACGGGGTTTCGTGTTTTACACCTCAAATTACAGTTATTGTGAGCACTTCCACGGTATTCCCCTGTAATATGGCAGTGGTCTCGAACTTTCCAGTCCTGTTGGGTAAATGGTTTTTGACACAAATAACAGGTTTCAGAACATTGGAACTCTGCTTCTTGAGCCTGAGTTAAGGCCTTTGGAACATTTAAGCTGTAAAGGCGATCAATTTCATTAGCTATTGAGATCAAACAGTCCATAAACTTTTCTGCAGCGTCAGGCCCACGATAAATAACAGGTTGGCTTGAAAGATTTGTCTTTATGTGTTCCACAGCAGGTGAGGGTTTAACGTATATACCAAAGCTCATAGGAACATGACTCTGGTATGGCACTGTATAACTTGCCTCAGGATTAGGTAGACATGTTTGATAGGGTAAGAGTATACTTTCAAAATCTGCATAGATAACGTAAGGTATTCTCAGCATTTTTTCAACATTTAAGAATTTGACAATGGGGTTTTTAATAGGCATTTCAACCCTAGCAATGTCATGCTGGACACACAAAGCTCTATGTTCTTTCATTTTTTCCATTCCTTGTTGTCCATATCGATTATCAAAGTGTGTAAAACACCGTTTACACGTATATATTTTATGTTCATGGCGAGTAATCTGACGTCTTACTAGTTTATCAAAATCTTTGATAAAGACGTAGTGGTTCTGGCCGGATGATGAACTTAGCAAAAGGAGGTCGCGATGATCTTGCAGCTCTTGATCCACAACCTTCAGAGGGAACAATTTCTTGTCTTGTTCCAATCCAAATACATTAATGGATATATCGTTGGCTTTTTCAAATTTGGGAATGTCAGCTAGCGATGTAGGAAATGATATTACTGAAAAATCATACTTGTTTTCCAGATCCTTGTATTTACTAATGCGATGAGCATTCTTTTTAACCAGTTTTGCTAAAATGGCATACATAAAACACTTTTCATTTTTCAAGTTTTCAGGATTAATGCAGGCTTTTCTTGCTTGTATAGCTGCTGGTAATGGAATATATGTGCTTCCACGCAAGGGATTGTACTTATTTATTTTCAATCGTACTCCTTCCACTGCTAACAAAGCCCAATTACTGCCTTTTAGCTCAGATTCCTCCATTTCCGTAGTTAACTTTGTAAATTGTGTTTCCAAGAAACTACTTAAGTCCGTTTCCAAAAATAGGGCCTGATTTCGTGTTTTAAAAGCACGATCTGTAATGTCATTGGTAGATGTATGAATGAATCTACATTCAGCCACAAGATTAACTTTTATCGACTTGTGCATTGCTAGTTCTTTCTGCATAGCTTGTATTATTTGCTGTTTGGACTCTTTAAGGTATGAATTTAAATCCTTGCACGTATCGCAACGAATGAAATAGGATTTAAGTCGACCTTCAAAAGATGTCTCATATTCAATAAGTCCATTTTTGTCAGGGACCAATGACAGTAGGTAATGTTTTGTAGGCTCTGCCTTTTGTCTTTTAGCTGCCGACACAACATTACAACATTCTTCATGACGACGTCCATTGTAGGCATTGTTGAATGTACTACCACAGGTCTTGCACTCATGAAATTCACCACACGATACTTCATGTCGCTTCCTATGATAGTCTCGAAGAAAAGTCTTTCCACACTCTTTACACATATAGCTAGGAATGGCTTCTTCCATTATGATTGTTGATTTCTGCAAACAGCTGCTTACTGCGTATCACAGGGCTAGAGGTTGGTCAGTGAGACGGTCTTTCACGATGTGAACACCGTGAGAGGTAGTAGTCAACTGGTGCTATTCTTGTGAAGGGTCCACTAATATACCCCTAGTCTAGACCAACAGCTCTTTACAGCGTATGACAAGGCTGTATACTGGACAGTGAGACGGTCTTTCACGATGTGAACACTGTAACAAGTAGTAGTCAACTGATTATATACTTGCTAAGGGTTCTCTAATATACAATAGTCGAGACCAACAGCTACTTACTGAGTAGTACAAGGCTGTACAATAGTTGTTTTGACAGTCTTTCACGATGTGGTCACTGTGAATGGTAGTAGTCAACTGATGATATTCTTGATAAGGGTCCTCTAATGTACACCTGGTTAAGGGTAACAGCTGTTCACTGCTTATGACAAGGCTAAAGACTGGTTACTTCAACGGTCTTTCACAATGTTAACACTGTGACAGGTAGTAGTCAACTGAAAATATTCTTATGGCCTACTCAAGGTTATCAGGTACTTACTGCATATCAAAAGGCTGTACACTCATGTGTGTTAGGCACTCTTTCTTGCTAAGGACCCCAATATTCCCTACACAAGGCTATACATGTTAGTTCTAAACACTTAGTGGTTAATTGTATATTCAATTTTTGTACAAAGCATATACGAGCACGTTTTTATGAGGTAAAACTTTACCAAATAGTCAAATGCGACACGCAAAGTATGTTGCCGCTATCTAGCGGTGACTATGAGAACTACTTGACCGACCAGCATGCTACCTAGCGCTCCATTTCAATACTCGCTCACTGAACGAACAGCATACTATCTAGCGGTCGATATCAATACTCACTCAACTACCAGCCTGCTACCTATCGGTCAATATAACAACTCACTCAACTACCAACATGCTACATGGCTTTTTTGGTCAGTTTTTTGTTGGCTTATGTTGGCTTTTATTGGCTTTTGTTGGCTTTTGTTGGCTTTTGTTGGCTTTTTGTTGGCTTTTGTTGGCTTTTGTATTAGCTCTTTTATATTTGCTCTTGTTTGTTGGGAAAGTATGTTGGTCTTGGAAAGTATGTCAGTCCTTTTTTTATGGCTGTAAAATGCTTACAGCCATGTTTGTAAGCAGCAACAACAACAACAACACACAAAATTCCAAAAAATATTGAAAGTACTCTAAGTTTTATCAATGACTCTCAACTCTTACACTTACCTCTATCCCATGCATAGTCAAAAATTAGTGTATTTTTCAAATTTTTCAAAAAATATTTGGAAAGTAGGCTGTATCATTAAACTAAAAATCCTGAAAAGACATATGTTAACTCCAACACCTACTTCTATACCCCTCTCAGTCCAAAAATAGTGTATTTTTCAAATTTTCCAAAACATATTTCCAAAATGGGTTATATTTCCGAAATTTAAAAGTTTACAAAAACGTTTGTTTGACATAAACGAATGGCCTTTGTCCCCTCTACCGTCGTACCAAGTCCCAGGTCTCTAGGACAACAAACATAAAAATTTGAAAATGGGCTTATATTTCCAAAATTAGGAATTTTACAAAAACGTTTGTCTGACGTAAATCAGTGGTCATTACCCCCTCTATCCCCACACTAAGTCTCATGTCTCTAGAACAACAAAAATAAATTTTTGAAAAATGGGCTTATATTTCCAAAATTAGGAATTTTACAAAAACGTTTGTCTGACGTAAATCAGTGGTCATTACCCCCTCTATCCCCATACCAAGTCTCAGGTCTCTAGGTCAACAAAAATAAAATTTTGAAAATGGGCTATATTTCCAAAATTAGGAATTCTACAAAAAAGTTTGTCTAACGTAAATCAATGGTCTTTACCCCCTCTATTCACATACCAAGTCTCAGGTCTCTAGGTCAACAAAAATAAAATTTTGAAAAAATGGTCACTATTTTGGAAACTAGGAATTCTACGAAAAAGTTTGTTTAACATAAATGAAAGGTCTCTATCCCCTCTACCTGTAAACCAAGTCCCAGGTCTGTAGGACAAAAATGAAAAAAGTTCAACTGGGAAAGTAGGCGATTTTTCATAAAACCAAACATTCTAAAAAGTGTTCTATGGGTATAAAAGAATGGTCTCTATGTCCTTTATTTTTTATAATAAAACTTTTTTATTTTTTGAGTTTTTTTGAAAAAGTTCAATTTTGAAATTTTTATATTTTGGAAACTAACAAGTTTACAAAAATGTTTGTTTGACATAAATAAATGGCCCTGACCCCCTCTACCAACAAAATAAATTTCAAGTCTCTAGGACTAAAACTGTACAGTAGTGGAGTAGTGGTGCTTCTAACCCACCCATTTTACATGCCTGAGGCTTAGTAGTGGGGCAAGGAGGGTTCTGGAGTGCGTTAGAAGCGCCACTACTCCACTACTGTACAGTTTTAGTCCTAGAGACTTGAAATTTATTTTGTTGGTAGAGGGGGTCAGGGCCATTTATTTATGTCAAACAAACATTTTTGTAAACTTGTTAGTTTCCAAAATATAAAAATTTCAAAATTGAACTTTTTCAAAAAAACTCAAAAAATAAAAAAGTTTTATTATAAAAAATAAAGGACATAGAGACCATTCTTTTATACCCATAGAACACTTTTTAGAATGTTTGGTTTTATGAAAAATCGCCTACTTTCCCAGTTGAACTTTTTTCATTTTTGTCCTACAGACCTGGGACTTGGTTTACAGGTAGAGGGGATAGAGACCTTTCATTTATGTTAAACAAACTTTTTCGTAGAATTCCTAGTTTCCAAAATAGTGACCATTTTTTCAAAATTTTATTTTTGTTGACCTAGAGACCTGAGACTTGGTATGTGAATAGAGGGGGTAAAGACCATTGATTTACGTTAGACAAACTTTTTTGTAGAATTCCTAATTTTGGAAATATAGCCCATTTTCAAAATTTTATTTTTGTTGACCTAGAGACCTGAGACTTGGTATGGGGATAGAGGGGGTAATGACCACTGATTTACGTCAGACAAACGTTTTTGTAAAATTCCTAATTTTGGAAATATAAGCCCATTTTTCAAAAATTTATTTTTGTTGTTCTAGAGACATGAGACTTAGTGTGGGGATAGAGGGGGTAATGACCACTGATTTACGTCAGACAAACGTTTTTGTAAAATTCCTAATTTTGGAAATATAAGCCCATTTTCAAATTTTTATGTTTGTTGTCCTAGAGACCTGGGACTTGGTACGACGGTAGAGGGGACAAAGGCCATTCGTTTATGTCAAACAAACGTTTTTGTAAACTTTTAAATTTCGGAAATATAACCCATTTTGGAAATATGTTTTGGAAAATTTGAAAAATACACTATTTTTGGACTGAGAGGGGTATAGAAGTAGGTGTTGGAGTTAACATATGTCTTTTCAGGATTTTTAGTTTAATGATACAGCCTACTTTCCAAATATTTTTTGAAAAATTTGAAAAATACACTAATTTTTGACTATGCATGGGATAGAGGTAAGTGTAAGAGTTGAGAGTCATTGATAAAACTTAGAGTACTTTCAATATTTTTTGGAATTTTGTGTGTTGTTGTTGTTGTTGCTGCTTACAAACATGGCTGTAAGCATTTTACAGCCATAAAAAAAGGACTGACATACTTTCCAAGACCAACATACTTTCCCAACAAACAAGAGCAAATATAAAAGAGCTAATACAAAAGCCAACAAAAGCCAACAAAAAGCCAACAAAAGCCAACAAAAGCCAACAAAAGCCAATAAAAGCCAACATAAGCCAACAAAAAACTGACCAAAAAAGCCATGTAGCATGTTGGTAGTTGAGTGAGTTGTTATATTGACCGATAGGTAGCAGGCTGGTAGTTGAGTGAGTATTGATATCGACCGCTAGATAGTATGCTGTTCGTTCAGTGAGCGAGTATTGAAATGGAGCGCTAGGTAGCATGCTGGTCGGTCAAGTAGTTCTCATAGTCACCGCTAGATAGCGGCAACATACTTTGCGTGTCGCATTTGACTATTTGGTAAAGTTTTACCTCATAAAAACGTGCTCGTATATGCTTTGTACAAAAATTGAATATACAATTAACCACTAAGTGTTTAGAACTAACATGTATAGCCTTGTGTAGGGAATATTGGGGTCCTTAGCAAGAAAGAGTGCCTAACACACATGAGTGTACAGCCTTTTGATATGCAGTAAGTACCTGATAACCTTGAGTAGGCCATAAGAATATTTTCAGTTGACTACTACCTGTCACAGTGTTAACATTGTGAAAGACCGTTGAAGTAACCAGTCTTTAGCCTTGTCATAAGCAGTGAACAGCTGTTACCCTTAACCAGGTGTACATTAGAGGACCCTTATCAAGAATATCATCAGTTGACTACTACCATTCACAGTGACCACATCGTGAAAGACTGTCAAAACAACTATTGTACAGCCTTGTACTACTCAGTAAGTAGCTGTTGGTCTCGACTATTGTATATTAGAGAACCCTTAGCAAGTATATAATCAGTTGACTACTACTTGTTACAGTGTTCACATCGTGAAAGACCGTCTCACTGTCCAGTATACAGCCTTGTCATACGCTGTAAAGAGCTGTTGGTCTAGACTAGGGGTATATTAGTGGACCCTTCACAAGAATAGCACCAGTTGACTACTACCTCTCACGGTGTTCACATCGTGAAAGACCGTCTCACTGACCAACCTCTAGCCCTGTGATACGCAGTAAGCAGCTGTTTGCAGAAATCAACAATCATAATGGAAGAAGCCATTCCTAGCTATATGTGTAAAGAGTGTGGAAAGACTTTTCTTCGAGACTATCATAGGAAGCGACATGAAGTATCGTGTGGTGAATTTCATGAGTGCAAGACCTGTGGTAGTACATTCAACAATGCCTACAATGGACGTCGTCATGAAGAATGTTGTAATGTTGTGTCGGCAGCTAAAAGACAAAAGGCAGAGCCTACAAAACATTACCTACTGTCATTGGTCCCTGACAAAAATGGACTTATTGAATATGAGACATCTTTTGAAGGTCGACTTAAATCCTATTTCATTCGTTGCGATACGTGCAAGGATTTAAATTCATACCTTAAAGAGTCCAAACAGCAAATAATACAAGCTATGCAGAAAGAACTAGCAATGCACAAGTCGATAAAAGTTAATCTTGTGGCTGAATGTAGATTCATTCATACATCTACCAATGACATTACAGATCGTGCTTTTAAAACACGAAATCAGGCCCTATTTTTGGAAACGGACTTAAGTAGTTTCTTGGAAACACAATTTACAAAGTTAACTACGGAAATGGAGGAATCTGAGCTAAAAGGCAGTAATTGGGCTTTGTTAGCAGTGGAAGGAGTACGATTGAAAATAAATAAGTACAATCCCTTGCGTGGAAGCACATATATTCCATTACCAGCAGCTATACAAGCAAGAAAAGCCTGCATTAATCCTGAAAACTTGAAAAATGAAAAGTGTTTTATGTATGCCATTTTAGCAAAACTGGTTAAAAAGAATGCTCATCGCATTAGTAAATACAAGGATCTGGAAAACAAGTATGATTTTTCAGTAATATCATTTCCTACATCGCTAGCTGACATTCCCAAATTTGAAAAAGCCAACGATATATCCATTAATGTATTTGGATTGGAACAAGACAAGAAATTGTTCCCTCTGAAGGTTGTGGATCAAGAGCTGCAAGATCATCGCGACCTCCTTTTGCTAAGTTCATCATCCGGCCAGAACCACTACGTCTTTATCAAAGATTTTGATAAACTAGTAAGACATCAGATTACTCGCCATGAACATAAAATATATACGTGTAAACGGTGTTTTACACACTTTGATAATCGATATGGACAACAAGGAATGGAAAAAATGAAAGAACATAGAGCTTTGTGTGTCCAGCATGACATTGCTAGGGTTGAAATGCCTATTAAAAACCCCATTGTCAAATTCTTAAATGTTGAAAAAATGCTGAGAATACCTTACGTTATCTATGCAGATTTTGAAAGTATACTCTTACCCTATCAAACATGTCTACCTAATCCTGAGGCAAGTTATACAGTGCCATACCAGAGTCATGTTCCTATGAGCTTTGGTATATACGTTAAACCCTCACCTGCTGTGGAACACATAAAGACAAATCTTTCAAGCCAACCTGTTATTTATCGTGGGCCTGACGCTGCAGAAAAGTTTATGGACTGTTTGATCTCAATAGCTAATGAAATTGATCGCCTTTACAGCTTAAATGTTCCAAAGGCCTTAACTCAGGCTCAAGAAGCAGAGTTCCAATGTTCTGAAACCTGTTATTTGTGTCAAAAACCATTTACCCAACAGGACTGGAAAGTTCGAGACCACTGCCATATTACAGGGGAATACCGTGGAAGTGCTCACAATAACTGTAATTTGAGGTGTAAAACACGAAACCCCGTTCCTGTGTTTCTACATAATATGAGTGGCTACGACGCAAATTTCATTGTAAAGCAATTGGGGTGTACTACTGAGAGAGTGGATGTTATCGCTAACTCCAAAGAAAAGTACATTTCCTTTACCAAATATGTAGGAAATGTTAAGCTTAGATTTGTGGATACGTTTCGGTTAATGCCGAGTAGTTTGGAAAACTTAGTTTCCAACTTAACATCATACCCTGAAACAGACAAGTACTTTGGAAAAGAAAATGCAATGCTCATGACTCGTAAAGGGGTATTTTGTTATGACTACATTGACTCATGGGAAAAGTTAAGTGAAACGCGTTTACCTCCAAAAGAGGCATTCTTTAACAAATTAAGTCAAGAAGATGTTAGTCAAGAAGACTACGAACATGCCAAAAATGTCTGGAATCAGTTCAACATTAAAACTCTAGGGGAATATAGTGACCTCTACCTAACATCAGATGTACTCCTTCTTGCAGACAGCTTTGAAACGTTTAGAAACAAAACACTAGAAACACACCGAGTGGATGCTGCACACTTCTTTACTTCGCCTGGTTTAAGTTTCGAGGCAATGCTCCTTTACACAGGCATTGAACTGGAATTGCTACAGGATTACGATCAGATTCTTTTAATCGAGTCTGGAATACGTGGAGGCATATGCCAGGTGTCTCATCGGTATGCTGAAGCTAACAATAAATACATGGAAACCTATGATTCTGAGAAACCATCGCAGTTTATTACCTATGATGATGCCAACAACCAATACGGGTGGGCTATGTGCCACTCCCTTCCTTATGGTGGATTTCAGTGGGTTTCTCCAGATACTGTTGATCTAGAAAAACTAAAGAAAGACGATCCTGTGGGATACATTCTAGACGTTGATGTTGATTACCCATCTGACCTTCATGATCTACACAACGATTTACCTTTCCTACCAGAGTGTACACAACCTAAGGATTCGTCTCTGAAAAAACTAATTCCTCATCTTGGAAATCGAAGGCGATATGTTGTTCACTACATGGCATTAAAACAGGCTTTAGATCATGGAATAAAATTGATAAAAATTCATCGTGTGTTAAAGTTTAAACAAAGACCTTGGTTAAAGGCATACGTTGATTTTAATAACAACCTTCGAAAACAAGCCAGAAATGATTTTGAGAAAAATCTGTACAAATTATTCAACAATGCCATTTTTGGGAAAACAATGGAAAATATCCGTAAAAGAATAGACATACGTCTTGTGACTGACAGCAAAAAGGCAGAAAAGCTAATAGCTAAACCAACATTCATCGACAGAACAATTTATGGTCCCAACCTAGCTGCTTTCCACATGGCTAAACGTAACATTGTATTCAATAAGCCTATATATATTGGAATGTGTATACTGGATATTTCAAAAACTCTCATGTATTCCCACCACTATGATGTCCTGCTACCTTATTATGGCATGGACAATCTTAAACTCATGTATATGGATACTGACTCGTTCATATATTTGGTTAACACCCCAGATGTATATCAAGACAAGTTGGATTTCCTAGAACACCTGGACACATCAGATTATCCTACTAATCACATATGTTACTCTACATCAAACAAGAAAACGTTGGGGAAATTTAAAGACGAGGCTTGTGGACAAATTATAAAAGCATTTGTTGGACTTAGAGCTAAAATGTACGCTTTAGACATAATTGGTAAAGAAATCAAAAAGATTAAAGGTATTAACAGAGGTGTTGTCAAAAATTGTATAAGCTTTCAAGATTATAAGGATTGTGTCATGAAAAACAATGTAAAAAGAATACCCATGAACATTATCACTTCTAAACAACATGACATATCATCTATAAGACTAAACAAAATTGCTTTGTGTCCTAGTGATGATAAAAGAGTGATTGATGCTAACGGTATAGGTACACATGCCTATGGTCATTACTCAATCATTGACCATGCTTAAAGAGTTAAGTTATGAATATCAAAATCATCTGCCTGCAACTAGCAAATACATAAAACAATTTAGGAAATAAAACAATAACACTACAAAAATAAAATAAAATAGTAATCATAATCAAAAAATAAATAGAAAACAAAATAAAAACAACTGTACAATTTATAACAAAAAAGAATATATATATATATAAAAATGTATTATGTGTAAATAGTGTACATGTATTTAAAATAAAAAATATTGTATGGACACTGCTTGTACATTTTGAATTACTACCCACCTCTCTCCACTCCTAATGCAAAATGAACATGTAAAACACAAATTGGAAAATCCATGTTTCCATATTGACAAAATAGAAAAAGCATTAAACTGAAATTTTAAAAACTGTAAATGGGAATTTCGTAAATTGACAAATGCACAACAACAAATTGGAAAATCCATGTTTCTATATCATGATATTGAAAAACTTTAAACTGACATTTTAAAAACTGTAAATGGGAAATTGTGAAATTAATAAATGTGTAAACAATAAAATGCAGAATCCATGTTTCCATATTATGAAATTGAAAAACCTAAAACTGTTATAAAAAAACTGAAAATGGAAAATTGGAAAATTGACTAATGTGTAAACAACAAAATGCAAATTCCATGTTTCCATATTATGAAATTGTAAAACTTAAAATTAACATTAAAAAAACTAAAAATGGGAAATTAGAAAATTGACAAATGCGTAAACAACAAAATGAAAGAAAAAAATACTCGGTTGGGGTAGTGATCTTATTGTACAGTAGCCTATAAGACTAGCATAAGGATAGTTGCATGAGCACTTATATACTTTGTGTATGTGCATTAGCCTTTGGATTAGCTTAAGTTAGGTTTGGTATAGTTAGGTTTAGTGAGGTTAGGTATGTGACCTTGTAGTTTACTCTTTTCGGAAAATGTAAAATGTAAAATCTAAAATCAAAAAATCTTAAATTTAAAATGTAAAATCTAAAAAAAACTAAAAACTAAAATACAAAAAATCAAAAATGTAAAATGTAAAACCTAAAAAATATAAAATGAAAAAATCTAAAATCTAAAATGTTAAAATGTAAAATGTTAAAATGCAAAATCTAAAATCTTTAAATGAGGTTTCTGTGGGTTAGGTTAGGTTAGGTTATAACTAAGTTTATTATTTGTGCTCTCACATTTGCTCTTACTTTTTTGCTCACACTTTTTGCTCATATTTTTTTTCTCGCACTTTTAGGTTAGGTTAGGTTAAGTTAGGTTAGGTTAGGTTAGGTTATAACTTAGTTTATTATGTGTGCTCTTACATTTGCTATTATATTTGCTCTGACTTTGAAGTTAGGTTAGGTTAGGTTAGGTAAGGTTAGGTTAGGTTAGGTTATAACTTAGTTTATTATGTGTGCTCTCTCATTTGCTTTTACTTTTTTTTGCTCTGACTTTAAAGTTTGGTTAGGTTAGGTTAGGTGAAGTTAGGTTAGGTTAGGTGAAATTGGGTTAGGCAGAATGGCTGCAGTATGAATCAAAAGCCAGCCAGCTCCTGTCAGTTTTGCCTCACAAGGCTGAGTGTACCCCGTTCCACTCTTGAGACCAGAAATTAAATTTCTTGGCAGAGCCGGGATTCGAACCTCAGGAATGACCTCCAAGAATGCTAGTCACTACACTAAGTGGTTGACAATATAAGGCTGGTCTTGATTATACATGATCAATTAATAATTACCTAATAATAATAATAATAATAATAATAATAAATATTCCATTTACCAACTACACGGCCGAACTCCCCCTGTGACATCATTCATGGTCTCAGGACATGGCGGCCATTTTGCCCATTAGCCCCTGCCCCAGCTCTGACTGACCCCTCCATAAGAATAGCATAGAGTGATTGCGCGTGGCGGCCATCTTGCCCATTAGCCCCTGCCCCAGAACCGCCCTATATTACCTACTATTCAACATGGTGAATAGGCGTAGTATCAAAACGTAATAGTAAATCATTCGGAATGCAATTCCGCAATTTTAATTAAATGTAATATGAAAGAAGTACCATTTAGGGGATCTTGCTGAAATAAGCAACGCGCGGTGGCCATCTTGAAAATACAGAATATGATAATAAATAACTCAAAGCACTATTAAGATACAACAACGAAAATGTAGAAACGTGTAGGAACTTGGCTAATTCAAGATAGCGTGACTGTTTAGGCAGTTTTGTAGAATCCTATTTCCATCTAATAGACCAGCCAGCAGCATAAATGGAAGGTTTCCTAGGCTCTGGCAGATGGCTTAAATGGCCTGCAATAGTGATGAGAATATTTCCAGAATCCATAAAACACACCTGATTTATAAGTCATTCTACCTTCAGTTCGTTTCAATTTCCGTAAATAGATGTCGCGCACAACGCTATTGAAACTACAGTAGGGTTCACCGGCACCATGGATCGGCAGCGAAGAGAGGGCAGGCGAGACTGTAGTGATGGCTACGACTAACAGCTCCGCTAAGATGAGTTATCATATTACATACTAGAATTCAAATGCAAGCTCTAATTTTATTTATTATATTGTTTTGTTCTAATTGTATACACGCACATAATATGTATACGTTATTCACAAACAAGTATAAATAATGCTTAGTAACCTGAAGTAACGATACTAAAACTACGAATCAAAATATAAACACCAATTGTACGCACTACAACTTTTATTTAGTTAGATAACATTGTCCATAAATTTCAACCTCAACTTAGTAAGCTTGAATGACCGCTTGAATGTCAATACGTGTAATCCTGAAATTAGCCCCATTATAATGGCGATTACTACTGTAAAACACGTTTTTTTTTTCAGGAGTGTAATTTACTTATTGTTCACAAACAATACATTGTACCCCCTCCCTCAGTGTTTGGACAAATTCGTATTGACTCACTGACAGTTTTTTATATAATCGTTACTTTTTGACGTGTAAGCAGCATTGCTACGGCAGCAGTCATTTACATTGGAAGCTCGTACACGAGCAGCCTGTAAGCCGGCATATCCATAATTCCAGGACAAGCATGTATTTTCGATGCTCATAATATATCTTTAAGTTGTGAAATTACGCACGGCTTCCTCCTCGAGCACCGAAATATCTCCCTATCCTGGCGTGCTTCTTCACATCAGTTCATGACGCTCCACAGTCTAACTTCTCGCGGCTATGTGCGTGGCGTTACGACTTAGAGACATAAAAATCACTATTCAGATCCATTTTGCCTACTTCTCGTGGCGTAGGCCTATAGCCGTTCTCGTTAAGTTGCGCACTACCACCGTGCGGGCAGCTGCAGCATGTCGGAATATCGTAGGCTATTCTGAGTGTGTTCATTCTCCAGTTTTTCCACACTCTTTCCAGGCAAATGCCGGGATAGTATCTTTATTTCAAGTCCCGGGGCCCTTATCCTATCCCTGTTCTTAATATATATACATACACTGTTACAGTCATCACAAAAATTCAGGTTATCATGCAAATTTAACACGTACCCAACTACACGGACTCATGACTAAGATGTCCCAAGCGTTTTAAATTGTATTAACAATATTTCGCTTATTTAGTGATGCACTACAAACATGTGTTATACGATATTAATTCCATTAACATTGTTTTACCACAGAAAATTGCCGAACACCTTGTGCTATACAATATGTGCCATATAGAAAGCCGGTATACATCTTCTGAAATCCGCACCTCCCACGCTTTATGTGGCAATCCCTCTCAGCTTTTGTGAATATAACTAAGGAAGCTAACATTTTAGAAAGGGTATGGTAAATAATTTCTTAATATAAAGCTTTGAATATTTCTGATATAGTTGGGTTTAAAGTGTTCACTCCTCGTGGAATTGAACCCAAGCTCTCCAAGCACTCCAACCTCATGTCCAACGTTATAAGAACTTCATTATGAGCTCAATTCCAGTAGCATAATTCTTATCTCATGAGAAACCATTCTCCTTGGGACATTACGACAAAATAAGTAAATAAATAAAATATATAAATAAATAAATAAAAGTTCTAAATTTACATCACTTGGGTCACTTACATTTCAACAATATCCTTTCAGAACCTGGTATCAATATTTTATTCCGTGTCAAAGCTGGGAATCGAGCACGGCGCTCTGGATTGGAGGCTAAAATGCTAATGACTACACCACGAGGCATGGGGTAATACATTGTAAAAGAATAAGTCTTCCTTCCCTGAAAGTTTTATCTCTTTTGGGCGTAAGGGATTCTGAAATGCTTGATATAACGATGTGATAACTTACGCTATATTTGATCCCTAGTGTTGACTTTAAGTGACCTGATGTAATAGCAGTAACTCTGACCAACAAACGAATGAACTACGTGAGGACATTAAAAAATCCCAGTAGGGACGTGTTAATAATGCACGAGGCTTTTGATAGGCTTTCAACATCGGTGCAAAAAATAACCAACAATTGCATTTAGATGGCATCCATACCAAACTGCCGCCGCGGGACACGTAGCCACAGCGTGGTTAGACAGTGAGGAACACTCATGTTTAATAGTCCACGTTATGCCAGGCCTTTAAACTCTAATCTCATCTCCATGTAACAGGGAGAAAAACTTATACCGAGTGAATCAGCTGCCCCTAAAGATATAGTTCTCTGCAGCCACAGTCTTAGAGCTTTTCCCCAAACACATTGACGTGTTTAAGAGAAGACTGAAATTTTGTGTAAATACTACAATGTAATTACAGTAATACCTAAATCACGACTTGTGTACATTAAGAGTGTTTGAAATTATTTTTGGTAATTTGCTGTAAGTGTACAATTTGCCACAGGGAAAATTTTACCCCATATGCAAATAAAGTAAATGAATGAATACATGTAGGTTATCGGCCCCAAGAAGAAAACGTACGTCGCAATGGCCAACACCACTTGCAAGCCTACTACCGTAGTCTACATAAACCCACGAAATAACAAAACGAGAGTTAACAAACCTTTGCTGTTTGTTCTTGTTGGTTCATTTAAGGGGTTTTCTACATTGTGGACATGTAGCCCTGTGTACTTGGGAGTGTGTGGAATTTGTTTGATAACGTATTATTGTGAGGGCTGTATTAGTGTGTGTAGTTGTAATTCAGATGAGAATTGGGAAGGTGGTGTTCGTGGCCTTAAGTTAGGAACCATCCCGGCATTCGCATGGAGTAGAAATTGGAAAACCACTTTCAGGATGGCTGAGGTTGGAATCGAACCCACCTCTTCTCAGTTTTGCCTCACGAGGCTGAGTGCACCCGGTTCCAGCCCTCAGACCAGAATTCAATTTCTTGGCAGAACTGGGAATCGAACCCGGGCCTCCGCGATGACAAGAGTGCTAGCCACCGTCTGCCTTAATGCAAGTTTCTACTCGTCGTCGTATTCAGGTACGAAAACGCTCACGAATGTCTCGGGATGTACGTAATCTTTGAAAGCCCTGTACCTAATTCGAGAACGAAGTGATGCTTCATACTTAAAGCGGTTTTCTGTGTTTTCTCACGGGGATGTTAGTCAAATAACTGAATGATTACTGTCCTTTTGCCATTCCTATTCTCAATTACGAACAAACGTGCTACTAAAAACGCCACAATAGCACAGGTTACCACATACATTCCTTCAATTAACTGTCACCCAAAACGTGACTACACCACCTTTCAAGTTTCCTCCATGGATCATTTTCTGAGGGTCCAACTCATTAATTGAAAATAGTGGATTCGATTCCAGTCTGGGTAGTCTGATTTGTGAAGGACGTAAAAATGTATGGCACGTAAGTTATATGTTGTTAGCATATCAATACAAGACAAAACGTAAAAAATATTAGCGAAGGTCACAGAATAAAATATTTGTTTCACCGTCAGATGGCAGTGCATAAGGAAACATAATCATTGAAGAGTATAATTACCCAAATTGCTTGAACTCAAAAGATAACACCACATTTTCAGACTGACTGATTAAGAAAGCGTTTGATCCTGTTATGATCTCGGTTAAAGTTAAAATTTGATAAGCGTCCCTAATTCTCGGTGTGAATGAGTTGACAGAGATGAATTAATCCCCTCAATTCTCACTATTATATGTTCGTTCATTATGAGTGAAGTGCACAAATTATAAATAAAAAGTGTTAAATACATACGACCAATCGTAATTTTATTATTCAATTTCCTGCGTTGCGAAAATTATTCAATAGTGTATTTTAGTGGCTATATCGGAAAATGAATTATCCATTCGTTCCTCTAACATAATTTGAAATTAAAACACTTATTGTAATGTTATTTTAACTAAAACACACACTTGTGAATTCAGTTCACTACGCTGTTATAAAACACACTGAAATTATGAAATGCTCTCAATCATGTGCATTCGGTGCCGTAAACGTAGCTCTCCATCTCAACTGCCTGCTGGTCAGCTCTGGGCTTCGATAGTGTGGATGGGAAGGTGGCACGGGCTACCACGCTAGTCACCCGTCAGAGAAAGCCTCGCTCGCCTGATGAGGCTGAGTACGAGATAGTGGAGACCACTTGAATTCAAACACTGAGCTCAAACCATGATGTTCACTCAATGGGCATGGGTTTAAAAATATGCCGTAAAACAATCCATGAGATTTATTTAATGATTTCTTAAGGTGACTGGCGAAGTGATTCTATGCTCCACTGCATAATTTACTGTCATGGCAGAAAGCCATTAGAATGCTCTCCTAGTATGTCTGACAGTAAGATTTGAACCCACTTCAGTTATCCTCGCGAGTTTAAGTGCACACAGTGTATCTTCCTGGTATCCATATGGGGATGAGGGCACACCT
Organism: Meconema thalassinum; assembly: GCA_946902985.2. Classification (NCBI taxonomy): domain Eukaryota; kingdom Metazoa; phylum Arthropoda; class Insecta; order Orthoptera; family Tettigoniidae; genus Meconema; species Meconema thalassinum. The sequence goes on along the minus strand of OX336389.2, from coordinate 1,101,030,372 downwards.
TCTTCCAAAGATTGTCGTTATCCCCGGCGGAGTTTTGACATTCCTCAAGATTCATGAAAATTAACCACCAAGCCAATAATTCGCGCTATGGCACAAGACCATTGTGCCAGGCTATCGCCAAACTCGGAAGACGAGTGGGTTGGATCTCCACGGTAGGCTGTCATGGAAATGGTTTTCAGGGCCTGTCCATTTTCAACACCAGACAAATATTGTGATGGTACCTTCATTTAGACTGCGGCCACAGACTTCCAACACGCGTGAGGTTTCACTTATCCTCATTCATTTAAACTCTAATTAACTTCTCTATTCTACTCAGTTCATAATTTTGGGAATTGATAAAGGAGGGGGTGGGGGCGATAAACACAGAGATAAGCACATTCACAAACAGACAGACAGACATACAGACATACAAACAACTGACCGAAAGACACACTTACAGACACACCGACATACAACATTGTGACTCCATGTGATTTCATAAGCCTCTTCTGCGTCGGTAGACGAAAACTAAACTAGTAATATTAATATTGATAATAATAATAATAATAATAATAATAATTTTTTTTTTTTTTTTTTTTTTTTTTTTTTTTTAGGGGAAGAAATGCATTTACGCACAGAGTGTCGGGCTCCTGCTCCTGAGTAGCAGACTACCGACTAAAACTCCCCCGTTACTTCTGAACACTAGCCTGGAACCGTTTAGCACATTACTTCAGGCTAGAGTCATTTTATATTTGCCTGTAGGGCACTCTTCCGTAATGAATCATCTTCAGTGGCGATCCAGATCCGTCTTCTTTGTTCGGAGGATATCTTCAACAAAGCTTGCTACCAGTTTCCAGTTTTCCTCATTTTGTAGCATCACTGCAACAATATTGTCCGGGGATATCTCTACATCAATGTGATCTTGAAGAGACTGCCTATTTTGGACCCACCGTCCACAAGAGAAGAAGGTGTGATTAGCATTATCTAATTCATTGATACAGTAGATGCAATCTGATGAATCCACCTTCCCCATCTTCTTAAGATAGGAACAGAAGTACCCATGGCCAGTCAAGAACTGAGTGAGATAGTAACCAACCTCACCATGTTTCCTCTCTGTCCAAACCTGCACCTGAGGGATCATTCTCTTAGTCCATTGGCTTTGATCTCCTTGCTCCCATTTGATCTGCCAATTTTGAAAGGTTTGTACTCTTGCCGATCGTCTTGCATTTTGTAAACCCATATCAGATTTCCTCAAGTAAATGTTCTTGCGTTCTTTCGCAAGAAAAAAAATCGGAATAATCCCGGCAATAACGAGAACTGCTTCCTCAGAGACCGTGCGATATGCAGATGCCACGCGCAAAGCCCCCCGCCTCTGCACTTGCGCCAGTGGCTTCCTATAAATTTCCTTATCCAGGGCATCCGCCCATATTTCCGCTCCATACAGCAGAACTGAATGGATGGCTGTCATCAATAGTCTTCTCTTACTAGATTTTGGCCCACCAACATTGGCCATGAGCCGACTGAGGGACGTTACTCCTCTGGCTGCCTTATCTGCAGTCCGTCTAATCTGTTCTCCAAAATTCATTTTACTGTCGATCATGATGCCCAGGTATTTTGCTGCTGGCTGCGTCTCTACTTGAATTTGTCCTACCTGTATTGGAAGTATTGTCTGAATTCTCTTCTTTGTTAGGATGACAATTTCCGTCTTACTAAGTGCTAGAGACAGACCATGTTCCTCCATCCATCTATTGATTTTGCGCATTACCATATTGAGTCGCAACTGTGCCTGCTCGACACTTCTTCCTGCTACAAGAGCAGCAACATCATCTGCATATCCTACTAGAATAGTTTCTTCAGGCATTTCAAGCCTCAACAAGCTGTCGTATGTAACATTCCAGAGATCAGGTCCTAGAATCGAACCCTGGGCAGCCCCAGCCGTGACTTGTACTCTACGGATCCCTTCTGTAGTATCGTAGAGCAGAGCACGATCCTTCAAGTAAGAGTCTAAGATCCGAAGGAGATACCTTGGAACATGGAATGAAAATTCTAGAGCATCCATGATATCAGTCCATTTGACAGAGTTGAAAGCGTTTTTAACATCCAGTGTAACAAAAAGAATCACCCGGCGAGAGTAATGATTATAACTCTCCGCTCTTCGTACTTTATCGGCGACTTCTTGCACTGCATCCAGTGTCGACCGGCCTACCCTGAATCCAAATTGTCTTGGTGATAAATCGCCGGCTGCGATTATTGCTTCAAGCAATCTCCGTCTTATGAGTTTCTCAAATAGTTTGCCTGTTGTGTCAAGCATACAAAGTGGGCGGTACGATGATGGTAACTCAGGGTCACCCATGCCCTTACTAATGAGCACTAAGCGACAGATCTTCCAGCGAAAGCTAAAGATTCCTGCTTTCATGCACACATTGAACATTCTCAACAATAACAACAACATATCTTGATCAACTATTATTTTCAGAACCTCATTAGGAATCCCATCCGGCCCCGGAGCCTTGTTGTTCCGTAAAGAATGCGTTGCAATCCGAAGTTCATCTTCAGTAAACAGTGGGAAATCTAGATCACATTCAAAATTCCTCTCAGGTCTTGTGGGATGAGTTGGAAAAAGGGTTTGAACAATGGTGTTCATAATATCATAATAATAATAATAATAATAATAATAATAATAATAATAACAATAATAATTATTATCTTAATTATAATGATTTTTAAAACTAGGATGTCAGTACCGGTTCATTATGCAATGCTTTCCAACGCTCACGTGATTTCTCCTGACAGAACAATCATTTATTTGAAAATGTTATGGCAGCCATATTTATTTTTTCTCGTCGTGATAGTATCAGAGCATCTAACGTCTTTACCAATTTTCAAATTGATCGCTTTGAATATTTTCCAATACTGATGGCAGTTAGGGAAAAGTCCATCTGTCCAACGAAGAATGCCAGCCAATAAAGACCATTTTGAGGACTGTAGTAAATAAATAATCATAATGTACTATTATCAGCTTATTAGCTGTGTGTAAATAAATGTTATTCCCTGCCCAACATCTTCAACGACTGAAGAGCAATTATTAGTTTTTTGATAACTACAGTAATTCAACACTGAAGAAAAGGCTTCTAAAATTTTTAGAAAAATTTTAATGCTAAATGCCCATTTAACTGGGAATATGTTTGGTGCAGTCTCATTTTGTACAATGATCGGACTACTTGATACCATAACAAGGGGAAATATATTACACTGTATTTTATATTCAAGTATGCCTGAGATCATATTTCAGTTGATTAAAAATGTTGGGATTTGATGAGTATGTTCATGTTTTCATATCAGATTTTCAAATGATATCGACACCATAACCAGGATAAAACCAATAATTCTGGAGTACTGCTTGTGTAATGGGCATTCGCTGCTCAAATTCTACTTCCACTCACAATATTCGTATAAACAGTATTTCAATTATTGTACTGTGGATATAAATAAATAATTAAATAATACGGCCCAATTACTTGATGCACCAATATAGCCTCTTAAGCCAACACTTAAGCATCGCTTTTTTGAATGTTGATTAAGCATTTTTTTCTGTACTATTCTTGGGGTTTCAAATTCGTTATTCTGTATACCACAATGGTGCTGAAGCAACCGTTTGTTCCATATTTAGCGTCTGTCTATCCACATGTCGGTATTATTTGATTACACATCACTTAAGAAGGACAGTATGTTATTCCATAAAACTTGAAATAAGTACAAATCAAGGGATTCGGATTCTGCCGTAAGGGAGAACTGCTAAGGAACATGCGCTATCACAGTGAGATCAGCTTTTACTCATGCACAAAGTAGAGAGGTCCACTCTGTCTATCTACTACATGACCTGTCAGAAGAGCATACATTGTAGCAATCCATATCCAGTCGCATAAAGCCATTGTGATAGACCCAACCATCCGTTTTGAGAGGGACATTGAACAAGCCCGTTAGGTCGATGTTGGAAAGAAAGGAATATACCAGCCCTCTGTTCCTTATCTTAGTGACCCCAAAATACGGTCTGTCATGGGTTTGCTGTTTGTTAACAGAGTCACGGTTAACACAATGCATGTAGAACATCATGAAAGAGTTGGGTATCCAGCGCAGTATATTGGAACTTATAGAAAATATTTTAAAAGATTACTCTTAATTCATAGACCTACCTACTTTCATGACGGATATAAGTAGTACAGGCAGAATTCAAGATCCTTGTGGTCACTCACAAATTGTGATCTGATGTCATTTTGTGAAATGTATATATATATATATATATATATATATACACCGTATATATTAGTTTATTTTGTTTAAAGGAGAAAAGGCCGGGGTAGGGGAAAGTCAAAATGTAATTTAGCCAAAACATTCGTTTTAATTCATTTATCAAAAAGGAACAACAAATGTTGCAAGAATATATGGTATCGCTTATGTTTTATAATGTTTCCAAATACTTCTAATAACAATCGAAATCGACAAATTAAATTTAAAATTATTTCCATGTTCATTCTCTGCAATCGTTGTCCAATGACGCTGCAGTGCGTTCATGACTATAATATATGGACATATCTTCAGAAGCAGTATGTTCACGTTACATTAGTTTTAAAGACCTATAATTTCTGCGAATTTTTTCAAAACTTCATGTATTTACAAAACAAATGTATTCACATCTTAATAATCTTACAAACACTGAATTGTCAGTGCATCATTTTAAAACGGAAATAGGCACGTATGAAAGGCATGTTCACATAGGTTTAACCTTAAAATCACTGAAAATAATCGTCATTGTATCATTATAAAGTATAAATCGGCACTTATGAAAGGCAAGTTCAAACGCCATCGCACATAAGCATTACGTACCAATACACATTCACTGGATTCGTATCCTGCAGCCTATGTATGATATTATGGATTTAGGGTGCTTTTTGTAGTGATCCATAAATATAGGGAAGTTATGAATAATATTTTTTGAAACACGAGTAACAGCTTTTGCTTTGAAGTATTAGAATAATCAACAAAATGCAAAGACAAAAAAACAAGAATCTTCACCATAACAAATTGAAACATCCAAAGAGTTTTAATTTTATATACAGTTATATTGAGTTTGTACACTAGGGTCCGCCACACTATGATGAACCAGTGATAATATGCCATACTAGCTTATCGGTAATTTTACTGATATAAGTTTAACGTCTTTTTCAACTACTGTCAATTTAGAGATGCCAAACGCAGTGTTGGAATTATGGTTCGGGGACAACTCAAACGTTCTGGTAAAGCTACATTTAAATACACTTTGATGTAATGGTATTGACGTGAGACCACACCCGCACTATTCAGTATTTTAGACCAATGCTAAACCAAATTAATAATTCAAGTCGATTATAATACTCAATTTTAATATTATTATGCACTCTTCATCATGACATTCGAGTTTTGCAAACAAGGAAATAGAAAATAAAAAAACTGCATATTGTAACTGGGAATCAGTAATTAACGTTAAAAGTTATGTAGTATTTTATATCATAGACTGCTGTAATAGTAACTGTAGATTCTAACTATAACAAATAATGCAATGCTGCCCACGTTCATAAATAATTAGAAGCTGATAACGTCATAGGGGAAGGGGTGGGGGTAGATGTTGGTAGTCTGTTTTAATGAAGAGGAGCTACATTTCGAATGAAAATAATTGACTCACGAAACACAATGCTGACTATCTAATTATAGTTCATATTAATATTTAGTAACCAGAAAACGTATCATTTGGGAAATGATACCCCCGCTGGAATCGAAACAAATCATCTAGTTAGTATGAACGATGGTTATATTCGAAACAAAGGAACTTCCTAAAACATTTGCATATCGCTGACTGCCATGATATTATCTACAAATCGTAAATCAAACCATGGCCTAGGAACTGCACAGTTGGGAGAGAGATACCAATAATAGCAATGCGTGACATCTGATGGGGAATTCGTAACGATACCATTTAATAACTTTTACTACTTTTGAATTATTTGCATTTCGTCACGGACAGTATTTGACGAGTTGAATGATTTTATTATATGCCTACATACAGTATACGGTTTTCAGAACCATGAATCTTACTACGAATATTCTTGTACAATCTTAAATATAACGATCTCATAAATATATGTAAATATAATTAGCTCTTACCCATATTTTATCATTTATGTGTATTTGTAAAAATACATTCATTTGTGTAATAATTTCATGTATTCTAAAGGCTGTTTGAGGAGATTATGTTTATGTCAACCACCAATGATTATAGGGCTCCAGTCAGCATATTGGCCGAATGAGAATAATCATACAACTCAATACGTATTGGTAAACATGAAAAATGCATTTAAATGTTATTATCTTAATTTTATTATTATTATTATTATTATTATTATTATTATTATTATTATTATTGTTATTATTATAACAATATGTTAGTGATAGTTACAGTAGAAGTAACATGACGAATATTATGTCTTTCCAGAGGAATTAACTCTTGCAAACATGATGTGTTTTTACTATCAATATCAAGAGACTAAAATATACATATTTTTTGTCTTTTATTTGTGCATTTCATATACGAATAAGATGGATATTATTCAATAACTTTGAAAGCATCATAATCCTTTAGTTTAATATTCTCTACGTACAAATACAGTACTTTATGGTAAAATACGTATTAAATCGTCAGCTAAAGAATTTATCTTTCATTCTGATAGGGAAGCTCATCAAAGGATGATTCTTCCGAACCATGAAAATATTATACCGTGTGTAAGTACGAGGTCAAATAAAGCAACTGGCCACTCTATTAACTTCAAGATAACTTACGAGGACCAGTCTGTCAGAGCTTATGGGCCCAGGAACCTCAACACCTACCCCGAGAACTCAGGAATCAGTGAAAACAAATTGGCAAACACGGGGGTTTAATCAGTAAGAAATCAAAAACACTTTTATACTTGTACTATCAACCAGGCCAGGCTTCGCCCGGAACAGTTGTGAATGCATTACGTGATAAGCGCTTCTTTACGATGTCAATGAACTACGATCTATATCCGTTTTACGTCTCGGCATGATGGGTTAAAATCATTAACTGGATTATTAACTATATTATCATGGAGATGCATGTGCAACAAATACTTGTCAGACGTAATTTAAGAATGGCGAGGTGCATGAAACACAAATCCCCCTTCCGTCTAATCTAAAACACTTGGGGAGACGATATATTGAATATAGAGATGTGCTCTCGGGTACGTTTTTGTAGAACTTTTCATGCTGAACAATTCTTACACTCATTGTATATTGATATTTTTAACGGTTTGCCCAGCGTAAGCTTAAAAGTCGTACGGACGCCAGTTTTTTTTTCTTCGACTTTTCCACTGAAATCGTTACTCCTCGGTTTCCTTCGATCATAAACAAATTATTTTCAACAGAAATCATCCTCGAGATATCCTTTACAGAATGGTAAAAAACGCATCAAATCCATCCAGTGGTTCTCGAGTTTTCCCGTAACATCCAAGAATCGGGGACTTAGTTTTATACTAAGTAGAGGTAACAATCCCAATAACATGGATTATCCGACAAACGCAATTTAGATACCCAAGTACACTGGGTTATATGACCACAATGTCATATACCACCTGAAGAACATAACCAAAATAGTTCTTCTTCCATTCGCCAATCCACTCGATCCCACCGGATCCTCCTCGTAGTTCATTATAAGGAAATATATCCTCAGCATAGTGTATTTCATCTCAGCACTGAACTCTGAATCCCCTTGTCCACCCTGTGGCGTAGTTTCTAGAATTTCTGCCAGTCACTCCGGAGGTCTGAGTGCGATTACCGGCTCTGCTAAGAAATGTCTGAAATCGGAAAGAGGACTCACTCAGCCTTGTGAGATACAAGTGAGTAGAGGTGGGTTCAGCCATCCTAGAAGTGATTTTCTATGGTTTCCCACTCCTACTCATGGCGAACAGCATGGCCTCCTCCTAACCAAATCCTTGCTCCAATTACAAATACACATACTACCACAGCTATCACAATGACACAGTTTATCAGTCTCTACACTTACCCTAGTACCAAGGGCTGAATGGCCACGATGTCGGCACTTTACCACAATATTTCTCTCTAAACGGAGGACGTACAGAACTTTATTCGCTTTCTACGACTAATCCGTATTACATTAGTTATTAACCCTTTTGATGCCGAGCTATGATGAGTGGATATGTTAAAAATACCACGCCAAGTTACGTGGAGTTACAAGTTTTGATAAAAATTATCTCCTACCTACATTTTTAAGATAAAATATTGAACATTTTCCGTTGCTCACAAATATATTTTTAACGTATTATATGCCAAATAAGAGCCTCCGTGGCTTAGGTGGCAGCACGCCGGCCTCTCACCGCTGGGTCCGTGGTTCAAATCCCGGTCTCTCCATGTGAGAGTTGTGCTGGACAAAGCGGGGGCAGACAGGTTTTTCTCCGGGTACTCTGGTCTTCCCTGTCAAAACTTTCATTCCAGCAACTCTCTCCACTATCATCTCATTTCCTCTGTCATTCATTTAATCATTGCCCCTGAGAAGTTCGACGGGCTTCGGCAGCCGGCACAGTTCATAGCCTCACTGCTAGATGGGTTAGCATTCATGACCCGGTTGGTTGACTGGAACAGGCTGTGGACTTTCATTTCCGTATGCTAAATAATTAATACGTTGTTTCATTTGTTTCCTCACAAAACACTGTTATTCTTTGAAATTTAGATTGTGAATTTAAAAATATATTTGACAGCGTACACAATCAAAATAGTATTTTATTAAAACCTTTTATCATCTCCTTTCATCACCACGTATCTTAATTAGCAAGAGCGTAAAAACATACGAATTCAAAAGATAACACGTGCGAGAGTCAGCTGAATGCAGCTTGTTCAAAGAAAAAATTCAGTTATTCACGGAACTTAAACACATCGATATATCCAGGGAGAGAATGATTTCTGCGTTGTTTTGGTTACAACGCTGATAGCACTACGTGGCTGGAAATACATTAGTACATTACGACTGTTTATGTTCGACTATAATTATTATAGCTATTTTATGTTCGAAGATAATTATTCATAAATATCAGTCGAGATTTCGTCAGTTTTATGTACTGAACAGAGCGCATGAGACGCAGAGAATGCCTTGTATTTGACCATGGCCTTCTCGATTACCCCACTATGACACTAGGCAACGCAGTTTAGAAGGCCTTGGAACTCCACGCAGGTGCGATGCTAACCTTATCTAATTGGTCAAACAACTGTTTCTTGAGCTGTGATTGGTGGGAGAAACTGTTTCATAATGAAAAATAGTGTTATAATGACCATCATTATGATACAGTTTTCTAACACATGATAGTCAGGGTCGAACATAAACATACATACATTATATACATTTTCATTTGAGAATGTTTTGCCTTTAGCGTCCAGTCAAGTCTGCAAGACTGTTTGTGAACAAGTCGCCTCCATGATGCCCTGTTAGAGGTTAGCACAGTGGCCTCCTCGGGTTCTACATCTCTCACTTGAACCACACTTAATATTAATAGCACCCCTTCGAATACCAGTTCGATTGCCAGTTCGTTTACAAGGAGTCCCTGATCTTTCAGGTGGGAGTGGGACTTCATCACTCCTATCGGTGCGAGGCTAGCTCATAACATTATAGCAGGTTTATAGAGTATGGGAATTCCTAGCCACCTGAGCACAAGGAGGGCTACGGCTGAGAATATGTCCAAGATGCCCATTCCTATTACATAGTAAATGGTATCCCGACTGTCAGGATAACTTACTAGGCCACTCAGCCGTTGTCCATGGTTCACGAACCATGCGTGACTACACCATGAACCATCGCCTGGAAATAATAACCAAAAATTTTATATTTGACAACGGGGCCCATGGCACTGTCAGAAAACGCTCCCTCAACCGACAGATTGGTCCCATAGCGCTATAAGGGTTAATGCACTTTAATCGGTCAATTAGGGTTCCGTTATAGTGGACATTTAATATTAATATAAATAGACTCTTGTTTAACATGAAACACACAAAGATAGATGAACATTGAACAGATACTCGAATTATTTTAAGGGTACTCTTATAAAGTAAACTTATTTCATTGAACAGTAAATAAATAAAGGATCAAGACATTAGGCATTAACGTTTCGACCAACTGAAGATTACATTTGAACAAGGTAGAAACATGATGACTAGCAATATTCAGTGCCTGTAAACTCTATATCTGACCAAAGAGAAATTGCTTGTTGTTGTTGTTTATTCTTAAGGGGTTTTGCGACATCGTGGTCATGCATCCCCGTGTACTTAGGTGTGTTTAGAATTTGATTGATATCCTGTGTTATTGTGTTGGCTGTATATGCATTTGTAATTCAAATGAGGATTGGGAAGGAGGTGGCCATGGCCATGTTAGGAACCATTCTGGCATTTGCCTGGCGTATATAAGTGGCAAGCCACGGAAGACCACTTCCAGTATGACTGAGATGAGAATCAAACCCGCCTCTTCTCAGTTTTGCTTCACAAGGTTGAGTGTACCCCGTTCTAGCCCTTAGACCAGAATAAATTTCTTGGCAAAGCCGGCAATCCAACCCGGGCCTCCGCGATGACAGCCAAGAATGCTAACCACTACACATCGAGGCCAAAAGGAAATTACTGAGGCCGCTATAATCTTAAATATCTCACCTGACTAATACTATTCCTTGAAGTGGTGTAATATGCAACTGATGAACACCAATTACAAAGAATACAGAGTAGTAACTACCCGGGGAGCTTGATAGCGCAGTGGCTTAGCTGCTCGTCTTCGACCCGGATGGCCGGTGTTCGAATCCCGGTGACAGCGGAGAAAAATTTAAAGTGGGAGTGAGGATTCAAGGAGAAATAATTTCAACTCTGAGATTTGCTGATGACATCGTCATCTTGGCCGACACGCCTGAGGATTTGAATGAGTTTTTGAATGGTATGGACTCCGTCTTACGGAATGAATACACGATGAAAATTAATAAATGTAAAACAAAAATACTGGAATGCAGCCGAAATAAACCAGAAACCTCTATGGACATCAAATTGGCAGGTGAAAAACGAAAGGAAGTAGGAGACTTCTGTTACTTAGGAAGCAAAATAACCAGTGATGGACAAAGCAAAGAGGATACAAATAGTAGGTTGGCTCAGGCAAGGAAAGCCTTTCTACAAAAAAGGAATCTGTTGACATCGAATATAGATTTAGGTATTAGGAAGTCATTTTTGAAAGCCTTTGTCTGGAGCGTGGCGCTCTATGGAAGTGAAACTTGGACTATTGGTGCAGCAGAAAAGAGGAGAATTGAAGCATTTGAAATGTGGTGTTACAGGAGAATGATGAAGATCAGATGGGTAGATAGGATGACAAACGAAGAGGTACTAAGACGAGTGGGAGAGAAGAGATGTGTCTGGAGACTGCTAATGAAGAGAAGAGATAGGTTAGTAGGACACATACTAAGACACCCAGGAATAGCAAGCTTAGTTATGGAAGGAAGGGTTGAAGATAAGAACTGTAGGGGTAGACCAAGGTTAGAATATGTTAAACAGATTGCTTCGGATGTAGGGTGTGGTAGCTATGTAGAGATGAAACGATTAGCTCAGTACAGGGAGGCATGGAGATCTGCATCAAACCAATCAAAAGACTGAAGACTCAAACAACAACATGACAGCGGGGTGGAATTTTCACCTGAAAAATCACGTGACGTCAGGAGGGGCATTCGGCCTTAAATCCCCGGCCAAAACCAAAATGAGCATTGTTGGCTCCGGCGATCCCAATTAATTGGGAAAAGCCGAAGAAAGTATAGTTACAGAGTAGTAACTACCCAATGAATGAACGGATATTTCGGTACATGCATCTCACCAATTAATCACACTTCAGCAAAGAGATACAGTATGTTGATGTCAGTTTCAATAAGGGCAGTGTTTTGATGAATTTGATCTTCGATTATTAACTTCTCATGTATGCCATTACCTCGATGGTCATGTCACGGCCGAACTGAAGAGTGACAAGGTGTGAAATGGAATGATAAATTGATCTGTGCAGCGATGAATAACGCAAAGCACAGTTGAACGATGAAAGGGAAACTTGGTCAGTTTTCAAACCCTCCGCCTACTGTCGACCAAAGTATTATGTGTACTGGAGTTTGAAGGTTGTTTGTTAAGTAACCAATAGGCCTGCATAAAATCCAATACCATTAACATTTTCGTAGTTCTATTTTACGTTAGTTCATGTAGGTTTGGATTTTTTATTTATATTTTAATATCTTTTATCGCAGTTGGAACACAAAAGTGCACGTTTTTAAGCTTGTTTCAACCATGCGTCACATTTAAGAATTATTATCTCAAAAGCCCGTCATCAGATAGAATCCAAATTTTAACACATTATACATTGAAATGTTGTATAACTGGTTTAATAATTTCACAATTTTATGTGTCCAAGAAACAAAGTTGTTTTCATTGTTGTAAGGTAACTTTTTCTCGGCTCGGGGTGGTTGGAAAATGTAATTCTTGGTTGCGTTGTAATCGTTATACATCAAAAAGTTATGCTGTATGACTGTGAAATAAGTAAATTAATTCACTTATTTTATATCGGTTTGTATTTGTACGAGTAAATAACACATGGTTCATCAGCTAGCCGCTCCAGGAAAGGCTGTAGAGCGTTGCTGAGATGGAGCCCATCACTTCCGAGCGAGACGCGCCATGATGCGAGAGAAAGTTACCTTACAAAAATGATAACAACTTTGTTTCTTAAAATTCCAAACCTACATGAACTAACGTAAAATAGAACGACGAAAATGATGATGTTATTGAATTTTATGTAGGTCTATTGGTTACTTCACAAACAACCTTCAAACTCGAGTGCACATAATACTTTGGTCGACAGTAGTGTCCCAATGACACACATCAAATAATTTGTAATAATGGATTTAAGCAGGGTGGATGATCTCAGGTTCTATCCATCCCAGTCGACCAAAGGTAACAGATCGTAAGCATTCGCTAGCGAACGGAACGGTGAGACGTCTTCGACTGTTGCAGCATGCTGAGCAGACTGTTGAAATGCAATACGCAGAAAAATATAAATATTTATATTGTTGCTTTTTGTTGATTGATTTAGAGGCCTTAGTACATCGTGGTCGTGTAGCCCCATGTAATTGGAAGTGGGTTGAAATCGACTGATAACCTGCGTCACTGTGATGCCTCTACTAGTGTGTGTATTTGCAATTGAAGTAGGATTTGTGTTGGAAGCAGTCATGGTCTCAAATTACGTACCATTCAAGCATTTGCCTGGAGTAGAAGTGGGAAACCACGGAAAACCACTTCCAGGATGGCTGAGGTGGGAATCGAACCCGCATCGTCTGAGTTTTGCCTCACGGGGCGGAAATATAAAGTAAAACCGAAGAACCGTTACAACCATAATTTACTTACTGTAGTTGGCTCCTTATTTGTGTGTGCAGGTTGCCAGATGTTCTGCTTATTATGCTCGTTTAATTGTGGGTATGCAAACATTCATGAATTCGTTGCGAGGAGAACGTGCTGGCAACTTCCTAAGCCAGCATTTTTTTCTTCTAAACTGGACGATGTAACTAGGCCTATATGTATTAATAGAATCACTCTTATCCACAGTGTCAAGTGAAGTGAAGGGAACGTTAAGGGATGAAACTTCCAGGAATCAGCTAAGTCTAAACAACTACATTATCAGGTCAGTTATATTTCAGAGTTTGTTCAAGTGATTAACCTAACTAATCAATTACAAAAGCACATTGATTTAATAGGAAAATTGAATTGTAACGGTTAAAACAAAATAGTTTATATCGTAATCACTTCAACGCTCTCTACGGTAGAAGTTAACGATTCTAAACGGTTATCATACTTAAACACATAAAAAGTGCTAACAACAAAACCCGCAGTATTTACAGAAGTGTAACAGACTAACAGAATATAATTGTTTAAGGATCAGACTCGTTACATACCGTCGTTTACTTAAAACCTCCTTTATTTTAATCATTGTAAAGATTGTGTATCCTCTGCACATAAATTTAGGCTAAATGAACACGGATGATGTTCTCACTTATGCGTTGAAATTGAATGTAACTCCCCGCCAAATATGTTGTTGTTTATAGCTTGAGTCTTTTGACTGGTTGGCTACAGTCTCCATGCCTCCCTGACCTGAGTTACTCGTTTCTACATAGCTACCACATCCTACATCCGAGGCAATCTTTTAACATATTCTATCCTTGGCCTACCCCTACAGCTCTTGTCCTTAACTCTTCCTTCCATGACTAATTTTGTTATTCCTGGGTGTCTTAGAATGTGTCTGTCAACCTATCTCTTCCCTTCCTTCAGCAATCGCGAGAAACATCTCTCCTCGCTCACTCGTCTTAATACCTACTCATTTGTTACTCTCTCTACCCATCTGATCTTCATAATTCTCATGTAACAGCACATTTCATACATTCTATTTTCCTCCTTTCATCTGCACCAACATTCCAAGTTTCACTTCCATAGAGCGCCACGCTCCAGACAAAGGCTTTCAAAATTGACTTCCTAATACCTAATCTAATTGTTTACAATCGTGTTGACCAACTGAAAAGCGATGCGACTGATAGATCACTTAATCAACACTAAAAATACCTTACAATATTTCAATTGTCTAGACGCAACGATTATTATTTCAATAACGACTTTCGTCTAAACGGAAAACTATCATTTTATTGCTCTAGCAAAAATTTACTCCTAAACGAAGTGATCGATAGTCTAAAAGGTGGTTGTGCTTGAATGTCGCATGCTTGCATGCTACCCCTACCACTTGCGCCGGTTAGCATTCACTACGTCCTTGCCTGTACCAATAACACTTGACGCTCTCCCAGGAACTTCAGTTACGCACCCCTAAATTAAGAAAATAGTTTTCGTGGTTTCCTATTTTCTCCACCAGACAAATTCTGGGACGGTTCCTTTCCACAGGTGCACGACCGACTTCCTTCCAAAATCGTTCCCCTGACCCTTCCTTAAATAGACCCAAGTTAGCGGTCGCCTGGGCGATCGGCCTGTCACCATCCCCAGTTGTTTCTGCTAACGAATCGTGTTCAGATACCAGGCACCATCCTTGCTACGGTAGATGAATGCTCCCTCGCAGAGTCCGTGGGTGAAGCTGAGCTGGGAGAATAAACGATTAAAAATAATAATATTATGTCCTCAGCAATTACTACTGCCCGTATTGATTCCCGGACTTGAAGTTTCTTCCGTTTTGATAACAATATTAGACGACCTGTGGATTGAGTTTCAGTCGCTTACCCTGCATTGGCTCCCAGGGCCAGTTTTGTGCCACATTCAAACAAAGTTACACTCTCATTTCTAATAGTCTATTTTTCTCCCTCGCTCCATGCGCCTCAGGACTCTGGGCTCGTGTTTGCACTTGTCCACTCTAAAGTTGAACTGCACTCATTCAAAACGTGCTATGTCAACTTAGTAATATAAGAAATAAAACGGCTCATGGAATTCAGAACAAACCTGTGACATACTAGATCTCTGGTTTCCAAGATACATCAAGTTGCTAAGGTATAATATTATCCGATCTATGACTTTTCCAGAACCATTTCCACGGGCTCTGGGATGAGATGCGATGTATAGTTTTTACCAAATAAAAAGGCACGTTAAGTCATGGAGACAGCCAAAACTATGGTTTCCCTGTAACATTTTTTTTAAATTCATACGTTTGGGGATTCGCTTATTCAATTATTTTTATCAAGGAATTCTCCAAGTAAAGATAAGTTCAACAATAGATTTGAAACTTGACGTTGCTAAATTCATAGGTTGTTCCAAGATAAGGTTTAGTTACACGCTGCAGGGAAAGAAAGGCCTATCTCATTTCTTTTATGTGAATGAAAGGTTCTTCCCGGCCCTAAACAATATCTAAGGTGGTTTCGGAAACCGTTAGACCCAAGTATGTACGGAAAACAGGAAACAGTACACATGGAAATATGGCTCATAAGTTTATATTTCCAACCATTTTTTCACTCCATACAGAAGTTAAAATGGTATGAAAATTATATTGGTGGTAAGAAAGGAAACAAACACTGTTTCCTAAATTTATTTCCAAAATAATAATCAGTATCGTGCCGAAATCCATTTTTCAGTGTCGCCTTCAAACGTTCAATCACTATTTCAACTTCTCGATAAGAGTATAAAATGCAACATAATTGTGATGTTTTGCGCTTGGCCATAAGTAAACGTTTTCTTTTTGGTTTTCCTCTTTTACTCTTTGTTATCCCTGCAATAGTGGATGCGATTTGATAAGGGAGTGACAGGATGAGGGAAGTTTGAAGGAGGGGAATATAACGCAACACGGCAAGTCACTGCCTGGTGGCCGCGAGCCATCACGTGCTGCTAGGATTCAAGGTCAGCTTTACCTCTTCCCATCTCCTCGCACATGTCGTCACCTGGCAGGTTTTCGGCGTTCAATACTGGCGTTCAAAATTGAATGTGGCTCGTGCGGTTTTCACTGCGACATTGTGCAGCTTTGTAGGAATATTGTGTACTAAATTTCAACCAGATTAGAATTTTACACCACATTCCGTTCCCTTGTTAGCATTCGAAATTGAATGCTTTTCAGTCGGTCGACACAATTGAACCCATTTGTAATGGGTGTTTCCCTAATCCTGAAAAAAAAACAACATGAAATTAATAAATTCAGTTGTATGACCAGTTTCAATTGTCAAGTGATCATCATCAGATCCTTTATACACTGGGTATTTACAATATATACATACTCAGTTGCAGCAGTAAATTGTAGAAAACATCACCCACATATTAGTAGACATGGATTTAATTGCCTAAGTGTAAAGAATCTGATGATGATCGCTTGCCAATCGAAACTGGTCATCCAAGTGTATTTATTTATCTAATGTAATTGTTTTTAGGATAGTTGTTGAATCATTTAGGGGCTTTGCGACATCTTGGTCATGTAGCCCTGTGTACTTCCATGTGTGTGGAATCTGCCTGATATCCTATATAAGTGTGTGTAGCTGTAATCCAGTTGAGGGCCGGGAAGGAGGTGGCAGTGACCTTAATTTAGGAACATATCCCAGCATTCACCTAGAGAAGGAGTAGAAAACCACGAAAAACCACTTCCACGATGGCTGAGGTGGGAAGCGAACCTGCCATTTCTCAGTTTTTCCTCACGAGGCTGAGGGTTCTCCGTTCCAGCTTTCAGACCAGAATTGCATTTGTTGGCGAATCGAGCTTGGGGCCTCCGTGTTGACTGCCAAGAATGCAACAAGGGGGACTTTTTTGCATAAGGGAAATACCCATTACAATTGGGTACAATCGTGTTGACCAACTGAAAACCATTAAGTTTAGATTACTAAGCCAATAATGAAAGATGGCTTCCAGCACGATTCTGATTATTATTTTTCAAATAAATTCAGTAATGCCGTTTACTGGACATTTCATTTTTATTAATTAATTTTCTTAATTAATGCAGGCAATGACCATTCATTTTGTTTTCATGACGGGTCAGGGAAGGTATTTTGTAACGACATCGGCCATGGACATATTGAAATGAACCGTCCCGGCATTTACCTGGTAGTATAATGGGAAACCACGAAAACCATTTTCAGGACGGCCGAGGTGGGATTCGAACCCACGCTCTACCCAGCGGGGCACGAGGTAGCCCATCAACGCTATTTTTTTGTCTTTAATTGTGTCTGTTTATTTGTTTACAGTGTTTGGCTTCTTTTGTACATGAACACGTCACAAACACCCAATCCCTGAGCCAGAGAAGTTAAGTACAGGAGATTAAATTCCCCATGGACCGGCCGGGAATCGAACCCAGGACCCATAGAGCCAAAGCCTAGAACGCTAACCAATTATTCGTGGAGCCTGACTCGCTCTCAGCAACCGCGGCCGGTTTTAATGCTTATCTGACATTGTGACTTCAGTTCTTCAGTTGTTTTACGATTACAGTCTGTGCATAAATATAACACACGATCGGCATATTCTTGAAGAACAAGCCAAAGTTGTGCAGTTATACACATCAAAAATACTAAGGTGTTTGAAGTATCGTTTTGATCCCGTAGGAAATTTACTTTTTAAATCATTTTAAATGATCTAGTCGACTTCTTCGTTACGTAACTGCAACGTCACGAAATGTACCGAGAATGTACTGAGGTGTGTGACGTCCTAGTACCGCTTGGTGCATGTGTACTGAGTTCGCTGGTGAGCTCTGGAGTTACGAAACGGCAATGACACGGCGAGCGTGACGTCATCCAGCTAGCTCCGACCTTTCACCGCACGCTCCAGCTCCCTCATGACTTTCTAGCGTTCTGATTGTTTCATGGTCATCTAACATGTCAGGAGTCTTTGGCTTCGAGCGAAGCGAGAAGCCTCCAGCCTTTCTAGCATTTTTCAGCATTTGCAGCATTTAAAATGATATAAAGTCCAGTCTTTCAGACTGACTGTCTCTTTTATCGTATGGCCTTTAGTGCCGGGAGTGTCCGAGGACTTGTTCGGCTAGCCAGAGTTTGTAGCTGCTTCTGTGCGGACACCCATGGGAAGAGCTACAAGTACCGTCGCGTGTGGAGTGTTTGTCTGGGGAGGGAAGTGTGAATATAAGGACGAGGAATTGGAAGGTAGCGGCTGTGGCCTATAGTTAGGATCCAATCCTGGCATTTGCCTGGAAGGAAGATGGGAAACCACAGAAGAGCTTCTTCAAGGTTGTCGGCGGGGGGATTCGAACCTCGTCGCCTCCCGGATGTGAGTGACTGCCTGAAGTTACGCCGTAACGACCACGGCTAACTCACCCGGTATCACTTCTATTGATAATGTACTGTTCCAGTGACATTCCACAACTAATTAGGGATATTCTTTAAATTTCATTTTGACAACAGTGGATGGGTTACCTTGGTGTTGGGACCAGGGTTGCAAGATTCCTGAAAACAGTTAGTTAGTTAGTTATAGAGTTTTTAAGGGGCGGAACTACGAGGTCATCGGCCCCTTTCCTGAAAACAAAATATGGGACAGGTGTGTTATCAAGGAAATCTGTGCGTGACATTACGACAACTAGTGAATTTCCTTTAACCCACGAGGACTGGTGCTGGGTATTTTTGACCCTACGCTTAAATAATGCGCTATATTTTCGATTTGGTCATCCCTTATTTATTGTCGCTTACAGTACCTTCCTTCCTAGCCTTGAATTTCACTCTGCAAAAGAAACATGTCCATAGTTTTTTTAACACTCAAGTTACGGTCGGGTCAGATTTACCCATGGCGCGAGTTATCATGTTACAAATTCCGGCTTACGTTAGCCGGGACAATCTGTAAAAATTAAGGGTAAAATCCACCTATTTTGGTGCAAAACAATCACATAGCTCACGTTCTTGTTCATCCATGTGTAAGGGGGGCGTGGTGGCTCAGCGGTCTAGCTGTATGCCTCTCACCAAGGCGGTCCGGGTTCGATTCCCGGTCAAGGCATGTGAGATTTTCGAAGTGAAATGCCATGTCCTGTGGTTCGGATTCCACGTAAAAAAGGAGGTCCCGTGGCTCATAATCACGTGATTCACGGTCACGTAAAACTGCAATCTTCCTTCGTTTCATCCATTATCAATAAATGATAAAAATGGTCCGGTTAGCTCAAACAATGCCAGCGTTTCGCCCCAGTGCGCCGTTGGGCTCGTCAGTTGGTACAGACACACCTACCAATACGCGTGGCTAGCACATACTGAGAAGGCCATGCAAGACACAAAATACAAGCAGTATTGACGTCACGAGCATGCCAATGTGCTACGGGAGTAAAACTCCCTTTCATAAAAACAAAAGCCTTACCTTGGCAATCCAAATATCCATGTATAGGGTCAGCGGACACGTTTGTCATCAGCTCCATTGTTCAAAAAATAAAGATTACCGCTTCGCCGCCACCATCAAGGTCAATGATGCAGTTACGAAAATTATTGTCATCTTTCTGCATGTTAAATTTCAAAAATGTAAATAAACCCCATTTTATATTGGGAATCGTTCATAGGAAGCACCAGGTGTAGAATCACATCATTTAAATACGTACGACTACGACAAAAAGGGAGTGATACACTATGGTTCAAAATGACCCTGCGCCCGTCCTCGTGTTGTATTTTTTCACGACAGTTCTCCAGGTTTAAAGACTGATTTTACGGAAGGGATATTGACATCACAGGGCAGTTTTTTAATACTTTTACGATAGAAATTACTCAAATGGAAAGAGCTTGGCGTACGCGTCATGGACAGTAGTTGTCCATTATTGCCCATAATATCTGCCAGCCTGGCCGAGCCAAAACTTGCCAAAATATAAGCAATGAACGAAAGAGTTTCTTCAGTCTTTACGAACGATTATACCAGAGTAAATACTATTTGTAATGAAAACATTAGACAGAAAAATTCAAAGAGAACTTATTGGAGGAAATAGTATACCAGAGATTTAAACATAGGCGCATTTCTGTCGAGTTTCAAAACGCTCCGAAATATGGGACAATAACTGTCCTGGATGAAAACTGTCCAGGACGCGTGACATTTAGCACGAATATTGGACTGTCCTATAAAATCCAGGACGTCTGGCAATCTTGGTTGGAACTGTTACTTGGGCTGCAACTGAAAACTCACCATCCAACTAAGGGAACGTACCCATACTACGTGAACCGTTTAAGCGGGAAGGAGGTCTTCAAATTACTAAGCTCTGTCACAGGAGCAGGGGTGGGGGCTTAGATTTTTGTTACGTAGTCGATTTCGCCGAGAGAAATTTCGCGCATTTTCGACCTATCTTTGAATATGGCGCGCAGTGCTTAGTGCTTCTTAAACTCACAGTTAGTGGCTCTGACGCACACATGTCGAGACTTAAGCTGATCGAAAACAGACAATGTTTGTCAGGCAGTTTGTAGTTCAGTCAAGTTGTCAAGCAAGTCGACGAGAGTTCATGCTGTACAATAATGTCGTTGTACGATCGGCTGTACAAAGCTTTTATAAAATGTTACAAGGATTCCTTGTCAATGCAAGCAATACAAAAAAATGAATTTTGGGTGCCTTTAAAAGATCAGCACAAAAAAAACAGGAAGAGCTAGAGCGTCTAAGATTGTTAAAAATTGAAGAACTTTGTCAGATTGCGACTAAGAAAAATGCTCGTCTTCTTAATTATTTCTTGAAGTAATAGTAATAGTAATTATAAGCATGCATGCAGTCTTATGCAACAAACGCCGTATTAATAAAGACGAATATGAGTCAAATTATTTTCATTTATTTCACTTTCTGCCTGTGAAAATGGTTAAAAATTATACATGTCAATAATACGTAAAAACTTTAAAGGGGGGGGGTGGGGGGGTCTTGGCATATACTACGAGTGGTCACCGAGGGGCGGGAGGGGTCGAAAAATCTTAAAAAATAGGTCACGTAGTATGGGTACGTTCCCTAACTTGTCTCCTCAGCCCAGGTGTTTGCGCATCTGCTCCAATACTGAGAATAGACTATGGTTTAATTATGACTCTAAAAAAATATTTACGTTTTTTTCCTTGCGCTCGATGAAATGAGATACTGACAAGTAGCAGGGACTGAACCACATTTCCATTCAATGAACAGTACGGCCGACTAGTTAATTAAATACAGTACAGCAAATCACATTGCTTTTTCAGAATACCAATGGTAAAAATAAAGTTCTCCTTTAGTGGTTTCATTTAATGCCGAAATATCCCACATGTTGTGGTGGAGATTATATTTCAACAATAATGTGTAAAATATTGAGTGGTAATAAAATTGCCAACAGAAAATAAGGTGTAATATCATGTTGTGCAGAGCTTAGAAAAGATACACCATGCATAGTTATTAAGGAACATCTATATATGTATATAAGTAAGTTTCTGTTTATTTACCTATCTGTTTATTTGATTGTCTGGGACTGCCTCCTAAACGGCCCCTTCAATCTTAATGAAATTTTCAGGAAAGACTTGTATCAAGAAGTCGGGGTATGGGGAGATACATACTTCAACGCCTACCATAGAATGATCATGAATTAGGGTGTTGGGGTACACCTGACATTCAGTTGTCATGGCAACAAAAATTGTGATTCCCACAATTGGCCATGGCTTTCCCTGTTATTTATTCACTCTTCTAAGAAACATTGTTGTTGTTATTGTTGCTTTAAATTGAGAGGCTTTGCCATCGAGGCCGTTCAGCCTCGAGTACCTTTGTGTGTGTGTAATTCATCGGATGAGCTATGTTGTTGTCGTGTCTCTAGCAATGTGTGTACTTGTTATTCAGGTGAGGATTTGGAAGGAGGTAGCTCTGACCTTAAGGTAAGAACCATCCCGGTATTTACCTGGAGTAGAAGTGGGAAACCAAGAAAAACCACTTCCACTTTTAATACCACTCACACCAGAATTACATTTCTTGGCAGAGCCGGGAATCGATCGCGGACCTCCGGGGTGACGGCCAAGAATTCTAGCCACTAAACCACGAGGTGGTCGAATTGAGGGAAAAGGATGAAGATTCGCACAAAAAAGGGGAACATCCTGAGGATAGGATCACAGAGTATTTACAATCGCTAGAGCATAATTTTAGCGGGGGGAATCATGTGGCTCACAACACATTTCGGTATTCATTATTTATAAATATGGTGACAATTTATGTATGACGTTTGGTCCATTTATGACTAAAAAAGTGGTGCATGTTTTCCGTATAGGTATTTTAGAAACTCCTTTTTTTTATTGTTGTCCTCAAATTCTACTGCAGTAAAAGAATTACTTTTGAATCGGTGAAAACGTCAAAGCTTCCGATTATATGGGGTAGGGAGTAAAATCTACCTACTCACACTTGCAAATCCGAAACAAATTGATTAGTAATGTACATTTCATCGAAATCTCCAAAAGGGGTGCATTTGTTCACATATTTCGTTCATCAAAAGAACATCATCAGATCTCGTCACACAATGCTTAGATTGGATTGACGGATATATATGTCACTTATGTTTAACTTCAATGCAATTATAAATCATTTTTGTAACGGCTACAAATGCTGATATAGTGTTCCGTTAGTGTTACAGCACTCAATAGAGTATTGCAGTTTACGTTGTTAGAACTTGTTATGAAAACACCTTGATACCGTTATATAAATACTTAAGTGAAATAACAATCTGATTGCTGGAAATCCTTTTCGTCAGCATACACCAATTTTATTGTGGACAGTTTAAAATAGCGCATGCGCGCAGAAAGGTTTCCTTTGCAATTAGGTATTCCAAATCGGTAATTTGGTAACAGTATCATGTCTTCACGAGCTAACTACAATTATAAATTTATCCACAGTAGTTAAACAAGTGCTATCAGCTGGCAATCGTGTGCCATGGGCACATAAACTAGGATTCTTCAGTAATAGGATATTAATCAAATCAGGACGGAAACCATTCATATCCGTACTAACAGCTCCCCGTTGCAGTACTGGAGCGTGACGAAAGCAGATGCTGAATATTCCTATTACTGTCCCATTTATTGCTCACTTATCTTGCAAGATCTCTTTGCTGGATTTAAAAAAATGTTACAATTGCTATAGTTATACGCCCTCCATATCAATAAAATTTGCGTCCACCTCTTTGCGTAATTCCTAGCGGTCTTGCATGTCACCGCGGAGGCCCAGGTTCAATTCCCGGCTCCGTCAAGAAATTGAATTCTAGTCAGAGGGCTAAAACAGGGTACACTCTATCTCGTGAGCCAAAACTGAGAAGAGGCGAGTTCTATTCCTACCTCAGCCATCCTGGAAGTGGTTTTCCGTGGTTTCCCAATCCTACTCCTATCAAATGTTGGGATGGTACCTAACTTAAGGCCACGGCCGCTTCCTACGCAAATCCTGCCTCAATTACGAATGCAATCACTAGTACAGATATGACAGTGACACAGGTCATCAGAAAAATTCTACACACACCCATGTTCACGGGGCTACGTGAACATGATGGTACAAAGCCCCTAAGTAATCAACAACTACAACAACAACTCAATAAACTGTTCCTTTGATAATCAAGCAATGGTTACTGAATCGTGTGATTGCTTTTAATAAAATTAGAATTAAACTTAATACGTAGGCCTACTCATTGTCGAGTTGAAGGATTATACCATCACTGGATCGTTCGCTGAGATTCGCAAATTATTGCGGAAAGAATACGTAAAACTTTCAACATCTTATCCCAATTAATTGGGTTTGCCAAAGACGACCTGTCCCATTGTCGTCATGCCCGGGGATGTCCTTCCTGCCCTGACGCCACGTGACTTCATAGTAGGTGACAATTCCACCCTATTATCACCGAGATTCGAATCCCAGTCATCCGCATGAATGTTAAGTTACTGCGCCTTAACGACGAAGAAGGTGCACGCACCGTCCATTAATTTGTTAATCGCCGACCACAAAGAATAGTTTAGATAATACTTGTTACCAGAACATTTGTTGTTTGTAGGTTAAACGTCGTCGTCGTAGTCAGTTTACCCTCCAGGTAGGCTTTTCCCACGGACTAAGCGAGGAATCCCACCTTTACTGTCTCTACGGGCATTGTCCCTGAGCTTGACATTGTATCTGAGATACAACTGGGGAGGCGGGACTAGCAACTCGCCCTGACAGCCTCGCCTGCAAAGCAAGCAAGGGGCCTCATGAGGGATGGGAGGGGATGGGAAGAATGGGAGGGATAGACAAGGTAGGGGCAAGGAGGTGGCCATGGCCTGACAGTAATTACCATCCCGGCATTTGCTCGAAGACGAAGTGGGAAACCACGGAAAACCACTTCGAGGATGGGCGAGGTAGGAATCGAACACCCTCTACTCATTTGGACCACCCGAGGCTGAGTAGACCCCGTTCCAGTCCTCATACCACTTTTCAAATTTCATGGCAGAGCCGGGAATCGAACCTCGAACCTCCGGGATGGCAGCTAGGGACGCTGACCACCACACAACGGAGGCGACTTGTAGGTTAAACACGTGCCAAAATCGCAGTTCTGTTCATCTGCTATTAATCAGACATTTATTGTACGGTGCGTGGTTTTAGACTTGGCGTAAATAAAAATACTGAATGATTATTTGATACAAAGAGTCGCATGAGATACATAGATGACAGCGGAAAAAAATATACGAGCCAGGATTAATTCTGTGTAAGTAGACAACTCTTTAATACCATGTATGTCCATTTGAGTCCATTCCCGCCGGAATGCCCACGGTCCGTAAGTGCAATTTCCATGATTCATAAATAAAGCAGAAATTTTCCAGTACAATAGCGGAGATTTTAATTAACGATGTAAAGAACCTGCATTGCAATATATTCGTGGCCTGAGGCGAGCTGGAATACATTCATATGACCAGGTAATACCGAACCGAGTTCTGTGACACATTCTCTCATCTCGTCGCACTCCGCTCTGGTGTGATGAGGAAAGCGTAATACTTTTAATTTTATATTAACATTGCTAACACAAGTGTGGAAAATTGAAACAGATATTTAACGAATAGTATTCAGGAATAACTGACGGAGGACAGGACATTTAAAGTGTCACCATGTGGTGAACCAGCTAGCGTTCTTGGTTCTCACCCTGGATATCCAGCTCTGCCAAGAAATTTCAGTCTGGCCTTAGGACTGGAACGGGGTACAATCAGTCTCTTGAGACAAAACTGCGAACAGGTGGGTTTGATTACCATCTCAGCCATCCTGGAAGTGGTTTTCCGTTATTTCCCACTTCTACTTAAGGGAAATGCCGGGATGGTTCCCAACTGAAGGCCATGGTCGCCTCCTCTCCCATCCTCGCCTGAATTACAAATTTACACACTAACTTACTAAAAATACCACAATAGCACAGGTTATCAAATTATACACACCCAAGTACATGGGACGAAATGGCCACGATGTCCAACCTCCTCGAATGAAACAACAACAACAACAACAACAAAAACCACCATAACAACAACAACAACAGTAAAACAACGAATTCGTAAGGATCATTCATAGGAATTACACTGCAATTATTGTTTTTGATATGTCATAGCCGTGGCTCGTTCATCGTGGGCATCAGCGCTACGTACTTGGGTATGCATACATTTGTAAATAAACATTTGGCTTTAAGTTACGGACCTTCCCAGCACTTGCTTCGAATCCATAAGTGAAGAAACCAAGAAAAACACTTCTCGTATGACTGTGGTTGGGCATAAAGTTACTTCTACTCACTTTTACTTCAAGAGACCGAGTACAAGCCGTTCAAACCCTCAGACCAGAATTTCATTTCTTCACAAAGGTGGGAATCGAACACAGACATTTTAGGAATGGAGTCTCAAGACTTACTTGATTATACAAGGCGTGGTAACATACAGAAATTCAATACAATCAAATATAATTTGCTTTCCTTTTAAGAAACGGAGCGTCAGACCAAGAAGGTAATAATATAATTATCGGTTTTAGGTTGATTTTAACCACTCAGGCTTCCGAGACGATGACGTGCAGGAGTAATAAGGGGTTGGTATACAAACATAATATTGAAATAGAGACGACCAGTAGGATATTTCTTGAAAATAGGATATTACCATGGAACTAACCTACTTCTTTCTAGGTACATTTGGTAGTCTGCACCCACCTATCACTATCAATACTAAAACGACTGATCCGTATTTAAATGAGGTAAGAGATAGGGATAGCACGAAAAGAGTGCATCTCAATCCCATTTTTTTATCGCCACCATCGTAAGGAGGACGGAATGGTGGTCACCTAAGTGTTCAATGTCTAAATCAAATATCAATAAACTAATCATCCGAACAATGATAAATTTTGTAAAAACAAACTATCCTATGGGAAGCGTTAAAAGGCTGAGGCATTGAGTCATCAGCTGTATAATTTCAAAATTGCTCCAATGGAGCAATGCCCACAATAGTTAGTATAATGGGAATTTTATATAAGAAAGGTAGGCTGACCAAGTGATAACTTTATCTGATTGAGTATTTCGCAAACCTCACTGCCTCAAATTTCATTGTCTAAGTCGGCGATTGCCCAGATTCTTACAAAGTCTTGAGTCTCACCTGCCATCCTAAAAAGAGAGTCGTTCTCGTCTAGTTAACTTCAATATGATAGCTATACGTAGTATTGAAGCACTATGTTCGATATCATACGTTTGTATGGTTCAATTCTCACCAAACGTGGCATTTACGAAGCTTCATTCGATGTGCGTAAGTTGCTTGAGTTACTGCATAAAAATATTGAATACCATGGGCATTCGTCATCTTGAAAAATTCAAAAGTGAAATCGTTTATTCACCATCTAAGAAAATTATTTTTTCAAAACTCTGACAAAAGGATAGCGCACTGATTAGAAGAGTTAATTTGCTGTAGGCACAAGATTCCTTAGATTCAAGATGGGGGCCATGCGCACTTTGGAAACATCAAAATCAATATATTAGGGTGTAATTGAGCTGTTTCCACGAAAAATACTGAAAAAGGTCCACCAAGCTATTAGACTGCATTTGGTTATGTCTTAGTAGCGGGGTGCTCAAATATCACCCTCTCGTTGGCATGTTAGTAAATTTACTGTTACACGCACCCATAGGCTTACATTCCTATCGACTGTATGAGGATTTTGACACGCAGTTTTCGTCACAGAAGTTGATTATTGCATCCACCTTACAAGTATTGACAGTCAGAGTATTTACCATTTTGTGAAATAGTATTTTTGAATTACAGTAAAAATACTCATTTTGTGAGTTACATGATAGCTGCTAATCTGAGTCAACTGCCCACACGTAAATGAAGCTTTTTTGCATGAGTCATGCAATCAGTTGCAACATGACTGCAGAGCAGTTTATCACTAGATTTGTCAGTACTTCTGAGTGGGAGAGAGATAAGAAAATAAAAGAGAGGCGCATGCTTGTTGCATTATTAATATTATATCATTATTATTATTAAACATATTTTATTTTCTATTCGATTTAATTGGTGCCAGATTGTCCTATGCTGTCCATGTTAATTTTCAGCCGAATTTACCATCATCTCAGAAACTATTAACTGGAATTAATTGCTTTGTTCCTTGACGCTCTCACTTAACTTTAAATCAGGCGTTTTGAAAATAAGAAAATGTGTGATTTTGCGAAGATTTGTTTACAAGACTGGTGTAATTTTAACAGAATTATCCCCAACATTTCCAACAGGGAAAATAAACCTAAGTAAAATTTGAAAGACTGCTGTGTTAAAATATAACACCTATAAAAAGGAATTACTTCTAAAACATTTAGCTTCGTTGTTGAAAAGTTGCAGAGGAAAGGACATTCTTATATAAAGAAATGTATTTTAGCATGCAAATTGAATCAAAGATTTTTCCGCTAGCTGAGGAAACGACGCGAACAGTCTTGGTTTTAGGACGAGGAATGCTCAAACACCACAACACCCGTTTTGCTTTCCTAATTTTTTCTCTCTATTGTCTAATAGAGAATCTAGAATCTAGAGAGAATCTAGCGAGAAATGCAGTGGAAAATAACAAGTAGTTCCGTGAAGAACTAAATAGCCTTTATTTAATATGTCTAACTGGATTTTGTCCATTACAAACTCTCCCAGCTATTAAAAGGATTTTCTATATGATGTAGCCTATACTAAATTGTGTCTGATACACGACCTATGTCACCACTAACACCATTGCATTGATTAAAATATGTGCTAGAATATATAACTTTCAGTATCGGAGAATAAGGCTCCTTCCGCGAGGTGACATCTTTCTGTAACGCATCACGGGGCTTTAATTTTAGAAAAGTAAAATGCATGATTTCTACGATTTACGAAAAATAAGTTACAGATTGTAATGCTAATAATTTATGATTATTATTATAACCTAACATACGAATCCTCTCTTCAATCGCTTGAATTGGGTATGTGAGATAAGAAAAGAACAAGGTTTTAAAATTTCGAACCGATATCCTCTCGAATTTTTGAAAACAATTGAACATGATATTTATGTATGCTAAGTTCTGAATAAGGATGTTCTTATCATCGCTGCTTCCGGGTGATTAAATCGCAAGAAAATTATTTTGAAATATTTTAATATCACATGACCGCCATGTTTGTTTTGTGCGCACCAGGTTATTGAAATAGTCAAACTAATCATACGGTAGTCATTACAATGAGAGGGGTTGAACTTCTTCGGCAGTGGAATGAACGTTGATTTTAGCCATTCATATGATATCTCTCCTGAGGCATAGATGTGATTAAATAACGATGTTAAGATACCAAGGCCTGTAGATTCTTGTTCTATCATGAATGTAAGAACTTCGGGATAAACTCCATCTGGGCCAGTGGCTTTACCATTCTTATGAAGTTTTATAGCAAGTGCAACTTCATTCTTAGTTATTGCAGGGCCAATTTCATTTATTCTCTCAACAGGTGTGTGTGTGTGGGGGGGGGGGATCATCTCTATCAACATACAAGATATCAGTTTGATTGTTGTAATAAATTCGTAGATATTGAGAACCGTCTATATATTTCAGATGGTCGCCATGTTTGATTGTTAGGCCAAAGATTTATGTACCATTAGATGACTACTGTATTATTGTGTACGTTCATTATTTAAACGTTTACTTTGATCGCACGATTAGGATACAAGATTTTAAAAATCAATTCGCACAGCCGCTATCTTGATATTATGAAAACAATTGTATCAAATGTGATGGCAGTAGATAGAGTTTTGTATTACCATTTACCGTACTAAGTTTCACAGCGCTCGGATGAATAAATCGCGAGAACATTACATTTAAATGTTTTTACTCCTTTTGGCCACCATGTTGGTTTTGTACTTGATAGTATTTTGAGAGTCACATAGGTGAACTTCTAGTAGTACCGTACTTCCAGGGTGATATTGAATTCCTGTAATATATTTCGTACGGCCACCATGTTGGATTAGTGAAACGTATTAAAATTTGAGAGCCTCCAAGGCTTAGGCGGCAGCATGCCGGCCTCTCACCTCTGGGTCCGTGGTTCAAATCCCGGTCACTGCATGTGAGATTTGTGCTGGACAATGCGGAAGCAGGCAGGTTTTACTCCCGGTACTCCAATATTCCCTGTCACAGATTTAATTCCAGCAACACTCTCCACTGTCATTTCATTTCATCTGTCATTCATTTAATCATTGCCCCAGGGGAGTGCGACAGGCTTCATCAGCCGGCACAATTCATATCCTCGCCGCTAGATGGGGGCTTCATTCATTCCATTCCCTGACCCGGTCGGTCGACTGAAAGAAGGGTGTGGATTTTCATTTCATTAAAATTTGAAAGGCACGGTCGAGGTTGGACAAGTAGTATGTACTTACAAAGTTTCATTGAAAATTCTTCGGCTGTTTTGATTTTATTAGGCACACACACACACACACACACACACATACAGACACGCGCGTGGACATAAGGTGATCTCATTAGACTATTTCTTTCATAAATGAAAATAGGCAAACATTTATGGTTGTGGGGAAATCTTAGGAAAGTACTCTTCAAAATGAGCCCTGAAGAAAATAAATGTACCACTAGAAAGCTAAGTGTCCGTAGCATAATATGATATAAAAATTAAATTTTAAGAATTTTGAAGATTTCCAGCATTTCAGAGGAGTTTAATAGGGCTCAAGTATTTGCTATGGCATAACGGTGGTGCTCACAGTCTCTAAAAGGTTTATCTAACAGATGGACACTTTTTATGAAATACAACATAGGAGTTGCAAGAAGGGAAATTCAGTCCAATAGAGCACCATGGTGTTGCTTATAATCACATGAACTTCATATTCAACTATTTTGTTTTTACCGTGTGAATTGATTTGCCGTGAGAACTAAATATCTTCACAGTAAGGAACCACAATTGAAGTATGTATCCAAACACAGTAGATGAACAGTATATAGTGAATACACGGGTTAGCATGTCCGAATCTGAACAGTGGAATATATCTTACGAGTATTTTGTATGCAGGAAGCAACTTAGAAAATCTTGTTGAATCTCGCCGTCTTTATAAATTATATATGTTTCTGTATTCTCGATATTTGTTCCCGGCATTTTTCAAACTCTCTTATTCAGTTGCCTCGCATCCCCCTTCTTTCTTCACTACGAGTATTGCATGCCAAATAAATGTATGTGCATCGTCGATCGTTAAGTTCTGACTTCCATCGCGTGAGTGAAGAAAATCTGGAGTGGATGTGTTGGAATGGAGGAGCTTTCGCTACAACAAGAGACGGCACGT
Organism: Meconema thalassinum; assembly: GCA_946902985.2. Taxonomy (NCBI): domain Eukaryota; kingdom Metazoa; phylum Arthropoda; class Insecta; order Orthoptera; family Tettigoniidae; genus Meconema; species Meconema thalassinum. The sequence continues at coordinate 1,100,999,100 of OX336389.2, read as the reverse complement.
ATATTTCCTCCATCATGACACCCTGACATCAACAGTTCTGTCTACTTCCTGCACTCTAGCATATTGCGTGTATATTAATGTTGCCGTGAATAAACAACAGGTCATGAGAAAAGAAGAATTTTAGTACTTGTTTGTGTCTAAACCCCTTATGCGGTCATATATCTCGCTCGAAGATTAGAATACAAATCGTGTGAGAAGTGTTTGTGAACTCCGCGGTTGATAAGCATATAAGCACTGGTAGTAAATTTCACGTGTTTCCTGGAGTGAGTACCGAGGAATTTTATACTACGTGAACCACTGCAAAAAAGAAATATGTAGGCCTAAATACATAATGTGTAGCTTCTGTAGAAAATAAAGCCTCATAATTTTTAAAATACCCACTCTCTGGTTTCTCAGAGTAATTTTTATAGAAAATGTAACTAGTCACTGTTTTCAGTATGGTAAAGTGATGTCCTTTTTATCATTAATAAATTAATTCACCGATTAATTAATTGTGTTTTACGATCTTTGTAATAAACACTCACGTCGTCTTTCCCTCCCTCCAGGAAAATGCCGGGATTGTTTCTTATCTCCAGTCCCAGGGCACCTACATGATCCCTGTCTCTAATACTGTACAGCTACACACACTACTACAGCCAGCTCAGAATCACAGGTTATCAGAAAACTTTAGCACGCACCAAAGTACACAGGGATGATGACCAAAGATGTCCCAAGGCACTAACACGAATTAACAATAACGACATCTTTGCACAATGAGCTACGCAATACCGATCTATTTGTCTGTTTACAATGTTTCACCAGCATAGAAACAAATGACACTCACAATTAGTTCAGCCTTTTAGGTCACATAGATCCTGAGATGTGAATATAAATCGTCAAGCTTGTAGAAACATTTAATGTACTATTAACTACAGTATATACACAAAGGGATTTATTACAAAGATCGTAAAACACAATTTTCAGAAAAGTTCAACAAAATTTACTTTTCTAAACAAATAAATGAAAATTAATAAAATGTATTTATTGATCTCAAGTAATTCTTTTCAGGATTAGGGATCACCCCATCACAATTTGGTACAGCCGCGTTGACTGGCTTGGAAACATCGAATTTAAATTTCTAATTCAACACTGAAAAATGGCTTCAAACGCCAATAATGTTCACTACTTCAAATGTGAGATGCCGGGGAGCCGGAATTTCGTCCAGTAATAAATCTACTGATACGAGTCTCTTGTTTTCAATCATCCTTAATGGCTACCAATTCTACCTGAACGTAATTCCGAAAAATAAGACGAAATACTTTACTGATTTACTGAATGCGTCGCCTAAATGGTTCCCTTGATGTCAGAAAGCTTTAAGGGACAAGCATCTGTCGAAAATCATAAATCTGTATTTTAGCACAAACGTATTCCTTGAATCATTAGGAAGGAGGCACCAGATGAAATTGTCGGAGTCCCCACCCTTGTTTCCAATGGTCTAGGCAGCAAATTTCAGTAACTCCAAAGAGATCTACTGGATGCTTTCTTAATACACTATTCTTATAGAGTATTTTGGAAATATTCCAGGCGCATAAAATGTTCTCCGAAATGAATTGAGTTTTCCATCTTTGTGCAGACATAGGCCATATACACAGTTACAGAATAAATATTCATGTTTCGTTGTTTTGAGACAAGAAAAATACAATTTTTAAAGAATGAGTTTAAAATTCAAGAACTATAGATTGTTTTCTGTATTTTAAAAAATAATTACAGCAGCATTAGCCAAGTCACTTTAGATAACTTTCTGTATAATTATAAAGTTGTAAAAATGTTGGAGGCAATGTGATATGAATATACTTAATTTTTAACAGCAATGCTAAAGTGTGTGGAAGGATTTGATTGTTGCATTTTTGTATAAATATTTAACGTAAAATATGTTTTTGAAAACTAATTGAACAATGACAATTTGGTGTGCACATTTAAAATTCTAAGCGTAGAATTAGCTGTAAAAGTTCCGAAAATTATGTTCAGAAATATGGAAATTAAGAGACACAGTACCAATGTCCCTTAAGCTATTAGGACGTAAACCTACAATGCACAAACAGTGGAAGCCATGTAGAAGGAAGAAATGTTGTTGTTGATTCAGTTATAGATTTTGCGATATTGTTGTCACGTAGCCTCGTGTAGTTGGGTGTGTATGGAATCAATCCGACATCCTGTGTCATTGTGATGGCTGTATTATTGTGTGTATTAGTAACTGGGGCAAGGAGTTGACTAGGAGGTGGCATGGCCTTAATCTAGGCAGCACCTCGGCATTCGCTCTGAGTAGAAGTGGGAAACAACGGTAACCCACTTCCAGAATAGCTGAGGTTGGAATCGAACCAACCTCTTCTCAGTTCTGGCTCACAAGGCTAAATGAACCCCAATCTAGCCCTCAAACCATATTAAATTCCTTGGCAGTGACGTGAATCAAACCTGGACCTCCACAGTGACAGCCATCAGTGCTAGCCACTACGACATAAGGTGCGTACATAAATTATGATCATTAGAAGAAACAAGAAGGAATCGCTACTTGCGTTGCTCAATTTCTCAACCTAAGTACAAGTACACAGGCCATCTGACACTCCTCTGACACGATGACTTTGTACTAGGATGATTCCTGGATTAATATAAATTTCATTATTAATGTTGGGTTTTCTGACTTTTGGATGGTGCAACATAAGTCTAGCACAGTTTTTCAATTCCAGTTACATTCATGTAATACCGGCACAACCAACGGCTCCGCTGAGATAAGTAACCCTCAATATAATATAATTCAATTGCATGCTCTAATTTTAAATTTATTTCATTTATCGTAAGTCGTTTCATGGACGTTCAGTCCAGAATCAGCATGTCATTCAGGTAAATTCGCCGTGAGTATTTAGGCACCCATCCTACCGACGTACCAGGTTGAAGATCCCATGTGGTAAAACACTGTGTCATGCTGTGTGAAGAAGGTCCATAACCACCAGCTGCAAGTCCTCGTCTGACAGGATCATCGACCCTTCAAGGTTTTTTTTATAAGGATTGATGGCGTGATAACCACATGGGGAGATATCAGTAATATAGGACAGATGCTCACGTGTCTTCCACTTGAGCTGACGTGCCATATGCTTAACGACCATTGCGCTATGGGAACGTGCGTTAGCATGAAGCAATAGCAAGCACCTCTTGTAGCAGTTTACCCGTATGTTTTGCCTCAATTGCACGCCGTAATTTGTCCAGTGTTGCGCAGTACCGTTCTCCAGTGATTTTCTCACCTGCTGTTCCCATGATTATTGCATCGAATCCTGGCGCAGATTTTTGGCATTTGAGGTTACGCATATGCGAGGGAGCCGTGTCAGTTGATTTACAGGCACGTTTAAGATTCATTTTGGGACAAAATTCCGGCACCCCAGCGTTCTTAAAAGCCAAAGTATTTAAAACGTACGTAAAACCAATAAAAATATTATACGTCGGGCTATGCAGCTACACACATTACTAGAGCCAGCACCGAAACGTGGGTTATCAGATAAGAACAACACACTCAAGCTGATGATCTAGATCTCCCAAGCACTTTAAATTAATTAACAAAAACAACAACAACATTGTTTATTTCAGGTTTTAAAAATTGATTGTTAAAATTCGTGAGTTTAATGGTCTGAAAGGGGTTTCACGGAATCAGAGTATCGCTACACTGGCTACAGCAGTTGAAAAAACTGATCCTCTCCGTCTAAAGTTGGATTATTTGTGTGTTCATATGCTGAGTGTTTCCTAATGCATTGAGGAGTAATTTGAAAAGTCTGAGACAGATTACGGGGTGAAAGCCTGTGTTTTGTGCCCGAAGTGCTATAACATGTAACTGGTGTGGCGCTTTAACCTGCACAGTCGGAGACGTCAATCAGTGAGCTGACAGAACAAAAGGAACAATTATACGACCTCAGCGCACTCTATCAGTGCGTTCTCGCTCCTATTTTCCTTGTTTCCCTGTTCAATGTGATCGTACAACAGACTTAATGGGTTAACGGGCCGATCGGAGCAGTCTATTGTCTGCAGGCCTGACAGATTTGGTGGAGCTCAAACACTGAGATGAGTATAATTATTATGATTATTATTAATAATAATAAAATTATTTTCATATAACGGTTGAATCAGATAACCCTTAGATATTGTTTTATGCAGCCCAACTAACGCGTCTTGTCAGGAAGGCCAATTTTCATTGCTTCCATCCCGTATGGTACTAACGCACACCAAGGCACATCCCGCAAACTATACCGAACGCTATTAGTTTTCTCTCGATGTGATAACGGACTAATACGAGGGGAAAATGATAGTGTTAAGTATCGTTTGCAGGATATACTTGCAGTGCATAAGCATCATACGAGTTGGAAGCAGAGAAATATCGACCTTCCTGATAACAGCGGTAGTTGGGTTGCATAATACGATATTATTAGGGACAGCTAATTCACCTGGTATATATCACGGCCATGCAATGGGTGAGGTGAAACAGTGCTAACGAGAAATTTACTTGTGCCAGCGAAGCGTAGCCTTACCCTGCCCATTTTTGAGCAGTGCAGCACGACAGCACACTAGCACTACTGCAGTGCTTAGTCGCACCAGCACTGTCCATTTGACCGGGTACTGCAGTACATTTAATACTGAGTGCACAACCTGGACACTAGGCGCACTAGAGCCAACATTTTTTCATATACGTGTGGTCTGCCGTACTCATAACGTCTTTTGTGCACGGGTAGGACAAAATTAGCATAGTGGGAGAGTCACACTTTAAACGAATACACCGAGGACGTATTAAATATGATATTTAGACGTACATAAATCAGATCTGCAACAAGAATACAGGAATTTGCATACATTTTGGGTAATGCAGCAGGTGCTTCGAGATATAATAATCCCAAAAATGGAATGAAGCATATGGGATACGTGTGACAGTAACAGGGGCCAGTATCGAATCAGGAGAGTTAAGGTACATTTCTTTAATTTGTTGACGTAATGTCCCAAACCAGCCGAGGTAGCTACTCACGTTAACGTGCCTGGCCAGACTACTCCGAACTCGAAAGACCACACACAGCCACTCTACACCTTACCTCATTAATTTCATTTGTCATTAACTCCTCTCATGAGAGTGGCGCCATGAAGGGTAGCTATCCGTAATATCATTTCCACTAGGAAACTTTCTCACCACATCCCCTTCCCCATAACAACCAGAATAATTATGGGTAGAACGAAATTAGCTACATTAGGACTATAACGCTGTATTTCAATAATACTATTCTGAATTCACTAACTGACTAGATTGATGCTGTTCAGGGATATGTGAATTCGAGAAACATGCGTTAATAAATTCATCGGGATTTTAAAATGAACAATATCCCGTTTCAACCTAAAGTAATTTATGTTTTTTATTCTTATATTCAACGTCGCCTGAAACAGTACCGTACCTCATGGAATTTATCTACACATAGCCTAATATATACGGCAAAATAAGCAAGTTGACATCAAAGCCCTCTAACTTTTGAAGTTTTAGGACAATTTTCATTATTCTAATAGTATGGAGACAAAGAGTGCTATTCATTGTAAAAGAATTTTACTCTGAAAATTTTAAGAAATATGTCGTCTGTTTTTCTACCAGCTTGTTGGTATTTCTTTCGGTGGAGTGCCTAAAACTGTTTTGTTTCTTAGTTTTTTGGAACTATTTGGCTTTAGGGTTATGGTAGGCGAACCGTCTCCTGAACTTACCAGGGGCTATGGAATGCCAACAATACGAAGAAAAGTTTACCGTTAAACGTGTAGTTCGTGCAGTGTAAAATTACATTATATCGTGCAATTGATTGCGCTGACAATGAAAGAGACCGCCTTATGGTGTAGCGGCTAACATTCGTGGCTGTCGACCCAGTGGTCCGGGTTTGATTCCCTGCCCTGCCATGAAATTTAATTTCGGTTTGAGGTACTGAAATGGTATCGATGATATGTAAGTCATCCAAGCGGTGTTCATTTCGAGTACTTGCACAAGGCCAGTGGTCAAACGAGATCCCCTTTCACTACCTTCTTCTTCTGTAATTCGAACATTGATATGGGAACTCAGAGAAATTTACAGCGTAGAGTTGTTAGAATAGCTTCCGTAAAATATTCACAAAGGCCAATGCAACAAGTAGCCCTCATGAGTTAAAATAATTGCATATTTACATATACTCCACATATCGTATTCAAGCCATTTGATTTGATTTGCATTGCATTCTAAGTTTTGGCATAGGAAAACCTCAATTATTTCGCAATTTTCAGTGAATGAACTTCTAAAGTATAGTAATCATCATGTAAGGACTGTGCCACATATAATAGAGAGTGCAAGAGTTGCTTAAAGGCATGGTAACTATCAAATGCGTAATTTGTGTTCGTGCAACGAAGGTGGTGTCAGGATGGTGATGCTGATGAAGATGGTGATAACGATCAAGACGGTGATTTACTAGTTAGGAACCAAGTGAATATAAATAACCGACACTTACGACTGAAGTGGATCTATGGAAAACACAAAATGAACTTGCAGGTTGATTGCGAAAGGCCAGAAACTATCTAATCACCATATGTTATGGAGAACGATTAATCCAGAAGTAGACATGAAAGGGAGTAGCCTTGCACAAATAGGTGGAAATAAAGTCTGCTCTTGTGTGAGACCTCCATGGTCGTAGCCAGGACTCTGTATGCTGCAAACACTGCGGAGTGCCTGAAACCCTAGCTCACGTTCAAACCCCGTTATTAAGAAGGGGATTCACTACAAACGTTAGGAACCACCAGTTAAATAGATCTTAGATGCAGCTGTAACATTTCAGAAATGTAACGCGATCCATGTATTCCTGTATTCCTCGTGTTAGAAGCAAAAATACAAAGGACATTGTTATTGTCCATAAAAAGAATACAAGGTTTATGCAGGACCCCACCATCAGATGTGAAGTATCCATCGGCATAACAAGACAGGTCGTTTAGAGCAAACGATAGACTACAAAGAGAAGTGAAAGCTTGTGGTACGTTGCGAATAAGTGAGAGGAATAACATCAGCATTATTAATCACTTATCAAGTTTGGGTATGACTAAGTATAAATCACCTAACTTTGCTATCAATGAATCCATTCAATTTTTGAGAATTCATCTATAAGTACAATGTGCTCGGGAACAGTATGAGACGTAGTCCATTGGCACCTTATAACATTTTATTGTTTAACAAAAAATAATAACAATAGTCTAATAAAATGAAGAGAAACAGGGCTTTGAGAAATCCTGCCGGGACAGGCTGGCCGCACGTGCCTGAACTGACGATTTCCATCATAGACAGGGCTGACAGTGTGCAGCTGGATCATGAGGCCCTAAGAGCACTTGCCTGGCTCACATGGTACTACACCATACTATAGACAGCTCGCTCGCACACGCAGCTAGCGGCAGTTGGGGAGAGCCAAGGACAAGACGTCATATGTTTGTGGTTTACTTCTTAGACTGTCCATAAGAGTGCAGCAGAATAGAACATACTACAGGCACTAGCTACGCAGGGCCCTGGTATATACTGAACACCGGGTGATTCAGCAACCCCTTTCAATTCAGCTTGCTGCAACCCAACTAACGCGTGTTGGCAGGAAGGTCGATATTTCTCTGCCTGCGTCCTGTATGGTACAAATATACTACAAGCATATCCCGCAAGCGATAATTATTTGTAAATAGAGTGCCATATCCCCTCCAGGGACGTAGGCGACCTGAATTAGAACCCTGGACTTCGTTAAGGGATCACTAACCAGGCATCCTGAGCCGGAGTTTGCGTGTGGTAGGGTGGCCAGTTCCTTTCCACTCCTCCTCCTGCCATAGCATCCGGTAGGTTGCCATTTTGCATCACGAAGCTGGGAGTCCCCGTACCAGACCATACCAAAACTTTTAAATTCTTGCCAGAGCCGTGGATCGAACCCGGTACCTCGGGGATGACAGCCAACAATGCTAGCCACTGCAGCACAAGGTGATCCCGCAAGCGATACTGAACACTATTATGTTCCCTCGTATTAGTCTGTAGTCACATCAAGAGAAAAACAGGTAGTTCTGCGAAGAACTAAATAGCCCATTTTCATAAATCCATACCACACACCTACACACGCTCAAATACTGGGAGTTTAGTGTAGTGAAACCTCTGATGATTCTGAGACCGCTTAACAGTGTTTGAAATGATCTAACAATATATACATCATAGGTTGTACTTGTTGTTGCCTCATTTAAGACATTTGCATGACATGGTCTTCAGTCCTGTGTATTTGCGATTGTATGCCGAACTATCTGTGTTACTGTGGTATCTGAACTGGTGTGTCTAGTCGTTGTGTTCTTGTTGATTCATTTAAGGGGTTTGCGACATGGTGGTCATTTAGCTGCGTGCGCTTGGGTATGTGTGTGGATTCTATCTGATAAACTGCATCATTGTGATTGCAGTACTAGTGTTAGTACAGTATTTGTTGGTTTACCATCCCAACACTGCTGCAAGTTGAAATAAGAAATAACACAAAATGAATTTGGGTAGCAGGCAGCTGTGGCCTCAATTTAGGTACTATCGCAGCATTTTTCCTGGGGTGAAAATGAAAAACTACAGGAAACCACGTCTAGGATGGCTGAGGTGGGAATCTAACTCCCCTCTTCTCAGTTTTGCCTCACGAGGTTGAGTGACGCTCCAGCCCTCGGACCAGAATTAAAATGCTCAGCAGAGCCAGGAATCGAACCCAGACCTCCGCGAAGATAATCAAGAATGTTAGTCACTAAGTGATCAGTGTGTACTTGCAATTCATACTATGACTGGAAAAGAGGCCATTTTATCGCTCTATATATAACACAAAATATTTACGGGGATGGCTGGGAGTGTATTTTGAACCCAACCCCATAGTCCATTATCCACATGAGCTAAGTGCGCATTGTTTCAAATATCTTGGAACGATTAAATTCTTCCAAGGAATATAAATCGAATCCAATGCGTGAAAGGGTGGGGAGTTTCTATCCTTATCTCTAAAGTACAGTCTAAACCAAGAATGGTTGTTTGTATTATGAATAGTGTGATTCAATATTGTATCAAAATAACACGAAAATGGAAGGAAGAGAACAAGGCAATAACCTAAGATAATGTTGTTATATTGATAGCCATAGACACTGGAAAATATGGAGTGTTCTATGACTTCTGGACTGGACTCCACAGTACTCAGCGTGCTTAAGCTTATAGGCTTGTGTTCCTTGGCTTCCGTTTCAAAGTGAAACCAATTTACTGGTGACTGGTTTGCATATGATTCGCTCACTATTTGGTTGAGTGCTTATTACGGGCTCGATATTTTCCAGGATGGATAGAGCAGCGGTGTCAATGCTATACTGCGTATAGTTCGATTCAATTATTTTCCTTACGATTAGTCACGCCTCCCATCCGTATGTGCATGTGGCGTTCAATAGAACAATTCAAATTGGGTTCATTTTCCTGTGGAGGAGCATATAGAACAATGAGCTTTAAATTCATTGTATTGTCGAAAAGTATATTTCCATGCGGTTATGCCCTTCTACAGTACAGGATATTTAAGGCTTATTTTCCAATAGTTTTACACAGGAAAATGAAACTAATGTAAATTGTTATGTTGGATGGCACATCCATATACGGCAGGGAGGCGTGACTAATAATATGCAAAATAATGGAAAAGATGAGCCTTGTGGGATACGAGCTATTGCACGTTAGGAACGATGTTGTTGTTGAATATTTTAGGGGCTTTACGACATCATGGTCATGTAGCCCCATGTACTTGGGTGTTTGTAGAAGTTTAAGAATGTTATTGGTTATACGTCCTATTTAACTACAGTACTCTGTATTTTAGAGACGCTTCACGGGGGACCCAGAATTTTGCCCCAAAGGGAATCTTTAACGTGCCAGTAAATCTACTGACATGGTTCCCTCGCATTTACGCACCCTCAAATGCCAGCTGACTGCGCCAGGAATTTGTCTGATAACCTGTGTTGCTGTGATTTCAGTACGAGTGTGTGTATTTGTAATTGAGATAGGATTTGGGTAGGAAGCGACCAAGGCTATAAGTTAGGTATCATCCCGGTATTTGCCTGGAATGGAAGTGGGAAGACACAGAAAACCACTTCCACGATGACCGAGGTAGGAATCGAACACAGCTCTTCTCAGCTTTGCCTCACAAGGCAGAGTGTTTCCAGTTCCAGCCCTCAGACCAGAATTACATTTTTTTTGGCAGAACCAGGAATCAAACCTGGTGACAGCCAAAAATGATAGCTATTACGCAACGAAGTGGTAAGGGACGATGTGATTCCCCAAGTCATGAAGCGCCGTAAGAATGATGAGCAGTAATGTGTGCGTTGTTTACCACAGAGACACGGTTAAATTAATTTATGTAAACATCTCGAACAGGCTAACCCAACGTCCTATTGCTATTTGTTTGAACTAGGTTGTCCAACATATAAAAAACAAATTATATCCGATGTGGATCCGCATAGAGCGAGTGACTCTCTCGAAAATTGACGTGACTGCAATCATTTTTGTGGGAGGTCGTAAAGCATGGATAGCCCGGCAACAACGCTAGACAGTGATTATAATAATGTATAACTCGAAGACCAGTGCTGTCCATATTTTCTCCCTCCGATGCAGCCATTTTCAGTGACCAACTGCGCAAAAGAGAGCCCTTGATCCCTGAAGTGTCGTAAGAAATAAACTAACGGTTTACAGTAATTACAGCATGAGATATGGGTGATTGACTGAAGAAAAAAGTGGAAAATATTAGGAATAAATTGTGTTTTACTATAACCCAAGTAAGGTAAGAAGTAGGTGGTTTTATATGACCGGTTTTTTTTTTGTCGTGTGGCCTCCTGAGAGGCCGAGTGCAGGTCTTACTATTCGACGCCCGTAGGCGACCTGCGCGTCAGGATGAGAGATGGAATGGATGAAGATGAATGAAACTGGGCAAGGATGTGGAAGGAAGCGGCCGTGGCCTGTCAGAGGGTACTGTCCCAGCATTTGCCTGAGGTTGAAAATGGGAAACCACGGAAAACCATTTCAAGGACATCCGACGGTGGGGCTCGAACCCACACGTCTACAGAGTCAGCAGAGAGTTTGGCCCCATGGTCTAACGCAGCGCTTTAGCCAGCGTAGCCACTACTGTCGGTATATGACCGATGACATAAGGGCATATATACCTCTCATTTTTTTAAAATGAGCATATTCGCCCGGTAGAATGTCCGGAAAGACTGAGTTTAGTTTTCATAAATTATTTTAATATATAGAAAATGATAGTGGTTTTACGTCCCTTTTAACAACTGCGGTTTTTTGAAACGCGAGAGTGCTGGAATTTAGCCCCGAAGGGGATCTTTAACGCACCAGTAAATGTACTGACACGGCTCGATCGCATTTGCACACCCTCAAATCCAAACTGACAGCGCCGGGATTCGATCGTGCAATATTGAGCACAGTAGGCGAGTATGATACCGCTGCACCATGCAGCCAGTCAACAACGCTAGAATGTCGCGAGTGTGATAGGGGCAGGGTGGAAGGAACAAAAATATGGATGGATGGCCACTCTCCCCTCTGCGAGATCAGCCTCCTCTGGGCCTGCCTGCGTGATCTTCTCCGAAATTTTTAATTAAACTTTGTAGCGGCTACACAGGAAGAAGATGAGTGAAGTGGACACCAGTACAGGAACAGCCGAAAATCAGCTGAGACTAAAACCACATTGTCAACTTAATTATACGAGGCACGTCCAGAAAGTAAGTTCCGTTTGGTAATAAAATTAAATTGTGTACAGATACAGAAAAATTATTTATTGCACAACATTCTACACCTCTTAAACTACTTTTCCACATAACTGCTGAACTTTTGCAGGCATTTGTCATAGCGTGGCACAAGTTTTTGAATACCTTCTTCATAGAAGTTTGCCGCCGACCCGTAAACGAGAGTGAAGACTCCCCTGTAAGATATCCTACTGTTTGGCCACCACTGTTAGGCAAATTGCGCATGTGGTCAGGAGAAATCCTAAACATACGCAGTTCTCCTGGTAATTAGAACTTGTGTAGCTTAAATATTTTAAAAGTTGTTGTATGTAAGTGATATATTCATATCGTTTTTGTTTGAGTCTTCTGTCATTTGACTGGTTTGATGCAGCTCTCCTGAGCTAATCGTTTCATCTCTAAATAGCTACCACGCCCTACATCCGAGGCAATCGAATCATATCGAATGAACCTAAATTAAGTCTAAGTGAGTAGGATCTGATGACCTTTGCAAGACGTTCGAAACTAGACATCCAATTTAGCCCCCCATTTGTGTGACAATTGTTTTACTTAATGTACAGTTAATTAATGTTATGTTGGCTATTTCAGGCACTAGGAAATGAATTGAAATTCCTACCCAATTTATTGGCACACTCGTGTTGACCGGCTGAAAAGCTTCTACTTAGCTTATAAACTTGCAACTCAGTCAACAGTAAAATAGTTTCCCACTGAGGCAACGGCCAATGATCACTGGTTATCAGCTCAAGTACTCAGTATACTGTAGATTGCAAGCTAGAGGTCATTGAACCAGCGAATATATCATTTCCCCATCAATAATTGCTTGAGTGACAAACAGCATCCCTTATCCTAAATCCAAGGCAATGTATCTACGCATATTGTCGCGCTGACCATGCATTCCACACAATCTACAGAGTATGGTCCGGACGGCAGTCGTCCTTGCATACGCGTGGTAATCTGAGGTCCAATTGCGGAGTTTTAACGACTTCGAAGCCATTCTCACATGTCGCCATTTGCATTTCATTTCCGGCGCCCAAAAATGTGCTAATATCCCCGTTATCGTAGATAATTAAAAGATCGATTGTCTCTTTCTGCCAGCAACAATGCCATAACTACATTAAAAAGGCTGCGTCAGATATGTGATACAGCTCAGTGAATAAACCCCTCGGCACTCTGAACGGAAACAATAGTAAGCTTCTGTATGCAAGGTCGTAACTAAGCCGAGTTGTAAGGCTGTCAAAAGTTATCGACTTCGATGTAACATCAGTAAAAAATCAAGCTGGCCACTGGAGCTCTCAGTGGCATTAAAGAGGAAAATTTAAATTCGTATGTAACATTTCTCAGAATGCATCCGTGCCCATGAAATTGCCGCATAATCTACCGGCAATCGTAGCGTAGTTCAGAGTAAAGCTGAGCAAATTTGCTCTAGTTCCGATCGGAATCGTAAGTTTCTGCATGGCCAGTATCGTCCTCCACCAAGCGCGTTCAATGCCAAGTCTATCCACTAAATGAGAATCTTAAATCTCGATAATACCGGTACTGAGTTGGAAACTTCAGTCTCGGTAATAACGGAACTCCTTTTCTCTCGGCGTTATCGACAGTAACTATTTAAACGAAAAAGCAGACTCACTGAAGCCACTGATCGTGTGAATTCAAACCCTCTGTAACTCCGGAATGTAACCCATTCCTCGTACTTCCATTTGACAAATAGAAAGCAGTATGAAGTCGTCCACCTACGAGGAAGACCCTATTGTATTGAGTCCCTTATATATTTATGATGACTTCTCTCACTAATGATACGGGAAGAAAGAAATTAGCAGATGGAAGTATGAAGTTATTAGAAAAATCAGTTACTGATCGAATGAGCCCCTGCTGGACGAAATTCCACGTAGGGTTATTATTATACAGTATAAACAAAATAAAGTGGAATTAATGTTTAAATCGTTATCATCTAATCGAGACCAATATAAACAGATTAAGTTCTTGGCCATATTCCCACGGTGAAGAAGGGTGGTATATTACATGAGGGAAGAATTTTCACAAATTAAGAGTGTATTATTATTATTAGTAGTATTATTCATTTCCTTACGTGTGCACCATCAATAAAATGGTTTGTTTATATCATATACATAGCGTCTGTTGTCACTGTGGTTGTTGTACCCAACCCTTCAATTATAAATAGGCTAATGAATGAAATGAAAATGAAAATTAATATAGGAATTTAGAAACTTTAGGCAAAATACTCTACATCATTTTTCATCAGTTCGTTTACAACCAATTTCACCCTCAAATCGTTTTCTTTCACTTCTATTATTATTTTTATTATTATTATTATCATTCTTATCTTTATTATCATTATTATTATTATTATTCAACTAAGAAGCGTGATTGAAACTATATCACAGATGGAATTGAAATAGCTTCCTTCTCTTCGCATAATATCTCACTATGATTTTTCTTCATTTCTGCTGTCCATTCAGTGGTGGCTCTCATCCCGGGGTTTGCAGCAAAATGGTGTTTGTTCACCAACGATCTGAATCAAAGCCTGTCACATAAAATTATTATTATTATTATTGTTATACTTTATGATATTAATTATATCAATATAATTGTTGTTGTTGTCATACAGGAAATCAAATTCTGGTTTGTATCCACAGTATGAAGCCCATTTAGATATATTTTGAAATGATCAACGACCTATATAAGGATAAACCCTTTCCACACACAAAAAGAGAATGCAAGGGACAAATTTGTTGAGCGGTTCAAATGTCCTCCCGTAGTCTCTGCGTGCGCTCCGGGAAGAGTTAATTTAATTGGAGAACATACAGATTACAACGACGGGTTCGTGCTGCCTATGGCATTGCCTCTAGTGACGGTTGTTGTGGGGAAGGCTAATGGCACTAGGAAGTCCACTATCCTCACCTTTACCAAAGAGGCTGACGAGCCGTGGGAAACGGAATTCAGTGTGTCGGATATTGTTTCTGGTAAACCAAAATGGGCAAACTATGTCAAAGGAGCTGTAGCATTCTTCAGAAATCTGGAGTCTGAGAAAGTCCCCGGCTTCAATGCAGTTATAGCATCAAGTGTCCCATTTGGAGGTGGTGTGTCAAGCAGTGCAGCATTGGAAGTGGCTGTATTCACCTTCTTGGAAGCTTTGACTGGTCAACGAATGGGCAGCCCCGAGATGAAAGCACTGAGATGTCAGGAGGCGGAGCATGTGTATGCGGGAATGCCCTGTGGGATCATGGACCAGTTCATCTCTGTCATGGGGAAGAAAGATAATGCTCTGCTAATAGATTGCAAGAGTCAGACAACAGAGTACGTGCCTCTCAGGGATCCAGACTTGGTGATTCTCGTTACAAACTCGAATGTTCACCACGAACTGACTGGGGGTGAATATGCAACTAGGCGCGCACAGTGCCAGATTGCAGCCAAGGCATTGTCCCAAACTTCCCTCCGCAGCGTCACTGAGAGGGAACTAGGAGTGTTGGTGTCGATTGGTGTTGATGAAGTCATCATCCGTCGTGCACAACATATCCTTGGAGAAATTGACAGAACATTGAAAGGAGCCCAAGCTCTTAAGAAAGCAGATTATCACTTGTTTGGAAAACACATGGTTGAGAGCCACAATTCCCTGAGGGACAACTTCGAAGTGTCTTGTCCAGAGCTGGACCACTTGGTGGAGTTAGCCCTGGAGGTGGACGGAGTTCTAGGCTCTCGCATGACCGGAGGAGGGTTTGGAGGATGCACTGTCACACTGATGCATAAGGATTCTGTGAATAAAACTATGGAACATATTAAGAATTCATACAAGGGCAAGCCAGTGTTCTATGTTGTCAGACCTTCCGAGGGCTGCAGAGAACTCGACCTGGGGTTGTGTGACTCTCCTCCTGTGGATGAACAGTGTCAGAAGTAGTTCATGGGCTCTCAATGGTATAAGCAGGTTGGGATTTATGCACGAAAAACCGTCCAATTGATAAGGGGACATGGCAGTTGTATTGAGCCTAATACTCAGCAAAATGTGATACAACATTGATATTTACATGGGAAAGTGCAACTATGTATTAAAGGTGACTGTGACTCAAGACTGATATCTGCATACCTGCTCAAGTCTACCAAAGGCATGCGGTATATTAATCATGCCAGTACAAACACCTGACTGATTAGTCTATAAATGCCAAATATATGACAGTTTGAATAACAAGAGTGCGACGGCTATTCGCTGAGAACTGGTCATTACCGCGGGAATGTCACTTGGTCCGATACTGCAGTCTCGTTCGATATTTTCTATTCTCTTCTGTTCACAAGGCAATGTTTCTATCTCTACACATAATGCAACGGCGTGCAACGTGTGAGCACGTGCCTAGGGATACGATTGAAATGGCGGTGGCTCAAGTATATTTCAAAGCTACAATACCAAAGAAAAGATCAACCTTATTCTTGAATGTGAACATTATTTTTTCGTATGCCCGACGACTAGATAATATTATTTGAATTGGTAGGAGCAATTTAGATAAAGAGAGTCAATTATCCAACGCAAAAGTTCTCACTCTGTAGGTTTGTGGCACTTGCTCCCCGGGTTTAAGAGACACCGGGGCGGAATTGGTTACGCGTTGGACTCGTGAATGAATGGACAGGCGTTTAATACTTGGTAGGGGAAGTATTTTAGAATTTGATTTCGTTACGTGTTATTGTTTGTGTCGACCACTTGACCGGTATCTTACTACAAAAATGATACGACATAACACAGTTGCATCATAGGGGCACTAGTAATATAGCGAGTGCGTGAATTTTCAGGTTCGATTTCGAGAAAGTTACATTGTGCTTGAATGTGGCATTACACGAGAAAATCTTAATATGTTCACGTCAAATAGAATTTTCATTTTCTGAAATTTAATGACCAAATAATACCGACTGACGATCAAAATCTCCTTCGATATGTTATTAGGATTATATGCTCAATATAGTCTGTTAATATGATACCGTTGAAGTTGAGTGGATTCTTCCAATTCGCAGACTCCAGTCAACGGAATGAACAATATCCATTGAATCCTTACCACAACAATCCTCAGTGCCTTCAGACAGCGCCAAATTGCCCAAGCGAGAAAGTCAAGAATTATCGTTATCGAGCCCACATTACCGGTAATTCCAGTTCCGGAACCAGCATTTCCGTTCTTCATTCTTGTCCAACGAGACAGATCAGAACTCTAGAGCGTTTTGCTCGGCTCTAGTTTAGAGCTAGAGCGAAAGGGTTGGAACTGAGCGATTCGTCTGCTGCTGGTTTGAGTCCGTGATCAGGCATGAGTGAGTCTAATGTCCTGAGTTCTGTGCCTAATTTATCAAGTCCTGACACCATCTTGTGATATATCCTAGTAATAGAAATTTCCTCTGATCAATAAGACTGTGGCTGGTTGCAAGGTCGATAAGACCTTTCTGGGGGTAGGTTGATTCATACGGTAATTGTGTACATAATTAAAATTATATTTCTATTATTATTCATAAAAAACAATAATTAAATAAACAATCTCTTTGCAAGAAAACAACTGCATTATAATTATATTTTCCAGCACAAAAAAAAGTTCAAAATTTTGAAATAATAATAATATGGAAAACAGTTAGGCTACTAAATATTAAAACTGAAATGATGCAGTGGTACCAACATGTCCATACGTGACTGCTTGTAATATTGACATTGTGTGAGAGAAAAATAAAGTTTTGCTTTCCATGTTATTATTGCTATTACTATTGACTCACAAAATCTGCCCATTTTGATGGCTTTAGCAGACAATTATGATAGGAATAAATTGCAGAAACTCTTCATGTACCGAATTGTATTTAACAAAACGGGCACACAGTGACACAGATATGCACATTTAAAGCAGCCCGAAGCGACGTGAAATAAGTTACCAGTTGCACACTTTAACAGCAAAACTGATCGTTGGCTAGCACCGACGCTGGAGAGGAGGCGTCTCGCTGCAAGTCGAGTGAGGGCATTTACTAAGTGAACAAGGTGACCACATTTAAAATGTATACAGGAGTAAACAAGCTTAACTGGCGGTAGTGTAAACCATTTACCAGGTGATAGATTGGACAATACTAGGATTCAAGTTTCTTGGGGGAGGGGGTTAAACCGTAACCATCCCATTGGTACGCAACTGGATAAGACCAATAGCCTATAAATAACAAGAAAAGAAAAAACTGTGTAATCTTTGCTTGTTGTTAATTCGTTATAGGGACTGGGGATATCATTGGTCACCTGTCCCATAGTCCTGTCTGCATAATTATATCACAACATCTTCGAAAAACATTCTATCACTCAAGTAGTGGATATGTAGCCACGAATATAGCCATGTCTTATTCACAATCGCATATGTGTTGAAGGAATATCCTGGGTACAATATAGATGTATCTGAATATCTATGACTTTAGTCATTTTTTCAAGTTTTTCCGTATTGATTTTGATAAGTTATGTACTTGTCCACTATACAATACAAAATATCTTTTTATTTATACATTTTGATACATGTTTCGGCCCTGTGAGCCTTCTTCAGTCAAAATCAAAAAATTCTCCTAGATTATTCTAAAGGTTGGTCTCTCATAAAAAAAAATTGTAAATCAAATTTTACCTCGTCAGGATGCTTAAAATACATGAATATAAAATGCTTAAAGACATTAAAAGATTTAAAAATGCACGAAATTTTGAAACGTGGGCTCCATTCTTGTTAACCTATTTCCAAAACAAGGGACCTGGAACAATAAAATTACCTAACAATCTGTGGTTCTTACTTGGAAACATGAAGAAATGTTGACTTTAGTTATGTAGAAAACTTACCCCATTGCACAAGCATCTTTAAAAAGGAAAGTAGAAATAGGAATCGAACGTTGTTTATTTAGAGCTTGGTCAAAATGTTTTCAACAACCTGTAAAACGAAAAACTAAATGAAAATGAAAAATTGAAAAATTGAAATTATAACAAAAACCCACGCATAAATGACCAATGTTTACATACCGCAGTTTGGAGACCATAAACTATCACCTCACAACTTGAAAGAGCTACTACAAATGTGTCCGTCTTGTTGTTCACCTTGATCACATGTTGACTAGAATACTGCAAGTGTGGGGTTAACGGTCGCAGAAGGGGAGGTGTAGCATACGTCAGAACCTTACGTTATGGAGGAGGGAGGGCCGTTTCTTGTTTATGTCGGTCTCTTCGCCTTAATTTCGAGATCGTGTTAAATAATATGTTGTCGTTGAGAGTTAATTCGTTCAAATTGTTTACAGGGTCTGTTTTTTGGGCGATATAAATTTCTATGTTCTCTAATACATTAAGTTTTTTACTTTTATTAACGATATGTACAATTTCCAAATCCTTATCTATCGAACTGAAATTATGTTTTTTCTCGTCCATGTGGTTCGCCATGGCCGAGAACTTGTTATATTTCAGCGCACTGGTATGTTCCCCGTATCTTACGTTGAACGCTCTACCCGTTTGTCCAAAATAGGTGGAATCGCAATCCTTACATTTTAGTTTGTACACTCCCGATTTGCTGAATTTATTGGTCTTATTTACACTATTATGATTAAAGAAGATGTTGCTGTTATTATTTTGTGTTTTGTATGCAATGTTAATATCAAATTTTCTAATTGAGTTTGTTATTGTATGTGCTTTTGGGTTTACATATGTGAAAGTAGCGAAATTTTGGTT